>OX352764.1:32274685-33697866 GCA_947095585.1 Nephrocerus scutellatus | reverse complement strand
TTTGTGTATTTACCTCGGCATTATCAATTCGTATTGCCAAAAGTTTTGATATCCAACAGCTGTGATTAAAAAATTCCAGCAAACAAACGAAAATTAAAGTAAAGCCAAAGTACAGTTCAAATAATTTTTTTCGAAATTACCACAAAAAATGTTCGGCTGAGAAAACGATTCGAATTGGTAAGAACTTTAGAGATTCCAACTTCTAGGCTTTGAGGCACTTTAAATGTTCACACAGTTTGTTGATAAATCAGGTATTCGATGTGTTCATGTATCAAGAAACTGGAATATGATAGAAATCCGGAGTAGTCTTATTTGGGAAACAGGCGGACGGCGGACACGTTGAGAGAAAATAAATTCCTATAAGTTGCAAAAATCACAAAAAAATTAATTTCAAATAAACTTATAGATTTGTATAAATTCACAAAAATACCGAACTCAAGATCTTAACCAGCACACGTCAGTTAAAACTTTTGCGTCTATTTGTAAAAGATACGGATAGACTTTCACACATTAAATTAAAAACTTCTACTTCTGAAAAATAAAAGAGACAATGGGAATGTTTTCAGAGTAAAGTTTTTCTCAGAGCCATTGTGCTATGCGCAATGTGTCAGCCTTCTGGTGCTATTATTTGCATCCAAATAGCATTTAAATCGACTGAATGAAATGAAATTCTTTCCGGAGTAATTTTTTAACTTATTACCAGTTATAGCATTATAAGCAAAAGCATCGATTTGTCTGGCTTAAGGATAACGGTGAAAAGTGAAAGCAAATGCTTAGTACGGCTTAAGATAATAATATTCATAAGTAATTCAACAGCAAAAAGAACGAAAGTTTATTGCTACCTTTTCTCCTTTTCCTTTCATTGATTGTTAAATCCAAATCCATGTGTCTCCTTCAGCCAGTGAGTTTCATTACGAAATCCACTTAAAAGGAGAACTTTAATTAAATTTTCATCAAAGTCGTCAGTAAACCATTTATTGCACAAAAAACAAACAAAAAATTGCAACCCAAAAATCTGAAAAATCCAACAAGTCTTAAAAAAAAATAAGGTTTTTTATACTGCGGCAGCCACTTAAAGACCGCACAACAACCTCACGCATTTTCTAATGCGGTTTTCCGTTAATCTATGACATAAGAATTACCTCGATTCTTAGCCTTACATTTTTAGAACATTTCCGAATTGGTTGGGTAATTTTTTTAAAAGGTGACGTTGCGTGTAGCATGACATGAATAACCGAGTTTTCACTTGAATTTCCAAAAGAATGTTCATGCGGAAAATAACCATATGGGGGGATGATAAAGTCGAATGACTTGTTTCGCTCTTTGGTCGGTTGTAGAAAAAACGAAAGTCCTTTTTAGATAACAGGAGTCAAAAGTTTATTCAACCGAATAGAGTACGATGCCGTACGTACTGCCGTCTGCCAGCTGCAAACATAATGGTTTGTAGTATGTTTTGCAGCTTTATTCAATTAAATTTAGCAAATAACAACTAGTGCTTATTCTACGTATTTATTATTATTACTAGTGAGTGAGTACCCGTCAAAAATGTCGGTATATATATAACTGTCCATGAACGAAAACTGGCTCAGGAAGATATACACCGACATGATCAAAAGACTGGCCTTGATAATCATTGCAAAAACCAACATCAATGAAAATTGGCGACGCTTCATTTTTTGAATGGAAAAGTACTTTTGCTTGCCTTCAAAGCCTTTTAGGAATGCAAATTTCTTCCCCCTTTATTACTCCCTGTGATAATTTCTACGTTTGTACAGTTTCGATTAAAACTCCTGACTATTAATCGAGCTCCATTCAACAAACCCTTTTTTGGATTAAGATTTCTAAGAAGCATGATAAATGCACTAACTTTCAGTTTCAGTATATGTGGCGGCATTCCCGAGGGGCAATGTGCGTGTAAAAATTCAACAGGAAAATCAATCTTAAGTACGTCTAAGTGAGAACCCGTCAAAATTTAGGGAAACTTTTTTCTACCACCTAACTATTTCACCATTTTCATCGAAGCACGAAGAAGAACGAACATATGGTGTGAATATGGCTTCGATACGTTCAGTGGTTTAGGTGGAATTAGGCGATATAAAAGCCATACAGACAAACAGACAACGGTAATTATGTTATTAGGCTATTATTATTGTTGGTGGGCTGAGAAGCTTTGTGCACTGCGACCTTGAGATCTATTGTACGTCCCAGATATTTACCGAAATATGTGGTGGCTTAGTTCCTTTATGAATGCCATCATATCTGCCAGCCTTGAGCTAATGAAATCTTTTGCTGATGAGGGCGTCACTTATGAAGAGTATGTGTTCTGCCGTTTCTTTTGCATCTTTACAGAAGCGGCAGCGATCCGTTTGGGATTTCCCCATTGTTATTAAAGGCCGTTAAATGGGCCGTGTCCTATCATATACCAGACAAGAGATAAGAGTGTATGGAGGTTTAACTTAACTGACTTGTCTTTTATGTTGTATTTGAGAAGCTTTTCGGTTTGTTTCATCCCAATTGATGATTCCCATTCCGCATCGATGGCGATATTTATCCACTCATTTATTTTTTTCTTGAGGTGAATAGAATGGTGTAGAATAGGCAACGCTTGGTTCGGGCCGGTGAAAATTCTTTTGCGCTATCTCTTACACAGAGATCTGCTGCCTCGTTCCCTTTGATGCCTGAATGACCGGGAGACCACATTAGGGCGATCTTGTTGGTTCTGGACAGTTCGTTTAATTGGCAGTAGCAGCTCCACGTTGTTTTGGAGTTGAATTCTGGGCCTTTTAATGCTAGCAATGCGGGCCGGCTGTCGGATATCATGTAGATCTCTGTTCTTTTAAATCTTCTTTTAATGCATTCGATCCAGGTACAGCTGTTGTTTCTGCCTGGAAAACGGTTGGGGATTTTCTTAGGATTATTCCTATTGCGGTTTTGATTTCAAATACTCCTGCACCCGTCCCTGTATCTGTCTTAGATCCGTCTGTGTACCTGAGAGATGCATGATGGGGGAGGTTGCTTATGATATTTTCAACTTGATTTCGTTCTGGTATTCTTATTGAGAAGTTCCTTTGGAAATCAGATGTCTTTATCATTGAGTCTGATTGATGGACAATACCACTATCTATCTTGATTTTCTTAGTGATGGTTGTATGGCCTGTTTTATTAGATTTAATTTGGTTCGTTATATTATGAGCTATGATTCTTTTTCCAGCTTCACTTTTGAAGTATAAGTGAAGTGGTGGAAGTCCCAGAAGCTTTTCAAGAGCTGCCGTTGGGCAAGTCCTTATCGCACCTGTTGCACTTAGACGATTAGTATCTGAATTTTATTTAGTTTTGAGCGTGTCGTAAAATGCTCTGTTTTTGGCCAACATATCATAGCTACGTATAAGATTCTGAGGCTGATAATGCTTTGGTATAGCCATAGAGTCATTTGCGGGCTTATTCACCAATTTTTGCTGAACATGCGTTGGCAAGTGAAGTAAGCCTTATTAGCTTTGTTGATTATGTATGACATATGAGAGTTCTATGTAAGTTTTTGTTGGAACATGACTTCCAGATATTTAATTCTGGCATTATTTGGACGGTTTTGCGTTGGAATCTTAGTGTGGAAAGAGTTATTTTCTTCCTTTTTGTGAAGACGGCCATACTTTTTTGTCTGGGTTAACACTTGGGTCAACCTCTCTACAGCATTCGTTTACTAGTTTGAATTTCAGGCGTATCTCGAATTTACCGCGCACCATTAGGACTAGGTCATCCACATAGCTAAGGTTTGTGATATGATTATTCTTAACCCTATCTAGTAGCTGGTCCATCACCAGTAGCCACAAAAGTGGTGAGAGGACTTCCCTTTGTGGACGGAATCTTGTTGCTGCTACTGTGATGAGTTCGTCACCGAACGAGGCTCTCATTTTCCTGTCTTTAAGCATGCGCATGGCCCATCCTATGATAGAGGAGTCTATTTCTCTAGTCCTAGCTGAATTGCTTCGAATTTAGTGTTGCCAAAAGCGCCTTGAATGCCAATTAAGGCACATAGTAGCATTGCTTTTCTTCGAAGTGTGTCTTCGATTTCAGATATCAACTCATGGAGGGCTGTTTCTGTAGATTTTCCAGTCTGGTACACATGTTGGCTGGGGTTAAGAGGATTTCGTTGGAGTATATTGGATCTAATGTATAGTGACCTAATATTTTCTCCATAGCTATTAGTATAAATGATGTGAGGCTAAATGCCTTTAAGACCTGGTATAATCGGCGGATTTCTTCCCTGCGTTTGGTAAGAGTCACTCGCACTTCTCTTCAGCACCTCGGAACGTATTATAGCCTATAGCTGGCTATGTAGAGTCTTACGAGTATAGTATGGTATAGTTTCTATATATTTACAAGCGGTAAAATACTTTTATGCTGTCGATTTCAGAATTCGACGTGCATTGTATACGTGTGGTTTAAGTTTCAACTAGCAAAGCAGAGGGACGTGCATACAGTACGTTTGCCCATCGAATCTACTCTGAATCTACTACGTATCCGTTCTTACTGCCGCAAACGACAACAGTCAACTCCGCAGTAACCACAACCAGTAATTGACGCAGTCATCGATTCACACAGTCCTTACAATGCATTTACAACTTTTCGTATCCGCATTTACTACATCAAGAAGAATGATTACAATGGAGACCAATATTATTTATTAACTGCACTTACAAAGAACTTCAGGATAGTTAAACCTGGGTGATGGTTTGAAATTGCGCCATTTTCTCGTTGTTTGAGGCCATTTTAACCACCTTTCGCATGACTTAGAGGGCTGAAATTTTGTGAGTCAGGGGCCCATTTTGATTTCCCGCTTTTGACGCGTATCACGAGTTGCGTGTGAAGCGTGGAAAAAAGAAAATTCTTTAAAATAGCCCCGACCTCAAAAACAAATATTTTGGCAAATATTACCAATTAATAAACGACTGTGTGGCGTGTTTCTATGTATATATAAAAGTTTCGCTACCCGTACAAATGAACCCCCACCATTCTCTTACCATCACGTTGGCTAATTTTATCATTTTACATTCCTGCACTAGACCGGTTATACGCAATGCAAAATTACTCTGGGAATGCGTGTTCCCTGTGACTGCAGTAGATAACAAAAGTACTTTCTATGCTAACCCACTTGTGGGGATAATGCCTACTTTCGAGTGTAGGTTATGCTATAGGAAACAGTTACTTTTGTCTATGGTCGTGTGAATAAATATGGCTATGCTACGTCCAATGTTTTAGGTGTGATGACGTTTAGATTTTTGTGCCACCTACCGTTTCAAAAAAAAAAAAAGAAATAAACTTATCGGAGTACCGAACGAACATATGGTGTAAATATGGCTTTGATACCCACGTTTTTATTCATTAATAATAATATTCGGCGCGACAGACCATCGGTCCAAGGCCTAACTTCTCGCGACCATTTGTGCCGCATATGTTAATTTTTGGACATAAATGGAAGGGACCTACAATTTAAGGCCGGATCCGAACGGCGAATTGAGAAGCTTTCCGTGACACGGTATTACTCTCGGAGCGTTTGTCACCCTTTCGCGAAAGGTGGGACACCGCGAAAAATACTTTTGGGTGTTGCTGGGATTCGAAACTGAACCTCCTGCTCAGCAGCCATGTGCACTTCCACTGAGCCACGGCGCCCACTTTTCCTATTCCACTTTTTATTCATTAGATTCAAAAATATCCCGACTCCAGCACCACCTACTGGGCCAAAAGTTTTAAAGTAGATACAACGCAGTACATACTCGTATAGGGAAGAGAAGAATGCTGGGAAAAATGAAACTTTTCTCTGTACATACTGCTCGACTGTGTTAACATTTGAATTTAAAATCTCCTTTAACACGATCGATATACTACCATATTTTTTACATATAAAACTATTTTCAAAGTTCAAACAAAACAAAGGGGAAGTATCTACTAGATATTAGAAATGCAAATAAAGAAGAGATATACTATTAATTTCCAATCGTGTGCGAAAATACTGAAAACGAAACCTACAAAGAACAACAAATCGCTGGAGGTTTAATATGACCCGATAGATACAGAAGCCAACCATAAAAATCCGCTACAATATTTCAATATGAAGCGATCCTGAATAGAAAACGAATTGCATTTTGATTGCTGTTCTTTTGGCAGATATATGTGGGCATTTGTACACTATATAAGGAAAAAGGATTATTTTTTTTTTCATTGATAGAGGATGTAGTTTTTTTCAAAGCTATTGTTGGATACTGTGTTGGCTTCGGCAGTGAATTTTCAATTGTGCCCCACCGGTCGATAGTCGTTCATCGATGTAACAAATTGAAAAACTGTTGCATCAAATCAAAATCGAACTAAATCCTATCACAGCTATTGCACTTGCGTTGCTTGATGGTTTAAATGAGTGGAATGCGGGTAGTGCATTCCAGTGCAAAAGTTTCAGGGGCTCCTATCCCTTAAGTAATTAGGTAATGAGTTGACCAATAGATTATACTTGTCCTTCTTGCAATGAAGATCAAACAGTTTGTTGTCAAAGGAAGGAGGAAGGTTTATTAGAATATTGTGTAATAGAACCGCTTTCGGAAGATTACATTACTAATCGGTGTAGATGAATAAAAAATAGCGACCTCTTTTAGGGGGCTAATTTTAATTCAGTAAAATCATTTTTTAAAACTATATTTTAAATATTATTTTATTTTATACTTTTTAGTTTTTAATAAAATATATATAGCTAGCTGAAATATCCGGTCTCTCACCACACTTACCATCATCCAGCTGACCACCCACTTAGTGATCCCTCCACTAACAACACGCTCACACCCACTTACCACTGACCCAAAACTGTTCCCCGAGGTTACCGCTGTATCTTACTTTTCGATAGGTTTGATACTTGGTTAAACTCGGAAGATAAAAGGGGCAAGGCTGCTAGTACTAAGAATGTCTAGAACGGGCACTGTCTTCGTATGTAGCAGCCTTACCGTACAACTGCAAGGCCGTACGTGCCTGGGACAGTTTCTATCCTGGGCGGCCTAGGATTAGAGTCTCATCCTAGTGGCAAATGATTGGGTTCGAAGTTCCGGACGATGTGCTGCCAAGGTTGTAGTGTACCTACGCCAAAGGCACTCATACTGAACGAGCTGAATCCCTTGATGTCAGATCACACCAAGGTCGCGTTGGTACTACGGTAGTTGGCAGTACCCGCAGATAAGGTTGATCTCCTTGGAGGTTAGCTGAGTCTGGGCCAACTTTTGGTTGAGCACCCAGTACAACCCTACGTAGTGGTTTACAGTTTACTCTCGAAGAGAGGACCGCTAAATGGGAATAGTTCATGAGCATGCTTAATGGCGAAAGCTAGGCAAGCAGGGTTCGTCCCACTCAAAGAATGATGTACTGTTGACGCTTGAACTATTTTTTCATATCTCTAATATTTTATATTCTTCTTCGCATGAGCATATAATTGTTACATATTAGTCTGGTAAAAACACAGGCTTCAGATTTCGTATCCGAAGGTCAGAAAAATACTTCATTAGCTCAATTGTATAGTTCTCTGGGTTGTCGCCACTTTTACTTTTCTTGTCATTAATATTAAAACCGATTCGTTTAGGTTTTGCGATGCAGTAATAAGAGACTGTTTCGAATATCATTCCTGGTTTGAACCACTTATTGCCTTGAACTTGTCTTCTATGTGTGAATTTGTCGACTGTGAATTGTTTCCTAGTCCCTCGGAAAGAGGGATGGAATAAACCAGGTTCCAAAGGAGAATTTAAACGGAAGATGGATCAAATTAATTTTTTTGTTTGAATATATTGTAAACATTGTTGAATTAAGAGGTTTTGTATAAAAACTAAACAAACACAATAAATGAAATGGAAACAAAATTAAATGTAAATATAAATATAAATTCGTAGAGAACCCTCATGAACTTGTATGAGAATTTGTGTATTTGTGTTATGATTTCGCCAAATAAATGCAATAAATTCGCCTTCAGAAGTACTCCTCACATTATTTATTTAGTCCTCATAAAGAACAGAGAATGGGATCACAGAAGTACTCGTACACAAAATATAAATATATCATAGTTGTTCCATGTTACTACATGCAATTTTGTATGTATTATGGCAAATAAAATGTGAGTACCATGGTGCATGTAACCACATAATTAAGAAAACTATTTAGAAAAGGTTGAACATTTTTCAAGGCACTCGAAAATTACGGATATATTATGTTACGTTTCCAGAGCAAGCGGCTCCATGGTGATGGTCGAAATTTGATAGTATGTCCCAAAAGTCAAAAGAGTTATGTGGAAAAATGTAAACTTTTATGTGTGTGTTAAGGTACTTTTCTAACTTTTTAAATGTTAACTTCAAACTTTGTTTGGTTATACGTGCAAGCTACGAGCTTTAAACTTAATGCGAACTCTTAGGAATTTTTCGCTAAATATTTTTGTTAGAAGTTTTATTTCATTCGTCCGATGGATCGGACGAAGTAAGTCATTCCAGGAATTTGAGGCGAACAATTCGTCTCGAATGCGACTGAGCTCAGAGTGCTTTTTGTTAAACACCCAAGTACCGGATCCATACATATGTTTCAAATTAAAATATTTTTGATATTTGGTCTATTTGTAAAAAATCCCTACTTCCCTCTCCCTCTAAAAACGCGAGTCAACGTTTTTAAAAAGGGCAATATTTTTAATATTTTTCTCCCTTCTGATAATAAAAAGATTATCAAGAAGGTTCTTACAATTTAATATCACACTTTTGGTAGCAACGAACAAATATATGTACTAAGTAAAATCTTAAATTGTGTTTTCGTTGCGATGTACTTTTATCGTCCAATAGAAATTATTTTCCTTCTTATTGCGAGATTTTCTGGTTACTAAACGAGATTTCTTTCAAGAAAATGATTATGTGAGTCTTATCCACAGCCAAAAAAAATAACAAAAAAGTAAAGACAAATACCCTAGATTGAAAAAAGGAAAGGTTGTAAGAATAAAATGAAATGCTCACAGTTCACTACTTCATACATTCGAGCATAATTATCCGAATTATTAGAGAAGTGCATATGCAATCGGGATTAAGGAACATTAGAATGTGCATTGTTCGCAAATAAAGGAAGGAAGGAAATATGACCGATATTGTGGTTGAAGGCCATGACATTTTCTGCACGAGTTTGCATACTTTTGCTCTGATGCATAACAAATACCAAATGAACCCATTTTATGGATGTCGTGCAATAAAATCCTTCGATTTGAAAAAGGGAAACATAACTCAGTGTGGATCAATCAACGATGCATTTTTCATGACTAGGTATTTTGTCTTCTTCTTTCTTTATCTCTACTACCATACGAGAAACCTACCCATACGGGAACAGATTGAGTTCGTTTGGAAATTGCAAAATTACGAAATGAAAACAAAGCAAAACACAATTGTGGAAAATTTCACTTGACGAAGTCAAATTTTTGGCATAGCACTCGTATATTTTAAGTTATGGCTTCTTTAGCGAGTCCTCCTTCAATATTTTTCCCGCATGCATGTTGGTTTACAGAAAATTGTTTTGCATTTTTGCTGTGCGGACCCTTAATTTGAAATTGCTGCGGGAGAAGTCTATTAAACTTTATATATACCTTGTTTTTAAAGAGTTAGATTAAAAATATTTCAAAACTTTTACTAAAGCTTAGCATTTGTTTCTGTCCTTGTTGGTGTTGCAGATAAGGTATGAATTTCTCTTCAAAACTTAAACAAATAAATGTAGAAAAACTTCGTTTTTCGTGAATAACCTTTTATGCATACTTCGACACATGCCACACGCGTCACACGCGTGTATAACTTCTTCTTTCTTTATCTGTACTAATGCACCCATACGGGAACAGATTGAGTTCGATTGGAAATTGCAAAATAACGAAATGAAAACAAAGAAAAACACGATTGTAAGCAACTTTTCCACGGATTGTACGCGCCAAACGTGACTCCCAACACGCATCGCACGTACCAATGCCAATTGTCACTTATCTGATCACAAATTTTCAGCTCTCTACGAAGTTGTGAAAGGCAGCTAAAAAAAAGGACCTCAAAAAATTTGGGGAAAAAAACTTGCGTCATGCACCACACGGGTCACACGGGGGATGTCAAAAATGCTTTACGAGACTTACAAAATTTCAGCTTTTTATGTCGTGTTGAGGTTAAAAAGAACCTCAAAAATTCGAAAATACTGGCAGACAGACAAAGTAAAGTTAAATAAAAGTTTTTAAAAATTAAGATTTGGTAAAAGATACACATTTGAGGTTATTGAATCTTGCAAATTGTGTATTGGTTTTTAGTAACAGGTTTTATTTTACCCTAAAAGAAGTTGCAAAACTAATTCTCAAACCATTTTGTAATGTTCTGGTGATATTTCTTCGAGTTTTTTTAAAAAAGTTGTGAGGAAAGTTTCTTCCCAGATCTCTTCATCCAAATTGTTCTCCTATTTATTTTTTAAAACTTTTATTTCACTTAACTTGACCCTGTATTTTCGACTATTTTGAGGTCCTTTTTAACCACCTTCTACCGTACCTAGAGAACTAAATTTCGTGGGTGTCTTTTTAAATTCTCTATATTAACTTCGAGTGCCCGTGGCGGGCTGGCTGGCTGGCTGGTCAGATTTTCTGATCAATTTTTAACCCACTTCCCCAAGCCCGATTTTATTGAACACATGTATATATCCGGTGACAATACATTCTTTTAAAATTTCAGAGAGATCGGGCAGCGGGATCGGGGGGCTCCCATACAGATTTTTTTAAAAAATTAACTCGATTTTCTTTAAATTTCAAACATATGTTTATCCCGATAGACAAAAGTTTTTGTACATTTTTTAGTGTGAATGGGCCCTGAGGCCTGGGGGCGGGGCCATAATTTTTTTTTAAAAATTAGTCCAATTTACTTTAAACATATGTGTATCTCCGATAGACTGAACTTTTTGTAAAAATTTTTGATTTGAATTTTTTTCCCATACAAATTTTTTTTTACATTTGTGTACCTATCTCCGGTGAGAACAGTTTTTGAAAATATTTTGAAGTGAAGGGGGCTCTAATATTATTTTTTTCCAAAGTAACCCGGTTTAAACTTTGCACACATATGTATCTCCTATTAGAGAATTTACATGAAATATTTTTATGGGTTGTTCTTTTTTATATTCCGCATATTTTTTTTTTTTTTTTTTTTTTTTATAATTCGCGCACGCTTCAAGGGGTTCGCACCCTTATAATGCTCGGCTATATGCTTGGCACAGCGTGGGCGTTAAGGAAGAGGAGGAGAAAAGAGGAGATGTCTATGAGCTTGTGTTTTGAATGCCTGTGGATCATAGTGATGTGGGAAGACAGAGCTTGGCAGAGCATTCCACATACGTGTTGTACGGCTGAAGAACGAATCCCTGAATTTAACTGTACGTCCGAAGATGGGCTTGAGGGTAAACTGATGAGCATTTAGAGCGCCACGAGTATTGCGGTTGAATTCAAGGAGAGGTGGCATGCAGCTGGCTATTTCTCTTGAGCACCGCTGGTAGAAGAAACGATAAAACAGTGACAAGCAAGAAACGTTCCTGCGGTGTTCAAGCGAATCTATTGATTTCGCTATATTTTCGTCACCGATAAGTTTTAACGCGCGGTTTTGTATTCTATCTAGCTGATGCAAAGAAGTCTTAGGCGCACCAGACCAGATATGGCAATTGTACTCAAGTTTTGGGCGAATAAAAGCCTTGTATATGGTAGCCAGATCAGAGGGAGAGAAATATTTCTTGCACCGGGCTAGAAAACCTAAACATTTCGCAGCATTTTTAGCGATGGTAAATATGTGGTCATTCCAACGAAGCTTGTCGTTAACGCACATACCGAGAATTGCGAGATTTTCAGTTTCCTCGATGCAAGTGCCATTCATGGATAATGGCATGGGGTTAAGAATTCGCTTTGACGACAGGAGACAACATTGGGTTTTGGAAGCGTTAAATTCTACTCGATTGATTTCTCCCCGTTGTATTATGCTGTCAAGGTCAGAATTCAACGAGCTTAACATACAAAGTTGTTTGTGCTCCACATCAGAAGTGGAGGGACGTTCCACAAACTTATATGAGAAGCTGAGAGTGCTGTCGTCAGCGAAAGAGTGAATTGGATTAGAAGTCACAGATAAGAGATCATTAATAAAAATGAGAAAGAGTGTCGGGGACAGAACAGAGCCCTGGGGAACGCCAGCATTTATGTGGTGTATTTCAGACTTGAAACCGTCCAAAACAACTTGAATTGAGCGGTCCAAAAGATAGCTTCTAATCCAATGAAGCAGTTTATCATCAACACCATAAGCACGCATTTTAGACAAAAGAGCTTGATGCCAAACTCTGTCAAATGCCTTTGAAATATCGAGTGCAACAGCTTTGCTTTCTCCAAAATGATGTAAAGATCGGTTCCACTGTTCGGTGAGATATACCATCAAATCACCAGTAGAATATGACGCGTGTGATGGGTTTTGGGAGTGCCTAAGTCCAAAATAGCATTCTTTATATTCCGCGTATATATTCCACGCGTTGCGTGTCGCGCGTGGCACGTGTGATGGTATAAAATCACACAATTTTCTCGTTTCTTATGAGCGGGTCAATGTCAGGGGCCTATTTTGATATGCCGCGTTTGACTCATGTCGAATCGAAGTTAGCAGAGCGATAAATAAAGCCTTGGAATTTGATGGCATCCCAGTGGAGCTTACTAAATCAAGTAGTACCGTACTACACCAAGCATCTAGGAACTAACAGTATAATATTGGAGAAAGAAGAAATTTCAGAAGACTGGCGAAGAGGCATCCTCTGCCACATACATAGGAACGGAGATATCCCAACGTGCAGAAATTATCTTGGTATAACGTTGCTGAGTATTACGTATAAGATTTTCTCCTGTATCCTTCAAGACAGGATATCCCTATACGCTAAAGTCATAAGTGCCCCATACCAGTCTGGCTTCATCCCAGTTAAATCAACAACTAATCAAATTTTCACCATTAGGCAGGTGATGGAAAAATGTCCACAGTTTTGAAACTCACTACATATTCTTTTTATAGACTTTATAAAGCCATGAGAGAGTACGGCATCCCAAATAAACTGACACGACTATGTAGGTTGACCAATGCTGTAAGCCAAGTAAAAATATCCAGATCACTATTAAGCCCATTCAACATCTAAAACGGGCTCTAACAAGGGAATGGGCTGGCCTGCGTCCTCTTAAACGTGGCGTTGGAGAAAGCGAATCGAGACTTCGATCTAATGGCGAAAGGTACAATCCTCAATAAATCCATTCAAATACGTTGGTAAAAACCCAAGAGCCGTACAAGAAGCTTTCTTCCAGATCTGGCGGCACAAAATCTGGGGCTGCACATAAATGAAAACAAAACCAAGTACGTGGGAGCCACGCCTGTTCTCTCAATTAAAATATGGTATCGCTAATTTGAAGTAGTGCAATCCTTTAACTATCTCAGCCGATGATAGCATAGAACTATTATAACACGCACTTTTGCTTAATATAGTCTGTCAAGACTCTTCAAAACCAGGAATCTAACCATAACATTCATGCTGTGTATAGGACTATGGTCATACCAGTACTCACATATGGATCCGAGACTTATGTGCTTAGCAAAAATCATTCTTTCGCAAGAAAAATCTTACGAAGAATTGTTGTCCACGTGTGTGAAAAAGGACGACCTCGGAGAATCTTAAATGATGAGATACATGAGCGTTATCGCGATGTATGTTACGATGAAGAGGATCTTGCTGGAAAAGTCTTTTGTAGTAGCATTTATTGGACACAAGCCTACGCTGGAATGATGGCGGAGACCAGGCCGCCCAGAGTTTAGGGATGTCAAACTGGTTGACATCGGCTCGAAATAAAGACTCATGGAGAGATTTTTTGCGGTAGGCCAGCACCGGAACTCGGTTGTAGAGCCAAATATGATGATGATGAAAACTAGTTAAAATTAGCTCAAATTAGTTGAAAGTAGTCAAAACAGTTGAGAGTAGTTAAAGCAGAGAATCTAGTAGCACTTAATAGTAACTAAATTAATAATAAAATCATCCAAACTAAAGACGAAAAAGACAATTCGCAATTCTGTGTAACAGAACCCACTATGTTGACACATTCGGTTAAAAAGCTTTTCTGATGAACATGTCTCCAGTAAGATATTAGGTGCTCATCATTAGATGTTCATCAAATAGAAGTGTAAGTGTGTCGTTGGTAAGCGCATCTCTTGAGAACGGCTGAACCGATTGGGATAGAGTTTTTTTGAAAAATGTTCGTTATAGTCCGAGTAAGATTTAAGGAAAGAAAAGTTGCCCGGAAAATTGGAAAATTCGGGAAAAACTAAAATTATTGCGTACTTCTTTTTTTTAATTATTTTATATTTTATGTTGCGAAGTGAAGTGAAGTGAGGTGAAAATGTAAAATGTTAATATCAGCTACCATGATGGTCACAGGATGTGCGCGTGTAGTAAAGCGCCCGGGAAAATCGAGTTTTGAATAAAATACATTTAGCTTCATCCGCAATTACTGTAACATTTTACTCGATAAGCTTTGTAATTCAAAACACGCAATATCTGTATGTTATGGAATTAAATTTATTTGCATTAAATTGGTTCAATGCAAAGGCAGCTAGTCGGAAAAACGGTCAGGAATTAGATACAGTCAATTTCTCGTGGAATATCATATATAATGAGTACATCCATATTGACTTCGATGGTAAAAAGTCTGTTATTTATGGATCTTGAAATAATGAGAAAAATAATTGAAAAAATGTCTACGCTCTTGGTTCTCATTAAACTCATTTACTTACTTAATTGGTAACTGATACTTTTCTAATCGGCGTAAGTCGTATATCACAAGTATATTGCACAAGAATATTGCACAATTAAAAATTTTGTTTTCTTTTAAACATTTCGCAGTGCAGAAATAAGAGACAATAAGTAAGCATAGTAAAAATATTTATTTTTTGTTGGGTCTCCATTTCTAGCCATAATTGACAATGTCCTGGAACATAAATCTCATCGTGTTTATTATACGATTGCATATGCAAGTAGTTGTACCACAAAAACCTACACACAGCAGACCTAACGGGGGCAACTTGATGTTGTGGTTTTTTATTTTTTTTTTATCATAAACTCATCTTCAAGGGAGAACTCCTTGAATGACTTGCGCCACGGCAATAAGGTGCCATGCCCTTTATGAGAATTAAAAAAAATCTAATTAACAATATATCACATTCCTCACAGGTTTGTAGCCGGTTTCAAATTATTTTCTCAGAATTCTCTCTGATTCATTGAAAAAGCAATACGGAAAAACGAACACGAAATATAAGAGCCAGATCTATTAAAATCTCTGCCGATCTATGGGTCAGGGCACCCGGTTGGAAAACGGATCACCACGCCGAGTAAAATCTCACGTTGAGTAAATACTCTACCCGCATTTGTGTTTCAACCACAGCCACCACGATGCTCCCACAAGCAACCAACCAACCTCGATAGCCAGGTACGGAAGAAATCCCTCGTGGTACCAGACGATCTCTGGTCGGATTTTCGTAGTAAACTTCGTAGTTAACTACTGCAGTTGAGTTCCTTATATCTCAGGTACTGGTAATTGGGGAGATACATGGACACATTAATCAATTACCTGAATTATACAGCGCGGTCTTACGATCATTTATGCGGCTAGTGCCTAGCATTTGCTCTATCAATTACTCAATTACTCCGCTATAGATAGGATATAGTGCAGACATCATAAGATGAACAGCACTCTGGCACTTCAGGTCACAATTGCGACAATGCGGCGATTTGTCGCACAGTGCAGCCACGTGTCCTTGGCTGCCACAACGGCGACACACGTTTTGCTTCAGAGGGCACTCTGCAATCCAATATCCAAATGAAAGTCAGCGGAACCAGCCAAATCAAGCTTCATGCTCTCGCACCATACAGGAGGTCCACTTGATGTAGCAACGGCCAGCATCAAGGAGAGATTCAACCACTAGGTCAGATTCTTCCAGAATGATATCCGCTACCGCATCAGTTCCTTCCTTTTTGGGCCAGCTCACAATAGCGGCGCTCCAATGTCATCCTATTCTTCATGTTCTTCTCATGAATTCCCAACATGAGTTCTTCGGTTGATAATTCAGCGGGTACACCCTGAATCGCGATCTTACGTCGGGGGAAAGGTGCGTTCACCACATTCAGCCTAGCTTGTGAGAACTTCTCGTTCTTGCTAATTTTTGATCGTTTAAGAAGCTTGAGGTGCGTATAACTATACGCCCCCGTCTTTCAGCGGTTTTACTTCATGGGTCCTAACTCCAAGATTAGCACCCACTTCAGTCATTACCTTTCTGATGACATCCTTGGCAGTAGCTTTTTTGTTTTGTTCTACGGACGACCACAGACCAGGTTTCAACTGGTTTAGGAACCACTGCCGGGGGTACTGCTGTAGCCCTGACCAGGGTAACAATTGTTGCTACTTTGGGGGGAACTGCATGTGTCCTCATGACACCATGAATGCAAGTAGTTGTTGTTGTGTCCTTGCAGCAGCCATGAAAGATTTCTCCATGTTTCTTCTTATGGTTTTTTCAACTTTTTTGGAGACTACTGGTTCTCTGAGAAGGCGTTTATTATCGTCTATCATGTCATCAAATAAATCATTGTATATTCTAGCTAATTCTTTTAAGTCATTTTCTTCAAACTTACTAGGTTTACATTGTCTTTTCATCTTCGTGTCAGCTATATTGCGTCGTTCAACGAATTTGTTTTAAACCTCATTGATATAATCAGCCATCTCCTTCTCATCGTCCGTTTCAGCGTCTTTATTTTCTTTTCGGATGGCAGCCTTCTTTTCAACAGCGAGAGCGGTACTAGTTTCCTCTACTTCGACAGGCCCGGAATTCCTTCCAGTTGTTGTCTTTCTGGGACGTTCCTCTTGACTTCCTTCATCATCGCTAAGTGACAGGCAGGAAGTTTTCTCCGACGCGGTCTTAGGTTTCTTGCCTTTTTGGCTTACTTAAGAGAGGGCGAAGTAGAAACTACAATGTCTTATGAGGTCCAAAAATGGACTCGCTCTTTTTGAAATTTCATAAATATGTTCACTTGAAACTTTCGAACCTAACATCTTAAGTGAACTACCTTCTGAGAAAAAAGGCATGCCTGGAATTTATTTGGGGGGAATTCCACCCTATCTGCCCCAATCAAGAACGACTTGAATGTTCGACAGAATTACCGTATTCATTAAATCTTGCGAACCAATCAAGGACCAGCTTCTCGCAACCATTTGTGTTGAGCATGTATATTTTTGCACATAAATGAAGGAGACCTACAATTTAATGCCGCATCTGAACGGCAAATTGAAAAGCTTTTTGCGATAAGTAATTACTCTCGGACGTTTGTCAGACTTTCGGGACATCGTGAAAGGAACTTTTGGTGTTACTGGGATTCGAACCACGAACCTCCCGCTCAGAAGCAATGCTCTTAGCCACTGAGCCACAGCGCCCACAACTTTTATTTAATGGTTCCATAAATAATCCTCAATCCACGCAATGAAGGAAATATGTAAGTTGAGCGTAAGAATCTTATAAGACAATCATGCCATACTCTATCAAAATCCTTAGAAATATGCAAGGTTACAACGCTTGATTCACCTATGTTCTCAATGCTTCGCTCCCAATAATGAGTAATGCACGTCATAAGTTCACCTGAAGATCGACTTTTACGAAATCTATACTGCACATCGGATAAAAGAGCATTCCAATCCAGATGGCATAATAGTTCAAAATTAACAATAGATTTCATTTCCGAACCGACCGACAAGAAAGCAATAGGGCAGTAGTTAGTAGGTGCAGATTAACGGAAAACCACTGAAGACTGGTGTTGAGGGATCAAGCAATTTGCTAACACGTTCCGCATGAGTATCATGACATTTTTAAAAATTAATGGCGGAATACCTCCGGGTGCTGTCGCTTTATTGGGGTCAAGTTGAAACAACCCGTGGTCGGAAATAGATTTTAGAAATATATTTGGAAGAATTCATGGACTTTGGTTAGATAATGGAAGGGTAGACGTACAACCAAAATGAGAAGCTAAGAGATTTCTGGCTATTCCAAACTTAACAAGGTTTTCTTATTATTTCACAATAATAAGGTTATGAGGTTACTCGTACAATGACAGGTTTCTTTTAAATTAACTCATTCCATTATAAACACCGCGCTTGGCGCTACATAACAGAACGAATAAATAATCAAACATAACGGGTGTTTTTTTGGGAGGTTTGTTTTTCCGATAGATGTCGTTATATCTAACGGGTGTTTTTTTAAGAGGTTGCCGATTTTTTTTTTGAATAAAACACATATAAAATTATGAAATGACCAAAATTTTTTTTTATTTGGTAGATAATTTTTTGGCATTTAACATTTAAACACAATTTCTGGCATATGGCTACCACGACTATTTTTCACAAATGTCATATTTTTTTTTTTTTTTTTTTTTTTTTTTTTTTCATAATGATTTGCCAAACAATACTGAGTAGAAATGCCACTTTGAGCTGTCAAAACAACTGTCATAAAATAAAACGACATCTATCGGAAAAACAAACCTCCCAAAAAAACACCCTTTATAACGCCTATCTATGCACTAATTGTGTCACTCACGCACTAAAGCATGCACCTTGTGATTTTAAAAATTGAATGAAATAATATCGGTATACTAACTCAGAGATTCATATCGGTGGCGGTACCGAACATATCTATTTATAAGATAGCAAAGCGGAGCTTCTCAGCTCGCCATATGGATAATTGTAATTCAGCCTAAAGACTGAATTATCTTAAAAGGATTTTACTTAAATAAAAATACACGCGCAACACGCGACGCGCGACACGTGAGACGCGTCACGTCATCGCAAGCTAAGTTTAAAAACAAGTATTTAAAAAAAAGATACACAAGCCACACGCGACACGTGACACGCGTCAAGTCATCGTAAGTCAAGTTTTAAAACAAGTACCTTTTTTTTAAAAAAAAAAATTTGCACGCGACGCGACGTCATCGCAAGCCAAGCGCTCCCATCAGATTCTGACTTGTAGAAGTCGCGATATACAATCGGACAAACGTTCAACCCGACACACGTACGCTAGAAAAATTTTCTTGTCCTCTGATTATTAGCTTCGCCCTTCGGGCTCGCAAAAAAAAAGGTGTAAAAAATGTATGTGCGCGCATCAGTTGAGAACGGCTGAACCGATTTGGTTCAATCTTTTTTTGTTGTGTTCGCAATTGTCAGGAGCTGTTTCCTACGAACGAGAATTTTGGGATAATCCACAGGAAAAGTAGGAAAATTCGGAAAATCGAAAATTGATGTTTTTGTACGGGATTTCGCGCGTATTTGATCCAGATGGTCATTTAGAAAAATTGGAAAATCTGATTAGAAACCTCGAAAACTTCGGGAAAACCCCGAAGAAAAATTAATTTTTTTTTTATTATATTTTGAATTTTTTGCTTCTTGATCCTTTTGGACGCTGTAAAGCGTGAAAAGTCGATGCAAAGCTTGAAAAATATCAAAAACTCGTGAAATAAATTGATAAAAACACAAAGTTAACAACATAAATAATAGATGGCGCTGAGGTGTGATCATTAATGCCACAACCCAGTAGATCGCGATGTACGTTGAATTAGGAGTTGTGCATTTTAACAGGTAACAGTTTTAACCGATAAGTTTTATCGCACGGTTCTGTATTCTGTAAAGCAGAAGCAAGGTCGTGTTAGGTGCACCTGACCAAACATGATAGTTATACTCAAGTTTGGGGCCGTGTTAGGAAGCCAAGGCACTTAGCAGAATTTTTTGCGACAATGAATATGTGGTCATTCCATCTAGCATCGCTTCTTCCACCCATACTTTCACTATTATTTCATAAATTGCTTGGTGTAATGTGAGGTTTCCTATTTTTGTCAGTTCCGCTGGGATACCAGATGATTTCGGGGCCTTATTATTTTTGAGCGGCGGCATAGTATGGTTTTCGGCCATTGGTGGAGCCTCCAATTCCCCAGTTAACTGGCCATTTAGCAACTCATGAAAGTGCTCTTTCCATCTCTCTAAGATGCCTAAATTATCGGCGATCAGATTACCCTCTTTGGCTTTTCAGTATGTGCAACGCGGTGTATATTGCGTCATACCGCGGACTCTTTGGTAGAACTTCCGCGCCTGCTCTCTGTAATGTTATAGTTCACGGGCGAGATTATTCTCCCAGGCTGCTTCCTTTCGCCGGTGAACTGTTTTTTTATATTTTCTGAGCTCTTTATATTCACCTTCGCGTGCCCGCGTTCTATTAGATTGTTGCATTGCTCGGTACGCAACATTCTTACGTTCAGTCGCAAGCTTACATTCGTCATCGAAACAGTCGTTCGTTTCGTCTGCAGTACTACTGACAGTATTCTTAAGGCGTGTCCATTCCTCTTCTACGCCCGAAATCTCAGCTTCAGGACTTACTCACCCTGCATTTAGGGCGAGTCCTATTGCTTGACCGTAGTTGTTTCTGGTCTCTTCGTTGCGAAGGGCAGCCGTGTTAACTCGAATCTGATTAGCGGATGCAGTCTTTCGTGATTATGCAATCCGCACTTGGAGCTCCATACCAACAAGATAGTGGTCCGTTGGCACCTCGGTACGTTCGTACCGTCATCATGTTCCGGTTGTGGTGGCGGTCTATCAACACGTGGTCTATCTGGTTGCGAGTGGCTCCATCGGGAGATACCCAGGTGGCTTTGTGGATATTTTTACGCGCAAGCCTTGTAATCGCAACGACCAAATTATTGTTTTCTGGTATCTCTATGACTCGTTGTCCATTGACATTAGTGTTCTCGTGTATGCTTTGGGTGTATGAATGTACTGCCTGAATACTTGCTCCCTACCTTTTTTTTGCATTCATATCCCCTAGAATGATTTTAACATCATACTGAGGGCAGGTATGGAGTCCCCATTCGACTGATTCAAAGAATTCTTCTTTTTCATCATCTGAGGAATACTCTGTAGGTGCGTGAACGTTTATTAGGATTATTTTTTTAAATCTGCCCCGAACGTGAAGGTTGCATAGCCGTTAATTTACTGCTTTAAAGCCGATAACGGTGGGTTTCATTCCTTTGTTGACTAGAAACCCCACCCCGAGTACATGATGTCTTGCGTGACAACTGTAATATATGTCATAATCTGATTTTTGTAAGACACCATTCCCCGTCCACCGCATCTCCTGGATTGCAGTTATGTCAGCCTTGTATCTAGACAGTGTATCGGCCGCCTGCTGTGCAGCTCGAGCTCTATACAGTGAGCGTGCGTTCCATGAGAAAATGCTTAAATAATTTAGCCGTTTTCGTAACCTTAGTCGTCGTCGTTCACCATTGCATCCGAGGCTGTTTTTGGGTTCCGTAATAATAATTACGGGCCAACCTTACTTAGAAGGGACTAGCCCGATCATTCAGCTTTTCTTGCATTGGTGGAAAATTACCGGCGGCCATCACGTGGATGTTTGATCGCACTTCCACCACTCAGAGGTAATTACATCCACCTGCAATTGTAGAGCATTCTGTGTGATTCCCCCTATTCTGCTGATGGCTGACCGGCTTATTATATATATATATATATATACATATACTTATAACTTATAACTGAAGAACCACTCATCTGATTTACGTGATTTTTTTTAATTCATTGATATTTTCTGTACGTAGGTTTTAGTATGTATTTTACTATAGGTAACATAATGAATAAACAGTGACGATAATAGTAAATCAAGTCGGAAAAATGTTTAACGACTTGCAATACGCTGACTCAACCAACAAGGTTTTTTTTTTAATTGTTATGCGGCAGGGGTATTGTGATGGTAGTTGTCTGGTTGTATGTTGGTAGGGGTTGGTTGGTCGATTGGGGAACGGGCGTTGGTTGATGGGGGAAGGGGATTTAATCAGATTGCGGTGTTGGTGAAAGGGGAGTGTGGATCAGATCCATGGGCACATCTAGTTATTCATGTATAAACAAAAACTAAGAGCTAATCTGATCAGTTTTTAATTGCCTCGGATGAAGCGTTTAATATATGAAACAAAGATACATAAACAAGTGAAAGTATTTTGTCAGCGAATAACCAAAATAACGACACCAAGACAAATATATAGCAATTTATTTATTTACTTATTTATTTACTTTATTTACTTATTTATTTACTTTATTTACTTATATATAAATTTCTTTCGTTAATTTATTGCCGTTAATGGGCTAAATAAGTAGTACTTCTGGTTGTTGGTATATTATGGGCATCTGCAAAAGATTACTGTTCAATTTGTGAATTTGTGACAACAAATTGAACACGAGTTGTGCGGAAAAACTGAGGTCACGCAGTGTAGCAGGGTCTTTTTAAAAGGGAATGAAAATTCTCCTCATAGATCATTATTGCCGGCACCGTTTATCCCATTTATTTCATTTTTTCATTCTTGGATTTATTATAAATATATATATGAGCTACACATATACATATAGCTGCTAGATTTCCAGCCCTTATTGGCATATCTTTGAAAGTGTGACAAATTATCATCAATATAATTATATTTTTACAAACATTTTTTTTTAATTTCGCTGACGACCTCTTTATGTTCTAACGCTTTTGTAAAATATTTCTTTTTTTATAGACTAAGTTATTTGAAGAAATCCCTACAGAGAAAGTGACAACAAAATTGTCTAGATTCTCAAGGAAACAGATAAGAAAAAATTATAGAGATTCGTTGTCAACGCGATGGCTATCCACAGAAACCACAAATCCTTTCCACTTAAACTCACTTTTCTCTTTGTTGAACATGAACTCGATAATGAATGTTCAAGAAAAGATACATCGATGATAAGATGGAACGACTTACAAGCAAGCGGGTATTACACTATGGGACTAAAACATAAAATGAGAAAAATAATAATTCATATTAATTTAATGAGACTTCACTTAATATTTATAGAAAAGCAAATGCGCTTATTTTGGTTGATTAGAAAACAAAGAGTGCTTACGCCACTATGTTGCACTAGCTTAGAGTACGAGTCTACAAAGAATTACGTTATAAACTCGTCTCATAAAACAATACTACGACCCTCGTAAATCCTGTTTACTGGATTTTTGCATCCATGGATTATGAATTAAATTTTGCAAGCCTTCCTAGTGAAATTTGAATCATTGAGATTGTAATGGTGCAAATGTAAATTTAAATTTATTTGTCTAATTTATGGCACTAGCTTGGGTTACAAAACTAATATAATGTAATTCTGTAAATGAAACTAATAATTTCACTTAGATTTGTGGCGCTTAGTTAATTCTTATAAATTGCTAACGTTTTTGGTCTTTTTCGCTACTGTATGTGCTACGTAGGAAAAGACCTCATTTTACGGTTCAATAAGTAAACCTTTTTGTCAGTCAGAATTGTTCATAAAAGAAAATATCTAAAGTATATTATCTAAAAGTAAGTCCAACCAACTATTACCTATCGTACAGTTTCATAATCAGAATTATTGCTCAAGTGCATAATAACCTAAAGAGAAAGAAATAACCTGACAGAAAGCTATTTGCCTCAACTAAATTATTTTGAGCCATTCTTCGTGGTTTGTTAGTGGGGTGAACTATTGCAAGTGATCCTGTTGTTGGCAGAGCACATCACCTTTGAATAACAATATAAACAATTTGTTTAAACAGAATATCTTGCGGTTACTTTGGCTTAAACACAATTAGTCTTTTAGAGTAAAAGGTGACCATATGAAGCCAGTATGCCATTCAGTTAAATAACGAATAACATATAGTGCACTGAACTGAAGAATAAGAGTCATGTAATCCGTACATAAAACTCATGAGAGAACATTACTATGTGCTAAAGCCATAATTGGCCCCTGCTTGTGGGGCTTCATCTAAGCAAATCAAGAAATGGAAAAAATTTTACACTTACGTAGGAGGTGAAAGATGCATGAGGTTTTTAAACCTATAACACCATATCCATATTATAGACTTTTAGTCTTGTCTGCGGAGTATTTTTTTATCCCATGTGGCTGACACTGCCACCTAATGAGATATATTGTATCATATGGTGTAATTAGTCTTAGAGACATACAACCTTCCTAATGAAGGATAATATGTCCTTAGTGGTAAAGTTTTTTTTAGCTCCGCCGACGAACACATTCCTAACGAAAAATACGTCTCCCTAACCAAAGAAATGCTGGGCGTTCACAGAGAATGTACTCGGATGACCTGTGAGACAGCTCACTAGCTTTCTAATGCTACCATTGTCTAGGTTAAGTATTTCCTTGTTGGAAAAGGGCCTGATTAATTTTTTGGATTGCCTAAGCCGTTTGCCTAAGGACGCTTTCCCAGTGGGCCTGACGAAGTTTGTATTACCAACAATTTATCAGTGCTGTGGCGGCAGCCTAGTTGACACCACAGTAGGGTCCTATGAACGCAGATTCCGAGCCAGCCCTAGCTAGAATCTACAACATCTGTAGATTTGTTGACTGCAATTCCCTGATGACCATGGACCCAAGCGAGTTTGACTTTGTTGTGTCTGGGAGGAGATTGCAGTACATCGGAACAGTTTTTGACTGATATTGAGTCCACTAAATTGGACGACAGCGTTTGAAGTACTGCCTTGCTATCTGAAATGATATACAGGATCTATCCGTTAAGGTGGCAAATACTTAAACGGATGATTCTTTGGTTAATTTCGTGAAAATATCGTATGGGAGGGGGTAGCGTTTAAATGCGAAGAGACGTATTTTTGACATTACATCACTTCACACCCTGGAACTCTTAACGGATAAACCCTGTATATTCTAACGCCTTTAATTCCTTTATTAAGGTTAATCCTGGCGCAGATCTCAATGGCATGGAGTTCCGACTTGAAAACCGAGTCCAAAAACACCAGCTTCAACCCCAGTTTCCATCTTCGATCCATCTGTGAACCAGACCAGACCAGTGCCGGAACACCATTGCACAAATTTACCTGGTCCAATATTTCTACCTCGAATTTCCTTCCGAAAAAGTGCTCCGGGGATAGTGCAGAATATGTATTTTTCAGGAATTGAGTAAAGAATTGACCCATATAGTCACCCGGTTTGTGCCCGTATTTTAGCTAGAGCTTAGTAGCGCATCTAGCGGCCGTCTTCCTAATGAAGATTTGCAGGGGTGGAAGCCCTAACAAAGCTGTTGTAGGGTAGATCGCATGGTAGCCGTGATACCGAGAAAGGCGATCCTTTGAAGCTTTTGAAGCTTTGTTGCCGTTGTCCGTTCAAGAACTATAGGCCAACAAATGATGGCCGTGTAAGTTATACCCCAAGTTCTGCTATAAAGGCATCTACTGGCCCACATGGACCTAACGGCTCGTTTGATGGCGGACTTGATGTAATAATTCCAACTAAGTCGTTTATCAAGGATAACTCCGAGATATTTAACCTCACTGGAATAAGCTAAAGTGGTGCCTTTGATAGTGATGGGTCCTAGATCAACCAATCTTTTCTTTGTGAAAGACACTAAAACGGTTTTGCAGAATTGATGGATAGTCCTTCTCTGTTGTACCATTCTGAAACTTGTAGTAACGCACTTTGCATAACATAGAAATGGTCGTGCTGTGTTTACCACTAACAAGAATCGCCAAGTCATCCACATATCCAATAGCGATGTAGCCTTATCTATGCAGATTGACTAGAAGATTGTCGATGACTAGTGACCACATAAGGGGAGAAATAACTCCTCGCTGAGAACAACTCTTAACTGCGATTACAGACACTGACACACCTCCTGAGGATAAATTAATATCTCGACTTTCTTGCATGGCCCTTATCCATTGATTGCTCGAGTCTGCGATACCTCTGCTAATCAATACCTCGATTTCGCTATTGATTTGTAGCCAGTGTTATCGAATGCGCCCTCAATGTCCAGGAATGCACATAGATCCACTTCCATTGAACGAAAATTTTCTTCTATTATTTTTACAAGATAGTTAATGGCACTTTCAATGGCAATCAGTAATTTTCACTCAAATTATAGTTAATTGGCAACCCTTGTTCCAAATTCCAATACAAAGAAAGTACACATCTACATGTCCATTTTATAAAACTATAAAAGATACATTTTTCTGCGTTTTTACGGATTTTTTCGCATAATATGCATTTATTTATCCGGAAAAAACTGAGCGTTTTACGCTTAGGAAATAACCGAATATATAGATGTTGAGCAAAAATACTTTTAAAAATCCTCAGGCAAAGAAATGTGATTGCATTTGCTGTAGAAGTACTTGAGGATCACATTAGCAAACTTTTGAACCTTAGGCACATCTCACCCACGTTTCAGTAAGAAGAAAATCTATTTTTTGATGAGCACCTGGATTCTCCGCACAAGATGTGCCAAATGTCATCAAACATGCAGAAACTAGGAGTGCCTCTGGCGACAACCGTATTCCTCTTGAATATTATAAAAACTGCACGAAGGAGTTTGTATTACAGTTTGTATTGAAGTTTCAATAATAATTCAATCGAATTTTTCAGGAAAGTTTAAAAAGGACGATAATTTTCTTTAACCCATCAAACTACAAAGACATACCATTTTTGAATACTAAACTAAACGAAGCTAAACTGTTTGGTGCGATAATTTACAGTGAGCAATGTAATGTTAAGTTCCTCTAAGGTGAAAGGCTTTCAGTTTCTCCGTTTTAATAGATTTTATCACAAGCATATTTTATGAGACTCAGATCAGAAAGCAGGAACACCGGTGTTCAGTTGAACCTCGCGAAGATACTTAGAAACCATATGTCCTTTTTTATAATTTGTGCACCCGAAAAGGGGTTCGCACCCTTATAATGTTCGGCTATATGGCTATATACTGGCCACAGCGCGGGCGTTAATGAAAAGAGGAGAAAAAAGGAGATGTGTATGAACTTGTGTTTTGAATGCCTGTGGATCATAGTGATGTGGTAAGACAGAGCTTGGCAAAGCATTCCACATACCTGTTTTACGAATAAGAACGAGCCCGGAGGAACTCCAGCATTTATGTAATGTATTTTAGACTTGAAACCGTCCAAGACAACTTTAATTGAGCGGTCCAAAAGATAGCTTCCAATCAAATGAAGCAAGCAATTTGGACAAAAAAGCTTGATGTCAAACTCTGTTAAATGCCTTGGAAATATCGAGTGCAACAGCTTTTTCCCCCCCCGAATTGATGCAAAGATCGGTTCCACTGTTCGGTAAAATATACCATCAAATCACCAGTCGTTTCCCACGTAATCCGTACTGCCGGTCACTAAAGATTTCGTTAGTTTCATGATATTTCATAAGCTGAAAATTGATCAGCTTTTCCATGGCCTTGGAAAGAGTGGATGTAAGTGATATGGGTTGCTACGAAGAACGAGACGACGAATCGCCTTTTTTGAATATGGGCTGGACGAAGGCTTTTTTGCAACTTCTCTTGGAAAATCTTACAGAATAGTAATGCCAGCTTGGAAAAACACCTCTTCAGAAAATATGGGGAAAAACCATAGATTGTTCAATAATCACAGGTGTAGGCGGCTGATGTGCTGCGAAATGCGCAGCAAACAGTTTGGCATTGTCATTAGAGCTGACAACAGGAATGTCATTATAAATGAGGGTTGGAATCGATGACGAGGCTGTATTTTTGATCCTTTTCACGAATGACCAAACATTTTTACTAACTTTGGGACATTGTAGTATGTTTTGGCTCAATGGTCGTAGGCGAATTTGACTCGGCAAAAATGGGCATTTCTGGCTCATTTAAAATATTTTAGGTTTTTTTCAGTTGGGTTTACTTTGTAGAGCCGAAGGAATACCTCTCTAATCCTAGAAGCATCTTTACAGCTCGAGTCATACTATCCATACTCATTTGGTTTGACAGACTTATTCCTGAAAAGGATAAAGTCTCTCATACCAATAAGGATGATGTTTGTTGTGATTGCAGCAGCGGCGGCATCCACGTTTTTATCGCGAAATAATAGCGTCCAGTAAACACTTCCAAGGAAGTTTTTAAGGCCGTCCCAAATTGCTTTCTCGTATTAAAATTCGGCGCGACAGACCATTGCGGTCCAAGGCCTTGCTTCACGCAATCATTTGTGTTGAGCATGTATATTTTTGCACACAACATTGGTTCCTACAATTTAATGCCGGATCCGAACGGCGAATTGAGAAGCTTTCCGTGACAAGTTATTGCTCTCAGACTTTTGTCAGACTTTCGTGAAATACTTTTTGGTGTTACTGGGATTCGAAACACGAAACCCCTGCTCAGGAGTCCATGCTTTTATCCACTGAGCCACGGCGCCATCGTATTGTCATACTGTTTTTTTGGGAGTTTTTTCTCTAACTGCGTGGTTTATTAACGCGAAATAGCTGATACTACACAATTGTCTGATCAGCTTAGAGGCGATAATACATTGACGGAGTATCAATCAGAACGAGAGGTAAGGAACAAGCCAAGGGTGTTTGCAAAATGATTTGCAATGTCAGATATTCTTGTAGGCTCATTTACAAGCAGAGCATTACTGAATCTCCACTATAAGCTACCCTCAGAAAAATTTCGTTCTGTTGTTTTCGTTCGTTGTAGTCATCACTCGTTTCGTACAGGAATTTCTGTAAAAACTAGCACGTTCTACTCTATAGCGTCTGTTAAGGAGGGGGCATTTTACTACCATGTATGGTCTTAATTCAGACTTATTTAGTCTCCCTCTCACCGTTTTAGAACTTATGTTGCTTACCGCAAATCTGTCTCTTTGCAACGTTGCTTTTTTCTGCCTTATTCGTGACTTATTTTTAAGGATCCGCTGCTTCTGTAACGTTTTACCTTGCGAAAAATAACAGACTTTGAGAAATTAAGCATCGAGGACTCTTCTTGATACGTGTCAAGGTAACTTTACTGTATAAATCGACTTTACTTAAGTCACATGCTTATACCAAATGTCAATAACAATTTTATAAGATAAGCGTAAGAAAACCCGAAAAAATACCACGAAACAAAAAAAGTTTACTTACACGTATTTTATGACCAAAATGTCAATTGACTGCAATTTAGTGCATGTAAGACCAAAACATGACCGAAACATGAAACATATGTTGGGTAAATTTGCAGTGTTTTCAATTGAAATTTCTTGGCTTACTTTGCTCAGCAGAAAAGCAAAATCTCTCAAACGTAGCTTACCTATCCTAAGAGCATTTAAGACGCCTATAAATAAAGTGCTCTAATGCTGTCTCAGATTTTCCGTTAACTCAAAAAAAAAAAAAAAAATAGACACCAAAGATGCTTTGCTGGCACTAGTCTATTCGGCAGGTCAAGAATTTGATTTTGATTGTGGTCCAGGGCCGAGCTTCTCGCGACACAAATGCAAGGGACCTACAATTTAAGGCCGGATCCGAACGGCGAATGAGAAGCTTTCCGTGACAAAGTTATTTCTCTCGGAACGTTTGTCAGACATTCGCGAGAGGTGGGAAACCGTGAAATATACTTTTGGTGTTACTGGGACTCGAACCACGAACCTCCCGCTCCGTAGCAATGCGCATTTCCACTGAGCCACAGCGCCCACGGCAGCTTCATTTAGTAATCAAAAAAACATAAATTTATGCGGCCTTGCTGGTGTATCATCGGCCTTGCTTGCTGGTACCCTAACTTATGTTGTTCTCAGAACTATAAAATTTCAACTTAATTGTATAAAGGACATTTTATCAAAATCAACCTGAGATAATTTCAATTCGATTGGATAACGATAAGTATGTCAAAATAGGCTTGCAAGATTTGAGATAACAAAACTTTGAATCTTCTACATTCCAAGTCCATCGAAACACCACATTGATAGCATAACATTGCATTGTCAGTATGTAATCCTGGTTTATTCAACTAAATTGGACAACGGGAAGTTGATGAAAATCAAGTTTCAAAATATTTAGACAGCAAACGTGTGAAATAAATTAATGCTTGTTCCTCACCCGAACAAACGTGCTGAACTTATACTCAAATTGGAAAGCCAATAGCTAGTGGAAAAGTTAAACGCATTGCGAAAACCGGTAAGACTCATATTCGGTTGCGAGTTCTTCAAAAACTTGACCCAAAATTGTCTGAGGTGCGTGATAAAGTTGTTTTCTTGTTTGCAACTTTTTTGATACAGATTCACACATTTAACTTGACATCCACACATTATCCACTTGACACACACGTCATCCATCATCATCATATTTGGCTCTAGAACCGGGGTCCGGTCCTGGCCTCCCGCAAAAAGTCTCTCAACCGGATCCTATTTCGAGCCGATGTCAAACAGTTTGGCATCCATAAACTCTGGGCTTCCTGGTCTACGCCATTCTTCCATCGTAGGATTGGCCGGCCTCGCTGTCGTTTCTAAGTCGTGAATCTAAATCCTACCTCAAAGGACTTTCCTTCGCTCATGCGAGCTAGTTGCCCTGCCCACCGGAGCCTACCGAGCTTAATTCTCTTATTTCTGATTCCAAGCTGTTATCGGGTGTTATCTGGATGAACGCTTCCTGTACGGCTCATGAGTTTCTTCCAACGATATCAATATCGTCTGCGTAAGCCAGTATCTGAATGAACTTATAGAGGATTGTTCCTCTCGCCGTTACGTCAGAGTCTCGGATCACTTTCTCCAACGCCAGGACTCAAGGCAGTCCATTCCCTTGTCGGAGCCCGTATTAGATGTTAAATGGGCTTGATAGTGATCCGGATATTTTTACTTAGCTTATAACATTGGTTATGGTCAACCTACATAGTCGTGTCAGTTTATTGGGGATGCCGAATTCTCTCATGGCTTCATAAAGCTTTACTCTGGCTATGCTACCATAGGCGGCTTTAAAGTCTATAAAAAGATGGTGTAGTGAGTTTTGAAACTCCAGACATTTGTCCATCACGTGCCTAAGAGTGTAAATCTGATCAGTTGTTGATTTGCCTGGGATGAAGCCACACACAGCGTATGAGGCTATCCTGTCTTGAAGGATAGAACGATAATTTCTGAATTTTGTGATATCTCCCTTCTTTTGTATGGGACACAGGATGCCTCTTCGCCAGTCTTCTGACATAGCTTCTTCCTCCAATACTTGCACTATTATTTCTTGAATTGCTTGGTGTAATGTGGAGCCCGGATCCCGGGGCAATATTATTTTCAAGCGGATTTATCGCTCTGCTAACTTCGTCTGTGCTTGGTGGCGGCAGCATAGTATGATTTTCGGCCATTGGTGGAGCCTCCAATTCCTCAGTTAACTGGCCATTTAGCAACTCATGAAAGTGCTCTTCCCATCGCTCTAAGATGCCTTTAAGATCGGCGCTCAGATTACCCTTTTTTTCCCTGCAGTATGTGCAACGCGGTGTATATTGCGTCATTCCACGTATAGTTCTAGTTAACGGACGAGATTCTTCCCCCAGGCTGCTTTCTCTCGCCAGTGAACTGTTTTTTTCTAATCTTCTGAGCTCTTTATATTCATCTTCGCGTGCCCGCGTTCTGTGAGATTTTTGTATTGCTGGGTACGCAACATTCTTATGTTCAGTCGTTCCTAACTCTACGATTACTGCCTAAGATGGTGTCAGCAGTACTAATGACAGTATTCTTAAGGCGTGTTGACATCTCAGCCCCCAGGACTTACTCTCCCTGTTTTTACGGCGCGTCCTATCGCTTGACCGTAGTTGTTATTGGTCTCTTCTAGCAGGGGTCTATCAACACGTGGTCTATATGATTGCGAGTAGCTCCATCAGGAGATACCCAGGAGGCTTTGTGGATATTTTTACGCGTAAACCTTGTACTCGCAACGACCAAATTATTGCTTGCTGCCATCTCTATGAAACGTTGTCCATTGTCATTAGTGTTCTCGTGTAAGCTATGGGGGCTAATGTACTGCCTGAATACTGGCCGGCTCCCTACCTATTTTAGCATTCATATCCCCCAGAATGATTTTTACATCATACTGAGGGAAGGCATGGAGTTCCCGTTCGACTGAGACAAAGAATTCTTCTTTTTTATCATCATCATTTTTTAATGCTAATATAAAAAAATTTCGATTTATTTTAAAGAAATCAAATTCAAACTATTCACTACATGCAGATCAAAAATCATCAGTAAATTGCTAAATAACTTTCAACGTTCATAAAAGTCATTTACGAAAGCATTATCTTAGAATAAGAATTTCAAAATTCAATTCAATTTAGAACTAAAATAAAAAACAACAAAATTCAAAATAAATTTGCTTTTCATGCTGTCGAAAGTAAAAGTCACAAAAGTTAACCATCGCAAGCAAAAATGTATCCAGCGTTCACAACCTGCTACCGCTTAGGAGAAAAGTTAAGCAATCAAATTCCATCGACAAAATCAATAGAACTTCGAGTATTCCCAGCCAACTGTAGGCTCCTAAAATATCGATGATGCCAGGAAGTTTACTACACTGGTAGGATACTGTTAAGGGAAAACTTTAATTGCGAAACTTTGGAGAAAAGTTCTCAAACTGAATGTATTTAGCCTTTACCGTTTCCAAATTAGACAGACCTTGGATTATTGAATATTATTCCATTTGTGGTGGTTGCTTCTGTTCTAATTTTCACAAAATTAATGACGAGCCAACCGAGTGATGGCGTTATAAAGATATAAAGCATCCTGTCGTTCCATATTCAATTACTCCTTTCATTTAGTGCGATCAATTATTCCGTTAATGAGAGCAATACGTACAAAAAAAAAGAGACTACGATAAGGACGATGGTAATAATACTGGTGATGAACGACTGATGTTGGGTGGAATGTTACGAGCCGGAATCATTGCTGGAACGCAGATGATGAGTTTATGTGACTGCCAAAGAATTAGTTATTCCTAAAGTCAAAACTTATTACCAAAGAGAATAAAAATAATAACGAGATAATTAATGCGTTAACTTTGCAATTGCAGTTTCAAATGTCGTAAGCACGGTTTCCATGAAACCTTCTGGATGACCTTTCAGTAAGTCAGTTGCTTGGATACTTTTATAAATAATAATAATTTTTCGAGCGCAATGCGCAATGAAAGTGCACAAAGCTGCACTATCACAAGTCATGAAAATATGAATTCGCTTAATTAGTAGGTACGTGCGGGCCCGATGACCATGAAACTGGTTGGGCTTTTGTTTCAAAAATCTGAAAGAATTTCAATCTGCTGCAATCTACTATATACTCGTAATATCTTATGTCGGTATTGCTTTTTTTCTAAATTACAAAGAAGAAGAATTGTGGATTCAAATAACGCTGACTATATGATGGTGGAAAACTATATTCAATTTCTGTATTGCTTTTAATGTAATTGCAATCACAGAAATTGCAACCTCGCAAATTAATTAAAAGAAATCAGGTGAAGTTTTTACTCATTAAGGACATACACAGTTTCCTTTTAAGTGCGCATCTTACTATTATAGGAGATTCCTAAAATACAAACTTTATTTCTCAAAGTTTTCACTTTGCCGGACTGGCAAAATTTTAATAGAAAACTCCTCCCTGCGTAGTGTCGATTACTAAGGTGACCGCATTTTAAGTAGAAGAGGAAACCGACTCCATCATTAGTGTGGGACAGCTTTTGATGACTTAAAAAACGTTTGCCCATCGTGCGACACGGAAAAGCCAAACCAGGAATTATTTCGGATTTATTCAACGCCACAACGATAGAGTATTCCATCGAGACCGCATACAAGTATTTCAAATTATTTAAAAAAAAATATTTTTAAGAAACTGATCTTTTATTTTTAAATTCTCTATATAAACTTCGCGTTCCCGTGGCTGGCGGACTGGCTAGCTGGCTGGCTGGCTGGCTGGCTGGCTGGCTAGCTGGTCAGGTTTTGTGATGAATTTTTAACCCACTTCCCAAAGCTCGATATTATTGAAATTTTGCACACATGTGCAATTTCGCAGACAATGCTTTCTGTTAAAATTTGAGAGTAATCGGGCCGCGGTGTCGGAGGGCTCCCATTCAAATTTTTTTCGCGGCATCAGATCATTTCATACTCTGATGACTGTGTTCTGTATACGTTGTGCGTCTGTGGACAGCATCTCACTATAAGGTTTAAAAGGAGTGCCTGTTCAAAAAGTTGAATATTAAATATTTTTTTGTTACCCTTGCCCATATGGCAGATACTGCGACCTGAAAGATGTATTGTATATTACAGTTTGTTTATTCTATGAGACGTACCACCTCCCTAACAAACGATAGTAAGTCCTTAGTGGCAGAATTTCTCAACTCCGATGTCGAGCATATTTCATTATATATGCGTCCCCTTAGCCAAAGTATAATGAAAATGTTCTCGGATGACTCTTCATCTTTCGAACAGAACTAACATTCTGTCTTTGAGCCCACACCAATTTTGTTAAGGTTATATCGCAACCCACAATAACCTGCTAAAAAACTCACCAGCTTCCTAATGCTATCCCTTTTTTGTAGGAAGAGGGCCTGAATGATTGTTTGGATTGCCTAAGCCCCGGGACACTTTCTCAGTGGCCCAGACGAAGTTTGTATTCCCAACAATTTATCAGTGCTGTGACGGCTGCCCAGTTGACACCACAGTAGGGTTCAGGTCCAATGAACGCAGATTTCGAGCGAGTCCTAGTTCATCTACAGATACGTTGCCTGCAATTCCCTGAGCTCTCTTGCCTGGCTATCTGAAAAGATATATATTATACTGAATGGCAAGGAGTTCCGCCTGGAAAACCGAGGGACTTTTTCCCATTTATTTTGGGACCAAAAACACTAGCTTAAACTCCAGCTTCAATATTGGATCCATCTGTAAACCAGACCAGACGGCTAGCGTCCAGTGCCGAAACACCATTGCACCAGTTTACCCGGTCCAACAATAGAAATCAGTTAAGAAATCACTTACTTTTACTTACTTAGCGTCTCTTAGCGCCTCTACTACGCCTACTCCATCGCGTGCGGTTTCTGGCAATTAGCTTTAGCTCTTTCCCAATCTTCCCCAATTTTCGTGACTCCTACTCAACTGTTCTGCGCCATGTATTTCTCGGACAACCCGTTTTTCTACCATCCGGAAATAGCGGATTCCATTGCATTCCGTAGTTTGCTATGGAACTGTCGCCTTTTCGGAGTGTATGACCAATCCACTGTCACTTCCGTCGTTGGATGGTTGTTCCTATTGGTTCCTGACCCGTTCTCTGGTAAAGATGTTCGTTAGAGATACGGTTAGGCCAGAAAACACTTAAGGTGTTCCGTAGGCACCTATTTAGAAATGTTTGTAATCTTTTTGTGATAGTAGCGGTCACCTTCTCAGTGCTGCACCCATACAACAGCACAGATCCAACATTTTAACGGAACAGTCACAGCTTGGTGTTAAAGCTGATCGCATTGATTCGCCATATCATGGACATCATTTCAAACACTGATTTTGCTTTGCCGATTCGGTTGACAATGTCATGTTCGGTTCCACCTGCGGTCGAGACAATACTCCTACTCTCTCTACCGGCTGTCCAGCAATGTTAACTTGAGTTACTGAGTTAGTGCCGAGGTTGATGAATTTGGTTTTGGCAGAGTTAACCTTCAAACCCGCCGCATTTGCCCCATTTCCACATTTGTTGTCATTCGGTGCAGCTCAATAATCCTGTGTGAGAGTAAACGAACTTCATCAGCGTAGTCCAGATGTTTGAGTTGAGATGTAAGAGTCCAACGAATTCCTCCATTTCCAGTAGATAAAGCTGCGCGAAGCACATCGCTAATCACCAACAAAAAAATAGAAAGCAACCTTGTCGTACCCCACTTAGGATCTCGAATTTCTATGAAAGCTTTCCTCTATGCAGCACATGACATTAAGAGTCATCATAGGTTGCTTTAATAATAACTCTTAGTTTATCGGGTATACCTCTCCTGCGCAAGGCGAGCCAGATAAACTGTCTATTGACACTGTCAAACGCCTTCTCAAAATCAATGAACAGCAGGTGCAGTGGTGACCGGAATTCAACGCACTGTTCAATAATGATCCGCAGGGTGTTTGTGTGGTCTACACAGGAGGATCCAGTACGGAAACCTGCTTGTTCGGCATCGAGTGTATATTCCAGATGTTCCTTAATTCGCTCAATTACTACTTTAGCTATTACCTTTAGCAACTGCAGGAAGAACGCAAATGCCTCTCCAGTTTTCGCACTCCATAAGACTACCTTTTTTAGGGAGCTTGACAATCATTCCCTTATTCCACTCTTCGGGGAAGCTTTCTGCCTCCCAAGCTTTCTCTATAAGAGGATATAAAGGCTCTGCTGATGTTGTTGGAGTGGCACGCAGAAGCTGTGCGGGTATACCATCTAGTCCTACCGACTTGTTTTTCTTTAGTGCGTTGAGCGCGGTAGCGATCTCATCTTTACTGGGAGTTCAGGTGCGAATTAGGGAAATTGTTACTTCCGGCAGCTTCGTTTGATTTGAGTGCATATCGTTTGCGAATACACGGTTAAGGACCGTAGAGAAATGCTCCTTCCATTCCTTAAGCAGATCCTTATCTGAAACGAGGTACAGAACCTTCACCGGTTCCTCCAGGTATCTTCGATAAGCCACGTGCTGTGCCTTGCCGGGCAAAAATACTTTCCGCTCCAGAATTTTTCACAACCTTCCAAAGTTCTTGAATGGTTGGCGACAGTTAGCTACTGATTGCTTCCATTCCTTGCGATAAATGATCCCTTAATTGTTGGCGTACTGAGGGGATCTTTAGCCGGTCGATGCTATACCTAGGCATTTGGATTATATTGCGGAGTCTTTGAATTGATGCAGTTCTTAACTGGATAGTAGCTACCATTAGGTGATGACCCCGTACCATACCGATGTCGGCTCCTCGTCTATTTTGGACGTCTAAAAGACAGCTCCTTAAACGTCGGTTGATCGCCACATGGTCAATTTGGTTGGATGATGATTGGATGTCAGTTGATACCCAGCTGACTTAGTGTTTGATGCTCAAACATGGTGTCTCTTTTGTTAAGGTGGTTGGTGTTGCAGAAATCAACAAATCCTTCACCATTGTCAATTCGTTCGCCGAGGCCGTGCTTCCCAATCACATGTCTGAGTCCTTCGTTGTCGTTGCCTACCGACGACGATATCTCCGTTCGGCGTTGCGTTGAATACAGCGCTTAGTTGATTGTAGAAGTTGTCCTTTTCATCCTCAGTCGAAGGATTCGTTGGGGCGTAGCACTGTATGATCGTGACGCGCCGTACTCTAGTCCGAAATCTGGCCGATAAGATCCTATGACTATGCGGATGCCAGGAAATTAGGCCTCTACTTGCTTTTGTCGTTAGCAGCAGACCCACTCCAGATTCACGGGGACTGCCGGAGGGTTTGCCGGAGTAGATTAGCACAGTGTTACACGTTGGGGATTGGTACTCTTCCGCGTCGAACCATATTACTTCACTCACTCCCAGTATGTCCAAATTATATCGAAGAAATTCACCTTCCAGTTGAAGAAATCTGACATTTTGAGGTCCTTCACTCCCTGACTCAAGGAGCGTCCTCACATTCCAGAAACCAATCTTAGTCCGGGTACAATAGCCAAAAGTCGTCATTATTCGATCGTTACTTATCCGAGGCGTTGTGTCGGTTTCAGTAGCGGTCATTTTTCGGTACCGCAGGGTGCTAACCCACGTTACCTTGACGTAGTTACCGATAAAGTAGTTTCACCAACAAAAATGTCGTGCCTCATAAAGCATTGCAATGAGCAAGCAAACAATCAGAACAAACAAACGCTTTGTTTCGTTTGGTTTGCTATGACATTGTAATCGAAATGTAAATAAGACACTTTGAGATTCATTGTTATTTCAAATTTAATGAATGAAAATAACATTTGCTTGACGTTTTTTTCTCATTTTTAATTTGATTTAATATTTCCAATAGCTTTTTACAATTTCACAAAACGATCACAAACAAGTTTATTGAAACTTGGACAGGACAACGTCTGTCGGGTTAGCTATTTATATATAAATTTAAGCTTTCTCCGTATAAACCGTGCGTGCAATATTCTTTAAAAGGGGTACAAAGTTTTCTCTTCATGTATTAATATAAAGAGATCAAAATTAAATTGTTTCGTTTATTGTAATTATAATTCATATAAAAAACTATACAGGTAATTATTGACAAGCGGAAATTTTCATGTTTCGGTACACGACTTTAACAGACACTACCGCTTGAATTGCATACGGACAAGAGGGATAATTTGTCACAGTGGGTATTACTTGTAAGCGCACAGAAGTAATTCCTCTCATCCATCATCGGCAAGTGAAGCACGAAAGAATCTGAAGTCAAAATGAGTCTCGTCCCATTCAAGCAAAAATCAATATCAATATCGTTGCTGAATTGATGAAAGCGTTGACTGTGGTACGCCGTTTATCAATTTTCCCATTCCATAGCAGGTCTCAAAGCCAACACGAATTTATCAGCCTCCTCCCCAAACACATCGAGGGTAAAACGAATTACCGTAGTTATTTGCTCTTCTAAAAAAGGATATAAATGTATTACGGTTAGTTGGTTCGCGTACGTGAGAATGTGCTCGCACAAATTCACAGAAATTGATGAAAAATAATTGCTTAACATCGAGTCATCGAATTGGATAATACCTATCCGTATGTATATAAAATAATAGACAACGATATGAAGTCCGAATGAGTTATTGGTTGGGATTCTTGTTAACCTATAAAAGAGATAAATTATTGCACACACAATAAAAGTCCTTGTTGATAAGGTTATCGAAGTTTTGTATGCCTGTGTGCATTTTTAATGAAGTGTTCTCGGAAGAGTATCATTTTCATGCGCGTACATACGACGCGTTTAAGTGAAGACTGGACGAGTTATTGGTTGTAATTAAAAATGTGGTATGTACACCATTAAAATACATATTATTATGTCCCAAAAAATTGCAGATATATTTATTGCAAATGAAGCGAAGCAAGAGACTTTTTGTTTTAGTTTTTGCTTAGATCAGGTGAGATCTAAGGTAGTAAGAATTTTTGGTCATTCGTGAAACGAATTAAAAAAATACTGTCTTGTCTTCAATGTCTCATTCACAATGACTTTCCAACTGAGACCTCTATAGTAATAATAATAATATTCGGCGCGATAGACCATTGCGGTCCAAGGCCTAACTTCTCGCAACCATTTATATTGAGCATATATATTTTTGCACACAAATGGAAGGGACCTACAATTTAAGGCCGGATCCGAACGGCGAATTGAGAAGCTTTCCGTGACAATTTATAACTCTCGGAACGTTTGTCACAAATTCGCGAGAGGTGGGACACCGTGAAAAATACTTTTGGTGTTACTGGGATTCGAACTAAATACCCCCTGATCAGTAGCCATGCTCATTTCCACTGAGCCACGGCGCCTACTCTATAGACAAGGCCAATAAGCTTTCTTCACATTTTGCATTTGCATTTGTGCCCTGTCGCCGCCTGTACTTTCAAGAGTACAATCTCTGACTGGTGGAGGTGCGATCAAACTTCCACGTGGTGGCCGTCGGTAACTTTTCTCCAGTACAGCAAAATCTGAATTATCGGGATAGTCCTTTCAAAGTAAGGTTGGCGCTAGGCCAATAACCTCGCCCGTAAAAAACCCATTGCGGAACTCAAAATTAGCCTCGGATACACTGATTAACGACGACGACCACGGCCACTGGTGGAAATCCGATCAAACATCAACTTGGTGGCCGTCAGAAACTTTCCTCCAATACATCTGCATTATTGGGCTAGTCCCTTCAAAGTAAGGTTGGCGCTAGGCCAATAACCTCGCCCGTAAAAAAAACCATTACCGAACTCAAAATCAGCCTCAGATACGTTGATTAACGATGACGACCACGGCGAAGAAAACGGCTAAACAATTTAAGAATTTTCTTATGGAACGTACGCTCTCTGTATAGAGCTCGAGCTGCACAGCAGCTAGCCGATACCCAACACAATGGTGACATAACAACAATCCAGTAGATGCGGTGTAGGGGGAATGGTGTCTTACAAACATCAGAATGTGACATATATTACAGCTGTCATGGGCGACATCATGTGCTCCAGGTGGAGTTTCTAGTCACCAAAAGAATAAAACCAACCTTTATCGGTTTTCAAGCAGTAAATGAACGGCTATGCACCCTTTGCGATTTAAAAACAAAACCCTCATAAACGTTCACGTATAAACAGAGGAGTCCCCACAGGATGAAAATGAAGAATTCTTTGAATCAGTTGAACGCCTGTGTCAGTATGATGTTAAATTCATTTTGGGAGATATGAATACTAAAATAGGTAGGGAGCCAGTATTCAGGCAGTACATTGGCTTACATGGGAACACTAATGACAATGGACAGCGAGTCCTAGAGATGGAAGCAAGCAATTATTTGGTCGCTGCGAGTACAAGGTTTGCGCGTAAAAATGTCCACAAAGCCACCTGGGTAACTCCTGATGAAGCCACTCCCAACCAGATAGACCACGTGTTGATAGATCCGTTTCCGAGCGCGGATTGCATCATCACGAAAAACTGCATCTGCGAATCAGATTCGAGTCAACACGGCTGCCCTTCGCTACGAAGAGACCAGAAACAGCTACGGTCAAACGATAGGACTCGCCCTAAATGCAGGTAGAGTAAGTCCTGAGGTTGAGATGTCAGGCGTCGAAGAGAAATGGACACGCTTTAAGAATGCTGTCATTAGTACTGCTGACTCCATCTTAGGCAGTAGTCATAGAGATCGGAACACTGGTTCGATGACAAATGTAAGCTAGCGACTGTACGTGTTGCGTACAGAGCAATGCAACAATCTCATAGAACACGGGCATGCGAAGATGAGTATAAAGATCTCAAAAAAAAATTAAAAAACAGCGCACCGGCGAAAGAAAGCAGCCTGGGAGAAGAATCTCGTCCGTAAACTAGAACAGTACAGAGAGCAAGGCGAACTAGGCGCGGAGTTCCTACCGAAGAGTCCGCGGTATGACGCAATATACGCGTTGCACATACTGCAAAGAAAAAGAGGGTAATATGATCGCTAATCTCAAAGGCATAAAAGGCCAGCTAACTGAGGAATTAGAAGCTCCACCAAAACCCAAAGCCCATACAATGCTGCCGCCACCAAGCATAGACGAAGTTAGCAGAGCGATAAATCGGCTCAAAAATAATACGTTATAAGATGGAGTCCCGGCGGAACTAATTAAAATAGGAGGCCCCACAATATACCATGCAATTCATGAATTAATAGTGCAAGTATGGGAGGATAAAGCTATGCCAGAAGACTGGCGCAGAGGTAGTAATTATCGTGGTATATCGTTGTTGAGTACCGCCTATGAGACTTTCTCCTCTATCCTTCAAGACAGGATAGCCCATACGATAAAGTCATCATTGGTCCATACCAGTGTGGCTTCATTCCAGGCAAATCATCAACTGATCAGATTTACACCTTAGGCAGGTGATGGAAAAATATCTAGAGTTTCAGAACTCACTGCAACATCTTTATATAGATTTTAAAACCGCCTATGATAGCATAGCAAGATTAGAACTTTATTAAGCCATGAGAGAATTCGGCATCCCAAATAAACTGACACGACTATGTAGGTTGACCATGACCAATGTTATAAGTCAAGTAAAATTATCCTGATAACAATCAAGTCCATTAAACATCTATAACGGGCTCTGACAAGTGGATGGATTGGCCTGCGTGAGACTCTGACGTAACGGCGAGAGTAACAATCTTCTATAAGTCCATTCAGATAGTGTCTTACGCAGACGATATTGAAATCAATGGTAGAAACTCAAGAGTGTACAAGAAGCTTTCATCCAGATCGAGCGAGCGGCACGAAATCTGGGGCTGCACATAAATGAGAGCAAAACTAATTACATGGTGGCCGCGTCAGCGAGTGGAAGATACAACATTGGTCCCTCAATTCAGATAGTTGAGCGCGAATTTGAAGTAGTGCAATCCTTTAACTATTGCGGGTCAATTGTTGCAGCCGATAAAAGCATGAAACCAGAAATACGCGCACGGTTGCGCAAAGCCAACAACAAAAATTTAAATTTAAATTTATTATTTATAATTTTAAATTAAAAAAAATTACATGCGCACTCTTCGCGCCTCATAAGATTCCACGACAGACACACCGATAGACGTGCCACGGGCAAGCGAAGTTAATTTGTAAATTCAAATTATTATTAAATTAAATTATGTAGCATTTTTACCTGGATGACTTGCAGGAATAATTAAGTCAGAATTCGTAGCTTTGTTTCATTATTCATTTACGTTCTGGTACTTTGCTTATCGCTCTCAAGCAATTTTCTCAAAATTGCAACGGTAGTGTTATATCAAATAACAAAATAAAATTTGTAAAAATCGCATCGGTTTGGTTTATTATAAATCTTGTGCCAGAATGAATATTGCCCAGGCCGAAATTTCTCACGTTTTGCAATATTTTTTTTTTCCTTTCATAATCGAAGATGTTTTACACCAGTGGCAATGGCAATTCTTTTGATGGGCATATTGACAAAGAAATAAAATTAAGGTGCGTGTTAGCTCGGACGCTTGACTGAAGTTTACTCCTTAAGAATCGGTTTTCATATTTAACACGCGCCTCAAATTACGTAATCAAAATACGAGCGCTTACCAATTGTTTTAAAAGAATTTTCATCGAATTCTGACTAGTAGAAGCCGATATATACCAGTTCCACTTTTCCATACATTACACGTGCCAAACACGACGCCCGACACGCGTCACACGCAGTATATCAAAATGCTGTGTGCTCACAAAATTTCAGCTATATAGGTCGTGTGAAAGGTCAAGAACTAACGACTTCACGTTTTGTTAACGCTCTTGTTAACGCGTAACAGTTATCGCGTTAAGTTAACACTCGATTTTTTGTAATTTTTTTCTACATATGAAAATCGATTCTTAAGGAGTAAACTCCAAAAAGTTCTAAGGGAAAAACTAACCAACAAATTGCGTTAAAACGTTGGTAACTTGTTTTCACTTTGCATTCTCAATCATCCGCAACGAATCACTCGTATGTGTCATCAATGCAAAGCGGACTTTATCAGCATTTAGCCTTTCTGTTTGAATCCCTGTAAATACCACTCACTCACACGTTTTACGAAAACCTATAGTGCAAAAATGGGAATGTGAAAGAGGACACGCTATAAAAAATTCACTTATAAATTTCAATGGAAACGAGATGTAATAGAGATTTCCTCGACGTTGCTGCACTATCCATTCTTTCACATATTCGTATATGATTTTAATTTCTTTAGCTGTAGCTGTAGCTGCCTTCCTTTATCAGAGCGAACAGTTGTGACTATATCCGTTGGCAGAACTTCACAAAGCTTAGTAAACATTTTCCATTTGTAATTGGAAGAGTTAAATACTCGTTTGCTCGATGAACAGGACAATAGAAACAGGACTGAAAGCGAATTCGATTAATGTGGATAATCAAAATCAGTTAAAATTCTGTTTGGAAGACGCATTCTGGTACATACAATAGAATATTACATAACGAGCGAGGAATGTGGAGTGGACATGAGAACTTTTCACACGACCAAAACTGGTTATGCGCAATGCAAAATTACTCTGGGAATGCGTGTTCGTTATGACTGCAGAAAATAAAAAAAGTATTTTATATGTTAACTCACTAGTGCGTATAATGGCGACTTTCGAGGCTAGGTTATAGTCTTTGCAATAGAAAGTGGCGTGTGAAAAGATTATTTTTACGATCGATTGCTGCAGGATAACTCTCTTTACTGACTACATCATCTGACTTGAAAGTTTCTATTATCATTAAAGTTCGTTGCTAATAAGGTGGAATTTTAACCCTAGAAGGGTAATCTTGTCGATTCGACGACGATATTTTTCAATATACTTCTGTGTTTGTTACAAGAATATGGCAATTCAAAAATAATTTCATTTTATTAAAAAGTAGTTAGGGAAAAAGACAGACATGTATGGTCAACTAAGAAAGGAAAGAGCTGCATTTATGGTACCAGCATTATGCATCAAGCCCGAGGACTAATCGTGAAACAAAAGGAATTACTAACTTATTATTATTCTTCGAGAGGCTTATATAGGAGTAATAGAAAAAAATGAAAAAATGGACAAATGTAGAAATTGGAGCCTTGAAGACGTAAATGCCACTATAAGGTTGACGAATAGTTCTGAAATAATAGCTTTGATAGGAATTGTCATTCTGGCAGCCACACTAAAAGATAATGATCTGACAACAGAGGAACTTTTCCATTGCTCCAACGCTGGGTACATTTACATAGTGAGTCGAGCTCGATTTAAATTTCTTATCAGGTGTTTGCGATTTGATGATAAATCTATGAGACCAAATATTATTACTGCTAATTTGTCAGTCAGTAAGAAATAAGAAAGAAATTTGTGGGAAATGTTTGTTCAAAAATGTCGCGACAACTATACTCTTTGTCTCTACATGACAATAGACGAACAACTTTTATTATTTCGTGGCAGATATTCCTTCTGCATGTCCATCCCAAACAAGCCGGCCAAATATGGCTTAAAATTTTCGTTCTGCGGAAAACATTGCTGTTGTTCGCGATGGTGTGGCAGAAGAGCCGTCAACCTCGTCGTCGTGCCCAGCAATTGAACATCTCACGAACATCACTGATGTGAATTTTAAATAAAGATTTGAATTTACACGCTTACAAGGTTCAATTGACTCAAGAGCTGAAGCCTACTGACCATTTCAAGCGTCGTCAATACGCCGAATGGTTGGTTGAACAGACAGAAGTGAATGGTGACTTTACAAAGAAAATCATCTTCAGCGACGAGGCACACTTTGTTAACAAGCAGAATTGCCGCATTTGGGCAAATGAGAATCCACGAGTGATTATTGAAAAGCCGATGCATCCACAAAGAGTGACTGTTTGGTGCGGTTTATGGGCTGGCGGCGTCATCGGGCCGTACTTCTTCGAAAATGAGGTCGGCCAAGTAGTTACCGTGAATGGTGTTCGCTATCGCGAGATGATAACGGACTTCTTGTGGCCAGAAATTGAGGATATGGACCTGGATGATATGTGCTTCCAACAGGATGTTGCCACTTGCCACACAGCCAACAAAACAATGGCTCTTTTGCGCGAGAAATTCAATGGCCGTGTTATCGCACGTCGTGGCGATGTTAATTGGCCGCCACGATCATGTGATTTGACAGCGTTGGACTTCTTTCTTTGGGGATATTAAAAAAAACTAAGTGTACGTCAATAAGCCAAGAACAATTCAAGAGCTAAAGGATGAGATAATTCGGCACATTAACGACATTGAACCTCAATTATGTCTCAGAGTCATTGAAAATATGGACCATCGGATAGAGGTATGCCACCGAAGCCGTGGCGAGCATTTGGCCGATATTTTATTTCATACATAATTGTTATAGATTCTTCTATCATAATAATAAATATTAAGATAATTCTCTGAAAACTTTTGGTTTTATTTACAATTAACAACGTGCGTTTTCGTTGGACCACCCTTTACAAGCATAGGATACCAGAAGCACTAGAATTCTTAAGACAAATGCTTGAATGTGGTGACTGTATCCTACTTAGTAATGTCATTGCTGATTATTAACATCTTACACTGAGCATATTGCAGTAAAATGCAATCTTGATTAAAGGTTAATATAGCTTGTTTTTTACTTTAATTATTGCTCTTTTGTCTTTTGTGGGTATTTTGGGGGTCTTTTGAGAGTATTTGGGTGGTCTTTTGGGGGTATTTTAAGAGGACGTTCCGGGGTTTTTAGTGGGTATTTAGGGTCCTTTTGAAGATATTTTGAGGTTTGTTGGCGATCTTTTGGGTGCATCCGTGGGGTCTTGTGAGGGTCTTTTTGGTGCTCTTTTGAGAAACCTATTGGGCCCTTCTGAAGATCTTTTGGTACAATGCAGTTGAGGCAAATTAAAGTCGCCGAAAATAACGATGTCGTCAAGGGAGTCAGATGAGTCGATTATTTGGTCAATGGCGTCGATAGCAAGATGGTAGAATTCGATAGGTTGGGTCGGTTCAATAACAACACAACTTACTGAGAAAAAAAGCAACCCATTGGAATTACAGAGGGGAACGGATATATTATTATGCTATGTGACATTTTGTAACTACTCAGCAATACAAAGTTCCTTTTGTTCAAACATTCTAATTCGGTGCTCAGGTTTATAACAGCAAATAATCCAGCAGAAAAAATTACCCACAAACCACACATTTCGTCTGAAACTTTGGGCAACTTAAAAAATTGATTACCACAAAACAAAACCAAGGCAAATACCGGTGAAGAAGCTGTAGCCAATAGTCACAACACTGCCAATGGAACAAATGCATTGCAGTCTTCTCTTGCTTCCTCATTGCTCCTGTGGGCTACGACTTTCGAGTAAAAACCAAAACAAAAACGTAATTTATCTTTAATATTTTATGTGTATACCCGAAATAAAAAGGTGTGGCGACTTAGAAATGGCACTCAGTCAGTGCTATTTCTCACTAAAGTTTTGCTGACCGCGACTAGAAGGGTGTTTTTCGAGGGTTGGAACAAGTTATAAAACTAGTTCAGCTGCTTATCAGTAAAACTGTTGTAACTTTTGAAGAATTATTCGCTGTTTGTGTGGTTGTAGTTTTATAGTTTTACAGTGGCAAAGGGAAGAAAATAGATTGAGTTATCACCAAAAAAAATCACCATTTGGCAAACGGGTATGGAAAATGCAAGTCATATAAAATGAATTGTTTGCGTGTTTTTATCACACGCTAGAGATACTTACACCCTTTTTCATGATGAGTTTTAAGGTATTAGGAAAACGATTAGCGAGTTGTAAGATGACAGTTTTAGATAGTAATGAAAACTTACAGTTTTTGGCAGACATTCCGATTTTGCTGTTCGACTCGAATCACATAAAATAAAATAAAAATGCTACGTGCGACAAATGTCTCTCTTTTTACAGATCCGACGTTTTTGGAAGATTTGCACAACACACATTATATACATACATTCAGCATCATCATATTTGGCTCTACAACCGGGGTCCGGTCCTGGCCTCCTGCAAAAAGTCTCTCCACCGGTTCCGATTTCGAGCCGATGTCATCCAGTTTGGTATCCCTAAACTCTGGGCGTCCTGGTCTACGCCATCCTTCCAGCGTAGGTTTGCCCGGCATCGATGTCGTCTTCCATAAATCCTACCGCAAAGGATTTTCCGAGCAGGATCCTCTTCGCTCATGCGAGCTAGGTATCCTGCCCATCGGAGCCTACCGAGCATAACTCTCTTCACGATGTCGACATCGCGGTTACGCTCGTAGATCTCATCATTATAAAGTCTCCGTAATCGTCCTTCCTCACATGCGGAGCCAACAATTCTCCGTAAGACTTTTATCTCGAAGGCGGCTAAGAGGTCAGAATGCTTTTTTCTAAACACCCAAGTCTCGGATCCATATGTAAATACTGGTATGACCATTGTCTTATATATCAGCAGCTTGGATGTTATGGTTAAGTTCCTGGATTTGAAGAGTCTTGACAGACTATAGTAGGCTTTGTTGGCTTTAAGGAACCGTGCGCGTATTTCTGGTTCCATGCTGTTATCGGCTGCTACAGTGGACCCGAGGTAGTTAAAGGATTGCACTACTTCAAATTCGCGCTCCACTATTTAAAGTGAGGGACCAAAGTTGGATCTTATACTCGCAGACGTGGCCACCATGTACTTTATTTTGGTCTCATTTATGTGCAGCCCCAGATTTCGTGCCGCCAGCTCTTCGGTTTCTACCAACGATGTCAATATCGTCTGCGTAAGCCAGTATCTGAATGGACTTATAGAGGATTGTTCCTATCGTCGTTACGTCAGAGTCTTGGATCACTTTCTCCAACGCCAGGTTATAGAGGACGCAGGCCAGTACATCTGCTTGTCGCAGCCCGTTATAGATGTTGAATGGGCTTGAAAGTGATCCGAATATTTTTACTTGGCTTATAACATTGGTCATGGTCAACCTACAAAGTCGTGTTAGTTTATTTGGGATGCTGAATTCTCTCATGGCTTCATAAAGCTCTACTCTGGCTATGCGATCATAGGCGGCTTTAAAGTCTATAAAAAGATGGTGTAGTGAATTTTGTTACTCTAGATATTTTTCCATCACCGGCCTAAGGATGTAAATCTGACAATAACTAATATGAAGCTATACTGGTATGGACCAATGATGAATTTAGCGTATTGGGCTATCTTGTCTTCAAGGATAGAGGACAACGTTATACCACGATACTTGCTGCATGTTGTGATATCTCCTTTCTGGGACACAGCGTGCCTCTTTGCCAGTTTTCTGGCATCCCTTCTTCCCCCCTTCTGATCCCGGGGCCTTATTATTATGAGCCGATTTCTCGTTCCGCTTACTTCGTTTATGCTTGGTGGCGGCAGCATAGTATGGTCTTCGGTCATTGACTCAACTCATGTGCTATTCCCATCGCTCTAAGATGCCTTTGAGATCGGCGATCAGATTGCCCTCTTTGCCTTTGCAGTATGTGTAACGCAGTTTATATTGCGTCATACGGCGGAGTCTTTAGTAGATCTTCCGCGCATGGTGCAGTCCTTGCTCTCTGTACTTTTCAAGTTCACGGACGAGAATCTTCTCCCAGGCTGCTTTCTTTCGCCAGTGTTCTGTTTTTTCATATCTTCTGAGCTCTTTATATTCATCTTTGCGTACCCGCGTTCTATAAGATTGTTGCATTGCTCGGTACGCAACATTCTTACGTTCAGTCGTTAGCTTACATTCGTCATCGAATCAGTCGTTCCGTTCCGATCTCTACGACTACTGCCTAAGATGGATTCAGCAGTACTTATGCCAGTATTCTTAAGGCCAGTCCACTTCGCTTCTACGCCCGACATTTCAGCCCCATAACTAACTCTCCCTGCATTTATGGCGAGTCCTATCGCTTGACCATAGTAGTTTTTGGTCTCTCCGTTGCGGAGGGCAGCCGTGTAGACTCGAATCTGATTCGTGAATGCAGTCTTTCGTGATGATGCAATCCACGCTCGGACCACCATACCAACAAGATAGTGGTTCGAGTCGACGTTGGCACCTCGGTACGTTCGTACCGTCATCAGGTTCGGGTTGTGGCGGTGGTCTATCTGGTTGCGAGTGGCTTCATCAGAAGATAGCCAGGCTGGTGGCTTGGTGGATATTTTTACTTGCAACGACCTAATTATTACTAATTGCCTGAATACTGGCTTCCTACTTATTTTTGCATTTATATCCCCCAGAATTATTTTTACATCATACTGAGTGCAGGCATGGAGTTCCTGTTCGACTAATTCAAAGTATTCTTCTTTTTCATCATCTCTTGATCCTCTGTAGGTGCGTGAACGTTTATGTGGCGTATGTTTTTAAATCTGCCCCGCACGCGAAGGGTGCAAGCCGATAACGGTGGGTTTCATTTTTTTTGCTGACTAGAAATCTCACCCCAAGATGTCTTTCACGACAGCTGTAGTTTTGTAGACACCATTTCCCGTCCATCACATCTATTGGATTGCTGTTATGTCAGCATTATATTTAGATAGGGTAACTGCTAGCTGTTGCACAGCTCGAGCTCTGTACAGTGAGCGTACGTTCCATGAGAAAATTATTAAATCCTTTAGCCGTTTTCTTTGCCTTGGTCGTCGTCGTTCATCTGTGTATCCGAGGCTGAATAAAGCTTTTTATGGGGAGTGGATGACTCAATGGAGAAATTAAAAAGTATTTTTCAAATATTTGTTAATTATTTATTTATTTTTATCCTTACTCTGGACAAGCCCTAAGACTTTAGCTTGGCTGTTACTTGTCAGAGTTTATGTCTTAGTTAATTTCCAGTGTTAGTTCATTTCCGACCTCTTCCTAAACATAGCAGCCTATTTTATAATCTTACTTCTGGATTTTAGCTTATTGAAAGGTGACTGAATTACCAATCAGATCGATTTATTATTTATCGGTACAATAATTAACCAATGTATCGATCCAATTATTGTTCCACCTCCAAAATCATTCTTTAATTTGCGCAACATCAGTCCATGTACAATTCGGCTATTTTTTACGTAATGTACCTACAAAGTACTATGCCATGGTAAAAACAGCAGTCGCTGCACTACATTACAATCTCAATTCGCTGATAACTGAAATAAACTGTTGTTCACTTACATTAAAGAGGTTCCACTAGGTGTCAAGTGACATGGGTATGCCGTTTGTCACATGTATACCCGAAATATCGGTTAGGTTTTAATAGTGAATACAACGTAAATACACACTGTACAGATAGTGGCTTAAAAACGCCCTGTAAGTTGTCTTGCATTACGAGTATGAACAATACAAGTGAATGATTAAGATCGAGTTATTTGTGGATTTTGGCTTGCATTATTGAAATCTCAAAACTTTATGCCGATGGAAACGTGACTGTGGCGATAATGGAGTGAAATGTTGACATAACAACAATAAATGAAAAAAAAATTCAAGCAGGATATTCGGTTATCGTAACATTTACATTACATAGAAATTGAAGTTTCATTCAAGTTTTATACAATAAATTGTTACGGATAAAAGTATCTGTACAGACTCGTTTGTCTGTAGTTGGTCAAGAATGATATTTACCTATTATCAAGCACATAAACTTGATAATACTTGAATGTACAACAAGCAATTGAATTTGTTGTACTCGAAGTGGATAAAGAAAATTAGCACACGTATTTTCCACGGTCTAATTAACAAAAACAATTTTATTTGATTAAATAGCTTCGTATATACTTGTACTATATCAAAAAATACCTAAAGTTAGCAACTTACAAATAACAAAACTAAACAAAAAAAAACAAGCCACCTTTCAAGTCTAGCCCCATTTTTAGACGATAACGGAATAATTAGAGTAGGAGGACGATTGGAGTCATCAGCACTATCATATGACGCAAAACATCCAACACTTCTCCCGTACAACGCGATCCATTGCCAAAGCTGTTGTTGAAAGGGATTCATGAAATAAATATGCACTGTGGAGCTCAGACACTTCTGGCTCATGCTAGGCAACGATGATGGCCTGTCAAGGGGAAAATATTTGCCCGCTCAATAGTACAACATGGCATAAGGTGCAATAGAGAGCTAAGCCCCAATTACTGAAACAAGTAATGGACAATTTACCTTCTCCTAGAATTACACCAGCAAGACCTTTGATTATTGATTATTGCGGTTCATTTTCGATCCATTACAAGATACGCGGTAAAAGGCCTCATAAGGCATACGTGGCAGTTTTCTGCTGTTTCTCCACCAAGGCTGTACACTTGGAACTTGTCAGCGACTTAACCACTGAAGCGTTTCTTGGAGCATTGAAGAGATTCATTGGTCGCAGGGGACACTATCAAACCCTATACTGCTACATCGCAACAAACTTCGTTGGAGCAAATAATCAGCTAGCTGAATTGAAAACAATAAAATTTGGAAACCGTACGTAAAACGATGAGAAATGCAGTGACAGCGCGATTCAGTTCAGCTTTATTTTTCCGAGGGCACTTCATTTTGGTGGCCTTTGGGAGGCAGCCGTAAAATCGGCAAAGCACCTGCTCTTAAGGAGCGTTTCGACTGCCTCTCCAACTTACGAAGAACTGGAGACAGTGCTAGTTGGAAAAGAAGCCATCTTAAATTCAACCCCTATTACACCGATGTCCAGTGACCCGAACGACTTCACCGCTCTAACTCCGGGACACTTTCTGATTGGAGAACCACTGATGGCCAAAATTGATGCAAATAAAGCGTCTACAAAACAAACACTATTGACCAGATGGAACCTAGTCTCTCAATTCAAATATGAGTTCTGGAAGCGGTGGTCACAGGAATATCTGAGTGAACTGCAATATAGGCATAAGTGGAAGGAGTATTCCAAGAACATCAAAGGGGGAGAAATGGTGATCATTGAAGAAGACAACATGCCACCCTTGCAATGGCAACTTGGACGACTTGTCAAGACTTCTGAGGGCGAAGATGGATCCGTATGGGTTGTGAACGTCAAAAGTGCAACAGGAGCTTGGAAACGTCCAATCCACAGATTGGCACCGCTACCAGTAGAAGACAACAACGATTGCCCTAAGTTTGACTTAAGGCAGCAGAGTTCAAAGGATGCCGCAACAACGAAGTCAACAACAGAAATACCCACAAAACGGCAAAAGACATCGAGTGGTATCAGCTTAACATGCGCTAATTCTTTTATTTGTTATGAACCGACAAAACTATTTATTTTTGCGAAACACAGAAGTCGTTAATATCAATTTAAGTTTAATTATTGATAAACCAGCAGATGTCGCAGTGTTTTTCAGTTAATTTATTTTTTTTTTTTACTTTTTTTACTTAGTTCGGTTCGTTGCTTTTATTAAAAGTTATGGGCATTTTGCGTGAAAAACGCCAGCACCAACAGATGCCTCGTGTAATAAAAAGCGCAAGTGTGTGTCCGTTGGCATTACTCGTATATACGTGATTCCTTTTGTCCGTTGGCGGTAATAATTTATAATAATTTGATGAGGGTTTATTATTTATATCCATATGCATACACAAACACATGTGTACTCAATCCGTTCAATCTACTCAATCCTTTGCAATGCAATAATCAAAGTCTAGCGGAGCAGAGAGAGCAGAGAAATGCAGCTCTGAGGCGTAGCTGTTTGTTTTTGTAGGGGTGTTAAAATTTAAGCGATTTCATTAAAAGCTTCGTAAAATCACTCATCAAAATATAAAAGAACTGAAAACTGGTGGGCTTGACTGCCGTCGTGTCGTGAGCCTCAAAAAAAACGTTCGGACGTGGGATCGGTTCAGGTTGCAAATTTCGGATAAAATGCGCGATTTGCTTTTGCATACGCAATTAACGTCGATGTAGGTTCATGCGTTCACCTTTATGCATAATTATTACCGATAAACAGGCTTTTCGTTATGCAAATTTCTGAAAAGAAAAAGGAAAAACGTTGGCAATGCCAGCCAGTGAAACAATAATTGTAGAATACTGCAATGCAATAGCTTTGTTGATATTCTATCGTTCGATAAGAACAGGTCAAATAAAACATTTAAAAATTGCTAAAAAAAAATGCCTAATGTAATCACTTCAAACAGCAAGAGTAAGTAACTTTTCTATTAGGTTAGGTAAGGTTAAGGTGGCTGTCATTGGAACCATCACTTAGACCATAATGGTCCATTCTGATAACACATAGATCAGGAAGAATTTCTGCCACCTACTCGATGAACCAATTAGAGCTTCGTATGAAGCGTAGGAGACTACCAATGTCAATGTTGATGAGATCATTAGTGTCTTTGTAGAAGAAAGCTCCCATATGGAGAGGGCTTGACAAGTACAGAAAAAATGGACGATGGTCTACTCCTCCTCCTCATCCATGCCGCTTCTGCAGAAGTCATTCTAAAAGAATACCAGTCTTGCTGCATGCCTGCCTATGAGGGAGTGTCCAGTGATGACACCTACAGTAGCACTGATGTGCGATATTTTTTAAGAGATCAAACACTTGGAACGTTTCGGATCCAGCTTGGGCCAGATCTGCTTTGTCGCTGTGTAAGTAGTACCGTTTGACCATCTACAGTTAGTTTTAACATTAGCATCCCGCTTTAACAAGAATTTGCATGTATCGATTGGGATGCCTATGGAACCATATTCAGGTAAGAAGGGTAGTGTAGTTCCTTGCTTGCCGAGTTCGTCACCTATACACTTACCCGGAATGTGTCTGTGTCCTGGCACTCAACACATGTGGATATTGAACTGCTTCATCTCCACGAGAGATGAACGGCAGTTAAGGGCTAAAATTGAACTTGTGGAGACTGATTCCAGGGATTTCAGTGCAGCTTGACTATCCGAGAATATACGGATATCCTTAGCGGATATCTAATGTCGAGTGATGTAAGGTTGAACAGAACGTTCAATGAGGCGGAGGGGGTTGTACGAAGTGCTCCGCTTATACATAGACTAGCTTATCTTTGGACTTTGCTTACTATGTCAAGGTTTACTTTTTTATTTAAGGCAGTCCACAATACTAGGTCTTACTACCGCTCTATATAGCCAATGGATTATATGGGATTGAAGATACCAACGGCTACCAATGCTTTTTTTGCACGAGAAGAGTGCCACTGTGGCTTTACGAACTTTTTTCTTGTATGTTAGGTTTCCAGTTCAGTTTCCTGTACAAAATAAGACCCAAATATTTGGCTCTATCAGAGAATGTTAAGCTTATACCTTTTATAGAAGGAGGAACTTTATATTTCCTGGTGAATAGGACAAGCAAGTGTAGTGAGTTTTGAAACTCTAGACATTTTTCCATCACGTTCCTAAGGGTGTAAATCTGATCAGTTGTTGATCTGCCTGGGATGAAGCCACACTGGTATGAACCAACAATGACTTTAGCGTATGGGGCTATCCTGTCTTGAAGGATAAAGGAGTAAATCTTATACGCGGTACTCAACAACGTTACACTACGATAATTGCTGCATTTTGTGATATCTCCCTTCTTATATATGATGCACAGGATGCCTCTTCGCCATTCTTCTGGCATCGCTTCTTCCTCCCATATTTGCACTATTATTTCATGAATTGCTTGGTGTAATGTGTGGCCTCCTATTTTTATCAGTTCCGCTGGGATCCCATCAGATCCCGGGGCCTTATTATTTTTGAGCCGATTTATCGCTCTGCTAAATTCGTCTATGCTTGGTGGCGGCAGCATAGTATGATCTTCGGCCATTGGTGGAGCCTCCAATTCTTCATTTAACTGGCCATTAAGCTCTTCCCATCGCTATAAGATACCTTTAAGATCGGCGATCAGATTACCCTCTTTGTCCTTGCAGTATGTGCAACGCGGTGTATATTACGTCATACCGCGGACTCTTTGGTAAAACTTCCGCGCCTGGTGTGGTCCTTGCTCTCTGTACTGTTCTTGTTCACGGACGAGATTCTTCTCCCAGGCTGCTTTCTTTCGCCAGTGAACTGTTTTTTCATATCTTCAGAGCTCTTTATATTCATCTTCGCGTGCCCGCGTTCTAACAGGTTGTTGCATTGCTCGGTACGCAACATTCTTACGCTCAGTCGCTAGCTTACACTCGTCATCGAACCAGTCTCTACCACTACTGTCTAAGATGGAGTCAGCAGTACTAAAGACAGTATTTTTAAGGCGTGTCCATTTCTCTTCTACGCCTGACATCTCAGCCCCGGGACATACTCTCCCTGCATTTAGGGCGAGTCCTACCACTTGACCGTCGTTGTTTCTGGTCTCTTCGTTGCGAAGGGCAACCGTTTTGACTCGAATCTGATTTGCAAATGCAGTCTTTTGTGATGATGCAATCCGCGCTCGGAGCACCATACCAACAAGTTAGTGGTTAGGATATTACTCTCCATTTACTGCACCCCCGAAGCAGCAAAGTATATCCCAAGGCTTGGTGCTAGTTGACTTCATTATTTACTTTGCTGCATATTCGTATTCGATGTTTTTCTTACATACATATATACATACATTCCTCATACCTTTTTTACTCACTTATCTCTTAAATGGGATATAACTGAATAAAAAATGTTCTATCAATTTTGCTTGCATACTTTGTGTGTTTGCCACATAAAGCTATCAATAGCCTTTAGGTATTCAGATTTAATTTTTGTTTAAGGTTTCCAATCGCTTCCACTTTGTACACTAAAGCTTTTCATAATCTATCTTCAACATTAAGTTCAAAGTTGTTCACAGTGTATGATGACATACTGATCAAAATCTATTCTATCAATGGCTCGCTGGCGAATCTTTGAAATTTTTTTCTTGTAGCTCTCAATCAAAAGGATGTGATGCAAAAAAGCCAATCAACATGATACACTCCTATAACTTGGCTACCTGAAGGTAAATTGTAATCACCTTGATCTGGTATAGAAGTGAATGGCTCAAAAGATTAGTTTTATCTTTTTTTTAAATAAATTCTTATGGTCATGGAAAAATGCAAACAATGAAAAAACTTTTTGCAGGTTGTTAAAATTGTATTTTAAGCAAATATTTGTTTGCTGGTATCTCAATCTCAATACATATTTCAATATGTGTAGTTATTGTCATGTTGTGTAAAGCATCACGACAACTATGCTGACCTAAATTTATTTGTGCAATTTATACATTGGTTTATACCTATACACATGTATGTGTAAACTAACATGGCATATAGTTAAATAATAGTTTTATAAAAAGAATTCGTAGCCCAGAAGCTGGAGCAGGTAGAAGACTTAACCGGATAGTCATTATTGTGTCTGGCCGGAAGGATGGTATTCAGTTTGGACTTTGATAAAATACTTAGGCTGTCTTATAAAAGGATGATATTATTCTCACAGATAGATGCTCAAAGGTAAAGAAATTAGTACAGAAAAGTATATTTAATGAAGGATATGCTTTTGTTATACAAAAGCGGATCAAACACAAATAGAAGACTACTTTGCTATACAATGCAATTCAGCGCGAGAATATGTACAGCGGATGGCATAACTTTGTACAACTTCTCTGATTTAAGCTTTCAGCTATAGCTATAAATGTTGAAAATATTTTGGCCAAGTTTCGGTGCTTGTGGTACTTAATTCCTTTTATATTATTATTTTATGAAATGAATTTTTAGTTAACTTTTCTACAAAACCTACAAAGCAAAACGGTTAAATAACTCGGCTGGAATTTATATAAATTTTCATTTATGTAAAATAAGAACCTCTTTGGATTCTCATGAATAATTTAATAATTTTAAATGGTTTCTTTATACATCTCTACACTTAGTTCATATAGTTCTCTTTTCACAGTTGGGTAAGCTGATGGTCAAAATTGGTTGTTGCTTTTCAACTTTCTCAAGGAGCTTGATAAATTTTTTTAGACCTCGGCCGTTTGTAATTTAGTAATTGAAATTTAAATCCAATTCTGGACAAAGTTAGGCAAACAAATGAAAATCGTAGACCAATTAGAATTTATTTACTAGTGACGAAAGCAACGTTATCGTATTTATGGTTTCTGATAACTATTCTTGCCATTTTAACTATTTTGGATGAAAAACTAAAATGTTTAACACTTCATTGGCTTTGGGGAGCGCTCTTGGTTTTTTGTTTTGTTTGAAGTATGCGTGACACTTACGATGTTGGAGGCAGTTTGAAAGGAAAAACAGCCGCAGGCTATTTCAACTAGTATGTCATATAATCAGACTGCCTATTTTTCTCTTGGAGATTAAATCGGGGAGGTTGTTGTATAACGACGGGAGTGTTGCCGACGCTGAAAATTGTTTTACAGAGTTCTACGAATTTTACTTTATGATGATAGCGTCAATGTTAGTGGATGTCACATGCATACATCTTGTGCGTACAAAAATTGACAGCCGTTTGTCGGAAGTTTTTCAAATTGTTTGCTTCAAAAATTGCATATCCCTTATTTTGATAAAAATTTTAGGAATTTCCATTTTTGTAAAGAGTTTTTCAATTGGTGCGCCTTAATTTCTCAGTCGATTTTCTCGGTAACGCGTGCAGTAAGTTGCTGTATGTTTCAACTCGTCTATACTTACCGCTTAAAAGTGAAAAATCACACGCAATAAGAAAACGTTGAAAAATTCTAAAATTATTTTTATAAAGTTCGCTTGCAACAACTTTATGTGCGCTAACCACAATTTTCAGTACACGTTCAAATAATTGAAAGTGGGGTGGAAAAAGAAAAGACAAAGAAATGGAAGGAGTGACGAGAATATTTTGGCTGCAGCTGCGAGTGTAAAAGATGTCCAAAATTTGTCGATTCTGCGTCAGGATTAGGCATCTCTGCGAGCATTTTGTTATGAATTTTGCGCAAAGACTTCGGCCTGAGAACGACTAGCAACTGCGCCGATTTCAGTGATTGGATCCTAAACATGTGCTAAAACTATCCAAATTTTCACCGCGAAATCATTTTCAGCTTCGTTAATATAGCTGTTGATTCCATGCTGGTGTGATCAAGAGAGCCAATACATTTTAGCAGCGTATTAGAAACTGTGAACAAGAAAAGCAAACATACTTTCTTTATCATCATATTTGGCTCTACAACCGGGGTCCGGTCCTGGCCTCCCGAAACATACTTTCTTGGAGCCCACAAAGTGATGGAATATGTAGACATTTTGCAGCGTTGTGTCCCCGAAGATGCAGAACATCTTATATAATAACTTTTTTTATTTTTATATGAAAACGTATTGGCTAGAGCGGACTTCCTGAATGACGTGATCGAAGGCATTAATCATAATAGCCCATTATTATTATTGTTATTATTGTTGGTGGGTTATAAAGACTTGTGCACTGCGACCTTAAGGTCTAATGTGCATCCTGGTTTTACCACATTATGTGGTTGCTCAGTTCCTTTGTAAACGCTACCCCTTCCGTTAATTCGATTGGTTTGGCATTTGGCCAGAGAACTGTATGCGCCTTGAAATGTTTTATCCTTTTCTGGGTGAGGGGTGCACATACGAAGAGTATGTGCTCTTATGTTAATTTTGCCTCGTTGCAGAATCGGCAGCGATCCGACTGGGATACACCCATTTTCGAGAGATGGCCTTGGAATGCGCCGAGTCCTGTCCAGTACCAGCCTAGTGTTCTTAGCGCATTGCGGTCCTGTTTGAGGGCTTTGTCCATGTGACTGATGTGTTATTTGAGAAGCTTGTCTCATCCCAGTCGACGGCACCCTTTAACTCTGTTTTTGATATGGCTGCCTCTTTTCCTGATATGCCTGAGTGTCCGGAACGGAACAAGTAAATGTATAAAAACTTCGATTTTTGGGTACAAACTTGTATGTATATCGACACACGCTACACAATCCTTTATTATTTGGTAATAATCGAACAATCGCAAATCGAACAGAGAAAATGTCCAAAGCCATACCGGACAAGGAGAATACCACACTGATTAAGAGATCCCTAAGAGAAATCAAAACTAAATTCTCAGAGTCTTCCGAATACTAGCGAAGATTTGACATACTTAAGCTAGAAGAAGCTTTAGCTGACTACAAATCTGGGGAAGCTTCCGGAGTAGATTAAATATACTGCGGAACGAGTGCTAAAAACTGGCTGAGTAAATTCTTTAACGACATCCTCTTAACTGGAGTCAAACCGATTGAATTCAAAAGATCCAACATAGTCGCAATACTAAAATCAGGGAGGCCAGGTGACAGGGCTGAAAGCTACTGCCCAATTTCCCGACTGTAAGATTATATATGAAAGGATTGAGGGGCTCTGAACTAAATTATTACTTGAACAAGCCGGCTTTCAATCAGTACGTAGATGTACGGTTTGGGTGTTCTCCTTAAAAACGTTAATTTATGCCGGTACTTAATAACACCGTATTGATCCATAATCATCAGCAATAAGTCTCTCCACCGGTACCTATTTCGAGCCGATGTCATCTAGTTTGGCATCCCTAAACTCTGGGCGTTCTGGTCTACGCCATCCTTCCAGCGTAGGCTTGGCCGGCCTCGCTGTCATGTTCCATAATTCCTACCGCAAAGGACTTTCCGAGCAGGATCCTCTTCGTTCATGGGAGCTAGGTATCCTGCCCACCGAGCTTAATTTTCTTCACGATGTCGACATCGCGGTAACGCTCGTAGATCTCATCATTATAGAGTCTCCGGCATCGTTTATCCTCACATACGGAGCAACCATTCTCCGTAAGACTTTTCTCTCGAACGCGGCTAAGAAGACAGAATGCTTTTTGCTAAGCACCCAAGTCTCGGATCCATATGTAAGTACTGGTATGACCATTGTCTTATATATCAGCAGCTTGGATGTTATGTTTAAGTTCCTGGATTGGAAGAGTCTTGACAGACTATAGTAGGCTTTATTGGCTTTAACCAACCGTGCACGTATTTCTGGTTCCATTCTGGTATTGGCTGCTACAGTTGACCCGAGATAGTTAAAGGATTGCATTACTTCAAATTCGCGCTCCACTATTTGAATTGAGGGACCAATGCTGGATCTTCTACTCGCTGACGTGGACACCATGTACTTTGTTTTGCTCTCATTTATGTTCAGCCCCAGATTTCGTGCCGCTTCCTGTACAGCTCTTCAGTTTCCACCAACAATGACAATATCGTCTGCGTAACCCTGTATCTGAATGGACTTATAGAGGATTGTTCCTCTCGCCGTTACATCAGAGTCTCGGATCACTTTCTCCAAAGCCAGGTTGAAGAGGATGCAGGCCAGTCCATCCCATTGTCGGAGCCCGTATAGATGTTGAATAGGCTTGATAGTGATCCGGATGTTTTTACTTGGCTTACAACATTGGTCATGGTCAACCTACATAGTCGTGTCAGTTTTTTTGGGATGCCGAATTCTCTCATAGCTTTATAAAGTTCTACTCTGGCTATGCTATCATATCCATCACCTGCCTTAGAGTGTAAATCTGATCAGTTGTTGATTTGCCTTATGTATGGGACACAGGATGCCTCTTCGCTAGTCTTCTGGCATAGCTTCTTCATCCCATACTTGCACTATTAATTCATGAATTGCTTGGTGTAATGTGGGGCCTCCTATTTTTATCAGTTCCGCTGGGATATCATCATCTTCGCGTGCCCGCGTTCTATGAGATTGTTGCATTGCTCGGTACGCAACATTCTTACGTTCAGTCTTTAGCTCACATTCGTCATCGAATCAGTCGTTCCGATCTCTACGGCTACTGCCTAAGATGGAGTCTGCAGTACTAAAGACAGTATTTTTAAGGCGTGTCCATTTCTCTTCTACGCCTGACATCTCAGCCCCAGGACATACTCTCCCAGCATTTAGGGCGAGTCCTATCGCTTGACCGTAGTTGTTTCTGCTTTTTTCGTTGCGAAGGGCAGCCGTGTTGACTCGAATCTGATTCGCGGATGCAGTCTTTCGTGATGATGCAATCCACGCTCGCAGCACCATACCAACAAGATAGTGGTCTGAGTCGACGTTGGCACCTCGGTACGTTCGTACCGTCATCAGGTTCGGGTTGTGGCGGCGGTCTATCAACATGTGGTCTATCTGGTTGCGAGTGGCTCCATAAGCAGATATCCAGGTGGAATTATTGCTTGCTGCCATCTCTATGACTCGTTGTCCATTATCATTAGTGTTCTCGTGTTAGCTATGGATGCCAATGTACTGCCTGAATACTGGCTTTCTACCTATTTTAGCATTCATATCCCCAAGAAAAATTTGTATATCATACTGAGGGCAGGCATGGAGTTCCCGTTGGACTGATTCAAAGAATTCTTCCTTTTCATCATCTGGGGAATCCTCTGTAGGTGCATAAGGCTTATGTTTTTAAATTTTCCCGCACGCGAAGTGGGCATAGCCATTCATTTATTGCTTTAAAGCCGATAACGGTGGGTTTCATTCTTTTTCTGACTGGAAACCCCACCCGGAGCACATGATGTCTCGCATGACAGCTGTAATATATGTCATATTCTGATTTTTGTAAGACACCATTCCCTGTCCACCGCATCTCCTGGATTGCTGTTATGTCAGCATTATATTTAGACCGGGTATCGGCCAGCTATTCCATAATAGAGTACCGAAATAACTTGACCCTGGACCCAACATTAACTGCACTGTTACGTCTTGGTTTTTGCGATCGTCATTGATTGTGATTTCTGAAACCTACAATTCACTATAAATACAAAAGTCATGAACTCGGTGTATGAACAAAGCTTTTCATTCGAAATTGCTTCGCCAAATCAATTATCTTGCAGTGCTCAGCATCAAGAAGGTATTGTTTCCTATAGTAAATATATATATATATATATATATATATATATATATATATATATATATATATAAAGGGTGTTTTATTGGGAGGTTTGTTTTTCCGATAGATGTCGTTTTATTTTATGACAGTTGTTTTGACAGCTCAAAGTGGCATTTCTACTCAGTATTGTTTGGCAAATCATTATGAAAAAAAAAAAAAAAAAAAAAAAAAAAAAAAATGACATTTGTGAAAAATAGTCGTGGTAGCCATATGCCAGAAATTGTGTTTAAATGTTAAATGCCAAAAAATTATCTACCAAATAAATTTGGTCATTTCATAATTTTATATGTGTTTTATTCAAAAAAAAAATCGGCAACCTCTTAAAAAAACACGTTATATCTAACGGGTGTTTTTTTAAATATATATATATATATATATATATGTATATATATGTAGAAGCACATTGTGATTTTTCAACAAAATCGCTATTACATGACAATCATCGCACAATTGTTTACAAAACAGACTTTGCAAAAAACGTCTGAATTGTTACACAAACACATAAAGCTCTGCATTATAAAGAGATCTTGTTCTGAAGAGAACAACATCCAAAAAACCTTCTATATTACATACTTTATTAAAACAACATCTATTCAGAATAATAAAACTGCTGCATAAAAAAACAATAAAGAACAAGCAATTATACGAGTATTGGTACACGTAATAAAAATTCTTCGTTTCCCCAGCGCGAATAAGATAGGCAGTAAAATTCAAAAGATAAAGCAGACGACGCTTATAAAAATACCAAGAATTTTGTATTCGTACTCCAAGAACTTTAGTTGGGTGTATTATGCAAAAATTTTAAATTTCAAGGACACCGTTATTGTCGTAGTCATCATGGGACAAGGACGCGAATTACTTAAAATTGTTGTCGCATAATTGGAATTAAAAATATGAGCGATAAATAACGAAATATTTTTTGCTTCAAGTGTTTTACTTGAAAGTGTTGGAACGTGAAGAGAATATTGGATATTTTTTTAATAGAATTTGTTTTAAAGTTTGTTCTTTTATCCATCTGTGAACTTCTATAAACACCATTGCGACTTAGTTTAATTTTAAATGCTTTTATATTAACTTGCCTTATTGCCTATGTCTTTCTGTCTTTCTGTAATTCTAATGGTGTGAGTTGTCGAGGCGGGTCGTGAGGAGTGTTCTTATGGGTTCTGGAGGGGAGTGTTGTGGTGGTCAGGTGATCTTGAGGGGATCTTAAGTTGGTGTCAACAGGGTCTTAAGTGCGATCTTGAGGTGGACTTAAGGCGGTCTTGAAGGCGTCTTGAGATAGTCTTAAGATGGTATTGAGTGGGGTCTTGAGAGGGATCTTGTGTGGGATCTTGAGGCGGGTCTTAAAGAGGTCTTGATGGAATCTTAAGGGGCCTTGAGGTGGTTTGATGGCGTCATGAATTTTTTTTTGAGTTGGGTCTCTAGAAGATTTTAAGAGGGTATTGAGAGAGAGGGGTTCTTTAGGAGGTCTTGGGTTGGTCCTGAGGTAGCCTTGAGGGGGGTATTGAGGTAGTTTTAAGGAGGTTTTGAGTGGGTTTTTAATGGGGGCTTAACAGGGTTTTTGGGGGTTTTGAGGGGTTTTAAGTGGTCTACTGGGGGTCCTTGGTTGGTCTGAAGGACGATTTTGAGGTGGTATCGAAGGGGTCTTTACGTGGTTTTGAGGTGGGTATTGAGCGAGATTTAAAAGGTTTTTAAGTGGGGTTTTGAAGTGGTATTAAGAGGGTCTTAAGGTAGTCTTGAAAGGGTCTTCAAGGTGTCTTTAGGGGGTATTAAGAGGGTTTTAAGAGGGTCTTGAGGAGGGGTCGTTAAGGGGATTTGGAAGGGTCTTGAGTGGGATTCTTGATAATGGTCTTGAGGGGGTTTTGATAGGGTTTTTACTGTGCTATTGAGAAGGTCTTAAGAGGATTTTCTGGTGTTTTTGAGAGGTCATTGAGTGGGGTCCTGAGGGGTCTTGAGAGGGTATTTAGTGGCGTCTTGAGGAGATCTTAAAAAGTGGGATTTTTAGAGGGTCCTGATGGGGTCTTGCGGCGCTACTAAGAGGGGTCTAAGGTTCTTGAGGTGGTCTTGAGGGGGGTTTGAGGGTCCCTTGTGAGGTTCTTAAGTGGTTTTCAAGAGGAACTTGAGGAGGAGCCTTGAGGGGGTTTTAAAGGGAGCATGAGGTTTGAAAGGGGTTTTAGGGGAGAGGGTTTGAATTGGGTCTTTAGGAGATCTTGTGGGGGTCTTGAGATGGTATTGTGGCGGGTCACGAGGGGGTTTTAAGAGGATTTTGTGGTGTTCTTGAGGCGACTGTTGAGTATGTCTTAAGTGGGTTTTGAGGGTGTTTTGAGAGAGCCCTGAGTGGGGTCCTGAGGGGCTCTTAAGAGGATTTTAAGGGATTCTTGAGAGGTCTTTAGGTGGTTTTGAGGGTAGTATTAAGGGGGTGTTTAGGTGGTATTGAGAGGGGCTTAAGGTGGTTTTGAGACGGTTATAAGTAGAGTCTTAGGGCGGTCTTGAGGGGTCTTTAGGTGGTCTCAACGGGGACTTGAAGGTATTAAAAAAAGCACTAAGTGTGGTCTTGTGATGGTCTTGAGGGACTCTTAAGAGGGCTTTAAGGAATTCTTGAGTAGGTCTTGAGGGTGTCTCGGGAGGGTTTTGAGAGAGAGTGCTAAGCATTTGAGGTTTAAAAGCAGGTTAAAAAAGGTTAAAAGTGACTCAAATTCATAGCGTGGTGCTTTGAATGTTTGTGCTTTTTTTGAGCCTCAAATATTCAAGATTTCCATTATAAATATTTCAGCAATTTTTATTTATTTTATATCAGTTCTAGCTGCTCCAGCCCACTTCCTGCGATTATGCCTGGCTCTTGCTGGTAGAAAGCAAAAATATTTGGACTGCAACAAAATGAACAACCTATTAGATACCAAAAATTGTAAAAGAGGGACATTCTGAGATTTATCAAATCAATTGGACTCTATGAAGTGGTACCACAGTGGACCGCAACCGCTCTAAATGTGAGAATGCAGCCACCAAACTTAACCTAACCTTCATACTGAATTGTGGGTGCCAGTCTATTGGACAATATTCGTTTCGTGAATCTTACTTCGCATAAATCGAAATTAATTTTGTTTATCTCGCAGTAGTTATTTAGCTAATATTCATTCAATCTTTGATGAATCTCGCAACGTGATCATTTCGCAATGCTTTTTCCAGGATTTTCTATCTTATTTTCCTTCAGAATAAAAAATTGTTAATTAATAAAATACGAAATAATTAAATTGCATTAAAGACAACAAATGGCGAAATGATCATTGCGAAATGATAAATTCCCAAATAAAATCAGCCATCAGCCAACCACTTAATTGTAGACACAACGGAAGCCGGTCTGTGTCTTTAGACAACATATTAAAGTCTCTGCACCTTAAGAAAAGTGTTACGAGTACAGTGATTTCCAGGATATAACCACTACCAGCTCTCTTATTTGAGAAATCCTACGCTATCATCATCATCATATTTGGCTCTACAACCGGGGTCTGGTCTTGGCCTCCCACCAAAAGTCTCCAAGTTAGCATCCAGTTATGCATCCCTACACTCTGGGCATCCTTGTCAACGCCATCTTTCCAGCGTAGGATTGGACGACAAAGCTGTCTTATATACCAGCAGCTTGGATCTTATGGTTAAGTTACTGAATTTGAAGAATATTGACAGACTATAGGCTTTGTTGGTTTTAAGCAACCGGGCGTGTATTTCTGGTTCCATGCTGTTATCGGCTGCTATAGTTGACTCGAGAGAGTTCAAATTCGCGCTCCACTATTTTAATTGCGGGACCAGTGTTGAATCTTCGACTCACATGCGTGGTCACCATGTACTTTATGTAGCTCTCATTTATGTGCAGTCCCAGACTTTGTGCCGCCGGCTCGATCTGGATAAAAGCTCTTGGGCTTTCTGTACAGCTCTTGGGTTTCTACCAATAATAACAATGTTGTCTGCGTAAGCCAGTATCTGCATGGACTTATAGAGGATTGTTCCTCTCGCAGTTACGTCAGAGTCTCGGATCACATTTGCAACGCCAGGTTGGCCAGTCCATCCCCTTTTCGGAGCCCGTTATAGATCATTCGCGGATGCAGTCTTTCGTGATGATACAATCCGTGCTCGGAGCACCGTACCAACAAGATAATGGTCCGAGTTGTCGTTGGCAACTCGGTACGTTCGTAGCTTCATCAGGTTCGGGTTGAGGCGGCGGTCTATCAAGACATGGTTTATCTTGTTGCGAGTAGCTCCATCAGGAGATAACATGGTCGCCTTCATATATAGAGTAAGACGTTATAGAGCAGACTTAAAAAGATTGCATTGCTGCTAATAAAGATTTCAACACGTAGCAGCAATATTTAAAAAATTAAAATTTTGACGAAGAATTAATTTCTAGAAATTCACCTTCAGATAACTTTCTGTTCATTTTCTAGAATTTCACTTTGTTATGATACCGGCATCAATTAATGCCTGGGGAGGCCAACTTATTAGCACGAAGTTCTTCTAGTAGACCAACAATATTTGTTTGTTTTAATATTTTTAAATTTTCTCTAAGGTGTTGAAAAAGTAATGCGTAAAGTACGTGGTAATAAATATCAACAAAATCAACATCAACAAAAAGTGACCACACACAAAAGTCCCAAACCAAATATGAATGCAAAGTTTCGGCTAGGATAACGAGAAATTATGCTGTCATCATGCGCCAACGATGACGAATGGATTCAAGCAACTTTTATATAGAAAGGATAGCGCCTTTTTTTATCTTTTCAGCGCGATGGTGTCCTCTATGAATTTGTTAACGTTCTATAAACAATTAGGTGTACTTGATCAACCCTTTAGTATGAATCGTCCCTTGTTTTCTCTTCTTTATATTGGGATAGCTATTTCTTCTTCCATTTTTACATTTTTTTTTTATGAAATGATGAAGTAAAGATTTCTATTATGTCTGTTTTGACAAAAAAAAATAAACTTTGTATTTTTTATATCTAATAAGATGCGCAAAATCAAATTTTGATATCAACACTTTTACAGGGTGGCTGAGACCAAGTGTTACCAAATGAAAACGCTGTAATTTTTTTAATTTTGATTATTTTTTATTGAAATTTCGTGGAATATGTTGAAAACATTTTATGAAAAACATGTTACTGCTCGATATGACCTCCTTTGGCTCTGATTATTTGATTCAGTCTTCCATAGAAAGCATTGCATGCTGACCGAACGTGGGCTTGCGGAATTTTATTCCATTCTCGAACAAGAGCTGACTTCAATGCATCAACACTTTCGTATTTTTTAGTGGACACCTTACTCTCCAAAATGGACCATATGGAGAAATCCATAGGATTCAAGTCTGGTGAATATGGTGGCAATTCTTTAGACGAAATCAGCCGCGGAACGCAATTTTGTAAAAATTGCTGTGTCGCTCGAGCTTTGTGTGACGGTGCCGAGTCCTGTTGGAATGTCCAACGGTTCGTACCAAAGTGTTTACGTGCCCAAGGTAGCAAAGCATCATTTAGGATCTTTTGGCGGTACACCTCTTGGTTTACCTTGACTCCATGTTCGATGAAAACCAGAGGAGTGCGTCCATTTGCAGTCACTGCAGCCCAAACCATAACATAAGCTGGTGATTGCTTGCGCATGGAAACTCTTGTGTCCAAATTATCGTTGGACTTGTGCTCAAACCAAACACGATCATTTTGTTTATTCACATACTGTTGAATGGTGAAAATTTTCTCATCAGAAAAGACAATTTTTGGAATCTCATCACGTTCGGCCAAGGCCTTCAATGCTCGTGTTCTTTCAAGCCTAACTTTTTTTTGTGCCTCCGTGTTTTCAACATATTCCACGAAATTTCAATAAAAAATAATCAAAATTAAAAAAAATTACAGCGTTTTCATTTGGTAACACTTAATCTCAGCCACCCGTATTTAAGAGAACTTCGCAGACGAGATGTGGCATTTGCGTGGGTTACATTAATTTATAGTCAAAAGTAATTTGCGCAGTTTCCATGAAATTGGCTACAGCCTTTCGAATTTCTCCTGCAGGAACCTTGCCTTTAATTTTTCTTGAACATGTGTATTATGAAAAGTTGTACTTCCTTTATACCCACATTCATGCCTTCATGCTAAGAATACAAGTCAGTTATCGATGCGTACGTGACATATGTTCGTTGTTGCGTTAAACGAAACTGTCAGACACTATAACAGTAAATAGGTGGTGGCTTAAATCATATAAAATATCAAAGAAACTCTATGACGTTTTTTTAATACACGCTCAAGGTATATCCACCCTTAAGCACAGCGTGCGCGTTAGGAAATTAAGGAATTTGGAAGAGGAAAGGAGAAGATGTCGACATGTGTCTTGAATATCAGCGTATTATACAGACCCGGAAACACGTGGTGATTGAAGGAATATCTGGATTGGGTGGTACGTCCAAAGATACAGTAACCCATGGGCAATGTGGGTTTGGAAACACCTGAGCAGATCACCTGAACAATTGTATTCAAGTTTTCTGCGAATATATGTCTTGTAGATAGTAGCCAGGACAGAAGAAGTGAAGTACTATTTCTTCCACGGTTTTAGAAAACCAAAACATTTCTAAGCATTTTTAGCGATGGCGAATATTTGGTCATTCCAATCAAGCTTATCGTTGACACACATGGCGAGAATTGAAAGTTTTTCTATGTCTTCAATGCAATAGCAAGTTCATAAATAAAGGATGGCGGGTTAAGTTTATGCTTAGATGACATAAGAGAGCATTGATTTTAAAAGCATTATATTCTACTCAATCCACACCTTGTTACGCTGTTAAAGTCAGAATTTAATATGATTGACATCTGTCGTTGTTCAAGTGCCACTTGCGAAGAAGAACGACGTGCTGAAAGTGTTAACCCATATGAAAAGCTAAGAGCGATGAAGTCAGCGAAAGAATGTGTTGGCCTAGTATTAGCAGACGGGAGGTTATTAATGAAAATGATAAAGTGTCGCTTAGGCGACAACGGCGTTTATGCGGTGAAAATTAGATTTGAAACCTTTAAATACGATACAAATATGAAAGATGTGTAAAGATTTAAAGTTATTCATGTGCCTGTAAACGTGTTGCAATACTAAAAGAGTACTGACAAAACTCAAAAATTATCCCCATAAGTCGTCTTGAAAGCTTTAGTTGGAAAATCGGTAAATGTGCTTTTAAAAATGATAGGCGGTCAGCCATTAGCTGACTGGTGGAAGTGCGATCAAATCTCCACGTGGTAGCCGACGGTAGTTGTCCTGCCATAAAGGAAAAGATGAATGATCTCTTCAAAATAAGGTTGGTGCGATGCCAATAACCTCGCCATTAAAAAAAACTATTACGGAACCCAAAATCAGCTTCGGATACACTGATGAACGACAACGACAACGAAACGAAAACGGCAAACTGATTTAGGAATCGAGCTGTACAGCAGCTAGCCGATGCCTGTCCAAATAAAATGCTGGCATATTAAAAATCCAGGAGATGCAGTGTAAGGGAAATGGTGTCTTATGCATGACATCATGTGCTCGGGGTGGGGTGTCTAGCCAGCAAAAGAATGAAACCTACCGTTATCGGCTTTAAAGCAATAAATGAACGGCTATGCACCCCTAGCGTGCGGTGCAGATTTAAAAACATTAAGCCTCATAAACGTTCACGATCCTACAGAGGATTCCCCAGCAGATGAAAAAGAAGAATTCTTTTAATCAGTCGAACGGGAACTCCATGAATTCCCTCAGTGTGACGTAAAAATCATTCTGGGGGATATGAATGCCAAAATACGTAGGGAGCCAGTATTCAGGCAGTATATTGACGCGAAAATTCTGATGACAATGTACAACGAGTCAAAGAGATGGCAGCAAGCAACAATGTGGTCCTTGCGAGGACAAGGTTTGCGCGTAAAAATATCCACAAAGCCACTTGGCTATCTCCTGACGGAGTCACTCGTGACCAGATAGACCACATATGGAAAATCAGTTCAGCGGCGAAAGAAAACAGCCTGGGAAAAGAACCTCGTACATGAAGGAGGAGTTGGGGATCTGCATTGCGATTGATCGGGAAACTACTGACTGCTCAAAACTTGGTTTGGGCCAGTAGCGTAACAATCAAGTTCGTGAAGTAGTGCTTGCACTACCTCCTCGTGGTGGTCCCCGGGCAACTATGTGTATAAATCCTTATACATGTAGGCTAAAACTGCAAGTGCGAACGGTCTAGCGTTTCTAGTCTAGGTAACGTGGGCTAGCACCCTGCGGTACCGAAAAATACCCGCTACTGAAACTGACACAACGCCTCGGATAAGTAATGATCGAATAATGACGACTTTTGGCTATTGTACCCGGACTAAGATTGGTTTCTGGAATGTGAGGACGCTCCTTGACTCTGGGAGTGAAGGACCTCATAATGCCAGATTTCTTCAACTGGAACGTGAGTTTCTTCGATATAATTTGGACATACTGGGAGTGAGTGAAGTAAGATGGTTCGACGCGGGAGAGTACCAATCCCCAACGTGTAACACTGTGCTACTCTACTCTGGCAAACCCTCCGGCAGTACCCGTGAATCTGGAGTGGGTCTGCTGCTAACGCCAACAGCACGTAGAGGCCTAATTTCCTGGCACCCGCATAGTGATAGGATCATATCGGCCAGATTTCGGACTAGAGTACGGCGCGTCACGATCATACAGTGCTACGCCCCAACGAATCCCGACTGAGGATGAAAAGGACAACTTCTACAATCAAACGCTGTATTCAACGCAACGCCGAACGGAGATATCGTCATCGTGATGGGGGATGTGAATGCCAAGGTTGGCAACGACAATGAAGGACTCAAGCATGTGATTGGGAAGCACGGCCTCGGCGAACGAAATGACAATGGTGAAAGATTTGTTGATTTCTGCAACACCAACAACCTTGTTATAGGAGGCACCATGTTTGAGCATAAGACTTGCCACAAGGTCAGCTGGGTGTCAACTGACAGGCAATCATCATCCAACCAAATCGACCATGTGGCGATCAGCAGATGTTGTAGACGTCCGAAACAGACGAGGAGCCGACATGGGTATGGTACGTGATCATCACCTTATGGTAGCTACTGTCCAGTTACGTACTGGATCAGTTCATAGAATCCGCAATTTCATCCGAATGCCTAGGTAATAACATCGACCGGCTAAAGATCCCCTCAGTACGCCAACAATTAAGGGATCATTTATCGCAAGGAGTGGAAGCAATCAGCAGCTCACTGCCGACAACCATCCAGGAACATTGGAAGGCTGTGAAAAATGTTTTCACATCTGGATTGGAAAGTATTGTTGTTAGAAGCCAGGCAAGGCACAGCACGTGGCTTACCGAAGATACCTGGAGGCAGATTGAAGAACATAAGCTAATTAAAGCTCGTATTGTAGATATCCCAGCAGCAGCGAGGAGCGAGCTAGAGTCCATGTATCGAAGAAAAATGAGAGAAGTGCAGCGTAGTGTAAGACGTGACAAGCATAACTATATTGACAACCTGGCCTCAGAAGCAGAGGAAGCAGCGAGCCGGTGCGATAGCAGAACCGTTTACAGAATCACTAAAGAGCTGACAGGTGGTCACCGCTCTAGCCAACATCCGGTGAAAGGCCTAGATGGTACCGTACTCGTTTCAGATGAGGATCAGCTCAAGCGGTGGAAGGAGCATTTCTCTACGGTCCTTAACCGTGTATTTGCTAACGATATGCACCTAAATCAAACGGAAATGCCGAAAGTAACAATTTCCCGAATTCGCACCTCAACTCCCAGTAAAGACGAGATCGCTACCGCGACTAACGCACTAAAGAACAACAAGTCGGTAGGACTAGATGGTATACCCGCAGAGCTTCTGCGTGCAGCTCCAACGACATCAGCAGAGCTTTTATATCCTCTTGTAGAGAGAGCTTGGGAGGTAGAAAGTTTCCCCGAAGAGTGGAAGAAGGGAATGATTGTCAAGCTCCCTAAAAAAGGTAGTCTTATGGAGTGCGAAAACTGGAGAGGCATTTGCGTTCTCCCTGCAGTTGCAAAAGTAATAGCCAAAGTAGTACTTGAACGTATTAAGAAACATCTGGAAGATACACTCGATGCCGAACAAGCAGGTTTCCGCACTGGATCCTCCTGTGTAGACCACATAAACACCCTGCGGATCATTATTGAACAGTGCATTGAATTCCGGTCACCACTGCGCCTGCTGTTCATAGATTTTGAGAAGGCGTTTGACAGTATCAACAGACAGTTTATCTGGCTCGCCTTGCGCATGAGAGGTATACCCGATAAACTAAGAGCTATTATTAAAGCAACCTATGATGACTCTAAATGTCATGTGCTGCATAGAGGAAAGCTGTCAGAGGAATTCCAGATCCTAAGTGGGGTACGACAAGGTTGCATTCTATCGCCGATACTTTTTTTGTTGGTGATTAGCGATGTACTTCGCGCAGCTTTATCTACTGGAAACGGAGGAATTCGTTGGACTCTTACATCTCAACTCAAACATCTGGATTACGCTGACGACGTTTGTTTACTCTCACATAGAATTATGGAGCTGCACCCAATGACAACAAATGTGGAGAGGGAGGCAAATGTTGCGGGTTTGAAGAAGCCAAAACCAAAATCATCAACCTCGGCACTAACTCAGTTACTCATGTTAACATTGCTGGACAGCCGGTAGAGAGAGTAGAGAGTTTCCAATATCTTGGGAGTGTTGTCTCGACCGAAGGTGGAACCGAACAGGACATTGCCAACCGAATCGGCAAAGCAAAATCGGTGTTTGGAATGATGTCCATGATATGGCGAAGCAATGCGATCAGCTTAAACACCAAGCTGCGACTGTTCCGCTCAAATGTTGAATCTGTGCTGTTGTATGGGTGCAGCACTTGGAAGGTGACCGCTACTATCACAAAAAGATTACAAACATTTCTAAATAGGTGCCTACGGAACATCTTAAGGGTTTTCTGGCCTAACCGTATCTCTAACGAACATCTTTACCAGAGAACGGGTCAGGAACCAATAGGCACAATCATCCAACGACGGAAGTGGCAGTGGATTGGTCATACACTCCGAAAAGGCGACAGTTCCATAGCAAACTACGCAATGCAATGGAACCCGTTATCTCAGGATGGTAGAAGAACGAGTCGTCCGAGAAATACATGGCGCAGAACAGTTGAGGAGGAGGCACGGCAATTGGGGAAGAGTTGGAGAGAGCTGAAGCTCATTGCCAGGAACCGCACGCGATGGCGCGTAGGCGTAGTAGAGGCCCTAGGACCCATAAGGGGATACAGGACATAAAGAAAGAAGAAGACATGAAGGAGTACAGTACAGAGAGCAAGGACTGCACCAGGCGCGGAAGTTCTACCAAAAAGGCCGCGGTATGACGCAATATACACCGTATTGCACATACTACAAACACAAAAAGGGTAATCTGAGTTTCTAAATGGCCAGCTAACTGAGGAATTGGAGGCTCCACCAATGACCGAAGACCATACTGTGTTACCACCACCAAACATAGACGATGTTAGCAGAGTGAGACCTTGGTTCTTAGCAAAAAGCATTCTGACCTCTTAGACGCGTTCGAGAGAAACGTCTTACGGAGAATTGTTGGCCCCTTATGTGAGAAAGGACGATTTTGAAGACTCTATAATGATGAGATCTACAAGCGTTACCGCGATGTCGACATTCGTGAAGAGAATTAAGCAGGATACCTAGTTTTCATGAGCGAAGATGATCCTGCTCGGAAAGTCCTTTGCGGTAGCATTTATGGAGCACGACAGCGAGGCCAGCCAAGTCTACGTTGGTAAAATTGTGTAGACCAGGATGCCCAGAGTTTAGGGATGCAAAACTGTATGACATCGGCCTAAAATCGGGTCTGGTGGAGAGACTTTTTGCGAGAGTTCAGGACCTGACCCCAGTTGTAGAGCCAAATATTATGATGCAAATTCCTCATATTGTGGTATCAGGCTCACAGTTTAAATTGAAAAAGTTATTAAATTAATTACAAATTTAGTTCATCCTCTCTCATGAAAACTTTGATTTTCTTAGTTCTGACATTATTCTTCTAGGAGTGTGATTATGATCATAGAGAAATTAGCATATAGAGTCTTATTCTTAAAAAAAAGTTTGTTTCTATTAACCACCAACACCAAATTTAAGTTTTACTTTAAAGATTTTTTACTGCATGGAAGATATAAATGAATTCATAGCACCCATACAAACGTGAATACTTTGAACCATGCGTCCAACAACTTTTTTTTACAAAAATCTGCTAATGATTGAACAAAAGTTGTAAATATGTCTTTATTTTACAGGAAAACTTGAGGTTTTCTTTTCAATTTTCCATTTTCCTTTTTGCTCATGCCTGATGATCGCAAAAAAGTCCTTTGTACCAAATATGATACATGATCTTGTCGGTGTATAACTGTATGCTGGTGGCCCCTTTCAAGTGACAATGACATCTGCTTCAAAGTCAAGTGTCAAAGCCAAGTGCCAAATCAACGTTTGTATTTTACCTAAGGACGCTACAGAAGCCAAGCTCCGAAAAGGAGAATGTGTGGAAAGACAAAAGGATAGCTTTCTAACAGTTTTGAAATGGTATGATTACCTAGATGTGCTCACGGTTTCAACTTGTAACGGAGCTGAAATTGCGGAGATTGCCGGAAAGTTTGGCAGCAAAATAAAACCCGCAGTAATAATAGACTATAGCAAAGCCAAAAAGGTCATAGCTGTTGCAGACTGAATAAGTAGTTACCATTCGTCACTCCGAAAGACCCATGTTTTGTTCAGAAAAATTGCTGTAGATATTATATATGACACTGTCGTTGTAAACGCAATGATTGTTCATAATGAGATGAACCAAACAAAGTTATTCCTTCTAAAGTTCCTCGAAAATATAATTCTCCATTTTCTTCCAACTTCCATTAGGCAAGGTCTTGCGCCACACCCGAGGAACGCACCAGAGGTACATTTTGTAACGGAGATTATAAAATATTCCCAACAATCAGCTTAAAAAGAAAGCAGATAAATATTGAGTGTACCTAAGCTTCGTGGAGAACCATATTGTCTGCTTCAACATAAAGCATAAAGTGAATAAAGTCAATCAATACTCATAAAAAATCAAATCAAAATATCTAATGCGTAAGTTTATTATTATGTAATTAAAAAAAGTTCGCATTTCATGTTGTGATTTATGCTAAATTTTTTTATAACAAAAGTTAAATAACAAATTTTTTTTTAGTTTTTTATAATTTTCAACATCTTTGCTATACGTTCATGCCAATTTCAGTGTCACACGTTAAATTTTATATTTGGATTTTAATTCAGGTATGTCTTCTATCGTATATGATACATGAACGTCCGGGGACAAGACACTTACACGCTCTATGTGTCATATATGATGTGGGGCTAGTGTTTTTTTGTACAAGAACTTCTTGCGGTTACGTTATTTTTTGAAGTTGCGCAATTTTCATTTTCTTAGAATTAAGCATAATAAGTTTAATAAAATCTCTAGCGTTTTCTTTATCACAAAACAAAATTCATAACGCGAATATTGTAGCGACTTTGTATTGGTGAATTTGTGCAACCTGCAACCAACCATCCTAGATTTGTCGACACCATCATTTTTTTGCTAAGACTGCTTTGCTTAGTTGGAACCAGACCCTTGTTGGAGCCCGACTCTTGGTAAAAAACACACATATCGTACCAAGTTTTTTTGGTAACTACCCTAGCCCATCTGGCAGACACTGCTACCTGAATGAATGATAGTTTATCCTTGGTGGCGGAATTTCTCAAATCCGCCGTTGAGCATATTTCCTAGTGAAAGATGCATTTCCTCAACCAAAGAATGTTGGGCATTAACAGATAATGTGCTCGGATGATTTGGTAATAATCGGCAAAATATCTGTTTATGAGGCTGGGCCTATTTCAAATAATTTTCACACGCGCCGCATACGAAACGCGACACTCCTCACATGCGGAATATAAAAATTTCAGCACTCTATGTCGTGTGAAAGGTTGTTAAAAATAACCATAAAGCAGTCGAAAATCAAAATACAGACAAAAAGAAGAGAAAGAATCCAAATCAATCAACACAAAGCATTATTGTGATCATTTCAATTTATCGTTGCTTAGGTTTCAATCGTGGATAGCTGCGAATTTAAAATTCCTTTCGCACACACAATACAGAATACATCATATAAATCGCAATGGTAAATTCGACGACGATGTTTTCATAACCCTCAACAATAATGACAAGTCTACCATGAATGGATTCCATGGATTCTAATTGTGCTGACGGAATATTTGTAAACATCACTTATTTTCCAGTGCGTGCTTATTTCAATTGAATTTCATGGCAGTCAGCAAATGGAAAAAAAAATAAAATTTGATTGCGCTCACATTATTTAATTATAACCTTAGTTTTTGGAGAATTGATTTTTATATATAGAAAAAAATTACTTGAAATGTATTATGGGGAGTGAAATCGATTGTGGGCTTTTGTTACGCGTTAACACAAAGTGAAGTCGTTAGTTTTTCACCTTTCATACGACCTAGAAGCTAAAATTTTGTGAGCAGCTATATCTAATACAACATTTTTGATATTCCGCATGTGAAAAACACTCACTTTGAATTCAATCGAAAGTTCAAAACGCTAATGCAAATCAACAAACTTACAAAACGAAGGAAGACACTCCAGAGTCTCTCGATCTCATTAGAAAGCCAATCGCAAAGCAATTGGTACAAAATATACATGGTTGTTAACATAAAAAAACCCACGCCGCGGTTGCTATAGGTGGCACGACTGTTCATAATAATATTCGGCGCGACAGACCGTTGCGGTCCAAGGCCTATCTTGTGTTGTGCATTTAATATTTTTGTACACAAAAAACAAGAGGAGGACCTACAGTTTTTGAATGCCAGATCAGAACGGCGAACTGAGAATCTTTACGTGACAAGTAATTGCTCTCAAACGTTTGTCAGACTTTCACGAGAAGTGGGACAATGCGAAAAATACGTTTGGTGTTACCCATGCCATTATCGGACGAGGTCAAGGGTTTATATAGATCTTTATTCAAGTAAGTCGATGACGTCAGCATATTTGGGGGGGGGGGGGGTAATCTCTGACAGTTTCTCAACACCAAAGCAATGGAGAGACAGTACCACCATTCCCGTGTTAAATAAAGGTGACAAGAAAGAGCTCAAGAATTACTGGGGCATCTCTCTGCTTGGTTCCATCCCCAAGCTCTTTATAAAAATACTTGCCTTCGAAATCACCAACAAAGGCATATGCGAAGAACAGCAAGGTTTCCGGGAAAACCGATCAACAGTTGACGACATATTTATGGTACGACAAATATGTGAACAATCTCTAAAATTCAACAAGCCTTCGTACATGTGCTTCGTCAACCTAACAAATGCTTTTGACCGTGTTCGACTACATGATGTCATTACGGTTTTGAAAACGAAGGGCATTCCACCTAATGTACTAGCTATCATTAAAGAACTAAACACTAATAACAGAACATCAATTAGTGTTAACGCTAGGAGGACAAGTTAACAGTTTGAGCGCAACACTCTTCAAAATTACCATGGAAGCTATCATCGAAGAGGTCAAACCACCTGCATCTTGCTATCGCATGTCAACCGGTGAATTTAAAGTGATATACTATGCAGATGACGCAGTTCTTATTTCTGAAATGGAAGACAATTTGCAAAAACTACTATATAAATTTGAATAAGCAGCAATCCCCTACATAGTGGAGATATCGGTTGATAAAACCAAATCAATAGTTATTTCAAAAGAACTAAAAAGATGCAAATTGGCACTAAACAATAAACCAATAGAGCAAGTCCTAGAATTCATCTACCTAGGCTCCCATATAACCAGCAGCAGAGATTTGAATAAAGAAGCAAAAGCACAAGCCAACAAAGCCGCTACAATATTAGGCTGTCTAAGAAATACTAAATGGCGAAATAGATATATGAACACCGACAGTAAAATGAAAATATACAAAACTTGCATCCGGCCAATAATAACATACGCAGCAGAAACTCGTGCAGACACCAGCACAACTCAACAGATGTGAACCACAGTTGAGATGAACACCTTAAAATCTATTGCTGGATATACACGCCTAGATAGAAAAACGAACACCGGAATACGAGAAATCTGCCAAGCAGAAGATATCACGCGATGGACGAGAACCAGAAGAAGGATGTGGAGAGACCACGTCCAAATGATGCCTCAAAATAGCTTGGCAAAAATGGCATTAGAGGGCACAATAAACAACCCGTAGCCACAAGGACGTCCACCGAAAAAATGGCACGAATGCTTGACATCAGGCTCGTCCGACCAACAATGAGCAACGCTACTCGTCTCGTTACCTCTATTTATCACATGTTACTTTTCCAATTAAATGCGTTGTTAGAGAACAGGATGTAATCCTAAATAAAGAAGAAGAAGAAGGACCATTGGTTTGGCGTCTTGTCCGACCGATGTCCTTAACACCATCTTGCACATATTACCTCTCCTGATATATTTATCAAATATGTTGCGACGTGTAGTGCAGTACGACGCAGAAAATCTGGGTTGTTTGTCACTAAACCATACATGCCCTGTAATATACTGCAGACAGTACCTGAAAGCATGATACCATAATCTACTGACTACTGCATCCCTAAATTTAGCTTCAACTCCTTGTTCAGCGTCGAGTTTCCTACCAAGGGGAACTGAAAGGATGGGGCAGTAATAAGGCAAATTGACGTAATAATATTCATTAACGGATCCAAGATGAAGGATGGAGTCGGTGCAGGTATCGTCTCGGATGATCTAAATCTGTCAAAGTCATACAAGCTACCCGATTAAGCTAGCATCTTTCAGGCAGCAATTAGGGAGGCCTGCAAGGCACTAAGGCTCAGTAACGCACAAATTGGAAGGGTTGGCATATGCGTTGATAGCCAATCTGCCATAAGGGCGATTTATGCGACCACCAAAAACGGTCCAAAGAAGAATTGGCCTCTATTAGCCAATTCTGGATATCGCCGTAGTATGGGTCCCGGGGCAAAGTAATATAGAGTAGAATGACTAATTAGCTAAGATGGGCGTCGCTATTAAACCGGCTCTATAGAGAGGGCTAGCTGTTCAATGGACTCAGTCAAGGAGCAAATTCTTTTTTTTTTTATACGAAGACACAGCTACACAGATATGAATACATATCAACATTGATTTGGCCATCCTACAACAAAAGGAAAACCACCAAGTTGTTATCTAGAACCCGGAAGGATATTTCGAGAGTTGTGGCTATCAGCACGAGCCATTGGCCAGTGGGCAGTCATGCTGCTAAGTTGGGTATAACGCACAACAACTTCTGCAGAAGTTGCAAAGATAAAAATGAGAAAGAAACTCTCATACACCTTCTCTGCAGTTGTCCGGCCCTAGCAGTACTAAGACACCGCATTTTAGGTAAACCATTTTTTCACGACCTTAAAGAGCTCTCATATTACAGATGGAGCTGGTCTCGTATCTGAGAGCTACAGGCTCTATTTAAACCACTTAAATATCCATGCTATGTCCTTCAAGATTTGTGCCATCAAAATGGCGCTAGTAATTGAGGACCTCGCAAGTACAGCGGGATCCACCACTCAGCTTACCTACCTGCAATTGTATTTCCGCTTCCCTTCTAGGTCAAATGTGGTTTTATTTAACCACAGGTTAGGTGAGGTAAGCGGCGGTATGTGAACCCGTTGGGTCTGATCACAGATTTAATGAGTAATATTGCGGTTTGGCTTAAAAAAATATTCTTTGCCTAGGTGGGTGGGTACTCGATTGTCCTTTTCTTTCCGGCTCATACGCAAATATCAATGACTCGTCACCTGTCACGATCTTGTATACGTTTTTGGAAGTACCTTCAACGATTTTTTCAAGCATTTGCCGGCACCAATCTGGTTTTGTGCGTCTGTCAAAAAATGTGCACATAACTTCAGCACCTTTAAATGACACTAGTATTGCCATTTTCTAAAAACATTTACGTCTATGTACTTCTAAAACGTGATAGCCAAAGTTATGGTGCAAAAATGTACGTTCGCGCTGATAAGAATGGAAATAATTAAGGCAGTCAGTCACCGCCAGTCAGTTCATCAGTTCAGTCATGTTTTGAATTAAAAAGATGTAAGAACATTTTTTTATTTCATCTCGTCATCTTTTGTCAGATTCACGATTCTCTGAAAATATTAATTAAATTCCAATAAAAACCAAATGACCTGAATAATAAAAAGATTTCGTTTTTTTTGTGTACAAAGCTCTTGATGATTTGTGTATGAAACATGAAAATATAATTTATTCTTTTACATTTTTATACGTTAAGCGTGTAGTCTGCGAATGTTTTACTAGTTTTCCACTAATTTCTTTCAATATTTTATCAGCAATATTTTAAGACACACTTAAGGCTTATGTATTTGTAAAATCTGAGCGCGATATGATGAATCACAATAGGAGTAAAACAATTCCCCCCCACCCCACGAAATCTAATATGTTATGTGTTTTTTTTGCTTACGGGTTCTTTGAATTACCCCTAACTTCTATGGAAAAAAATCATCTCTTTAAAAACTTTTTAAATAAAATTGCAAAAATATTTTCCACAATCCCATTTCAAAAAAGACAATCAATATCACATCAGAGTCATCGAGTCATATTTTAATCCCGATATTTTGGTCCAGGGTCTTGCCATCGTGACAAAACACCTCGTCTAAACGAGAAATCCTTCTACATTCGACTAATAATAATAATGCAACATGATGCACGAAAAAACACTCTAGCTTCTCCTTCAAAGTTAAGTAATGTGTATATGTAAGTGACTTCGCATCGTAATCTCTGAGACAATGTCAGAGAAATTAAAGTCATGCTGTCGACATGAGTGGAGAAGTATCGATTTTTTCCTTATGTTTTGACAGTTTCAAGGATTGTGGGAGGCGGCGAGATACATATTATTTTTGCCAAACATAATATGCGCACTCTAGTTTGTCAAAGAATAAAGCTATTGCAGGAAAGGAGGGACTAGGCAATAAAGTAATCAGTTTGAAGTAGACATTGACATGAGAGTGAAACATAACCCTTGCGTGGTTTGGTATTAGAAAGAAATTCTCATTTTAGAGTAGGATCGAAATTTAAATCGTCAAATGTATGTATACGAGTATATTATATATAATTTGAACAAAATCGGGTACTTTTCTTATAAAATTTGTATGGGTGCCCCCAGACACTTCCAAATGGCCAGAATCTTTCTGTGGCATAGAATACCGCATAGTGCGGGAGTAGATAAAGAGAATAAGTTAGGCAGCTGCTTCTGTAAGATGAGAAAATCTCCCAAGCCCACGACAAGCAAAGGAAATAATGGAGAACTATGATCCAAAGAGGTCTCACTCGATATTGGGACTTAGTAGAAGTAATGTAAGAATTATTACGGGTGTTCTAACAGAACATTGTAGATTGAAGGGGCACATAAAGAAATTAAAATTCGAAGAGGATGACAGCTGCAGGCTTTGTGAGGAAAAGGAGAAAACCCTGCGGCACCTTCTCAACGAAACGATCCGACAGAAGAGAGACCACATGGGAACTCACGAGATCGCGGTGTCTGCATGGCATTCACTGAACCCACACCATATCATTTAGTTCATTGGAGCCATTGGTATGGAAGGGGTGCTATAAAGACGGGCATGCATTTTCACCATAGCACTAGTCAATTGGAAGCGCAATAGGTCGCAGTGCTATTTGTCAATTTTTTAGGCGGAGTTCGCGCACTTCCCTCAATAATATAATATCTCTTTCTAGTAAATTATTATTCTTTTCTGTACTAACAATCAATAGTAGATTTACTGGTTATGCTCCCTCCCAAAACGGAGGGGGCGAAGATATTTTTGTAAATTTCTTTCGACTATAGTTGATTTACTTATTACTTGTAGTATATATTTCAATTTTGGGGTGTGTTAATCACTGTTTATTGATCACTATTTTGGTTTAATTGTTACTAAAATTTTTATTTTTTTTTTTATTTACGATAATATTGTTACGAAATTTACGCTTTCGATTTCGCAAAGGATTTTGCAAATAAAACACAATTTTATTACCTTAGTGCCCGGTTTCACAGTTCGAGTTTAAACCCAGGTTTAACTCGTATCAGAGTTTAAACTCTAAATTATGGCGAAATGGTGTTTCTCAGTGCAAGTTTGAACGTCGAAGAAGGTTTAAACGCGGTTCAACTTAGTCGCTCACAGTTGAGGGTTTAAAACGAGTTTTGGCATGAACTTTCATTTATCTGTCAAGTTTGACATTTATACCTTGTGAAATAAATTCTTAATTTATTGCATTTTATTCAAATTTGATTAATTTTGTCGCAAAATGAAAACGTTAAAAGTAATCGTAAAGACATGTCCAAAGTTAGAATCGTTATACCTGGATACACCAAACGCTGGCATTTTGCATATCCTAAATGATATTTTTTTGCGCAAAAATATACAAATTCTCATGTAACGAATTTCTGCAAGTCCTTAAGAAAATCGGTCATTAAACGATGATTAAGGGCAAAAGAAATCTAGAAATTGGAAAATTATCTCGATCCTCTCCAGCTCTAATTGATTTGGATTGTTATATGATGGATACGCTGTCGTATATTTCCTGTAGTAATAAATTTGAAATAGTGGAGCGATTGGAGATGCTCAGTGTTCCTATGAATAGCAGTTCGATTAAAAAGTTTATTTGCAGTTCGAATTCTTTAAGGCGATTAGCCGTGGATACGGTTACATTCAATGATGAAGATGTAATTAGGTAAACCTTTGGATCAAATAAAAACCCATGGTGCCTGAATTAAATGAGTAGTAATTAAAAGTTCAACCATTCGTTTAAAATATCATGAGAGTTTATGTTTAAACTCCAACTGTGAAACCGGTCATATAAATTACAACTTTATTAAACAAACAGCAAATATAACAAAAGTTCACAAATTACCCTGGTGATTACATTTCTAAGTACACAAAAACACTTATTGCAACAATACTTGTATTTCACTACTATTTCTTTAGCGTTTAGTTGGTACCTCTTCAACTAATCTAGTTGAACTCCAAATAAGAACTGCACTCGGCAACGCTGTACTATTTATACTCATTGAAAATTTCCAGAAACACAAATACATAATCGGCATCGTCGAATAAAATTTATTTTAATCCGCTCGGTTCTTTTAATATGGAATAACTTTTGAACCATCAACACTTCGATAAAACTTCTTTTGGGTATTTTGGTTGGAAATGACCTTCGCTATCACCCTGCTTTGTTTGTACCACAAATTCTAGGGCACCCTGTATACAGAAATATCGAGAAAACTTCCCTTCCCTTATTTACAACTAACCACCGTACTCATATGTAATAAGCCATCTTCCAAAAATAAAATCCATGTGCAATCATGTACCTACACAAAAACCGGACAAACCAGACAAAACGGTTTGACTACATTTTTGACAGCACCAGTACATAATGATTTAAATTTATAGTCGGTTAATCTTACAGCCTAAAAGTATGCAGCTTCTTAATTCTAAAAACTCGTATTCCATTATCGATCGGGGAACTCCTAGTTCCATTTAAACACCATGGTGAGATCTACTATTAACTACTTTTCGTAATAATATTTCATAAACACAACACTCTTCTCTTTGAATTCAGTTACTAAGTACTTAAAACTACGCCAACGCACACTTATAACACTTAAACCAGATATAACTTTATAAGGTGTTACAGAAAATTAAAAGCTTTTTTATTGTTTTTTAAATGCACTTCATACGTATATGAGTATTTATACTTGTACTTACTAAGTTTGCTAAAGGGTCGGACCATTGCGTAGTGCATATCATAAACGACACATACAGGACACGTTGTTCGAAACAATCACTGACAGCATTGATTTATTGTTGTTTAATTACTTTGTTTCACTTTGTTTTAATTTTTTTTTTCAGAGAATGCTTTTATGTTGGAATTGCTTAAGCACTTCATGTCACAATCACAAATTGGTTGTGACGGGCCATCAGCAGGATATCACGTATTTTTTTATGACACTTGTTGTTAGTGTTATTGATTGTAGCCGCTGAGTTATAAAAGGAAAGAAAAGGGTTGAATTCATTGTTGCTTTTGTTAAGCTTTTGCGAAATACAGTTATATTAATTGAAATGTAGTCCCTTAAAAACAGCTCAAGTACGCTTTTAGTATTTAAGACCACGAAAATGAAAATAGAAATTTTTTAATGCACTGTACATAAGTAATCTCCAGTATGAATTTGTGAACTTTTGCTATTTTTGCTATTTATTAATTGAAGATGTAATTTGTGAATTAACAAAATCTTGTTTTTATGCTTGCAAAATCAATTACGAACTCTAGAAAGCCTTAAGTTCGTAACAATACAAACAAACCTCTTATACATTTTTTTTTTAAAATTTGTAAAGCGCGGTTTCATACATTGTACAGTTTCAGATTTGTTTTTCTTACCAAAGCTAATACGCCTAGATTACTTTTTATACAGTTCATTAAATAAGCATTCACCACAAAAGACATAGGCATTACTTCGTGAAAGTTCCTGACATCACATTATATTATATACATGATCCGGACTCTCTTCATGGGAAAATTACATATTTCATAACTTTGCTTTTATCGACATTCAGTGTCATTTCCTACATTAATAGTGCACCCTTACAGAGCCGATGAACACAATGAATTTTTCGAAATTAATGATTAAATATAAAATACTAATTAACAGCTGGTATGCTGGTATAGGCTATCCCCTTTCACAGCCATATTCGGGTTTTTAAATTTATTTTGCTGGGATGGAAATAAACTGGTGAATGACGTATTTGAGAAAAACGGAAAACTGGTACGTTGTGGCTTGTTACTTATTAGTATTTATTATATTAGTTTTGTTTGAAACCCCTCGTGCCAATCGAAAAAGGATTTGCCGTTGATTAGATATTAATTACTGAAAAAGTAAGAACATGTTTGAAGGCGCCTTTAACAACGTCAATATATCTGCGATTACGGATGCACTGTCGACTTTGAGGATGGACTATTATTCCCCAACCCCTCTGTCCTCTCATCAACCACTCACTTCCACTCCAAACACTAAATAAAATACTATATACCAAGCACCACACACATCCCATTCTAAAATAACAAACGAGGTTCGACTTTCAATAGCCAAAGATATATTTAAAGTAATAATCAAACTAAGGCACTTAAAATATGCCTAGTCAACTGAAAGAACCAAACTATACAACAGAAAATAACCTAAACAAACAGATAAACATAAACAGTTATATGACGGGACGGTGACGTGATGCGACGATCGACCCAAATTAATCGTCACACCTTATCATCCCTCTACCATACAGTCCCAATTCCCATGTTCCTTTGTTACTGATCCGATAGATACATGAATGCATATGTTCCCTATTTCTAACTTAGATAGCTATCGTCAATGCATCATTGGATGGTTGATGGCAGTCGATTCTAAAATCTCAAAGATAACTGTTGTTCTCAAGTTAACTATAAAATATATCAATAAACTTTATCAAATTACGTAACAATTGTGTCTTAATTTAATTACGGGCATAACAGGATGACTCGCTTGGTGAATTGATTAATCTTCTGCTCACAAGTCGGATAATAATTTCAAAACTGGGTGTGTCGTCTACAAGAAGATCTGTCTGCAGAGGAATACCGCAAGGTGGACTCTTGTCCCCCTTATATGGAGCTTATGGAAATTAGTGGTGAATTATGCTAGTGTTATGCCTAAGAAGGTAGGGCTGCGGAGTAATCGCTTTTGCGGATGACGCGGCTATTGCCTATTGCCATCTGAGGAAAACACCTGAATACCATAAAAGAACATCTACAAAATGCTCTCAATAAGCTAACTTGTTGGGAATATCGCTGTGGTGTATGGATAAATCCCCGCAAAACTGAACTTGTCCTATTCACCAGTAAATACAAAATTCCTCATGTTGACCCTTCTTCTAAAAAAGTTATAAGCTTAACATTCTCTGATAAAGCCAAGTATTTGGGTCTTATTTTGGAGAGCTGGCTAAGCTGGAAACCTAACATACAAGAAAGAGTTCGTAAAGCCACCGTGGCACTCTTCTCATGCAAAAAAGCCATTGGTAGCAGATGGGGTCTTCACCCCCATATAACTCATTGGTCGTAGGAAGACCCACTATACTATACTATGTGACTGTATGGTGGACTGCCAAAGATAAGAAAGTAAATCTTAAAAGTACTAAGCAAAGTCCAAAGATCAGCTACTCTATGTATGAGCGAAGCACTACGTACAACCCCCTCCGACGCACTGGACATTCCGTTCAACCTTACACCACTCGACATTGTCAGCAGGCAAGTAGCCCGGCTATTCGCCTCAATGCTATCTCCTAATGGACAAGAAGTTAAATCGGAATCCTCTATCCTGAATTCAGTCAGGATTCCAGACAAAATAGACTACATCACTCTCCATTTCAACAAAAACTTCCAGGTCTCCTTCCCCTTCAGATCATTCTGGGAAGAAGATGCTTACCTGAATGATGAACTCATATCTCATACACAGCTAAGCTGGAAACTAAGCATACAAGAAAGAGTTCGTAAATCCACGGTGGTTCCCTTCTCATGCAAAAAAGCCATTGGTAGCAAACGGGGTCTTCAACCCCATACTCCTCTATCCTAAAATTTAGTCAGAATTCAAGACAATATAGACTACACCATTCCGCAACTCCAATTTACCAAAAACGTCCAGGTCCTCTTCCCTCCAGATCTGCGAAGACCTGGATGCTGAACACATACATTTTTACACAGGCGGGTCAAGAACTGATGACGGAGTTTCCGGCTTTTTGGTGTTTTTTCAAAAAGGCAAAATCTTAGCCTCTCTTTCCTTCTTCCTAATCTATGTAGTGTTTTGCAGGCCGATCAATGTAGTCTTGTCTTGGCTGAAGAGAAACGTCATATCCGCTAAGGCTATCCGTATATTCTCGGATAGCAAAGCTTCACTGAAATCACTGGAATCAGTATCTACGAAATCACTCATAGCCCTTAACGGCTTTCTGCAAAAGTTGCATGGATGAGGCGGAGGAGAAGACCATTCTCCATTTTCTCGGTAAATGTCTAGCCCTCTCCAAAAAATTTAAACTCCATATGGGATTGTTAACACTGTGCAAAGTTCCCATTCTGTGATATCGTGGACTTTGAGTTGTCCAACTATTGTTCTTTTCTGCTTGTTGACCATCCCTAAACTCAACTATTCAACCTGTATTAACATAAATGTGTTTCCAAAGAATGAAATGCTGTTGAGGATGGGATAATAACTGGGATTTACATTTACTCTTAGCACTTCTTTAATACAAGTTGCATATTATATGACAATTTTCTCATTTGTCACTGGTTCCCGTGAATATCCTTAACATTGACTCTGCTGAAAATGACAATAATATGTTGGAAAATGGCAGAGACATTGGTACCATAAAAAAGTATGTTTTTAAATTAAATTAAATATTTATATTTTATTATATTTGCATAAGGAAACCTTAATTTTGAGTATGATTCCCTGAAACTGTGGTTATAGTTAAATAGATTCACGAGATATCAAAAAAGATTCTAATCCTTGACCTCATTGCCCATTTTCAAATTTTCAGAAAAATAATTGCCTCTGTGATGTTCGAGATGTTTCTGAACTTTTTGTTTCAGCTGCTACATAGCTTGATGCTCATATGTACTGCAGGGAAAATGGACGCAAAAATTGTTGCAAATTTGTAAATTTTCCCCCTCATCAACGCTCATTCATCAATCAAATAACGGATGGAGAAACCGGAGTGATCACCAAACGACTACAACTGCAGTTGGTTTCAAAAGTTACACGATGTACGCAATGACAAAATGAAAAATCCGTTCAGCGAAACATCTCATCATCATCATCAGAGTGTGGCCGGATAGGAGGTTGTTGTGCGTATATTTGCAAAACGACAACTGCAACAAAGACAGTTCCATATGGTAGTTTTGGAATTTTATCGTGTCCTAATTATCCCCTTGCTCGCGGTTTAATATAATTAGGACATCAAAGTGGTTAGTTGCACGCAATCATTTAGTGCAAGTGAAAATTTCATCTCTATTTCTGCTGGCCACACAGCTTCTATAGGGCATATTGGTATAAATGTACACTGGGGCTCGTAAAAATAATAGTCTCGGTTCGATTATTCATTAGATATATGGTTCTAAGTAATTAACGATGCACAGGCGGCTATTAAATATATTTGATGGTTAATTTTGAATAGAAAATTATATTATGAGAAAGGGCTCTACAAACATAATCCCAATCACAGTGGTGATTTCTTAGAAATAGAGATAAATGAAACAGATATCATCATCATCATATTTGGCTGTACAACCGGGGTCCTGGTCCTTTGTCCTGGTCTCCCGCAAAAAATCTCTGCACCGGTCCCGATTTTGATTCCATGTCATTTGTTTTCACGATGTTGACATCGCGGTAACGCTCGTAGATCTCATCATTGTAGAGTCTCCGGAATCATCCTTTCTCACATACGGGCCAACAATTTTCCGTAACACTTTTCTCTCGAAAGCGGCTAAGAAGTCAGAATGCTTTTCCTTAAAGCACTTACGTTATAGCAATGTACGTGGGTGCACAGTATACCCACTGGATGTATTGGGTGTACTGAGTTTATATAAAGTTAGCAGCTTATTTATCGCTCTGATAACTTCGTCTATGCTTGGTGGCGGCAGCATAATGTAGGTGTTTGGTCACTGGTTGAGCCTCCAATTCATATGTTAGCTGGCCATTAGGCAACTCATGAAAGTGCTCTTCCCATCGTTCTAAGATGCCTTTGAGATCTGCAATCAGATTACCCTCTTTGTCTTTGCAGTATGTGCAACGCGGTGTATATTGCTTCATACCACAGACTCTTTGGTAGAACTTCCGCGACTGGTGCGGTTCTTACTCTCTATACTGTTCTAGTTCACGGACGAGATTCTTCTTCCAGACTGCTTTCATGCGCCGATAAACTGTTTTTTTCTTATCTTCTGAGCTCTTTATATTCATCTTCGCGTGCCCGCATTCTATGAGCTTCTGTATTGCTGGGTACGCAACATTCGTACGTTCGGTCGCTCGCTTACATTCATCATGAACTACTACGTCTACGTGAAGCTCGGGCGCTATACAGTGGGCGTACGTTCCATGAGAAAATTCTTAAATCGTTTAGCCGTTTTCGTTGCCGTGGTCGTCGTCGTTCATCAGTGTATCCGAGGCTGATTTTGGGGTCCGCAATAATAATTTTTTACAGGCGAGGTTATAGGCCTCGCGCCAACCTTAATTTGAAGCGACTAGCCCGATCATTCAGCTTTTCCTTCATTGGAGGAAAATTACCGGCAGCCACCACGTGGAGGTTTGATCGCACTTCCACCATTCAGAGATAGTTACGGCCACCTGCAATTCTAGAGCATTCTGTGTTATTCCTCCTATTTTGCTGATGGCTAACCGCCACAAAAAACCTTGACCAAGAAAATAAATGACATACATACGTGAGCCTTCTTGGTAACTCCATTGAAAAATTCGGGTTTTCAGGAACTAGCTGACTTTTTTCTTGAATGCCCAGAACTCGACAGTGAATGGTACCGGATTCGTTTGTAGTACCAGGACTAACAAACGAAAAAGACACGCATAACTATCGAGCCGATAAGCTCCAACGCCAAACATTGCACCAAATATGAGCGAAAAAGCTGGACTCAAATTGAGCTCTTGAAGATTTTCTGCGGTTCCTTGTAGCTTGACCAATTTCACCGGAGAAACCTCCAATTCAGGCCTTTGATGAAGATTTGTAAAGTTGGTTCTTTGTTCAAGCCGATTAGGCTTTGCAGATATAAATTTATGAAATGCATAATTTTGTTTTGGCCAATAAACATAAAAAAATTCCATTCAAAAAAAATCTCACCGGTTAATAAGTCGTAAACTTTAGCTTTGTTATGCAATATTCAATTTCAGTTTTGTAGTACCGACCCATAGTACTTACATCCATTCTTTCCAAGGTCATGAAAACTCTGATCAATTTTCAGCTCATGAAATATCTTGAAACCAACGAAATTCTTAGTGACCTGCAGTACGGATTTCGTGGGCAACGTTCTACTGGCGATTTGATGGTATATCTCACCGAACAGTGGAACCGGTCTTTGCATCAACTTGAGAATGCAAGCCTGTTGCACTTGATATTTCCACAGCGTTTGCCAGAGTTTGGCATCAAGCTCTTTTGTCTAAAATGCGTGCTTATGGAGTCGATGAAATACTGCTTCACTGGATTAGAAGCTATCTTTTGGACCACTCAATTCAAGTTGTATTGGACGGTTTCAAGTCTAAAGTTCATTACTTAAATGCTGGCGTTACCCAGGGCTCTTTTTGTCCCAGACACTCTTCCTCATTTTTAAATTCTCTATATTAACTTCACTTGGCGTGTGTTTGTGGGTTTGTGGATTTGTGTGTCATTGCGATCAATTTTTGACCCACTTCCAAAGTCCTATTTTATTGAAATTCTGCAGACATGCATATCTCCGATGACAACACTTTCTATTAAAATTTGAGGACCCTCGGGTCATGGGGTCGGTCCCCTACAAATATTTTACAAAATTTTACTCGATTTTCTTTAAATTTTATACACTTGTGTATCTCTAATATACAACACTTTTTGTGAAAATTTTTGAGACCCCGGGCCCGGGTTCGTGGGGCCCCATAACTTTTTTTAAAAAAATTATCCCGATTTTTTTCAAATTTAATACACATGTGTCTCTCCTACAGACAAACTTTTTGTAAAAAATTTTGAGACCCTGGATCCCGGGGTCGTGGGGCCTCAAAATTTAAAAAAAAACTAACCCGATTTCCTTTATATACGTATGTATCTCCGATGAAAAACACTTTTTGTAAAAAAATTGGGTACCACGGGCCCCAGGGTCATTGGGCCTCAAAATTTTTTTTAAAAAAATTAACCCGATTTTTTTTAAATTTTATATACGTGTGTATCTCCGATGGGCAACACTTTTTGCAAAAATTTTGGACACAGGGTTTGGAGTGTCATGGGGCCCCAACAAATTTTTTAAAAAACTTAACTAGATTTTTTTAAAATTTTATATACGTGTGTATCTCCGATGGACAAAATTTTTTGTAAAGTTTTTGGAGTGAGCCCCTGAGGTGCGAGGGGTGCCCATATAAATTTTTAAAAAATTAGCTCGATTTTCTTCAAATTTTAACACATACCCATCTCCTATTAGAGAATTTACATGAAAAATTGTATTTTTATGGGTTGTTTTTATTATTAATGATCTCTTATCTGTTACTTCTAATCCAATTCAATCTTTTGCTGACGACAGCACTCTCAGCTATTCATATAAGCTTAAGGAAGTCCCTCCACTTCTCATGTGGAACTCGAACAACTACGTGTGTTAAGCACCTTAAATTCTGACTTGGTCAGCATAATAAAATGGGTAGAAAACAATCGAGTAGAATTTAACACTTCCAAAACCCAATGCTGCCTTCTGTCGTCAAAGCGAATCTTAAATCCCATGTCATAATCCATGAATGGGTCTTGCATCGAGGAAACTGAAAATCTCGCAATTCTTGGTATGTGCGTTAACGACAAGCTTCGTTGGAATGACCACTATTTACCGTCGCCATAAATGCTGCGAAATATTTTTTAACCCTGTGAAAGTAATATTTCACTTTCTCCGATCTGGCGACTATCTACAAGGCTTTTATTTGTCCTAAACTTGAGTACAGTTGTCATATCTGGTCTACCTTGCATCAGCTAGATAGAATACACCATGCGGTAAAACTTATCGATTATAAAAAAATAGATTCTTCAAGAGAAATAGCCAGCAGCATGCCACCTCACCTTGAATTCAACCGCAATACTCGTGCCGCTCTAAATGCTCATCAGTTTATCCTCAAGCCCATCACCGGACTTACAGTTAAGTTCAGGGATTCGTTCTTCAGCCGTGCAGCACGTATGTGGAATGCTCTTCCAAGCTCTGTCTTTCCACATCACTATGATCCACGTCATTCAAAAAACAAGCTCATAGATATCTCTTCTTTTCTCCTTCGTTTCCTTAACGTCCACGCTGTGCCAAGCATATAGCCGATAAGGGTGCGAACCCCAAGCGTGCGCGAATTATAAAAAAAAAATTGTGTCTTTCTTGTTCTGAGTTTTGGGAATGGTTGTATCGTTCATTGATAACAAAGTATTAGCATTGTCATCGTTAGTAAATGCCTAATTAAAGTGTTTTGCTGGAGTAGACGATGGTTATGAGAAACAATTGAACAACTTATTTAATTCATTACATCTGCTCCACTAAATGTTACTGGTGGGACTCATATCTCCAAAATTCAGTATTTGTAATTAATGTATACATTTGTTCCGCTTCTTAAATAAAAACTTATTTATTTTCATTGATATAAGTTTACCTAGCCATTTTTAAACAAGTTTAAAAAATGTTCACCCACTGACAGCATGTGCCACCATTAATTTATAAATTAAAACGTGTTTGTGCACAAACTTAATACCAAACGGAATGAATAGCATACGTAAACGATCACGTTGCACTTGTATGCAAAAACTTATGGTACAAAATACATAACAATATATTGAAACGAGTGTGGCTGCAGCCCGTTATACAAATAAACGGGCCGTCAGTTTGTATTATTTAATTTAATGTCAATTGTCTTACGAAGGAAATATTTTTCAATTTTTATTTGTCAATTTATATTGTCGTGAGTGTGAGAACCACTGAAAGAAAACATTAAAAATCATTGTAAGAGTTGCTGCCATTATACTCCTAGCTTAGGTCTCCGTTAAATATTTGTTATCACTGCATTTGTATAATGAAGATAATATCTTTAGAGTTTTATAATCACAATAGGGCGTGAACTGCGATAGATATTTGTCTTTTAGTAAAACGAGAACACCCAATGGGACATTATGAATCCCGTTCGTATTAAACGTGTTAAGTTCCTCTTAACTTTAAATAGACTAACAAGGCGTGTACACATCGGGTAACTGACTGCGTACTATCCAATCTTTAACAACAATCTATTGTTAAAATTTATCGATGATGGAAATATAAAATATCGCATAGGTATTTTCCTGTGTCAATTTCAATCCACATTCGAATTTCCGCTTTATAATGGATTTTTCGTATCAAAATAGAGTCAACAACAAATGTGTAGTACAAAAGGTAGTCACTATCACACATCAATTCTGTTTTAAATGAACGTTTTTTTACCAGCGATGATTGCCGTGATTTAATTTTATCTATGAGCTGAATAAATTGAAAACTTTTAAAGTCCAATAAAGGTGAATAACCACATATTTTGATTGAAACAAAATAATTTTTTTTACTTAGTTTATAGTTCAGTTCTCTGAACACAAAATATTATTCAGCATCGTGTATATGTAATTTGGGGAAATTAATAAATTAAATACCAAACAAAACGGGCGAAGTCCGAGATTCATACCTCCTCGCGGTGCTCCCTGGGTCACGCTAAATGAATCAGGCGGTGTAGTGGAGACGAGCAGGGGAAATCCTGTTTATAGTCAAGGACACTACATGCCAAGGCGAGTCATTGGCGCCTCAAAACCAATACCAAATCAGTGTCTGTTCTCCAGGTTAGGTGCGGGTGAAGCGGGCGTCTGTCTTGTATCAAGCGGCTCGCTATATAAATGTGTTCAAGGTTGGACTGGATGCCTTAAGATTTCTCACCAGTACGTGGCCCACACACGTAACAAGCGGGTTGAGCAGCAGGCCATCAACCTTCTCTTATAAAAACAATTAAAGTTATGAACCCTAATCAAAGGCATCGGATTACCATATCGGATTAATCACAAAATCGACCTCGGAAACTGTACACAGACAACGATTTAAAAATTGGAACATGGAACGTGCTTAGCCTCTTAAGACCTGGAGATCTCCAGAACCTCTCGAATCAAGCAAAGAGTTACACATTAGACGTGTTTGCACTACAAGAGCTTAGATGGTCTGGTAGTGGGATCCATGACACCATCAATGGTTACACTCTTCATTACAGCGGCCACCAGAATCGAAGAGAATTTGGAGTTGGCTTCCTTATCCATCAGCGCGTGAAGCATCATATCATCGACTTCCGCCCTATCAACATGCGGATATGCACGGTCAGGCTCCACACTAATAGTATATTACAGAAAGAGCAAGGAAAGTGGAGATGAGCACTTTTATGCGAGTCGTGTACGCTATTTTTCACGCGTCCACACCGGTTTTTCTGCTAAATCGAGAGTGAACCAGAAATCACAAACGACAAACAAAAGAGAATTCTTGCTCATGCGCAATGTGTTCGCTGAGATTGTAGTAAATAACAAAATGTCGAGCTGGAGTAAGCCATCAATAACATACCGCGCAACGACATTAAAATCATCGTGGGCGACTTTAACGCAAAGATCGGTAGGAGTGCAGAAAATGCATCGCACATCGGTCCTAACAGCCTGCACCTAACTAGCAACAACAACGGCCAACACGTCACTGACCTGGCAATAACGTACAACTTAGCTGCAGCAAGTACGTTTTTCCCACATAAGAGAATCCACAAAGTAACGTGGATATCGAATGATGGAAGAACGGAAAACCAAATTGATCACGTCATGGTGTCTAAGAGACACTCAACCTGCATATCCGACGTCAGATCTCATAGGTGGAAATAGGAAACTTAAGGGACTGTTTAGCTAACGCCAGAAATCTAACTAAAGACTTCCACCCAAGAAGTACAGCCATCAAAGACGGGAATGGAGAGCTGAGAACAAACGTGGCTGATGTTCTCTCAGTATGGCAAACCTACTTTCAAAATCTGCTAAATCGGAATGACAAAGTGACCCCCATTAGAGCAATAGCTCCTCCAGGACCTCTTGTCTTCGTCGAATATCCCACAGTAGAGGAAGTAGATGCAGCTATTAGTAGATTAAAAAATGGAAAGGCACCCAGTCTCGACGGAATCTCCGCAGAATTAATAAAGCTCGGAGGCGCTACTCTTGCTACAAATATATACGATCTTTGCGTCTCTATCTGGGACCAAGAAGAGCTGCCGGAGAATTGGAAGACCGCACTTATATGTCCGCTGCACAAAAAAGGAGACCGTCTTAATTGTGGACACTATCGTGGTATCGCTCTATTGAACACTGCTTACAAAGTGTTGGCTAATGTTGTACTTGCCAGACTCATCCCTTTCACCGACAACAGCATTGGCGACTACCAATTTGGTTTTCGTCCCAACCGATCGACCACTGACCAATGTTTTACCATGAGGATGATCTTGGAAAAATGTTGGGAGTTCAACATAACCATACATCAACTGTATATAGACTTCAGACAGGCATATGACAGTATAAACCGCGAAAACCTATGGGCCGCACTCATATGTCTAGGAAATCCAGAAAAACTCGGCTCTCTGTGTAAATTAACAACCTCTGGGTCTGTATGTAGACTCGTAATCAAGGGAGCTGTGTCAGACTCCTTTGAAATAACATCTGGCGTTCGTCAGGGAGATGCACTCGCGCCTGTGCCTGTTCAATTTGGCGCTTGAGTACGTAGTCAGAAAAGGCAACATTGAATTCTTGGATATGCAGATGATATCGTGCTTCTTGTCCGAAGACCTAGTGATATCAAGGTAAGTTTCATACAGCTCGAACGCTGCGCAAGAAGACTTGGTTTGGAGGTGAACAGCAACAAAACAAAATTTCTATCAACACCCAGGAACATCTCCATGGTAAGTCTCGGAATTGGAGAGCATAACTTTGATAGCGTCGAAAACTTCAAATACCTCGGGTCAGTTATAACATCGTCGAATGATATGCACGCAGAGATAAAAGCCCGAATCGCTGCCGGACAATGAGTTTTCTATGCCCAATCAAAATTATTGCGATCTAAACATCTGTCGCAGTCGTGCCAGCTCGCACTTTATAAAGCACTCATAAGACCTGTGCTGGCTTTCGGAAGCGAGAGCTGGACCATGACCTCTAGCGATTGTAGATTGTTATCTACCTTCGAAAAGAAAATCATTCGCTCAATCTTTGGTCCAAATAAAATCGCGGACAACGAATATCGGATTCGTATGAACCACTAGATAAGGCAGATTCTTGGAGGCTGCGATATTATCGGAGTCTTCAAATCCAATCGAGTTAGATGGCTCGGCCACGTTATACGGTCTCCACAACAACGAATGACCAATAAAGTGTTCCATCAACAACCAGCCGGTGTGCGTCGTAGAGGAAGACCCCAACTGCGCTGGCATGACGACGTCGAACAAGATCTACATGCACTAGGATTTCGAAACTGGAGGACGAGAGCGATGGACCGAGACGGATGGAGGACCTTAGTGCAGGCGGCAAAATCCGTTCATGGGATGTGAAAGCCAGAGAGAGAGAGAGAAACCAAACAAAACATTCATTTTTTAAATCCAGTAGATTGAGCAAATTTATGTTTATTTATGTATCTTTGACAAGAAGAACGTTTTCAGCGGATCAATATCAGCGAAGATATCGCGCGACTACCTTTGCCGCTAAGGCAGACAACACATCAATTTCCATGGTTCAATAGGACATCCATGCATATAATGAGTTCTCTATTATTTTTTTCTCATTCTTTTCTGTTCCTTTAATTTTTAAGTATCATGAAAAACGGTATTTAAGGTTAAAGTACTATTAACTAGCTAGTTAATTAGTTAGATAGGAATTTTATTTCATAAAAAGCTAAGTATGTACATAATTAAAAATAGTTTTCGAGCCTATTTGATTTGGTCATTATTGACCGTCTGCCAGATTGACATTTGGGATTTCTACATAAAATATGAGTATACCAAAATAGTACATTTATAAATTTTAAATATTCGCATAAAGAAATTAACAATAATACAATAATATAACGAATTATAATCTCCACGATACATTTTCTATATATTAACGACTTCTTAGTGTAGTTGTATAACACGTTCCACCCATATTCTCCATTTAGAATGCTCAGTATTCTCTCCTCGTCCAGCTCAGTTGCCCCGAAGTATACCAGACGGGTTTCTTTTAAAATAGGGCATATAGCGATAAAGTGGAAAACTCCCTCACATTTAAGTTACACATATCGCAAAGGAGTTGTAGCTCAGGGCGATGCGGAATAAAATTTAGTGCGATCAGCTCACCTCTTACTTTTAATATTACATTTATTTTTCGATTGAGTTGCTGCTTAGAAAGTATGTTTCATCTTGCAGATCATATCCAAGTTGCGCGTAGTATTTTCTATGTTGAGAGCTCCGAGCATCACTCACGCATCTCTCGAACTCTTTCGTCTGATTGATAACAGTAGCGTGTAAAATTTGTATCTTAAAATTGTACACTGATCCTCCGTTGTTAAACTAAGACTGAAACCGCATTCAGTCGCTAAACACTCCCAATTTTGATACAGATGACTTCTTCTTGAAATTATATGGTTGAGCACCAGCTTAGGTAGCCTACTTTATTCCATCTCAGTAACTTTAAATTTATAATCAAAGTGCAGACGCAAAGCATCCAGTAAAAAATGAGGTACCCCAGTATCCAAGTGCAACATATAATTGGGAGTGTTGCTAAGTAGGTGAAAAATTCGTTTTAAGAATAGTTGAGGAACTATTAACTATGGTGCAAAATATTATTTAAATGTCTTCGACAGAAACGCTTGCACGAGTGAGTGCGCTGAATACAATTTGTCATGCCTATTTGAAAAATCGGGTGATATGTCTGCAATTTCGGCTTACTCGTAGATGTTAGCCCTGAGGTCGTCAAAAATTGCTGTCTTATTATTATGTCGTGTACTTGACATAGCCCTAAAGAAATAATTCAATATGCGTCTAATCACACGAACGATACTGCCAATTTAAGGTTTCCTTTCTGGTCACCGAACTTCTAATTCATTAATTAGATTTTTTGAACAGCTGTGTGGCACAATTTCGTTATAACAAATTTATTTCAAAAATAGTCAGCACCAGAGTTGTGCTCTGGCAGCGATCTTCATTGACTATAACTGTGTTGCCAGCACCATTGAAGAAGAAGTATGAGCCAATGACGCCTCCAGCTGTGTTGCTGACTTGCCCAAATGTTTTTTGTTTTTTTTTTCGATAAAAATCTGGATCATCTTTAGGGCGCAATAATAATATCGTTTGGCTTCAGTTCCTTGATCAAAGCAATTTTATAGGTATGCAGGACCAAACCGTTCGCCAAAAAGTAATACAGAGCTCGCAAATTCTTCGGATAGATGCGGAATCGATAAAATAGGGACCTCACTTAAACAAGCGATTGCAACATCATATGCTCGTCCGAAAATTACAATCAGCGCACGTAAAGTTATCGCAACCGAACGCAACCTTAAATAAAATTTTTGTATAATTTGACAAAAGTTTTTGAAACATGTTACTTTACATGATTAAATATAAAGTATAGACGAGGTAAAACAAATCAAAGCCGAGAAAACTAATTGCAAAAATGGAGCGTCTCAAATGAAAAATCGGTTTAAAATTAATTCTGAACGACTTTTGAACTTCTGTAAGTCATACAGCTATGACTAAAGTGTCAAATAATGATATGTTTTGATTTATAATAAAAAAAAGCTTAAAAGAATTTCCATCAAATTCTGACTAGAAGAAGCCGATATATACCAGTTCCACTATTCCATGCATCATTACAAGCGCCGCACACGAAGCGCGATACACGTCATACGCGGAATATCAAAAATACTGTGTGAGATATAGCTGCTCAGCTCTCTGGGTGGTGTGAAAGGTCAAAAACTAACAACTTCACTTTTTGTTGACGCTTTTGTTAACGGGTAAGAAGTTAGCACTCGATTTCACTCCCCATAAAATGTTTTATTTAATTTTTTTCTATATATGAAAATCGATTCTTAATAGATTCAGAAATAGATTTTCGAGGATAAATACGAAAATATTAATAAATTTAGGCTTCCGTTCCTTGCTCTATGAAACGTACCACCTTCCTAGTTAACGATAGTATATCCATAGTGGCAGAATTTCTCAACTCCACTGTCGAGCATATTATCTTATGAAAAATGCGTCTTCTTAACCAAAGTAATGCTGGGCATTCATAGAGAATATGCACGGATGGCTCATCATCTAACGAACAGAATTTAATTTTTGTCTCTGAGCCCACTCCAATTTTGTTAAGGTGATATCGACAGCCACAATGACCTGTTAAGAAACTTACCAGCTTCCTAATGATACTAAGTATTTCCTGATAGGAAAAGGGCCGCATCAATTGTTTGAATTGCCTGAGCCACGGACGTTATCACAGTAGACCAGACAAAGTTTCTTTTCACAATAATTTATCAGAACTGTGGTGGCAGCCCAGTTGACACCACAGTAGGGTTCAGGTCCTATGAACGCAGATTCGGAACCAGCCCTAGCAAGCTTATCTGCAAATTCGTTGCCTGGCCACGGATTCAACCGAGTTTCACTCTGTAGTCTCTGGAAAGCGATTGCAGTGCATCGATCGTAGCAGTTTTTGACTGATACTGAGTTCATTGAGTTGGATGAAAGCGTTTTAAATGATGCCTGGCTATCTGAAAAGATATATATTCTAGCCCCCATAACTCCGTTATTAAAGTTAATCCTGGCGCAGATCTCAATGGCAAGTAGTTCTGCATGGAAAACCCAGGGACTCTTACCCATAAGTATAGAGAATTTGGTGTTGGGTCCAAAGCTCTAACTCCAGTGCAGGAACACCATTGCACCAGTTGCACCAGACCTTTAAAGTATAAGTAAAGCGAGCTTCTTAGCTCGCCATATGGATAGTTGTAATTCAGTCTAAACACTGAATAATCTTAAAAGCCCAATAGTAACCATTTAATTCACAAAATTCGTTTTTCTGTGAAAAAAAAAAACGTTTTCTTACTTTTTTTTTTGTGGAATCATTTAACGCGATTTTTTTTAAAAAACTTTTTTAACTTTTTTTTTATTTTATTTTTACACGCGCCACACGCACCACATGCGCCTGCGCACCTGTCGTGACACGCGCCACACGCGTCACAATTGTTTTATAACTAGTCCCAATTAACTCTGACTGGTAGAAGCCGAGATATACGGGTTAACAAACAATGACGAAAATGATTATTAATGAAAATCGTCAGACTTGTTTTGCCGCCTTCCCTTAAAAATAAAGTCATATATCTGTAACTTCAACTGGAGATTAGTACAGAAAATCATTCCTACCAAAAACTTTCCACTAGTATAGGCACAAGAGCTAATGTATTCTGCTATGCGAGTGACAACACACACCCGTGTATGTATATTTAGTTGTAATTCAGTTATCTTAGAACCCTATTAGTATGCAACGTTAAATGTAGTTCTTTCATTCATAAGCGATAGGTCATTCTGTCATAATTACAATAATTACTGAAATAGACTAAAAAAAAACATCGGATCGATAACGATCCGTCGATTTTATTCAGTTTTCTCAGGGGTAGTGAATGAAAAAGTTATGCCATCGCGAGCCGAGCGCTTACCATGTTTTTATTTTAAAACAAGTCCCATAAAATTTTGAATGGTAGAAGCCGAGATATACGACACGGCAAACAAACGTACAAACGTACAAATGTACAGACGTTCACTGAAAAAATTGTCATGTTCTCTGAATATAAGCTTCCCCCTTCAGGCTCGCAATAACAATAAATCATTACTCTAGCTTGGCCAGAAGCTGACCAATCAATCTATCACGCTGCGATCACATACACACTTACACTTCTAGGGTTCTCTTTTCCTGTCCACAAAAATGTTGGTTATTTTTTTCACAATTGACACATTTCTTGCGTGCACTCTCAGTTGGTTCTTTTCAGTTAAATTTATTTAAAGGACAACAACAGGTCGAAATCCTTACAAAAGTTCTAAAAGAAAGGGTTCTTCCATAAAGTTGCATCTGTTATTTAGTGATATTTTAACTGCTCATTGTTTCATACTATTGCTGCTTTATCGATAAAATCGCTCGAAATGAAATGATAACAAATTGTTTAAGCTCTTCTAGAATAATGAAGCTCAAAATATTATTTGGTTACTCCTATTTTTGCTTTTATTGTTTACACAGGTCTACCTTTCTATGGCAAATAATAAAAGAATTTTGAAAAGCCCTATTCAACAAGAAATGCAAATTTCTGAAATGGAATTACATTACTTTGTATCCTCGTACAATGGTATTGAAAGTCGATTGCCTTGTACTATCGTCCGATCACAATGCTCATGAATAATTGTGTTTCATCAATGGCAAAAATTGTGATGTGAATTTCCTCGAAAAGGACAAAGTCTCTCAATCAGAAATCCCTCTATTTTGCATGAAATACAATCAGCTCTACCGCACTATGTTCAGCTGCTCCAATCCGTTGCAGATATGGTATAAATTTTACCTACAACATCAACAGAATGAAGTATCTGTATTGAGTCATGTTGTTGAGCAGTTAAAATTCAAAATTGGCTACTATTGTAACATATTTGCATAACATCATCTGACTTACATTATTACTCGTATCTTCGTACCTTAGTTGTGTTGCTGTCAAGTACTCGTAGGTATGCCTCGAAAGCCTTTGAGAAATGTGGCAGAGTTTCTTATTGTGTGGCAGGTGTACCACATGGTTATATCAAAAAAATATCACGCAACGAAATAGCTAAGTGCCAATTAGAATGGTTTATATTCTGAACTTTTGACAAGCAAAGGATATTATTCTGTAATGCACTCGTGTTATCCGGCTGAACAAAAATTGTGTAATTTAATTAACAGAGGAAGGTACCAGGTAACTTCCTTCCTTCTTTTGCTGGTTGTTACGATTTAAGCGTAGATACTAACTGTTTGAAATTTGTTTCTTGGCGTACGTAACTCAACTTTTAAAAAGGTTAGAATACCCTGCTTTACCAGGAAAGTCATAAAATCGAAATTCAAAAAGTAGTTAGGAAAATTCACGATAAATTTATTATAGCTGAGGAAAATATTATTTTTATGTACATTCTCGTACTTGTTATTGTTTGTATGTATATACTAGACATATTTATCCATCCACACGTGCAATGTCTTCTTAGAATTTCTATACAAATATCTTTTGCGTCATGTGGCACACAATTTTTATTTATTTTTTGTTATGAATGAAATTCTAAAGTCCCAAAGACTTTTGTGCATTCAATTTGATCTCGAAGCAGTCTAACGGTCCGGCAATGCTGTAACATTGTTACAGCGCTCTTTGAATATTTACTTAAAGTGTATGTAGGGTTTCTATTACAATTTACCTTCAATCAACAAAAAATCGTTTCAATACATCATAAGTATTGGAGAAAATAGCAATTTCCACTTTCCGTCGTCTAAAATGTATTTTGAATTTTGATTTGGATTGTGTTTATCTAGCAGCTTCGTGAATGGTTATTGAAGCAATATACTTACATAGACGACTCGTAGTAAGTCCTTTTAAAGATCGTCGAGTATTGAGGGAAGAGAAGTAAATTGGTTTGGGATAGCTCTTACAAGGAATATTTTGAATCTCACGAGCCTTAATAAACAGTTTATGATTTTTTCTAACAAGACTTTTTTAATTTTCTTTTGGGCCATCAGCGAGAAACCATTTGAATCCATAAGGTCACCAGACCACCTGATATTTTAAATTTGATTGCTAATTTTTTTTATTCCTTGTTCGATTCCTATTATATCAATTGCTATAGAAAACAAGTTTGCAAAATAGAACAATAAGTACTACGATCGAAGGAAACTAAAAACATCAGAAAAAGTCACAGAGAGTTCTACCCGCGACTGTCGGGAAAGTAAAGTAATAGCGCAAATTTAAGAAATCTTTCAGGCACTCAGACAATGAAAAAGAAGAATTCTTTGAATAAATCGAATGGTATGCTCTAAGTAAGATTTAATTACTATTGTGGTGGATATGAACGACAAAATTGCTTGGGAGCCAGCATTCAGGTAGTACATTAGCGCTCATAGGTTACATGAGAACAATGGCAGTAAAAAACGAGTCATTCGGAGGGTAAGAACTTTGTAGCGAGTAAAAGGGTTGCACGTAAGATTATACACAATTACACCTGGGTATTTTCTTATAAGGCCACTGGCTACCAGATAGACCACCGCCACAACATGTTGATAGACCGCCGCCACAACCAGAACTTGATAAAGATACGAACATACAGAGGTATCAACGTGCACTTCGAACACTAATATGTGGTATAGTTCTACAAGCATGTATTGCGTCACGAAGAAAGACTAACGAACTGTTATCACGCAATAACACTTCCACCTAGTGACTAAAGAGTTGATCTGGAGTTTTGACGCCGGGCGTAGAAGAGCAATAGGCATACCTTAAAAAATGTCATAAGTACTACTGACACCTTTTAGGTAGTAGTAGGAAGAGATTGTAACGACAGTTTCGGTGATGTGTAAGATAGCGACTGACGCTAAGAATGTTGCATACCATGCAATGCAACAATCTCATAGAACGCGAAGAATAATGTTAAGATCACAAAATATATGAAAAAATATTTCAATGGCAACAGGAAGAAGCCTGGAAGAAGAATATCGTTCGCCAACTCAAACAGTACAGAGAGCGAGGCCAGCATAAGGCGTGCAAGTTCTACTAAAGAGTCCGTTGTGTAAAGCAAACACCGCGTTCCATATACTGCAAATATAAAGAGGGTAATCTGCTCGTTGATTCAAAGGCATCTTGGGGTGCATTCCCACCCACGACCATACTCGTTGTTAACCAAAACAGTAATTCATAAAGCCATGAAATAACTCGTGAGTTTTCCAACCAGAAGTACGTGCATGGTTGCTTGAAGCCAAAAAAGCCCACTTTAGTCTGTCAATGGCATTCAAATTCAGGAATTTTATCGTTACATTCAAGCTGATGGTGTATACGACAATGATCATATCAGTACTTGTTTATGGATCCGAGACTTGGGTACTTAACAAAAAGCATTCTGAACTCTAAGCCACATTCGAGAGGAAAGAATTACGGAGACTTGATAGCCCTTGATATGTGAGGAAATACAATTCCAGGGACTCTGTAATGATGAGATTTACGAATGTTATCGCGTTGTTGACATCAGGAAAATAATTAAGTTTGTTATGATCCGATGAACACCCAGCTCTCGAAGTGGATCCTGTTCGAAAAGTCCTTTGCGATAAGATTTATGGTCATCATATTCGGCTCTACAACTGGTGTCCGGTCCTGGTCTCCCGAATACGTACCACAGTACGTAGGGCTGCCAAAATGATCGATATCGCTTATTAGCTTTTGAAATGCTTTGAACCATAAAACCTCTTTAATAATCGGCGGTACGGTTTTCTTGGCAACGTTGCACTTAAAATTCATATCTAAAAGTGGAATCAGTCTATTCATCGCTTTGTTAAAAACAATAAAAGTTATCGCAATGTTATCGGCATTTGGAAAAAGTGTTGAATCTAAGATCTCTTGTCGAAAATGCGTGTTTCTTAAATAGGTGTAACCGCCTACTTTAGCATATTAGAAAATTAATTAAATAAAAAAATTAAATAATAGTGTAAAAGCTGGCGTACGCCTAGGGCCTGAAATTTATTCTCAATTTAATGAACGATCCCTTATTTTCTACAACTTCTTAACCAGCACTCCCAGCTTTTTGTTTTTGGCTCCATGAAATAAGATCCAATAAAATAAGACCCAAAATCCTAAAACGAATAAGCTACCAAGGAAAATGAGATAACATCCAAATCAAGAAATGAAATAATTCCCAAAATTTGGAGTTTATTTCATTATCAAGCAAGTCCAACAAATTCCTTTTTAATTAAATGATGCTGAAATAACTCCATAAAATTTCTAGAATTTAACGCTTTTAATTCTTCAACAATTCTCCGTAAGACTTTTCTCTCGAAAGCTTTTTGTTAAGCCTCCAAGTCTCGGATCCATATGTAAGTTCTGGTGTGACCATTGTCTTATATACCTGCAGCTTGGATGTTATGGTTAAATTTCTGGAATGGAAGAGTTTGACAGATTAAAGTAGGTTTTGTTGGCTTTGAGCAACCGTGCGTGCATTTCTGGTTCCATGCTGTTATCGGCTGCTACAGTTGACCAGAGATAGTTAAAGGATTGCACTACTTTAAATTCGCGTTCCACTATTTTAATTGAGGGACCAATGTTGGATCTTCTACTCGCCGACGTAGCCATCATGTACTTTGTTTTGCTCTTATTTATGTGCAGGCCCACATTTCGTGCCGACTGCTGGATCTGGATGAAAGCTTCCTGTACAGCTCTTTGGTTTCTACCTAATATGTCGATGACGATGTTTATCGTAAGCTAGTATATGAATGAGCTTATAGAGGATTGTTCCTTTCACCGTTACCTCAGAGTCTCGGATCACTTTCTCCAACGCCAGGTTGAAGAGGACTTTGTCGGAGCCCGTTGTAGATGTTCAATGGGCTTGATAGTGATCCAAATATTTAAACTTGACTTATAACCTTGGTCATGGTCAACCTACATAGTCTTGGCAGTTTTTTTGGGATGCCAATTCTCTCATAGCTTCATAAAGTTCTACCCTGGCTATGCTATCATAGGCGACTTTAAAGTCTTTAAAAATATGTTGTAGTGTAGAGTTTTGGAACTCTAGACATTTTTCCATCACCTGCCTATGTCTGTATATCTGACCAATGGTGACATTATCGAATGGGGCTATCCTGTCTTGATCGATAGAGGAAAAAATCTTATACGCGATACTCAACAACGTTATACCACGATAATTACTGCTAGTTGTGATATCTCCTTCTTTATGTACGGGGCACAGGATGCCTTTTCGCCAGTCTGGCATCGCATCGTCCTCCATTACTTGCAATATTAATTGCTTGGTTTATTGTGGGGCCATCTATTTTAAATTTCCGTTGGGATCCCATCTGATCCCTGGACCTTATTATTTTTGAGCCGATTTATCGCTCTGCTTAATTCGTCTATGCTTGGTGGCGGCAGCATAGTGTTGTCGGTCATTGGTGGAGCCTCCAACTCCTTAGTTAGCTGGCCATTCAGCAACTCATGAAAGTTCTCTTCCCATCGCTATAAGATGCCTTTGAGATCGGCGATCACATTACCCTCTTTGTCTTTGAAGTATGTGCAACGCGGTTTATATTGCGTCATACCGCGGACTCTTTGGTAGAACTTCCGCGCCTGGTGCTGTCCTTGCTCTCTGTACTGTTCTAGTTCACGGACAAGATTCTTCTCCCAGGCTGCTTTTTTCGCCGGTGAACTGTTTTTCATATCATCTCATCCCCAGAACATACTTTCACTGCATTTAGGGCGAGTCTTATCGCCTGAGCGTAGTTGTTTCTGGTCGCTTCGCTGCGAAGGGCATCCCTGTTGACTCAAATATGATTCGCGGATGCTGTCTTTCTTGATGATGCAATCCGCGCTCGGAGCATCACACCAACAAGATGGTGGTCCGAGTCGACATTACCACGTCGGTACGTTTGTACCGTCATCAGGTTCGAGTTGTTGCGGCGGTCTATCAACATGTGGTCTATCTGGTTGCAAGTGGCTCCATCAGGAGATACCCATGAAGCTTTGTGGATATTTTTACGCGCAAATTTGTACTTGTACGCATCGACCATATTATTGCTGGCTGCCATCTCAATGACTCGTTGTCCATTCTCATTAGTGTTCCCCTGTAAGCTATGTGTGCCAGTGTACTGCCTGAATATTAGCTCCCTACATATTTTGGCATTCATATACCCCAGAATGATTTTTACGTCATACTGACGACTTTCGACTGATTCAAAGAATTCTTCTTTTTCATCATCTGGGGAACCCTCTGTTGGTGCGTGAATGTTTATGAGGCTAATGTTTTTAAATCTGCCCCGCACGCGAAGGGTGCATAGCCTTTCATTTACTGCTTTAAAGCATTTCATTATTTTGCTGACTAGAAACCCCACCCCGAGCACACGAAGGCTTGCATGACAGCTGTATTATATATCGTATTCTGATTTTTGTAAGACACCATTTCCCGGCTACTATCTACAAGGCTTTTATTCGCCCTAAACTTAAGTACAATTGTCATATCTCATCTGGAGCACCTAAGAGCACCACAAGCCCATCTTAGGACGTACATTTAAATTCAGAGATTGGTTCTTTAGTCGTACAACACGTTCGTGGTATGCTTTGCCAAGCTTTGTCTTTCCTGTAAACTATGATCTACAGTCATTCAAAAGGCATGCTCATAGGGATCTCCTCTTTACTACTTCTTTTTCTTAACGCCCACGCTGTGCCAAGCATATAGCTGAGCATCATAAGAGTGCGAACCCCTTTTTGCGTGCGCGAATTAAAAACAAAACGTCCTTTAAACGCTGCAAATTGAATTATCTTTAATTTACATGGCATTTATTCTCCCAAAATTTAAGTAAAATTGTCATGATTGGCCAAGTGCATCTAGAACCAGTTTTCATCTGCTAGACAGAATACAAAAATGTGCGATCAATCACTGTAAATAAAATCGATTTGCTCGTGCATCGCAGCAAATGTTCCAGTTCCTGCGATGCAACAGTTCGACTAGTAGAGCTCAAGTGAAAAGCCAAATGCTTTCAACCTCTCTATCAATTTAACATCACTAATATTGGTGCTAAAAATTCTTACCTGTTAACCCCCAAGTCCATCTTCGAACGTATAGTTCAGTTTGAGCTATTCACGATGATGGAATACTTTGCCAAATTCTCTGCTCCCACGCTACTGTTATCTACATACAGACACATCCTCTAATACTCACCTTAATACTTTTTGCCTACGTTATGCTAAATACTACACGCGTCTGCTAATTAATAAACTATATTTATACTCGTGTTAACTGCGGTGTGTCGGCAAGCAACATTTTTTTTTACCACATCAAGCAAAGGATGAACTGCATTGGATCGCATTATGGCTGCAGCTATACCACTGATCACCTTGCCGGTTTAAAAAGTCTTTTAAAATTGTATCTAGGCATTGTCAAAAATATCTGTAAAATTAAGAATTCAACTAGATACTCAAAACCATTTTGCATTAATAAAATCGTTTGTCTTTATTTAAAAATTATTATTATTTGTTCCATTTTTGTTTGTCATAGTTTTGTTTTCTCTTCACGCATCCTTTGATTCACTTCTTTTGATCATTATGTCTAAGATTTTATTATTGTTATCATTATTATTAATATTAATATTAATTTTATAAACTCTTTTTACGTCTAGATAACAAGTACAATTTATTGGAACAAAGGGAAAAAATTGTAATCAAAATCTAATTGCTTTGTTTAACATAATTTCGATAAATCAAATTCACTATCATGATGACAAAACTAATAGACATTTAATTATTAACTGAATAAGACAGATGATATGACCAAAGGACGTATTGATATTTAACCATCGGGTGGTGGTGGCTTTGCTCTTTTGCATTGCAGCTGGTGTCTCATCTATATGCGAGAAAAAAGGGAAGAGAAAAGAAAGAAATTTGTGGTGGTTAAGTCAATGTTCCAACATTCGTATCGTGACAAATAAACAAACAAAAAATTTACCATCAATCACATGAACCATGACACTGGCTCCATCAGCTGTAGCTGGTACACAAGAGTAATTGGCCGAATCGGCAGTTTGTGCATTTGCTATCCTCAACCTGTAAAAGTTCAAGGGTAGACAACAAATTTAAATTAGAAGGAGTATGCATGTCCTTTGGCTTATTGACAAACATACGAAAACACAACAAATCAGTGATGGCTTTATAAAGAATCCTTACCTGGATTTTAGGATATCTCCTAATTTCGATTCCATTGAAATTCTAAGTGACAGATCAATTACCGCATCGTTCGGATGCAAAGCAAACGGTGTGATTCTGTAGTGTTCTCGATACCAGTGTATTGGTCCAATATCGTGCGGCGCCGGTTGGTTCACATGGCATGTGAGTGTTATTGCGCTTCCCACCTTCACATAGAGGTCTGGTGGCCCAACTATAACTGCTTTGGCATCTGGCGGAGTAACTAAAAAGGATATGACAACAAGCTAATTTTCCTTATCATTCGTATTTAGAGAACAAGTATAAGGCGGACAAAAAAAACGCAAAAAACAGAATGTTATAATTCAAGAAAAATCAAAAGAAACAAAGAAGGACAGGTATCTTCTGGGAAGATTAGAAAATAAAAACTATAATACAGATTAGTGGTAGAACAGATGAATTTAAATTTCTCTCATATCCTTTGGCAAGCAAACGAAACTCTGTCACAAGTTTTGTAATAATATAATGTCCAACAAATTTGCTTTTAACAAAGTAAGATTTGCCAACGGATCACAAAACCCATTTAAAAAAATTAGATTGAAAAACAAAATTCATAATTCTTTGTAGCATTCCAAATGCAAAAAATTTATGAAATTGTTCATCATGCGAATATACTAGCGTTTCGTGTTGGGGCATAGATACCGCCCCTGATCCACAAACATTATTCTTATTGGTATGAGGAACTTTGTTATGTCCAGCAATAATTTTGTTGATTTAAAGGCAAATGTGATATGTTTTGATCTGAAAAGAGGCTTGTATGGATGCTTACGATTTCATAATGCAACTCCTACCGAGAAAAATTTAGACGAGCCAGAAATTATTGCAATTCCCACCTTCGACAAGTAAAATTCCCCTACGACAAATAGTTGGGCAACAAATTCTACAATGTTCCAAGGGTTATGAAGGTTTGGGATCATTCCTGAAAATAATATAAAAATCCCGTCTTGGTGTCAATTCCAACGCTCGTTTATAATGACATTCAAGCATACAGCTTTAAGGACAATCTGATGCTGCGCACCTGCATCTAGCTGTACTCTTTCAGATTATGACTATTATGAGTTGATGAAAAATTGCTTCGCTAGATAAGAAGCTATCTTTTGGACCATTCCATCCAATTTATTTTTGACGGTTTCAAGTCTGAAATTCACCGCATATATGCTAGCGTTCCAAATTGTTCTGTTCTGTCGCTGACACTCTTTCTCATTTCCTCAATTTCTTCGCTTTACTTCTCGCTAACGTAAGCCCTCTCAGCTTCTCCTTAGCTGCAGGAAGTTGTTCAATTCAGCCAAGGTCACCAGACTAGAGCCCGATTAGGATGCCTATAAAACATCCCTCAAATTATATAAAAAATAATTAAGAAAATTGAAGCGAGTATCCTGTGGCAAAATAGAAGAATCTTGCCAGGCTTCTAAGCTAAGAAAAATCCTCTCTACCAATCCAACTATGCCTAGCTGTTTGAAAAAAGCATATGGATCTTGGACTACCTCTAGCGAAGAATCGTTTAATATGCGTCTAGACACCAACTTCCCAGGGTAGCTCCCCTGTTTTAAGTAACATGGCAAAAGACACATACAGCTATCTCCAATGATTTAATGAACACAGATAAACTGCTTTGGGCGTTGAATAGCTTCAAATTATTTAAATAGGTAGGACCAGACAGCATTATTTCTGCCGAGCTGCAAAGGACTTGGATATTATCCTTCCTTTGCTAGAGACGATACTAAAGTGTTGTATTGATCTGGTCCACATTCCGGATTTACGGAGAGAGGTTACAGTGGTATTCATAAGCTCGCACGGTAATCCTAAAGATCTCAGACGAATCAGTTTATTATCGTTCCTCCTAAAGACATTGGAAAGACTGATAGACATCCACATACGTACTAGCATTGTCCACAGATCAACATGCGTCTTGCAAGGGTAAATCTGTGGAATCAGCTCTGCATACGCTAGTACATTCTATTGAATATTCCCTACACTACAAGAAGTACACTATGGTAGCTTTCGTAGACATTGAAGGCAGTTTTGATAACGTCAACACATCTGCGATCACAGATTCACTGACGGCTTTAAAGGTAGACGATTCACTTGACAAACTGATAAACCTTCTACTCACAAGTCGGATTGTTATCTCAAAACTGGGTGTGTTGTCTGCCAGAAGATCTTTCTGCAGAGGAACAGAGGAAGAGGTATTACACCGCAAGGTAGAGTCCTGTTCCCCCTTCTATGGAACTTAGTGGTGAATGAACTGCTTATATGCCTGATAAGGTAAGGCTGCTGAGTTTTTATTTTATTTTTTATATTTAGACTTATTGCCAAGGGAATACTCCCTGAATGACTTGCGCCACGGCAATAAGGTGGGCTAAGCCCTTTATTAAAATTAAGAATAAAATCGGAGAAATGTGATTTACAATATATCACATTCCTCATGTTTTAACTGGTTTCAAATTATTTTGTCGGAATTCACCCTGATTTATTGAAAAAAGCAATACGAATAAACAATCACGAAACTAAAACGACGCGAGTCCAAATGCTTAAATGAATGGATCATGGTCAAGGAAAACTACAAAAAACCAAGAACCAAGAAAATAGTACAAAACAATAACATACGTGAGTCTTCAAATTCTTGGAACCTCCATTAAAAAATTCGGTCTTTCAGGAACTAGCTGACTTCTTTCTTGATAGTGAATTCTTGATCCGGATTCGTTTGTAGTACCAGGCCTAAGCAACGAAAAAGGCACGCACAACTATCGAGCCGATAAGCTCCAACGCGAAACATTGCATCAAGGATGAGCGAAAAAGCTGGACTCAAATGGAGCCCTTAAAGATTCTCTGCGGTTCCTCGTAGCTTGGCCAATTTCACCGGAGAAACCTTCAACTGAGGCCTTTGATGAAGTTTTTTAAATTTCGTTCTTTTGTTTTTAATTTTTGCTTATGCGGATGACGTTGTTATTGCCGTCTAAGGAAAGCATCCTAACTCCTTAAAAGAACTCTTCTAAAATGCTCTCAACAGGCTAATAAGATGGGCAGATCGCTGCGGTTTAGGATTAAACCAACACAAAACTAATCCTGTGCTCTTTACTAGGAAATTCAAATTTCCACGTATTTACCCGCCTTCTATTAAAGGTACAAGTTTAACGTTCTCCGTTAAAGCCAACTATTTGGGTCTTATTTTAGATAGAAAGCTAAGGTGGAAACCTAACATACAGGAAAGAGTTCGAAAAGCCACAGTGGCACTCTTCTCATGCAAAAAAGCCATTGGTAGCAGATGGGATCTTCAACCCCATATAACTCATTGGCTATATATAGCGCTAGACCTACTCTTATATACGGTGTGTCTGTTTTAAATAAGAAAGTTAATTTAGATAAATTAACCAAAGTCCAAAAATCAGCTAGTCTATGTATGAGCGGAGCACTTCGTACAACCTTCTCCGCTGCACTGGACATTCTGTTCGAACTTACACTTGACATTTTCAGCAGGCAAGTAGCTGCTATCTCGGCTATTCCCTTCAAGGCTTTCTCCCAGTGGACTAGAAATGAAATCGGTCACTCCTCTATCCTGAATTTAGTCAGGATCCCAGACAACATAGACTACCCCACTCCTCAGCTTCATTTCAATAAAAACTTACAGGTCGCCTTTCCCTCCAGATTATTCTGGAAGTAAAGCACGTATCTGAAAGATGAATACATTCATTTTTACACAGATGGGTCTTAAACTGATGACGGAGTTGGTGGAAGTGTTTTCTCAAAAAAGTAATGTTAAATCTTAGCCTCCTTTCCATCTTCCTAATTACTGTAGTATTTTAAACGGGTGAAGAGCACGTCATATCCGCTAAAGATATCCGTATATTCTCGGATAGCCAAGCTGTGCTGAAATCCCTGGGATCAGTATCTACAAATTCAACCCTAGCCCTTAACTGCCGATCATATCTTAGAGAGATGGCGGATCAGTTCAATATCCACCTGTGTTAGGTACCGGGGCATAGAGACATTCCGGGAAACTGTATAGCTGACGAACTTGCCAAACAAGGAACTATACTACCCATCTTACATAAATATGGTTCTCTATGCATACCAATAGCTATGCTACTGATAAAACTAATCGTAGGTGGTCGAACGGTTTACTTGCATAGCTTCAAAGCAAATCTGGCCCAAGCTGGATCCGAAATGCTCCAAGTGTTTGATCTCAAAAAAGATCGCACATGTAGGTGTCATTACGGGCAAGCATGCAGCAAGACTCTGGGTCTTCTCGAATGACTTGGTATCTGCATGGATGAGGAGGATGAGGAGACCATTATCCATCTTCTCTGTACTTGTCCAGCCCTCTCCCAGAAACATAAACTCCACATGGGAGCTTTCTTCTACAATGACACTAATGATCTTATCAACACTGATATCAGCAGTGTCCTTTGCTTCATACGAAGCTCTATGTTGTTCAACGAGTAGAAGGAGGGAAACTTTCCTGATCCGTGCGGTATCACAATGGACCACTGCTGGTCTAAGTGTGTCGGTTTCACTGCGGCCACCTTTTCCTAACCTTACCTCCACTTGGCATGGGTCTAAGACAAATACGTATGTTAAGCACGTTAAAGTCGTATCTGGACAGCATAATATAATGGCGAGAACATAACAGAGTAGAATTTAACGCTTCAGAACCTAATGCTGTCTGCTGTCGTCCAAGCGAACTATTACCTTGTACTTGGCACTTGTGTCTAGAAAACAGGGAAACTCGCAATACTTAGTATGTGCGTTAACGACAAGCTTGGAACGACATCATATTCACCGTCACCAAAAATGAAGTGTTAAGGTTTTCTAACACGGTATAGTTTTACACTTCCACTGATCTGGCTTAACTTTACAAGGCGTTTTTGTTCGAGCTTGGATTGGGTACTATGTTCATGTCTGGCCAGGACTTCCAAAAACTACCTTGCATCTGCTAGATTGAATACAGTACAGAGCATTAGAACTTATCAGTGATGACAACGTTGCGATTCAAAGGGATTCGCTTGAACACTGCCAGAATGTTTCCAGCTTGTCATTCTTTTATCGCTTATACCACGACCAGTGCCCAAGAGTAATAGCTTACATCTCCATTTGTTCACTTAACGCGTGAACAAATTATAAACAATAACGGGCTTATGGAACATTACTTGCAAAAGAAAAACAGAGAAGCTAATTCTGTTCGTCAAAAACAGAACACAGCCTCCATTAACATAATCCTGACTTGTTGTAGTATTAAACCCAATTCTATCTTTAAATCAGATGTAGAATAATATTTCTGCAACAACTGATTCTACAACATAGCAAAGCCTTTAACTTACTTAATAACCATAATTTTTTTTAGCTTTTTCGATCGAGCATTATTGAAATTAACATTTGGTTATGTTATTTTAAACCAAGGACAAAAGAACCCAGCGATGTGACATGCAATGAAAATGTATTAAATGTTCTAATATTGCTGTGCCAATATCGTTTAGGTCGAAAGACCAAAGAGACATTTTATTTTTTATATATTTTTTTCACTATACAATTGGTGCTGGAAAATTGAAATTTTTCCGCTAATCATGCTTTCTTCTCCGATGGGAATGGAAATTCCTATTTTCCTTTGTCAGGAGGGGACTCGTACTTTGCAATCTTTTCCTCATTCATTGGTGATTTTTAGTTTCTCAGTCCGTTTGGAGTTTTCCAAATAGAATATGTGTGTATATGGTGTATATTTCCATATAATATAAAGGTTGGTTATAAGACATTGCATTTTAAAGAAGCATTCACCCTCTAATCGTCTGAGAGTAAAATGTATATCAATGACTGCATACTTTAAAAATGGATTTCACTCAAATTGGCTTTCCTTTATTAAGGAATTCAACACTCCTTGCAATATCCACAAAAATGCTGCTAGATACAGAACTATCAGATTTACTACCAAAACATGAGTGGTATTATTTTGCTCTAAATTGTTGGATATCTCTCTGGCAGTCGATGTACACGCTTATGACATTTTGGCATTCACAGAAATATGCTTATACCCAGAAATTATCTCTGAAAAACATTTTTGTCCATCTGTTTACACGATATATCTACTGGATCGCTTAAAAAAAGACAGTTCTATTGTCTGCAAATCTTTGGATTAAGACATAGTTTTTGAGAGAAACTGCTTGCACATAGAACAGTTGTGTATATGCTTCAAATCTGCGAACGACGTATTGCTTTTGTTTCTCAGCTATATTCCTTTCGTAAGATCTTTGGATATTTATAATCAACATTTGGACAACATCGAACATACTGTCTCCCAATTTCAAAATCACAACGCTTCCGTCTGTGTTGCTGGTGATTTTAAACTTGGTTATATTACCTGGACGAGTGATATTAATGATGATCATCATCATCATATTTGGCTCTACAACCGGGGTCCGGTCCTGGCCTCCTGCAAAAAGTCTCTCCACCGGTTCCGATTTCGAGCCGATGTCATCCAGTTTGGCATCCCTAATTTCTGGGCGTCCTGGTCTACGCCATCCTTCCAGAATAGGCTTGGCCGGCCTCGCTGTCGTGTTCCATAAATCCTACCGCAAAGGACCTTTCGAGCAGGATCTTCTTCGCTCATGCGAGCTAGGTGTCCTGCCCACCGGAGTCTACCGAGCTTAATTTTCTTCACGATGTCTACACCGCGGTAACGCTCGTAGATCTCATCATTATAGAGTCTCCGGAATCGTCCTTCCTCACATACGGGGCCAACAATTCTCCGTAAGACTTTTCTTTCGAACGCGGCTAAGAGGTCAGAATGCTTTTTGCTAAGTACCCAAGTCTCGGATCCATATGTAAGTACTGGTATGACCATTGTCTTATATATCAGCAGCTTGGATGTTATGGTTAAGTTTCTGGGTTTGAAGAGTCTTGACAGGCTATAGTAGGCTTTGTTGGCTTAAATTAGAAAATAACCTTAAATCTAATCCTAAACTTTTTGGTCTTTTCTGAATACTAAGCTAAAAAGTATTGGGTTTCCTTCAAACATGCAATATGAGAAGTCTAGCTCATCTGATCCTTCAAAGATACTTGAATTGTTTGCAACTTTTTTCGAGAATGTTTATGGTTCTTCTTCAGCCTGTAATTTCTCCAACGAAATTTATAAGGATTTAGAACCAATTCCCGATTGTTGTAACATTTTTATTTTTCCGGATTGAGTAAATGCTGCTTTATGCAGTATTACCTAAAAAATCACTCCTGATTGTCATGGTATTATTCCTTTTGTTTTGTTGTAGCAAATCCCCTTTGTTTTATCTTCAATGAATACCTTCGCTAAGGAATATTTCCAGAAGACTGAAAAGTTTCTAGTAGATCCCCTATATTTAAATCGGGTGATAAGTTTTTTATAAAATATAAGCGTGTTATTACCTAGATAGTTTGGAAATAAATAGCTTTTAGATAAACTGGTAACTGAAGCATTAGGTTTTGGAGGATCTTTTTGTTATGGCTTAAATCTTATTTATTTGGTCGTTTTTCAAAAGGTACTTATCGGAGATCTGCATTCTAGACAAATAAATGTCTTTTCTGGAGTTCCTGAATGATCTCATCTGAGTCCGATTCTCTTTTTGCTTTTTATCTTTTTGATTTACAGAAGATTTTAAAACTTTGCTCATGTCGAATGTCTGCCGATGATTTTAAATTTTTCGCAAGTATCAGTAATTTTGATGATTCCGAACGCTTTCAGATCGATTTAAATAATCTATCTACTTTTTATAGAATTAAATTTCCTATTTTGGCGGTTTATACTTTAAATAATTATATTCTTTTAAGAGTAGAGCATTCTAAGGATCTTGCATGAATTTTTGACAAGAATCTATCTTTTAACAAGATGCCTTCTTATAGGTCTTCAATCGCGAAAATCCTTCGCTTTCGTCGCGAAATTCAATCTGTAGTCTTTATCCGCGACTTACTATGCAGTACTGTGGACTGTGGTAATATTCTTTTTGTATGCAATATGTAATGTTGTATGCTCCTGAACGTAGTATAAGAGTTAGGAACTTTTTATATTTAGAACTTCACAAAACATGTTATGGTGATCCACTACCCCGATCTTCTGAATAAATATTATAATTTATTTGATATTTCTTTACCTAGACGTAAGTTTAAATCAAATTATGAATTTGCTTTCTACATCTTAATATTATTTTTATATTATTTATATATAAAGTAGTTTCTGTTGATGTAATTTATCGAAGAAATAAATAAATAAAAATAAATAAAGAACATTTTACTCATATCTCCTACTCTTATCTCCCTTATTATTTGGTAAATCGCCAAAATATCTGTTTTTGAGGTCGGGGCTATTTCAAAGAATTTTTTTTCCACGCTTCACATACGCTACACGTGACTAGCGACACGCGTCAAAAGCAGGATTTCAAAATGGACCCCTGAATTTGAGCCGCTTAGGTCGTGCGTCTAGGTCGTGCGAAAGGTGGTTAAAAAAGACGTCAAAAAACGAGAAAATGGCGCGATTTTAATCCATCACACATGCCACACATGAAATGTGACACGCGTCATCGTGAAATGTAATAAATGCTATTTTAGACTTGGATACTCATAAAATGTCAACTCTCTAAGTCCTTTAGAAGGTGGTTAAAAAGGACCTCAAAAAGTCGAAAAAAATTCAACCTATCACACGCGCCACACGCGACGTGCATTATACACGGAATACAAAAAATGGTTTTTTGGAGTGAGACACTCACAAGATTTCGGCTCTCTAGGTCATGTGGAATTTGGTTAAAAAGGACCATAAAGTAGTCGAAAAAGAAAAATTTCAATCCATCACACGCGCCATACGCGAAACGCATCACATACTCAGAACATAAAAAAACTATATTTTGGACTTAGACACTCACAAAATTTCAGTTCTCTAGGTCGTGTGGAAGTTGGTTAAAAAGGACCTCAAAAAGTCGAAAAAAATTCAACCTATCACACGCGCCACACGCGACGCGCATTATACACGGAATACAAAAAATGGTTTTTTGGAGTGAGACACTCACAAGATTTCGGCTCTCTAGGTCCTGTGGAATTTGGTTAAAAAGGACCACAAAGTAGTCGAAAAAGAAAAATTTCAATCCATCACACGCGCCATACGCGACACGCATCTCATACTCAGAACATAAAAAATTATATTTTGGACTTAGACACTCACAAAATTTCAGTTCTCTAGGTCATGTGGAAGTTGGTTAAAAAGGGACCTCAAAGAAGTCGAAAAAAATGTCAACTCATCACACGCGCTACACGGGACACGCCTCATACTCGGAATATAAAGAATGCTATTTCGGACTTAGACACTGGCAACATTTCAGCCCTCTAGGTTGTGCGGAAGGTGGTTAAAAAGGGACCTCAAAGAAGTCGAAAAAAATGTCAACTCATCACACGCGCTACATGGGACACGCCTCATACTCGGAATATAAAGAATGCTATTTCGGACTTAGACACTGGCAACATTTCAGCCCTCTAGGTTGTGCGGAAGGTGGTTAAAAAGGGACCTCAAAGAAGTCGAAAAAAATGTCAACTCATCACACGCGCTACACGGGACACGCCTCATACTCGGAATATAAAGAACGCTATTTCGGACTTAGACACTGGCAACATTTCAGACCTCTAGGTTGTGCGGAAGGTGGTTAAAAAGGATAGGTCGATAATACAGACAAAAAGGGGTCAAGTCAAGTTAAATAAAAACAAAAGAAAAGCAAAAAAACAGTAAAATAAGTTTATAAATTTATACAAAATGTTCCAAAGCCGAACTATATCAGTCGTTCTATATCAGAAACTAACTTCTCTTCAATGCCCACAATCAACCTGCCCGATTAACGCAGGATAAAAAGAAATTAAGAGCTGTTTATAAAACTCAAGCTTACTCAAAAACCACATCGTTAGGTAAACCGCAGTGGCAAACTTACTCTCAACATACATAAATACAGTCTTAATTACTTTAATTTTCAACTAACGATACCAATAGTATGGTGTGTGTATGGTCACTTTGAAATAACACCTAACTCCTTTTCATAGCAGAGCCTTCAGAAGTTGTTTTGTCTGATTGTTTTCGTTTACACCTAACTCACTTAACGAAAACATTCTTAAAGGTGCAAACATGACGGAATGAATCTGAAAGCTTTTACTTGTAGTCAACGATGTTACCAACAAAAAATGTTTTCTATAGAACATCCAACGGGAAATAAGTAAGCAACTAGTTTCCATTCATATAAGCTAAAGTGCAAGGAGGTTTATATGCCTACATTGTATGGAGATAAAAAGCCAAAAGGATATTCTGTGGTAAATGGAAAATGCGCACAGTGTAGCCTGGCTAAAGACTATGTGTGCGTAATAGTATATGTTAGACATATATAAAATGTCAACGTTTTGTAAGGAACTTTTAAGGATACATATAAGAGAAGTATGAGGATTTATTTTCCAATTTAATTACTGATGCTTCTTATGGTTGCATTTGCACGACAAAGTGCTGAGGTAAATTAATTACGATTGCTTCTAAGTCAATCCAAGAATAGAAGCATGTTTAACGTTTACTACTAGTACTTAACTACTACTACATCTTAAGAGGTGTATTACTATACTTAATAGGCATAAAGTATGTAATGACAGTGAGACTCATTAAATTTCTGTTCTAGACGCATAATTTTAATATAAAAAAGTCACCTGAACACGTTTCAGCACTTCTACATTATTTATGCTACGCATATGACCTGCACTATTAAAGTCGAACTGGCAACACACTGGAAAGAAATTTGATTGTTAAAGCCTAAAGACACTTAACCGAAAAGATAAGTATTTGAAGAATTGTTCTATAGTCGGAATTCAATAATAGAGTCTTTACTTTACATTAAGTTATACAATTTTCTTAACCATGTTGATCAAAAACTGAATGCTGAATGAATGATAATGTATATTCCCAAATTAGAGGCACGAATTATCTTAAAGTGTTCCGACATCAAGCGTAATTTGATAACAATTTACACCAGTAATTAAATTTTTTCATTGACGATAGAAAGAAGAAGCTTGTAAGATTTTCTCTTCGCTTCGACATAAGTTGTAGCAATATATGGCTTTTGTAGTATTTACGAGTATGATGTACATGAAAATGAAACATTATGTCAATCGCAAACTAACGTCACGTCAGGTCACGTCACGTCACACTTGCGCCACACGCCACGCTGCACGCAGTACACCACATACATAACACGTGAGTGCTTATATAATCTCAGCTGTCGCGGGAAATTCGTTAAAAAAGAATTTCAAAGAAATTAAAAATCCAATTTTCCCACGTCACACGCGACACTCGCTCCACTCTCGTCACTCGCGCCCTTCGCATCACACACGCCATAAGTTATACACGCGTTGGACGAGTCACATACGCCACATCCGCCACACGAGGCCGCTTACAATTGTTACATAAGGCTAAGCAGTGCACAAAATTTCAGCTCTAGGACATGCAAAAGTTGGTTAAAAGGGACCTCGACGAAGTCGAAAAAAAAACAATTTTACAATCACACACGCGACTTGCTGCACGTGTCACATGGAGGATTTCAGAAATGCCCTACGAGACTCAGCTGCTCACAAAACTTCAACCCTATATGTCGTGTAAAGTTTAAAAAACAACCAACAGTCATGAAAAGTCGTGTAAAGTTTGAATAAAATCGGATTAATTTTGAAAAAATGTAATGGGAGCCCATCGGTCCTTGGAGCAAAGTTTGATTAAAATCGGGCTTTAGAAAGTGAGTTCAAAATTGATCAAAAGGTTTGGCCAGCCACAAGCAAACAAATACACGGGTACGCGAAGTTAATATAGGAAATTTAAAAAGTAACCCAAACAAGTCAAGTCTGCCTTACTAAAAATGTAGAATGGCTGTCCAAAGCTCGGATAAAGGAGGAGGGTTTGAGGCAACGGATTAGTCATATCCTCAGTAGAAGGTATTCCTAATCCAAGGTGGAACAGCATACGCCGATGGATGCATGGCTAAAAGGGTGCTTAGTCGATAGTACGAGGACTCTGAATACATGGCGACCTTCGGTTTTAACTGGCCTTCCCATGGCATACCGGGCTCTGTCATGGGTTACCACCTTTCCCGGATACTCATGGGTTGTTGTTGATTCAAGTTATAATAATTATGAGACCGATGCATCTCAAAGCGTATCAACCTAGTGTCCTGCTTTTATGCAACCCGCCGTATCTAGAGAAGGTGTTGAGTTCTCGATTGCCAGCCCCATGTTGGCCCCAACTTCTAGGTCTGCTGTTGAGCACCCGAACCCTATCAGTTCTGACGGCGTAGCCATATGGGCTCCATCTAAAACTCGCGAGAACATCGGAACTAAGGACGTGGAATACGCCACTTCTATCGAAGACTCGACATATCATTGGATAAGGGTAATGCTTGAAAGTCGAGGTCGAGTCGGGAGAAATGTCTGTGTCTGTGACTGCAGTTAAGGGATGTCCCCAGGGAGGAGTGCTTTCTCCCGTTCTATGGTCACTAGTCATTGACCATCTTATAGTCGATCTTCACAGATCAGGCTACATCGCCATTGGTTACGTGAACGATTTGGCGATTTTTATGAGTGGTAAGCACTTCACGACTATCACTAGTGTCATGCAATGTGCTTTACTACATGTTTTAGAATGGTGCAGCAGAGAAAGACTATCCATCAATCCTTGCAAAGCCGTTCTAGGGCCTTTCACGAAAAGCAGACTGGTCGATTTGGGACCTTTCATTATCAATTCCAATATATTGGACTGATATTGAGTCCGATGCACTGCATTCTCTTGCAAGACACAACAAAGTCAAGCTCGGTTGGGTCCATGGTCATCAGGGAATTGCAGGCAACGAATCTGCAGATGAACTAGCTAGGGCTGCCTGGAAATCTACATTCAAAGGGCCTGAACTCTACTGTGGTGTCAACTGGGTTGCCGCCATTTTCCTACAAAGAAATCCTTAATTTTAATAGGGATAAGATTAGGAAGTTGGTGAGTTTTCTAACAGGTCATTGTGGTTTGCAATATCACCTTAACAAAACTGGTGTAGGCTCAGAGATAGAATGTATGTTCTGTTTAGAAGATGAAGAGTAATCCGAGCACATTCTCCGTGAAAGCCCAGCATTACTTTGGTTAAGGAAGGTATTAAACCAAAAAATACCCATAAATGATAATATTCGGCGCGACAGACCATTGCGGTCCAAGGCCTAACTTCTCGCGACCATTTGTGCTGCGCATGTTAATTTTTGAAGACAAATGGAAGGAACCTACAATTTAAGGCCGGATCCGAACGGCGAATTGAGAAGCTTTCCGTGACAAGGTATTACTCTTGGAACGTTTGTCACCCATTCGCGAGAGTTGGGACACCGCGAAAAATACTTTTGGTGTTGCTGGGATTCGAACCTTAACCTCCTGCTCAGCAGACATGTGCACTTCCACTGAGCCACGGCACCCATACCCATAGAAGTTGAAAAAACCACTTTTACATGCATCACGCGCACAACACACGCGGGATCTTAGAAATGGCCTATGAGACTGAAATGCTTAGATCTTTTAAAAGTTGGTTTAAAAGTACCTCAAAGAAGTCGAAAGAATTACATTTCCACCTTTCACACTCGACTCGCTACACATGTCACCTCAGAATTACCCTACGAGACTAAGCTGCTCACAAAAGTTCAGCTCCATGGGTCATCTGAAAGGTGATTAAAAAGGACCTCAAAGAAGTAGAAGCAAACTGGAAAGCAGGTGTCAAGTCAAGTTAGAAAAAGTGTTTTTAAAAAGCCGGAGTTCCTACTTTTGTTGTGTTCCTGAGCTACAGATGAAAATTACGTAAGGTAGTGTGTTAGTGAATGAAGAGTGCTCGGTATGGGCGACCACAATTTTTTGACTGATTTCGAGCTGGCACTGAAATTTCTCAATAAATACACACCCAAAATGTGCTTAAGAGCACGCCTTTGTGCCAACTGTTACTTGACTTACGTTATATTCCATATATGATGTTATAAACCATTAATTAAGCAACAAAATACAAATTATAAACTTTGTTCCATTTAAAAGTTATTCAGAAAAAAATGTTGACCTGCAACATAAAATAACGTCCCCCGGGTAACCTCAAGCACGTCGTTCTATGGAATTTTTTGTTAACATATAATACAATTATTGTGTTACGATTGTAAAACATAAAAGGGAAAACAACTGTTGACGACCACAAGATTCAAGTAAGAAAAACAATTTTTTTGTTGTTTAATCCAAATATCTTTCTCGTTCCTTATTTGAAATGCCTTTCACATCTAAACTGCTTAGCCATCTTTATAGGTTTGTTGTAAAAAACCCTTCTGTTGTCTAAACTCTTAACCCTTTCAAAGTTACGATATGATTCTTGGCATCATAATAGAAAATGTACAATTTTGTATTAAAAAGTGGTTTTTTTTTCTTCTTCTTCAAAACACTGCTGCATAAACAGTTTAGTCCATCTGTCGTCATCATGGGACTCATCGTAGTATATGTCCAAATCTTCGTTAATAGCATTGTCCTACATTTTAGCTATCTTGTACCTTCACTAAAAATTCATCCTTCAGAAATCCCATTTCTAAAAGAGTTCCGAGAGAAAATCACACACTTTTCTCCCTTTTTTTGCATCTCCCCGCGGCAATCTCATAAAATTGCGGTTTGTGACGACAGCTGCGGCACATTTTATAGCATTGCAAATGTCCCTAAACAAAAGCCATCAATCCCATCAAAACGAAAGTTAAGCTCATGGCGCTGCCTGCCGTCGGTGTATAAAATGTCCAAAGTTCACCATCGATAACCATCGCCATTACCAACCCGCTCGCTCCCAAAAACACTACTACGCAACGGCCAACAAGCAAACAAAACAACTTCACCGGGACGCAGTGTGACCCATTCGACAGGAAACATTACCATGTTGTACGTCATGGCGGCCATGTCCGTCGGTTTTCCGGTCGTTGGGTCATCAGATCCGTATGGGTATCCTCTGTGCTTTTATGGCATAATTTCCTATTTTCCGAATAAAACTATTACCGCTCCTGTGCCGCAAGGCATGTCACTTCTATGTTTCATAAGCAAAGTAGAGCTTGTTGATTTCGATCCAGCACAAGCCAAGCGCTACCATGCACATACATGCGTCGTAAAGTGAGTGCTTTTGGCCCAAACTAACGACTAAAATTAGCCTGTTTGAGGCCAACGCACACATGATAAAGACATAAATTGTACGATTTTCGACACGATTACGTTTCCAGTGTAGCGGCGTATTCAGCCATCGCGCATTGCCAGTCTCCGCTTTGAGTGCTGAGTTGTTTATTGCCCTCAGCTTAAGGGAGCTTGTGGGTAAGTGTGTAAATGTGAATGCTCACAGTGCTGTCCATGTTTGCCCAGTAGATGCGTTATTTATGTGTGATCTATTTTTGCTGCGAAAAGTGCAAAAAAAAACTGTAGTAGCTTGTTCGGTCGTTTTAATGAGGAGTGTCGTTAGAAAAAATCCTGCTGATTCTCGTAAAAGTTTTCAAATGCAGACAGACTCTGCTCGTTTGAAAACTGCAACAGTTCGAATGACATATGTATTAGAAAACGTATTAAAGACAAATATATATTTTGGAGTCAAACTTAAAAACTCCTTTTCTTAATCTTTTTCGCAACTATGATATTAGATTCATCGCTAATTATAATGAATGGATTTATATATAATTTTTTTTATAATTCGCGCACACATAAAGGGGTTCGCACACTTATAATGCTCGGTTATGCTTGGCACAGCGTCGTCTCTAATCGGAGATACATATGAGTATACAAATTGAAGAAAATCGGTTACTTTTTTTATAAAATTTGTATGGGTGTACCCCGACCCCGAGGCCCGATCACTTCCAAATTTTTACAAAAAAAGGTTGTCTATCAAAGATACACATGCGTGTAAAATTTTAAGAAATTCGGGTATATTTTGTTAAATATTTGTATGGGAGTCCCCCGGCTCCGAGGCCAGAGTGGCCCAAAATTTTAATAGAAAGTGTTGTCATCGGAAATACACATGTGCGCAATTAAATCGGACTTTAGGAAGTGGGTTGATATTTTACTGATAGAACGCAAATATGATTGAATAGAATTTAACCGCCAAAACCGTAAAGGGTGCGTCTTGCCTTTTTAAAGCATATACAACATCCATTGCTGTGACTGTCTTTCGCTTTGCGTGTTCCGTGTATGTCACTGCATGCTTTCACCAAATTCATGCAAAGCCCGATTCCACTGTTTTTGTGAGATATACCATTAAATCACCAGTAGAGCGTTGCCCACGAAGTCCATACTGCCGGTCATTAAGGATTTCGATGGTTTCAAGACATTTCATGAGCTGAAAATTGATCAGAGTTTTCATGACCTTGGAAAGAATGGATGTAAGTGCTTTGGGTCGGTACGAAGAAGGAGACGACGGCTAGCATTTTGGGGTATGGGATTTACAAAGGCTGTTTTCCAACTTCTCGCGAAGAGTCAAGAAGAATATGACAGATGGAAAAGCTTACGCAATAGTAATTCTAGCTTGGAAGTACTACTTCAGACCTAATTGGGAAATACCATCTGGTCCAGCGGATTTGTGAGTTTTAGATCGCTTAAAACTCTAGCAACTGCACGAGTACAAATGAAGATCTGTCCCATAGAGCGTTCAATACTCTGTGGTACAGACGGTAGCCATGCACAATCTAGAAGCGTGGAGCTAGCTGCAAAATGCGTAGCAAACAGATTTCCCTTATCTATGGAGCTGACAACTGGAATGTCATTATAAAAGAGCGTTGGAATCGACGACGAGACTGTATTTTTGATTCTTTTCACGAATGACAAAATCACAATCACAAAAGAACTGCATTCGTAAAGCAGCGTGGCACACAGTACAACAGCGCACACAGAACACAGTCATTATTCTATGGTGTGATCTGATGTCGCTATATGGCATGGTTAATTTAAAAAAATCTGTATGGGAGCTTCCAGATCCCGCGGTCTGATCACTACCAAATTTTAATAGAAATTGTTGCCACCAGAAATACACATTTGTGCAAAGTTTCAAAAAAATCGGTCTTTGAGAAGTATGTACACAATTGATCGCAAAATTCCACCTTCGAACGACAGAAAGAGAGCACGAACGATAGAGAATTTCATAATATGCATTCATTGATCTTATTTAATTGTTATCTATAGTTTTTTAACTTAGTTGTTGTTATAGCGATGGGCTTATTTAAAAGGTTTTACTCGCCATATAGTCTTCTAATCATATTTGTATTGTTTAAAAGCTGAAGAGCTGCTTGATTAATATGATGACGGAGCTGTTCTTCCATTATTTCTGACATAGTTTTTAAATTCACTTAGAATTAACTCCAAGATCCCTGTGTTGCTTCTCTATGTCCATAGAACTTTATTCTGAAACTGTTGTATATAACATCTATATTGCTCTTTTTGGTGTACCACAGAGTTGTATTCCATATGTCCATATGCGCTTTAAGACTTGCTTACTAAGCAAAAGCTTGATAATAGTGTCTTCCCATTAACAAGTAAATTTGTATAATACAAATGCTACGATTACATGTGCTCGTATCACATGTGTATTACACGGGAGCTTAGCATCTAATACCAAGATACTTTGTTGTGTTTGTTTGATTATTTTAATATAGTGATATATATTCCAATATTTTATTTGTGAAGTCCACATGTACCACGATTTGGATTCGTTCAACTTTATCCTCCATTTCTATATCCAATTATGTATCTCCGAAATTGTGGCTTCTAGCGTTGCTGTGGAGACATCCTAATTGTTAGCAACAGTTATTAATGTAGTGTCTTGGGCAAATGTAGCAATAATATTTCATACATTTCTAAAGTTATAGTATTTCTAAAATTGGTTGGTTGGGTTGGGAAATAGTCTGTTCCTTTCAAAGGTAGTTTTTGGTATTTTTATTAACATTTTCTCGAATATATTTGACATTATTATCAGGCTCTATTTTCCAAAATTTTTTATTTTGTAAGGAAAGTAACAAGTAAATGTAAAAATAAAATTATGTAAAAAACTAGAGTCTAGGCTTATTGTTCTCGCACAATTGTTCTCGCATAACTGTGTAGATAATAATACCAACACGCTTTTTAAAAGGAAAAACTTCATTTATTGAGTAATTTTATATTCTAGCAAAATAAAATTTTGAGAAGAATTTCCTGAGAAGAACGAGAAGAACTGTTCGAGAATAATTGTGCGAGAACAATTAGTCGGACACCAAAAACCATTTTTTTTTAAAATGCTTCTGTTGAAAAACTAAAAAGTATAAAATAAAAATACCACAGATCTACCACATATTTTATTTTCTACCTTTTAGGGAGCTAGTTATGCTTCAATAAAAGCAATTGTTTTTTTTTATATAATTTTATTTTATACTTTTTAGTTTTAAATGAAATATGTATATAAAATTTCAATATTATTCAGATGGGATGATAATACGGAGACACCCACAAGTCCCTCAAAATACCCTCAAAAGACTTCCAAAAGACCCCGAAAACACCCTTTAAGGACCCTCAAAGGACCCTCTGAAAAACCACCCAAGACCACCTAGAGACCCCCTCAATACCACCCTCAAGATCACCCTCAAGACCCGTTAAGATCACGTTACGACCCCCATCAATATTTCCTCAAGCCTAAACTCAAGACCCTCTCAAAATCCCATAAAGACCCCTTTTAAACCCCTTTAAGACTCCCACTAAACACTCTTAAGGCTCTACTGAAGATTCCCTTAAGACGCCCTCAAAACACTCTCAAGACCACCAAACCCCCTCTCAAGACTTCACTCACGACCCTCGCAAAATCCCCTCAAGACCACCTAAGGACCTCCCTAAGACCTCACTGAAGATCCTCACAAAGCCTTTTCCGGACTCCCCGAATACTACCTAAGTCATATCTAAATATCACCTCAAGACCCCGTTAAGACTACGTTACTACCCATCAAGACCCCTTCAAAACCCCCTTAATATTCTCTTAAGTTTAGATTCCCTTAAGACCCCTCAAATATTCTTAAGACCACCTAAGCCCCCTTTCAAGACTACACTCAAGACCCACTCAAAATCCCCCCAACACCCCTTTTAAACCCCCTGAAGACCACACTAAACACTCTTTTTTTTAGATTAAGATATTTTATTAAACATTTAAGTAATATACAATTTTGACTTAAAACTAAACTTATAAATAACTATTATTAATAAGTGTCGGCTCAACAATAGGTGCCCAACGTATTTACATTGTTTTAATTTATTTTGTATTGCTTATAATTAAACAATATTTTTGACTACTTAATCTACTACATGTTATATTAAAAGCAACTAAACACTCTTAAGACTCTACTTAAGACACTCCCAAAATCCCCGCAGGATCCCCTCAAGAACTTCTAAAGACCCTATCAAGACCCCCTAAAGATCCTCACAAAACCCCCTCGGGACCCCCTTCAAGACTACCTAAAGACTCCTTAATATCATCTCAATACCCCGTTAAGACCATGTTCCATCAATTCTGCCTCAAGTCCACCTCAAACCCCTTAAAGGTTCCTTTAAGACCCCTCAAAATAGTCTCAAGACAACATAAAAACCCCATTAAGGTTCCACTCACGACCCTCTGAAGACCTCCTCAATAACTCATTAATGTTCCTTCAATACCCTCTGAAGATGCACTAATAACTCCATCAAGACCCCTCTCAAATTAATTAAATTAAGAATATTGAGACTGAAAAAACTGTGAAGTGTAGTGGCTTATTTAGCTGTAAGCAATAGAGCGGGCATTTTACAAGGTTTTGCATTACCTGAGGAAGAAATGTTAAATTGCATGATATTTTGCTAATAAAAGATGTTTCACGTTTTGGGATTTCTATTTAAAGCAAGATTTCCTCCAGTAATTTTTTTTTAACTATTAGCTGTTAATTTGCGGCCAATATATAATTCTTTTCCTTAGTATGTCCAATGCAGGTCGAAAATATTTGTCTCCAGGGTAATAAATATCCCTCGCTATCCGATAATAGTTTTGATCCCATATAATAGTTGCAAGTAGTTGCCTCTTTAATTTCGGGAAATGGCTAAACAAAGGAAATAAAGTTCTATACAGTTCTATAGCACAGCCAACATTTATAGCTGAACGTAGATAGCGCAGCGTTGCGCAATGCAACTGCGACAAATCCCGTCAAAACATAGCGTGAATGAAGAGCATATCGGTATCTTAGCATGATAACCAAGAAAGACCCAACGAACCCACTATACAAACATTCTTTTGCTGAGCCACCCTTGAGGAGGAAAACTTTCATATCCGAGACGCCAACAATGACTAATGTACTGTCTACGTGGGTATTCCATTTATAATGAAAAAGACCATGATACAGCTGATGCACCAACGACCAGGAAAATGTTCGTCAAAATAGACTTTACATTAGAACAGTACTTAAGTTTGCACTGTTAAGTTAAAAGTGTTGGCCGTGAAGCCTTGAGGAACAAACTAAACCAATATCATTGTTGTTACAAACGCGAAGGTGGTGTATCCTGCCCGCAGGCATTGTGTACATCAACCAGTAGGTGGAAGCGAATGCTAGCGAAGCACCTAGTATACTATTGTCTCACCTTGAAACTCATCCAAAAGTTTTCGGAAAGATTATGGCGGGTGAACAAAACTGTCAAAGCCACAAGAAATCCATAAATTTAATGCGTCCGCAAAGGAAATGTTTTCGCATCATTACCGTGGCAAATCGAATGAAACTTCGCTATAGAATGGAACTTAAAGCAAACAAAGGACATTTAAGGCAATGCGGAAAAGCATCGAAAGTAGAGCATAAATTCACAGGGATTGGTAGATGGTATTTACCTGAACACAAGCTTACTGCATTTATACTTATACATTAATAGATAGTGTGCGAAAAGTTTGCGGATTTTCTTATGAAACATGGAGGACTTACCTATAACGTTCAGTCGAAATGCCATAGAAATTTTTGGCTCTGTATTCACTTGGCATTCATAAATCCCACTATCACGAGGTTGTGCGTATTTAACATTGAGCGTCCAGTCGTTTGATTCCGCATTATGTATGACCTGTTTTAGCGTTTCGAGTAAGAAGAAAGAAAAAAACAGAAAATAATAATTATAAATAGAAAGTTAAGAAGCACCACATAAAATACCCACACCGTACACACTCGTAACTGAGTTACTTTTGTACTAAATATAACCTGGGCGTAAATCATAGGTCACCCAGGTGTAGGTCGGACCAAGCACAGGGAAAAGTTTCATAATTTTTAATTAAAATTCGGACTAGGGAATGTGTACAGGGTGACTCGGTTAAATTAAAATGTGAATATAATCTGGAAGTATTTATTTTGTTAATTTCGTTTAAAATAATCCTTTATCTACAGCAAACCTGAATATCTGGATTAGGTTTTCGAAGTTATACTTCTTTTAGCACGCTTAGTAGAGCGTAAAATTGAGAGCGTTACAAAAGTGCGACACGATGATTTAATTTTTCCACTGTCCGCTACGTAGTGCTGATCAACCCAAAATGCAATACACAAACCACTAAACGCTTTTCAACATAAATTACGTTTGATTGAAGTGGAACGCGAAGAAGAAGAAGGCATACTTTAAGACATCGTGTAGAGGTGATAGCACTGAGAACATTCGAATCCAGATAGCTCATTAGTCTGAAATTAACGATAGATTCCATAACCTTTGAAAGAACCGACAACAAAGCAATAAGGCAGAAGTTAGAAGGTGCAGATTTATCACCTTTTTTCGGAACGGGTTGAATATTAGCTGACTTCCAAATTGATGGAAAAACACCAGTCTTCATTGAGAGATGAAATAATTTGCTAAGCGGTATCGCTAAGGTATGATGACATCTTTTCAACACTAATGGAGGAATACCGTCTTTATTTCTAATGGTTTGAGTTGACCGTATCGTACGCATTTTTGTGGATGACTTTTCGTGGGCTGATCTTATGGGATGTCTTAAGAGGGTTCATGGTTTGGTTATTGATGGTTCTTTAGAGGATTCTGAGGTGGACTTAAGGGGATCTTGTGGTGGTTTTAACAGGGTCTTAAGTGGATCTTGAGGGGCATTTATGGTGGCCTTGAGGCCGTCTTGTGGTGGTCTTGAGGGAAGTCTATAGTGGGATCTTGAAGGAGATCATAAGGGGTCTTGATGGAGTTTTTGGGGGTCTTTCGTTAGGTCTCCAGGAGGTTTTAAGAGGGTCTTGCGATGAGTCTTAAGAATATCTTGGGTTGGTCTTGAGGTAGTCTTGATGGGGTCGTAAGAGGGTTTTGATGGGGTTTTCAGGGGCCTCTTTTAGCGTTCGTTTGGTAGGTCTAGAGAAGAGTTTTGAAGTTGTCTTGAGAAGTATTGACGGGGTTTTGAAAGGGGCTTTAGTGGATTAATGAGGGGGTCCTAACAGGGTTTTGCGGTGGTCTTGAGCGGATCTTGTGGGGGTCTTTAGGTGGCCTTGGGAGTGGTTTTGATGAGGTCTTTGGGTGATTTTAAGAGGGTCTTGCGATAAGTCTTAAGAATATTATGGGTTGGTCTTGAGGTAGTCTTTATGGGGTCGTAAGAGGGTTTTGATGCGGATTAAAGGGGGATTTTTGGCGGTCCTTTGGTTAGTATAGAGACGAGTTTTGAAGTTGTCTTGAGAGGTATTGAGGGGGTTTTGAGAGGGTCTTTAGTGGATAAATGAGGTGGTCCTAAGACGGCTTTACGGTGGTCTTGAGCGGATCTTGTGGGAGTCTTAAGGTGGCTTTGGGAGTGGTTTTGAAGAGGTCTTTGTGTGGTTTTAAGGGGGGTCCCTTTGGGGTTTTGAGAGAATCTTTAGTGGGGTTTTCAGGGAGTCTTAAGAGGGTTTTGAGGGGGTCTTTTAAGGGCCTTTAGTGGGTCTGGAGGTGGTTATGAGGTGGTATAGAGGGGGTTTTAAGAAGGTTTTATGTGAGGTCTTGGGCTGTCTTAAGGGTGGTTTTAAGAGTGTCTTTAGAGGGTCTGAAGAGGTGTTAAAAAAGTATTGAGGTGGGTCTTGATGGGAACTTGAGGGGAGTCTTGAGGAAAGTTTGATTGTGTCTGGAATATTCAAGGCTTAAAGAATCACATTAAAAGAAACCACGCTAAGCATTTGAGTTTAAAAACAAGACTTAAAGAACATTAAATGCTTAGCGTGGTTTCAAGATTATTCCAGATATTCCAGATATCCATTAACAACATGCCAGCAATTTTCATTTATAATGCTCTAGTTGCTCTAGATCTACCACATATTTTATTTTCTACCTATTAGGTCCAAGTATTGATTCAATAAAAGTATTTTTTTAATTTATTTTTGGCAAAATTTATGGGCCTTCATTAACTTCAGCGCAGATTCCTTTGACATGACAAAAGTTGTTTTTTTTGCGCAATTATTATTGCAATGTAATGCAAGATGTTTCTAATCCTCTACAACTAAACTTAACTTAGACGTTTTTTAAATTAAAATTAAATCTTTTTTATATACGGTTCACCCTGTTTTCGGACAAATTTAAATTTATAACATTTCGTAATAAAAAAAGGTGTAAGCAATCATAAATCCACACAGCCAAGGATTTATTTTGATATCATAACATAGTTTACGTTTTTTGGACTGTATAGGGTGGAAGAGGAAATCAATTGCCGTGCTTGTGAGTTTTTGTTTATCTAACTCACCTTGAAACGCTCATCCGATGTATATGTCATGATGCCTGCTGTCAATATATGCAAATCTCGTTTTCTTATCCATGAGACCTATAAAAACGTAATCGGATTAAGCAAAAGAGTAAAAAGAAAACATTTGGTGAATCTAAAAGTTTTGTACTATCGAGCTCTTGTAATTTAAAAACAACAACAAAGAATAAAAAAGGAATTTTTATCAGGCTTTTGATTGTGTAACATTTGCATTTCCAAGCTTAATGGGTGAACAGCAAAGTGGAGGTACAAGGAAAGAATTTCAAACCGGATTAGAATTTTGTTTTACAAACGCTACACAAACAACATAAAAGGAAGATACCCAAGGAAACAGGAAGACAATAAAACAAAAAACAAACAACTAAGCAAAAAATTTCGAACACACGAATTGTCTTAGAATGGCGAATCGCAATTTCCTTTGGAAAAATTCAAATTCAAAATATAGCAACAAAATTAAAGCAATGCTGACTAAATGGAAAGAGATGAAATCTCAAAACTGATGTCCTGCGGCAACTCAACTCAACTTGTTCAGTTTTTCTTTCGTGTACGTTCCCTGATCCTTCTGCTTGAGTAGGTAAGTGATTTGTGTGGATAAGCATTGTGATGTTCATTATGCAGGAATAATTTAAAAAACTTCGCAAAAAAAAATCGAAGCCGATTTATGAAAAAAGGACCGACGGTTTGATGGTTTCCAAATTGGCTCAAGGCAAAAAGAAAGAAAAGTTTGTTTCTTCTTAATAATAAGGTTAAGAGGAAACTTATTTGCATAGCTCCTAGTAAAGTGGAAACTATGATCTTAATTTTTACTCAATCCTCTTCCCTCTGACATAATTTTCTATAAACAGCGAAGGCACTGAAATAAGAATGAAAGAATTAGAGAAACTTCGTTGAATTTGACTCAAAATCCATAAAAATCTGTTTGTATTTTCAATCTAAATTTTCCTCATTTTCATCACTTTTCTGAGTTTTTCATTCGTTAAAATAATTGCGGAGACGCCCGATTTTTCCAACAAAAATATTTTCTGCCAATGCGTTAAGTTAGCTGCGGTTTGTTTGACATTTATACTGCTGAATTAAATCGGTCAGTCATCAGAAATGCACAGTATGCTTCAGAATTGCGGGTGGACGTAACTATCTCTGACTGGTTGCACTTCGATCAAACCTCCACGTAGTGGCCGCTGGTAATTTTCCTCTAAAACAGGAAAAGCTGAATGATCGGGCTAGTCCCTTCAAAGTTAAGTTGGCGTGAGGCCAATAACCTCGCCTGTAAAAAATACTTTATTACGGAAGCCAAAGCCAGCCTTGTATACAATGATGAACGACGAAGACCACGGCAAAGAAAACGACTAACCGATTTAAGAATTTTCTCATGGAATGTATGCACACTGTATAGAGATCGAGCTGCACAACAGCTAATCGATTCCCTGTCCAAATAAAATGTTGACATAACATCAATTCAGGAGATGTGGTGGCCGGGGAATGGTGCTGTCAGAGTATGAGATACATTACAGCTGTCATGCAAGACATCATGTGCTCGGTGTGGGGTTTCTAGTCAGCAAAAGAATGAAACCCACTGTTATCGGCTTTAAAGCAATAAATGAACGGCTATGCACCCTTCGCGTGCAGGGCAAATTTAAAATCGACTTTTTACGGTCCTTGTTATCCACCTTTCACACGAACTAAAGAGCTAGACTTTTGTGCGCAGCTAGTGTGATGCATGGAAAGTGCGTTAAACATAAGCCTCATAAAAGTTCACGCACCTACAGAGGATTCCCCAGATGATGAAAAAGAAGAATACTTTGAATCAGTCAAACTTAACATGCCTGTACTCAGTATGATGTAAAAATTGTCTGGGGGATATGAATGTCAAAACAGGTAAGGAGCGAGAGTTCTGCCAGTACATTGGCACACATTGGCTTACACGAGAACACTTTGCAACGAAGAGACCATAAACAACTACGGTCAAGCGACAGGACTCGCTCTAAATGCAGGGAGAGTAAGTCCTGGGGCTAAGATTTCGGGCGTAGAAGGGAAATGGACACACCTTAACAATACTGTCATTAGTAGTTCTGACTCTATCATAGGCAGTAGTCGTAGAGATCGGAACGACTGGTTCGATGACGAATGTCCGCTAGCGACTGACCGTATGTTGCGTACCGAGCAATGCAACAATCTCATAGAACGCGGGCACGCGAAGACGAATATAAAAAGCTCAGAAGATATGAAAAAACAGCTCGCCGGCGAAAGAAAGCAGCTTGAGAGAAGAACCTCGTCCGTGAATTAGAAAGGTACACATATCAAGGACCGTACCAGATGCGGAAGTTCTACCAAAGAGTCCGAGATATGAAGCAATATACACTACATTGCACATACTGCAAAGACAAAGATAGTAATCGGATCGCAGATCTGTAAGCCATCTTAGAGCGATGGGAAAAGCACTTTTATGAGTATCATTAGTATAGACGAAGTTAGCTGAGCAATAAATCGGCTCAAAATTAATAGGGCCCCGGGATCAGATGGGATCCCAGCGGAGCTGATTAAAAAACGAGGTCCCACAATACACCAAGCAATTCGTGAACTAATAGTGCAAATATGGAAGGAAGAAGCGATGCCAGAAGACTGGCGAAGAAGCATTCTATGTCCGATACATAAGAAAGAAGATATCACATCTTGCTGAACTTATCGTGGTATAACGTTATTGAGTACCGCGTATAAGATTTTCTCCTATATCCTTCAAGACAGGACATCATAATTGGTCCATACCAGTGTGGCTTCATCCCTGGCAAATCAACAACTGATCAAATTATCACCCTAAGGCAAGTGATGGAAAAATATCTACAGCTTCCAAACTTACTACAGTATCTATTTATAGACTCTAAAGCCGTTTAGGATAGCATAGCCAGATTACTTTATAAAGCCATGAGAGAAGTCGGCATCCCTAATAACCTGAAACGACCGAGTAGATTGACCATGAACCAATGTTATTAGCCATGTAAAAATATCCGGATCATTATCAATCTCATTGAACATCTACAACAGGCTCTGATAAGGGGATGAACTGGCATGCGCACCCTTCAACCTGGCGTTGGAGAAATTGATTCGTGACTCTGACGTAACGGTGAGAGGAACAATCCAGTTCATTCAGATACTGGCTTACGCAGACGACATCGACATCGTTGTTAGAAACCAACGGGCTGTACAGGAAGCTTTTATTTAGATCGAGCAGGCGACACGAGATCTGGGGCTGCACATAAATGAGAGCAAATCAAAGTACATGGTGGCCACAACTTCCCCTCTGGTCCCGCAATTAAAATAGTGGAGCGCGAATTTAAAGTAGTCCAATCCTTTGCCAATGTCGGCTTAACTATAGTAACCGAAAACAGCATGAAACCAGAAATACGCGCACAGTTGCCCAAAGCTAACAAAGCCTACTTTAGTCTTCAAATCCACGAACTTAACCATAGCATCTAAGCTGCCGGTCTATAAAACAATGGTCATACCACTACTTACATATGGATCTAAGACTTGGGTGCTTAGCAAAAAGAAAATTTTCAAGAAAAATTGTAATCTTGAATAAAGTTTGAAAATTTCCCAAATTTTTATTCAAAGTTCGCGAACTCTAATTTTCGGTCGTCATACTCGTCCAGATAAAAATAATTGAATATCTGGAGGAAAAATGTTAGTCAACATATGCACTTTACCATGTGCCATAAAAATTAAATAAATTCGAGGAGTGCAGAGAGTATTGAGCTGCAGCCGAGAGTGTTACTGAGCTGTGTCTGCATTCATTTAAGATCGATTTGACCCAGGTACTGAAGTCGAACGGCCATAAACTCTTTCTATGCCATAATCACTGTTACGCAAGTTATCCTCACTAGAATTTTTTCGCTTCTTTGATATCTTTTCTGGAAACAATTATTCATTCAGATGAAAATAGCTTAAGATTCACAGGAAGGCTGATATATCAAAAAATGTGTGTACTAAAGAAAACGAACAGGCCTTCGCTCACGACCTTATTTTGCTTCAAGTAAAGATTAATTAATCAAATTAATGAATAGATTACCAAATACAGGTTTTTCATAAAAACTTTAGGCTTCGCTGGGTGCCCGCAAAAGCTAATGAATTAGGTAAGACAAGGCTTACAGCCGCCATTGGAAAGATCAATTACTTGGTACAATCCATCTGTAAGTTATCTAAAGGCAGCCTTGAGACAAGAAGCTGCTAATAATACAAAATTGTAATTGGTTCTACATAGGTCTTAAAACGACTTGTGACTTCTAACAGATCTAAAAAAAGAATCAAACAGCTTTTAAGAGTAAGTAGGAAGAGGTTTAGAATACCTAAATAAAAACTTATCAACACTAAATTCGGCTAAGCTGCACAAACTGAGACTTATGTAGGTATTAAGAGGGATATTCTTATCTCCGCACTCAGTGGAGGGGCGTTCAAAAGCTTCGTTTTGCACAGGACATCGTTTAACTTAAAGTTTGCAATATAATGTAATGTAGGTTTCATGGTCTTCCGGTTACCGATTTTAAGTACATATTTAAATTTTATAAAAAATAACAATCCCTTCCGTATAATGTAAACATGTAAACCACAGCAAATTCCTCACTGCAGAAGTGTTAAACAATTTCAAACGTAAAAGTTGAAAAATGTGTAAAAAAATAAAAAAACAAACATTTATTTTGTCATCCAGTATATTCAGGACAATCATGAATAGACTTACCGACTTGTCGCCCAAACGTTCGACACGACAGTTAATTGCTGCCGTTTGTCCAGCTCTGGCTGTAATGTCCGTTGGCATTCCGAAGTCAAATACTGGTGGCGTATACGATTTATTCAAGCGCTGCTGTTCGCCCAAAGTGTTGTAATCGTCGTTCTGAATTGCTACAGTCGACGCTGATGAAGAAATTGCTGCAGTGGGATATCCGCTGAGAGCTGTTGGCGAAAGAACCAGAACAGGATGTGAAGTGAACAATTTGAATGATTATTAAAAAAAAAATAGAAAAATACTCGCGTGTACGAGTGATGCGATCGTGCAAAATGAAAACACAGAGCCTCTGCACTGGAAGGTAAACTAATTGCACTGTCAGCTTGTCAGTCAGAGTCTGTCGGAGAGTATAAAAGTGGGGAAGCATTTTGAATAATACATTTGCAAAACGCACTGTGACGGCCGAATGGACAAGTGACATAAGTTTTCGGCATGAGCAAGTAACTACTAGTTTCGGCCGAGTGAATTAGAATTTTCTGAAGTACGGATATATGTTAACCGAACCACCGAAGTTGTGGTGTCGATTTTTTGACATCTTTGATTTTGGCCATCACGATGACGGATGTGTGAACTGGTGCATTGTCTTGATGAAACAAAACTTTTTTCTTCGCCAAGTGCGGCCGTTTTTTCTGATTTCATTTTGCAAACGCTGCAATAAGTTCGCATAATACGCGCCGTTGATTGTTTTTCCTTTCTGATGATAATCAATGAAAATTATCCCACATGTATCCCAAACTGACGCCATAGCCTTGTCTGCAGATGGAACTGTCCTCGCCTTCTTTAGAGCTGATTCTCCTCTTTCAGTCCATTGTGTTGTCTGTTTCTTCGTCTCGGGTGTGAAGTGATGGACCCATGTTTCATCAATGAGTATGAATGAATGATGTGAAACTTCGACAAACACTCGATTTAAACATCCTCACGCGCGGTTTTTGTTCCATTGTGAGTAATCACGGCACCCATCTTGTGCACAGCTTTCTCATGTCCAAATTATCAGTCAAAATGTGATGTACAGCACTTTTTGGAATGCCTCTGTCATATCTGCTAGCTCACGCACTTTCATTCGACGGTCATCTTATACCATTTTGTGGATTTTTTTCACCAGAGCTGGTGTCTTCAACTTCTTTAGAGCTGATTCTCCTCTTTCAGTCCATTTTTTTGTCTGATCCTTCGTCTTGGGTGTGAACTGATGAACCTATGTTTCATCCATGAGTATTAATCGATTCAAAAATTCGACGTTATTGCTGTGAAACTTCGACAAACACACAATTGAAAAATCCTCACGACGGTGATACCCATCTTGTGCACAGCTTTCTCATGTTCAAATTATTAGTCAAAATGTGATGTACAGCACTTTTTGGAATGCCTGTCAAATCTGCTAGCTCACGCAATTTCAGTCGACGGTAATCTTATACCATTTTGTGGATTTTTTCTAACAGTTCTGGTATACACGACTCATTTGGACGACCACTGCTATGTTCGTCTTGAAAACTCGTACGACCTCGCTTAAAATCTGCCACCCAATATTTTATTATTGTAAACGAATGAGCAGACTCTCCCAGAGTAGAATCTAGCTCAGTTTTGATGTTGGTTGGATTGGGGCCTTTTAAATGAAAGTATTGTAGCACATAACGATGGAGAATTTCCTCCATGTTTAAAAATTCATTGAGAGCGTTCACTGTTGATGGCTGCCGTATAAATACTAAACAACGTAGCGTCGTCAAACAATAAATTTTAGCTTTGTAAGGTTGGTACTTGGTTGGTAGAAGTCCTTATCTATACGTCAGGTCGGGTACTTCTGGGACTACCCTCGTACGTTTGAGAATTATAATAAACCAAAAATATTCATTAAAACTAAAATATATATTTTTACTTTTAGTTGCAATTGTGGAATAAAGGGAATCCATTAAATTCTAATTCGTCCTGGTCTATAGTGTCTATATTGGTTGTTAAATTTAAGAATTTGTCACTCTCCTTAACATTTTACAATTTGTTAGATGAATCTCATTTGATATTGAAGGTAATATAGTGACATATACATAAACACCCAAAACAAATATAATCTTATACTCAAGTAATCAAAATAGTAATAATAATAATATTTGGCGTAACAGACCGTTGCGGTCCAAGGCCTAGCTTCTTGCGACCATTTGTGTTAAGCATGTATATTTTTGCACACAAATGGAAGGGACTTACGATTTAATGTCTTATTCGAACGGTGAATTGAGAAGCTTTATGTGACAAGTTATTACCCTCGGACGTTTGTTCAGTCAGAGAGGTAGGACAGTGAAAAATACTACGAACTACGAACCCCCGCTCAGAAATCCATGCACTTACTCACTGAGCCACAGCGCCCTCCAAGTAATTAAATGCCACTGTGCAACTCAACTCGTTACATTTTAATGTTCAATCAATTAACATTCCAAAGTTTTTTACTTTGTAGCTGCGCGTATGTGATTAAAAAAAAGAACTCACTTAATAATTCGGTATTCTGCCTAAAAAAATTAGCACACATAGTTTACACGAGAACACTAACAAATGACAATTGACAACGAGCCATATATATATTTTATTTGTTGCGAGTACAAAACTTGCGTGTAAGAATATCCACAAGCCACCTTTTCCTTCATTATGTCCTATATCCCCTTCTGGCTCCTAGGGCCTATACTAAGCCTACGAGCCATCGCGTGTAGCTCTCTCCAACTCTCCCCCAACTGTTCTGCGCCATGTATTTTTCGGACGACCCGTTCTTCTACCATTCTAAGATAACGGGTTCCATTGCATTGCGTAGTTTGCTATGGAACTGTCGCCTTTTCGGAGTGTATGACCAATTCACTGCCACTTCCGTCGTTGGATGGTTGTGCCTATTGTTTCCCACCCGTTCTCTGGTAAAGATATTCGTTAGAGAAACGCTAAGGCCAAACCTTTAAGATATTCCGTAGGCCACTATTTACGAACGTTTGTAATCTTTTTCTGATAGTAGCGGTCACCTTCCAAGTGCTGCACCTATACAACAGCAAAGATTCAACATTTGAGCGGAACAGTCGCAGCTTGGTGTTTTAGCTGATCGCATTGCTTCGCCATATAATGGACATCATTTGGCCTTGCCGATTCGGTTGACAGTTTCCTGTTCAATTGCACATTCGGTCGAGACAATACTCCCAAGATATTGGAAACTCTCTATTCTCTCTACCGGCTGTCCAGCAATGTTAAGTTGAGTTACTGAGTTGTTGGTGCCGAGGTTGATAATTCGGCAGTATTAATCTTCGAACCCGCAACATTTGCCTCCATCTCCACATTTGTTGTCATTTGATGCAGCTCCATAATCCTGTGTGAGAGTAAACAAACATCGTCAGCATAGTCAGGATGTTTGAGTTGAGATGTAAGAGTCCAACGAACTCCTCCGTTTCCAGCAGATAAAGCTGCGCGAAGCACGTCGATAATCACCAACAAAAAAAGTATCGGCGATAGAATGCAACCTTGTCGTACCCCACTTAGGATCTCCAATTACTCTGACAGCTTTCCTCTATGCAGCACATGACATTTAGAGCCATCATAGGTTGCTTTAATAGTAGCTATCCGTTTATCGGGTATACCTCTCATGCGCAAGGCGAGCCAGATAAACTGTCTGTTGATACTGTCAAACGCCTTCTCAAAATCTATGAACAGCAGGCGCAGTGGTGACCGGAATTTAATGCACTGTTCAATAATGATCCACAGGGTGTTTATGTGGTCTACACAGAAGGATCCAGTGCGGAAACCAGCTTGGTAGGCACCGAGTGTATCTTCCAGATGTTCCTTAATTCGCTGAAGTACTACTTTGGCTATTACCTTTGCAACTGCATTAAGAACGCAAAGCCTTGCCAGTTTTCGGACTCCATAAGACTACCTTTTTTAGGGAGCTTGACAATCATTCCCTTCTTCTACTCGTCGGGGAAACTTTCTGCCTCCCAAGCTCTCTCTCAACAAGAGGATATAAAAGCTTTGCTGATGTCGTTGGAGTGGCACGCAGAAGCTCTGTCCTACCAACTTGTTGTTCTTTAGTGCCTTCATCGCGGTAGCGATATCATCTTTACCGAGAGTTGAGGTGCGAATTCGGGAAATTATTACTTCCGGCAGCTCCGTTTGATTTGGGTGCATATCGTTGGCGAATACACGGTTAAGGATCGTAGAGAAATGCTCCTTCCATCGCTGGAGCTGATCCTCATCTGAAGGATCGGGTACGGCACCATCGAGGCCTGGCTAAAGCGGTGACCACCTGTCAGCTCTTTGGTGATTCTGTAAACGGTTCGCACCTGCTCGCTGCTTTCTATGCTTCTGAGGCCAGATTGTTAATATAATTAGGTTTGTCACGTCTTACACTACGCTGCACTTCTCTCATTTTTCTTCGATACATGGACTCTAGCTCGATCCTCGCTGATGCTGTGGTATCTACAATACTAGCTTTAATTAGCTTATGTTCTTCAATCCGCATCCAGGTATCCTCGGTAAGCCACGTGCTTTGACTTGCTTGGCTTCTACCAACAATACCTCCAGATGTGAAAACACAGTTTTCCAATATTCTTGGATGGTTGTCGGCAGTGAGCTGCTGATTGCTTCCACTCCTTGTGATAAATGATCCCTTAATTGTTAGCGCACTGAATGGATCTTTAGTCGGCCGATGTTTTACCTAGGCATTCGGATGATAGTGTGGAATCTTTTAACTGATGCAGAACGTAACTGGACTGTGGCTACCATAAGGTGATGATCCCGTACCATACCCATGTCGGTTCCTCGTCTGTTTCGGACGTCTAAAAGACATTCCTAAAACGTCGATGATCACCATTGATTTGGTTGGATGATGATTGCCTGTCAGTTGACACCCAGCTGACCTTGTGGCAGGTCTTATGCGCAAACATTGTGCCTCCTATGACAAGGTTGTTGGTGTTACAGAAATCAACAAATCTTTCACCATTGTCATTTCGTTCGCCGAGGCCGTGCTTCCCAATCACATGTATGAGTTCTTCATTGTCATTGCCAACCTTGGCATTCAAGTCCCCCCTCACGATGACGATGACGATCTCCGTTCGGCGTTGCGTTGAATACAGCGCTTAGCTGATTGTATAAGTTGTCCTTTTCATCCTCAGTCGAGGGATTCGTTGGGGCGCAACACTGATCGTGACGAGCCGTACTCTAGTCCGAAATATGGCCCATAAGTTCATATCACCATGTGGGTGCCAGGAAATTAGCCCTCTGTGTGCTGTTGGCGTTAGCAGCAGACAAACTCCAGATTTACGGGGACTGCCGGAGGGTTTGCCGGAATAGAGTAGCACAGTGTTACACGCTGGGGATTGGTATTCTTCCGCGTCGAACCATCTTACTTCTCTCACTACCAGTATGTCCAAATTATATCGAAGAAACTCACGTTCCAGTTGAAGAAATCTGGCATTTTGAGGTCCTCCACTCCCTGAGTCAAGGAGCGTCCTAAAATTCCAAAAACCAGTCTTAGTCCGGGTACAATAGCCAAAAGTCGTCATTATTCGATTATTACTTATCCGAGGCGTTGTGTCGGTTTCAGTAGCGGGCATTTTTCGGTACCGCATGGTGCTAACCCACGTTACCTAGACTAGAAATGCTAGACCGTTCGCACTTGCAATTTTTGCCTACATATATAAGGATTTATACACATAGTTGCCCGGGGACCACCACTAGGAGGTAGAGCAAGCACTACATCACTAACTTGATTGTTGCGCTACTGGTTCAAACCAAGTTTTGAGCAGTCAGTAGTTTCCCGATCAATCACAATGCTTTTAAGAACAATACAAATTCATTAATATTCCAAACAAATTTTAACATCAATTAACACTTTTGTAAATACGCACAACTATAAAAAACAAGCAAACACCACGTTCTTACACTCTCGCAAATGCGCACTAGCTGATGTGTATCTACCATCTGCCGTAGTTGCGTAATAATATCAAATTTGAAGGTATATGTGTAGGACATGTATCTGATGGTATCTGCGTCTTCACATTAAAATATTCTTAACTGTACATGAAGAAAAGTGTTAAAGTGGCCGATTACTAGACAGTGGCCGACCACTAGTGCCGTTACACTACATATCCACTGACGTTTTGCTGATAGTCGCACAGCCGTATTGGCTGCTCTCTGCCTGCCGCATATATCTACAGGAGTCAGTGCGGATGTAGGTGTAGGATGTAGGATGTAGGATGTGTCTTTAGCATATAATCTATTCGGGAACTTTAAATAACACGCAAACATTTTAGAATCGTCTATCCTCTTTATTTTGACAGTAAGACAGGTCTTAAGGTCCATCCATTTTCGCCTTATCCGTTACAAATTTTCGCTTCAAGGATAATAAAATTGCTATATCTAAGTTACACTTAAAACGCAATACTGTTTATCTTTATCCCTATAATTTTTGTATTTTTAAACTTCACGTCTATTTTGTGTGTTTATTTAACATAAGAGCTATAAGGACTTATTGGGGTTTAGTTTTTTTAATACCACTATATTATCAGTCACTGTCAATACTTTTAGAAGAATGATTTATTCACACCTTTTGTATTTGTGAAGTTTGCCAGTTTACTGCCAGTTAGCAGTTAAGACAAAAATTGAAATTGATGACATTGAATGAATGGTCAACAAAGTGTTTCTAAAATGTAAGAAAAAACTAACATTGGAAGGTTTACGATACTAATTTTATTAAGTGTTTATGGTAAATAGATTCAAAAGTTCAATATTCAATGCTATAAGCACGTCCTCAACAAATACCAAAGATAAACACAATATAATGTACAGAAGAATTATTAATGCAATATTCTGTGCCTTGTGCCTTCTCTACTTGAGCTAAGTAATCAAATTTATAATTTCCATTTCCAGCCCAAAATTTCATTCAAAAGTGTCCTTTTAACGTCCATTTCCGTTCATTTTTATAAAAATAAAAGCAACAAACAATGACACCATGAAACATCAGCAACTCTATAAACGGACAAATGCCCATGGCGCATACTTGGAAGCAGACACTCTGACACAAAAGAACGACCTGCTGGTTTTAATGGTACAACAACATGCCACTCTTCGCATATTCCAAAAAAAATCCAACATAAAAATGCAGCACAATTTCTTAATGAGAACCGTTTCAACAATAAGAGGACAAATAATAATAAGAAAATAGAATGCCTAGAGGCCAGACGATGTGGATGGCATGTCGACGATGATAATAATGATGATGACGATGATGATGAGATGATAAAAGGCGACAACGGACGTGCAAATGTATGAGAGTGTCTTCTCAAACATTTTCGCCTTTAGGTGGATTTTTCACAATCGGCTAAGTACGACAGAATTAGAGAATTATTGCCCTACAAGAATGCAATGACTACTGACACCGACATGAGCACACGGAGGCGTATACGCAATGTCCAAACACTTCGATTTGATTGTTAGCTACAGGGCGCACCACACCTTCATTGTTTCCAACACACGGAAACACATATTTTTATATCTGTGATATACTCGTTCCTACCATACATTTTGATTCAACAAATATTAGAACAGTTGCTGACTGATGTTGTTGCAGTCTCCACGTAAGAATTATTATTTGTGTACGAATGCATGACCGAATAAAGAAGACGATATGCAGGCAGAACAGACCGAAAAAAGGCAGGAAGAGAAAAAAAAATGGTGACCCACATTTAAATAACATCGAGTCTAGCACTTTGTATGCCAAATAGAATTGAATGCGGGAATAAAATAATTGGCATTGTCCAGTCGCCATTTCGACGGACTAAAATGTCACTGCAGACAAAGTCAATTTAGTTGTTGTTTTGTTCCTTTTTTGAAGCTTTGTTCGTTTCTTCGCTTTTTTTTTGGTTTTGCATCCGTCTTTTTCATATGCACTAAACAACTGAAAAGCTGCGGACAGGAAAAGTAGTGTCGTATACTATAAAATGACCCAATTTATGTTTTGTTTAAGGAGGTTTTTAAGTTTTTGTGTTTTATGCATGAAATTAGTGACCAAAAAAGAATTATTTTTTAACTCGAATTTGAGATAATCTTTTTAAATTCTTTGTGGTACTAAAATTTAAATTAAAACTTTATTTCGCTTTAGTATAACTATTCATGAAGCTGGGATGCTTCCGGGTAACAAAAGATACTTGCACGACCGACGAATTTATTGAAGTTCAACTCATCACAGAGTTTTGAAACTTTAAATGAACGTAGCACAATAATACAATCATTAAACAATCGACCTTTCGTGCTTTAAGTTTGGTAACCATCTTATTAGCCATTTTAGAAATATGAAGTAGACACAACACAACTGCAATTTCATCCACTTGAATTTCTATAGAAAACTAAAAAGAACGAACTCAAACTCAAACCAATCATTAACGCAGTAAAAGACAACCAAAACACAGCACAGCTCTGATTGTTTATCTGCATTCTGCAGAATTAGTGTCAGTGGTGCTCGAAGGAAACCCGGCGCGTCCAAAACGCACGAGTTTTTCTCATCGCACTGATTATATAGATTCCAACTACACATGCTACTAGCAGTTACGTTTACTGCTGTATTTACGGTGTACGGTTTAGTTGATGTGTGAAATTTCATACAATGTGAGTTTATAAGTTTGTGAGTGCTCTGGTGTAAGCATTCAACTCCACCGACCACAACTTTTTCTGCTATCGCAATATTTCCAAACCCACACTGTGTCTAGTAGGCGCAAGCCCTATAAGCGTAAGCGTACCTATGAAGTCGTACCTTTAAAGTTAACATTGCCAGAAAGCCGTTCGAGGTAGTCGACAGTTTAATCAGGCCCTTTTCTTATAAGGAAATCGTTAATCTAAACACGAATAGCATTAGGAAGCTGGTGAGTTTTCTAAAAGTTCATTGTCTCTTGCGGTGTCACCTTAACAAAATTGGTGTGTGCCAAGAGACAGAATGTAGGTTCTGCTCGGAGGATGATGAGTCATCCGAGCATATCCTCTGGTAATGTCCAGCACAACTTTGGTTAAGGAGACGCATTTTTAAATTCTCTATATTAACTTCACTTGCCCGTGGCTGGCTGGCTGGCTGGCTGGCTGGCTGGCTGGCTGGCACACCAAATCTTGTGATCAATTTTTAACCCACTTCCTAAAGCACAAATGTGTATCTCCAATTACAACACTTTCTGTTAAAATTTGGGGCCCCTCAGGCGCGGGGTCGGGGGACTCTCATACAAATATTTTACAAAAAGTACCCGATTTTCTTCAAATTTTATACACATGTGTATCTCCAATGGAAACACTTTTTGTAAATATTTGGAAGTGATCGGGCCCCGGGATCGGTTTTACAGATTTTGTAAAAAAAAACTCCCAATTGTCTTAAAATTTTATACGCGAGTGTATCACCGACGGAAAACACTTTTTGTAAACATTTGGAAGTGTTCAGGCCCCGGGGTCGGGTGGCACCCATACAAATTTTTTATAAAATAGTACCTGATTTTCTTCAAATTGTATACGCGAGTGTATCTCTGACGGACAACACTTTTTGTAAAAATATTGGCGTCGGTGACGGAAGGCCCCATTAAAATTTTTAAAAATTTACCGATTTTCTTCAAATCTTCAAATTTTAAACACACATGTTTAATCCTATGGACAACGCTTTTTGTAAACATAAAGTGACCCCAAGGCCGAGGGGCTTTCATATAGATTTTTAAAAATTAGCCCGATTTTCTTTAAATTTTATAGACATGTGTATCCCTGATGGAAACACTTTTTGTAAAAATTTTAGAGTGATCAGTATAAGGGGGCTCCCTTTGCACGCTGTGTATCAATTAGAGAATTTACACGAAAAATTTAAATTTTTATGGGTTGTTTTTTTCATAACGAAATATGCTCGACACCGGATTTGAGATATTCTGCCACTAAGGACATACTATCCTTCACTATGGATTAAATACACCCTATGATACAATAGATCTTTTAGGTTGCAGTGTCTGCCATATTCTGTCTGCTAGTGTATTGTTTAAAAAAAAATCGGGGTAGTTTTTCTTATAAAATTTGTGTGGGTGCCAGCCACGGGCACGCGAATTTAATATAGAGAATTAAAAAAAAAGGCTCGGTAAGTCGACGGCGTTGTCAGTCATAGTTGGTGACTCCTCATGTGACCATTTTCAAAACAAGGTCAATTGACTCCAGTTGTCGAAAGGTGAAAAACTCAGCTTCGAGGTTCGAATCGCAGAAACACAAAATATATTTTTCACGGTCTCACCTCTGACACACGACCGAGAGTAATAATTTGGCCGAAAGCTTCTCAATCCAACATTCGGATACGGCATTAAATTGTAGCTTCCTTCCATTTGTGTGCAAAAATATAACACGCACAAAACGAATGGTCGCGAAATGCTGGGCCTTGTACCGCATCGGTCTGTCGCTCCAAATATTTTTATTTAAGTGCCTATATATTATCTTGTGTACTCATTCAGTATAGGTCGTTTAGGGTACATAGATTACTCCTCTCATTTGATCAGTGAATAGAACCAAAATCGCCACTTTCATGACAAACAAACCGCGACCCAAATTCAATGCTCAATAATTGCTCCCATGATTGCTGACAACACCAAGGGGATCGTGTTGTTATCAGTCGCAACTGTTTTCAACTTATACGATTTTTCTCCTTTCTATACACTGCCAACAACTTTGCTAAAAAATTGTAACTTTCAACTCCCATACTGATATGCTGGCAAGCCAAATGGAGATAAATTCATACTTTCGTGCACGCGAGACTTGATTTATATGAATTTACAAAGATTTTCAATAAACTGAATAAAATGGAACACAAAAACGAACTAAAAATAAACATATTTTTCAAAACACACTTTATTTACGCGAAATTGTGTATGAAAATATTTTTGTATTTGCGAGGCTTCTCAAATACTTTACAAATTCCAATGTCGCTCGTGCGCGTCTTGCACGTGTTGTGGTTAATAAAAAAAAATGAAATAAAAATAAATAAATACACATGAAGGCAACAAAAAGTCCTTTGCGCGCTAGAAACTCATTGTCAGCGTATCGTGTTTTCCCTTTGTTTTGGTTCGGTTTTTGTTTCCTTCTCAAGGGACAGACGACTAGATTGATTTTACTTGAATCACTTTTCAGATATATGTATGTATTACTAAAGTATACATGTTTCAAGTTTAGCCTTTTTTATTCCACATGCGACCCAGTCGAGTAATAACTGCCACGCCAAAAGCATACCAAACTAATATCAAACCACCGTTTGAGTATTTCTTGGGTGAGATTGTTATCCATGAAATTTACAGCACTTCCATTCCAGCAATACTTACTAGCACATCTCTGGGAAGGGGCGGCGTAATAATACGTCTATAAAACTTTTTTTCTCGTTTTATCTGCGAAATCCTTTGTCAGATTCCGTTCGTGGATTTTAAGTGTCATGTGCGATGATGTGCGGTAAAAATAAAAACCTTCATAAACCAGCTGATAAAATCCGAGCCATAGCACTTGTGGCCAATTACGAAAATAGAAAATTTTGATTTTGGTTTGAGCGACTGTTATTAGTTATTACTTTTATAGAATCAAATTGCAATATATTTTTATCCGAATATACCGTAAAGTGTACTTTTAACTTTTGACGAAGATTTTAATTATTGCTGCAGAATGGTGTAAACGTAATTGCGTCTGCATTTGCGGTAACCGGCATAGAAACTTTTTATTACATACAGGGTTATAGCCTTTTGAAATACAATCGTAACTGGATTTATTGGCATGAATGAAATCCAGTACTCTTTTTCTTCTTTCTTAATTCCGGAAAGTAAAATTTAAGCAGCACAAATCTAACAAATGCTGGACAGGGAAGGATAACTATCTGAGAGCTGGACAGAGCTTTTGCTTTGTACTGATTGTACTCATAATTCGGATTTCCGTTTCTGATTGTTGCCTGTATCCTTGTAGTTACTTAACCATCATAATGCTCCTTCAACTTTCGCAATCAACAAATTACTTGACCAACGGTGCCAATTGAATATAAATATCGTACAAATCAGCGTTTCCAAATTTTTCATTTGCTGTTCATTTAAGAGAACATATACATATATTGTTTTATTAACAAAACACAGCTTACTTATATTTTTTTTCCAAACAAACTCTGTCACATCCTTTTTAAAACTTTTGTAAGCCATTCCATTCGCTAAGACATATTTATCAACTGCTCCCTCGTTGAAAATTTTAACAAAAAAATATACTTTTAATTTTTATAACTTTTTTATATTTACTATTTACGTTTTTACTTTACTAAACAAAAATTTATTAAATATAAAAATTAATTTTTTTATTTAAAAAATGGAGGTGTGGGCACAACACGACTTTCTTTAACGGACGGGCCGGAATCTTCAGTAAATGTATACAAATTTATTTATTTTTTGTTTTTGTTTAAATTTCTCCTAAGTGCTATACTTTTTGAGTTATTTGCAAAAACTCGAAAAAAAGTAAACGGTCACTTTAGGCTGTCAGATTTCCGTCAAAATTATCTGACCCCTCACAATTTTTGTAAAAAGCTTAGATATGAATTTTCATTCCGATAAGTTCAGCCGTCTGGGCAGACAGGGATTTTTTTATTTTCGCTTTTTCTGACGGTAATGGGTATATCAAAAATCCCGAGTTCGAAAATTTTCATGTAACTATACTTTGTAAAAGGCAGTAATATTGTTATAAGTTAATAGAATTTAATAGAAAGTATGATCTTGCTTCTTCATTATTATCTATCCAAATCTGGGAAAAAATTTGAAAACTGCTTTCCTCATTTCTTTTTTAACGTTAAGCTGCAATCTGTTTTTCCTCTTGATGAAAACATTGCCTCGCATAAGTATGAAGTCAATGGAGCAGCAACATGCTTTAAAGTCTATATATATGTATAGCCAGAGTAGAAGCTTATAAAGCCCAAATAAACTGACACGACTACGCAGGTTGACCATGGCCACGTTTAAATATCCGGATCACTATCAAGCCCATTCAACATCAATAACTGGCTCAGACAAGGGGATAGACTGACCTCCGTCCTCTTCAACCTGCCGTTGGAGAAAGTGATCCGAGACTATAAGGTAACGGCGAGAGGTACAATCCTCTATAAGTCCATTCAGATATTGGTTTACACAGACCACATCGAAATCGTTGTTAGAAACCAAAGAACTTTACAGGGAGCTTTCATCCATATCGAGCAAACGGCACGAAATCAGGTGCTGCACATAAATGAGAGCAAAACAAAGTAAATGGTGGCCACGTCTGCGAGTAGGAGATCCAACATTGGTCCCTCAATTAAAATAGTGGAGCACGAATATGAAGTAGAGCAATCTTTAAACTATCTCCGGTCAACAGTAGCAGCCGATAACAGCATGAAAACAGAAAAACGCACACGGTTGCTCAAAGCCAACAAAGTCTACTATAGTCTGTCTCCTATACGCATTTTGACCTCTTAGCCGCGTTCGAGAGAAAAGTCTTACGGAGAATTGTTGGCCCTGTATGTGAGAAAGGACGATTCCGCAGACTTTATAATGATGAGATCTACAAGCGCTACCGCGATATTGACATCGTGAAGATAATTAAGCTTAGTAGGCTTCGGTGCGCAAGACACCTAGCTCGCATGAGCGAAGGGGATCCTGCTCGAAAAGTCCTTTGCGGTGGGACCTATGGAATTTCTTCTTAAATTTCTTTAAATATTTGACTTAGGAACTTTCTCGATTTACTTTCTCGAACGTCTCCAATTTAATGCATTAATAATTAAGTACCTATGCTCGTGACTGCATCTGGGATATAAGTCAATTATGTCAGCGTTAACATTTTCATTGTTTGGTATATAAAACTAGCTGACCCGACAGAAGTTGTCCTGTCCAACTTTCAATAAATTTGTTTGTGATCGTTTTGTGAATTTGTGAAGAGTTATTTTTTTTTTTTTATATTTACATTTCGATTGCAATATCATAGCAAAACAATCTAAACAAAGCATTTGTTTGTTTGGATTGTTTGCATCACTGTCACGTCACTATTTCGTTCATTGCAATGCTTTCGTTCATTGCAATGTAGCATAAATACACGACATTTTTCTAAGTAAAAGGAGCGGGAGGAGAAAATTTAGTACGGTATCAAAAATAATTTTCTGTTGCGATTTTGAGTCACATTATTGGTCACATAATTGTGTTACATTTTTAAATTTTGGGAATTAAGTCATTTCTGAACCGATTTGTATGAAATTCGGTATGGTCTTTTGAAGGTCCTGTGGGGGGTCATTTGGGGGTCTTTTAAGAGTCCTTCGAGCGGTCTTTTGTGAGTTTTTTATGGTTTTTTGATGGTTTTTAAGCGTCTTTTGGTAGTCATTTAAGGGTTTTATGGAGTCTTTTAGGGGTCTTCTGAGTATATTTTGGGCAGTCTTTTTCTTGTCCTTTGGGGGCCTTTTGAGGGTCTTTTGTGGGTCTTTTGGGAATTTTTTTATGATGTTTTGAAGGTTTTTTGTGGGTCGAACAAAACAAAGAAATAATTTCGAAAATCCATCGTTCGAATCATTAGTTATGGTCACGGGCTCATACAAAAATCCCATGGAAAAGAGTACTTTCAGTTTTTCCCGAATTTCTCAATTTTTCGGGCAACTTTTCCAATTTTTCTGTCAGTACGAACCTTACTCAGACTATGACGAACATTTTAAAATAACAATGAGCCAAATCGGTTCAGCAGTTCTCAAGTGATGCGGTTACCAACGAACGGCAATTAATTTTTATATATATAGACAGGTAAAGTGTGTAAGCTGTGTAAATATAGTCCCTCTCGTTTGCTCGAATTGTGGCTAAAAATGCGTAACTAATTATTTTGCATAAATGAAAAATAAGCGGACGACAGACAACGATTATAGAAAAAATCATTATTCATTCCTAAAAAGCAAAGCGATGCTGATAATTTAATGTGGTCTGGTATTCTGAAGGGTGTGCGGCGCTGTGCTACTTGTGGGATTTGCCAGCACGTCAATGCGATTTTTTATTTGCTTTTCAATCTATCGGAGGCTTTTGGGACTTTGGTCTAAGGTTGGACAGTAACTCTAGGACCGATTATGAATTCTTGTAACAATGAATTCCTTTTGTTGTTGTTTTGTCCCTAGAACAATTTATGACCAACTGCGAAATTTCTTTTAAATTCAGAGAAATTTTCTCGCTATTCTGCGTGCGTCGACATTTCGATGTTTTCTACGAACTTGTAGGGAACCTGAACAATAATTTGAATTTTTTCCCCTTCATATGATGATGAGTGATTTAAATTTAATGGATTCAGTGATACTGAATTTTATATACACACATATTTTTGTTAATTCGCTCGGCAAGTTTTATATTTTATTTATTTTTTAATTTGCGGCGCAATCTCGTATAACGCCAAGCACAGCATGGTCGTTAAGGTCAATAAAACAAATATGTATATGTATTTGTATTTTTGTATAAAAGTAATAAGTTATTTCTGTATCTAATATATGTGGCTATGAACAAAATTGAACTGCTCGTTAGAGTAAACTTATTGCAGTGTTATAAAATGTGATCAATTTATTACGCTTCAATAAAATAAAAAATAAAAAAATTTCATTAAAAAGCGTTGCTCCCATTATGGTTTATGTCTCTGGTAAAACTTGTGAACCATTAAATTCATATGCTAATTAAATATTTAATCACAATCTTAGAACTTCTTTGTGTGTTGGTGACATAGCCATTTAGTATATAGATACCTTCGGCTGTTGTCTGGCCAAAATGGCGAAGCCAACTGGAAATCGTCTGCAAAAACGAATTCAGTGTTATGATAATGAATCACAATTCTCGAGATTAAATCAGACAGTTCTTCAAAATCGTTAAGTTTTCGATTGCGATTACTTTTGGCAGTCACAGGAAGCCATTTTGAAAATTTTGAGAAAAATACCTTCTAAAAAACAGCCTATAAAAATTGAAATTTTTCTCTTAAATTCTTTAATCGGACATTCTCATGTATATGAAATTAAAAGAAAATCGGGTACATTTTGTAAAATAGCCCCCGACCACGACGCCCCACTGAAAGTGTTTTCATCGGAGACACACATGAGTACAAGGTTTACATAAAAACGGGCTTTAGGAAGGAAGCTACTAAACGTGGCGAACAATTGTTAACAAACGGGAATATGCTGTCTTAAATTAAAAATTAAAATTCCTGTTTTTATAAGTTTTGTTGGGGTTTTCAACAACGAAGGGGTTTTAGATGATTCAGCGACACTGTGATTAATCACAGTCATAAATTTTGCAGTATATTCGCATATGTGTCTTAGGATTTGTCACTAGAAAACGGTCAGGCATTATAATAGACCTTCCGTCAAATTTTTGCGGAACTGAAAATATCTGTCTTCTAGACGTAGTGAAAGATCTCTTTTATATTTCATTCTTGGCTATTGGTTCTTGGAATTATAATCTTCTGTTCTGAGCGATGGATTCGTTTTACGTTAAATATTTTTGTTCACAGCGATGGTGTTTAGAATCAATGGAAAATGTACTTTGTTAAAGAAAGTTAAAGGAGCTGGTTCTTTGTTGAAATAATTTTCAAGCCCTCTTTCAGGTACCTCATTAGGTATTCCATTTCATCTTTGCTTTCGACCAAGGGTTGATTGCAAACGCCTTGATGTAGATAATATTCGAATTGAAAAGGCAAAATGCAAAGTTGAGTAAGTAGCAATCGGAAACGGAAGTTTGTATTTCAGGTACAGAATCAGATGTGCATATTCGTTATAAGCTAACTGATTTCACCTACGTTCATAGTTTTACTTGAAGAGCAACTTTCTGACAGCTGTTTCCTTTGCACGAGATTTATTTATTTCTTTATTATAAAAACTAAAGATTCTTGATATTTTAAATTAACAAGAGTTAGGTAAACTACTCCCTACTAGTAGTTTTAAGCGAAGTTTTGTAAATATTATTATTTCTAAATACTCGTACTATAAAATCATTCCAATTATAGGCATAATTGCTCATTAAAGATCTTAGAATACAAAAATATAGGAGATCTGATGCATCAAAGAGATGTCCTCATCATCACTGGGTGTGGTATTTTATTCGCTAGCATTTTTTACATCCATATTCACGGAATATAAAAAAACGGAATTAAGACATCAAAAGCTCTTCAGAGATAAAATTTATATCGATATGGAAATTTTTGTTTTTTCTTTACGTTTGCCTAAAGTTCCAAGAACACGTAAGTATACCTCAAAGACTACGAAGGACCCAGATAAATTAAGAACTAAGGCTGAAATGAGAATTTACTTTTATTGCTGTTGGTTGTAAAAAAAAAGAAGAAAATGGTAGTGGAAAAGAATAAAAACCAAAATAGGCTTAAGTATCTGCCCGACAAGAGGAATCGAAATTCGATTTATCAGGGAGGGAGCAAATTAAGTCGCTTTGGCAATTTAAAATAATTGAAATTGTAATGATGTTTCCATCTGTAGACGTGGTATGAAAGGACAATTTTCTATCGAAAAGAAAATGTTTATGTCTTTAACTGCTACAATTGTTGTTCTTCAGTTGTTTCGATAATCTCTAATCATTGCCAAATGAAGAAAGCTTTAAATTGAACAATTTCGTTGGATTTGTTTGGTATTTTATGTTTACACAGTGCAGGGCTTTGAGATTAGCACAATTTACGTGGTAATCACCATTATTTAGGGATATCCTTTTCTTAAGTGTGAACGTGTTTTTTTTTGTATATCTTACACAAAATCCCTGACAATTTTATTTTGTAACACGGGAAAGGATTGCTGAAAAAGTAGTTAGTTTATTCTTTTTGCTTTAACTTTAATCTCTCTAATATAAGGAGCATAAAAGATTAATAAAACTTTTAATGATGCGTCTTTCGAAAGTTAAATTAATAACTGTAAAAAATGCAATTGTTAATTCGAAAAAATAATATATGTTTAATAAATGTTTTGGAAATTATTTATGTATGAGCATACCTTGCGTTCAAAATGCTTTGATATTAGATGAAGATAATTTTTGCAATACACTGATCGTTATTTGAAAATTGGAGATAATTGGTAAACACATAATTGGTATAAGACGCAATAAAAATTTCGTTTCGAGTGGTTAAACACGTAACTATTTGGTCTACCACGCTCCCACCTCACGAATGTCTGGTAAAAGTTAGAGAGTAATAAGTGTCATGAGAAAGCTTCTAATGCGCCTTTCGGATATGGTTTTAAGTTATTTGTCGCGTCCATTTAAATGCAAAAATACGCATAACACGAATGTTTGCAAGTTAGAAGGCTTTCGATCACAACGGTCTGTTGCGCTAAATATTATTAATAATATGAACCAAACGCCAATGCTCAATGCAGATCAATAAAAGGTTTAGGTTCCAGAAGAACTTATCAATTTTACGTATCAAACAAAAAGCGGTCGCTTCTTCTGGTTACTCATTAACTTTAATGATAACTCGTACGTGTCTGGTACTGGTCTCCCGCAAAAATCTCTCCACCGGTCCCGTTTTCGAGCCGATGTCATCCAGCTTGGCATCACTAAACTCTGGGCGTCCTGGTCTACGCCATCCTTTCAGCGTAGGCTTGGCCAGCCTCGCTGTCGTGTTCCACAAACCCTACCGCAAAGGACTTTCCGAGCAGGATCCTCTTTGCTCATGTGACCTAGGTCTCCTGCCCACCGGAGACTACAGAAAAGAATTCTCTTCACGATGTCGACACCGCGGTAACGCTCGTAGATCTCATCATTATAGAGTCTCTGGAATCGTTCTACCTCACATACGGGGCCAACAATTCTCCGTAATACTTTTCTCCCGAACGCGGCTAAGAGGTTAGAATGCTTTTTGCTAAGCACCCAAGTCTCGGATCCATATGTAAGTACTGGTACGACCATTGTCTTATAAACCATCAGCTTGTATGTAATGCTTAAATTTTTGGATTTGAAGAGTCTTGACAGATTATAGTAGGCTTTGTTAGATTTAAGCAACCGGCTGCTACAGTTGACCCGAGATAGTTGAAGGATTGCACTACTTCGAATTTGCGATCCTTAATTTTAATTGCAGTACCAATGTTGGATCTTTCACTCGTAGACGTGGACTCAATGTACTTTGTTTTGCTCTCATTTATGTGCGGCCCCAGATTTCGTGCCGCCTGCTCGATTTGGATGAAAGATTTCTGTACAGCCCTTTGGTTTCTTCCCACGATGTCGATGTCGTATGCGTAAGCCAGCATCTGAATTGACTTGTAGAGGATTCTTCCTCTTTCCGTTACGTTAGAATCTCGAATTACTTTCTCCAACGCCAGGTTGAAGAGGACCCATGCCAGTCCATCCCGTGGTCGTAGCCCGTTTCAGATTTTTAATGGGCTTGATAGTGATCCAGATAATTTTACTTTGCTTATAACATTTGTCATGGCCAACCTATATAGTCTTGTTAGTTTTGGGAATGCTGTATTCTCTCATGGCTTCATAAACTTCTACTCTGGCTATGCTATCATAGGCGGCTTTAAGGTCTATAAAAAGATGGTTTAGTGAGTTTTGTAACTCTAGACATTTTTCCATCACATGCCTATAAGGATGAAGCCTCATTGATATGGAGCAATGATGACTTTAGTGTATGGGGCTATCCTGTCTTAAAGGATAGAGGAGAAAATTTTATACGCGGTACTTAACAACGTTATACCACGATAATTGCTGCATGTTGTGATATCTCCTTTCTTATGTATGGGGCACAGGATGCCTCTTCGCAAGTCTTGTAATAAACCTAAAAATCAAGGAATTCTGTAAGACTTGTTTGAAACACTAAAGTCCCATTAATTGCAAATTTAAAGTCAAACTAAAAAAAAATTCAGACGGCCATGCTTTCGTCTTAGTACAAATATATTCGGAATTCCGTGAGAAAGGGGTCTGGTAGTAAAGCCAGTAAAAAATTGAAAATTAAATGTATATATATATACTATTAAAGGTACATTATTGCTCTTATATTCATGTGATATTTATATTTTTACAAATCGCATCGAAAGTGTTTGATTGAATTAAACTTTATCGCAAAAGATTGAATATGAATGTTTGAAAACATGGGCTTTTGATCAAGAGCTCCCCGTTTTATTCAACTTGACTTTTCCTGTTTTTGGTTTTTTCGACTCCTTTGAAGTTATTTTTAACCAAATTTCGCGCGACCTAGTGAGCTGAAATTTTGTCATCAACTTAGTATCATGTGACATTTTTGAGACCGTGCGTGTCACTAGTCGGATGTGTAGCGTGTGATCCGTGGAAAATAGGTTTATCTTTCTAATATTGCGCGTACGACTCTTACCGCGAGTTGCGTATGCCAGGTGTAATGCGTGGAATATGGGGTCTTCTTTGAAATAGGCCCTGCCCGCATCGACTTCTTTGAGGTTCTTTCTAACCACCTTTCGCACACGATCTAGAGAGCTGAACTTTTGTGAACAGCTCAGAGTTGGTGGCTATTTCTGTTTCTGAGATCCCGCACATAACATGTTTCGCGACTCACGTGCTAAGGGTGGAATTTGTGTTAATCTTTGAAATGAGCTCAACCTTTTTAAACTACTTTCACACGTCTTAGATAGGTACAATTTTATGGGCAGTTTAGTCTAGTAGGGCGTTTCTTAGATCCCGCGTGAGACTTTTATCGTTACTCGCGTGTGACACGTCTTATGCGTGTTTTTTTGACTTCTTTGAGGTTTTTTAATAATGTACACACGCTAAGGGGATTTGTACCCTTATAATGTTTAGCACAGCGTGGGCGATAGGAAATTAGGGAGACGAAAAGATGAGATGTCTATGCACTTGTGTCTTAAATGACTGCAGATCATACAAATGAGGAAACACAGAATTGGGGAATTCATTCCACATAACTATTGTGCGGATAAAGAAGGTATCTCTGAATTTGATAGTACGTTCGAAGATAGTCCTAATAGTAAGCCCCCCATCTGCATATTTCTTGGGGCACCTGCCCAGACAATACAGTTGTATTCAAGTTTAGGGCGAATATATGCCTTGTAAATAGTAGCCAGATATGAAGGAGTGAAGAACATCTTGCCCACTTTTAGGAAACCTAAACATTTCGCAGTATTCTTGGCAATGGCAAATATGTGGTCGTTCCAATGAAGATTGTTGTTGACGCACATACCGAGAATTTTGAGTCTTTCAGTTTCATCGATGTAAGATCCATTCATGGATAAATGTTGGGCGTTTAAATTATACTTAGATGACAGAAGACAGTATTGGGTTTCTACTCTAGTCGCCGCCTTGTTATGCTAAGAGTGCTGCCGTCAGCGAAAGAATGAATCGGATTAGAAGTAGCGGATAGGAGATCATTAATGAAAATGAAAAAGAGTGTCGGAGACAAAACTGAGCCTTAGGGAGCACCGGCGTTTATGCGGTGATCACTGGATTTAAAGCCGTCAAATACGACCTGGACTGAACGGCCAGAAAGGCCACTAGTCCAATTAAGCAGGGCCTTATCAATTCCATAGGCATTCAGTTTCGAAAAAAGAGCTTGATGTCAGACTATGTCAAATGCGTTGGAAATATCGAGTGCAACAACTTTGCTTTCAGCAACTTTGTAAATAGACTGGCTCCACTTTTCAGTTAGATAAGCCACCTGTAGAACGTTGCCTACGAACACTGTACTGCTGTTTGCTTAGGATTTCACGTGATAACGCTTAAGCTCACGATTTATCAGCGTTTCCATGGCCTTATAAGGTATGGATGTTAGCGCAGTTGGTCGGTACGAGGAAAGAGATGACGGCTCGCCTTTTTTAGGAACAGGCTGGAATAAGGCTGTTTTCCAATTCCTTGGGACGACTCCAGAAGAATAAGAGAAATGTAAAAACCTACGCAGTAGCAATGCCAACGTTGAGGAACACATCTTCAAAACTATAGTGGGAATACCATCAGGCTCAGCAGATTTATGAATTTTGAGATCATTTAATACTCAAGCCACCTGACGAGTACGAAAGTGAATCTGTCCCATAAAGGCGAAATGTGAAGCAAGCAGATTGGCCTCGTCGAAGGTAGGCATTTCATTCATTTCTGACTCGTCTAAATTTAGTTCGACTTTCTACAGTGGGGTTTTCTTTATATAACCGAAAGCATACTTCCCTGTTCCAAGTAGCCTATTTGCAGTCTTTTTTAACCAACTTTTTCACGTCCTATAGATCCGAAATTTTGTACGTGTGTGATGTGTCGATGTATTCAAAAGCGTTTGTACCCGAAAAAAGTTTTTTCACATTTACATGTTTTTTTTAATAAAAGAGCTTGTGTTTGAGATATCAAAAAAAAAGTTGCCTCCAGAAAAATATCTGCACGAGTGATAACGCTGTACCCAACTTTGTATGATATTTTCGCGTAAGTCGGGTGATGTGCCAGTACTTTCTTATTCGATGTTGTTCTTGAGGTTGTCATTGTCTTACTGGCATAGACCGCAAACTTGCCTCAATAAAAAAGGCCAGAAGCGTCAAAAAAGACTAACGATTCGGCCACTTGACTGATTCTTTTCTGGAGACAATATACTGTCACCGAGTTTTGATTTGAACAACTCAATTTTTTGGCCAGCTATGTGCCACCATATTGTTGAACCCACATATGGTAGCGATCTTCATTGACTGTGACTGCTTTGTCAGCATCATTGAAGAAAAGTATTGGGCAGTATCTCCTCCAGCATGAAACCCGTATTAAATTGCATTTCGAGCATGGCTTCAGTCATCGCTGAGAATGATTAGCCATCGTAAAGTTTCTGCAACCGAAAGCGAAATTTGGATAATTGGCCAATCTTGAGGAAACTTGTAATTTTGCAGTATTCAATGGGATAGCCGAGAAACCCGATTGAAAAATGGGGCTTCACATTTGAAACCCATACCGTTAACGGAATTTACAAAAACTTTTCTTGTAATAATTTCATACAGACTTGTTATCCTCGATATGAAATGGAAATTTTAATTTTCATTAACCTTACTGTCAGAGTAAACACATACAATAATCCCCGGATAAATACGTCGACCAAAAATGCACAATGTTTAACGTAATTAACCTGGGAACCCATATACAGAAATCCCGCTTAATTGAGTCACTGGATCAGCTAATAAAATACCGCCTAATTGCATCAGCGAAGCAGTTAAGAGAATCTCGCTTAGTGGCGTCAAAAATCAGTCAATAAAATTCTCTGTACTTAATTGTTGTGATGATGCGGTTATGGGGTTGTTAAAAACTTTTTTTAACTTGACTCGACCCATTTTTATCTATTTTCGACTAATTTGAGGTCCTTTCTAACCACCTACCACACGACCTAGAGAGCTGAAATTTTGTGAGTGTCTAAGTCCAAAATAGCATTTGGTATGTTCCGCTTGTGACGTTTGTCGCGTTTCGTATGTGGCGCGTGTGATGGTTGGATATGCCGCCATTTTCTCGTTTTTTGAGGTAATTTTTAACCATATTTCGCACAACCTAGAGGGCTGAAATTTTGTGAGCAGCTCAATTTCGGGGCCAATTTTTTAATTTTCTTTAGGTGTCCATTCAGTCTACAATGTCCTGTTAGGAAACCCGTAATGATGCTTGCATTACTCCTACTAAGTCCCAATATCGAGAGAGACCTCTTTGGGTTATAGTTCCTCATCATTTCCTTTGCTTGTCGTAGACCTGGGAGATTTTTCAATCTTACGGAAGCAGTTGTTTTACTTGTTCTGCGTATCCCCGCATTATGCGGTACCCTATGCCGCAGAATGGTTCTGACCCTACAAGCGGAGTTTCTGCTACTCTGTTAGCGAGGATATCCGCTGCTTCATTGCCTTCTATGCCAGTGTGTCCTGGAAAAAGCGACCCAGCGCCACCTGTTGATCCGATCGCTACCAAACCTTCACAGGATTACCCGCTGGTGTAATCCAAAGACTGCTTCATCAAAATAGGTGCAGCCGTTTTGGAGTCCATATGGAACATACATACATACATACATACACATATCGAGATTTATATATTAGAAGATTTCGCCTGAAAACCAAGCAGAAAAATTTTCGAGTTTTTAATTAATATCGGGTTAACTTACCATGTGTAATGGATTGATTTAGGAAATTCATCAACGGTTGCTCCTCCCTCAAGCGAAGTAACTTGCTTACGTATAATAATCTATTCTGTAATATGATTTAAAACAGTGACTTATTCCCTGGTCAAGTGGCTAAGCAAGAGCGGTAGTGTTTGGTGGTAAACACTGCACGTTTATATTTTTGAATATGGTCGTGTCTTATGACGACAATAATTTTGCGATTTTGGTTTATCATTTCGCTGTCCAACGATATTAAAATATCGTCCCATATAGTTTGTATCATCCAAGCTTTGCGTTGTGAGTAATATTTTGATGGAAGGATTTTGTTCATGAAGCACCTAGGATTTTTGGATTTTACCACGACGATGACATTCTCCTGTAGTCTCCTCTTGGTTACAAATAAAAAGGAGCATCATGCACCACAACTAGTCTACATTTAGATTGAAGTTTGAATGGCAAATTGTTTTGCCTTTTAAAGCAGCATATTTGAAGATACAGTAGCATGTTGTGGAACCATATAGAAAGTACGCTCCGCTTTACTGCATGCTTCTTTTCAGTCTCGCTTGGATTTAAGGCTACATGTTTTGGATTTGTCCAAAAGAATTTGCTTTTGCTGTATAATTATGTTACTTGTTGGCTTTGACAATCCAAATTTCTTACAAAGTTGAATGAGCTCACTTTTGTCCAATTTTTGTGTTTAGGCGCATTTAAATTTGAAAAATAGTATGCATTTCAGAAAATGTCAGAGATAAGGTCAACGCAATTAACCGGTAAACGCAATTATGCGGGGCACAATTAAACGGGAAAACTTCAGTATATTTTGTGTGAAATTTCAAGTATGCATGATTATAAACTCAACTAAGCGGGAAACGCACTTAAGCGGGGCTCAATTAAACGGGGATTACTGTATGTCTTTAATATATGAGATTTCAGTTGTTTAGCTTTAAATTTGTATTAATTTAAACAAACTATATATTTGAATTCAGTATATCAACGTTAAACAGAAGGTAATAACTTTTATGATATTTTCTTCTCGTTTTAGGTACTTGAACCGGCATCTGCATTTTGTACATAGTGTTCATAGTGCCCATAAGGCTGATTTATTTATTCGCGCTCGCATGCTACGTAGTAGATGCGAGCGAGCGCGACCACCAATGATAGAGAACTTTTTGTGGACGTAGAATTTTGTGGTAAAGCGAAATGTTCTTTTTATGGTGGAACAAAACTTTTTTATTTTCAATTGGGATTTCTGAAATTTTACAAGCGTACCTACAATTTCTGTGCTGGGAACAGAAATAATATTCTTTTTGTATCCCGAAGGTTCTTTATTACTTTGAAATGAAAAGTTTTCCCGATTTTTCTTTTGTAAATTGTAACTGAATCGTTTCAAGAAATTTTTTTAAAGTAGTTTGGGAATGTTCTTTATTACGTATCTGCTTGATGACGAAAATTTATACTCTGGCTTCTTTTTCTGTTTCTATGAAGAGGCTGGCTGTCTCTCCATCACTCTGCAATACTTCTGATTTTGCTACGGACGTAGTTTATCACATTAACTTTGAAAATGAAAAAGTAATAAGAAAAGTTTTTTAAGTTCTGTTATGCTACTTATATAACAACTATCAGGATTGAGAGAGAGAAACGCAAAAGAAGGCAATCAAAAATCAATAAAAGTTCAAAAATTCTATCGGCGAAACTTTGACCTGTTTTAGAGACAGTTTCGTCTGAATGCGTACAAACAAATTACAGTAATGAATTTATTTTTTCATTGCCGCTGTGCACAAACGATTTTAAAAGAAACCTAATATCAGAGGAATAAAAGACAGAATTTGGCGAATTGGATAAAACCGAATGACAACACCGCCTGTCGCTTGCAATATAGCTATTGATACATGTTTTGACTTTTAGACATCTTTAACATTCTTTTATATTTTGATATCCCCAGTGACAATATATTGGGACTACTGCTGAGATGGAAAATGAAGCAAACTCCGGGCAGTCGAAGACAAAGATCAATCAATTCAATAAAAGGACTATTCTTTGTTATTTCATACGTTTCTGTGTATCGTGTTTATTAAGGCAATGGCATTATCTTTCGATGAAACCTCCTATCTATAGTCTAGTGAATGTTTTATTTTTTTGTCACTTCTTAGCTCATTTCAAAGCAAATCAATTTAACATTGAAATAGTAGAATCTATTAAGGCAATGAATTGTTTTAGAAGCCTACTCATTTAAAATCAAAATTGAAAAATATTAAAAAAAATTTTTGTACTAAATAATTGAAATTGAGGCGACTAATAAAAAGATATTTGATCTAAAATATTAGGCATTGTACTTCTGTCCAACAGCTATGCTCTAATGTTATTTTATGTTGGTCAATGTCCACTTAGGCGCCATGGCTCAGAGCAGGAGGTTCGTGGTTCGAATCCCAGTAACACCAAAAGTATTTGTCACGGTGTCCCACCTCTCGCGGATGGGTGACAAACGTTCCGAGAGTAAAAACTTGTCACGGAAAGCTTCGCAATTCGCCATTCGGATCCGGCCTTAAATTGTAGGTCACTTCCATTGGTGTCCAAAAATATACATGCGCAACACAAATGGTCGTGAAAAGCTAGGCCTTGGCCCGCAATGGTCTTTCGCCCTGAATATTATTATTATTATGTCTACTTTATTGGCAAGGGAGAACTTCCTGAACGACTTACGCCACCGCAATAAGGTGGGCTATCATCGACATATTTGCTACAACCGCTGTCCGGTCCTGGCCTCACGCAAAAAGTCTCTCCACCAGTCTCGATTTTGAGCCGATGTCATTCAGTTTTGCATCCCTAAACTCTGGGCGTCCGGTCTACGCCATCCTTTCAGCGTAGGCTTAGCCGGCCTCGTTGTCATGTTCCATAAATGTTACCGCAAAGGACTTTCCGAGCAGGATCCTTTGCGAGCTAGGTGTCCTGCCCACCGCAGCCTTCCGAGCTTAATTCTCTTCACGATGTCAACATTGCGGTAAAGCTCGTAGATGTCATCATTATAGAGTCTCCGGAATCGCCCTTTCTCACATACGGGGCCAACAATTCTCCGTAAGACTTTTCTCTCGAACGCGGCTGAAAGGTCCGAATGCTTTTTGCGAAGCACCCAAGGATCCATATGTAAGTACTGGTATGACGATTGTCTTATATATCAGCAGCTTAGATCTTATGGTTAAGTCCCTGGATTTGAAGAGTCTTGACAGACTATAGTAGGCTTAGTTTGTTTATGAAACCGTGCGCGTATTTCTGGTTCCATGCTATTATCGGCTGCTACATTTAGCCCGAGATAGTTAAAGGATTGCACTTCTTCAAATTCGCGCTCCACTATTTTAATTGTGGGACTAACGTTGGATCTTCTACTCGCAGACGTGGCCACTATGTACTTTGTTTTCTCATTTCTGTGCAGCCCTAGATTTCGTGCCGCCTGCTCGATCTGGATGAAAGCTTCCTGTACCGCTCTTGAGTTTCTACCAACGATGTCAATATCGTCTGCGTAAGCCAGTATCTGAATGGACTTATATTTCTCTCGCCGTTACGTCAGAGTCTCGGATAACTTTCTCCAACGCCAGGTTGAAGAGGACGCAGGCCAGTCCATCCCCTTGTCGGAGCCCGTTATAGATGTTGAATGGGCTTGATATTGATCCGGATATTTTTTCTTGGCTTCTAACATTGGACATGGTCAACCTACATAGTCTTGTCAGTATATTTGAGTTGCCGAATTCTCTAATGGCTTTATAAAATTCTTCTCTGGATATGCTATCAAAGGCGGCCTTAAAGTCTATAAAAAGATGGTGTAGTGAGTTTTGAAACTCTAGACAATTCTTCATCACCTGCCAAAGGGTGTGAATCTGATCAGTTGTTGATTTGCCTGAGATAAAGCCACACTGGACCAATGATGACTTTAGTTTATGGGGCTATCCTGTCTTGAAAGATAGAGGAGAAAATCTTATACGCGGTACCACCACGATAGTTGCTGAATTTTTTTGATATCTCCCTTCTTATTTATGGGGTACAGGATTCCTCTTCGGCAGTCTTCTGACATCATACTTGCACTATTATTTCATGAATTGCTGCGTGTAATGTGAGGCTTCCTATTTTTATCAGTTCCGCTGGGATCCCATCTGATCCCGGGCCTTATTATTTTTGAGCTGATTTATCGCTCTGCTAACTTTATCTATGCTTCGTGGCAGCAGCATTTTATGGTCTTCTGTACTGTTCTAGTTTACGGAAGAGATTTTCTTCCAGGCTGGTTTCTTTTGCCCGTGAACTGTTTTTTTTATATCTTCTGAACTTTATATTCATCTACGCATGCCCGCGTTTTATGAGATTGTTGCATTGCTCGGTACGCAACATTCTTACGTTCAGTCGCTAGCTTACATTCGTCGTCGAACCAGTCGTTCCGATCTCTACGCCTACTACCTAAGATGGAGTCAGCAGTACTAATGACAGAATTCTTAAAGCGTGTCCATTTCACTTCTACGCCCTACATCCTAGCCCCAGGACTTACTCTCCCTGTATTTAGGGTGAGTCCTATCGCTTGACCGTAGTTATTTCTACTTTCTTCACTGCGAAGGGCAGCCGTGTTGACTCGAATCTGAATACTGGCTCCCTATCTATTTTAGCATTCATATTCCCTAGAATGATTTTAACATCATACTGAGAGCAGGCATGGAGTTCCCGTTCGACTGATTCAACGAATTTTTCTTTTCCGTCATCTGGGGAATCCTCTCTAGGTGCGTGAACATTTATGAGGCTTATGTTTTTAAATTTGCCCCACACGCGAAGGGTGCATAGCCTTTCATTTATTGTTTTAAAGCCGATAACGGTGGGTTTCATTCTTTTGCTGACTAGAAACCCCATGCACATGATATCATGAATAACAGCTGTAATGTATGTCATATTCTGATTTGACACCATTCCCCGTCCACCGCATCTCCTGAATTGATGTTATGTCAGCATTATATTTGGTGGCCGATACCCTCCTGCTGTGCAGCTCGAGCTCTATACAGTGAGCGTACGTTCCATGAGAAAATTCTTAAATCGGCAGTTTTCATTGCCGTGGTCATCGTCGTTAATCAGTGTATCCGAGCCTGATTTGGGGTTCCGTGATATGGTTTTTTTACGGGCGAGGTTATTGGCCTTGCGCCAACCTTACTTTGAAGGGACTTACCCGATCATTTCGATTTTCCTATACTGGAGGAAAATTACCAACGGCCACTACGTGGTGGTTTTATCGCACTTCCACCAGTCAGAGATATTTTCGGTCACATCCATTTCTGTGGCATTCTGTGTTATTCGCCCTACTCTGCCAACGCGCAAATTGGAAGGGTTGGTATTTATGAGGAGAGCCAATCTGCAATAGAGGCAATTTGTGCGTCCATTAACAACTCTCGACTTGTTAAACAATACCAATTGGAACTGGCTTCTATTCGACAAATTCTGACCACTTACTTTGTATGTCGGGTGTGTTAGGTGTCGTTCACTACTTGGCTTCACTACTAAGTCACAAGTAAGGTGAGCAGTCTGAACAACTTCGCCATATCAAGAACGGTATGACCGTCCTACAACGAAAGGAAAACCATAGAGTTAGTATCAAAAACGCGGAAGGATATCGCCAAAATTGTGGCTATCTGTACGGGTCACTTACTTGTGGGCAGCCATACTGCTAAGCTTGCTATTCTGCAGAAGTTGTAAGAATGCAAATGAGAAAGAAACTCTCATCCACTATCTTTGCAGATGTCCACATGATAGCAGGGTCTATACTCAGCACCATGGAAACAACTCTCAGAATTAAGGATCATCGAACTGGTCTCGTATTTAGACGCTACAGGCTGGATTTAAAAACTTTTCAAATATCCACTGTTAAGTCTTCCGTGTTCTGTGGTATCAAAAAGGCGCACTCTGGCGCTAATTGAAGGCCTAGCAAGCACTGTGGGGTCCACCATTCTGCCTACCTACCTATGTACATATGTTACGAACTAATGCTTACTTAACAGCCCACTGAACTGAAAGCGTGTAATTGTGTACTTTTTTACATAATTTTTTTCTAACATATTACCGAAGCTTGTGAGTTTGAAATTTAAAGGGGAATTTTGTTCTCAACTTGAATGCGTTGTTTGTTTTTTCACAGGAATACTCCCGATTATGTATAACATTAGGATTAAGAAACTCAAAATTTATAAGGCATACTGCGCACTGCATCCTTCCTAGTTAGTAACCTTCTAATGAGCCTTCGAAGCAAAAAGGAACTGCTGCCTGCCTTATGTGTTTGTGTGTAAGCATGCTCTCATTTAATTTTCCATATAACAAAAGAATTCCTTCAACAACCTACGATGACGACGACGACGACAACTACAATGATGATGACACATCCCATAACAATCTTTTAGCCTACCACAAAGCCAAAATGAAATATATTAAGTCACGTATACTAGTGCCCGCAGAGTGCGAGCGAGTGTAAAAGCAGATGACAAGGATTATAACATATCGCACCTACACATTTTAAAAAAAAAGTGTTTTTTCTATTTCCTTCGTTTATGTTAAGCAGCATACACCATCATCAACGGCTATATACAATCGACCTATTTATGCCAAAGTTGAACTGCTAGCCTATACCCCTAGATGAATATTTATTGTACGTGTTGCTGAGCTTTTACATCCATGATGCTTGTCTATTTTAGTTTATTTTTCATTTCAACGACGTCGTCCTTATCGTTCAGAATAATAGGAATTGGGAATACATGTACTTTATTACTACTGCATAGGTGTAGCATGCAGTGAGCGCGAATCCTGTGATATGGGAAAACAACGAATATTAATTCCAGTCGTACACACTACTAAACTAATATACTAGCAACACTCAGCACTTTGGTGTGGTTTGACTTTTTGATATTCATTGGTTCAACTCGTATCAGTCCTTGGAAAATTGCATTTTGAGAAAAAGGTCATCACGCCAAGCAAGTAAACAGTTTATGACAATACATAGCAGCCATGAGTACTGCTCGTACACACTGAAAAAATGCATATACATAGCAAGTCTATGACAATTTTTGGCAATTTTCTCGTAGTTTACTTGAGCTTTGCTTTATTTTGCTGTGTTTAGATACTAGAAATAATGTTCCAGTTGCTTGTCAAAATTCTTTCACAATCTAACCCAAGCAGTGATGCAGGGAAAGGACGGATTTTACAAAAGATTTGTAAAAATATAACTTAATGAATTCTTTTCTTATAACAAATTTGGTATCTGTCATAGTACAGATACACCCCGATTTAAGTCGCTTCTTTTAAGTCGTTTCACACTTTAGTCTTAAACAAATTCCCACCTTGATTCGATTAACGACGTCATTGGCCCAGACTTATAAAACTTACAAAATTGAATTCAAAATTTGAAACGTTCATTCAACTAACCTTTAAGTTTTAAAACCAATGTGTACCCGCCTTTATATTCATATATGTACACAGAATAAAGCAACTTTTAAAAGGGGAATCCCCAAATTGTAATTGTAATTGCGAAATTCATATCTATTTGTTTTATTCTCTGTTCGACCAGTGCTAGTCAATACATATTTGTAAAACGACTCGTTCGTAATAGTCATGAGCGAGAGACGAGGCGTTAGTTAATAAACACAAAAGCAGTACAAAAAAAAACAACCCATAAAAATTAAATTTTTTCTTGTAAATTCTCTAATCGGGGATACACACACACACTGCGTGCTCGTTTTGTGGCAAAATCATCCACCAAATGCCGCAGCGGCAGCGAACAGCGCTGCTCACAAAGCACAGAGCTCATAATTTGCCGTGATCTGATGCGATATAGCGATATTTAAAAATTGTATATTGGGGTCCCCAAGGAGCCGATCGCTCCAAATTTTTACAAAAAGTGTTTTCCATCGAAGACACGCATGTGTACAAAATTTAAAAAAAATCGGGTAAATTTTGTAAAATATTTGTATGGGAGCCCCACGACCCCGCGGCCCGAGGGGCCTCAAATTTTAATAGAAAGTGTTGTCATGGGAGATATACATTAATTTCAATAAAATCGGGTTGTAGGAAGTGGGTTAAAAATTGATCGCAAGAATCCATGACAAATCCACAAGCCCACAAACCCACAAGCCCACAAACCCACAAACACACGGGCAAGTGAAGTTAATATAGAGAATTTAAAAATAAAAAACAACCCATAAAAATAAAATTTTCATGTAAATTCTCTAATAGGAGATGGGTATGTGTTAAAATTTGAAGAAAATCGAGCTAATTTTTAAAAAAGTGTTGCCCATCGGAGATACACACGTATATAAAATTTTAAAAAAATCGGGTTAATTTTTTTAAAAAAATGTTTGGGGCCCAATGACCCTGGGGCCCGGGGTCTCCAAATTTTTTACAAAAAGTGTTGTCTATCGGAGATACACATGTGTATTAAATTTGAAGAAAATCGGGATAATTTTTTTAAAAAAAGTTATGGAGCCCCACGAACCCGGGCCCGGGGTCTCCAAAATTTTTACAAAAAGTGTTTTATATCAGAGATACACAAGTGTATAAAATTTTAAGAAAATCGAGTAAAATTTTGTAAAATATTTGTAGGGGAGCCCACCGACCCCGAGGACCGAGTGTCCTTAAATTTTAATAGAAAGTGTTGTCATCGGAGATATGCATGTGTGCAAAATTTCAATAAAATAGGACTTTGGGAAGTGGGTCAAAAATATATCGCAAGTTTCCATGACACAAATCCACAAATCCACAAACCCACAAACCCACAAGCCCACGAACACACAAACACACGGGCAAGTGAAATTAATATAGAGAATTTAAAAACAAAAAAAAACAACCCATAAAAATTGTTCTTGTAAATTCTCTAATCGAGGATACACACACACACACACACACTGTTTGCTCGTCATCCACCAAATGACGTACCGGCAGCGAACAGCGCTGCTCACAAAGCACAGAGCTCAGACTTTGCCACGATCTGATGCGATATAGCGATATTTAAAAATTGTATATTGGGGTCCCCAAGGGGCCGATCGCTCCAAATTTTTACAAAAAGTGTTTTCCATCGAAGACACACATGTGTACAAAATTTAAATAAAATCGGGTAAATTTTTGTAAAATATTTGTATGGGAGCCCCCCGACCCCGCGGCCCGAGGGTCCTCTAAATAGAAAGTGTGCAAAATTTCAATAAAATCGGGCTGTAGGTACTGGGTTAACAATTGATCACAAAATTTGGCCAGCCAGCCAGCCAGCCACGGGCAAGTGAAGTTAATATAGAGAATTTAAAAAAGCAAGAACAACTGTGACGTTGGAAAGGAAGATGGAAGTTTTACGGCGTATAGATACTGGTAAAAAAGTTACCGCGGTTGGGCGCACATTGCAACGTACGACCGTGCATAGTGTTATATAGAATGCTGAAAAAATACGAGCAAGTTCTAAAGCCGGCACTAGATCATGCTGCGTAATTACAAAAGCGCGTGCTCTTAATATGGAAAAAAATGGAAACGCTGCTTGGAACATGGATCGAAGACTTAAATCAAAAGAACATACCACTCAGCATGATGCTAATCCACGAAAAGACTCAAAACGTATTAAGTTCTTTGTTAAACAATAACGGTGGAGAAGAATCATGTTAACCTAACAACAGAAGCTTTTAATGTAGACGAGACTGGCCTCTTTTGGAAAAGAATGGCATCGAGGACATTCATATCTGTAGAAGAAAGTACTGCTCCTGGCTATAAAGCGGCAAAGGATCGTCAACATTACTTCTTGGAGGAAATACATCTGGGGATTTCAAGCTGAAACTCTTACTTATATACAGCTCTGAAAACCCAAGAGCAATGAAGAACATTTCCAAAGAAAAACTACCGGTAATTTGTCGCTCGAACAAAAAGGATTGGATGACGATGGTAATTTTTCATGATTGGTTCAAGACTTATTTCTGTCCGACGATAAAAGATTATTGTTTTAAAAAGAATTTATCTTAAAAGGCATTCCTTTTTAACGCACCCTCACACCCAGTTAATTTGAGCGATGTAGACCCGAACGTGAAAATTACATTTTTGTCTCCTAATACCACTCCTTTGTTACAGCCTATGAACCAGGGAATAAAAGCTTCTTTAATGTTTACTTCTTGCGAAGAACATTTAATCAGCTTATAAGAGATATTGATCAGGTAAATAGAATTGTTAACAAAACCACTGTACAACATTTTTGGCGAAGTTTCAATATAGTACAAGCTGTCGAACAGATCGATAAATCTTGAAAAGAAGTAATGTTATTCAACATGAATGGGGCCTGGAAAAATTTCTGGTCTGAATGCGTCTGTAATGAAAAGACTCCAGTTGGTAAGCCTATTCTTCACTCTGAAATTTTAAGCTTGGCGCATCAAATTGGATTTTCCGAAGTAGACGAAGATGATTTGGCCGAGCTACTAGAGTCTCATGGATATTTTGAAACTATCACCTCTCGAGCAACAGCATCATTATCTCCTTCTCAAGCCACCGTTTCAGATGATAGCGATTACTGATTGATTAAAATTCAAGTTTGCACCGTAACAACATAACTTATAATATATTATAATATCAATATTATCATTATTATCAATTACAGAGCATTTAACTTCAAATTCTTGAACAAGTCTTTTAACTCCTTATTAAGGACAATTATCTCTTTTGGCAGATTAGTTGATTCGGTTTAAGTCGTTTCACGTTTAGTCAATATTTTCTGGAACGTAACCCTGTCGTAAATCGGGGACTTCCTGTATATAATTATAGTTTTCTTAATAAAACCAAAGTAAGCATCGACTGAATACAACTCGAAAGTGTGCCTTTTTTTATCCATATTACTCAATAAAATTTAACAAAATTCAACCTTTTCTTATGTCGAGAATTTTTATACTCCGCTTGTCCACAAGTCAGGAAAGCTCAAAACGTAAAAGTGATAATAGATCGATCCAATATAGTATGCTTTCATAGTAGACAAAACAGCAACTGTTAAAATGAAGACTACTAAAATATTCTGTCGGAATCAGGACTCGCAGCAGAATCATAGGAATCAAAGTAAGCCGCTTTCGAGACAAACGCTCAAAGTTTGTGAATGTCAAAAGTGGTTAATATAGATTCAAGATCAGTACTGGTGAGGAGAGGTTTTTGTAAAAAGCCCATTGTAAAGCCATAAAAGAAAATGTTCTGGCCGCACTTTAAAACTCGAATATTTATTTAAAGCTTTTGAACCAAGGTTGAAGTTTAAAGTCCGGCTTAAATTCTTATGTACTTGTATAAGTTGATTTACAAAAATAAGGAAGTAAAAAGTGCGGATGAAGAACTATTCGAAAGTAATCAATTTAGTGTTTTAAAGAACTGAGCAGTCAAAGATGAAGGAATTGGCTCAGTTAAAGAAAGCGAAGTTTAGTTAAAGTAAGAATTATGCTCATGCAATTTGGTTAATACAAATAAATTAATTTTTATACTGTCAAGGATAAAATCCAAGAAATAAAAAAAACTACCTATAAAAATTGTTCCAATAACCAAAAGTATACTGAATTCCACTATAAATACTATAAAAAGCACATGCAACCCAACAACAAAACAACCCCAATTGTAAAGCAAAGCAGCGCTGCTCACAGCGCATCAGCGCACACAGATTAAAGTCATTATAGTATGACATGATCTGATGCAGCTATATGGAAAAAATTTGTATGGGAAACCCCGACCCCGCGGCCCAATTACTCTCAAATAATAGAAGTTGATGTCATGGGAAATACATATGTGTGCAAGGTTTGAATAAAATCAGACTTTAGGAATTGGGTTAAAAAATGATTACAAGATTTGGCCAGCCAGCCACGTACACGCAAAATTAATAAAGAGAATTAAAAAAGGGAGAACATTCTTAAAGTTTTATAATTGCCTTTATGACTTATAAACTTTTTCACACGCCCATAGACGAAAGTGACTATTTCACACGCTATAAACACGCTATATTCGAAAGTAGCCCATAACAACACTTGTTATGTTATCATTTAAACATCTTTTGTTATTTACTGCAGTCACAGCGATCAGCGAGCACACGTTCTCACATTTCTGCTTCTCTCTCGATTTAGCAGAAAAACCGGTTTGGACGCGTGAAAAATAGCGTACATTACTCGCAGAAACGTGCTCATCGTGCTCGTTAGATTACCTAGCTCAAGCTTCGACCTCGCACGATAAACTCCACTTTCCTTGATAGTTATGTAGTATACTATATCATGATTGGCTCTACAATAAGGGTCTAGTCGTGTCCATATGCAAAACATCGGTTCCGATTTTGAGCCGATGTGTAATGCCCGAATTATTTTCAAAAAGGATTAGCAAAATATTTAAAAATTTGTAAAATTCTTAAATTTTAAGTGGATTGCCGCGGAACTTTGTATTTGGTTTAATATATATAGTGGGTGCCGTGGCTCATCTCCTTGGCCCTTTCAGCCTTAGAGATTGGCAATGAAGTCGACGTTGTTCCAACTGATTTCAGTAAGTCTTTTGATAAGATATCACACTATCAACTTATCCTCTTTAAACTGCCTGCCCTCGGCTTTAAACCCATATTGTTAAAATGGATACCTTCTTATCTGAAAAACCGTCTTTATAGTGTTCGCTTCATGGCCATCCTATCGTCCATATTTCTGACAACTCCTGGAGCCCCACACCAACCTCTGGAGTCCCACAAACCAGCCATCTAGGCCCTATTCTCTTCATCCTAACTATAAATGTTCTTGATGGGGTCATCAAAAATTCCGCCCCCTCACCTTACGCTGACGATACCAAATTTTTCAAACCCATTTCTTCCCCAGAAGATTCCTATCTCCTTCAACAAGACCTTAACATTTTTTTGATCTGGTTCCTCAAAAATGGCTTAGATCTCAATAACTCCAAATGTCTCCAAATGCAACAAAGCCCCTCCAAGACATTACCTTCACCTCGGTCAACCGATATTCAGAGTGCAATCTTTTCGTGACCTCGGCATATTGTGCGACTCAGAACTAAACTTCCGTTCTTATACTGATGAAATAATTCTTAAAGCCAACTCAACACTTGGCTTTGTCAAAGGGTGGTCCAAAGAATTTTTCAACCCTTATGTGACCAGATCCCTCTACATCACTTGTCTCCGTCCCCTCCTCGAGTACGCTAGTCAGGCGTGGTTGCTCTTCGCGGCCTACCTTGAGACAATCATCTTATACTGCCTCCCTACAAAGATCGCCTAAACTTGAAAATCCTCGAAGAACGCAGAGACATAGCTGACATTGTTTTCATACATCGTCTCCTCTTAGGCTTCGCCGATTGCGCATCTCTATACAACTCGATTTTCTTTAACACTAATCCTAGTTATATACGATTCCCGTCTCTAGTCTATCTACCGACACACCGCACCATGTACAGCTCCAACGAACCAATCCCCCATATTATGATGCTGTTTTCGATCTTAACAGCAGTACTCCCGACCTTAAATGGGGATCTTCTCCGCCATTCCCCATAGCTTTATATGTTAGCTTTATATGTTTTAACACGCTCATAGACGAACGTGACTGTTTCATATACTATAACCTAGCTTCGAAAGTAGCCGTTATACACACTAGTGAGTTAATATACAAAATACTTTTGTTATTTACTGCAGTCACAGCGAGCACACTCCCCCAGAGTAATTTTACATTACGCACTACAGGTTTGGCAGAAAAACCGGTTTTGGTCCTGTGAAAAATAGCGTACATTACTCGCAGAAAAGTGCTCAACGTGCCCGCGAGATTGCTGCACTCGGCTACTGCCTTGTGATTTAAGCTTCTAACTCGCACGATAAACTCCACTTTCCTCGCTCGTTATGTAATATACTATAACTTTATATGTAAGCTTCTCAATTCGCCGTTCGGATAAGGCTTTAATTTGTAGGTAGCTTTGGTTTATGTATAAAATTAAAAGACGCACAAACAAATGATCGCGAGAACCACAACGGTCTGACGGGCCAAATATTACTAGTACTACAATGTGCACCTGTTACATTTCAATCCAAAAAATTTCTCTCAGTGTACAGTATTCAGAATAATGGTTCTTCTAGTGTTTTTGTCAGTTTTCACCCTCAGCCCGGTTGACGCTTTCATTGCATGATTCCGACATAAAGTATCCTCTTTAGCATTTAGATATGTTTAGGATTTAATGGGAACGTGTTTAAATGTAAATGAGGCTTTAATGATTGTCAGCTTTTTCCTATGACGAGTGTGCATATGTATGTGTGTTGGAGATGTTTTATGTACCAGACTTGATTATGAGTGTGTTTGACGAGGCCGTTCAGGGAATGTTAAACACGAAAACACCATTCACATACATATGTTCTGTAATGAGAATATTACTTGGAAGACGCGCGTACACGACAGCTCATCAGGCATGCATCCAACAAACAAAAAACCAACGCGCACTCATATTGTATTGTGTAATCCCGTTGCTTGGCATCGGGCATTTCCTGCCATGCATATCAACAAGGATGACATCAACGAAATCACTGCTGGATCAAATTTATTTTGGTTGCTCATTTTTGTGTCATGCGGATTGCGTCAGAAATGAATACAATAGATTCATTCCTTAACTGCCTTAAACTTGTCGCACGACTATCGTACACAGGTCGCACACCAGAAGTCGACCTTTTGTATCCATCCGATGCCTGTTTTTTCGATTTCATATGCATTTACGGATAGAAGAAAAAGAAGAAAAAAGAGTTGCGTGTTAAATGTCACAAACTCCCATGTCGAAACGGTAGCAGATCATGATGTTTCTATTGTGTTCCCTCAGCAAACTATTTTTTACGATTTTTGACAAGTAAGTATGCGAAAAATCCCTGGATTTTCATATCTAATTGGGGAAAACAACTATTAAAGATTCTTACATAGGACAAGAGAACAACCAAAATACTATACTGCCCTGGGGTTTTCATGTTTTTTTAATATTAAATATTTTATACCTACCACTTTTAAGTTTGCTATATCCTTTATCCGGTCGAAAAGTATCCTTCTATGTTTAGTAGTAAAGTTACTAATTCCTGCCCACCTGAGCATACCGAGTTTAATTCTCATCACGTTGTCGACATCGCGGTATCGCTCGTAGATCTCATCATTGAAGAGTCTCCGGAATCGTCCTTCGTCACATACGGGGCCAACATATCTCCATAAGAGTTTTCTCTCGGAAGCGGCTAAGAGGTCAGCATGCTTTTTGCTAAGCAACCAAGTCTCAGATCCGTATGTAAGTACTGGTAGGACCATTGTCTTATACACCAGCAGCTTGGATGTTATGGTTAAATTCCTGGATTTGAAGAGTCTTGACAGACTAAAGTAGCTTTGTTGGCTTTGCGAAACCGAGCGCGAATTTCTGGTTCCATGCTGTTACCCGTTGACCCGAGATAGTTAAAGGATTGTACTACTTCAAATTCGCACTCCACTATTCAAATTGCGGGACCAATGGTGCATCTTATACTCCCAGACGTGGCCACCATGTACTTTGTTTTGCTCTCATTTATGTGCAGCCCCAGATTTCCTACCGCCCGCTCGATCTGGATGAAAGCTTCCTGTATAGCCCTTTGGTTTCTACCAACGATGGCGATGTCGTCTGTGTAAGCCAGTATTTGAACGGACTTATAGAGGATTGTTACTCAAAGTCTCTGATCACTTTCTCCAACCCCAGGTTGAAGAGGACGCAGACCAGTCCATCCGTGAGTGTGTAAATCTGATAAGTTGTTGAATTGTATGTGACAAAGCCACACTGGTTAATTTAGCGTATGAGGATATCCCGTCTCGAAGGATAGAGAAGAACATTTTATATGCGGTGCTCAACAACGTTATACCACGATAACTTCTGCACGTTGTGATTTGTGGGGTCGATGATAAACTGCTTCACTGGATTAGAAGCTCAATTCAATCTGTGTTTGACGGTTTCAATTCTAAAGTACATCACTTAAATGATGGTATTCTACAGGGCTCTGTTTTGTCCCCGACACTCTTTCTCATTTTTATTAATAATCTCTTATCTTGGAGTTCTAATCCAATTCACTCTTTTGCAGATGACGGCACTCACAGCACTATAAGTTTGAGGAACATCCCTCCACTTCTCATTTGGAACTCAAATAACTACGTATCTTATAAAATGGGGAGAAAACAATCGAGAAGAATTTAATGCTTCCAAAACCCAATGCTGTCTCCTGTCGTCTAAGCAAATCCTAAATCCCATACCATTATCCATGAATGGCACTTGCATCGAGGAATGTGAAAATTCTCGGTATGTTTTTGCGTACGACAAGCTTCGTTGGAATGACCACATATTTACCGTCGCCAAAAATGCTGCAAAATGTTTAGGTTTTCTAACTTGGTGCAAGAAATATCCCACTCCCTCTGATCTGGCTACTATCTTATATACGCCATAAACTTGAGTACAATTGTCATATCTGACCTGGTGCGCCTAAAACTACCATGCATCAGCTTGATGGAATACAAAACCGTGCGATAAAACTTTTCGGTGACGAGAACATTGTTAAATCAATAGCTTCGCTTGAACACCGTAAGAACGTTTCCAGCTTGTCACTTTTTTATCGTTTCTTCCATTAGCGGTGTTCAAGAGAAATACCCAGTTGCATGCCACCTCACCTTGAATTCAACCGCAATTCTCGAGGCGCTCTAAATGCTCATCAGTTTATCCTTAAGCCCAGCTTGGGGCGTACAGTTAAGTTCAGGGATTCGATCTTCAGCCGTACAACACATATGTGGAATGCTCTACCAGGTTCTGTCTTTGCACATCACTATGATCCACAGGCATTCAATACACACCCTTATTGATTTCTCCTCCGTTTTCTTAACGACCTGTCTATCTGATGGGTGGAACTTGTAATTGATTTTAAGGTAACTTCCCATTGAGCTAGAGAATTGAAATTTTAAAAATAGCTCAGCTGGATAAACATTGACAAATCACAAATAAAAAAACTCAACGCGAGTTTGCAATTTGTTTCAGATCAGAGCAGACTACTACGCATAATACTAAACGTTTTAAATTATAAATGTATTTTTATTATTTAACATGTTCTCTCGTAAATTTTAATTTATTTTAATTTAATTTGAGAACATAAACACTGAAATTTAAAAGAGATCTTAATGTTATTGTTTTTATTTATATTCACTTATAAGTAACATCACAGCAATATTATGTTGCATTGGTAGTTATAATATTTCGATAGAGTATCAAATGTTAACTTCATAATAGTATATTACAGAACGAGCAAGGAAAGTGGAGTTTATCGAGCACGATGAGCACTTTTCTGCGAGTCGTGTACGCTATTTTTCACGCGTCCAAACCGGTTCTTTTGCTTAATCGAGAGAGAAGCAGAGAAGCTCATGCGCAATGTGTTCGCTGAGATTGTAGTAAATAACAAAAGACGTTTATATCATAACATAACTAGTGTTGTTATGGGCTACTTTCGAGGCTAGTTTATAGCGTACGAAACAGTCACTTTCGTCTATGGGCGTGTGAGAAATCTTTAAACAGCCTGCAACTTTCTATTATACTTTTTCATCGCCACCCTACTTTCATTGAATGATATATTTCTTTAAATTTCCGTATTTTACAACAAACTAGTTATAGAAGAAGAAAGCACATCCACCTTTTGATTTTTCCTGTGACATTGCTATTATCCTGTATGTGTTGTGATGTGATAAAATCACAGTTCACCCACCCAACTTCCTGTTTTACTTACTATTTGAAAGGAATCACAGCGCATGCATAATTAATTAGAGTAACGTAAAACAACAAAGGCGCACATATACGCATACATATGAATTAATAACCTATGCAAAACAATGCAATTAGGTTAGAAGCACAGAAGCGGTTTAAATTTTTTGTGACTTTGCACATACATAGTTACGCATCTTTCTTCCAACGCATTTTATGCATAAATTAGCATTTAGCGGGGAGATGCCTACATTGACGTGCACCTATAGCATAGTTAAGTCATTGCGAAGGGCTTTCACGTCATTTTGCTTTATTGAACTTTCATTGTGTTGCCAAGCGATTTATGCAGGAGTTGATGCAAGTACTATATACGTTTATTGCTGCACATAAAGTAAACATGTAATTTCTTATGTGCTGAAGGTGTTGTGGCTTCTTTTGTTGTGATACTATATAACATTTCATCATTTATTTCATTTCGAGCCGATGTCAACCAGTATGGAATCTCTTAACTGTGGGCGTCCTGGTCTACCTCGTCTTTTCAGCCTAGGTTTGGCAGGCTCGCTGTCGTGTCCCATAATTCCTACCGGTCTTTCCGGTCAGGATTCTCTTTGCTCGTGCCAGGTAGGTATCCTGCCTACCGAGATTAATTCTCTGAACGATGTCGACGTCGGTAGAGTGCTCGTATATCTCATTATTATCTCCTGCTGTACTAAAAGGTTTCACTTTGCCAAACTCCACGGAAGTAAAATATTTAGTAGAAGTTCTAGATTGCAAGATGATGTGGAAGATTCACCTGGAATCGAGAATATCGAAAGCTGAGTTTACATTTATTCAATGTAAATGAGCATTTGGTAAATCATGGGGGCTGAGTCCGAAAATGATACACTGGTTAACGATAATCAGACCCATTCTCACCTATGCGGCAGTTGTTTGGTGGCCAAGAATTTGTCTGAAAATGGCTAAGTGGACACTAAGCAAATTGCAAAGGAACGTCTGCCTGGGAATGACGGGCGCAATGCGCTCTACATCGGCAGATGCTCTCAATACACTGCTTAATATGCCACCTCTTTATTTTTCTTCTTATTTATGTCCTGTATCCACTTGTGGGTCCTAGGGCCTCTACTACGCCTCCGCGCCATCGCGTGCGGTGCCTGGCAATGAGCTTCAGCTCTCTCCAACTCTTCCTCAATTGCCGTGACTCCTCCTCAACTGTTCTGCGCCATGTATTTCTCGGACGACCCGTTCTTCTACCATCCTTTGATAACGGGTTCCATTGTGTAGTTTGCTATGGAACTGTCGTCTTTTCAGAGTGTATGACCAATCCGCTGCCACTTCCGTCGTTGGATAGTTGTGCCTATTGGTTCCTGGCCCGTTCACTGGTAAAGATGTTCGTTAGAGATACGGTTAGGCTAGAAAATCTTAAGATGTTCCGTAGACACCTATTTACGAACGTTTGTAATCTTTTTGTGATAGTAGCAGTCACCTATCAAGTGCTGCACCTATAAAACAGCACAGATTCAACATTTGAGCGGAACAGTCGCTCACCTCTGGATGTAATTATTCAGATGGAAGCGGTAAAAGGTATATGTCGACGTTCCGTCGACATTCCAAAATGTTTCGGACCAAATTCCTATGCTTTTGATGCCTGTGGACAGTACTGTACCATTTCTTATGTTCAAAAGAGGATATAAAATTCAATACCCTAGCAGGGGGAAAGTTGGAAAAATTCAACTGAGATCCTTAGGGAATTCGAACCAATATTTTACACTGACGGTTCTCTTACCGATGAAGGAACTCGTGCAGAATGGTTCTTAGATGATAATTCAAAGGAGTCATTCGCACTTGGAAGATGGTCAACAGTTTTTTAAACAGAAATATTTGATATTTTACAAGTTGCCAACTGGGCTGTATCTAAAAGGATACAAGGATGAAACTTTGCAATATGTAGTGACAGACAAGCTGCTCTACTAGCACTGGAATCACCTTGTGTCAATTCGGATATTGTTCTAGAATGTAAGAGAAGACTGAACTCTATTTCAAGATGGAATTCAGTCACTCTTATCTGGGTTCCGAGACATACAAGAATAGAAATGAATTTGCAAGAAGTGGTTCTTCCGATACTCCTACTGGTCCGGAACCAATATAAGTCAGGCAAGCTTAAATATTGGTTTTTGAAGATTTATGGAAGCCGAACAGGACCAACGTTGGCACTCCATAAATACCTGTAGAACTACCAAGGATAGGCCGATAAAAATACCACTAAGTTCATTTTGAGAATATCCAGAAGGAACTGTCGGAGCATGGTCGGTTTTCTTACAGGATTTTTTATTTCTAACCACAGAGCACGCAGTACTTCGCAAGTGTTTTATTTTGCAGCATTCATAGTGGGATTCAGTATGCTTTTGGTTATTAGAGAATTTCCAACTAAAATTTTATGGGTCGTTTTTTGTATGGAGCATAGGATACCTCTTGGCAGTTCTTCTGGCATCGCTTCTTCCTCCCATACTTGCATTATTAGTTCATAAATTACTTGGTGTTATTTATTCAGTTCCACTGGGATACTATCTGATCCCTGGGCCATATTATTTTTAAATCGATTTATCGCTCTGCTAACTTGGTTTATGGTTTATGGTTTTGTGGGCGCCATGGCTCAGTGGATAATAGCAAGGATTTCTGAGCAGGAGGTTCGTGGTTCGAATCCCAGTAACACCAAAAGTATTGTGCACGGTCCTACCTCTCGGGAAAGTCTGACAAACGTCCGAAAGTAACAACTTGTCACGGAAAGCTTTTCAATTCGCCGTTAGGATCCGGCATTAAGTTGTAGGTCCCCTCCATTTGTGTTCAAAAATATACATGCTCAACATAAATGGTTGCGAGAAGCCAGGCCTTGAACCGCAATGGTCTGTCGCCCCAAATATTAATATTATCTTGGTTTATACTTTTTGACGGTAGCATAGTGTGGTCGTTGGTTATTGGAGAAGCCACTAATTCATATATTTGTTGGCCATAAAGCAACTCATGAAAGAGTTATTCCCATCGATCTAAGATACCTTTGAGATCAGCGATCAGACTACACTCTTTGTCTTTGCAGTATGTGCAACGCTGTTTCATACCGCGGACTTCTTGGTAGAACTTATGCTTTGTACGGTCCTCGCTATATGCGTAGTGTTCAAATTCATAGATGATATCCTAGGATGCTTTCTTTCGCCGATGAACTGCTTTTTCATATTTCCTGAGTTCTTTATATTCCTCATCGCGTGCACGCATTATATAAGATTGTTGCATTGCTCGTACACAACATTCAATTTTAAATTCGGGGAACTTACACGAATACAAGATACGACTAGTTACAAAAATTTGCTAAAATGTGTCCCAACTTAATCTTCTTTAAAATGTAAAACTAAAACTTTGTAACTAACTAAATCATCATAATCCTGTAGCCCTTAAAATCTGTTTATATATCCTGTAAAATCCATTAACACTGCCCATGCAGATTTATTAAAATTAAATTTAAATTTTCTAAACAATATTCACTTCATCTCAGATTCACGATGAAAGTTTATTATCAGCAATTTGCAATATTATGTCCTAGAAGGAATTAATAATCATGGAAGCACTAAATCTTTTTTGCATGACAAATATTATACAGGTCCTACTTTTCTGATATTTTTCTATTTACATTGAGCCTTTCTCAGTTTCTTTGTGAAAATGCTGCAAAGCAAAGAAAATCCCATTAAGTGAGCTCAGGCCGCGTGCCATCAAATTGATAAGAAACATTTTATGTAAACAAAATTTCAATAAAACAAGCGGCCAATCAAAGAGCCAAATGAGCTCTCTCCATGAACCAGCACGTGACTTGCCATCACATCACATTTTAAGATGTATTTGCTTGGCTTTCTCAAAGTAAATTCCGACTCAAGTCTTCAGACGACAAAATCAAAGTCAAGTTTCAAGTGCCAAGCGCGAATGCCACAATTCCACGCATGTTATCTTCAGGCACGTTAATTACCCATTCCAACCACCATCAAGGCTGTACATATCATTGGTGTGTTATTTCATCTTGACACGCTGGCAGCTAATTATTTTTTATCAGCATTAAGCATAAGCCATATGGAGTAGCAACGATTCTCCTTCTAAATTTTATTAAACTTTTAAAAGTGATGGAAAGAAACTTTCGCGTATTTCCATTTGACAGCAAAGCTAAAATTCCTTTTGATTTACCAAGCAATGACTACAATTTCGAGCTGCGCGACGAATCCAGAATCTTCAATTGAAATAATTACTACTTCATGTTATGCAAATGAAACTTATGTTTTTGCGAATGGATTGGATGGTAGGAAAGTGTTAACGTTTAATACATTTTCCAGTTGGCTGAGCACGAAAATTCACGTAGAAATGAGGAGTGATATTCCTTCATCATCGTCGTGCATGGAAACAGAGTAGCTTCGTAGAACAATTCAGGATCCAGGCGATACGTGCTCTTTCTTAGTTATGTATATATCTTTTTTTTTAACTTTTTCTACAGCACTCAACTTATATCGTGCTATGTGTGGTTGTGTATATATCTCTGATTATAAGAGAAGATGGTGTTGATAATTAAAACGAAAAATGCCGAAAAGAAAAAAGCCAAAACGAAAATTTTCATTTATACGAGTACGTTGCAAACGAAGCAAAACTCTGGGAAAGTAAGGCTCGAAGTTGTAATTATTTTTTTTTTATGATTTCCATGATTTCCCGGCACATTATATTCAAGTGCTTCTTGTGTACGTTAAGTGTTTGATGATTATGGTAAACTGAAACTTAAGAAACTTTTTTTCTTCATAAGGTCTTTTCAGTTGGTATTCAGCTCGAGTATGTTTACTCGCAAACATTAAAATATCAACATTAAAATATTAAAATTAATTAATACTTTAGCCTACCTGAGATTTAAAAAAGTAAAATACTGAACAGGTGTCTGTTTATTCGTTTCTATCTATCTGGATAATCCCCTCAAGCTAGTGTCTCCACTTTTGCAGTAAGATAAGATGAAGCGCACCATGTAAAGTAGTCAAGAAAATATATATTCTGCTGGGTTTACGGTCTAAATATCTTCTGGTACCCCTAGAAGGACTACGGTCAGTGACAAGATTGAAAATTATGCCGATTAGAAATATATAAATTACTAACGATAACTCTTGGCTATTCACACGCGACAACATACCACATGCGTTATACGCACAACACACACCCCATTCATCAAAAGCATCAGACGTCACACGCCCCACACGTCACACACTTGCAATTCGCTACCTTCAAGTTATGCAAATTCTTCAATTTGGTTTCTAGTGAGTCTTGAAAGACGATCCAATTGACATCGTTTGTAATCAAAAGTTAATTTTATAGAATTGTTCTTGCAAACCCACTATAATACGCTAAGCTAGGTGTAATATCGTCGAACCTCTGTCAGATTTGGAGACAAAGTACTTTCCTTCTAGACTTCTCAGCTCGCCTTCAGAAATGGAAGAAGTGAAGATTACCGTGGTGAAGGTTTCTCTGCATATCTGATGTAGTGCTGGCACTCCGTCTTTGTAAAGACAGAGAGGATATAGTCTTGATCCACGGCCCATAAAGGTAAAGCTAGATCCTGCATACTAGTGAAAAGTAGCCTAAATGTATTCTTACTCCATAACTTTAGCAAACGAGACATCAACGTGGCGAAGCTTGGAACCGGCAAAGATTCTTTCTGGCTAGTATCGGTATATCTGGCACACGACCACGTTGGACCTCTACCTGGTGTCAACCTAGAGAGTGTAATCAAAGGAAGCAGCCAAAAAACTGGCCTCATTATTGGATGTGACGCTAATAGTACTCATCCAGTTTGTGGAAGTTCTGACATCAACGATAGAGGTGAGTTACTTATATTTAATTACAAACCTTATTGTATCCAATATTGGAATTGAACCAAAGTTGATCACTAAAAGTAGACAGGAATTCTTAGACATAACCTGTTTTCGATTTCATTATTCAAAGTATTCTGGACTGGAAGGTTTCGGCTGAGCATTCACTCTCAGATCGCCGTTAAATTCAGTTTAGCTCAGATGATAAATCCCCTTGCCAACTTGTCTTCAGACACTATCAGAAAACCGGCTGGCAAAAATACAAAGAAACACTTAAACGACAAGTTAACTGTTCACTCTTAAAAACCCCCTTTCACTCTTGTGAGCTTGATTGTACAGTTCAGGGAACTCACCCAGGATTTTAACAAAGCACTGTCTTCCTTCTGTTCTCTTACTCATCATAGGGGCAAGAAAAGACCACACCACATTGGTGGTCATCTGAATTGGGACAGATCAGAAACAGAAACAGCTGGAGAAAAGTGTTCAACTCAGCCAAAACCTCAAGAAAAAAGACAGACTGGGACCTTTACAAAGCATCCCTCAAAATATATAAAAAAGAACTAAGAAAATCAAAGCGTTTATCTCTGAGACTCTTCTGGTGAAAATAGAAGAGTCCTTCGAGGCTTCAAGGCTTAGCAAAGTAATCTTAACTAATCCCATAATGCCAAGCTGTTGGAATAAACAGATAGCTCGTGGACTTCCTCTAGCCAAGAATCGCTCAAGCTGCTACTTCCCTTGTAGCTCTCATGTCATTAGAAATGTTAATCTTAATAGGTCATATTCTTTATCACACATATCTCATGATATTATTACTAGGAACAAATTGCCTTGCGCACTGCATAGCTTCAAACCACATAAATCTGCAGTACCATACGGCATTACCCTACCTGGTTTAGAGGTAATTCTAAAGAGTTGTCTAGAATTGGTCAACATTTCGGATTTATGAAAATAAGTGAAAGTGGTTTTCATACTCAAAGCGGACAAATGCTCTCACGTCAGTCCATAAGATCTCAGACTTATCAGTCTGTCATCATTCCTTTGAGAAAGACTGAATGATACCCATTTACGCAATAGTATTGTTAAGAGACTTTTGTCTAATTATCAACATACTTAACGTATGTAGAAACAGCTCTAAATACGTTAGTGCGTTCTTTTGAATATTCACTTCACCATAAGGAGTATACAATGGTAGCATTCTTGGACATAAAGGCGCTTTTAACAACGTCAACACATCGGCGATCGCAGCTGCACTGTCGGGCGTGAAAACAAACAACTCAATTGGAGAACTAATTAATATCCTGCTTACAAGTCAGGTCATTAATTCAAAACTGAGTGTGGCGTCTGCCAAAAGATCTGTCTGCAGAGGAACGCCGCAAGGTGGAGTTTTAACCCCCTTCTATGGAATTAAAAGGTAAACGAGCTGCTGATATTCCTGAGTGCTCGCCTACGCGGATGGCATTGCTATTTCCTTTCAGGAAAACAACTTAATACCCTGAAAGAACTCTTACAGAATTCTTTTAACAAGCTAACTAGATGGGCACATCGTTGTAGTCCGGGAGTAAACCCCCACAAAACAGAACTTGTCCTCTTCACTAAAAAATGTAAAATTCCACACGTTGGCCCACTTATCCTTCTCTGATAAAGATAATAATGTGGGTCATGTTCTGGACAGAAAACTAAGCTGGAAACCTAATATGCCAAAGTCATCGATAACAAATGGGGTCTTAAATAACCCAACATCACTCATTGGCTTTATATTTCGGTAATAAGACCTACACTTCTGTTCGGTGTGTGGTGGTCTGGTGGACTGGACAAAGCAATAAATCGCGAGACAAAGTCAAACGATCGGGTTGTCTATATATGAGCGGAGCACTTCGCACCACCCCATTCGCTGCATTAGTCATACTGTTCAACATAACACCACTCGATATTTTCACAGGCTGCTATCGCGGCTATTCGCCTCAATGAAACCTCCTAGTGAATAAGAAATGAATTCGGACACTCCTCCGTTCTGAATTTATTCAGTGCTCCACTAGGAGGTATAGACTACACCATTCCGCAACTACATTTCAACAACAACTGTCAGTCACCATCCCCTCTATATATGTAGTTGCTTGTGCTCCACATGAGAAGGCGAGGGATGTTCTTTCAACTTATATGAGGAGTTAAGTGTGCTTCTCGTCAGCGATAAGAAGTAATAGATAAGAGATCATTAAAAAAATGAGAAGGATCTTCGGAGACAGAACAGAGAAAGCCAATGAAACCCATAATCACGCATTTTAGACAAAAGAGCTTGACACCAATCTTTGTCAGATCGGTTCCACTGTTCTGTGTGATATGCCATCAAATCACCAGTGGAACGTGGCCAACGAAATCCTTACTTCCGGTCACTAATGATTCCTTGGGTTTCAATATATTTCGTGAGCTTGATAGTGTGCTCATTTTTTTGGGTATAGGCTGGATAAAGGCTGTTTTCCAACTACTCGGGAAAGAATAGGATAGATGGAAAAGCTTACGCAATAGTAATGTCAGCTTGAAAGAACACCTCTTCAGTACTAATGGGGAAATACCATCTGGCCCAGCAGACTTCTAAGCGTTGAGATCGTATAAAACTCTAGCAAAAGCACGAGTATGAATGTAAATCTGTCCCATAGAGTGCTCAATACTCTGATGTGCAAGCGGCAACAATGCAAAATCTGGAAACGTGGAGCTAGCTGTGGAATGCGCAGCAAACGATGCTGTAATTTTGATTCTTTTCACGAGTTAATCTTATGTGACTTTTTCAGGCTTAGAGTTCATTCAAACTTCTGCCACTTTTCAAAATTGGAGCTGCACCATTATCATAAATAGCAGCAGCTTAATTTTTTAATCAGTTCCAATGCTTTAGTCAGATTTTAAAATTTACCTGGGAAAGTTAAATTTCAATTTAAAATTCTTCCCTCACTATATATTGAAGGACCTGGATTTTGTAAATTCACCAATTTTCCATAAAATTCAAATTTCATTGGCTAAACTGAATATCGAAATAAATTGTTTCAAAAGGTAGCCAAATGAAAATACAAATATTTACCAAATGAAAATTCGACTCCGATGGGCAGTCAAATGTTTAAACGCTTTTCAACCGCTCGTTACACGATCATACACACTACACGCATATACTCACATCTGCCCCAATCCAATCCCAATCTATCCGAATGTTCCAATTTATAAATTGGCGACACGCTACTGTAGGCTGCCTGAATATTTCTCGACATACTCTGAACTCAATTAACAACCCCACAGAATCATAAAAAACCGACGCCCAGCACAAGCGTAGTATATTTTGCTGTTTGGCGCGTATCGCTCGCATATGAACTGGAAAGTATTGAACAGTCGCCCGTCATGCTTTCATTACTTTATTTTCGCTTTCAAGTCATAAAAAGCGAGTGTACCTACTCGTAAAAAGGTTTTATCGAATTCAGAAATTGCTATCACGAAAGGAAGGACATATTCCATATTTTTATCGTGTCGGCAAGTTGTATAACAAGTGGTGCAATATGTTAGCCCACCTGACCTGGCGAGCGGAAAAAATGTTAAGAAATTCTTTGCAACAACAAAAAAAAAAAGAAATTTTCAAAATTGAACATTACAGTTGATAGCGTTTTTACAATTCGAATGTATTTGCCAGTAGATTCATTGAATTCGTTTCACAGACGATATGTTCCAAAATATGTGTCACAATATAATATGTAGCCGTATGAATATTTTTTTTTGTAATTGCCTCACGCTTTATGTACTATATGTACTCCTATGTTATGTTTATAAAAAGGCCAACAAAATAGAGGCAGCTAAGCTATGAAATTGTAAGTTTATTTTTAGTTTTATTCATTCTAGCACATAAAATATACTATACAGATGTCCCATGCCCATCCATTGATTCCACGCAAATCGCATCACGCATATACAAGAATACAAACTAAAACAACTGTTGCGAAAATAGAATATAAATGTAAAAAAAAGTTGTTTTTTTCGGGTTTAACATTTTATGTATACACGCCACACGTGTCAGTCGTGCTACACGAGCACAAAGTTGTAGCTCTCTAGGACGTCTGGAAGTTGGTTTTAAAAGGACCTCAAACAAAAAGAAGAAAAAACCACTTTTCCATGCATTACACGCGCCCCATGTGACTAGCGACACGCGGGATCTCAGAAATGGCCCATGACACTTAGCTAGTCAAAAAATTTCAGCTTTATAGGTCTTGTGAGAGGTGGTTAAAAAGGACCTTAATGAGATCGAAAATACAGACAGACAGACAAAATCAAGTTAAATAAAAAATTTTAAAAAACCGAAGACCGAAAGCTACACGTCACAGTACATAGTCATCCATTGCCAGACACTTAACATCGTGGCAACCACTTGCCAGACTGTACTGTACTTACGTTATAGTATAAAAGCTAAATTTTATACATGTTACCTGGGTAACTATTAGAAGATACTTCCTCAGTAGCCAGACAGTTTCGACATTTCTAGCCCCTGGTCAGAGAAGCATAAAGGATAGCTATAGGTGCGAGCGCGAGGCAATGTATTATTAATTTCGTTATTAATTTGCGTTGAATTCCGGTCACCACTGCACGTGCTGTTTATCGATTTTGAGAATGCGTTTGACAGTGTCAACAGACAGTTAATTTGGCTCGCCTTGCGCAGGAGAGGTATACCCGATAAAATAACAGGTATTATTAAAGCAACCCATGATAGCTCTAAATGTCATGTGCTGCATAGAGGAAAGCTGTCAGAGGAATTGGAGATCCTAAGTGGGGTACGACAAGGTTGCATTCTATCGCCGATACTTTTTTTGTTGGTGATTATCGATGTGCTTCACGCAGCTTTATCTGCTGGAAACGGAGGAATTCGTTGGACCCTTACATCTCAACTCAAACATCCTGACTATGCTGACGATGTTTGTTTACTCTCACACAGGATTATGGAGCTGCATCAAATGACAACAAATGTGGAAAGGGAGGCAAATGTTGCTGGTTTGAAGATTAATACTGACAAAACCAAAATCATCAACCTCGGCACTAACTCGACCAATTTGGATTAATTTTGAGTGTTTGCGAACGTATCAGAAAACGCATCCACTCCACTATTAACATTATGTGGTCAGTGAAGTCCTTTTTTTATAACTTGTTGACACCTTCCCAGTCGACTTTCACGTGTAGCCATACTGGTCTTTTAGGAGTTTTTGCTTCTAATGCGTGGATCGACATTGAGTAATTAGCTGATACTACCCAATGGTCGGAAGAGCCAATAGGTGATGATAGACTGACTGTGTATTTATTAGGATGATTTAAAAGCAAAAATTCAAAGGTTTTAGCATAATAAGTAACATTGTCGGATATTTAAGTAGGCCCATTTACAATCTGAGTTAACTCAGGAAATAACTCAGCATTCGTTTCCTATGTTATTGTCAAGCCTTAATGGAGAAACCAACTAGAATTGTCTGTTGGTTTCGGAAATTAGATTCAGATTGGATAAGAAATCGCCCGCAATATTGATTTTAGAACATGGATCAAGTTCTAGATATTGAGTCGGACAGTGCTTCATTGCAAGTTGAATTGAGGCTGCTGTTGTGGATGTTATGCTAATGAAATTAAATTCCACATTCCACAATATGATTTTTAACCTAATATTTAAGGGTCCTTCAACTTATTTATATTGGTGAAGTACAAAAGCAATTGCTATATCAATAACTCCACAACTTAGAGAGCTGCTCCTTGAACTATGTTTTACTGCGTCCATCCGACCGATTGAGGTATGAGTATTTTACAGATTAGTTGATACTAATTCTACACATCTTATATCTGATAGTCCCACAATGTTCATTCCTTTGAAATCATATGCAGCAAAAGATTACCTAGCATCCGACATATCTATAAATTCAATAAACCACATATTCCAAAATTCCTCTGAATAAAGTTTCTAAACTAAAGCTGGTCCCTAATTTAGTTTCTTATTAAAATGCTTATATTTTTGGGACGTCTTTAGTTACACGCTCTTAGATATTTGTTAAAAAAACATGACCAACTTTACTGAATAATTCATTTATACCTTTAATGTAGTCCCCTTTTTCTATTCTCTCTGTAGCCTTCATTTACTTGTGTCGTTCTTTTTAATAACTTGCCATACCAGAAAGGAACGCATTGCATCTAAAAGAACATTACATCGTAAGTGTTGTACACATCTTTTGCTAATTGTAAAGTTTTTCATTCAATGGCCTACACGCTTCACCCGACACTACTGTTATTACGCGTCCTGCCGATGTCTGCTTTATGCCTGCAGTTAGCAACATTAAATCACGGAGACGACTAAAAAAACAGACTACGATATATGTCCGACGCAATGTGCAAGTCACATTGATGCATGGTTGTAACCAGCAGACCAAGTAAATTTCTCTGAAGCACCAACTTAAACAAGATCTGCAAAATGGTGCAATTTACTATCAACTCAACCTATATACAAGGCTGATGATATTCCATTAGGTATTCGCAGTTGCAGAGGGTGTACACTATTATGCATTAGTACAAGGGAAAAGCTCTAACAACAAATTTTTTTAAGTATTTCTTATGAGTTGATAAAAATTAACTAAAAGTTCATGAACCCCAAATTAGTTTTTTCCATTTTATTCTATTTGATAAATACCCTCAATCTCAAATGCAAATAACTATAATTAGCTCACTTAACAGTTTTGAAAATTTGAAAATTTACCTGACACCCTGTATCTGAATGCGGCCAACCGACGGAATGTAGATGCGGTGAATCTGAATAGAATTATGTGTGCGGATGCGAAAATATTCAAAAACATTTTTTATTGCCCATCAGAGAGTACAAAAAAAAAATGCCAAATGAAAACTTTTCCCGAAGAAAGACAATAACGTGGTATAAGGGATAGCTATACGTCTAGCAGAGCGACAATAGATGGCAGCTTCAGCTTTGGGATGTCGCGTTTTCCAGACGAAATGAATTTGAATGAATGAAAATCACGCTCGACACAGAGAGAAAGGAGTTTTTCTTTTTTCTTTTATTTTATCCCTTATTCGTTATATTATCTAAACAAAAAGACCTCCTGCTATCCTGAGAACAAAAAAAAAGATAATTGCTACTAAAAATATAAACTAAGTGAATCTAAAGTCTGATCACGTAGCTTATTTATTAGTATCAAAAAATATAAAGAACGCAGTAGCAATAACCATCAATCGTACTGCAACTGCTGACGAATGACCCTAGTAGTGTTAGATAGAAAAAAGTTTTTAAAAAGGCCATGAACTTTGACAATACATCCCCTTAAGCATTGGGTTTAGTATGAATTCAATGACTTCGGACAAAAGTATTGCGGTGGAACAATTGGTTGGAATTTTTTCAGAAATTTTATCACAATTTTCTTGACATATGTACATATTTGTAATTAAAGTCAAATAAGAAAACACAAGTTCAAGGAACTAAAGCAGACGTTTTACAGTGTAAAGGGTATCAATATATTTCAGATTATCCTTATGTACAACAGATTACGTAGAAACAGTTGGAATGAGCGCTGGAATCGACTGCGGTCAGCGATTAGCAGAATAATGGGAATTACATAGAATGCATCAGAATTGCTGGTGGCCGGAACTATTTCTGAATGGTTAAAGTGCGATCACACCTCCACCTGGTTGCCGTCGGTAATTTTCCTCCAATACAGGAAAAGCTGAATGATCGGGCTAGTCCCTTCAAAGTTAGGTTGCGGCGCGAAGCCAATAACCTCGCCCGTACAAAACTTTATTACGGAACCCCAAATCAGTCTCGGATACACTGATAAACGACGACTACGGCAGCGAAACGAGTTATGCATTTTATCTCACTGTATAGAGCTCGAGCTGCACAGCAGCTAGCCGATACCCTGTCCAAAAGTAGTGCTGACACAAAAGCAATCCAGGAGATGCGGTGGACGGGGAATGATGTCTTACAAAAATCAGAATATGACATATACTACGGCTGTCATGCCATGTGTTTGTCAGTAAAAGAATGAAACCCACAGTTATCGGCTTTAAAGAAGTAAATGAAGGGCTACGCACCCTTCGCGTGTGTGGTAGTTTTAAAAACATAAACCTCACAAACGTTCATATCCCTACAGAGGATTCCCTAGACGATGAAAAAGAAGAATTCTTTGAATCAGTCAAACGGAAACTCGATGCCTGTCCTCAGTGTGATGTAAAAATCCTTCTGGATATGAATTCAAAAGTAGGTAGAAGCCAGTATTCCGGCACTACACTGGCACCCATAGCTTACACGAGAAAACTAATGACAATTGACAACGAGTCATAGAGATGGCGGCATGCAATAATTTGGTCGTTGCGATTACAAGGTTTGGGCGTTAAAATACCCACAAAGCCACCTGTGTATCTCCTGATAGAGCCACTCGCAATCGGACAGACCACGTGTAAATAAAGCGCCGCCACAACTCGAACCTGATGACAGTACGAACGTACCGAGGTTCCAACGTCGACTCGTACCACTGTCTTGTTGGTGTAGTGCTCCGAGCACGGATTGCATCAACAAGAAAGACAGCATCCGCGAATCAGATTCGAGTTAACATGGCTTCCCTTCGCAACGTAGAGACCAGACTACGCTAAAGGACTCGCCCTAAATCCAGGGAGAATAAGTCCTGGAAATGAGATGTCGAGCGTAGAAGATAAATGGACACGCCTTAAAAATTCTGTCATTAGTACTTCTGATTCCATCTTAGGCAGTAGTCATAGAGATCGGAACGACTAGTTCGATGACGAATGTAAGCAAGCGTCTGAACCGCAGAATGTTGCATACCGAGCAATGCAATAATCTCATAGAAAGCAGGCACGCGAAGATGAATTTTAAGAGCCCATAAGATATGAAAAAACAGTTCACGGGCAAAAGAAACCAGCCTGGAAGGAAATCTCTTCCGTGAACTAGAACAGTACAGATAGCGAGGATTGCACCAGTCGCGGAAGTTCTATCAAAGGGTCCGCGGTATAACGCAATATTCACTGCGTTTCAAAGACAAAGAAGGTAATCTGATCGCCAATCTCTAAGGCATCTTAGAGCGATGGGAAGAGAACTTTAATGAGTTGCTAAATGGCTAGCCAACTGAGGAATTGTGCCCCAAACGTAAAAAAGGAGATATCGAAAATTGCAGCAATTATCGTGGTATAACGTTTTTGAGTACCGCGTATAAGAGTTTCCCTCTATTTTTCAAGACAGGATAGCCCCATACACTTAAGTCATTATTGGTCCATACCAGTTTGGCTTCATCCCAGGCAAATCAACAACTGATCAGATTTATACCCTTAGGCAAGTGACAGAGAAATATCTAGAGTTTCAAAACTTACTACACCAACTTTTATAGACTTTAAAGCCGCCTATGATAGCATACCCAGAGTAGGACTTTATAACGCCATGAGAGAATTTGGCATCCCAAATATACTGACACGATTATGTAGATTGACCATGACCAATGTTATAAGCCAAGTAAAAATATCCGGATCACTATCAAGCCTATTCAACATCTAAAACGGGCTCCGACACTGGCCTTGACTGGCCTGCGTCCTCTTCAATCTGGCGATGGAGAAAGTGATCCGAGACTCTGACGTAAATGCGAGAGGAACAATCCTCTATAAGTCTATTCAGATACTGGCTTACGCAGATGGTATTGACATCGTTGATAGAAACACAAGAGCTGTACTGGAAGCTTTTATCTAGATTTAACGGATGACTCGAAATATAGGACTGCACATAAATAAGAGCCAAACAAATTACATGGTGGCCACGTCTGCGAGCAGAAGATCCAACATTGGTTTCTCAATTAAAATAGTGGAGCGTGAATTTGAAGTAGGGCAATCCTTTAACTATCTCGGTTCAACTGTAGCAGCTGATAACAGCATGAACCCATAAATATGCGTTCGGTTGCTTAAAGCCAACAAAGCCTACTTTTTGTGGGAGGCCAGGACCGGGCCCCAGTAGTAGAGCCAACTATGATGATGATAGAATAACTGTAAAATAGTGTGTTTTGTTTGAGAAAAAATAATTACCTTAATTTCTATGCAGGATATATTTTCAAACTATCCAAAAACCTTTAGTTTAATTGTTTTACCTATTATTTTGATCACCAGTGTATGTATGTAAATATATAAAAATTGATATCTATTGGTTTGTAATACGACACTAAAACTCAAAAACTAGACAGCCGATTGAGCTGAAAATTTCACAGAATATGCGTCTTAATAAAGTCTCGGTAAACCACATAGTGCGAATACGAGCGAGGTGGTGCTTTTTGGGTTTTGGCAATAGTACACCCTTACCGCGGCAGTGAGGGTAAGACGGGGATTTATGTGTGCGGGTGACGGAGTGTCCAAGCAAAGCTAGTACTGTATAAAAAAGTTATTTTTAGAACTTTTACTTTATGGTGAGTTGTAAATAAGGAATTTACCAGAGTGATCTGGCGCCCTTTAGGTTGTTCGAATAGAAAAAGAGTAAAAAAGATTAGAACCTTCGCGAACCTGTGAATTACTCTAAATAGCACGAAGTGTTATCGCAGCAAGTTAGTTGGTACTCGACCGCACTACTTGAAAAGTTCTCACAAACAGATAGAGCTACAACCTACCTACAAAATAGTGAAACATAAGTGTTATACGTTAATAAGTAATCACCAGTGTAAAATTGTGAACTTTCGCTATTTTTGCTTTTTTGTGAATTAATAAACTTGTAGTGTAGTTTTCATTTGCAAAATTCATTACGAAGAGAGAAGAAAGAGCCTTAATTTCTTATCAATATGTACGAGTATGTTCTTACATACTATATCAAAAGTCTCAGCGGGAGTGACCAACGGTAATCTTTTACCGACGAAAATTCTTTAAGGGTAAAAGTTGACAAAACATACAGAACCTTTGAATATTCATATAATTTTTTGTGTGCCTTTTTTATGCGTCCCCAAGCAAAGCGAAAGAAAACCAAAACAGCTTAATAGAGTTTTTTTTATATCAGATATTTTTTATGTAATCTGACAACAGTTATAAAAAACTGTTGTCAGGTTACCGAACTGATAGCTCATGGCCCGTGGCCATATACATTATTACAATAAATCAACAAGGAAAAGGATACAAATGCCAGCCTTTAAAAATATGGTACACTTAAAAAACAACTCGTGCAGTTGAGCGTTGTGATGTTAATGTTACAAGTAAAAGTTATTGTACAAAGGGATCTTTCAGAACTTTTTTCTCAGTTTCGTATTAATTTCACCAAAAACAAAAGCCTTTGCTCTCATTATGAATACCCATTAAAATAAGACAGATATATAAAATTTTCATAACATTGTTTCGCAAACTATACAAGCATATTGCAAATAAATTCTCCATACAGTGGTAATAAATTATCACACACAATATTAACGAAATATTTAGTAAAAATAAAGTGCATGAAGAAAATATACTTAGCATTAACATTCAAACGAGAGATTCGAAAGAAGTGAATCCTTTTTATTTTCATATGCGAATAAATTTTATCCAATTAATGAAATGGTATCATATTTCATTAATTGGATCAGAAGAAATATAACGCGAAACTTTTTGAAATTTCGCTTTATTACCATTCTGTTATGATTATGTAATTAAAGTTACGAAGCTAGCACAATATCTTTTAACCACACCGGGTTGATTTATTGGCGCAAGGTTTCTTTATTCGCTTTATATTGCAGAAACTGAACTGATCATATTGGATATATGCTGCTATTTTAAAGTACTAATAGTGACGACGGAATGTACCCGATTCTTCTGCAGCGTGGCATAAACATAATGGAAACTACACTCTTAAGACTCTACAAAGCTAGCTATACGCTATAGCCTAGAATACGTTCCAAGGTGTTGGAGAGAAGTGCGAGTGATTTTCTTACCAAAAGCAGTGAAGAAATCCCCCAGGGATATCAGGTCTTACAAGCCAATCAGCCTCGCATCATTTATACTTAAAGCCATGGAGAAAATATTAGGTTACCACAAAAGATCCAACCCTCTTAATCCCAGCCAACATGCGTATCAGACTGGAACATCTACAGAAACAGCACTCCATAAGTTGACATCTGAAATCGAAGACACACTTCGAAGTAAAGAAATGTTACTGTGCGCCTTCATTGACATTCAAGGCGCTTTTGACAACACTAACTTCGAAGCAATTCAAACACAAGCTAGAACCAGGGGAATAGACTCCTCTATCATAGGATGGGTCACGAACATGCTAAAAGATAGGAAAATTCGAGCCTCGTTCGGTGACGAACTCAAGGTGGAGTTCTATCACCACTTCTATGGCTACTGGACTACTACTAGACAGGCTTAAGAATTATCTTATCACAAACATTAGCTATGCGGATGACGTAGTCATAACGGTGCGTGGTAAATTCGAGAGTATGATAGCAGAACGCATGAAATTCGCTCTCAAACAAGTAAACGAATGGTGTAGACAGGTTGACCTAAGTGTTAACCCAGTCTTCACAAAAAGGAAGAAAATACTTCTTCCCACATTAAGAATCCAAGGCAAAACTCTCCAAAAAATGCCAGAAGTCAAATACCCAGGTGTCCTGTTCAACCAAAAACTTGCATGGAACTCTCATATGCCATACATTACCAAAAAAGCCAATAAAGCTTACTTTACTCTAATCCGCAAAAACCCGCAAATGACTCTTTAGCTATACCAAAGCATTATCACACCCAGGCTCTCATGCACGCAGCCCTGATATGGTGGACAAAAACAGAGCAATCTACGACGTGCTCAAAACTAAATAAAATTTAGAGACCAGCCTGTCTAACTGGAACAGGTGCGATAAGGATTTGTCCAACGGCAGCTCTTGAAAAGCTCCTGTGACTTTCACTACTTCACTTATACATCAAAAGAGAGTCACAACACTTAAAATAACAAACCAAATTAAAGCAAATAAACCAGGACATACAACCATCACTAACAAAATCAACATAGGTAGTGGTATTGTCCTTCGATCAGACTCAGTGATAAAAACCACTTATTTCCAAAAAATCAATAAGAATACCAGAACGAAATCAAGTTGAAAATATCACAAACAACCTTCCCTATCATGCATCTATCTGGTACACAAACGGATCTTAAACAGAAACAGGAACGGGTGCAGGAGTATTCGGGCCTACAACCACAATACGAATACCTCTAGGAAAATCCCGAACCGTCTTCCAGGCAAAAACATCAGCCATAGAAGCCTGCACCATCGAATGCATTAAAAGAAGATTTAAAAGAAGGAAGTTCTACTTAATATCCGACAGCCAAACCGCATTGCTAGAAATAAAAGGCCCAGATTTATACTCCAAAACAACGTGGAGCTGCTACTGCCACCTAAACGAACAGGCCAAAACCAACAAGATCACCCTAATGTGGTCTCCCGGCCATTCAGGCATGGAAGGAAACGAGGCAGCAGATCTCTGTGCAAGAGAAAGCGTAGAAGGAATTTTCACAGGCCCCGAACCAAGCCTTGCCTATTCTACAAGCCACCGCAAGAAAATAATAAACGAGTGCGTAAATATCGCAATCGAAGCAGAATGGGAATCATCAATTGGGATGAGACAAACCAAAAAGCTTCTCAAATACAACATAAAAGACATAAACAAGGCAGTTAAGTTAAACCGCCATGCACTCAGATCTCTTGATCTCAATTCTATGTCAAAATGTCTAACCGATCGACCTGGCATTCATACAGGAACAAAGTCACCACATATTGTGGTAAATATCTGGGATAATCAATAGATCTCAAGGTCGCAGTGCACAAGGCTTCTCAGCCGACCAACAATAACAATAATACATACGAATCCAATATTTGGATTTTCACCAGAAAGCAGTCTGAATTACTCTAAGCCGCCTTCCACAGAAAAGTAGGACAGAAAATGGTTGATATAATATGTAAGAAGAAATATTCCAATGACCCAACAACAATAGAAATAGAACCCTTACTAAGATGCTGACGTCTTTAAAAACATTTGATCAGGGAAAACTTAATTATATAAAATAAATAAGCGCTATCGAAGAAGAATCTCCAATGAGCATAAAAAAATGGTAAATCGCATTTTCCGATTCATAAGATATTTATGCGAGCAAGTGAAAAAAAATATAAGAGCACATTGCACATAGGAGGATTCTAGAGAGGGATTCCCAATCTACTTGAGACAGCTTAAACATGTCTCGAATACACAGTGCTCCAAAAGTTTATGTTATTATTTGTGAGTTGTATTTCAATAGATAAAAAAATGCATACGACCTTTCAATCATCAATTTGTCTTCAATATGACGTTTCAGAACAGATAATAAATACGTCATATATTAATGCATTAACCAGATTAAACCTTTTTTCGCATTTTTTCTTGATTTAATGACGTAATTTACCTTTTATACAGTTTCAAGAGTATTTTAATATGAGTATACGTGAATTTATTTATAATTTGTGGATAAATCGGCTTATACAAAAAGCCATTCCATAATAATTTCTTAAACTTTGGTTTCCTATAATAGTAAAAAAACTATACCTCATACGTTTTCTCGCCGATCATGCTCATCTTCTAAAAAAAACAAAAACAAGCATTAAAATCCTGATATATTTTCAGAGGATATCTTCCATAGTACGAGAAGGTGAAAGCAATCCTTATACATTTCACTTTCATTGAAAGGTTGGTTTACTGAATATTTTGAAGGTACGACATTAACATGGATATGTGCATATAAAATCGGTTACTCCCTTTAATGGATTGGATAGCTCAGGGCTATGTTTTACGTTTGTGCACTCTCTATAGACGTCAGCACTTTCTAATGTAAATTGCTCCTTAGCCTATGTCAGTTTTTTCTTGCTTTAGTTGCTCATTCTTATTTCTGTTTTCATTTTCTTAATCGTCTTAAATTTTCATAAGTTTAAGGCATACAACGAAATATTGAAATGCTTTGCTCTGTTTTTTTTTCTATTAAAGATATATTCCTTATCTCAATTCAAAATTGGTATTAACAAACTCTCATGCTCTGGTAATTGAAATAGGGATAGAGGAAAAACAAACTCATAACCACAATGTAAACTACATACAATATAATATACTTTTTAAAAAAATAAAAGAGCAAACTTCTATCAGATTTTTGGTGAAATAAGCAGATCAAGTGCTTTTGAAATTAATGGTTAATCTATGATTATAAATAACAAACAGACGAGAAGAACCAGGCTCATTTACTAGCAAGTTTAAAAGGTTTTCCCAAAGCAAAAGCATGATGGATTCATTTTTCGTCCACGGTTACTTTCTTTGGTTTTGGTTTTGGTGATGGTTTTTTACGCAAAAAATAATGTTTAACCCTCTGAGACTGAAGTGCTTGTATGACAGACACCACAAAATTAGAAAACTTGCATTGTATGCATCGTTGTGTGAAGGAGAGTGTCTCATAGTCAACCACGTCAGCGTTAAGGTATTTGTATGACAGACAACCACCTCAGTGTAACAGTTATAAGTTGTGTCACCTAAGCAACATGTCAGAAAAATTGTATTGTCAGTTCAATTGTTGTTGTTTTTTTCTCACTCAAATAACAACCAAAGGTCTCAGCCAGAAGCCGAATTTTTTAATGCCGACCAAGTTTCAGATGAAGAAGCCGACACAGTTTCAAATGAAGAAAAATATGAAGAACCTCGTGAAGAAGTGGCACATGTACCCGCCACTGTAAATGTGCATGAAGAGACGTCAAGGGAGCCATCTGAAAGCTAAGAACGGTTTCATTTGGAATAGACAAGAGTGCCCCAGGATATCGCGAATTGCAGCTCACAACATAATAAGACTACCTGGCCGATTGCATACTCCAAATTTTGAAGGCTATTTTGAACTTTGGTCCAAGCCATTTGACCATTCAATGTTGGAATGTTTGGTGACACGAACGACGAATCAAAAACTCAATAATTACCGAGCTCAGTTCAAACATAGCACTAAGAAAGAACTTATGGACATAGATGACATCGAAATGTAAGCATTTATAGGTCTAATGTACTACACGTCAGTATTTAAGTGTAATCACGCCGATATTCGCATGATATTTGCCACCAATGAAATTGGCCACTGTGTAATAATATCAAAACGGCGGTTCTCTGGTTTTATCAACTGCCTCCGATTTGATGATTTCAATACCAGAAAGGAACGTCTAAAAGAAGTTCCACTTGCCCCAATATCAGACAATATACCCCTGGACCATACCTTTGCATCGATGAAATGTTGCTGGCAATTGCAAATTTATTATTTACATGTCCCAAAAACCAGCAAAGTTTGGCATTAAAATATTGTTATTAGTATATGGCGCACATACTACATTTACAATGCCTACATCTACCATGGCAACAATTCGGATGGCATAGGCCTTACTGAACAAATAAGAAAAATGGCAGTAGCTACCCAATCTGTTCTGAGGTCTGCGAAAGTTGTCTAAAGAAGAATAAAGCTGGATACGACCATGCTTTTTGCCGAGACTTAGGTGCATACGGGAAAACAAGTGAAGCTTGCAGACTACAATCACACTAAAGAAGAAGTTGATGAAGTCGACACGAAGTGTTAAATGTATTCTTGCAGCCGCAAAACTAGTCGTTGACCTATGGCAATTTTCCAATGAATACTAGATATGGCAGGCATAAACAGCTTTCTATTCTCTATTGTACCAAATGTGTGCAGACAGCGATGATAAGATGCGAAGAGGGACTTTCATTTTGAATATGGCAAGAGAATTAGTGCTAGATCACATGAAATGCCGCGTTTACAATGAAAGATTGCCAAGAGAACTGCGGATGACGGTCAGTAGAGTTTTGGGTAAAGATCTTCCCGCTCCACCATCAAGAACTCAATTGATTCCATCAAGTGCAAGAAAACTATGCTCTATTTGTCCAACGAAAATGTTGCTGCTATTGTTTGAAGCCAATTTGTCTTCAGTGCTCTAAGTAACTTTGTGAAGAATGCCAAAAAAATTGTGATTTTGAAGTTATACATCCTTGAACCAATGAATCTCTTCTTTTTAGACTTATAACCATAAGTGTTAACTTTAATAAATATATGTGTAAATGAAGAAATTATTTATGTTTATTTGTTTTGTTTAACTTTTTCTAAATGGGTATGTTTTGGAAAAATAATTTATGTTATATAAATAAATGTTGTTTAACTTAATATATCTTTGTAATTTATATATTTTTAATTTCAAGCAGTAACGCACACTCTTAACTTAAAAATATAATAGTTAAAAGTTGGAATATAAAACAAATTTAGAAAATATAAGCTGTCAAAATCGTTAATGAGCACTTTTACAATTTTCGTTGAAATTCACGAGGTTGTCTGCTTTCAGTGGCTGTCAAACACAAACGGGGTTAGCACCCTTATAATGCTCGGTTATATGCTTGTCACACCGTGTGCATTAGGGAAAAGGAGGAGAAAAGAGGATGTGTCTATAAGCTAATATCCACTCTGAAATTACACATAACTACAAAAAAAAAACACAACTTACCGCTTCTTTTAACCAATTTTGAAAAGTGGATGTGTCACAATGGAGCTGTCGCCAGTGTCACACCTTCTCGATAAAATGAGTCAAATCACCAGAAGAAACAAATACTCACCATCCGTTATTCGATTGTTAAAGAATAAATCATCTAACTGCCGCATGTAAAACATACGACTGTTATGTTTCACTAAGATATTTAGCTGCGCTGTCACCGACTTATCAAACTGCCCTCGTATATCGCCCTACAGTAAATGATGTAATTGTTTACGACTTACAAATTGTCTATAAATCACTATACTTCTCTGCCATGTCACTCACTCACGCATATAGTGTTTCTAAAACTGTGATGAAATATTTTATTCAGTAGTTCACAAGTTTTCAACAGAGTCATAAACCATAATGGGAGCATTAAATGGGACCATAAATTAAATAATACAAACTAGTCGTACAACAACACAACAGCACAACAGTCTACGAGCACACTCGTTACTAGTATGTACTACTTGTACTTTTGATCAACAGTATCTGATCGAGGAGCAAAAGTCCATAAAAATAGTTGTAAGCAAAAAAACCTCCCCGCCGGCTAAAATACTGTACGAGTATATCGCCTAGTAGATTAAAGGTTACCCTGCACCCTTGTCAAAAATTACGTGAACACCAGACCACGAAAAAGCCAAAGCAAAAAAGCCAAAACTGGGAAGGAGAATAGTCCCCTCCTACGGAGAAAGAAATAAAATATTGGGTTTTTTTTTGTTTTTCGTTTAAAAGAGGTGAAAGGTTCAATTGTCATCAAATGCTAGGTAATAAACATTTGATGGTGGAAGAGTTCAAAACTTGATTATTCACACAAATTTATTCTGAGGGTATCTTTAAAGAGTTCGCGTCCTCTTGTATGTACCTAGGAAAATTAAAATACACGAGTGATTATAAACTTAAATATCTTGTTCTTGCAATCTCTTGCAAGAAAAGCGCAATTTCTTAGATAAAGTAGAGATAAAAGTCAAAAGACTTGAATAAAACTCATAAAACAAAGTTATACAACTTGAGAAGTACCCGTGAATGTAGGATTAGTTTCAGACTTCTTTATAACTCAACTTGTTACGTAATATCCTTTCGGCGAGAATTCGAGTTAATGAGCAACTTTAGTTGAAATTCCTAAATTAAATCTCCTGTATTTTATTGGGTTCCAACTAACCCCTTCTTTGTAGATCCGGCAAATAGTCACTTAATATAATGTACATTCTACAAGAAGTTGATTGAATCTATTACATAGTGAGACACGAGTATACCTCAGGGACATTAGCATTCGCGAATGGTATTTCATACAACTTATGTTAGTTGAAGTGAAAAAGATATACATAACACGTGAACGGTTCAACTTTAATTAATCTAAAATCTACACACATATCTTACAAGCATACTGATTTTGTTGTGTATAAAAAAGATATTCTAGTTTTCATAGAAATCTATCATAGGGTAGAAGCAGGGGCATCTCACTATAATTATTTCAAATTAAAACTACGCAAATCAATTGTATAAGTTTTATAATTATTTACATTTTTTATTAACTAATACATAATACACATTTTCTGTTTAGATTTATTATAAAAATAGAAGCTGTTCCGTTTCGTTCAGAAACTCCAACACGTGGATTGTATACACAGCAAACGGAAAGGTCTTTTTTAAATTCTCTATATTAACTTCACTTGCCCGTGTGTTTGTGGGTTTGTGGGCTTGTGGGTTTGTGGGCTTGTGGATTTGTCATGGATTCTTGCGACCCACTTCCTACAGCCCGATTTTATTGAAATTTCTTTCTATTAAATTTTGAGGCCCCTCGGGCTGCGGGGTCGGGGGGCTCCCATACAAAAAATTTAAAAAATTTACCCGATTTTCTTCAAATTTTACACACATATGTATACCCAATAAACAATACTTTTTCGAAAATTTGGTAGTGATCGGGTCCCGGGTTCGGCCGCAAGGCCCTTATACATTTTTTAAATATTTATACTGGCATCAGATATTCGTCGCCCTTTATGGACTGTGTGCGGTGTGTGCTGCGCAGTCGGCTGCGCTGCATGGTTTTGGTGGTAGAGAGAGAGAAATCTTAGCTCACGCACAAATGAACACAGCAAATGAAACGAGACATACATGTTTTATGCTTACTTCAACTTACACTTTTATTTACTGAATTGTATTTTTATTGATGTCGTTTTTTTTGTTGTCGATATCAACTTACAGATAGAACAACAAGTTTTCGCAATATTCTGTCATTTCGCGTTTTCATAAATTAGTTCAGAGCAGTCAAAGAGTTCCCAAGATAAATGTTCGTGTTTCTTATTTGCTCAGAGAATGAGCGTGCTCTAAGTGCTCAGAATAAAATTATCTGAGCATTTTAAATTTTAACATCTGATGTCAAATGTCTGTTTCGATGATTTTCTCCTACAATAAAAAAAAATGGCCCAGGATCGAGGGGCTCCCATATCAATTTCTGCGATTAGAGAATTTAGATGAAAAATTTTAATTTTTATGGGTTGTTTTTATTTTAAATCTCTTATCGATATTTGATCGTATTGGATCAGCTTGTCCAAAATGTAGGGGTAGTTAATTAAGGTTAGGCGTGAGTTTGTGATATATGCGTTATGTTACCATAGCATCTTAAACCTTTCCCTATTTAGAGCTTTTTATATATATATCGTAGGATGTCTCGCAATTTGTCGTTTTCGACATCTTAGAGATGTGTCCATTAAGTAGCAAAGGAAATGGGCTAGCATCTACTTCTCCTCCTCATCCACATACAGTCCCTATAGAAGTCAATAAATTCATGACCCAGTCTTTTCGCATTTATCCACAGAGGGCGTAACATAACGGTCCAAAAATTATCTAAGAATAGCTAAGATAAGCGCAATTTTGCGCCCTAAGTTCAGTCTTGGCAAAACTTGTCTTGATATGCTGTATGTGGTGGTGTTATTTCTTCTTTGATTTGTCAACGCTAACAGCTCTTTCCGAAGACTGCTGCGGTCTTCTAGTTTCTCGCGACCATTTGTGTTGTGCACGTATACTTTTGCACACAAATGCAACAATTTAATGCCGTATCCAAACGGAAAATTTAGAAGCTTTCCGAGACAAGTTATTACTAATGGATGCTTTTCAGACATTCTAGAGAGATGGGACCGTGAAAATACTTTTGGTGTTTTCTTAGATTTGAACCTTTGTACCTTCTGCTTGCAACTGGAGATTCGTGACCCGGAACCTAAATTATCCGAATGCTGAATTGTTCTCCCATCTCGTTTATGGACGAATGGTAGCTTAGCGCTAACTTATAGACGTCAGCGAGACAGGGGGACAGCTGCGAATAAAAAATAATAGGTTTGTCTTACTTAGGCAACCGAGCCCCTAAACCTCCTCTCATCTGACGATTCTTATATCCTGCATAGATAAAAGCTCAAGAGCAGTATTTATTTATTATTAATTTCAGAAAGACTACAACATAAATATAAAAAACAATAGGTTCGTCTTACTTATGCAACCGAGCCCCTAAACCTCCTCTCATTTGACGATTCTTATATCCTACATAGATAAAAGCTACAAGAGCAGTATCCATTTATTATTAATTTCAGAAAGACTACAACATAAAGATTAAACCTCTTGGGGAGAGATAATCGATTTTAATTTGATTTCTAATGACACACTATTCAGGATTGATAACTCGACGGTGTCCGAAGTCAATTCCTACTCTACCCATGACTATATAAGGTTTGTTCTGAACCTCCAGATCAAAACTTATCAAAACACAAAAAGAGCTGACTGGATGAAATTCGGCAATATCATCCAGTCAAAATTAGGCAAATTACCCAACATGGAAATAACTTCGGCTGATGAATTGGACAAGCAAATTGAAACGTTCGAGAAATCAATGAACGTGGCTCTAAAAGCCTTTAGCCCAATCAGTTGGAGCAAAAAAGTTGAACCACTGTGGTGGAGTAAACTTAGAAGTACATATTACTAGGTCAATCTTCAATATCTGTAAAAATAACTAATACTGGCAGCCTTATAAAGACTACCTAAGACGGTACAAGAAGGCCATTAAAGAAGCCAAGCGACGCTCTTAGGTGGACTTCTGTCAATTAATTGAAACTACCAAGGACTCTGCTAGAATTTGCAAGATTCTGACCAAAGAGAGCACCTGTCCGACTTTCATCAAGAAAGCACACGGTGACTGGACGGCATCTGCAGCAGAATCCATGGACCTTCTCACAAAAACACACTTCTCCACCAGCAGTTATCAATGCGTAGATCATTTGGAGAGGTTGCATACTGAGAATTCGGTCCCACGCGAGGTACTGGATAACGCCATAACCCGGGAAAAGGTTTCCTAGGCTTTAAGAAGTTTTTTGGCCTATAACTCTCCTGGCCTGGATGGCATACAGCCGATTATGTTACACAAGTCACTGAAGCTATCGACTTCCTGACTTATAACGATTTTCAGAAGCTATCTCCTACTCAATTATGTCCCCAAAAGCTGGAGAAGAGCTCGGGTGGTTTTCATACCCAAAGAAGGCAGAAGAGGCCATGAATCAACAATGGATTTTAGGCCGCTATCGCTTAGGTCTCTCATCGTTTTTGCTAAAGGCTCTGGAGCGAATTCTAGATCATCATATCAGGCAACGATTTGAAGTCCACACACACAGTCCAGCATAGATATTTCAAGACGAATATCTCAATGGCAGGTCCACGGAAGCCGACCTCCATGAGGTAGTGCGAATGATTGAGCACACGATTAACTACAAGCAGTTTACGCTAGCCACCTTTTAAGATATAGAAGGGGCCTTCAACAATGTTCATATTGCGGCCATTAAGGAAGCTGTGAACCAGTCAGGAGTGGAATCCTTCCTTACGCAATGGATCATATCCATGCTCAGTTGGCAGCCATTACCAATCGAATCGACAGAGGCGCTCCCAAAGGAGGAGGGGTCATCTCTCCCTTACTGTGGCTGATGGTAATTGACAAAATGCTTTTTAAACGTGAAGAGGATAGGACGAAGGTAGTTGCGTACGCAGACGACGTGGTGATACTTGTATCAGGCCAGTACCTTTCCGTGATCAGTGAAGTCAGCTCCTGGGCAACAAGCTGTAGCCTTGGAGTCAACCCTGGGAAGACAGAAATGGTATTGTCCACCACTAAATCCAAAATACCGGCTTTTATCCTTCCAAAACTCAATGGGAAAAGTCTCAACGTTCCCCCAGCGCCAAACATCTCGAAGTAATCTTGGAAAGGAAGCTTAGCTGAAGGGCTAGCATAGAGAACATAGTTAAGAAAGTCTTCGTGGCCCACTATGGCAGCAGCAAAACCATCGGCAGGAAATGGGGCTTCAACCAAAGATAGTTCTCTGGCGGTACACAGCTGTTGTACGGCCAATTCTTACCTATGGATCGCTGGTCTGGTGGCCTGATAAAGAAGAAGTATAACTCCACCAAACTCAGCAGATTACAGCGATCAGCAGCAGCAGGTATCACAGGAGCTCTACGTTCTTGTCCGACCGAGGCCCTTAACACCATCTTGCACCTATTACCTCCTGACATATTTATCAAGTATGCTGCGACGTGCAGTGCAGTACAGTTTGTTACTAGGACATACAGGCACTGTAATATACTGCAGACATGAAGCCATAATACCATCATCTACTGACTACTGCATGCCTAAATTTATATTCAACACCTCGTTCAGCGTTGAGTTCCCTGCCACGGGAAACTGGAAGGATGAGCAGTAATGAGTAATGAGGCAATTTGACGAAACAATATTTACTGACACATTCAAGATAAAGGATGGAGTCGGAGCAGGTATATTCTCGGATGATCTAAATCTGTCAAGGTCATACAAGGTACACGATTCAGCTAGCATGTTGCAGGCAGAGATCCTAGCCATTAGGGAGGCCTGCCATTAGGGAAGGGTTGGCATATGCGTTGTTATCCAATCTGCTATAAGGGCGATTTATGCGAACACAATAAACAAGAAACTCGTAAAACAGTGCCAAGAAGATTTGGACTCGATCATCCTATTCCTGGAAATAGTATGGGTGCCGGGGCACAGTAATATAAATGGCTCTATGGAGAGGATTAGCTATTCAATAGGCTCAGTCAAGGAGCAAATTCCTTTTTTAATACTAAGACACAGTTCAGGTTGAGAAGTCTGCCGAAATGTGCCTTATCAAGATTGATGTGGCCATCCTACAGAAAAAGGAAAACCACCGAGTTGTTATGTAGAACCCGGAAGGACATTGCCAGAGTTGTGGCTATCAGCACGGGCCACTGGCCAGTGGGCACCCATGCTGATAAGTTGGGTATACCTCACAATAACTTCTGCAGAGCTTAAAAAGATGAAAATGAAAAGAAACTCTCATACATTTCCTCCGCAGTTGTCCGGCCCTTGTGGGGCCAAACACCGCATGTTGTTAAACCATTTTTTCACGACCTGAAAGAGCTCTCAAAATACAGGATCATCGAGATGATTTCGTATCTGAACACTACAGGCTGGCTTTAAACCACTTAAATATCCATGCTAGGGCCCTCGAGATTTGTGGCATCAAAATGGCGCACACTGTCGCTAATTGGAGGCCTCGCAAGTACAGCGGGTCCACTCTACCTATCTACCTATAAAATGGATAACGTGCAACACATGTACACCCATTTTTACCCTAAGTACAGGTAAAAGATACAAGATAAGTACAACCCATCATCATCATCGTCTCATGATGAGTTTGCACCGACGAAAGTGACATAAACTTTAAGTTAGCTCTTAGCACATACACTATATACACACAACGAACAGATGGTTATTTAGACTAATGACTTAGCTTACGGAATGACATACATAATACCATGAATCCGAGAGTTTCTAGTTATTTGCAAAGAATCCTTTTTTCGCCACATTTTAATGTATCTACAGCAAGATATAAATAAATATGTATTTATGTATGTATTCGTGTATCGCAGTTTAAGTCTTCATCCTGGCACACAGACGACTTGTGGTGGTGGTGACATCAGATGTTATCTCTCTACTTCGTCATTCATCTAGAGTGGTTTTGTGGATTCATCAATTAAGATTGCGGTGACTAATTCCGAGCAAAATTCAACAAATATGTTCTTAAAGAAAAAACCTAATTTGTGCGCTGCAATTATGTTCGAGAGGAAACGGTATGCCATTAGGCAAGGGAGTTCCTAATGGAATAGCCATAGAGTTGTCATCATTAAAGTGCGCGCTATTGTACACAGTATCGAATATTGCATATCAGCTGGTATCGTATTTATTCTATGCACATAGAGGACAGTTTTTCTTTTCATTTCGATTTCGAGTGGTACTCTTTGTTTCAGCGTATTGATGGAATCTAATTAAACGAAAGATATCTTCAGCTGTTCGTTTGCTTTTGCTCTTGTTAAAATCAAAGAAAATGGGTTTTTTTTTGTCATATTCATTAGTTTGACAAACTGGAGCTAAGTATAAAAAGGAATCATTTATTTTAAATGCTTTTTTATATACCTTGCCTGTGTCTGTCTGTCTATATCTGTCTGTATGTCTATTAATACGTCGTTCTATCACGCTTTTTCAATCTAATGTTGTTAGTTGACAGTTTACCTCCAACACTCTAAAAAGGCTTCGGCCTCCCTTTTACTCCGTCTGCTTAAAGGCGGAGAGCATATTGTCTTAATCCAAGAACCATGGATTGTTAACAGCCTGGATTGCGGACTTAGTACTCCTGGTTACTACTCGCTATATCTAGCAGATAAATGTAAGCCTAGATCCTGCATATTAGTGAAACGTAATCTTAATGTATTTTTACTCCCTAACTTCAGCGATCGAGATGTAACTGCCGCACAATTGGAGGCTCACCAAGGAACCTATTGGCTGCTATCGGCTTATCTCGCCCAGGAGCACGTGGGATTTTTTCCTTCTGATAACCTGGAGAAATTCATCGCAGAGGCGAAAAGACGTAACACCAGTCTCATTATCAGCTGCGATGCAAATGCCCATCACATAGTATGGGGCAGATCCGACATCTACGACAATTCAGTTTAGATGAAAAATGCTCTCGCCAATCACCATATCGAAATCATAGGAAGACTGACTGGCTCAAATACCGAGAAACTTTCAAACACTATTTAAAGGTACACTCTTACTTACAATTCCCCCAACCATTTAGCACTAATGAACTTGACAACAAGGTCAAGTTACTTACCTGTGCTTTAATAAAGCGCATTCTGCTGCCTATTATTTGTCCAAGAGGCAACAAGAGACCACGTTGATGGACCTCGGAGTTGGGGGATTTCAGGAACAGCTGCAGGAAGCTATTCAACGTAGCCAAGGCTACTAGATTAGAAACTGACTGGGATGCTTACTAAGCTTCCATCAATCTTATAAAAAAGAATTAGGGACAGCCAAGCACTCATCTAGGAGAATCTTCTGTGATAAAAAGGAAGAATCTTCTCAGGCGTCTACGCTAAGAAAAATTCTCGCAACCAATCCAATAATGCCGAGCAGCCTGAAAAAACCAGATAGCTCCTGGACTACCTCAAGCGAAGAATCGCTCAATCTGCTTTCATATACCCACTTCATGGGCAGCCCATATGTGTTAAGTTATGTCAGCCTTAATAGGGCAAACACTCACCAATGATCTGATAAATAAGGATATACTGCTTTCGGCGCGACAAAGCTTCAAAACATACAAATCTGCAGGACCTGACGGCATAATTCCAGCCGATCTACAAAGGCCCATATTCCAGTTTTATGGAGAGAAGTAAACGTGGTTTTCATACATAAAGTCGGTAAATACTCGCATGTTAGTCCAAAGGATCTCAAATGAATCAGCCTTTCATCGTTCCTGTTAAAGACACTGGAAAGACTGATCGATATCTACATACGCGCACGCATTGACAAAAGATCAGCACGCGTATTGTAAAGGCAAGTCTGTAGAAACAGCCTGCACACACTGGTACGTTCTATTGAACATTCCCTTCAGCACAATGAGTACACAATAGTGGTATTCCTAGACATTGAAGGCGCTTTTAATAACGTCAACACATCGCTGCGATTACGGATGCGCTGTCGACTTTGAGGGAGGACGAGTCGCTTGGCGAATTGATTAATCTTCTGCTTACAAGTAGGATTATTAACTCTCTGATAGAAGATCTGTCTGCAGAAGAACCCCACATGATGGAGTACTGTCTCCCATTCTATGGAAGTAAGCGGTGAATCAACTGCTGGTAAGCATAAGAGGTAAGGGCTGCAGAGTAATCGCTTAAGCGGATGACGTTGCTATTGCCATCTCAGGAAAATACCCGAATACCTTAAATGAACTTCTGCAAAATGCTCTCAACAAGCTAACTAGCTGAGCAGATCGCTGTGCTGTGGTTTAGGGGTAAACTCTCACAAAAGTGAGCTTTTCCTATTCACTAGGAAATACAAAGTTCCACTTATTAACCCTCCTTCCATAAAAGGTATAAGCTTAACTTTCTCTGATAGGACCAAGTATTTGGGTCTTATTTTGGACAGGAAGCTGGAAACCTAACATACAAGAAAGAGTTCGTAAAGTCCCACAGTGGCACTCTTCTCATGCAAAAAAGGCCATTGGTAGCAGATGGGGCATTCAATGCCTCGTGCGTGTCGTGTGTCGATGCATGGAAAAGTGGTTTCTTCGAATTTTTTGGACTTCTTTGAAGTCCTTTCTAGCCACCTTTCACCTTTGTCGATGTATACATAAAAGTTTGTACTCGAAAGACGAAGTTTTTTTACATTTACTTGTTCTAAACAAATAATGGGATTCCCTTTTGCTTGTTAGAGAAGAGAAGAAACTATGGCAATGAATCGTTTGAAGAAATCATGTTTGCGATGTTAAGAATATAAGAACCCGAGTATATGTAACCAAATGATTATAAGCTTTTATCTAACAAAAATCCTCTTTTAATTGGCTTTAATTGTTTTCCTAGGCTAACTACATCAACACTCACACATTATATGCAGTACATACAAATAACATAAAGAGAAGGAAATTGCTTCCTATTTAGAAAGAAGGTTGGTTCATTTCAACCATTATATTTTACCTCTTTGCTTTTAGCTCTTATAAAATAGCTATTCGACCAATTCCAATTTATAGCATTGTGCACGTGATATCCGTTATTGAAATTCTGAAATGTTTCGACGAACAATCATTCATCGAATTCAGTTGTGAATCCGCGGTTTACCACTGAAATTTGATGCGCTAAATTTTGTTTGGCCATTTTTCCTAATTAATGTAATACCACTTTTTACAAAAACAATAAAAATCGTTTTCCTCATCACATTTGTATCGAGTTTTCTTCTACGATTTGTCTATGAAGAGAATTTTTATTTTTCTTATGTAAACTTTACAAGGATACAAATTTCGCTATGGATGGATATTACTCAATAAACGACATTCAACTCATTATTCTTATAGCCTTTGCAATGAATCGATGCTACACAATTAATCGTTCCATTTCATTTTTATTTCCCACAACATTAACAAGAACCAAGACGACGGTTCTTCTATTCTAGCATTAACAAAATACCTATTATTGATCGATTATGAAATGTGGATCAGTTAAGGAATGTTTGTCCGTTCGACCGTCTGTCTGTTGATCACTTCCAGACCACATTCTAAATTAATTTTTTCTATTAGTACAGATATACCAGCTATACCATATATATATGAATCTGTCTTTGTGCTTTTGTGGTATGTGACTCTTTATTATAACTCTTTAACACCAACGGGGTCGATTCATCAAAATGAACTCGCTGCGTTTTAGGCATGCTATATGCATTGTCAAGACTAGAGAGAGTGCTCTCTAATTTTCTAAAACCGCTCACCCTAAGCAACGCGAAACTAGGCGTCTACAACTAAGTATCAGACTCCACCCGATTAGGGAGCCAAGAAAGTCAAGGTGGGAACTACACCTGACATGCCCACTTTCAGCTAAGTGGCTAGTGCTGTCAGGTTGGGTGTCGTCCCGAGATACCTGGCTACACAACCCCTCACAAATGAGCATATGGCTCATGCTCAGAAGACGGTTATTGGCACCTCAATTGAGATGACCGACAACGGTGTGTGGCCGCAATTTTCTGGATCTTATCTCAAATCGGGATAGATTATCTTCGTCTGTGTAGACGGTACTACTGCGGGGTGCTTGCGCTCAAACTTTGAGAAGATCAGAGCCAAGACTTGATTTGACGTGAAGCTGGTGGAAGTAGGATCATTCCCCAAACCACACATCGTCCATGGGTTCTTTCCACAAAGTTTGAAGAGCTCTTCTGAAAAATTTCAAGTACAAGTGCGCAGAATGCTGGACTACAGGTAAACTCGTTGAAAGTTATATATAGGAAGCAGGAAGGTGAACTCACCTCGTATTGGTGGTTGACGACGCGATGCCTCCATGTGTAGGCTTAACATCTCAAAAGGTAAAGTAGGAGATGTCAAACTAGGAGCACCGATAAGGTTTTATCGTCTGGCCGCGGCACTTCAGTTAAAGAGGAAGCCTCTACTTCTTCCAACACCGTTACTGGGCATGTTACCAACGACGACTGCGGAGTTATACCCGCCAAACAGGCATCACAACCGGCCACTTTGACCAACAGTGCTGCTGGTCATGTTAATCACAGGGTTTCGGAGCCTCTCATAAGAAGGTCTAACTCCTTCGACCAGCAGAGCCACTGGGCATGCTGGTCCAATCTCTTCTGGTAACAAAAGTGGCAAAAGGATAGTCAGACCATTGGGTCCCTATCGTAAAGATTGTACTGGGGCAGTAGTGACATCAACAGAAGGGGTGAGTGTTTTTCAAAATATCTCATTAGTAGTTATGTAGAAATTGTAAATAAAGGCTCGAAACCGACATTCATAAATGTGATTCGCAAAGAGGTACTTGACCTCGTCGAAAACTGGCATGTGTCCCATGAAGCCCCTTTGTCTGACCATCAACACATAAGGTATGACCTCCAGGTAAATTGGCACATGCTTCTTCCAGATACGATCCTAGGTCTACGGAATAGAATCTTTAAATGGGACTTCTCCTTTCCAAGAAAGATATGCTTCCTGCACCTATCAATTCCATAGGGGACCTAGCTGTAGCAGCATATCAGCTAAATTATGTGTTGCTTACCTTCTACTGCGACAAAACCAGTTTCAGCATACGTAAGATTCCCTGGTGTAATGACCGGCTTGCCAAACTTAGGAAGAAAGTTAGAAGGCTTTTCAACACTGCTAAGCGCATGAAGAGCTGGGATGAATATAGGTTCGCCCTTACGGAGTATAACTCAGAATTGCACCGTTCAAAACGAGCTACATGGAGGATATGCTGATATGCCAGTAGCGGCACGAATCCATAAGAAACACGTCAGGGATCAGACAAATTGTGTAGGCTAAAAAGACTGAAAAAGACTGATGGTATCTTCACGTCGGACCGTGAGGACACAATTAGAACGTTACAAGTTCATTTCCCTGTTAGTCTAGTTATGTTTCACAAACATAACCTAATGCTCCTATCCTAACCATAGAGCCCGCATTGACAGCAGGGTAAATACATAGTTTATCCGGAAAAATATTTAGTCCAGAAAAGGTTAAATGAGCCATAGGCTCAAACCATTCAAAACCACCGGCGGTAATGGCATTTTTCCAGCGCTCTTACGACGGGCAATTGATCTCATCCTGCCGGGTTTGATTTCTTTATATAGAGCCAGCTAAGACTGGTGTTACATTCTGAGTACCTGAAAAGAGGTAAACGTCATTTGTATTCCTAAACCAGGCAATAGGCCTAGTGAGCTGCCTAAATGATACAGACCTTGTCTAACATCATTTGTCTAACATAATTTGTTCTCAAAATTGTGGTAATACTAATTGATGCTCATATCAGAGTCTGGCTAGACACGTCTAGCCCTCTACACTCAAGTCAGTTTGTATACAGAAAAGGTAAAAGCACAGAGGTTGCCCATCGCTATCTAGCTAAAAAGATAGAAGGAACTTTTCGTTCAAAAGAAATAGCTCTGTATGCTTTCCTTGACATTGAGGGTGCTTTCGATAATACTGGCTACGACTTAATAGCAAGAGCAACCACTGGATAAGGGCCATGCTTGATGGTCGAGTTATCACTTCCTCCACAGGGGGAGTAACTGTGTTGGTGACTGCAGCTAAGGGCTGTCCGCTAGGAGGTGTCCCCTTCTGTGGTCACTCGTCAAAGACAACCTTCTAGCCGATCTGCATAGATCAGTCTACATCGCCATTGGCTTTGCTGATGACTTGGCGATTTTAATTAGCGGTAAGCACAGCATTACAAATGTCATGCAAGGTGCGTTACTTCACATCTTAGAATCTTTCCATTAATCCTTGCAAAACCGTTCTAGTGCCTTTATATCTTTTCAGACAGTCAGGCAGCACTGAAAGCGTTATCGTCCAACATAATAAATTTTAAATCAGTTAAATGATACTACGATGCACTGCAATCGCTAGCAAGGCATAACAGGGCTTAAAGAATCCAAACAATTAATTAGGTTCTTTTCTTATAAGGAAATCCTGGATCTAGACAAGGATAGCATTAGAATGCAGGTGAGCCTTTAATGGACAAGTTTATACCGGAAAGCAAACAGATAACAAACTTTAGGTTGGCATTGTAGAACAAGACTTGTTTGAGAATAAAGAACTTCCTGCTCTGCTTGTTGGGAAAATTACAAAATGAAATTGGTGGAACAGTAACAGTGAACAGTGAATAAGGTCACAGCAAATTTCTATTTTTGGCAAATGTTCAACTTTGTGTTTCATGTGCCTAAAACTCCACCAAGCAATGTTTCACCTGTCAAGAACATCTTTTCCGCCGACTAAGGACATTTTTGATAGACAAGTTGGAACAACAAATGCGCCGACTTATATCCTGGAACGTAAAAGTTACTATTTCAAAGGCTGTCAAATTTGCCAAACCGTCGGACGGTCTCAACTGCTGATAATTATACAAATCAGTTTTTTTTAAATCATGATCGCAATTATTATCAGTAGTCCCTTTGTTTCATATATTTCATATTATTTATTATTCGGTTGTTTAAATTAATCGAAGTCTATAGCTTTTCTGTCAGCGTGTTTTGTTGTTTAGAAAAAACCCCAATTGTTTTTCAATTGTGACGACAATTTTTTTAATAGGATTTCTAGGATATGCGGGAAATCAGCTGTGTGTTAGCTTTTGACATTCTAAATCGCCTATACTTTCTATTTAATAATGGAAAATAAAAGGCTTCATCAACTTTTGCCAATTATTTAAATTATTATTCAATGATCGAGTTCTGTTGCGACACACATCACAGCCAATAGAGATCGCTACCGAACAATGTTGAATGAATTTTTTTAAAATTGACTTGGGGCATATATGGACTGCGTCACATGCCACACAGCTGGGCAAACAATCAAGTTGTTTCAGACGAAGTCGGTAACGGTGTTATCTCCAGAAATGTACCAGTAAGTTGGCTGTCCTATTCATATAATTTGACAGAGGCGTTTACTTTTTCCATTGGGGCAATATCAACTGCACGATCTATGCCAATAAGCCAAAGACTTTAGATGAACTCAGGACTAACGCCAACCGCTAAGTTATCGACATACTCGTATTACTAGATTTATTCGAAAAAGTCATGAAATATTGGGTTCCTCGCATTCACTTTTGCAGGCGTTTCCTTGGACAACATTTGAATAATTTTGTGTTCCATTATTAATGGAATAATAGTTATTTAATCCAACTTTATTATAAATATATAATTATAACGTTTCAAAAACAAACAGTGTTTTTTTTATTTTTTTTATAACTCGCGCACGCATCTCATTTTCTATAAAAATATTAGTTTATTCAATTATATATTTTATTTTTATTATAACTTTAATTTTTATATTAGACACATCAATAATATAAGGGTCTTCTACTGGTCGAGCTCCAATTCATGTAAGTAAAATTACTGAAATTACTATAATTCAAAATATAATTTGATTTATAGGATAAAATTGAATTCCTCGAAATTTTCGGTTCGAAATTACGGGTTCGCACCCTTATAATACTCGGCTATATGCTTGGCACAGCGTGGGCGTTTAGGAAAAGGTGGAGAAAAAAGGAAATGTCTATGAGCTTGTGTTTTAAATGCCTGTGGATCATAGTGATGTGGAAAAACAGAGCTTTGCAGAGCATACACATACGTGTTGAACGGCTAAAGAACGAATCCTTGAACTAAACTGTACGTTCGAAGATAGGCTTGAGGGTCAGATCAGATCAGATCAGGCATGCAGCTGGCTATTTCTCTTGAACACCGCTGGTGGAAGAAGCGATAAAACAATGACAAGCAGGAAACGTTCCTGACGTGTTCAAGCGAATTTATTGATAATGTTTTCGGCATTGACAAGTTTTAACGCACGCTTTTGTATTCTATCTAGCTGACGCAAGGTAGTTATAGGTGCACCAGACCAGATATGCCTATAAGCCTAACAGATATAGAAGAGATCAGATGGAGTGAAATATTTCTTGGACCGAGATAGAAAGCCTAAACATTTCGCAGCATTTTTGGCGACGGTAACTATGTAATCATTCCAACAAAGCTTGTCGTTAACGCACATACCAAGAATTGCGAGAATTTTAGTTTCCTCGATGCAAGTGCCATTCATGGATAATGGCGTTGGATTTAGGATTCGCTTAGACGACATGAGACAACATTGGGTTTTTGGGTGAAGCGTTAAATCCTACTCTATGGTTCACTAACCATTTTTAATTGTTTGAGTTCCACATGAGAAGTGGAGTGACGTACCTCAAACTTATATGAGAAGCTGAGAGTTTATTCGTAAGCGAAAGAGTGAATTGGATTAGAAGTAACAGATAAGAGATAATTAATAAATATGATAACATAATAAAACCCAGGGGACAAAACAGAGCCCTGGGGGACGCTAGCAATTAAGTGATTTACTTTAGACTTGAGACCGTCCAATACAACTTGAATTGAGCCGTGTGAAGCAGTTTATCAATGACTTCATAAGCACACATTTTAGACAAAAGAGCTTGATACCAAACTCTGTCAAATGCGTTAGAAATATCGAGTGCAACAGTTTTGCTTTCACCAAATAGATGCAAAGACCGGCTTCACTGTTTAGTGAGATATACCATCAAATCACCAGTAGAACGTTGCCACGAAATCCGTACTGCCGTTCACTAAGGATTTCGATGGTTTCAAGATATTCATGAACTGGAAATTCATCAGCGTTTCCAAGACCTTGTAAAGAATGATACGATGCGAAGAAGAAGGCCGCTCGCATTTTTTCGGTATGGGCTGGACTCAGGCTGTTTTCCAACTTCTCGAGAATAGTGGGGTGGAGTGGAGGAAGAATGGGGTGCCCTTAATGAAAATTAGTTCTTTTGCAAGGACGACTGTGGAATCCAACAATTTTATACAGTGACAGATCAATAAACATTCCCAATATATAATAAAAAGATTTAATATAAACTGTTAATAGTTGATTATGCAGGACAATCTATTATCCCGTCTGATGTGAAAAGCAATAAGTTATACAAGGTTATCAGAGAATTTTAAGGAGAGAAGGATGTCATTCATAAGCTTTGGAAATAAAATCTATTATTTTTCTCTATGAGGTATTCAAACCGCTATAAAGTCGTTAAACGGTTACATCTAATATAGTAAAAATGCAAATCCCCTGAATACATCGGTATAGTAATACTCGTATCTCAAGAAACGAGGTAACAGATCAGACTAAACAAGCAAATGTAAAAAAAAACTTCATTTTTCAGGAAAAAACTTTTATATATATATGATACATCGAAATACATAACACGGTTGTTTATTATTTGATAATAATCGCCAAAATATCTGTTTTTGAGGTCGAGGCTATTGCAAATGATTTTCTTTTTTCCACGTTTCACAAGCGCCACACGCGCATCGCGACACGCGTCATGCTCGTAATATAAAAAATGCTATTTTGGACTCATAAGATTTCAGCTCTCTAGGTCGTGTGGAAGGTGGTTAAAAAGGACCTCAAAGTGGTCGAAAAAACAGAAAAGGGGTCAAGTCAAGTTCAATAAAAGTTTTTAAAAAGGAGTCTAATCAATGCAATAATGCAACTACAACAAGAAGTGAACCAATTACTTATTTTCGCTTACTCCCACTCAACCCAGAATGCTCTCTGACAGAAATTCATCTGGTTGGAAAGTACGCGATAGGAACATGCAAAATAAACGTCAAAACATTTGGTATATGACTTTTGCGATGTTTTAACAAAATGAATGGGGCTTATAGGCCAAGCAAAAATAATTTATTTATTAAGCAGCATTTCGAAGCGTCTTAGTTTTCGAAACAGGAGCATTTAATTAAAAAGTTAATTGCATAACAAATTAGGTAGCAGATTTAACTTAAAAGCCATATCATCACTTTGAACTATGGTTTTTATCTACATCATATAGCTATCTCTATTGGTCCAGTAAAGTTGTGCCTAGCCAAAACAAACACGAAAGGCATACGTTATTTTCCTTTATAATTTTATGGATTGAACAAACCTTAACAATAACCATAAGGCCTTGCATTGCGATTAGTGCTGTTTCCACTTACACTATATGCAAACCATCCTATACTTGATGACTCCGCTTCGAGATTTGCTTATGTAAATATATATTCTCTACAAGGGAAATGCCTTAAACCAATAAATATTGAAACTGAAGTAAGTTCTGAACAAGGAGTCACAGTGCCCCAAGTACCACACCCAAATTGATATAAATTAATTGATAAAATATTGTATCTATAGATGCCATCAGCTACAAACTACCCTCCCAAAAAATAATTAAGTTGATGAGATTAAATTGAAAAACATGTACTCATGCAAATTATCAGCTTTTTTTTTGTTCACCTCTGTCGATATCGTAGGTTGCCTTTGATGAATGACACAGATAGAGCACGTTATAGCACCTAAGCACTCGAGGTGTTTGTGAAGCTCTCAGGTCTTAGTAGTTGTTTCCATAATAACACAATTGATGTCATGGATTAATTTTTGAAGTCACCTTCACATTGATCTATGGTGTGGTAATTGTGTGTCAATTTATGAATGAAAAATCTTCGTATTATTAAATTTATATTTAGATTTGCTTGCATTTAATTTGTGGCTTCTATAAATTTCCTATTAGTGTCAATAAGTATTTTAGAATCCCACATCCCAACTTATTGTGTATACAATAATTCACTCGAGTAAGCTCTGATTATTTTAAACAATAAGAAAGTTGCGATATATCAGTGCTGCTCAATATGTACTGGGACAAAATATAAATACGAGTGTCTATCCTTAAAAAATTATTTATTGTTTTGCATTAGCATTCTTGGCTTACATTTAAATAATCTTATAATTTTACATCTAAATAAAGCCGTTCCCGAAACACTGAGCCACTTAAAAAAAAGAGTCGTCTACACGGCCGCGACGGTTTTGAGCGTGACAACGGCTACAAACATATACTTATTTATTTTATTTAATTTTTATGTTTGTACATTTAACTTAAATTAAAGTGTATATCTAGTTTTCCAGTTTATGTTGTTATAAAATAATTTCCGAGTTTAAACCTTTTCATTCAATTCAATTAGTTTAGACGGGATACGAGTATATTTCAGAGGGTGCAGCTTTATTGGCCAAAAACAATTGGGGTAAAATAATAATTATATTGCACGGTAACTTCAATATAAACTTTGGTTTAACAAACATTCGTTGCGCGGCATTGTTGACTTCGCTGACTTGATTGAGGCCTACTCTTGAGCATTTTTGTGGGCTCTCTCGACCTGTTGCTTTATAAAATATTTATAACTTTGACAGTGACCAGCTTTATGATTCAAGCTCTTGCCTTTTTCGCAAGTCTTCGCTTTGTAAGGACAATTGATACTGATCACCGGACGCTGGAGGGGTTCGAGCTTTCTTTTGAAAAGGGTTAGTTCTGCCAGATGGCGCTTTTTTCACCTGGGCCGCTTTGTCTTAAAACTTTTCGATGACTTTGATTTTGTCGCGCTTCAGGCAAACGATTCTAAGGCCACATGACAGCATTTTCATATGAACAAGGGTTGTAGTCGCATCTTAGTCCTACATACCGAATTTCATGCGAATCGCTTGAAAAATTGATTTGCTCCAGAAATTCCAGACAATAATGGTCATAATCTAGAATTTCCATAGGAAAAGTCTTATAGTCGCATCTTAGTCCTACATTCCGAATTTCATGAGAATCGCTTGAGAAATTTGTTTGCTCCAGAAATTCCAGACAATAATGATCATATTCCAGAATTTCCATAGGAAAAGTCTTATAGTCACATCTTAGTCCTACATTCCGAATTTCATGCGAATCGCTTGAGCAATTGATTTGCTCCAGAAATTCCAGACAATAATGATCATATTCCAGAATTTACATAAGAAGAAGTTTTATAGTCGCATCTTAGTCCTACATTCCGAATTTCATTAGAATCCCTTGAAAATTGCTTTGTTCCAGAAATTCCAGACCATAGTGGTCATATTCCAGAATTTCAATAGGAAGAAGTCTTATAGTCGCATCATTGTCTTACATTTCGAATTTCATGCAAATCGCTTAAGAAATTGCTTAGATTTTCCTTATGAACATAATAATAAAAATAAATATCAACAACAAGTTTGCGGGAAACCCCATAGATTTTACGATACTTGGGAAAACTTGCAGCAGGTAAAATTTTAAAAAAGGTTTTTTTGCTATAAGCTCCAAACTTCAGCCCTCTAGGTTGTGCGAAAGTTAGTTAAAAAATACCTCAAAAAACGAGAAAATGGCGCGTCACACACGCCACACGTGACACGCAACACGCGTCAAATGCGGGTTATAAGAAATGGTATTTTGGTTTAGCCCTTTACAAAATTTCAGCTCTCCAGGCCATGCGGAAAGTGGTTCAAAAGGACCTCAAATAAGTCGAAAAAAAAATGTTAACCCATCACACGCGCAACACGCGACACGCGTCATACGCGGAATATAAAAAATGCTATTATGGACTTAAATACTCACAATATTTCAACTCTCTAGGTCATGTGGAAGGTGGTTAAAAAGGACCTCAAAAAGTCGAGAAAAAAAAATTCAACCCATCACACGCACCACACGCGACACGCGTCATACATACGGAATATGAAAAGTACTGTTTTGGACTTAGATACTCACAAAATTTCAACTCTCTAGGTCGTGTAGAAGTTGGTTAAAAAGGACCTCAATTAGTCAAAAAAAAAATTTCAACCCATCAGACACGCCACACGCGACACGCGGAAGCCAGTTTCAAAGGCTAGTATATCTTTTAAAAATAAAATCCTCTACCGTTAGTACTAACAGAGCAATTTCCGTTAACATGGGTCAGGGTACACCAAACTAAGCTTTTTCTTAAATCCCCAATAAAGGATGTCAACATTGGAGATAGACCGCCTTACTGTAGAAATATTTTTTTCTTAGAATATACCCATGAATCATTTCCCAAATTATTGTGCACGAAATAAGGGACACCCTGTATAATACAATGGTCGTACTAGTACTTACATATGGATCCGAGGCTTGGGTGCTTAGGAAAAACCTATCTGACCTCTTAGTCGCATTGAGCAATAATTCTTACGGGGAATTATTGGCATGGTATGCGAGGAAGGATGATTTCGGAGACTCCGTAATGATAAATTCTATAAGCGGTAATGCAGTGTCGACATCGTGGATAAAAATTAGGCTCTGGTGGACACCTAGTTCGCATGAGCGGAGAGGATTCTGCTCGGAAAGTCCTCTGCGATAGTATTTATGACTATGACCGGACCCAGATTGTAGAGCCAAATATGATAATGAATAAAGAAAACATAACAAATATAGCGAACGCCGTAGAAAGTTTTATTGTCAAAATGTCAAAATATTCGTGGAAGTGTCAAAACACGTTATTTATGGCAAAAATGGGACGAGCAACCCTCGTACTATAATTCACCATATTTACAAAAAAAACACCTGTAGCCTCACACTCCAATACACAGTTTCAAAGCTTCTAGTAGATCCACATAAGGGGGAGTCACAAAAAAACGTAAGTACTGATTATTGAAATAATGGCGCAGAGTTTTTACTTTAAATATTAAAAGCGTAATTACGTCATATGAAGCAACAGTCGTCTGAAATTGGAAGAGGGTGTTTGCACGGCCTTGTGCACAGTGGAACACATATGGAGAAAATCTGGAAAAAACACCATTATTAGTATTAGAATAAATTTTGGTCAATTGCAGAAAATAAAACTTCCGTAGACATTAAAACGGTCGATCAGATGAACGTTTGTACTTAGAGTCGTCTAACTCAGTCCAGATTAAGTCGTTATATGTTGTGGTCTACTTTGATGATTGTTCTTAGAAATTAAAATAATTTTGTGTTTACCCTGAGAAAAATTCTCGCTTTTTGGTCACATTACACAGCGTGAATATATTCCCAGTTATGGGAACTTTCATCATCATTAGCCAATTACCAGTATTATGTTGTTATGATATAATTAGTTTTTGTCCTCTGTGTCCATGTTTTGCAATAGTTGTCCGGGTGTACATGGTGTATGAGAAATCCAATGACAATGCTTTTGCGGTTTAGCGCAATTTTAAAGCACATATACACTGACGGTCGAATCTTCTCAGTGTGTGTGTCTGTCTATCCATGGCTTTGTACATTTCCTTTGAATCTCTTTTCTTCATTAAATGTAATGTAACTTTTTGCAAAAATTAATTACGAGCATGCACTTAGCTTAAAAGGATTACTTTGTTGCTCGGTAATGAAAAAGACGTTGATACAAAACATTAATCGTTGTCATTGTGAATAGATACGTACACGTTAATATGTACTACATAATATGTATCTATATGCAGTGCAAAAACGACAAGCAATTGAGAAACAGCGGATTAGTGTGGCTTGTTGGTTTTTGTAATAAATACGTAATTTCACGACTCCGAGTACTTTTCAAGTTGTAATATATTTGCATCTACTCTAAAGGGGTATTTTAGATGCAGAGAAAATACAACCCCCCTACCTACACCATAATCATTTCAACCAGGAGGAAAGTCTTGATTGCACGTTTGTTGGGCCCATGGCTGTACGTTTGTTTACCTGTCTCCTGGACTATCCTTTGCCTTAACTACAGAAACTTTGTTTAATGTCCAACTATGCAGGTTAGATCAGCTACAAAGTAGTTTTGTAATTTCATCTCAAACAATACATATTGTATTTTTGTTTGCAATTTTTAATTTTAATTTAAACTGATGCCCATGCAGTGGGAATTGAAAAAAAAAATCTTATTTAGATCTGTGGTATTTACTATTAATGGTTTTTGCTAAGGAACTTATGTAGAGTGAAGATACACTCGATGCCGAACAAGCAGGTTTCCGCTCTGGATCCTCCTGTGTAGACCACATAAACACTCTGCGGATTATTATTAAACAGTGCGTTGAATTCCGGTCACCACTGCTGTTCATAGATTTTGAGAAGGCTTTTGACAGTGTCAACAGACAGTTTACTGGCTCGCCTTGCGCGGAGTGGTATACCCGATAAACTAATAGCTATTATTAAAGCAACCTATGGCGGCTCTAAATGTCATGTGCTGCATAGAGGAAAGCTGTCAGAGGAATTCGGGATCCTAAGTGGGGTACGACATGGTTGCATTCTATCGCCGATACTTTTTTTGTTGGTGATTAGCGATGTGCTTCGCGCAGCTTTATCTACTGGAAACGGAGGAATTCGTTGGACTCTTACATCTCAACTCAAACATCTGGACTACGCTGACGACGTTTGTTTACTCTCACACAGGATTGTGGAGCTGCACCAAACGACAACTGCCAAAATCAAAATCATCAACCTCGGCATTAACTCAGTAACTGAAATTAACATTGCTGGACAGCCGGTAGAGAGAGTTTGGAGTATTGTCTCGACCGAAGGTGGAACCGAACAGGACATTGTCAACCGAATCGGCAAAATTAGTGTTTGGAATGATGTCCATAATATGGCGAAGCAATGCGATCAGCTTAAACACCAAGCTGCGACTGTTCTGTTCAAATTTTTAATCTGTGCTGTTGTATGGATGCAGCACTTGGAATTTGACCGCTACTATCAAAAAAAGATTACAAACGTTCTCGTAAATAGGTGCCCACGGAACATCTTAAGGGTTTTCCGGCCTAAACGTATCTCCAACGAACATCTTTACCAGATAACGGGTCAGGAACCAATAGGCACAACCATCCAACGACGGAAGTCAAACTACGCAATGCAATGGAATCCGTTATCTCAGGATGGTAGAAGAACGGGTCGTCCGAGAAATACATGGCGCAGAACAGTTGAGGAGGAGTCACGGCAATTAGGGAAGAGTTGAGAGAGCTGAAGCTCATTGCCAGGAACCGCACGCGATGGCGCGTAGGCATAGTAGAGGCCCTAGGACCCACAAGGGGATATAGGACATAAGTAATTAAGTAAGGAACTTATGTAGTTATATACATACTACATACATAGTTATAATATATACTCTTTGTATGAACTGCCAAGTTTTTCCTTTTCATCGCATTTCTTCTGTCTTTCTTTTTTTGTACATTTTGTCCAAATACAATTTAAAGGGAATAAAGACGCTCTGCAGTGAATCAATTCACGTCATAGTACGAGTGTGCGTGTATGTTTGTTTAAATCCTTGAGAACACAAGATTTTTTTCTTGCTTTCAAAAAATTCGCTAGATAACACTGAAGAAGATGAATTGGTACGCGCTGAAATGTTTGACGACAAGTAAAGGACAATCAAAAAAAATCACGCCAAAAGCAAGCTTTAGAGAATAGAGGTTCCATAGATAGAGTTCAGTTAGATGCTTGAAACTCTATTTCCGTCGTAAACTAAGTAAATAGAATATTTTTGCAATTTTTTTGCAAGCTTGTTCAGCTTAATGGTAAAAAGGACTGTATATATAACCTCATTCTTACAAGTTCCATCACAACAGTATAGTAAGAGGTATAGTAATCTATCACATCCTAGAATGTGTCCCAGAATCGTTGGCTTAAAGAATCACAAAAGATTCATTAAATACTTCCTATAAGCATTCGAAAGGAAATCCTTTGTAATTTTAGGGATATTTAGACAGATTTATATAAAAACTGCGCCACATTAAATTTTATTCTGTTTTAATACTTAATTACGTTCGTGTTTAAATAAGTTTTGTTAGTGTATGTTGAAAATTCAGCTTGAGCCTCGTGACATTTCTTCCGACGCTTGTGAAAATTCTTCAATTATTTTCGCAAAATTGCGACGAGCAACATCTTTGTATAGTATATGTATTGCTACGAAAAAAAGTTAGTAGCGTAGATAATGGGATACGAATCCCAAGATAAATCGCAATGTACATACTCGTCCAAAAACAGACACTTTTAGGCTATAAGATTAACTAGATAATATAACGGACTATAAGAAGTATAAATCATTATGTACTGGTCAAAAATGTAGTCAAACCGGTTTGTGCGGTTTTTCCGGTTTGTTTGTAGGTACATGATTGTCAATGTAGTTTATTTTTAGAAGATAACTCGTTACATATGAGTATGGTTAGCTGTAAATAAGGGAAGTTGCCACAATTTTCTGGTGTTTTCTCGGTATTTCTGTCTATTAGATTGGAAGTTTCTGGAAATTCACCCAGTCCAGATCAGTTCTTATTTCGAATTCAACCAGAGCAGTTGAAGAGCTACCAGCTATACGAATAGTAGTGAAATACAAGTATTGTTGCAATAAGTGTTTTTGTGTACTTAGAAAAGTAAGCACTAGTTTAATTTGAGAACTTTTGTTATCTTTACTTTTTATTAAGGAAAGTTGTTATTTATAAGTTAATAAACTTTTATTTTTTAAAATCCTTTACGAACACGAAAGCCTAAAATTCGTAACAATTGGTGTCAGAAGTGGGATTTTGCAAATCGTTGGACAATAAATAAATCAATTGGTGATTTTCAAACCTTGAGACAGTAAATAAATTTAGTGAAATTTTGCAAATCGATAAACAGCAAATAATAAAATCGAATGTGCAGTGAACATTAAATCCTATAGTTACCATGAACTTAAAGAAGAGTTTGGAGTTATTTCTCCGATTGAAACAAGTTGTTAAAGCAGAAAAACAGCAGGCTGGTGAAGCGTTTTCAATTGAGACGGAGTTAATAATAATAATATTCGGCGCGACAGACCGTTACGGTCTAAGGTCTAGCTTCTCGCGACAATTTGTATTGTGCATGTATATTTTTGGACGCAAATGGAAGGGACCTACAATTAATTTAATGCCGGATCTGAACGATGAATTGAGAAGCTTTCCGTGACAGGTTATTACTCTCGAAACGATTGTCACCCATTCGCAATGAGACAGTGCTAGTAGAGCGAAAATCAGCTACTTCGGAAGATAAGGAAACACCAAACATGGAAGCGATGTTTAATGCTTTAATGCAGCAAATGAAACAGCAAGGTGAACAATCGCAGCAACAGAATCAGGAGTTAAGAAAAAATTTTAATTCTCAAATCAAGCAGCAGAGTCAGGAGATATAGCAAATGGATACCAAGTTCGACCAGAAAAGCGAAAAGTTCGACCAGAAAAATCAAGAATTGAATTTTCATATAAGCGACAAGTCGGAACTGCAAAGCCAAAAGCTGAAGAAAGAATTCGTTCAGCAAAATCAGCAGTTGATGGAGTTTAATACTTTTAGCACTAGCAGAGCGGCCTGGCTATCGCAGATCATATATATCTCGGTTCTTCTATATTTTCTCTTTATGCCTTCTAATGTGCAGGCTTCTAATGCTATTTTTTCTGCCTGGAAAACGGTGCAAACGGCTGCAAAGCTATAACCCAGCAGAAGATTGGCCATCGAGAAGCCTGGTTTCAATACAATGGATTACTGTTTGTGGTCATAGACAAAATGAATGAAATTATTTTTGATAGCGTTTCAAACTTGTAACTAAAAACTAATGGCAGGATTAATCTTTTTTTTAATCAGAAGTCAAAAAATTTTAATTTTTTTTCTTTAAAATTTGACATTATACTCGTACTTACAAAAAACTGCCTAGAACCCAGAACTTAAAAATTAATTTTGCTTTTTTAAGTTACTAAGCAGCTGCCAACATACTTAGGTCACAGTTGAAACTAAAAACAAACTTCCCTGTGAAAACTTTCAGCACTCAAACATTACAATCATCATTACATTGCACTACTCAAGCTAAGGAAGAAAAAAAATACTTTCAAGAGCGCGTGTTGTCTACTAGTTTCCTGATTTGAAATATGCACTTTCGTAACTTTTGCTTCCAACCTTTTTCCATTTTCTTGTCTCTGAGAGTCATCAAACACTTGATAGCACTTCTTTCAAGGATCAGAGCTGCGACTAGAAAACTTCTTCTTTTATTGTTTGTTTGTTTTCTTGTCGTAGAAGGAAAGGTACTTTTGTGCTTAGCATCTTAAATTTATATGATAATTTCATTCAGTTTTGCACGAACCTATGCCATTCATCTCAGCACGAAATGTGATAAGCCACTTTCTAGTTGGCGTAAGGTCATCTACTAGCACGTTTCAGGCAAACTATACCTACCACTATATTATAAGGTGACAAAATCATTATTAAAAAAGTTTAATTGTTGAATTCTTTTTATTGTCGTTTTTATTTGTTTTTGTACTGTAATCTCTATGTAATGATGGTAACAGTTAGTGGTGCGTGTAATATACGTTTTTTAATGGGGTGCATGTTAAACTGAAGGGACTAAATTTAGACGGATCGTATAGTAACAAAAACCAGTAATTTTGTATCTGATAAGAAACTTATTTTCCACCCGAAGTGTAAATAATTACCTGCATCGATGATTATTTTCAAGTATGGAAATGATTTCTAATGCAAATTTTCAAGTGGGTGGCAAATATTTAAAAAAAAATTGAGTCACCTAAATGTTACTGACTTTTTCTTTAAATATGAATCGCACTGGATCACGATTACCTTAATTTGCATTGATTAGGTACTCTGATTCAATATTTATCGAGAAAATTAAAAATTGAGGTCCTCAATTAGCGCTAGTGTGCACCATTTTGATGCCACAAATCTCGAGGGACCTAGCATGGATATTTAAGTAGTTTCCAGCCTGTTGCGCTCAGATACGAGATCAACTCGATGATGTAAGCTGAGAGCTCTTTCAGGTCGAAAAAAATGGCGGTGTCTTGGCCCTGCTAGGGACGGGCAACAGCAGAGGAAGTGCATGAGCGTTTCTTTCTCATTTTCATCTTTGCAACTTCTGCAGAAGTTGTTTTGCGGTATACCCAACTTAGCAGAATAGCTGCCCAATGGCCAGTGATACTTGCTGAAAGCCACAACTCTGCATTATCCTCCAACTCCAAATTCCCAACTCGGTGATTTTCCTTTTGCTGTAGAATGGCCACATTAATATTGACATGGCGCAGTTCGATAGACTGCTCCACTTGAACTATTACTTAGTGTTAAAAAAGGAGAGAATTTGTTACTTGACTGAGCTCGTTGCACAGCTAACCGTCTTCATATAGCCGGTGTTCATAGTGACGCTAATCTTAGCCAATTCTTCCGCCCTCTCATTTCCCTCTATATTACTGTGCCCCGTCACCCATATTATGGTGATGTACAAGAATTGGTCAATTCTTCTTGTTTCTTCGAGCTCCGAGTTTATGGTGGTCGCATGCACCGACTCTATCTTGATCTTGGATCCATCAGTGTTTTGTCTCCGACACTCATTCTCATTTTCATTTATGATCTCCTTTTCGCTACTGCTAATTAACCCCCTTTTCTTTTGCTTTTCATATGATTTCACGCTTTCTGCACGCCCTTTCTACATCACAAGTGGAAGTTGAACAGCAACAACGTATGTTAACCACGTTAAATTCTGACCTTGACATCATAACAAGGTGGGGACTACATAATGAGTTGAACAACAACATTTTTCATTCAATGGATCTTGCATCGTAGAAGCCGAAAAACTAACAATTCTCGGTATATACGTCAACAACAAGCTTCGTTGGAACGACCACATATTTGCCTTGGCGATGGCTGCGAAATGTTTAGGTTTTCTATTGTATTGTCTGGGCAGGTGCCCCCAAGACCACATTGCATCTACCAGACAGAACCAGGCGTTAAAACTCATTGGTGACGTCAATATCGCAAAAACAATCGAATCGCTTGAACATCGTAGGAATGTTTCCAGCTTGTCACTGTTTTACCGTTTTTTCCACAAGCGGTGTTCAAAAGAAATATTCAGATGCATCCCGCCCATTCTCGGACCCATCCGTAATACCCGTGCCTCAACTCGAACCCACGGGTCTACCAGAAGGCCTATATTCGGATGTATTAACCAATTCAGAGATTCCTTTTTTAGCCGCACAATATAGTTATGTGGAATTAATTGCCCGATTCATGTTTCCGCAGTTGTATGATCTGCAGTCATTTAAGACACACGTGCTTAGACATCTCATCTTTTCCTGTCCCTAATATCCTAACGACCACGCTGTGTCCTAGTATAACAAGGGTGCAAATCCCTTTATCATGTATACATTATAAAAAAAAAGGTTGCTGGTGTCATTGGTATATCAGTAGCCAACAAACAAAAAGTTTTGTTTTGAGAAAAAAAGAGTTGATGATAATGCTATATATTTACGCGTTCATTAAACCTCTCATCACAAAAAGTTTGATACTTTGACAAAGCAACAATCAAGTAATGGCGGGGACATACAAAGCACCAACACTAAGGATATTTACACGGATAACCAATCATACTCAGGCGATTGTCCTTTTTTGCATCGATTAGCGTCATGACAACCAAAGTGTGGGTTGTCATGACATTTATTCAGCTGGCCAACCTGAAAACAAAGGAAATTATTTTCCCTCTACGTTCTACGATAAATTAATATTCGGAAAAAAGGCGTTGTACTTTTGTCATTGGATGTATTCCCCCCTCCATACGCCAAAACAAAATGCAACATAGATAAGTACTCCTAGCGCTTTAAATGCTTTATGGATGTAGAGCAAAAATTTGGGAAGCTGCTCTTTACTCTCTTTATAATTAAATTTAATTTTAAAATTGCCAATCAAGTTAATTCGTTTCGAACAGAAATTTTAACACAGTTACTCTATGCGTAAATTTCATATTGAAATTATTTTCGATAAAAGACTCTTGTTTTTGAGGAGGATCCATTACCCTACGGTGACAGATTAACTGCAACTTAATTCACAAGCGATAATTGATTTTATTGTTTTGTATTTGACATTGCTTCTCCAGCGGTAGATACCCCAAGGACGTCAGCAACAACATCGTCAGTCAATAAAGTAAAACAATTCCGAAAATTTTCTCGTCTATTATCTTTAATGGCAGAGTAAAATGTGAATTTTTGGAAATCCTTCATAATAATATAAATCAGAACGAATACAGTCAAATAAAAACCTCTTCATATGGATATCTTGTAAAGTGATTCAATTTCAAAATAAATTTGTAAGGATTCTGTGTACTAAAAACCTTGACTGTAGCCTTCTGATAATTTCATACTTAAGAAATAAAGACGAAAAGAAAAATCTTGACCTTTATGTTGGGCCTTTTTATCAGAAATTTAATAAAACAAACAGAAAGTACAAATTTTTCTTTGACGTGTTCGAAAAAGGTTTCTGTCTGTGTTATTGGAGTATTTACCAAATACGACAATTTTAGATACTTATAGTCAGATTTTCATAAAAAAGCGCCCCGTTTTGTTTTCCTAATAATCCAGCTTCTGTTTAAAATATAAAAATGTACTTTGGTCACAAGTTCCATCCCAATAATCATGGAACAGCCAATTATTAAAATATTCTCCACGAAAACACCTGCTGGCTGTAACTAGCTCTGACTGGTGGAAGTGCGATCAAACCTCCACGTGGTGGTCGCTGGTAATTATCCTCAAGTACAGGAAAAGCGAAATGATCGGGCTAGTCCCTTGAAAGTAAGGTTGGCGCGAGGACAATAACCTCGCCAGTAAAAAAAAACATATCGGGTGTTTCAACAGGTGCGCTTCAACTTTTCTCCGATAGGGACGGCGAACGACGCCATATTTTTCATTGTTCTTTTGCCATTTGGAAACTTCATTAGTATACATTTCATCATAGAACGCTACACATGTGAACAGCGATTGCAAATCGTACAAATATTTTATCAAAATAATCGTTCTGTTGCCGCTACTTTAAGAGCATTACGGCCATTTTACGGTCCATTTAACGATGAGGCTCACTTTTGGCTAGAAGGATTTGTCAACAAGCAAAATATGCGTTACTGGGCAGAAAGCAACCCACACGTGATTCATGAGGCACCGTTGCATCCCGAAAAAGTCACTGTTTGGTGCGGATTACATGCCGGCGGCGTCATTGGGCCATATTTTTGGTTCAAAGATTGGACTTCGTAAAACGTGCACGCGGTGGTCATGCAAAAGAAATCGAGTTTCATACTTAAATGTATCATATGTATATATTCAAATTCGGTAATAAAAAAAAAAGTTAGTTCAAAAGTGGAACAGTTTGTGTTTTATTCAAAAAAAAAGTTGAAGTGCTCTTATTGAAAAACCCTATATTACGGAACCCCAAATCAGCCTCGGACTGATGAACGATCACGACCACGGCAACGAAAAAGGCTAAACTATTTAAAAAATTTCTCATGGAACGTACTCTCACTGTATATAGCTCGAACTGCACATCAGCTAGCCGATAACCTGTCCAAATATAATGCTGACATAACAGCAATCCAGGAGATACGGTGGACGGGGATTGGTGTCTTACAAAAAGAATTATTTTAATTAATCGAACGGGAACGGGAGCAGGGAGAGTAAGTCCTGGGGTGTAGTTGTCGAGCGTAGAAGAGAAATGGACACGCCTTAAGAATACTGTCATTAGTAGTTCTGACTCTATCATAGGCAGTAGTCGTAGAGATCGGAACGACTGGTTCGATGACGAATGTAAAAAAGCGACTGAACGTGCGAATCTTGCGTAGCGAGAAATGCAACAATCTCATAGAACGCGAAGATGAATACAAAGAGCTCAGAAGATTATGAAAAAACAGTTCACCGGCGAAAGAAAGCAGCCAGGGAGAAGAACCTCGCCCGTGAACTGGAACAGTACACAAAGCAAGCACCGTATCAAACGCGGAAGTTCTACCAATTAGTCCGCAGTATGACGCAATATACACCGCGTTGCACATACTGCAGAGACAAAGAGGAAATAATATCTTGACTTTCAAGCCAATGATTGATCTAGTATTCGATACCCCTGCTGATTACCCTTGCAATAGAGTCGTAGCCAGTGTTACCGAAAGCCCCCATAATGTCGAGGATGGCACACAGGGCCACTGCTTCCTTGGAACAAAAAGTTCCTTCTATCTAGATAGTGAAGGCACCTTCTGTGCTTTTGCCTTTCCTGTACGAAAACTGACTTGAGTGCAGAGGGGTAGACAAATCTAACCAGCCTCTAATATAAACATCAATAAGTCTTTCCATGGTTTTGAGGACAAATGATGTAAGACTTATAGGTGTGTATGATTAAGGCAGCTCACTAGGCCTATTGCCTGATTTGGGGATAAATATCGCATTTACCTGTCTCTTTATAGTAGGAATATACTCCCAGTTGTAGCTGGCTCTAAATAATTATTTTACCGGATAAAATATTTACCCTACTAGTAATACAGACCCTTTGGTCAGATGCAGTCGGGTAATAGAGTATTAAAGACTACTCAATTTTTTTCAAATCCATGGAACAATGTTTGTGCATTTGGTTAATAGGAGCAGGACTAAAATGAAATTGTTTGAGGCATTACATTGCAATCGTCTTTGCTGTAAGTTCAATCCTCCTTTTTAAATGTTCTACAGTTTCTATTTTTGTAGAATATAACAGCTGTTTTATTCTTCCTCACACAAAATAATCTAGAGGAGCTAGAGGTAGTGAGCTAGACGGCAAAAATACCGAACCGTTTGTAACAATCCATAGGTTTTGATAATGTTCACTTAAAAATGTAGTAACATAACGACCACTTTGGCAAGAAGCACCATCTAGCTGAAAAACCAGGTTGATTCGAGTCAGTAATAAGACGTCTTCCATTAATTCTAACAGATGATTCCTCAAAAGTTGCATACGATTTTTTTCTCATATTTAACTATTATATCATTCCTTTTAAGTAAGTGCCACCTAAACTGATATACCCTGTATAAATAATTCGTTATGATATTAAGTGCTATTTATTATTTTCCAAAAAAATTGTCAAAAAATATCTTATTGACTAATATCGCTTAATGCAATGTCAATGATGTATTTCTATTATACGCTATGAACTATGATTTCGTAACATATATACACACAGAAGTGGTTTTTGTACCACAGCAAATTGCCGGTAACATTAATCAAAGAAATTGTCAGCGGAATCGTTTTATAGGATTGGTAAGCAGAACGCGTTCATAAAGAAAATTGGCTTTTACTTGAGAGGAGTAATTGAAAGTCCTCTTCCTTGGCGACAATAGTTGGCCAGCGGATATTTTGTTGATCACTCAATTCGAAGAAATCAAAAGGAAAAGAATTTCGCAGATATTCACATTACACAAAGCAGACCGAGCTGAATTCATTTCAAATAAAGTGCACCCTTGCGGTGTCCTTTGTCACGATCTAATATGACCATTTTATTGTCAAACTGAGAATCTCACAAGATTGGAAGGACAAAGAATATATGAAGAACATAGAACATATACACAAACGCAAAGGAACCAATGGGTGACAATACATATTGTCGAACGAGTATACTCTAGCAATACTCCTCCAGTCAACAGCAGCGTTTTTGACAGCGTATGGGCAATGTTATAATATGGTATATGGTATAATACTCTCGACGCAATCAACCCAAAATCAATTGGTTTCGGACAAAGGACTGCCACACTAAATTACATCATGGTACTTCTTTTCTTGCATCGAAAGGAAATTGAGCGGTTTTGCGGTTTTCACACATACCAGTATGTGTGGTGTTGATTGTCGAGCAATATATTCTGATAGAAAATTGACTCCATAGCAATTTGGTCATTTCAAAAGGAATTTTGTTCAATATCCAATATACCGCTGTGAATATTAATTAATTTATTCGACGAGAAACCAGCATGTATATGGAACTGATGTGTGTGTGTGGCTAATCGTAATGTTTAGCTTTCGGTGCATCCGCTGCACAGTAAGATTTATATCGTAGAATGGTCGAGTCGGTCTTTGTGGAGTCCAAAATGATTCAATGGAAGTATGAATAACAAAGGCTCACTGCCTTCTTTTAAGCTCTAATATTTGTCTTTACTTAACCATTAAAGTTTTAAGGCTTAAGGCTCGGAAAGGAAATGAAATACATATGCGGTAACTGGAAAATGCACCAGAAATTCCGCAATGTGGTTTCACATTTGTTACGTTTGCATAATTTCAAGCATAACCATACTTAATACCTATTCCAAAGTTAGCTCTAATTGCACAGAATTTTAAATGCTCTATGACCTACGCTGCTTTGTTGGAACAAAGGACAAAGCAGCCGTGAACAAATAGAACAAATTGAAAACACTGGACACTACATCATGCAATAAAAGGAAGGACATGAGATGATGGTTTGAATTACAAATGAATATGTTTTATACGTATATGTTAGTGCGGACACACTCATTCTGTAGACATTCTCTAGATACTTTATTTTTTGTGAAAATTTTGGAGTAACCTGAAAAAGAGATTAATCCGTGGCGTAGTAGATCCAAGAAAATTGGTTAGACCCATGTCAACACATTGTTCCAGGCCAGCATTACTTTTAAAAATAATGAAGTGTCGTAAACTTTCATTAGGCAAAAATTATAAAAAATCCAATGACTTTTCTTAGTCCAAATAGGGTGAATAAACGTATACTTATAGCTTCCGATGTCGTGTTTTTTTTAATTAAAAGAAGACGTCTTACGTAATAAAATACGACGTTGATTGACCGGTCAGAAAGGTAGTAAGTAATTCAATCAAGCAGGGTCTTATTAATTCCATAGGCAATCATTTTCGAAAAAAGAGCTTGATGCCAGACTCTGTCAAATGCCTTGGAAAGAACGAGTGCTTTCACAAAATTTGTGAAAAGACTGGTTTCACTTTTCGGTGAGATATGCCAACAGATCACCTGTAGAAAGTTGCCTTCGAAAACCGTACTCCTAGTCGCTAAGGACTTCACGTCATTCAAGGTATGGCATAATTTTAAGATTAATCAGCGTTTGCATAACTTTAGAAAGTAGGAATGTTGGCGCAATGGGTCTGTACGAGAAAAGAGTTAATGGTTCCCCTGTTTTAGGAATATGGCGGCAAAAGCTGGTTTCCAATTCCTAGGAAGAAGAATAAGAAAAATGGGAAAGCTTGCGCAGTGGCAATGCCAACGATAAAGAACACCTCTTCATAGCAGGAATAACATCAGACCCAGCAGATTTATGAATACTAAGATCATTTAATACTAGCTACTTGACGAGTACGAAAGTAGATCAGTCCCATAGGGGATTCGAATCTTGAAAGTACAGGCGCCGACAACGCGCTATCTGGTCGCGGTAAGTTAGCTGCGAAATGTGAAGCAAGCAGATTGACCTACTCTATAGAGCTGAGCTGTAGGAATGTCATCGTGAATGAGTGTTGGAATTGAAGACGAGACAGTATTTTTATTTCATTTCATGAATGACTAAAAATTCTTACTTCCTTTGGGACATTAATGTATTTTTTTTTTAAGTTTCTGTTCATAGTCGAATTTAACACGTCTGGGTAGGCATTGTGAACATTTCTTCTTCTTTCTTTCCTTTACTACGCGGGGGAGCATAGGACTCGATTTATCGCCTGAGGTTCCAAGAGAAGCCACTCTGTCCTCTGAGATCATGCTTCCTCTTTTATTGTCCTTTTTCATGTCTTGCTACGACGTCCAACTCGACGGCTTCCTTGTGGATTCCAGTCAAGCGCTAGTTTCGTAATATCTCAAAGTATGGCTAATCCAGCTACATTTTCGTCATCTGATCGCGATTGCTTCCTGCTGCGTTCCTTTTCACAAGTCTTGATTGGTGATAATGTCCGGCCATCTTATTCTCAGTATCCTCCTTAAGCACTTGTTGACGAAGACTTGGAGGCGCGTCGCAATTGACTCTGTGGCTTTCCACGTTTCGCAGCCATACAACAGTACTGAGAGAACGTTAGATCTGAAGATCGTTAGCTTCAGATTCCGGGAGTTTTGCGAGGAGTTCCAGATATTGTTTAGAATACTATCGGAGTGTCGCGCGTTGTTTACACGAGGGCACACATCCGAGTCAGCACCACCATTTTCTGAAATCCAGCTGCTCAAATAACAAAACTTATTGACTTCCTCTATCTGATGTCCGTCAATCAAGAGATCACATAATCCACTAGCGTTAACGCGAAGTAGCTTTGTTTTTTAGACGTTAATTTTTAAACCCACTTTGTTAGCGTGGAGTTCTAGTGAGTTTACGCTCCATGTCACCTAGCGGTTGTGAGAGGAGACAGATATCATCAAAAATATTTTTGTATTTGCTTCTAATAAAAATAAATTAACTTAAAAGAAACTTCCCCACCAATTGAAGTGTTCGATTCCATTAATTTTTCTTCTCAACTCAATTTAATTGCTTCTCGCAGTTCGCTGTTTAAAGAGAAGTTAATTTTAGTTAAATCCAGAAATTTAATTCCATTACATTAAGGGTGAAATATATAGATCCATTTTAACGTTATACTTGTAGATAGTATGAACACACCTAAGCACTGTGGCATAACATTGTTGTGGTTGTGGTTTTAATTGCTAAGCGCGCAAAGAAAGTGTGCACTTTGTACGCTACCATGCATGAGCACTACTTGAGTTATTTCTTGATAGCACTTAAGCCCTTTTTATTGCTGGTGGTAGCTCATACTTACATGTTCCATCATCATTACATGCTCGTGTTTTAATTTTTCTAAATTTACAATTAATGAGTAATATACTGAGTTAAACCAAGTTGCTTCTGATGTTTTTAAACATGCTGCAAAGGAGAACATGTAGCCTATTCCCAGCAGCTATTTTGAGTAATTCGCGCGAGAATGCAGAACATTCGAAAAGGTAATACCTGTGCATACTTAAACGCCGCACTTATGTCCTTGTAGTTATGTGAGTGGATGTAGAATTAAACACAAAGAAAATAGCAGATAGAGCTTTGAAGTCATAGTGTGGTTTACTTTGAGTTGCCTGAGTGAGTTAGTAAGAAACTTTTGTTAAGCAATTACATTACATTAATTATATTACATTTATTAAAAATCTTTATGAATTTTAGCAAAGACAAAAATAATAATATTGTCTTATCTGTTACTTAAGGTTAGATTTACTATATTTGAATACTAGCTGAAACACCCGTCGTTGCCCGGCAAAAAAACTATATTCGGGAGCTTACATAACTTACAGGCAGTGGTGTGCTATAATCGCTATAACTCATTAACTGCTCAAGCAATACGCGCTATCATTCTGGACACCCATCAAGCGTTGGAGATCAAAAACCAAGAGCTTTTAGTTTTGAAATAAAAAGACAACCCATCTTTATCTTTACTACGTCGGCTGACGGCCTTTCCAGCACTACACACACACATATTCATTTCATTCCATATTTGTTGTTTTTGTACTTTTAATTATGTGAACAACCATCATAGTTATATTTCATCCGGGGTACTATTACTTTATTTTACGTGTTTTTTTACATTCTGCTTTACAAGCCCCCCCCCCCTCCCCTCTTTAAAACTTATTTCGAGAACAGAGAAAAAGTGTGCATTGATTATGAAAAAATTACATTTCTTAGATTCAAATCTGGTGTACCCTAAGGATCCATCCTGGGTCCATCTCTTTTCAATTTATTTAAAAATTACTGCTGTACTATTTATTTCGCCCAGAATTATAACAAATTTGTTTATCTTGGCCTAACACTCGACAGTCAACTCAATGTGAATTACCTTGAAGATATCCTATCAAAAATACTTCCATTTTATTCGGTTTGGGAAAAGTTAGTTATTTCCTTAATATTAATCTATTTTGAAATACATATACATCTGCTTCAAATGGTCTAGCCGAGAAGGACCTAGGTTTGAGAGTGGACACATGATCATGATTCTGGTTTCCAAATATCCAAAATCAGGTTCTTCTGGGTAAGTCAGTTTGAAGCAGATTATGCACCCCGATCCCATACGAATTTTTCCATAAAATTAAAATATAAATCACCACTCAAATTATTTGCCAACTAAACGGATACACGCAACTTAAAGGATTTATAACAAAATGAATTAATTGTAAATGGGGCCCAGCGGTCAATTTTAACCCATTTCCCAAAGACCGATTGTATTGAAACTTTGCACACATGTGTATCTTCGGTGACAACACTTTTTATACAAATTTGTACATTTTTTAGAGTGATCGGGCCCTGAGGCCCGAAGAGTGACCATGAATTTTTTTTAAAAATAATCCCGATTTTATTCAAATTTAAAAGACATGTGTACCTCCGATGGACTAAACTTTTTGTGAAATTTTTGGAGTGATCGGGCACTGACGCCAAAGTGGTGCCCATCTAAATTTTTTAAAAACCAGCTTAATTTTCTTCAAATTTTAAATACATGTGTATTTGTGATGGACAAAACTTTAGTAAAATTTTTGGATTGTACGGGCCCTGAGGACCGAGGTGTGCCCATGTAAATTTTTTTAAAATTAGCCGATTTTCTACATATTTTAAACACATGTGCGTTTCCGATGGACAAAACTTTTTGCAACATTTTTCGAGAGAACGCCCTGAGGCCCGAGGTGTTGCCATATAATTTATTTTAAAAATTACCCCGATATTCTTCAAATTTTAAGCACATGTGTATCACTGATGGACAAAACTTTTTGTAACATTTTTGGATAGTAGACTTAATTGCCACCACTCCTTAAAAACCCCCAAAACATTCAAAACCACCTGTTAACCACACCACCTAGACCCCTCTCAGACCCACCAATACCCTCAGACCCCCAGAGAACTCCACACCCACGTAAATTTACCGTTCGATGAAGGATGTCCAGATGTTTTCCGTAACCTCTCTCATCAACCATCTTCCCATCATTTACCCCCTCATCAACCATTCCTTCACCAACCATCCCCCAATCAATCAATCCCCTTATTACCAATGAACCCACCATCATTAACACCCCTCATCACCTCCAACCAATCATCACCCCGTCACTTCACCTCACCACAGCCCCCTTAAAGCACACACCATCTTATATTATCTCTCGTCATGTATGCAATAAACGGTTTAAACTTAATTGCCACCACTCCACAGAAACCCCCAAAATATTCAAGACCACCCGTTTTCTTTATCGGTGACGAAAACATTGCGAAATCGATAGATTCGCTTGAACACAGCATTAACGTCTGCTGCTTGTCACTCTTTTATCGCTTCTTCAGCCGCCACGTTCGTTCTTCAGCCGTGCAACACGTATGTGGAATGCTCTGCCAAGCTCTGTATTTCCACATCACAATGATCCACATGCATTCGAAACACAAGCTCCTAGACATTTCCTCTTTTCTTCTCCTTTTCCTTAACGCCCACGCTGTGCCAAGCATATAGCCGAACATAATAAGGGTCCGAACCCCTTATCGCGTGCGCAAATTATAAAAAGAAACCACCTAGACCCATCCCATACCATGCAAGAACCTAAGACCCCCAGAGAACCCAACACAACACCCAACAACAACGTAAATTTAACGTTCAACGAATAATGTTTCCGTCCAGGTGTTTTCCGTATCTTCCCTCATCAACTATATTATCATTATCTATCCCCTCATCAACCATCCCCTCACCGATCATCCCCCAATCAATCCATCCCCTTATTACCAGAGAACACCACACCCACCACCAGAATCATACCCTTGATCACCGTCGCCACCCAAAATTTCAACCTATATCAGATCCCCACGACCACTGCCAATACCGCCACCACCAACCAAGACCGTCACCCATGTCTTCACAAGACCCATCCTATTTATCAAATTACAGACTTCGAGTTAATCTCGAACAAAAATTTCCTGACCATTCCCCTAAACCACCTTCTCTTCTGCTTACTTCGCTTCGCGTCAAAATTGTTTATTCCTGACACCTACAAATTTCCCACAATACTTGCCCAACCGAAATTGCATTGATTTACTCCTTCTCGTACTTGTTCTTCCCCATTTGAAATCGACATAAAATGATCCGTTTAATGCTTCAAGCACGTGGTTATGACTCCATTTACAATGTTTGTTATTGACTGCCAAAGAGGATGCATTTACAAATGGAAAGTAAGCGCGAACACAAAATTCCAAATTAACCGCGAAATTCAGCTTGGCCAATCCACTTCAGCCAAATTTCCAATCTAGAAGTTCGTACGTGATAACCAAAACCAATTACCAGAATTTACTGCGGTACGGAATTTTGTACAGTACGGATTTACTGCTTTTACAACATTCAAAGATTTTGTTGAAAATTTCACTGAGATTTATCCGTACAAACAAAAAGCTACAAAAATCTACCTTATGTATGTGTGTTTGCTAAATATTTGCAGCAATATTTAATTAGTTTCACAGCAGCAGTTTTCCTTTGTTGTACTCTGCATGGCACTGAGAATGCAACTCCCAATGCAATTAACAAATTAATCAATTTCATTATTGGACGAATGGAATTTTAGACCAACATTTCAAATTCACTGCACACAACCCAAGGATACATTACAGATTCGATTACTTTAGTAGTACCGAGTGCCACTGCTCCAATATAAGTGCAAACCTATTGCACAGCTATACAATGTAAACTGAATAAGAATATAAATACATAGTATAGAGTTGTTATTGTGGCACTACTTGTTGCACTCAATAAGCAAAGATGTATAGCAAAACCCTTCAATTTTAACCTCTTTGGTTAAGAAATCACTTTTGCCCTTCGAGTCTGAAATCTAACATTAAAAGATAAATGTATGTGTTTGCTTGAAACGGGACCGCAGTCGGTTTTCGTTGTATATATTCATTTTAAGTTAACCAAATCACGTACGTAAAGTAGACATTGCCAAAGAAAGAAGATATCAAAACCAAATGGAGCGAAAGTAAAATGGATCTACGAGCGCATATACAGCTGTGCCTGAATGGAATTGAAAAGTCCTGCTTGCTGAAGTTTATGCCTCATACTGGTACCGCTCACGTCAAGAGTTTTCGTTTGAATGTCTTACTAGGATTCCGACAATGGGTCGAGTTATCGGAATTATCGGAAATCTTAAGTAACTTTTGATGCTTCAAAATGGAAATTCTCCATGAAATCGGGAATTAGGGATGATACCAACTACTCAACAACCACTTTTATTTGTAAAAATCTTTCTTTCCTTTGATAGCATTAAAAACGAGTGCACTTTACTTTGATATTCTGCAAATGTCAGCTCAACGCCTTATATGTTTTTATTAAATTCTCTACGTTAACTAAGCGTCCGGATGTGTTTGTGTTTTTGTTTGTTTCTGGCTGGCCAAATTTTGTGATCAATTTTTAATCCACTTCCTTATACCCGATTTTATTGATGCTTTGCATCTATGTTTATTGTGTATCTCCGACGACAAAACTTTCAGTAAAAATTTGAAGTGATCTGGCCGCAAGATCGCGGAGCTCCCATACAATTTTTTTTTCAAATTTTACCCGATTTTATTCAAACTTTGCACACACGTGTATGACAAAACTTTCTGGGCAAAGAGCTTCTATATTACTTTTCATAAAACAAACCCAATTTTTTCAAACTTTGTGCATCTCCAATTAAAGAATTTACATGAACATTTCTTATTAAATTCTCTATATTAACTTCAATTGCCCGTGGCACGGATGTCGGTCGTCGGTCGTTGTGGAATCTTGCGATCAATTTTTAACCCACTTCCCAAGGCCCGATTTTATTGAAATTGCACGCATGTATATTTCACGAGACAACACATTCTATTAAAATTTGAGACCCCTCGGGCCCCGGGGTCGGGGGGCTCCGATGGACAAAATGTTTAACCCACTTCCCAAAGTCCGATTTCTTTGAACACATGCATATCTCCGATGACAACACTTTCTATTAAAATTTGTGGTCCCTATGCAAATTTTTTAAAAAAATTAACCCGATTTTCTTCAAATTGTATATACATGCCCATATAAATTTTTTTTAAATTAGCCAGATTTTCTTTAAATTTTAAACATATGTTTGTATCTCTGATGGAAAACACTTTTTCTTAATTTTTTGTAGTGAATGGGCCCTGAGGCCCGACGGTTTTAAAATTAGCCTGATATTCTTCAAATTTTAAACATATGTATGTATCTCTGACGGACAAAACTTTTTGTAAATTTTTTGAGTGAATGGACTCTGAGGCCCGAGCGATGCCCTTATAATTTTTTTTTAAAACTAGCCCGATTTTCTTCCAATTTAAAACACGAGTGTATCTCTGATGGAAAAAACTTTCTGTACAATTTTTAAAACGAATTGATCTTGAGTCCCGATGGTAGCACATATAATTTTTTTAAAAATAAGCCTGATTTTCTTTAAATTTTAAACATATGTGTATATGCAATGGACAAAACTTTTTGTAAAATTTTTGAAAATTTTTGTAAGTTTTTTAAAAATTAGCTCGATTTTTCAAGATTTTCTTAAAATTTTAAACATATGTGTGTTGGGTATGCTGTCATACACACATGTTGTTTATGCTGACAAGCATACTCGTACAAGTTGGTGTGCTGCCGTGCATGTTGGGATTAGCTGTTTGACCATCACTTGATGGTCAAAGCTGGCAAATCTGGGCAGCATAGCCACGGAGACGGGCATTAGTGATCCAGAGTTGGAAGAATACACATCTCGTTATATTGTGAATTACAGACCTACAATTATACACACATATAACATTGAATTACACAAACAAAACACTTATATTAAATGTTAATTATAAAACTACAATTATACAAATAAAACATTAAAGTACACAAAAAAAACAATGTGTATCTCCGATGACATTAATTACTAATTGAAAGTTGGAACTGATCAGGCCCCAAGATCGGGGGCTCCCATACAATTTTTTTACACATGTGTATCTCCGGTGACAACAGTTTTTGAAATAATTTTGAAGTGAAGAAGCTCTAATATTGCTTTTTTCCAAATTAACCCAGTTCAACTTTGCATACATGTGTATCTCCTTTTAGAGAATTTACATGAACAATTTTAATTTTTACGGGTTGTTTTTATTTTAAGTATTGAAAACTACACTTTTTAATTAAAACTGGATGTCAGATGTAACGTGGATAACAAATAAGAAAATAAAAAATTTAAATTTTAAAAAAAAATATAGATTTTAAAATTTCTAATGCAATTTTTATGATTTTTAAAAACTTTTATTTAACTTGACTTCACCCCTGTTTGTCTATATTTTCGACTTCTTTGAGGTCCTAGCATTTTTTTATATTCCACGTGTGACGTGTGTTGCGTTTCGCTTGTGGCGCGTGTGATAGGTGGAATTTTTTTTCAACTGAGTTTGGCATCAAGCTATTTTTTTTGCTTATGGAGGCGAAAAAAAGCCGGTTCGTTGGACTAGTAATTGTCGTACGGACACTCAATCCAAATTGTTTTGTATGGTTTCAAGTCAGAATAAACGCGGTATGCGTTTTCCCAGGACTTCGTTTTGTCTCCGCCACCTCTTCTCATCTTCATTTTTGATCTCTTGTCGGCCACTTATATTTCAATTCATTTTTTCGGTAACAACAGCACTCTCAGTTTTTCATACAAAATTAGGAACATAATTTCCCTTCGCAAGTTCAACTCAAACAACAACCTTTATTAGCACGTTAAATTATGATCTAGAGAAAATAACAGAGTAGTCCCTAACGATTCTAGAATCCCATGCTATCTCCTGTCGTCTAAGCCAGCCATTATACATGAGTGACACTTGCATCGAGGATACCAAAGAACTCGAACTTCTCCGGTATGCGCGTTAACAATACGCTTCATTGGAATCACCATATATTCACCGTCGCCCAAATTGCTGCGAAATATTTAGGTTTTTTAAAACGGTGCAAGTAATATTCGACTCCCTCCGATCTGGGTACAATTTACATGACATTCGTTCGCTCGAAGGAAATAGGTGAATGAAGAGGTTTCATGTGTCTACATAACCGAACCAACTCGCTAAAAAGCTCATATGATAGCTATTATGTTATGTATAAAAATAATCGGAGTAAAAAAATTATATATCGACTTTGGTTTAAGTGTAGGAATTTTGAATTTACAAAACAAAACTTTATCATTTTACTTATTCTCTCCTAATCGATAAATGATGTATTTTTTGTCAACGTTTTAAAATAAATATGATATGTTGTGTATCCATTGATTAAGGGAAAATAAATGATTAAAGACATATTATTTAAATATCAGTGAGAGGGTGGTCAGTTTGGTAGCGGTCAGTGGGATGGGGCAGCCGGGAAACAGACCAAAAATTCTGTATAACAATAATCAAGCCTTAACAGTTTTATATGTTTTTCTTAAAAATACAAACAACTCTCCCAAGAAACATGAACATAATATCATTTCTGTGAGGAGAAGAATTATGCCAAAAAATTTATCAATATCAATATCTTAGCCATTGAAATTAGGGAAAATCAAAAAATACCTTATATGTTCTCTAATTGTATTAGAGATCATAAAGTAAGCCATAATTCACCTTAGTATCTTTGAATGTATATGTACTAGTATTTTAAAAGGGTTCTACATATATTTTGTTCTTAATTTCACATCTAAGAAAAAGGAACACACACCACGAGGCAAATAAAAGTCGGAGAAATTTCAACTGACATACAAATATCTTGTTTGGAATTTGATTCAAATTTCCACTACGTATGTACAAACACATGTATGAAATATATGTACATACTATATTGTCGTCAACAACAGTACTGTGAATATGGCACACCCTGCATTCACTCATCATCATGTGCCAGTATCAGGAAATCAAAAGAAATGCAAGAAAATATAAAGAAAACTTTTTCTTACTTTTTCTTCCTGACTTTAGTTTTCCCAACAAAGAACATCATGTATTTTGCGGGATCTTCCACATGAAGGCCATTAGAAAGTACTTTAACAATGCAGGATACCGAGCATAACGGCAGATGTAGGGTAAGCGTTTAGTTGAACTCGAAAGTGCCTCTAAACAAAAGTTCTGCTCTGTTGATTTTTGCCAGCAGCCATCAGCCACCAGCCACCAGCCAGCCTTACACTCAGCTTCAGCGCCAGCGACAACATATAACGTGGTCATGGAAAGTCGAAAAATACATTGTCCTTTTGGCTTTTCATCTAATGGACTTGAAATTGAAAAGGAAATTTAAAAATTTATCGTACTTTTAAGACTTTCGGAGGGCACTTATTTATGTACTCGGTGCTCGTACCTTACTGCACGTTGAGTTGGACGAATTAGGGGGAATCATTGACGAAAGATCGAATGTTAGAATGTTAAAAAACAGTTATATGCTAAATGAAGCAATCAGTTGCAGGGCTTTTTTTAGTCAATAAAAAAATAAATAGCTGCCGGAACATTTTAGCAAAGTCATAAAGCTTCGTTTACTACACATCAAGTATGGGGTAGGGATAATATACCTATTTACCTAAGCGAACCACCTACGAATACATATCAATATATATTGTCAAAATGGAATAGATAAGACAACATTCTTTTGTGAACATTATATTGCGAATTAAGTTATCGGTTCTGTACAAATTCCCAGCAATAATTATTTCACGTTCTTGTTTGAGAGAATTCGAATCCTTCAATGATTGCGACACCCAAAAATAGATAAGATAATATGAAACTCAAGTAACTACTGTACGACCTCGGTAAATGCAACAAATAGAAATCGGGGCTGTTGCGTTAATTAAGGTTGTTGCTTTGGGAATTTTCTTCCTTCCTCTTTTAAAATTTCAATCGTCACTGGCACATAATATTACTTTGATGCAAAAACCAGCGAAACAATGCTTTTTCCATCTGAGGTTATTCACATACTCTACACGCTTTCCTGGTCCTCATTCCGCATTAATTACAAATTGTTTTTTTTTTTATTATGTGACCAGATGTGTAAAAATTTAAGTTTTAAATAATTGTTTATGTTTTCAATTCTTCTAAGCTTTATTGGCAGAGAGATCCACAATCGAATAGTTTGAACAAAAAATTGACGTTCGGACAGTTGACATGAGTACCTACCTAGGTTGAGTCTACATGAGATTATAGAAATTGCAGCTTATAATATAGGTATTCTGGTTGACACGTATTCAATTTGTCGCTTAGTAAATACAGTGAATTAAATTTTAAAAGGTTTTCAAAGGAACGAACATCCACTTACCTGCTTAGAGCATCTTGAAACTTGGTCACCATATTTTGTATTAGTTTATTGCAGATAATAAAGTGATTCACAGTAGTGTCAAATGCTTTTGAAAAATCTGGAAGAATTAGAAAAGTGGAGTGATTTTTATCTAAAGACTTCCGCTCTTCATCAACCGGTTTACAGCTTCGCTTTGGTCTAAATCCTGGTTGGTTTGAGCATAGAAGTGGGTTTTCTGAGAGATATCTATTAATCTATGCCATGATAATTTTTTCTAAGACTTTTGACAGAAAAGGGAGAATAGCAATTGGTCTATATTCCGTCATGCTAGAATTTATATTCTTTGGTTTTGGGGTGATTTTAGCTTTCTTCCATTCGGATGGGAATACGGACATCGATAGCACCGAGTTAAAAAGATAAGTTATAATTGGCAGTATGAAAGAAAGCAGTGTTTTGACACTCTTAGGATTTAGTCCGTCTAGACCAGTAGCATTAGAGTTTATAGTCAAAAGAACTTGCGCAACATCTTCATAATAGACTCTGTTAAAATGAAAAGAGCTATTGTGGTCATCTTCAAGGTTTTCTCTTAGAAGAAAGTGCTAGTCGGAGTGCTACGAGAAGCGATGAATTCAGCGTTTCTTATCACAATCAATAATAGCCGATATTTTGCTTACCAAAACCAAGTTGCAGTAGCTGTTTCCACAATTTTTGTCACGATCCCGAATTGTCTAGCTGATTACTATAATTGGTTATCTCCAAGTCATAACTTTATTTCGTAGAGCGCGGTAATTATTATTATTTTCATTCTCGTTATCACGTTTTTGCATGAGTAGTAGAATATCAGTGTGGATAAGATAAGGGCGCAGAAGTATTATTCCTTTTTTATGGGAACATATCTATTAAATAGGCTTAGTATCTCTTGTTGTAAGAACACACTTTGTTCATTCACTGAAGCCATTTAGTAGATACGTTCCAAGTTAGTTCGTCTAGCGTCATCTAAGAGGTCTTCGTAGTTTATATTATGAAAGTCCCTAAGTTGAATTTCTGGTTCACTTAAATTTTTTTTATCCTACTTATGGTAGATTTATGCAAATTGTATTCTTTACAGCGTATTAACCGGTATACAATTTTCCCGAGTTTTTCTAACTATATAAAACTTTTTGTTACGAACATATTAGGAAGAATAAATGCAACCACCAATCGCGAATGACAAATTAAATCTGAACACAATATACAATCTGCAATAATAAAGAAACAAGCTAGATACGATAACAATAAATGTAAAATACCGGTACATACGAAGTTATAAAAACAGCTTCAAAAAGTATTATCTAAAAAATATATAGAAAAGAAACCGCGTAGGAAATTAGTACACCAAAGTTGCGTTTATTGTGTCTTTCTTTTTCTTCAGAGTTGCGTTTACTATGTCAGCAATGTTAAGAATTCGGGTGTTGTGATAACTGGTTGCCATATTCAGGACGTACTTGAAACATAAACTTTGACTTGGTTAGATCGTAATCTGGCGGAAATAGCGCAGCATTGTTTTTCGACTAGAAATTCGTTCTTATCAAACCAATTTGCTGTCACAGTGGATTTTTGCAACACTGCAACAATGTTTCGCAAAAACGAATTGTTCTTTTAGTTTTCATGACACTAGCCAGCCATGTTTAGAAAACAAACTAACAAATTTTGTTGATAAACAAAATATCAAAAAATAAACTAAAATCTATCGAAAAATTTTTTCTGCACAGTATACAACAAATTGAAGCTTTATGGATTTTCAATATCCTGTTTGGGTGTTATTGCTTTGTCATCCTTTTTGCAAAACAAACAAGGGAATATCTCTGTGATGACGAGGTATATTCTTTACATAAAATATTTTACGCTCATCCAGGTCTAGGTATCGACCTACACTTCAAAGTTACTATTTAATAGGTTTTTTGTGTGTTTTTATTGTGCTTTTTTGGTAATTACATAAACACAACACCACTGTATCGGGGATGATTTGCAAATTAGAATTTTTTTTGTACAACACTTAATACTTAATATGATAGTAATGATAGATTGAATTTTCCTATAAGTGTCACTGAAGAGTCATTGTTGAATTGAATTTGATTATTCTCTCTATAAGTCTTCACTTTTAGGTAAACACTACATTTATCTATTTTTATTCTGAAGTGTATAGCGATGAAGATGCAAATTATTTTCAAGACAGTTCAGAAAATTGTTTGAGGCAAATGATAACAGCTAACAATTGAATGTCTCAGTTAATGAAAGGAGTATGACGTAACAAAAACTTACTTTTTAGATATAATTTATAAATTGCTTAAAGTTATTCTTCCGCATATACTCTGCATGTACTTTCGTCATTTAAAATATCTGTAGAATTGTGTTTTAGAGACCAGAAGTAATGTTCAAAGATAAAATTGACGAATACCACCTTTAATAATATCCCGGATTTTTAAAATATTTTACATTACACCATTACACAATACATCCACTAAGCTCTTCAATTTTAAAGTATGTACATAACATGAACATAAGAACATAGTTTGAAGTTGTGACATGATATGGCATGTTAAAAAGGTAAATATCCTTAAACCATATTTAAAAGCTTACTAGTCAGCAATTGCAGTTATTCTTCACCGTTAAAAAATCAAAAAAAAAATAAAGACGTTGTAAGAGAAAATTATAAAAAATATTGAAAAGACTCAGGACAGATTCGAACACGTGACTTCCACATCTTATTTCATTTTCCATCCAGAGCTCTAAGCGATGAGCCCCGAAACACAAATTCAATTGACTGCTTTTCACAAACAAAGTTTGCATCGTTTGTGCTTAATCAGGAGACAAGTATGTCATCCAGTTAGCAATTTTACACACATAAGGAGATAAAAAAGCACAGTCTGGGCAACAACGTATAGCTAACGTACACCAAAAAAGATTCATGCAGTGAGTGTCTCCATCATGCTTTTGTAAATTCTCTGTATTGCCCGTGGCTGGCTGGCTGGCTAGCTGGCTGGTTGGCTGGTGGGTAGAATATTGTGATCAATTTTTAACACACTTCCTAAATCCCGATTTTATTCAAACTTTGCGCGCGTGCGTATTTCCCATGACAACACTTTCTATTCAAATTTAACAATATTTAACTGATTTTCTTCAAATTTTATACGCATGTGTAGATCCGATGGACAAAAGTTTTTGTAAAAATTTGAAAGTGATCGGGCCAAGAATCTCCGATGGACAACACTCCGATGGAAACACTATTTGTAAAAATTTTGAAGTGATCGGGATAGCGGGCTTCCAATTTTTTTTTACAAAATGTAGCCGATTTTATTCAAACTTTGCACATTGTATATTTCCGATCAGAGAATTTACACGAACAATTTTTCAATTTTTATGGGTTGTTATTTTACACTAGATGACGCTTTCTAATAAAATTTGGAATAAATCGGGCTCCCATTAAATCTTTGTAAAAAAAAATTATCCCGATTTTTTTCAAACTTTGCACAATGTATACCTTCAATGATAAAACTTTCTGTAGAAGTCTTTAAGTGATCTGGCCACAGGACGGCGGGGCTCCCATATAAATTTTATCAAAATTAACCCGATTTCATTGAAACTTTGCAAATTAGTCCGATTTAAATAAAAATTTTAATTTTTATGGATTACTTTATTACCCACATAAAATTCTATTTACACAACAGCGTACAGAGAGTTACCATAAACTCCAATCTCAGTGTTCTCATAGCTTCGTACAAACAATCAGAAACTCATCATGAGCGAGGAAGCACATTTTGGCTTGCTAGCTTTGTTAATAAATTGAATACCCGCTATTAAGCCACTGGAAATCCTCAATTAATACACCAAAGACCATTACATCCTCGAAGATAGACTGTTTTTTGTGACTGTTTCATATGCTATAATCTAGCTTGGAAAGTAGCCGTTATACACACTAGTAAGTTAACATATAAAACACTTTTGTTATTTACTACAGTTACAGCGAACACACATTCCTAGAGTAATTTTATAAAAGAGACATCCTATGGCTCATACATCGGTCGGCAATTATAATCAACGCGTAAACGATATTGTCGATGTTTTACAAAACAAAACTTGAGTAAAGTAATCCTCACCAGTGTAGAATTTTCCGATCCTCCGATGTCATCCAGTTTGGCCTCTCTATACTCTATGCGTCCTGGTCTATGCCATCCTTACATCGTGTTCCAGAAATCCTACTGCAAAGAACTTATCGAGGAGAATCCCCTTCGATCATACGATCTTGGTGTTTTGCCAACCGGAGCCTACCGAATTTGATTCTCCGGGATCGTCCTTCTCACATACAGACTAGTTTAGACCTAGTTTAGTTCCATGCTGTTATTGGCTGCTTCGACCAACCCAAGATAGTTAAAGGATTGCACTACTTCAAATTCGCGCTGAACTATCTTAATTGAAACACCAATGTTGGATCTTCTCGCTCACAAACGTCATTTATGTGCAACCCAGATTTCCTGCCGACTACTTGATCTACTTTTATGTAATTTATTGTCCTGAGTAATTGAACTACCAACTAAGAACTCGTAGTTTATTTTACTTAAATGCCAAAACGGTAGTAAAAATGCAACAACTATGCAATAAAAAAAACTAAGGATTGTACTTTAGTCAGACTTTTAGAGTAAAATTCCATAAAGAACTGCAGGAAAACTACCAACTTTTATCATTATATACGCGAGCAGTTTCAATTTTATTATTGAGATGAGACTCGTTTGATAGAAGCTATAATCCGACTTAAGTACATCTCAGAACGATACAGATTTTCACATTAATTTAAATGCCGTGTCTTCTCGTTGGCATCCATCCCAGGTTGATCTTTGAAAAGTCTCTGGCTAAGCACTAGTACTAAGGACACAATAAAGGCAATTTATTATGCTACTTTCATTGAGAGTACTACAAGCAAATCTCCTTAAACGTTTGCCAAGTAGGTACATTAATTTTTCAGTTTTATGAAATTCGCGTATATGTACGTACTGGAAGTGTACCGCACTAACGACGATGCAAACTGATTTTAACTAAATTCAATGTGAATAATCATGAAAGTCATCTGCACACACATTCATGACAGTGCATAGAATTTTCACAAAAACTTCCTGAAACTTGTGAAATAAAAAGTTTCTTGTGTTTAGACATAAAATGAAGGATCTTCCAAGTAGAAAAACTATCTCAACATTTATGAAATTTAAAAACTTTACAGACTGTTTTAGTTACTGTTTAGTTAGATTTTTTTTATGTTATCGCTAGAACCACATGCAATGAAATGTTTACTGTGGAACAATAGGAAGTTACATAGGCAACATACAGAAAACTTCTGAGATACCCTAATATAATTAAGAAATTTGCATTTACAGAAATACACATATAATGTTGTTAGACTGCACATCAATATAATATGTGGCTCTACAACCGGGGTCTAGTAGCGTAGCCCTCACAACCGAGCTTAATTCTCTTCACGATGACAACATCGCGGTAACGCTCGTAAATCTCATCACTATCAAGTCTCCTGAATTTTTCTACTTTACATACGGGGCGAATATTTCTCTGTAAGACTTTCCTCTCGAACGCGGCTGAAAGGTCAGGGTGCCCTTTGCTTAACACACAAGTCTCAGATCCTTATGAGTGTACTGCTATAACATTGTCGTATATACCAGCAGATTTAATGTCATTGTTAATTCCTGGATTTGAAGAGTCTTGACCAACTTAATCAGGCTTTGTTGTCTTTTAACCGTACCGAACGCGTATTCCTGACTGAAATTGTCCAGAGATAGTTAAAGGATTGATCCATTTTTAAATTCCAATATCATAATTGAGAGACCTAAATTGTTGGAAAATAGAAACCATAGGAGAAGATTCAACATTTAAGGTAGCTAAGCACGCATTTGATGTATATCGATTTTTCTAATACCCTGGGTCAACCCATGATAATAATTGCAACCAAAATTAAGTGCAGAGTTTATTAAAGCTGATAAATTAATCAGTAAAAACTTGGTAACCTTACCATATAACACCTAGTCTTATCTCATCGTAAAAAAAATCAAGCTGAGCACGTAGGAGTACTTAGATCGCTTGAGCGAATTTTTTCTAATTTATGTAAAAACAGTCCAATCCTTAACTGGAAGCCCGAAACGACCAGAATGATTAGATTCAAGACGCCGAGGTCAAGACCCGACATCGGTTGTAGTGTCAGCGAAAGAGAAGAAAAACTTTAGATTTTCATTATATTGATTATCGCTACAAGATAGAAAATGTTTTATCCACCATCAATGCTATCGTAGGAATAAGTGATGACTGTAAAGGCTGTTGAGGTACCTATCAATTCTACTCGCTAAGTGTCTGTCCAAAAACCAAGTGGAACCTTTCTGACAGCGAAAGGTATGATGGTTTAGATTTGTATAATATCTGTTCCAATGGATTTTCGTACATCTCTCAACTACCAGTTCTATCTTTCAGTATAGGATAACAATATTTCTTAAGGTCACGGCCGTAAAAGTTCGTTCTTCACGGTGATGACCTATAAGTGGCTCAAGAAGAATAATCTTTTGCCAATAAAACGTTAGATCTTATACGCAAATGCAAAATAAAATGATTTGCCTTATATGTCATCATGAGCGCCGTGGATCAGTGGATGGCTTCCGAGCAGAAGGTTTTTGGGTCGAATCCCAGTAATACCAAAAGTATTTTTCACGGTATCCCATGTTGCACACCCAACAACTTCCAACACCAATGGAAGTCAGTCTTACATTGTAGTACCAATGGAAGTCAGAATCCATATTGTAGTGTTGCAAAGTTCACATCGCGCTTAAATAAATAATAATTAAAGTAGTAATCACTATCAGGATTACAACAGTGTCGAAGAGGATCAGTAGAATTTATGGGATAAACACAACAATTTAAGCATTTAAACAAAATTTTCATTTTTTTAACCTCGAAGACGTGTTTCTCGAAAAAATGGATCATAATATTCAAAAATTGATCAACGCAATGGCCGATCAAGCTGCTAAAGCTGACGAACGAGTGGAAAGGTTATTCGCACAATTGCCACGTCAGCAAGTTCCAGTTGCAGCTCAGCATATAGCTAATCTCTACAAGGATCTGTCCAGTATGACAGCATTCGTGTACTGCACTGAAGATGACGTCACGTTTGAACACTAGTATGTTCGATATCAGTCAATCTTTAAGAAAGACGCTGTTGGATTATCTGTGTCTTATATGTCAGTCTGCTCACCGAAAAGCTCTAAAATGCTGACTATCAACGTTTTGCTGAATTCTTCCGTTTACAAAGGGAACGATCCCATTAAACATGGCAGTCGACGAGCTAAGGCAAATGTTCTTACTCCGCTACAAATGGCTTCGCATGGAAATGGATTCAGGTGATAGTTACGATGACTACCCCAACCGTGTTAATCTCAAGTGCGAAAAGTTCAATGTCACACATTGCACGGCGGAGGATCTCAAGGTTCTCACGTTCGTGACTGGTCTCAAGAAGCCGGAGCATTCCCTGTTGCTTGAGAAACTCCTCATCAAGCTCGAGGAAATTGAAACCAAACGAGAAGCAAATCCGGAAAATCCAGTAGCTTGAATGACTATGAAAAAAGTTTCGCAAAGCGATTGAAGGATCTCAAGCAAGAGAAGTCTCTGGTTTAGCAGCACGAACCGGCACCGCAGAGCGAAGTTCTCGTGTTTCATCGGCGAAGCAGCAAGAGCAGTCAGAAGCCAAACGGCCAACAAGCGAAAAAGAATCCGCTGGCAAGTCCACGCAACAACTTCTACAATTGCGGCGATCTTCACTGGTGCAAGGACTACCCCTTCAAGGACAAAGAATGCTCCACATGCAAGCAGAAAGGTCACAAGACAGGATGTTGTGACTCATCGGCAAAATTCTCGGCATGAGAAAAGGCAAAGAAAAACTTGCGCAGCAACGCCGTGCGCTCTAAATCGGTAAAAAACGGGCAAGTTCGTTGAACCGCATATTGACAACAAGAAAATCTGGTTCCAACTCGATTCAGGTTCATTGATGACTTCATTGAGGGCGAAACAAACATCAAAGACCACAACAATAATCTTCACGAAGCATTTAACCATATCCAGGATTACAGTTTCCATCTCAAGCTTGAGAAGTGTTCCTTCGCCCAGAAACTGCTTGAGTTTTAGGGTCACGTCATTTATGCAACCGGCATTAAACCAAGTCCCGAGAAGCTCGCAACTCTCCAAGGCATCCCAGCATCAGAGAATGTCTTACAACTTCAAGCAATTCTCGGAGACGTCACTTGGTATGCAAAGTTCATTCATTGCATTAAGAAGTCTACCGATACGTCTACGGCAGTCACTTCGAGCTTCAAACGGATCATCAACCACTTGTCGCAATTTTCGGAGGCAAAAAAGGCATTCCGATTCACACGGCGAGTTGACTTCAAGGTTATGCCTTGATCTTACTGGCATACGATTTCTACGGTACATTAGCACGAACAGTTTCGCTTATGCCGACTTTATTTCTCGACTCATCAGCAAGCACGAGAAACCATGCGAAGATATCGTCATCGGGAGTATGGATTTTACACACCACTTCTCTGACATCGCAAAGGTCATCGCCGAAATCACCAACACTTGTTTTGCAATCGACACAGCCAAAATATTGTCAGTCACGTTTGAGTCACTTCAGCATGAGACGAGGCGAGACAAGTCACTTCAGCATTAAGAAGCAGTGGACCCAGCATCGAGACAGAACCGCAGCCGGGGAAGCATCAGAATACTTCCTGAGAAGAGAAACGCTCATTGTCATCGATGGCTGCATTTTTTTCGTCGACCGTGCCATCGTTCCGAAACGCTACGTGAGTTGGTTTATGCCCACGGATGAGGATGTGCTCCTTGGAGGTTAGCTGGGGTCTGCACCAGCTATTGGTTGAGGACTCAGTGTCTTTCTGGGCTTGACTTACGTAGGGGCCAAATGCGGGTAGAGCAATAGCATTAGTACATTATAGCCGCCCGTTATGTGACCTATTCTTTGGTATGTCAGTGACCATCCTGATGTAACCGGTGCGAGTATGTGCTCCTTGTGGAGTTGCATATCTCAACCGGTTGTCTTGAGCCAAAGATCGGATGGGATGTAAGATAGGTCCTCCTCTAACCGTTAAGTTAATAAGTACATCTCTCGGGATGAACGGTTGAATGAAGTAGACAAATAATATAAATTCTATTTAGAAACATTTTATAAAAATTTCAAAAACTTAAAACTTTTCCATAATTTTTCCAATTTTTTTTTTTTAAATCTAATATTTTTAGATATATCTCCGTCCTTAAGAAGACCCAGTTTCTATCGCAAATGTCTGACAAACGCCCAAGAGTAATAACTTAGCACGGAAAGCTTCTCAATTTACCCTTAGGATACGGCGTTAAATTGTATATCCCTTCCATTTGTATACAAAAAATACATGCACAACAGAAATGGTCGCGAGAACTAGGCCTTGGAACGCAACAGGCTATCGCGCCGATTATTATATATTATATATCAGCACTACTCAGCATTTAGTACATCGTGTGACAGTACCATTACCACCACCACCAGTCCACCAGCCCACCATTACCACCAGTATCACAACACGAAAATTACTCTAATATTTCAAGCAACCATCTTATAGAAGGAGTTGAATTTAAGATGAAATTGACTTCGGAGGGAATGATGCTGTGGGAACTTTATTTGACATTGCAGAAAATAAGATCCTCGGGTATTAGGTATTAGATAAATTGACACCAGAACAGTCAAATTAATGACAAAAACAATGTACAACATACGTAAACTAGACAATGATGATGCAATTATGCAAATGAACGATATGACCATATATATATATAGTATATGACAGGAGTATATATACAGGATAGTATATATACAGGAGCCTTGGGCTATTAGCGGACAGGTGAAGGGTCTAAAGGACGGGAAAGGTAAGTTGATAGTAAAATGTGGGGAGGCAGTTCCAAGAGCGGCCTGCCTTATTAGATCTAATATTAACTTCCTTCCCATTCCAGAATTCATAACTAGGGACCTGGTAGCCGTTCTGGTGGAGGTTCCGACCGAGAGGGGAAAACACAACATTGTATGTGCCTCGGCATACTTCCCAGGGGATGAAGATACCATTCCGCCTAAAGAGGTACAAGATATTATCACGTACTGCAAAGATCGAAACATCCAGTACATCATAGGATGCGATGCCAACGCGCACCATGAGGTATGGGGAAGCAGCGGTATCAATAGAAGGGGTGAGTGTCTTTTAGACTATCTTATTAGCAATAATGTAGATATCATAAACAAGGGCTCAAAACCAACCTTCGTAAATGCGATTCGCGAAGAGGTACTAGATCTCACACTCGCGAGTCCTTTTATCTCAAACTCCATTTCTAACTGGCATGTGTCCGACGAGGCATCGCTGTCAGACCACCTACACATCAGGTTTGATATTCCAGGCCCGTTGGAGCATGCCTCTACCAGATATGATCCTAAGTCTACCGACTGGAATCTTTATCGAGGAATAGTTCTCTCCAAATTAGATTTGCTTGTCTCACCAATTGACTCAATAGAGGTACTAGACGAGGCAGCTCACCAAGTTAATGATTTACTGCTTACTTCCTACCATGACAGTTGTGTCGTCAAGGCTAATCTTTGTAAACGCAAGGTTCCGTGGTGGAACGACACACTGGCCAAGCTCAGGAGGAAAGTAAGAAAACTCTTCAACTCTGCTAAACGCACGAAGAGCTGGGACGAATATAAGTCCGCCCTTACAGAGTATAACTCTGAATTAAGACGATCTAAGCGGGCCACGTGGAGGAAGTGCTGCGGAAATATCGCTGAACTGCCTGCAGCTGCGAGAATCCACAAGGCACTCGTTAAAGATCAGACAAATACTGTGGGTCTGTTGAAAAAGTATGACGGTACCTACACGATGGACCGGGAAGACACACTGAAAACACTTCTAAATGTTCATTTCCCCGGCTCGTACAACAGTGTACCACACACAAACTCGAACACGATTGACCGAAGGGTTAGCATCGCTAGTAGAACCAATAGTTTATCTGGTAAGATATTTGCCTCAGATAAGGTTAGATGGGCAGTAGGCTCCTTCAAACCATTCAAAGCCCCTGGGGGGGATGGCATCTTTCCCGCTCTTCTACAGAAGGCGATCGATGCTATCCTTCCAATCTTAATTTTATTATTTAGAGCAAGCTACAACTGGGGGTACATCCCGATCGCCTGGAGACAGGTAAACGTGATTTTTATCCCCAAACCAGGCAATAGGCCTAGCGAGCTACCTAAATCATACAGACCTATCAGTCTAACATCGTTTGTCCTGAAAATCATGGAGAGACTCATCGATGTTCATATTAGAGGCAGACTAGAGATATCTGCTCCTCTGCACTCAAGCCAGTATGCATACAGAAAAGGCAAAAGCACAGAAGGTGCCCTCCACTATCTGGTTAAAAAGATAGAAGGAACTTTTAGATCCAAGGAGGTTGCTTTGTGTGCATTTCTGGACATTGAAGGCGCCTTCGATAACACTGGCTATGACTCTATAGAGAGAGCTATTAGTCATAAGGGCATCGAAACCTCGACCAATCAATGGATTAGGGCTATGCTCGAGAGTCGAGATATCACATCTTCCTCAGGAGGAGTGTCAGTGTCTGTGACCGCAGTCAAGGGATGCCCCCAAGGAGGTGTCCTCTCTCCCCTTCTGTGGTCAATGGTCATAGACGATCTCTTGGCCAATCTACACAGATTAGGCTACACTGCCATAGGCTACGCTGACGACCTGGCAATCATAATAAGAGGCAAACACTGCAAGACTATCTCTGCTGTCATGCAATGTGCGCTTTTAACAGTTTTAGACTGGTGCAGCAGGGAAGGGTTATCCATCAATCCTTGCAAGACGGTTCTAGTGCCTTTTACTAAAAGAATATTGATTGACTTAAATCCAATCATCATTAAAGGCACCACTCTTACGTATTCCAGCGAGGTCAAATACCTCGGAGTTATCCTTGACAAAAGACTTAACTGGAATGCTCATATTAAGTCTGCTACTAAACGCGCTACAAGGGCCCTATGGGCCTGCAGGAGACTTTACGGCAGTACTTGGGGCCTCAATCCTAAGATGATACATTGGATTTACACGTTGATGGTGAGACCCATAATCTCGTATGCGGCCATAATATGGTGGCCCAAGGCACTCGAGCGTAAAACGGCAAACGAGCTTCAGAAGCTCCAAAGGATTGCCTGTTTAGGTATTACAGGTGCTATGCGTACCTGCCCAACGACAGCATTAGAAGCTATCGTAGGTCTTTCGCCCCTTCAGGCATTCATTAGGAAGACGGCCGCTAGATGCGCTATTAAGCTGCAACTAGAATTTAAGTATAAACCAGGCGACCTTGTGGGACACCTGAGTATTCTCAACTCAATTCCCGAAAGAGACATGTTCTGCACAATACCGGACGTTATGGTCAGGGAGTACTGTTTCGGAAGGTTATTTGAAGTTGTGATCTCAGACCGCGCAAGCTGGTCAAACGGTGCTCCGACACTAGACACTAATGGACTGGTGTGGTTCACTGACGGATCTAAGATGGAATCGGGAGTCGGAGCCGGTGTCTATGGACCTAATACAAGGGTCTCGATACCAATGGGAGACAGTCCAACGGTCTTCCAAGCCGAACTCCATGCCATAGAGATCTGTGCCAGGTTAAACCTTAGCAAAGGCGTTAAAGGCGTTAGAATATATATTTATTCAGACAGTCAGGCAGCAATTAAAGCTCTATCGTCCAACTCGATGGACTCTTTAACAGTAAAAAGCTGCTACGAAGCGTTGCAATCTCTGGCCAGACACAACAGGGTTAAGCTCGGTTGGGTACCAGGTCATCGAGGCATCGCAGGCAACGAAGCCGCAGATGAACTAGCTAGAGCAGGTTCGGAGGCTGCATTCATAGGACCTGAACCTTTTTGTGGCGTCAACTGGTGTGCCGCCACGAAGGTAATAAATAGTTGGGAGGGCGAACTTCGTCTGGCTCATTGGGTTAACACCCCAGGGCTTAGGCAATCCAAACAACTGATCATATAAACCCTGACCCTATACATATAAAGAAATCCTTAACTTAGACAAAGGTAGCATTAGGAAACTAGCCGGTTTTCTTACAGGCCACTGTGGCCTTAGATATCATCTTAACAAAATAGGTGTGGGCTCTCAAACAGAATGCAGATTCTGTGCAGAGGATGAGGAGTCATCCGAACATGTTCTCTGCGATTGCCCAGCACTTATTTGGTTAAGGAAACGCATCTTCCATAAGGAAATATGCTCAACAGTGGAGTTGAAGAACTCTGCTACTAAGGATATATTATCTTTCATCAGGAAGGTAGTAAGTCTATTAGACAACTAATGCCCTATCGATACAATAGATCTTTCAGGTCGCGGTGTCAGTCACTTGGACTAGGGTCTACACAAAAAAAAAAAAAAAAAATAGTATATGACATCTTGTACACATGAAATAGTTTGTATTACTCCTGTGTTAGCGCAATTAAATGCTCTGTGAGTTGCGTATTGGAGTCACAGCTTAGTTGATATGCTGAACGGTTGTCCCCCAATGTATTAGGTTTTCAGTAAAACTAGGAAACATTTTGCTTTCAAGTTTCTTCTTCCATTGTCAGATTTCCTACAATGCAAATAATAGTTATCTTAAACACAAATTATTTAATGTTGATGACGGAATCTGACTGACGGAATTAGGGTCCTTCGCGCTATAGCTCGTTCATTCCATAGAAAATATATCAGTACAAAATCCTTATGATTATCTGCTTGTTAAGATACAAGTAAACTTTCTTTAACGTTTTGTGTGCAATGATAATATAAAAAATTAGTTTTTCTGCGGATGCACAGTGCATGCAACAGTAACAACAACAATAGTTCCATTTCCGCTTGACATAAACTTTAGTAAACTCCCATCCGTTCTCGTCCTTTATACTTCCGCACATTACTATCATTGCAGTTGGTATTTGTTATTGTTGCATAAAACAGAAATATTTGTGTTTCACTGAATATAATTCCTAAGCAGATTCTTTGATATACACAAAGGTATATGTATTGTGTATATACTAATCGCCCCGTTGTACTTCCCTATTGTTTGTTAAATTGCACATTTTAAGTCTTCTGCTTGAATGCATACTAACAGTTAGTAATAGTGTGGTGAAGTAAATTCAAACAACAAAGCATCACAACACTCGTAACAATTACACAGAGCACCGGATAACAGAGCAAGCAATAGGAAAATTGTACAATAATAATGTAAATCTATTGCACCAACTCGTACTGCTAATGGCAGTCAATTCGAGGATTTATGCACAAGTTCACGATTTGCCTTATATTGCCACAAACGTGAGATACCGCACACTTTGAAGGCTTAGTACCTAAATAACACATCTAAAGTAATCATAAATTAAATTAATAGTTTGTGCACGTTTAGGTGTGTGTGCGTGTATGTGTGTACCTGTGGCAAAACCTTCTCTATAGAAAGCCCAACTCTACGCATACTAATGCTGTAAACCAAGACCAAACGCATGTGTGTTTGTGGGATGTGAATACAGTGTACAAAAAATAAGAAGTCGCAAAGAGCGAGAAACGTAAGATGTGGTAGTGGGAAACAGAAATATTTTATATGGATTTTGCTCTTTAGTTGATTACTAAATACAAATACGTTTGGTCTCAATCTAAGCATGTATCTGTGTACGATCGGAACAGTTGGGCTTTCTATAGAGAAGGTTTTGACCTGTGGTAACACCACATTGTAAGAAATTAGGATAATTTTGCCTCATTTAGTTGCCGCATGATTACATTTATTTTATTTCTAGTTGCCTTAAATTTATTGTTGATAAAACAAGAGTTTCTAAGTTTATTGCAGCAAATGAATAAATTTTGGAAGATTAAAATCGATCCATTGCAGCTTCTTTAGATGTTTCTGATTGCAAAATTAAGTTATATTCCATACTAATGAAGATATGAGATGTTATTAGAGATCTTGTTCAAATGCACAAAAAAACGTCTGCATCTTGTAACGAAACTACTCATTATACGAATAGCTCTGCCACATACCGTACAACTAAATTCAGCTTTTGTCCAACAGAAAAATATCAACTAGAATGGCTCAGTCGGCAAAAGCGCCCGGACGGCACAGGTTCAAATCCTACTCCGGTCCATAGAATAAAACCTGAAAAACTTGCTTAAATTAAAAGCACAGAAACAAAAGGAAATTAACCTACAAGGCTGAACACAAACAGTGGGTGAGGGGGCGATAAGCCTAAATTACAACAGGAAAATACACAATTAACTTGTAATAAATCAATTACACAATATTATTATCTTCTTTTATTTTCTCTCGGCCAAAATAATTCCCAAACGGCTGAGAGAAAGAAGTAATGACCTAGAGCTCTAAAAGCAATTACCAATGTGCTAGTCCACCAACGAATGCATTTTTGCAGAGCATAACCTCCGTTTGGCAAGTCCCACCGAGGAATTTTATAAATTACGAGTCAATCGACTCCGAAAGTATTGGTCAATTTCTCCTACCGACCGCTCCATTCCCTTCCTCCCTCCGCCTGATTTACTTTTGATCGTCAGCTGAGCAGGGTGCTTGAATACCGCTGTCAGCTGACTATCTAGCTCCGTTCCACTTTAATAAATTTCGAGTCAATCAACTCTGAAAGTACTGGTCAGCCTCTCCGACCGACCGCTCAATTTCCCCTGATTTACTTTTGATCTTCAGCTGAGCAGCGTGCTTGAATACCGCTCTCAGCAGACCATCTAGCCTGTTTCATTTTGATCGCCACCCGAACAGCGTGCTCTCGGCTGACCATCTGTCCCATAATCTATTCTATTTTAAGCATCTATTTTAAGTTATTACTCATGTATTATAATTATTAGGTCTTAGGAAACCTAAACATTATGCAGCATTCTTGGCGATGGCAAATATGTAGTCGTTCCAACGAAGTTTGTTGTTGACGCACACACAGAGAATTGCGAGTTTTTCAGTTTCTTTGATGCAAGATCCATTCATGGATAAAAAGGTTGGCGCTTTAAATTACATTTGGACGACAGAAGACAGCATTGGGTTTTGGAAGCGTTAAATTATATTCTATTGTGTAGTCCCCAACTTGTTATGCTGTCAAGGTCAGAGAATTTAACGTGCTTAACATACGTTGTTGTTTAAGTTCAACTTGCGATGAAGAGAGGCGTGCAGAAAGCGTGAAAACTTATGAAAAGCTAAGTGTGCTGTCGTCAGAGAAAAAATGGATTGGATTAGAAGTAGCGAACAGAAGATTATTAATGAAAATGAGAAAGAGTGTCGGAGACAAAGCAGAGCCTTGGGGAACACCGGCGTTTATGCGGTAATGCCAACGTTGAAGAACACCTCTTCAAAACTATAGCGGGAATAGCATCGGGCACAGCAGCTTTATGAATATTGAGATAATTTAATACTCTAGCCAATTGACGAGTACGAAAGTAAATTAGTCCCATAGATGATTCGACTCCTTCAAGCACAGGCGGCATTAAGGCGCTATCTGGTAGCGTAGAGCTACCCGCGATATGTGAAGCAAGCAGATTGGCCTTGTCTGTAGAGCTGACAGTTGGAATGTCATTGTGAATGAGCGTTGGAATGGAGGACGAGGCAGTATTTTTAATTCGTTTCACGAATGACTAAAAATGTTTACTTTTTTGGGGCATTGAAGTATTTTTTGTCTCAGTTTCTGGTCATAGTCGAATTTGGCTCGTCGAAAGTAGGCATTGCAATAATTCCTGACTCGTCTTCATTTGGTTTGGTTCTCTTTATATAACTGAAAGCATAACTCCCGGTTTCCTTGTAGCCTTTTTGCAGTTTTAATCATACCAAGCATTTTCCTTTGTCCTGGAAGGGATAAACTTTCTCATACCCTCGAGTATTATGTTAGTTATCGTATCAGTAATGGCATCCACACCACTACTGGCGTTAAGTAGCCATTTAATGCTTCTAAGGAAATTATTGAGGTCATCCCATTTGGCTTTCCCGTGCAGCCATGTTTTTCTTTAAGGAGTTTTCTCTTTAACTGTGTGGTTTGACAACGAGAAATTAGCTGAATGGCCCTGAAGATCCTAGAGGTGATAATAATACACTATTTGTTATAAGATAGGTAAGAAACAAGTCAAGGGCATTAGCGTTATGACTACACAATGTCTGGAATTCGATTCGGCTCATTCACAATCTGAGTCAGATTTTTAAAATCAGCAAATAACTCAGCATCCCTTCCTTGTGGTGTTCTTAAGCCTTAATGGCAAAGCCAACTAGAAATGTGTATGCTGAAATCTCCCGCAATGACGATTTCAGAAAATGGATCAAGTGATAAAATGCTAGTTATAAAGTCAGACAGTTAATCTAACTCACTACAAGTTGAGACATTGTCTAAATTAAGACTTCTGTAGATAAATCTGTAGTGAATGTTATGCTTACGCACTTTGAACCGCACTTTGAACGCATAAGTTGTGTTTTCACCTTTTGCCGCAATAACTTCTGCGAGGCGCAATGGCATTGAATCAATAAAACCTTGAATTTCGTGCCCTGGAATGATATTCAAAGCTGTTATAAAATCGTTCAATGATTCATCTGCAGGTCTTCCAATATCTTGTGGAATTTTGATTTCACCAGATGCCAAACATTTTCTATGACATTTAAGTCAGGGCTTTGCGGAAGCCATTTTAAAGATTCTTATCCTACTTTCGGTAAAAACTTTTTGATGTTCCAAGACGTGTATATAGGTGCATTATCATATTGAAGGATGAAATCGCTCCCAATGATTATTGATCCTGCCACCAGTTCAATATCATTTAGAATCTCTAAAAATAGTATTTGTGATCGGAGCATCGGTAAAGCGGTACCACACCACAATATGATATTTTAGCTCCTTTGGAATGCCTTTTGAGTTGCGTAACAGGTTGTTTGGCTCTTGTTTTTGATTCGAAATAATAAAATTGTCACCAAAGAACGTCAGTCCAAAGCACACTTCTCCAAAAAGCCGCTGGTTTGTTAATATGCTACCTAACAAATTTTAGCCGAAGTCGCTAATTTTTTGGTGTTATATGGGGCTTGTTTTGTATGACGTAAGCTCGAATGTCATATTCTAACCTTCTTCGTAACGTTCTTTCACTAATATTATCCTCACGAACCTTGTTTATATCCTTCAACACTTTTCAAACTTTTCCACATGGGTTTCTTTTAAAAACACGAATAATTCGGCTGCCTTTCCTTTTCGAAGTTACCCTTTTTTGCCTCTACCGGCTCGATTTTTTACACTTTCATGGGTTTTTGTTTTTGGATTTGATAGTAAATTGTTCTTCGACGGTAGCGATATTTTGCCAAAAGTTCTTCTGCCAAAGCATCGCAACAATAGCCGCTCGTTTCTCCGTGGTTAATTCACTAGCTATAGCCATTTAAAACAAGTTGCACGAAGGAAATATGACGCCACACTAATAACAGTGACTACTAGCATCGCTTTGCATTTAGTATTTGAAGAGTTTAACTACCATTTTGCACTCGTGGAAATAATTGTGCCTTTGTTTAGTGGTGTCACAATAATTGTGTCACTTTAATTTTCATGGTTTGATTCATAACTGTTTGAAATTTGATTTTAGTTTTAATTGACCGTTTTAAAATAATCTAAAAGATTAATAATAAAAAACAACATCAGTGATATATGGAATTTTTGTAAAGTTGTACAAATTTATTGAAGTGAAGCAAATAATTTTGCCAATGACTGGATATAGACTTTACTTTGTACTCTTGAACAAAATCAGTTCAATACATATGTGTGGCAAATTAAAACCGTTCATATATATATACATAAAATAAGATGAATTTGTCAAATTTAATTTAACACAAACAGACCTCAAATTGTATTGTTCTAAAAGTGAATAACATTCATTATCGGAAGTGTTTTTATGCACTTCAATGGGGTGGATTGTTAATTTGGAAGTAGTAAGAAAACACTTTCAAAACTACTCCAAATAACACTAAATTACCTTTTCTTCTCTGACCTGCTTTTCATAATATACAACACATAAATTACATACATTCATAAAAATTCAGCAACGTCATCGAGCTGAAATAGGTAAACTGTAGTTAGCTCAATGATCTTTCGAGAAATATGACCATTTAAAGGAATTATAATCATATAGGTAATCCATGCATATAATTTACAAACCCGGTACGTAAACTCAGGACCACATAAATTATGATGAAAAAAATTTGTTGCCAAAGGAAAGAACCTAATCTGGCGTTGATAGACTTATATCCTTAAAGCCAGGCTGCTTTCACAGTTTCAAGGCAAACATTTGCACTGACGAACAAAAATATACGCGAAAGGCTTGCATTAAGACTGAGTTATTTATGGTTTTATTAGCCAAGATAGTGAAACTATGTTAAAGGTATACGTCGGAATGAAATATAGTGTGGGCTGTGGGAAATTATTCCAATAACAAAAACAAGAGTGTGATACCATTGCACAAGTTGAAGCTTTTCAATTCTTAGGCACTAATAAGTAGCATTAGAAAAATTAAAGGAGAAGTGGTAAACTAAGTAAAAAAGGTGATGTCAGCATATTTCCAAATCTTTAATAGAAAAAAAACCATTAGGAGCCGAACCAATACTCTTGAAATAGTTCTGTCTCTTAAATTTATGCGGATTCTTCACAGTCACAATTCGCTCCGTATTACCTTCCAACAGAATGTTATTTGAAACGTATTCTTTTTTATGATGTACACACACGCTCAAGAGATTTGCATTTGCATAATGTTTAGCACAGCGTGGTCGTTAGGAAATTAAGGAGAGGAACAGATCAGATGTCTATGCACATGTGTCTTAAATGACTGCATATCATACAATTGTGGAAACATAATTCCACGTAATAATTATGCGGTTAAAAAATAAATCTCTGAACGTACCAACCAATGTCCGAAAATAGGCCTAATAAGCACGAGTTGAGGCATGGGTAATGCGGATGGGTTGGAGGATGGGCAGGTTGCATCTAGATATTTCTTTGAACACCAACACCAAGCGATAAAATAATGACAATATAGAAAACATTTATACGATGTTCAAGCGAATTGACTTTTTCGTAATATTTATTTCACCAATAAGTTTTATCGCGTGGTTCTGAAATCGTCTAGTAGATGCAATGTGGTGGGTCTTTGGAGCACCTGACCGGACAATACAATTGTATACAAGTTTCATCATCATCATCATATTTGGTTTTACAACCGGTGTCCTGTCAAGGCCTCCCGCAAAAAATCTCTCTACCGGTCCCGATTTCGAGCAGATGTCATCCAGTTTGGCAACCCTAATTTATGGGCGTCCTAGTCTACAGCATCCTTCCAGCGTAGGCCTAGCCGGTCTCACTGTCGTGTTCCACAAATCTTACCGCAAAGGACTTTCCGAGCAGGATCCTCTTCACTCATGCGAGCTAGGTGTCCTGCCCACCGGAGCTTACCGAGCTTAATTCTGTTCACATCGACATCGCGGTAACGCTTGTAGATCTCATCATTGTAGGTTCTCCGGAATCGTCCTTGTTAACATACGGGACAAACAATTCTCCGTAAGACTTTTCTCTCAAACGTGGCTAAGAGGTCAGAATGCTTTTTACTAAGCACCCAAGTCTCGGATCTATATGTAAGTATTGGTATGACCATTGTCTTATATACCGGAAGCTTTGATGTTATGGTTGAATTCCTGGATTCCTGGAGTCTTGACTTTGAGCAACCGTGCGCGTATTTCGGCTGCTACAGTTGAAGGATTGCTCTACTTCAAATTCGCGCTCCACTATTTTAATTGAGGGACCAATGTTGTATCTTCTACTCGCAGACGTGGCCGCCATGTACCTTGTTTTGCTCTCATTTATGTACAGCCCCAGATTTCGTGCCGCCCGCTCGATCTGGATGAAAGCTTCCTGTACAGCCCTTTGGTTTCTACCAACGTTGTCGATGTCGTCTGCGTAAGCCAGTATCTGAATGGACTTATAGGGGATTGTTCCTCTCGCCGTTACGTCAGAGCCTCGGATCACTTTCTCCAACGCCAGGTTGAAGAGGACGCACGCCAGTTCATCCCCTTGTCGGAGCCCTTTATAGATGTTGAATGGGCTTGATAGTGATCCGGATATTTTTACTTGGCTTATAACTTGGGTCATGGCCAACCTACATACATAGTCGTGTCAGTTTATATGGCTTAGGGGTTATACATTTCTACTCTTGCTATGCTATCATAGGTGGCTTTAACGTCTTTAAAAAGATGGTGTAGTGTGTTCTGAAACTCTAGACATTTTTGCATCTCCTGCCTAAGTGTGTAAATCTGATCAGTTGTTGATTTCCTGGAATGAAGCCACACTGATATGGATGATGACTGACATTGATGACTTTAGCGTATGGGGCTATCCTGTCTTAAGGATAGAGGAGAAAATCTTATACGCGGTACTCAACACTTCTTCCTCCATACTTGCACTATTAGTTCATGAATTGTTTTAAGCTTAGAGCGAATATATGCCTTGCAAATAGTAGCCTGGTCTAAGGTAGTGACGTACATGTCGCACCATTTTAGGAAACCTAAACATTTCTCAGCATTCTTAGCGATGGAGTCGTTCCAACAAAGCTTGTGGTTGACGTACATGGATAAAGGGTGAGGCTTGTTATTATTACGCTCAGACGACAGGTATTGGGTTAATAATCTACTATTTTGATAAATTTTTCGCCACTAATTTCTATCATTAAAAATATATCACTATTTGGATTGGATTGACTTCTCCACATTTTAAAGCGACCGGCTTTTTTTTTGTTTTTTGTCGGAATAAGTAGTTTTTTCACAAATTCTTTGAAAAAGTCTGCAATTTTTGTCTATACTGAATGATAAGGGTTTATTCATATTTTTATTATTTTTTCTACGTAAAAAAAATAAAATCTGTTGAAAAGCATAGACCAGTTGCAGTGCCAAAATGAGATATAAAGTTATTTTCAAAATATTTTATTACGCAAGTAAAACAGCCGCATCCAGCGCATTTCCTAGATATAGGTTTGGCAAATACTGCCCTAATACGTATCCTGTATAACAAGCACCCCCTTTGACGTGGCGGTATTTTTTCACACTCTAGACAGCGTAACAACAGTAAAATTTAAAAAAAAAATTGGTAAACGGCATGTCAGTGATAAACTAGTAAAGAGCTGTTTTGTTCCAGGGCTTTTGGAAGTGTTGCAGAACTCTTTTGTTGGCATCTATCTATGACCCCAGCGTAAGGACAAAAAATATATTATTGTTCTACAGCAGTCGCAAGAGGAGGGGAAAACATTCGATTATGCCCGATTTCACAGTGGCTGATTAAACTACGAACAGAGTTAGCCAGGAGTTTAAGAGAAAAATGCGTTTTACACTGATAGCTTAGACGGCCACTGAAGAGCGTTAATGATGAGATTTTTATGAAATGACGTTTATATTTAAAGTAAAGTCACAAAGATTGTTATGTTTGTTGAATTTCGGGATTTTTTGTGAAAACTTGTTTTAAATAAATTACTGAAATGAATTTTGAAATTGAAAATTTCAGTGATGAGAAATATACATAATTTTTCATACACTCGTACCGAAGGTAATCCGGTTAGGGCCAAACCATTTCAACGAGTGGAACGAAAATGAATAAAATAATAATCAAAAAATATGAAAATAGCTGATGCTTTAAAGTTTAAACTAATGTCGCGTTTGATTTGCATAAAAAAGTGCTACGCGTGGCAAAATTGTTTGCCATGTGAGTGCAAATCCAACACGTCATAATAAATTTGTCGTATTCAGGACATCTCAAACTGCACAGTAAAAGACAAGCAGTAGTCTAACTAATGGCTGTTAAGTTAGACTGTAAAATGCATGCGAATTAAAAACGGAATTTAAACTCGTTTGGCATTTAACTAACCGGTTGTTTTAACTTTGACTGTAAGCTCGGCATTGGTGCCTAGTACGAGACCAAACGCAAAATAGTTGGCCCATGTATTTTTCATTGCGAACATTTTCCAATTAGTGGTTATTAATCAGAATTAATAAAAAGTTGATTTTTTTCTTAATAGTTCATTTTTCTTAATAACACATACTTTATAAAGCCATTGATATTTTAAAATTAATTACGTCTTCGTCACAAATTGTAAATGTAAACCCATTTTTTTATATTGCAAAACAGTTGGCTGGCTAGTTTTTCGCCGCAAAATAATTGACCTAAGCTAGATAATGTCTCTCTCCTTGTCTTGTATTGCAGCCACAATCAAAGTTCACCATTGCGCGTGGCAAGTGCTTATCGAAAGACATGCGTAACCTAATAATAAAAGAGCTCCAAAGAAACGTTTCGGCTTATGATATTGCAAAAAAAATATCAAGGTCTTCAGTTCAAAAAATAATTAATTTATTCAAGAAGACCGAAAATGTGAACCCACTAACACAAAACAATCTAACTAAAGAAGCCATCAATTGCTACCGATAGTGACAGAAGGGCTTTGAGAAAAATACTTAAAAAGGATCATCTCGCTACAATGGCGAATGTTACCTTAGAGTGGAAAAAAGTGATTAAGAAATAAAATTCGAGAGATACTTGTATTCGTGAAATTAAAAAAAGATTTACAAATTTTATAAGGTAATTTTTTCAACTTTTTTTTACTACAATGTCTTTAGACAAATATTTTATCTGACAAACCGTCACTAATGCAAAAGAAACCCCACTTTTAACTCCTTTGGAAAAAAGAAACACTTAAGGTCGACTCGAGATCATCAAGACTGGAAGTTGAGGCAATGGCGGAATGTTATATCGAGCGATGAATCTCGATTCAAGCTTTGCGTTGGAGATTCGCGATCGAGAGTTTTAAGAACCAGTTATTTTACTCTCGGAACATTTGTCACCCATTCGCGAGAGGTGGGACACCGTGAAAAATACTTTTGGTGTTACTGGGACTCGAACCACGATTATCTCTTTGCAAGAACTTTTTGAACTTGAATTCTAAGCAATAAATTAACTAACTTTGGCCAAATATCTCTTTTTATACTCATTGAAAAGTTTCCAGATACTTCCAATCTTATAGACAGAAATATCGTGAAAAAACCAGAAAATTGTGGCAACTTCCCTTATTTACAACTAACCATACTCATATGTAATGAGTCATCTTATAAAAATAAACTGCATGTACAATCATGTACTTAAACACAAACCGGGCAAACCGCACAAATCGGCTTGACTATATTTTAAACCAGAATATAATGATTCAAACTTACAGGCGGTTACATTTCAAATAATCTAATAAATCTTACAGCCTAAAAGTATGCTATGCAAAAGTGCCTAATTCTAATTCAGTGCCTATTTTTAATATGCAGTATGTACATTGCGACATTTACATTTACATTTTAGGATTCGAATTCCACTAAAATGTAACATTCCACATTACTTTTCGTAACAATATGTTTAAAATCATCACAATGCATCCGCTACTCTATACGGTTAAGACGACATCCCAATGCTTTAGCAACTTTCTTAATAGTCGCTATTCTAAGGGTTTAAGACGTCAAGATTGGATTAAAAAAAATTTGGGCTTTATTGTCTTTAATCAAGTATTCTTCCATGCTAGGATTTGCTGTTTCATTTTACCCCAAGTAATAAGAGAATTTGATATTACTTTGAAATTCATTCTCCACTATTTTTAATTAATGAACCGGTTTTTGATTTCTACTCTATTTGAATATACCTTTAGGGATTAATAAGCTTAGATTGCATTTATTTATACCCCTATATATCTGTGTAAACTTCAGCCAAACAACCGCAGCCTCAGACAAACTAAACCTAATACATTTTTGTTTACTTTGTTATCGAAGAGCACCGGAGCCAGCTTATGATGGTCGCCTACATTATATCCTTATGCATTAGAAATATGTAAATATGTATGTAATTAAATTTATTCAAATAATGCCAACAATCTGCTTAGCATAAATTATAAATCATATGTTATACGAGTTGTAGGATCAGAGGATATTCATTTTCATTTGTATATTGCGACAGAAACAATATGAGCTCGTCCGGATAATAGATGGCATTCAATATACAAACAGACAAACTAAGTACAAGGACATACCTAAAGTTTTCACGTTAATTGGTATTGTTGATGTTGGCATTGTTGTCAGAATGATCAGCAAAATAGTAAATCCATTTGTTAAGCACATCCTGTGTTCCATATAATACGATTATCTTGATGTATTCAGTTGTTGACGTTGGTGGTAACGGTAACGCTGAGACTGATGCTGAGGGTGAGTCTGAAGCTGCTTCTGAAATCGGTGGTGTGGTTCGCTCATATGTAGTCCTTGTTGTGTTTGTTGTTGTTTTTCATGATTAGAATCCTGATGATAATTATTGTGATGCAAATCGCCCTCAGTCAACATTATTTCACATACAGATTGTAATTTTAATTTTAAATAATATCAAATATCAGTAACCACAATACATGTGTTCGCTGTGATTCAATGGGTGTTTCAATGGGCAGAAGGTATAATGGGATAGGCATTCATTTCATGGTCGTATGTAGCGGGTATTTGCTTGTTTATTTGCAAATAATTTCGATCAACATTTCTAATTGCAGGATAATTATTAATGATCAGCACAATCAACCAAAATTAGAATTATGTATTATGCTGTCAATAATTGAAAAATTGATAAACATCATAGATTTACCGATGCTAAGCAGAGTAAATATGGCCAACAATATTCCCTTTTTTTAATTGCATAAATATTTCGCTGACAGGTTAAAATAATAAAGGAAAGCGCGGGGCTAATTAATGCACCAAACCGTCGGTTTGTAATTTCGTAAATTTATTCATTTCTTTTTTTTTTAGCAAACTACGAGAATAGCATTTACGCCTTCCACTGCGAGCTAAACACTTAATACTTGCATGGATTTTAATTGCACACTGCACGTACACCGTCACGACACGCGAAAATCAATCACAGTAATTGAAAATCTAACTGAAATACTTTGGTTCCAGCAGACACCCCTCAGCACATCGACCGTGTCAACATCTCATTCGCTAATCACCTGCAATATGTGCCACACAATCGACCAGCAATGCATCGAGATGTCAAGGTTGGTCGCGTGTCACACTTTACAAACCGGCTGCACACACACACACACACCGTAATAATCCTACTTCACCTCCTTGAAATTGAAATTCATTTGAAATTACGAATCTATAGATCGTTTTAAAATCGTATCGAACAGCAACGTCGTTTACTTCAATCAGGTGAGTAAATCGTAAATAGATTGTGCAAAGGTAATCCAAAAAGTACACCGAGAACCAACAGGAAAAACACGACCTTTCACACTATGTAATAATTAATGACAAGTTGCGCGGTACTTTTCGATGAACGCAAAAAAATATATCCGCAAAGTTTCCCCGAACTGCTTACGTTGTTCGATTGCATTCAGTTGGCAAAGAACGCCGCGTTTACCAATGACCGACGACCGATGCAGCTTAACCGATACAACTTGTTTTGTATTTTTCGTCGACAAAGGGAAAATTTACTTCATTTCCGCGCTTAAGGACCGAACGCGAGTGGTGCTACAACCAAAGTGCTATTGCTGCACAGGATAACATACGCAAACTGCAAGGATACTAAGGTGCAAGGAGGAGGAGAAGTCAATTGAATTCGCCTTAAAAGCTTTCGGAGTTGTTCCTAAAAATCTATCGAACAGAATCCACATTCAGGAGAGCTTTTATCCTTGCAGAATCAAACTGTTCACAGTCAATTGGGAAACCTTTGGGGAAATTCGTAAAAAGCTTTTATAAATTTATACTAGTAAGCTTTGTCCCAAAAGCTGATTCCTTTATTTTGACTTCATTGGCGAGTTCAAGTTTAATTGGGAAGAAAAAGCTAAAAGGTGAACCCTACATATTCAGTGGAGGAGTAGGACAAATTTTATTTGCTGAGCTTAGTGTGCCAAAGTTTAATAAGCATTTTAACTTGTTGCTTGCGAATTACTTGTCTAGTTGCTCTATTTCGGAATTACATTTCTACTTACAATAGTTGTTGCTCCAAATATGGGAAACCGTTATGGCTTATATCTTATATTATCTTATGGTGAAAAAAATTTGTTTTTTACGAAAATTTATTTAAACCTATAATAACCAAAACCAAAACCAAAAACCAAAACATTTGTTTGTCGAACCCAATATACAGGGTTTTGTCCGTTAAGGTGGCAAATACTTAAAGGGATGATTCCTTGGTGAATTTCGTGAAAAAAATCATAAGGGAGGTGGTGGTCTATTTTCACCCCCTGCGGTGTAGGTAGCGTTTTAATGCGAAGAGATGTATTTTTGACCTTACATCACTTCACACCCTGTAACTCTTGAACATTTCTAGCTACAAAGTCACTGTTGGTCCTTTTTGGAAAAAAATTACACATCTAAGATCATACAATGTAAATTTTTTTAATTCTCTATAGTAACTTCGCGTGCCCGTGGCTGACTGGCTGGCTGGCTTTTAGCTGGCTGGTCAGATCTTGTGATCAATTTTTAACCCACTTCCCAAAGCCCGATTTTATTAAAATTTATCATCGTGCTCGTTAAATTGCAGCACACGGCAACCGCCTCGTCCTTCAAACTTCTAACTCGAACGATAAACTCAACTTTCCTCGCTCGTTATGTAATATACTAGGTATAACACAGCTTTAGAATCACAATGGAGCGTACGTGTGTGAGTGAGTACCAGGGCCAATTAGTATATAATTAGAGCTAGAGCACGATGAGCACTTTTCTGCGAGAAATGTACGCTATTTTTCACACGACCAAACCGATTTTTCTGCTAAACCGGTTATGCGCAATGCAAAATTACTCTGGGAATGTGTGTTCGCTGTGACTGCAGCAAAGGGGTTAAATACCTGGGACTGATATTTGATAATAGACGGCTATGAAATAAACAACAACAGACAGTACTGAAAAAATCAAAAAGAGCACTTATGGTGTGCAGAAGGGTGATAGGAAAATCCTGGTGATTTAGTCACAGGATAATGCACTGGATGTACACCATGATAGTTATTCCAATGATTACCTGTGGAGCAGTGGCATGGGCGAATAGAACCAAGCTAAGCACTATGAGAATTGGAAAAAGTGCAGAGGCTGGCCTGTGTTTTATTTACAGGGGCCATGAGAACCGGCCTGGGTATGGAGGTAACTCTTGGGCTACTCCCACTACATATAGTGGTAGAGAGCAAATCCGAGGAAACCAAGTTACTTTTGAGCAAGGTAGACTGCTTAACGGGTGTTAGTGCATTAGGGCATTAGTGGAATCACTAACCAAACAGGTTTCGTTAGCCAGCATGCCATGGTGAAAAAGCTTTAATTCAAGAAAAACTTTGAAGTCAAAATGAGCACCAAGAAGGAATACAGATCTGAAACTGAATACCAATTGAATATCCGGGAGCCATAAAGTGGTATACGGATGGATCAAGAAAAGCAAAAGGCACGGGTGCGGGAGTCCATGGGCCAAGAACCAAGTAGTCTGACGCAATGGCGCAGTACTAGAACATATTTCAGGCAGAAGTATATGCCATCGAAGGATGTGCTCACTTAAATCTGGCAAGAAACTACGTGAGGCAGGAAATATGATGGACAGCCAAGCTGCGCTAAAAATCCTTGATGCATTCCACATCACGTCAAGACTGGTGGAGGAATGTAGGACGAAGCTAAACAGACTTGGTGAAGTAAACAAGGTACGCTTGTACTGGGTGGCCATAACACACTGCCATAGAAGACAATGAAGCAGCACATATGCTTGCTAACAAAGGGGCAGAAACTCCGCTTGTAGGGCCAGAATCATTCTGTGGAATAGGGTACCGCATAATGCGGGAGGAGATACACAGAATAGGTAAGGCAGCTGCTTCCGTAAGATGGGAAAATCACCCAGGCCTACGACAAGAAAAGTAGATGATGGGAAACTCTGACCCAAAGAGGTCGCGCTCGATATTGGGACTTAGTAGAAGTAATTTAAGAATCATTACGGGTTTTCTAACAGGACAATGTAGACTGAAGGGGCACCTAGAGAAATTAAGACTAGAAGAGGATGCCAGCTGCAGGCTTTGCGGGAAAGCGGAGGAAAACCCCTGGCACTTTCTCAATGAATGCGGAGCTACGATCTGACAGAGGAGAGACCACATGGGAACTCACACGATCTTGTAGTTGGCATTCACTGAGCCCACACCACATTATTAAATTCATAAGAGCCATTGGTATGGAGGGGGTGCTATAGGGACGCGCATGCACTGCCTACATAGCACTAGTAAGGGGGGAGCGCAATAGATCCATATGGGTCGCAGTGTTATTGCTAGATACCACTTTTCATTATAATCAGCTAAAAGGGCTTAAGCTAGGATCCTTCATCATTATTATCAGTTTTGAGCTAAAAATCCTATCAACCCATTTTCTAAAAACAAATCGTAGTAGATTAAAAAGCACATAATTTTCGTTTAACTGCGAAGTCATTGATCGTGTTGACTGCGGATTATTGACGGCGATGATATTCGATTTTGGTTATCATTGACAGGGGTTGATCTTTGGTGATCTTAGACTATAATAATCTTTGACCTTTGTGTTTTTTGACTACGAAGATTAAAAATCTTTCACTTGCTGTGTTGATCATTAACTTCTTCTTTCTTTCTTTCCTTTACTCCGCGGGGGAGCATAGGGCTTCTACAAACGCCCGCCAACGAACTTGATTTAACGCCTGAGGTTTCAAGAGAAGCCACTCGGTCCCCTGGGATCGTGCTTCCTCTTCTATTGTCCTTTTCCATGTATTGCTAGGACGGCCAACTCGACGGCTTCCTTGTGGATTCCAGTCGAGCGCTAGTTTCGTAATGTCGTCCGCTGACTTTCTCAAAGTGTGGCCAATCCAGCTCCATGATCATTAACTTAATTGTTTGTTATATCGGGTGTTTCAACAAGTGAGCTTCAACTTTTCTCCGATAGGGACGGCGAACGACGCCATATTTTTATTGTTCTTTTGTCATTTGAAAACTTCATTAGTATACATTTCATCATGGAATGCTACACATGTGAACAGCGATTGCAAATCGTGCAAATTTTTTATCAAAATAATCGTTCTGTTGCCGCTACTTTAAGAGCATTACGGCCATCTTCAGCGATGAGGCTCACTTTTGGCTAGAAGGATTTGTCAACAAGCAAAATATGCGTTACTGGGCAGAAAGCAACCCACACGTGATTCATGAGGCACCGTTGCATCCCGAAAAAGTCACTGTTTGGTGCGGATTACATGCCGGCGGCGTCATTGGGCCATATTTTTTCATCGACGATAACGAAAGATTGGACTTCGTAAAACGTGCACGCGGTGGTCATGCAAAAGAAATCGAGTTTCATACTTAAATGTATCATATGTATATGTTCAAATTCGTTAATAAAAAAAAAAGTTAGTACAAAAGTCGAACAGTTTGTGTTTTATTCAAAAAAAAATTGAAGTGCTCTTATTGAAAAACCCTATAGTTGTGGCTCACACAGAATATAAACTTGGGTCATTGAACAACAAAGAATGCTATTGTCTTTGGTAACCGAAGGGTTAACTACTGTGGTCGTAGTATTACTCATCCAACTCGTCGCCGTAGTTTCGAGTTGTGACTACAACCCTTTTAAATAGTTGCAAGAATCCAGCAGATTTTATTTTAAGAAGCATCACATTGGAAATTGTATATGTCAGCATATTCATTTAAAAAAAAAATATTACTTTGTTATAATCAAGAAATTTAATTTACAAATTTATAAGTGTCATAAAAACTATAAACCTTTGAACAATTCATTTATTAATAGTCTCACGCGAACATAATATTATCACATTTTTAAAACTTCCTTGTTGAAAGGAACAAAGTTCACAAGTAGCTTTTTGTCGATCAAATATCAAAAACTTTAATTTCATGCCATTATTCGAGCAATTAAAAGAACTTTTAAGAATTTGTCATAAATCAGGATAAGAAAGAGGTACAATTTTTTGATAAAACCAGCAAAAGTTTGCTCTTAATTTTTATTAGTTTCTTGTGCATACATAATTACGAGCTGAAACTCCATAGAAAACGTGACAATAGCTGCTGCATTATATACTAATTTCACAAACTTCTCATTTTCATTGTGTATAACTTGTAAACTTGTATGATTTGGCTCTCCACCCATCACTGTTTGATGAATTATTGGTACTTAGCAACTTTTCAACACAAAATCACACCTAAAAAAGTTTGCAGTAAAGCTTGCACTTTACAGAAAATTTCTTAATGAACTGAATTTGCAACAATATTATATTGCAGCAGCTCAGTCCTTCGAAAAATGTGCAAAGTCAGCGTTAGGATTTTATTTGAATAAGAAGACTTTTTTTTAATAAAACGCTAAGTTCTTTATTAAAACTTATCGGCAATAGCTTGAGCGAATGTTGTGGAATTGATGTAATTTTATATATAATTATTGAAAGTTTAAAAACTTAAAAGTTTGATATTGTAATTAGTTTGGAGTAATTAAAAAGATGCGTTAAACTAAAGCTGTCAATGGACAATGGACTTTTAATAAGCAAGAAGTACAACATAAACTGTTATATGTTACATTAGAGTTATTCATATTGTATGCAGTTAAAAGTTAAACATTAAAAATTAAACTTTTAATATTTGCAACGTAATTTCGAAAGGAATTTGAAGCCTAATAATTGTAGATAGCGTTAGCATAGCAATAAGGTAGAAGAAGGTAGTTTTCTATACACTCTCGTGAATGTTTATGGATTTGTAGTAGAACGGAAATATTTACAGCATTTTGCAAAGCACATATCATACCAATGCTGTCTCCTGTCGTCTAAGCGAATCCAAAATCCCATGCCATTATCCATGAATGGCACTTGCATCGAGGAAACTGAAAATCTCGCAATTATAGGTATGTGCGTTAACGACACGCTTCATTGAAATAACCACATATTTACCATCGCCAAAAATTCTGCGAAATGTTTAGGTTTTCTAACCTGGTGCAAGAAATATTTCACTCCCTCTGATCTGGCTACTATCTACAAGGCTTTTATTCGCCATAAACTTGAGCACAATTGTCATATTTGGTCTGGTGCGCCAAAAACCAGCTTGCATTAACTAGATATAGAATACAAAACCGTGCGATAAAACTTATCAGTGATGAAAACATAGCGAAATCAATAGATTCGCTTGAACACCGCAGGAACGTCTCCTGGTTGTCACTCTTTTATCGCTTCTTCCACCAGCGGTGCTCAAGAGAAATAGCCAGTTGCATGTCACCTCTCCTTGAAATCAACTTCAATACTCGTCGCTCTCTAAATGCTCATCTTAAGCCCATCTTCGGACGTACAGTTAAGCTCAGGCTTTTCTGCTAAACCGGTTATGCGCAATGCAAAATTACTCTGAGAATGTGTGTTCGCTGTGACTGCAGTAATTAACAAAATTATCTTATATGTTAATTCACTAGAGTGCATAAAGGCTACTTTCGAAGCTAGTTTATAGTAGATGAAACAGTCATCTTCGTCTATGGGCGTGTGAAAAATATAAAATAATAATATTAGGCGCGACAGACCGTTGCGGTCCAGGCCTAGCTTCTCGCGACCATTTGTGTTATGCCTTGACACCTTGAAAAATACTTTTGGTGTTACTGGGACTCGAAGCACGAACCTCCTGCTCAGAAGCCATGCTCTTAACTACTAATTCACGGCACGGAAAGTGGTTAGACTCCTGCGTCAAGGGGTTACCATACAAATTGTTTTTACAATTTATGAATTTTTCGGAACTTTTGAACAGTGTTCTGAAATTTAGCACAACTGTTTGGTGTTAAACGAAAACAACCGCCTTATTTTGGAAGGAATTTTTATACAATAGCCTGCGTCAATTTTGCAGCCGAAAACGAACCCGTTGGAAAGCGATTCCAAATACACATTTTATTCATATTGCTATGAATCTTCTAAATCTATAGTAAAAAATAAGACCACGAAGTACGGTCATTGCATGTATGTAATTGAGGGTAGCGAACCCCTGGCTCTGCACTGTGCAGGTAGCGAGAAGCGCCCCCAAACAGCTACTTATAAAATAAAATAAAATTCGGTTTTAAACCAAAGTTATAATCACGTACAGATCATGTACGAGTATACTTCGTTTTCCGGAAGAGTTACCCTTCTTAACTTTCTGCCCCTTGAAAGCTATCTTACCACTGCATGCAGAAGAAAGTTTTCATACTCCGATCCCAATTTCTTGCAGCGCCGGCGGAAGCGAAGAAAGATAATTAATATCGCTACTTTTTATAAAGATTATCATTATATTATAATTGTATTGACGATGCTGCATATCTGCACATTTTCAATTCTATTTGGGGTAGCAAACTGCATTGACGACGCAGCATATTTACGCTTTGTTTAATTCTCTTTAATATTATTTAGTTTTGTTATTAAATGTAAGTTGTTAACGTCATTTTTTGATATTATATTTTGTACTAGTATATAAGAAGCTATTAATTGAAATAAAATTGTTATTTTTACTCACACCGTGGAAAAGACGTATGTTCATTTTTTCCTAAATCACCGCTCCGAGTATAACAAATTCAAGTGCTTATTGTACAACTAAGTATTATCAACTTTATGTGCTTCATAATAGCTAAAGATCATCCTTGATCAACTACAGAGAAACGAGTCTGTACATTTTGGCGAATCCGACGTGATCAAAGCGTGGATCAGGGCTATACACTGATGCGTACTTAACTCGCAATATTTTAAAATGCTTTGGCGTGTACCAGAGCCATATACTGGTACCAACAAAAATACGCGATATTTTTGATGCCGACATCGGCATAATCTACAGAACACTTGTCATGGCCACATTCGAAGAACTCATCGTGAGACAATTGCCAATTGGCCAAGAAATCCAGAGATTTATAGCCAATTTTAAAAAGGAATCCCCAGATAGAAAAACCAAGAAGTTTTATTTTGAGGAGCGATTGCACCGGCTACAAGATAACTGGGGAAAATTCGCAGAAGGAGATAGAAATATAAAGCTGCTTCCGAATGCTCCTACTGATCACGAATATTTCACGAAAGACTATTATTCGGAAATATCAACACTGTTTGAGAAATACAAGAAAGGGTTCGGAAGGCACTAGCGTACCTTGAGATGCGACTAGTGAAGGTGCTACTGGCGGTAAGAGAAGAATGGAACCATTGGAATCGGCGGAGGATTCATTAAGAATTATTGCTACATTCGGAAGACAAAGGGCTGTAATGGAATCGTGCAGAGAATGATCCAGGGACGATCTCTGTGCGAAGAACAACCCGCACAGTATCACGAAATAAAATTCAAATGTTGCTTGGTATTCCCCATGATGAAGTGCTTAAAAGTTGAGTAGGCTGTGGTGTAATGATATCCGGCAAAACGAATGCTTCCAACCGAGCGCTAAAGCCAAATGCACCTGAATGACGAAAACAACGCATCAATCAAGGGACTTGGCCTAACATGGCATTCGAAGACAATTTTCGTGTGAAAAATCATTTAACTCCTTCAGGTTGTTTCGAAATAATATCCATCTTGTATGTAATTCGGCGGGTAACGCTTCGTCCCATTCTACTTTTAGTCTCCATAGCTCTTGAACAAATATTTTTGCAGTAACCACTACTGGGCCCATTATGCCCAAATGGTCGAATAGCTTTGCAATATCCGAGGTGACAATTCGTTTTGTGACTCGGCTGGTGGAGTTCAATTGAGTTTTCACACGAAATTTTGTCTGTCTTCGGATGCCATGTTAGGCCAAGTGCCTTGGTTGAAGCGTTGTTTTTGTCATTCAGGTCAAGGTTGATTTCTTGATCCTCCTTTGCAATCCCTTCAAGCCGTTGTGGATGATTGGCACACCACTTCCGTAACTTGAATCCTGCACCCTTTAATATGTGCGTGAGTTGGTTCTTCATTTCGATAGCATTTGATAAGTTGTCAGCTCTAGTTAGTGGTGAGTTTTGATGGTGTGGTGAGTTTTGACAATCTAGACATTTTTCCATCACCTGCCTTAGGGTGTAAAACTGATCAGTTGTTCATTTGCCGACAGTCATCTACATAAAAATCATTATGGAGAACTTGAGATCCCACTTTGTTGCTACATAAGGTGCAGCTCTTGTGCCGTATGTTACGGTGTTGAGTTCATAGTACTGTAAAGGCCCGCTTTCACTCTTTCTCCAGATAATGCTTTGGACTACAAATCTTCTATAATCTTCATACATAAGTATTTGCCGGTACATTTTTTGTATGTCAGTGCAAAAGACAAACCTCGCCTATCGAAAGCGAAGTAAGAGGGAAAATAATTCACTCAGTACTGTTAGGTCGATGAACATTATATCGTTGAGTATAAGTCCTGATGTTGTCTTCGACGATGCATTAAACACGACTCGAAGATTGGTTGTGCTGCTGTTGGCCTGAAAACGCAATGGTGAGAAATGATGTAATCTGGCGACATAATGTCACTGATATTGATTTTTTTCATGTGGCCCAAAGATACATATTTGTCCATGAATTGTACGTATTGAGTCTTCAAATCCTGGTTTCGGTATAGTCTCTTCTGCAAGGCTAGGAACCTGTTCAATGCAATTTCTTGAGATTCGCCAAGTCTGCTTGTGTCCTCACAGAATGGGAACCTTACAATAAAACGCCCGGGCAGAAGTCCGTTTAAATATTTCATCATTGCAGCCGCTGCATCTCTGCAAGCCCCAACACAATTTTCCCAAGACAACTGATGATCGCGACTCCAATAAAATATCTTGCGACCCCTATGGGCCCCTATTTTAAGTACCACTGAACTAGATGATCAGTAATCTGGTGAGAAAAATTCTTGTGTTTTGAGACTTGGAAGGCGAGAATCGAACCGGTGCCCTTCGAGTGGAAGCCAACTACTCTAAAGACTGCAGCAGCGCGACTGACAATTTAGTTTGAAGCCCGCGCCTGTTAAAGGCAGCACAAAAAACACTTTCTTCATTACACTCCACAAGCTATATATCTTTAATTATTACGTACTCGTAATATAAAAAAATTAAATAACTACTAGTACCTTGACAAATTAATTAATATTTATCAACTTTACGAATTTGAATCTTTAGTTCGTATAAACTATACGAAAGCGAGCACGGGTTAATTTGTTTCACATCGCATCATTCGCAACTCCAAATTTTATAATCACATTTTGATTCGCGGATGCGTCCGTTCGTCCAGCTTAATCTAAATAATTAAATCACTATGTCGTCAATTAACACAGAACATCACAGAACTCAGTGTTAGTCTCAATGCGGAACCCAGTTTGGGTTCATTACATTTTGAATATTTTTATTCTGTACTTCACATTGGGCAAATTTGATTTAAATAAAATGAAAAGCATCTGTTGAACTCGCTACACATTTTCCAAAAGACATTTTTATTTGCCGGAACATCCGTCGAGGATTAATATTTGATTTTGTCGCAGGGCCGTGCGAAGAGCCTTTCTGTTATGTGTTGCGTCTGTAAGCGTACATTTTTATGTTTGCATACCATTAATGTTTGAATGGTAACGTAGAGGCACATACATACTCGTGAGGCAACCATGCAACCCTTCATTCCACCAACAAGAGATTTTCGACGGTCGCTTGTCAAAGGTTATCCTGGCGTATGTCCAACAACATCACGCATCACAACCATTATCACTTCACTGAAATTTTAAAATTGTTAAAGCTCTCATGTTGCAGCATTGTGCTGCGATGCCACTGCTACCAGCCAACGTAGCCTCTGTAGATGAAGCCCTTGTGGCATTAATTAAGGTCAAAATTTTGTTACATTTGGAGTGTTGGTCCTCCGTCAATTGAAAGCTAGAGTGACTCAATGTGCTGGTATACTCGTAGCTCACTTAGGTATCAGTGCTATAACATAACAATGGGATCTCAATGCTTGAACCTATTCTGTTACAGCACGATGTCAATTATGATGACTTATGTCACGTATACACAAAAAAATGTATATTATTTAAGAGAAATACATTTTCCGTAAATAAATCGTACAATAAGTATTTGGAGGATGTCCTCGTCTGAGTAGGAATTACAAACCAAGCAGGGCCAATCGAATTTTTTTCGGAACGTGTACAATGTTAGCTCACAAGGCAACAACGGTTCTTAATTTTAAATATTGCAGTTAATTATTCTGAATCGAAGCTCAAGCTGACCTTTCTATGATTTTTTTATTGTAAGATTATCCGTATTGTATGTAATATCCTGCAGTGAGCCTGAGATGAGCGTGAACCCTGAGCGATGCGTGAGCGTAAGCCGGAGATGAGCGTACACCCTGAGCGATGCGTTGGCGTGAGCCTGAGACGAGCGTGCAACCTGAGCGATGCGTAAGCGTAAACCAGAGACAAGCGTGCATCCTGAGCGATGCGTGAGCGTGAGCCTGAGACGAGCGTGAATCCTGGGAGATGCGAGAGCGTGAGCCTGATCGATGCGCTTGGCGATCTATGGTCTTAGTTAGCGGCCTTCCCTGACTTGATAGAAAATTGTTAGAACTAATGCGTTGGCTACGAATCTATGTGCAGACGAAACCTAGCAGAGAAATGCAGTAGAAGCGGACCTACGTTATACGACGATGTTGTTGGCAGCGAAAGAGCAGAGAAACGCCGGGAGAAAAACTTATATAGATTTATTATAAGTATTACTTACCAAAATACGACCCAGGGCGTGCTCGCCTTTTTATACTATTTTGCTTTGCAAAATGTTTAAGTCGCTTGCTGCGATTTGATCGGCCGGTACGGTCGCGTGATGCTCTTCTGGCAGTCATCTCACTTTCGTGCCTATTTGTAAGCTGCACTGCGTTGGTACAGGGTGCACCCGAATATGGGAAAAAAGAATGTTACATGTTTTGTGTAAACAAAATGCAGTCACAAGTATTTTGTTCCTCACAATAAAAATAAGCTTCTCAAAATAAGTAGAAGAAGTGCGACATATGCGAGTGTTATTCTTACCTAAAAAATACTCCGAAGATATCAGGTCATATCGACCTATCAGCCTCACATCATTTCTTCTTAAGTCCATGGAGAAACTAATAGGCCATTATATAATGTCAAACACGTTCGAAATGTATCCCATAAACCCCAGTCAACACGCATATCAGACTGGCAAGTAAACTTAAGAAGCACTACATGAGCTGACAACCGAAGACAAAAGATACACTTCGTAGCAAAGGGATGTAGCTATGCGCCTTCATTGACATACAAGGCTTTTTTGACAACATCAGATTCAAAGTAATTCAAACACAAACTAGATCAAGAGGAATTGACTCCTCTATCTTAGGAAGCATGTTAAAAACCAGGAAAATTCAGGCCACGTTCGGTGACGAAACCAACACAATAGCAGCAATCAGAGGCTGCCCACAAGGCAATGTCCTACCGCCTCTTCTGTGGCTATTAGTGATGAACCAGCTACTTGGCAGGCGAAAGAATAACGGCTTAACAAACATTAGCTATGCAGATAGCCTTGTTCTAATGGTTCGATGCAAATTCGAGAGCACGCTAACAGAATGGATGCAATTTGCTCTTAAACTAGTGACAAACTGCTGCAAAGAGGTTGGCCTAAGCATCAATCCAGAAAATATAGTTTGCACATTTTTCGCAAAAAGGCAAAAGATAACGCTTCCAGCACTACAATTCCAAAGCAAAACCCTTCAATTAATGCCAGAAGCCAAATACCTAGGGGTCACGTTTGATAAAAAAAACTGAAATAATATATGATATATAATATTGTACTTAACTTTAGGACGAATAAAAGCCTTATAGATAGTGGTAGATAGATCAGGGGGAGTGAAATATTTCTTGCACCGGGTTTGAAAACCTATACATTTCGCAGTATTTTTGGCGACGGTGAATATGTTGTCATTCCAACGAAGCTTGTCATTAGCGCACATACCGATAATTGCGAGTTTTTCAGTTTCTTCGATGCAAGTGCAATTCATGGCTAATGGCATTGGGCTTAAGATTCGTAGACGACAGGAGACACCCCGATACGTGCACCGGGTTTGGTTGCAATTGATCCAAAGACAGTTAGTGCAGCACAAATATTCTCTACTTTATGTATTAAGATGATAAAAGTCTCCGGAACACGTACTCTGCTGTTATAAAATCAATTACTTTGACTTTGTCCAAATTCCTCTTCTACGGTGTTTACGATTTCAAATAGAGACACTTTATAAGATAACTACGCCAATAAAATGTACATGCGAGTCAAATAAAATCCAAAAATTGTCATTTACGTCAACATAAATGAAGTGCATAGGATATAGTCCCATAAATTACGACTTTAAATTGTGACCACAAAATATTTTTTACTTAAAAGTTTTATTATGACTTTCGCACACAAAACTGTTTCGATCAGAAATCTACAAAATAAATTTGTAAGTAAATAGTTTGCTATCTTTCTTGATGACACCTACAATGTCAAATAAAGTTTCCATTTAAAGTACTCAGCTAGCTTCTTGCAGACTGAAGATTTAATTCCTGATCTACTAACCCAACAAGCGAACGAGTGTTGTTCCTTTCTCCTTTCTAAATTCCCTATATTAACTTCGCGTGCCTGTGGCTGGCTGGCTGGTAGAATCTTGTGATACATTTTTAACCCACTTCGTAAAGCTCGATTTTATTCAAACACATGTTATGCACATGTATTGCACACATGTGTATGTCCGATGACAACACTTTGTATTAAAGTTTGGGCTCGGGGGCTCCCATACAAATATTTAACAAAATTAAACCGATTTTCTTCTAATTTTATTGCGAGCCCGAAGGTCGAAGCTTATATTCAGAGACATGCAAATTTTTCAGCGAACGTGTGTACATTTGTACAGGTGTACGTTTGTCGTGTCATATATCTCGTCTTCTACCAGTCAAAATTTGATGGGACTTACTTTAAAACAATTGGTTAGCGCTCGGCTTGCGATAACGTAATTTTTTCATTCATAGTGGTTACTACCCCTGAAAAAACTGAAAAAAACTACTCAATCTACGCATCGCTATCGATTTTTTTTAAGCCTGAACGTTTGCAAAGTAAAATGTGTTTTTTTTTTCAGTCTATTCCAGAAATCGCTTATGTAACGTTGCATACTATTAGGCTTCTAAGACAAATATAAGTCTTTATATATTTTTATATATAAGACTAAATTACACTTAAATATACCTACACGAGTGTGTGTAGTCACTCGCATAGCAGAATATATTAGCTCGTGTGTCTATAGTAGTGGAAAGTTTTTGGTAGAAACTCGTATATCTCGGCTCCTAGTGTGAGGCTAGTTTTAAAATCATTAAAATCAAACGTGGGTCGCGTGTCGCGTCAGGCCCGTGAGGCGCGTGTAAAAAAAGAATTTTTGTTTTTTAAAAAAAGTTTTTTATAGAAATTACGGAATCTGGCCAATAGGGTCTGAAATTTTGTGGACCAAGAAATTTCTCAAGCGATTCGTATGAAACTCGGTATGTAGGACTAAGATGCAACTATAAGACTTGTTACTATAGAAATTCTGGGATCTGGCCACAAAACTGTTTCGATCAGAAATCTACAAAATAAATTTGTAAGTTAATAGTTTGCTATCTTTCTTGATGAAACCTACAATGTCAAATAAAGTTTCCATTTAAAGTACTCAGCTAGCTTCTTGCAGATGATTGCAAGTTCCACCACCAACCGAACGAACGGACGAACCATGCCGACGCGAAGTTAATATAGAGAATTTAAGAATTTAGTGGCTACTCTATGCACAACAACATTTCTTAGCCCATGCTATCTGGCCATCTTCTGTCATTTAAAGGAAGGTTCACATTTTGCTCAGTCATCTTTTCAATTTCTTGGTTTCACCTTTTTAATTCTCCGAAACCCAGAAGCGAGTCTTGAACTGTACTTAGATCTGCAATGGAGGAGCTGTCACCTTTTCGAATGTTATGATCGATTCAATGCAACTTTTGTCATTGAATGGTGGTGCTTATAAAGGGTGATTCAATCCATTCAAAAAAAAGCCGAGTAGGACATTTGCCTGATATTTCATTCCACACAAAATTTCCAAGCTTATACTTTATTTTATTTATCAATATACAGGATGACTGACACGAAGTGTTACCAAAACAAAACGCCACAGAATTTTTATTTTTTGATGAATTTTATTGAATCAAAGTAAAAAATGTTCACAAATATTTAAATATTTCGAATTACATTAGCAATTTTCGATTTGGCCACCCTTAGCCGAGATTATGGCTTTCAAACGTCCGACAAAGCTATTGCATGCAGCACGAAAGTAGCTCTGCGGTATTTTGACCCATTCCCGGCGAAGCGCTTGCTTGAGATTATTGACACTTTGGTATTTTTTTGTCCCAACCCTGCGTTTCAAAATACCCCAAACCGAGAAATCGAGCGGATCGGATTTCATCCGGTGAATTTGATGGCCATTGGGCAGTGGAAATGAGCCGCGGAACGTTGTTTCTCATCCAATCTTGATTGCCGCGCGCTTTATGACTCAGCGCCGAGTCCTGTTGAAATGTCCAGGCTTTGCGGCCGAAATGTTTTTGTGCCCAAGGCTTCAACGCTCTTCCCAACACATGATCCCGATAAATTTGAGCATTTATCTTGATGCCACGGTCCAAAAAACGACCGGTGAACGTCTTTCGGCTGTTACGGCGGCCCAAACCATCACCATCGGCGGCGCTTGGTTTCGAGTGGCAATCCGTTGATACTTAAATTTTCAGTAGAACGGCCGGGCAAGTAAATCCGGTTGTTTTGCTTGTTCAAATATTGCTCAATAACGAACGGTGACTCATCGGAGAAAACCAAATTCGGCAAATCGCCACTTTCGTGCAAGCGTATCAACTCCTTTGCTCTTTCCACTCTAACTTTTTTTGAGCATCGGTGAGACCATGCGTTTTCTGGAATTTCAAGGCCTTTAGTCCAAGATGGTCTTACAATATGTGCTGCATCCGTTCGAGCGAAAAGTTCGCCTCACGAGCCATTTTTCTGCCGCTACGTCGCGGATTCCGAGCCAATTTGGCCTTCACCTTCCGAATGATATTCGGCGATGTTGCAGTGCGTTTCGGTCTACCACCGTGGCGTTTTGCAATGCTGCCAGTATCGTTATAACGATTTATGGTGCGATATACAAACATTTTATTCACATGCAGGTGTTTTAACTGGTTAACCATCTGCGGCTGTGGTTTTCCAGCCAAAAATAGAGCAATCACACTATTATGCTTGAATCCAAGCAATACGTTTCGTTTCCTCAGAATAAAATAAATATTAGACACCGATTTACTAATTATTGCTTCATTTTAAGTCGGTGCCAATATTTAAGGTAAATAGCAATGTTTCTCATCATATGTCCCTCCTTTTGCTTAGACAATACTTTCAGGATATTGGAAACTCACCATTCTCTCAACCTGTTGTCCAGCAATTTGTCTACTTACGCCAGACTTGCTTCCAGGAGCACAGTTTTTTTGTTTTTGAAATGGTTGACATCAAGTTTAAATTATCCGGATGTCTTTGTTTGTCTGTTGGTTTGTGGCTGACCAAATATTGTGATCACTTTTTAATTCACTTCCTAAAACCCGATTTAATTCAAACTTTGCACACATGTTTATCTCCGATAACAACACTTTCTATAAAAATTTACAAGTGCTCGGGCACCAGGCTGCACTTCAATATGTTTATATTCCTATATATTTATATTGAAAAGCAGCCTGGTACCTGAATAAGTTGCCACAATATTCTGTAATTTAGCCATTGATTTTAATTTTTATGGGTTGGTTTTTTGTTTGTCTGTTTGTCGTGGAACTTGCGATAAATTTTTAACCCACTTCCCAAAGACCGATTTTATTGAATCTTTGCTCACATGTGTATTTCCAGTGATAACACCTTCTATTAAAATTATGGAGTGATCGGGTTGCGGGTCGGGGACTGTTTTGTGGTTGCGTTGCAATGCTTCGCATGTATTTTTATTTTTCAGCAATTATAGTGGAATTCAGTATACTTCAGGTTAAAAGGGAATTTACATAAAAGAATTTAATTTTTATGAGTGGTTTTTTTGTTGACTTCGCGCAATTCGAGCTTTTGTTCCTTTTCCACTTTTTCCTTTTGGCGGCTTGACTTTTTGTGGAATTGCCTTTGGCAAAGCAATATTCGCTATTTTCGTCCCGGGGTTTTCTCCGAATTTATCCACTTCTTTTTGTTGGCTTTAATTGTTTTTGAGCTATCCTGTTATATGAATGATTTCTTCTTGAGCAAGGGAAAATGTCCTATGCAATTCTAAATCATAACTCTAATCCTATTAAGTTCACCTAAAAGGTTGATGAATATAATATGGAGGACGTATGATTCGGTAATCTCTGCATATTATTGAATCGTCTTACTGAGCCTTTCCAAGACAACATTCCTACATTCAACAGCTGCGTCTTCTGTTAATTTGGTCGACGGGAACCCATAGTTTTCACACTTCTACTCTCTAAGGAGGAGTACTTTTGGTTTTTTGCATTCCTAATTGGTAGCAAGCGGGGGCTTGCTATCGCATGGTGCTCCCCTTTCTCTCCTCCTTATATTTCTTCTAAATTTGACTTCACTGGGTGTCCTCTCCGAGCCGTTGTAAACGTTTGAGTGTGTAGTGACCTTATAGTCCCGTGCAAGAACAGCAGTCACAAGCAATTATAGGATCTTATTTTCAGAGTCAAGAAAGTGTTAAGCAGATATTTCTTATATGTACCTATACCACATCAACTTCATGACAATGAAATATTCAGCATACTTGAGGCCTCTGCCAGGCTCTTAACGGTTTGTAACATTAGCCTGGAAACAGTATTTCAGTCTTGCTTACTCAAGTAACAGGATACCTCAAATATGAGCCCACAAGTTAACAAACCAAATTCGTAGCTACCAGTATGCCTTAATTTAGGGGCAGGGATTTATAGAACTCCAACTCTGTCGCAAGCTCGCGGCTAAGAAGATACAACATACAAAACTGAGGTTGGCGTTTTAACATCTAACCTATTGATCCACGGGTGGTATGTCATTTTCCTCCTACCAGCGGTAGTTTAGTGGTTTACACGTATCGCACAATAAAGTGGTTACGTGAAGGGTTGATGAGAATGTAGGGTTTCATATGTATATGTGTAAGGTTTCTACATATATACATACATATGAAAGTAAGTTACATTGTATTTTAAATTCTATGGTTCTAAGTGACGTTGAACAGGCAATTTCTGAGATTTGTATTTAATTGGAGGTTAACACTTTTCAACATCTAATGAGTGATGTGATGTGATGAGATGCTAAGTAAACACATTTCAAGGAATTTTTTTTTACTGAAATGAAATTTTTAAAGAAACTGCAAATAAGCACGAAAACGATTTTCGTATCAATGGCCGATTTAATATCTTTTCCTCACTTGTGGCTCCCCAGAGAAAGAAAAGAAAATATCTGCAATTTTCACCTGCAAACTGCTACCCTGATGCTTATATACCTAGAATCACCACGGCTGACAGTCAAGTATTCAATTCAAAATTTAATGAGATGATTTCCACTTGGATAATCATCATCATCATCACTATTACTCGTATCATTATTCCGTTATCCAATGGTCCTCCAACTCAATAAGCCTCTTCAACTTAAAGGACAAGAGCTCATCGTATTCAATGCGGTAACAACTACCAACTTTTCCTCTAGTTAGCTTTTTAGTGTAGCTAGGTACTCCTTCTGTATTTCGTTACACAAGAATGCCACGCAATATTAAATTTTCTCCTCTTCTCATGACCTTTTCGATGTCTTTGACTTTGAATTGAAAAGATGTCAATCTCTGTCATCTTGATGGTGATGGGCAAAACAATGCCACCATACAAAGGAATTTCCATTTAATTTCGTATTTCGGAATGTCGATTGCGGCAAGGTGCGATATTTATCTTGGAATATGGTTTGTTACCGGTGACGGTGTCTTTTCCAAGGACACCTTTTCCAGTATTGTGTTAAATTGATAGCCAGTCTGTATTTGGTGTGGAATTTTCAAGTATACTACACATATTCAAAGAGTTATCACATTTTTTCTGCACTTTACGTACGCCAAACAGTTGTCAAGGAATGCAGAGCCCTTCCAAGGAGACCAGCTGTTTTTGAACTTCAGCAATCAGCAGAAATGGGGAATAACACGCAAGATTCATCAGAATCGCACGTGGCCGTAACTATATGTGACAGGTAAAATGTGATCAAAATTCCACGTGGTGGCCGCCGGTAATTTTCCTCTAATAAATGAAAAGCTGAATGATCGGGCCAAACCCTTATAAATAAAGTTGGCGCGAGGCCAATAAAAACTCTATTACAGAACCCCAAACCAACTTCTGAAACATTAATCTACGACGGCGACCACGGCAAACGGCTAAACGATTTAAGAATTTTCTAATGGAACGTAGCCGTACAGCAGCTAGGCGACACCCTGTCCATATCAATTCTGTCATACCTGTAATCAAGGACAAGTGGTGGACGGGGAATAATGTCTTACAAAATCTGAATATGAGATACATTACAGCTATCATGCAAGAAATTTTTACACAAAGTGCTATTGGAGATACACATGTCTATAAAATTAAAAGAAAATCTGGTAAATTTTTTAAAAATTTGTATGAGGTCCCGACCTCAAAATTTTTAGATAAAGTGTTTTCAGTCGGAGATACACATTTGTACAAAATTTTAAGATAATCTGTTAAAAAAATTTAGGTAAATTTGGTATGTACCCGAACCCGGGTCACGATCGTTCCAAAAATCCACTGGAAAAACACACGTGTGCAAAATTTCAATGAAATCGGGGTCCGGGAAGTAGATTAAAAATTGATCGTAAGATTCCACGACAAACAAACAAAAACACGGGCACACGAATATAGAGAATTTAAAAAAATTATGGAGCGGAGCCAGCGCTCAGGCAGTACATTAGCACCTACAGCTTACACGTCATACACGCCATACTGAAGGCAGCAGCAATAAATTGATCGTTGTGAGTACAAGGTTTGCGTGTAAAAATGCCCATAAAGCCTTCTGGGTATCTCCTAATGTCCTAATGGAGCCCACTCGCAACCAGATAGACCACGTGTTGATAGACCGCCGCCACGAACCTGATGACGACTGACGAGTTTCCAACGTTGAATCGGACCAGTATCTTGTTGGTATAGTGCATCCGCAAAGGAGATTCGAGTCAACACTGTTGCCCTTAGCAACGAATACGCCAAAAACAACTACGTTTATGGTAGGGTAGGGATAGTTCTTTGTTCTTTGGCTGAGATGCCGAGCGTAGAATAGAAATGGACACGCTTTGAGAATACTGTCATTAGTAGGGCTGAGTCCATGATAAACAGAAATACAAGGTAATATATTGCGCATGTCTATCTCCATCTCTTTCTAACATTGATGACGTAAGCTTGATACCCTTTGCTTTGTTTTGTTCGGTCATTATGAGGTATTTAATCTACCTATCTGAACATTTTTTTAATAAAAGTTAAATAATAATTGGTTTTTCTTGTTAAGAATATTTTATTATTAAGATAATTTGAATACACATACACAGGTACACGTAGGTCATTATTATATATATTATTGCGAGCCCGAAGGGCGAAGCTAATAATCAGAGGACAATAAAATTTTTCTGGCGTACGTGTGTCGGTTTGTGGGTTTGTGGGTTTGTGGGTTTGTGGGTTTGTGGGTTTATGGGTTTGTGGGTTTGTCCGGTTGTATATCCCGACATCTACCATTCAGAATTTGATGGGACTTGTTTTAAAACAATTGGTAAGTGCTTGGCTTGCGATGACGTGACGCGCGTCGCGTGTCGCGTGTCGCGTGTCGCGTGTCGCGTGTCGCGTGTCGCGTGTCGCGTGTCGCGTTTCGCGTGTGGCGCGTGTATTTTTTTTTTTTAAATTACTTGTTTCAAAACTTGGCTTGCGATGACTTGACGCATGTCACGTGTTGCGCGTCGTGTGTGGCGCGTGTATTTTTTTTTTAAATACTTTTTTTAAAACTCGGCTTGCGATGACGTGACACATGTCGCGTTTCGCACATCGCGTGTGCCGCGTGTGGCACGTGCAATTTTTTTTTAAAATACTTTTTTTAAAACTCGGCTTTCGATGACGTGACACGTGTCACGTGACGCGCGTTGCGTGTGGCGCGTGCAATTTTTTTTTTTTTAAATACAATTGGTAAGCGCTCGGCTTGCGATGACGTGACACATTTCGCGTGTCGCACGGCGCGTGTGGCGCGTGTAATTTTTTTTTTTTTAAATTTTTTTTAAAACTCGGCTTGCGAAGACGCGGGGAAAAATTTTTTTTTAAAAAAAAGGTAAAAGGTTAGGAAAAAAAATTTTTTTTAAAAAAAATAAAATCCTTTTAAGAATCTAATTCACTTTTGCAGACCATTTCAAACATTGTGATATCATCAATTCCACTCTAATGAGAGGCGATGGATATCTTACCGGCATGGGTATAGCCTTTTAAGATAATTCAGTCTTTAGGCTGAATTACAATTAATCATATGGCGAGCTGAGAAGCTCGCTTTACTATCTTATAGGTATATATTATGATACCTATCATAGTTTCAGTTAACTGTTTTGTTAATTTTTCTTTTTTTACAATGAAGCTTATTTTGCAACTCTCTATTTTTAATATTAATTCGAAAATACATCGGAAAAAAACTTTAACGATTTCAATGTTTAATTTGTTATCACAGTTATATTGAGAAATTAGAGAAGAAATATAATTTGAACATGATTTAAGTGAATTATTGTTTCCACCATTTTGTTCATTGAAAATCGTATCCAATTCCGAAAGAAATAATGCATTAGGCTTATGCAAGCCCCCTTCGCTAATAACATTTGTCCATGTAAGTCCTGATTCGTTGTTTTCATCGCAATACATCTTTGTGATATTGGAGATCTTCCCTTTGAAACGTTTTATGAGATACCCAGCTAAATATTCTATGGCATCATACTTGATATCGCTCATGTCATCAAGAGTGAATATTTGCTCCTCATCATTTGCAATGGATACACATTCTGTCGGCAAAAGATCCGATAATAAGTTGGATGATATCAAAATGCTTGGACTGTATCCTTACAATCCTTTTTGTCTTTCCTGGCTTTCCTTTCTAGCACAGATTGTTTCAAAATTGGGATTGAAGTACTCAGTGGCAAGAACAAAGTGGGAATAGCATCTAATTTTAAGTTTCTCGAATGTTATTGGGAGTAATTTAGCAACTCATGCTTCAAATTGCGCACAAATTGGTCGGGAGCAAAATGTTTTGAGCAAACTCTGGCGTTTTTAGTGTTTATCTGACATTTTCTTTGGCATTTTGTTACCCAAATTTTACAAAAAGAAGGATCTTTTGGAAATCCGAAATATTTGATTTTACCAGGCACTGCATTCAGGTTTCTTTTTAGTGATTTTTTATTACTGCTATTACAATTGAACATAGCACAAATTGTCATTTTTAATTTCTTTAGTTTTTCTTTAAGTTATTTTATTTAAATATTCACAAATTTCATTTTTCCTGTATTAAGAAAAAAAAGCACACAAGTAAGAGAGGGAATTAAAGTGACAGCTGATCAAGAGGTATCAGAATGACGTACATGCGCAGAAAAAACCAAAATTGAAACGCGGAATATATTACCTTGTATTTCTGTTTATCATGGGCTGAGTCCATCTTACGAAGCAGTAATGTAAGCTAACGACTGAACCTAAGAATATTGCGTATTCAACAATCTATCAATGCAACAATCTCATAGAACGCGATTACGGGAAGAAGAATATAGAGAAATATAAAGTTTGAAAAAAACGTTTACCGGCAAAAGAAAGCAGTCTGGGAGGATTATCTTGGGAACTAGAACATTACAGAGAGCGAGGACCGCACCAGGTGCGGAATTTCTACCAAAGAGTGAATATACACCACGTTGCACATACTGAAAAAATGTAATCTAATCGCCACACTAAGTGCGATTGGAAGGACACTTTCATGAGTTGTTAATGGCCATCTAACTGAGGAATTGTGGGATCCACCAATTACCAACGACCACAATATTATACCGCCACTATGCATAGACGAAGTTAACGGACCGATAAACCGCCTTTAAAATAATAAACCCTTGGGATCATATGGTATCCCAGCGGAACTGATTAAATCAGTAGGTTCCGCCCTATACCAACCAATTCATGAACTAATAGTGCAAGTATGCGAGGAAGAAGCGATGTCAGAACAATTATATCAACGTAGATATCACAACCTGGAGCAGTTATCGTGGTACGACGTTGTTGAGTACCACGTATAAGATTTTCTCCTCTATCCGTCAAGACAGGATAGCTCCATATGCTAAACTCATCATTTGCGGCCTATACCAGTGTGGCTTTATTCCTATGGCAAATCAACAACTGATAAGATTTTCACTCTTAGGCAGGTAATAAAAAATTTTTGCAGTTTCAAAACCAATTTTTTATAGACTTTAAAGCCGCCTTTGATAGCATGGCCATTATAGAACTTTATAAAGCCATTAAAGAAATGAAATGAAGAAATGAAGACTATGTAGATTGACCATCACCCAATATTTTTGCCCATTTTTTAATGATTGAGAGGGCATTTTGCACAACCTCTGTTTTCTAAAGAAATAATGAAGTTATCGATCTTAGGTCCTTTGGAAAACATGTGAGCTTTTTCCTGCTTTTGGAATAAAGACTACTTTAACTTGCGTCCATTTCACAGGTATATGTATTAATTTTAGACACCCTTTGAGAATCACCTCTAACCATGGGAGGATACTCTCTGAGTTATTCTATAATTCATTCAAGGTATTGCATAAGCTTACGATTGATCAGCGTTTCCATTACCTTGGAAAGTATGGATGTTAACGCAATTGGTCGGAAGGAGGAACCTTTTTTAGGAACAGACTGGATAAAGGCTATTTACCAATTCATTGGAACGACTCCAGAAGAATAAGAGAAATTAAAAAGCCGGCCCATCGGCAATGCTATCAACGTTGAAGAACACCTCTTCAAAACTATAGCAGGAATACTATCAGGCCCAGCGGATTTATGAATGTTGAGATCATTAAATACTCTAGCCACTTGACGAGTACGATAGTAAACCTGTGTCATGTAGGATTTAACACTTGCAAGTACCGGTGGCAACAACGCGTTATCTGGTAGATTGGAGCTAGCTAGGAAATGTTAAGCAAGCAGATTGGCCTTATCTATAGAGCTGACATTGTGAATCAGGCAGTATTTTTAATTCGTTTGACGAATGACCAAAAATGTTTACTTCCTTTGGGACATTGAAGTATTTTTTGTCTCAGTTTCTGGTCAAAGTCGAATTGACTTGTCTAAGATCGATCCTGAAAAGTGAGTTTCTAAGAGGAGCTCTAGAGTTTCCTTGCTCGAAGCTGTCCATGAACCATCCGGTTTTATTATATAACTGGGATTGGTTGGGTAGGTGGAGAGAATCTTTCTAAGGCGAGTGGTCTCTTAGACGCCTTCCATTTTATCACAGAAGAGTCTCCAAGATTTCCTCTGTGCCTTCCTTAACTCATTTTTATAAAGTTTAAGGCGCTTCGGTTTTTTTAGTACATTTTCCCTTCTTAAAGGCCCTTCTACTAAGGGATGATGGATTTTGTTTTGCAATTCTAAGCTGGCCGCGGTTATATTCCAGTCACTAAGTTGTGGGAGTAGAAAAATACTCAGATTATTCTTTCCTGACTCCAACAAGTGACCATTCTAGGAACTTAGATTTGAATATGTATGCGTTCAAATTGAATTTAGCCTTCCTGTCCTCGATGGAATCAGGACAGGGACGTCTGTCCTGAAAATACTGTCCTCAATAACTACCTGTATACATATATAACATAGGTATGTTATGTACTATAGGAGCGGCTGGTGTTCATTAATTATTATAGTCGAATGTCCCTTAAAGCCGGTCCATTCACAGTTATTGCGGGGGAAAAAACTAGCACAGCGAAAGTTATAGGATCGATATGGAACTGTGAACATTTTTAATTAAGCACTCCTGCTAATCTGTTAGAATCCAACATCCTTGACATTAGTTCAGAATACCACCACACTGGTCTAAGTTTACTCCTTGGGTAGCCCGTTGAATAGACTGCAGCCATAGATTGGTTGCATGATTTAGTTTAGCTTTACATAGAGTTCACTTAGGGGCTTAGGGGTTTTGGGTTGTAAGAGCTCTTCTAACATCACCCTGTACATGTTCCAGTTCGTCTTCTTCTTATTCCTAAAGGCGTTCTACCTGTCACGGGAAAATCTTCTTAGAAACGAGAGTTATATCTAACACTTCTCGGCTCTTGGCCAGTGTTATAGACTAGGAGGTTAGTATTTAATAGGTTATATAAAAATGACTCAACCCTATCATTGATGTCAGTGCTTTCCCAGATTCTGTGGTGTGCATTAGCATCGCACCATAGAATCACACTGATTTTTTTTTCTCCGCTTCCAGAGCTAGTTCAGGCAGGTTATCCAACGTGATCTTCTTTTCGCGATATATGTACGCCAGACAGATTTGGTTGTTTTGCAATTCTAAGCTGGCCGCGGTAATATCCCAGTCACTAAGTTCTAATATGATCTGACCTTTTCGGTCTTACATGAATTTAGGATTTTATACCCCTACAAAGTGAGCCCCACAGATCCTATTATTATTGCTTATCCACGGTTCCTGAATAAGAATAAGGTCCTCTACCGATTCGGCTAGTCTACTGATAAACGCCGCCGAAGCAACCTTGGAATGATGTAAGTTAATTTGTAGGATAAAAATAAATAAATTGCAAATCAATAATAATTTAAAAAATTAATGCATTGAACTTTCGTTCCTGAGAAAAATACTTTAAGAATGACTCCTACGAGTGACCTTTCTAGGAACTCATATTTGAATAAGTATGCGTGTTCAAATTGAATTTAGCATTCCTGTCCTCGATTGAATCAGGACAGGGGCGCCTGTCCTGAAAATACTGTCCTCAATAACTACCTATATACATATATAACATAGGTATATTATGTACTATAGGATCGGTTGGTGTTCATTAATAATTATGGTCGAATGTCCCTTAAAGCCGGTCCATTCACAGCTATTGTGGGCGAAAAAAAACTAGCACAGCGAAAGTTATAGGATCGATATGGAACTGTGAACATTTTTAATTAAGCACTCCTGCTAATCTGTTAGAATCCAACATCCTTGACATACGGGAAGCCAATTATGGTAAAATTTGTTGAAACACACGATGATATCGCCCTAGGACAGTAGAACACTTAAAAAAATTATTTAAAGAATATTTAAAATTACGAGATAAAGTATATGTATATGGTACCTACCTAACAATATTGTTCTGTGTTTTACGGTTGTACGTTTGTTTGCCGTGTCGTATATCTCGGCTTCTACATGTCAACATTTGATGGAACCTGTTTTAAAACAATTGGTTAGCACTCGGCTTGCGATGGCGTAATTTTTTCATTCATAGAGGTTACTACCCGTGAGAAAACTGAAAAAATACACATTCTACGCATCACTATCGATTTTTTTTAAGCCTAAACGTTTGCAAAGTAAAATGTGGTACGCATGTGAAGAGTGTGACGCGTGTGATGCGTGTAAAAAAATGGATATCACAGTGTCAGTAAAATTTGGTTCCGGCCACAATGTTTTTAAAATCAACATTCAGGTCCGGTTGAAAGCCAATGATGTTCAGAGCACACTATATTTTTCGGAGGCAAGGTGGGATGTTCACCATCAATTTATTAACAAGAAGTTAAAAGACAAACCCTTGGTACAAAATTTATCGTCACCAACACAAGTAAATGAAATGGTTGATGATTTTATTTCAATTATGTTAGAAGCTCGCAAATATTCAGTGCCCAAAAAATTAAGGCAAAGTTACTCGATAAATTTACCTGATAAAATAATATCTAAAATCAAATTTAAAGCCGTTATTAAAAGAAGATTTGAAAGATGCAGTTATCCAATAATGAAATCGTTTTCAAACCCCACTTATATACATTGCATAAGGAATTGAAAAATTATATAAACAATCGGAGAAATATTAACAGGAATCGTAAAAGCTAAGTAACATCCATACATATAAACAGTATAAAGGCTTATGTTGAGTAGCTCGGCTAAAGCGACAAAATTAGAATTTACCCACTCTCAAAATTGGCGCACACATCTCAACTACTCCCACTGAAACGTTAGCTAAACATTTTTACAGACATTTTACAATCCGCTCGCGAATAATAACACTTGCTACAATTAAATAAAAAGTGCACACCTATATAAGCGACGAATCTGTGGAATACCATGGGGTAACTTCATATCCTGATCTGCCTTCCGCAGAAGAAACAGTCGCGATTGTTAAAAGGCTTCATAATGCAAAGCTCCAGGAATTGGCCGTATCAATAAGATCTTTGATATAACGATTTTGTTATTAATTTTTCTATTATTAGTTTAACTGGATAATTATTATTAACTAGCTGAAGTACCCTGCGTTGCCCGTGGCTTCGTGACCCACCTTGGACGCCTAAGAAAAGAAAACACATGTCACATAGAATAATGTAGGTAAGGGAAGTCAGCAATCTAGATCCGTAACTTCGGGATAAGGATTGGTTCTGAAGATTGAGATAGTCGGGCTTGATTGGGAAACAATACAATGGTTTATGTACTCGTTCTGGGTAAATTAGATATCTTCGGATATTGTTCCCCGTATAGTAGTCTACGTATCCAATTCTGGAACTTTCTTGCTAAAACTCTTATGGAATTGTCTCTAGACGGATTCTATTTGATTTATAGCGACTATCAATTAACAATCAATTCAGAACTGGCACGGACTTTGGGAATCTGACCGTCTACTTAAAACAAAGCATTGTGATGGCCCTAACAGGTGTTGTCACAATTGATTTTTGCCCAGTGCTCTGAGGCAAAGGTCATTTTAAAGTCCGTAAAAGCGCAAAAATGAACGGTCGTGAAAAGAAGCCGAACCAACATAGCAAGAAAAAGAAGACGAAACCTACATTTTCCACCCCAGCGCCACCTATCGGGTCCAAATTTTGCCAAAGACTTTGGTGTGAATTTGAACCAAATCGCTCCATAAATAAGAAAAAAAAACAACCCATAAAAATACAATTTTTCATGTAAATTCTCCAATTTATTAAAATTTAATTTAAAATTTGAAGAAAATCGAACTAATTTTTAAAAAATTTATATGGGCACCCCTCGGACCTCAGGGCCTCACTCCAAAAACTTTACAAAAAATTTTGTCCATGGGAGATACAAAAATTTAAAAAAATCGGGTTAAGTTTTTTAAAAAATTTGTTGGTGCCCCATGACCCTCCAAACCCTGTCTCCAAAATTTTTGCAAAAAGTGTTGCCCATCGGAGATACATACGTATATAAAATTTTAAGAAAATCGGGTTAATTTTTTTTTAATTTTTGGGGCCCCACGACCCCGGGACCCTGGGTCTCCAAATTTTTTACAAAAAGTTTTATCTATCGGAGATACACATGTGTATTAAATTTGAAGAAAATAGGGTTATTTTTTTAAATAATTTATGGGGCCTCACGAACCCGTGCTTGGGGTCTACAAATTTTTTACAAAAAGTGTTGTCTATCGGAGATACACATGTGTATTAAATTTGAAGAAAATCGGGTTAATTTTTTTTAAAAAAAACTAACGAACTAAAAAAAAAACTAAACGAACCCGGGCCCGGGGTCTCCAATTTTTTTTACAAAAAGTGTTGTCTATCGGAGATACACATGTGTATTAAATTTGAAGAAAATCGGGTTAATTTTTTTAAAAAAAAGTTTTGGGGCCCCACGAACCCGGGCCCGGGGTCTGCAAAACAAAAAGTATTGTGTATCAGAGATACACATGTGTATAAAATTTGAAGAAAATCGAGTAAAATTTTGTAAAATATTTGTAGGGGAGCCCACCGACCCCGTGGCCCGAGGGTCCTCAAATTTTAATAGTAAGTGTTGTCATCGGAGATATGCATGTGTGCAAAATTTCAATAAAATCGGGCCTTGGGAAGTGGGTTAAAAATTGATCGCAAGATTCCATGACACACAAACAAACAAACGTAAAGTAGTTCGTAAAGGATTTTGCAAATAAAACACAACACAAGTTTATTAATTTATAAATTACGATTTTATTAAACAAACAGTAAAAATAACACAAGTACACAAATTTATACTGGTGATAACTTTAAATGTACACAAAACACTTATTACAATAACACTTGTACTTCATTATAATTCTCTTAGGTGGTAGCAGTATTTCTTAGCTAGATCTTTTTTAAATTGACTGGTTGAATTCTAAACAATGAATGAATTCCTGCGGTAACGGCGTACAATTTATACTCAGTGAAAAGTTTTCCAGAAACTTCCAATCTCGTAGCCAGAAATATTCAGAAAATTGTGGCAACTTCCCTTATTTACAACTAACCATACTCATATACTTACACAAAAACCGGACAACCGGATAAACATTTTTCACCAGTACATAAAGATTTAAACTTACAGGCGGTTACATTTTAAATATTCTAATAAATTTTACAGCTATTCAAAAGAGTTTAATTCTAATTCAGTGCCTATTTTTAGTATGCAGTATGTACATTGCGATTTATATTAGGATTAGAATTTCATTATCTGCGCTACTAACTACTTTTCGTAACAATATGTTAATAAATAAAAACAAAAGTATTTTTTTTTTTAATATAACACAACCCATTTTTTTGCATCACCTAAATAATAAAAATTTTTCGAGTCGAACTTTTTTTGAAGTGCATTCAAAGTGACCGATTTATGAATATCCTCTGCAGTGTCCTTGCTGATTCTTTATACTCATTTTATCATTCATTCTTTCCTCATGGTGACACTCATTACACATATTTACATTACGATTCATTGTCGTTTTCTGCTTTTGTTCCAGGACGAAATTATTTTAAAGCAGCCTTCTTTTATGAAATAAAATTTGCATTTGAATGACATTCAGGAGACATCCTTGATATTCTATTCGCACGCGTACTTGCGAATGTTTGCGAATAGACAAGAAAGTAAGGAGGAATAATAACAAAAAGTCTTTACATAAAATAAAAAAAAATAAAATAAATGATTTTGACAATAAATACAACAATATATTGTAGCGGCGTTGTTATTTGCGAAAATAACGACTGCGACCAATCAGTATTATTGATGAAGTTCCGGATTCTGAGCAAAACGTTGCGAAATTGTTCCTTCTGCAGTATTAGTATCGGGTTTATATAATTGAAATTGAAATGAAAAGTCAACGTTTAATTAGATTAAGTAAAGAGAGTAAATTAATAAGGTGTAGGAGAGAGGAGATGAGATATCTTGTTAAATTACCAGGATCAAGCGGTTGATAGAAAAAAACTTTAAGACGTGTGCTTTGATAAATACCCTAGCCCATGTGGCAGACACTGCGACCTAAAAGATCTATTGTAAAGGGTTATCCATTTTGCTGTTTCAAAAGTAAACGTAAATAAAACACATATAAAATATTTTTTATCATGATATTTCTTTTTTATTATAAAGTTTGAACGTTGACATTATGTGTGAAACACTACATCATTTAAATGACCACCACGCGAATTGTTGCAAGCATCAATTCTTTTGAGGTAATTTTTGACCACTTTTTGACACATATTGGGCGGTATCTCAGCCATAACTTGACGAATATTGGTTTTTAAGTGCTCAAGAGTTAAAGGTTTATCTGCATAAACACGGTCTTTCGCGTAGCCCCACAAAAAAAAGTCAAGCGGTGTCAAATCGCATGATCTTGGTGGCCAGTTGATATCGCCACGACGAGAAATTACGCGGCCAGGAAATGTCTCTTGCAATAAAGCCATATTCGCTCGAGTTGTGTGGCATGTGGCACCGTCTTGTTGAAACCACATATTTTCTAAGTCGTATTCTTCAATAGCAGGCAAAAAAAAGTCGGTTAGCATTTGACCATAAACCTCCGAATTGACGGTGACAGTCGTTCCATTGTCGTTTTCGAAGAAGTAAGGTCCAATCACACCTCAGGACCAAAGAGCGCACCAAGCAGTGATTTTTTGTGGATGTAATGGCCTCTCTTCAATTACTTGAGGATTCTCAGAACCCCAAATACGACAATTTTGTTTGTTAACATACCCACCGAGTGAGAAATGTGCTTCGTCGCTGAAGAATATTTTGTTCGAAAATTCGCCGTCCACCGCCTGTTGTTCAAGCACCCATTCGACGTATCTACGACGTTGTGAATGGTCAGCTGGCTTCAGTTGTTTTGTGAGCTGGATTTTATATGGATGAAGGTGTAGATCCAAATGCAAAAAACGCCATAATGTGCCGTAAGACAGTCCTAATTCCTGAGAACGACGAGGAATCGACACATTCGGGTCTTCGGCAACACTTTCACTTACAGCAGCGAAATTTTCAGTGGTACGAGCGAAACGATGATGCACAGGCCTTACAATATCTGTAACCGATCCAGTCTCTTCTAATTTCTTCACAATTTTGCCAATTGCTTGCGTAGTTGGACGATTATGTAAACCATAATCTCCTCTTAAAGCACGATATGTGGCTGTGGCAGAATCACCATTTTTGTAGTAGGTTTTTACAATTTTGTGCGATAGTTAAGCGATCCATTTTCGTAAATGTCAGACTTTCAACTGAAAAAAAAAATTGTTTTAACAACTTAGTTTGACAGATGTCGAATTCCAGCCCTATACTTTTGAAACCGCGAAATGGATAACCCTTTATATCAAGGTGTATTTACTTTAAGAGTCGTACCACCTCCCCAGTGGAGGATAGTATATCCTTAGTGGCGGAGTTTCTCAACTCCACTGGCAAGCATATTATCTTATGAAAAATGCAGCTCCTTAACCAAAGTAATGCTGGGCTATCACAGAGAATATGCTCGGATCACTCATCATCTTCCGAGAAGAATCTGCATTCTGTCTCAGAGCCCACACCAATTTTGTTAAGGTGGTACCGCAAGCCTCAAGTGTCGGGCGTAGATGAGAAATGGACACGCCTTAATAATACTGCCATTAGTACTGCTGACTCCATCTTACGCAGTAATCGTAAAGATCGGAATGACTGCTTCGATGGCGAATGTAAGCTAGCGACTGAACGTAAAAATGTTACGTACCGCGCAATGTAACAATCGCATAGAACGCGGGCACGCGAAGATAAATATAAAGATATGAAAAACAGTTTACCGGCAAAAGAAAGCAGCCTGTGAGAAGAATCTCTTTTGTGAACTAGAACAGTACAGGGAGCAAAGACCGCACCAGGTGCGGAAGTTCTACCAAAGAGTCCGCGGTATGACGCAATATACACCGCAAAGACAAAGAGGGTAATCTGATCGCTGATCTTAAAGGCATCTTAGAGCGATGGGAAGAACAGTTTCATTAGTTGCTTTATGGCCAGATAACTGAGGAATTGGAGGCTCCACCAATGACCGAAGACCACACTATGCTGCCACCACCAAGCATAGACGAAGTTAGCAGAGCGATAAATCGACTCAAAAACAATAAGGCCTCGGGATCTGATGGTATTCCAGCGGAGCTGATTAAAACAGGAGGCTCCGCAATACAGCAAGCAATTCTTGAACTAATAATGCAAGTATGGGAGGAAGAAGAGATGCCAGAAGACTGGCGAGATATCAACACATGCAGCAAATAACGGTGTTGAGCACCGCGTATAAGATTTTCTCCTCTATCCTTCAAGACAGGATAGCCCCATACGCTAAAGTCATCATTGGTCCATACCAGTGTGGCTTCATCACAGGCAAATCAACAACTGTTTTGCACCCTTAGGCAGGTGATGGAAAAATGTCTAAAGTTTCAAAACTCAGTACACCATCTTTTTATAGACTTTAAAGCCGCCTATGATAGCATAGCCAGAGTAGAACTTTATTAAGCCATGAGAGAATTCGGCATCCCAAATAAACTGACAAGACTATGTAGGTTGACCATGATCAATGTTATAAGCCAAGTAAAAATATTCGGATCACTTTCAAGCCCATTCAAGATCTATAACGGGCTCTGACAAGGGGATGAACTGGCCTACGTCCTCTTCAACCTATATCCTCTATGATCCATTTAGTTACTGGTTTACGCAGACGATATTGACATCGTTGGTAGAAACCGAAGAGCTGTACAGGAAGCTTTCATCCAGATCAAGCAGGCGGCACGAAATCTGGGGCTGCACAGAAATTAGAGCAAAACAAAGTACATGGTGGCCACGTCTACAAGTAGAAGATCGAACATTGGTCCGTCAATTCAAATATTAGAGCGCGAATTTAAAATAGTGGAATACTTTAACAACCTCGGGTCCACTGTAGCAGCCGATAACAGCATGGAACCAGACATACGCGCACGGTTGCTTAAAGCCATACAAAGCCTACTTTAGTTTGTCAAGCCTCTTCAAATCCAGGAACTTAACCATAACATCTGCTGGTATAGAAGACAATTCTGTTGCCAAGCATTTGTTGTAGCGACCACTCCGCTGTGGACAGGGCAGAGTGCTGACATCATAGGATGGTCATCAGACTGGTCCCTCAGTTCACAGTTGCGAAAGTACGGCGATTTGTCGCACTGTATAGCCACGTGACCTTGGCCGCAACAACGACGACCCACATTCTGCTTCAGAGGGCAGTCCGCCAACCCGAGCCAAATCGAGCGTCATGCGATCGTACCATGCAGGAAGTTTACTTAATATAGCAACGGCCAGCATCAAGGAAAGAATCAACCAGCTGGTCAGAACCCTCCAGAATGACGTCCGCATCAGAGCATCTCACAACAGAGACGATCTTCTTAAAAAATTCCAGCGTCATGGCATCCTTCAGGTTTTTCTCATGAATCTCCAACATGAGCTTATCAGTGGGTATCTCAACTGAGGTTTTTAGTCCAATGCCTATTCTTAAACAACTGAGTCTACATATGGCGCTGTTATGTGTACTAAAACTTCTCTTTTGTATAGTAATTTTCCCGCCTTGCACTAAAACTAATTTTTCCGAATGTAGGATTTTTTAAAATCGTTCTTTCCGGTATTGAGTTATGCTGAGATCATCCAACACCCTGTCCATCGGGATGGATGTTTATTGCCTGAGTAATTGTAATACTTCGGTTTTTTATTTAATCGAAGTAATGAAAATGAATTCTTTACTTTTTTTAATATATAATAACCAGACAGATGGATGTGGCAATGGAGTACCTATAAACTTTTTGTTTTTTCTGAGTAATTAAAGTACTTCAGTTCTTTTGATCGAAGCAATATATAATGTTATAGTAAAACAAGGTATGCACTATTTTATAGATGCCATAAAAATAAAACTAAAGTAAACCAAAAATCCTTCAGTTTTCCCCAAATACTGATGCATGTCCTTACTCGAGCAAAGTAAAGCTGCTCCTAATTGAATTTAATTCCTCCATCACACTGCTGACTGTTGACTTCCAACAGCCATTACAAGTATTTACATATACATACATAGTGTATAAGTATGATTGCAGAACTTTTCTCATTCAGACTTTCCACATTTTTTGACTCCTAGCAATCCGGCCGGTATACCGTGATTGGTGACCAAGCTCAGGGCTTACACGACGACGACAATTTGTTGATGCTTTCTGTTCTCGGTTTTTCGTGTGCGAAGTTGAGAGGAAAATATTATAACGGCAATGTCGGATTATACCTCTGAATTTAATTAATTCCCCACATAGAGCCTAGAGAATACCACGCCAAAAATATCGCACATTCCCTCGCTAAGTTTCAGCTACGCAGTCAGTCGGTACTGATGTTGAGCAAATACTCTACATACATCCTGAAATTAATAAAATGGTGTTTTATAGTGCTTCAGTCTATGGTCAGGACTGCTGACCAGTAGAGAGTAACAGCGGTAAAAGGACAGGGATCGGAACTGTGGGGTAATGCTAAAAGAACCCAGTTCGTTTGATTTATTCCTTCATTTGCCGTCTGGAACAACATTACATACGTTTCAGTTGTCCTGAAATTATTTATCTGGACGAAATATGGAAAACACAAATAATTAAGTAATACATATAAGCAAATTAAAAATGGATTACAAGCGAAGTAGATTCAGAAAAGCGGAAGCTTTGCACACCGAAGCACTAAGGCGATGTTACGAGCAACAACAAATAATTTCTACGCAGATCTTTTCAGCTTTCAGCTCTTAATTGGCTATGTTGGAATCATTTCTGGTTTTTATGGATTTTGGTAATTTATTTTTTTCGATTTTGTGTCCCTCCAGTTTAACGATTGCGACACCTCTACAACATAGTGTGTTAGTTAGTTTGGAAAGTTCTCAGTGCTGGCCAAATGAAAACTTTCTTATCCTTCTTACTTTACTTATATGTGTAGAAAAGAAAGAATTTATATATATACTAGCTGACCCGACAGACGTTGTCCTGTCCCACTTTCAATAAATTTGTTTGTGAACTTGTGAAAAGCTATTTGTTTTGCGATATCGCGTCACAGTATTAGTCACATCATAATTAGCAGAAATACCCGGCGTTTCCCGACTGTCCCATCCCACTGACCCCCGCCCACTGACCCCTGCCCACTGACCTCCCGCCATCTGACTTCCAGCCCACTGACGCCACGCCCACTTACACCCGCGTTTCCCGGCTGCCCCATCCCACTGACCCCCGCCTACTGATCTCCCGCCCACTGACCACCCGCCTACTTACACACCACTTACTAACCAACTCACCAATCCAGAAAACTATAGAATCGACACTTATACAGGCAAAATATGTACACTTGTTCGAATATTCTTTTTATGAAGATCATATACAGGGAAAACTACATTTCCACCCCAGCGCCACCTATCCAGTCCAAATTTTGTCAACGACTTTCTTTTATATGGTGTGAATTTGAGCCAAATCGTTCCATAAATAAGAATTTTTGAAAAAAAAAAACGACACCAGCGCCATCTGCCAAGCTGATTTGTGGATTAAACCATCCAGGGCGTCACCCAAACGCATACAAAAAAATTCATTCAAATCGGTCCAGCCGTTTAGGAGGAGTTCAGTGACATACACACGTACAGTAGAATTATATATATAAAGATATATATATATATATATCATAATTCATAAATGTGGGTAACTTGAATATGTTTACACAATTGGAGATTTACATCGAGACTTAGCTACATGCTATTACAACTAAGTTTACTTTTTTTTATTAGGGAATAATCATCATATATGGCTCTACAACCGGGGTCCGGTCCTGGCCTCCCGCAAAAAGTCTTTCCACCGGTCCCGATTTCGAGCCGATATCATCCAGTTTGGCATCCCTAAACTCTGGGCGTCCTGGACTACGCCATCCTTCCAGCGTAGGTTTAGCCGGCCTCGCTGTCGTGTTCCATAAATCCTACCGCAAAGGACTCTCTGAGCAGGATCCTCTTCGCTCATGCGAGCTAGGTGTCCTGCCCACCAGAGCCTACCGAGCTTAATTTTCTTCACGATGTCGACATCGCGGTAACGCTCGTAGATCTCATCATTATAGAGTCTCCGGAATCATCCTTCCCCACATACGGGGCCAACAATTCTCCGTAAGACTTTTCTCTCGAACGCGGCTAAGAGGTCAGAATGCTTTTTGCTAAGCACCCAAGTCTCGGATCCATATGTAAGTACTGGTATGACCATTGTCTTATATACCAGCAGCTTGGATGTTATGGTTAAATTCCTGGATTTGAAGAGTCTTGACAGACTATAGTGGCTTTGTTGGCTTTAAGCAACCGTGCGCGTATTTCTGGTTCCAACTTGTTATCGGCTACTACAGTTGACCAGAGATCGTTAAAGGATTGCACTACTTCAAATTCGCGCTCCATTATTTGCATTGAGGGACCAATGTTGGATCTTCTACTCGCAGACGTGGCCACTGTGTACTTTGCTTTGCTCTCATTTATTTGGATAAAAGCTTCCTGTACAGCTCTTCGGTTTCTACCAACGATGTCAATATCGTCTGCGTATCTGAATGGACTTATAGAGGATTGTTCCTCTCGCCGTTACGTCACAGTCTCGGATCACTTTCTCCAACGCCAGGTTGAAGAGGACACAGGCCAGTCCATCCCCTTGTCGGAGCCCGTTATAGATGTTGAATGGGCTTGATAGTGATCCGGATATTTTTACTTGGCTTATAACATTGGTCTAATAAACTGACAAAACTATGTAGGTTGATTACACTAGAATCAATTTGACTCTTCCAGTTCGATGCAAAAAATTATATAATTATAAATATAATAAAAATTATTTAAGAAAAACGTGACACTGCTATACTGGCAGGAGCAACAAATTGCGGTTAGCCATTAGCAGAATAGGGGGAATAACACAGAATGCATCAGAATTGCAGGTGTCCGTAACTATCTCTGGTGGACTGGTGGAAGTGCCATCAAACCTCCACGTGGTGGCCGCCGGTAATTATCCTCCAATAACAGCAATGCATGACATGCGGTGGACGGGGAATGGTGTCTTACAAGAATCAAAATACGACATACATTACAGCTGTCATGCAACGGATCGTGTGTTTGGGGTGAGCTTTCTAATCACCAAAAGAATGAAATCCACCGTCTCGACTTTATAGCAGTAAATTAACGGCTATGCACCCTTCGTGTGCGGGGCAGATTTAAAAAACATAAGCCTTATAAACGTACAGAGGATTCCCCACATGATGAAAAAGAAGATTTCTTTGAATCAGTCGAACGGGAATTCCATGACCGCCCTCAGTATGATGTAAAAATCATTCCGCGCGTAAAAATATCCACAAAGCCACCTGAGTATCTCCGGATGGAGCCACTCGCAACCACATAGACCACGTGTTGATAGACCGCCACCACAACCCGAACCAGATGACAGTACGAACGTACCGAGGTGTCAAAGTCGACTGGGACCACTATCTTGTTGATGTGGAGCTCCGAGCGAGGATGGCATCATCACGAAGCACTAAATCCGCGAATCTGATTCGAGTCAAAACGGCTGCCCTTCGCAACGACGAGACCAGAACCAACTACGGTCAAGCGATAGGACTCACCCTTAATGCAGTAATGCAGTAAGACAAAGAGTAAGTCCTGGCATTGAGATGTCGGACGTAGAAGAAAAATGGACACGCCTTAAGAATCTTGTCATTAGTACTGCTAACTTCATCTTAGGTAGTAGTCGTAGAGATCGGAACAACTGGTTCGCTGAAGAATGTAAGCTAGCATGTTGCGTCGTACCGATCAATGCAACAATCTCATAGAACGCGGGCACGCGAAGATTAATATAAAGAGTTCAGACGATATGAAAAAACAGTTTACCGACGAAAGAAAGCAGCTTGGGAGAAGAATCTCATCCGTGAACTAGAACAGTACAAAGAGCGACGACCGCATCAGGCGCGGAAGTTCTACCAAAGAGTACGCAGAAGACTGGCGAGTAGGCATCATGTGCCCCACACATATAAAGGGAGATATCACAACATGCAGCAATTATCGTGGTATAACGTGGTTGAGTACGCTTCAAGACAGGATAGCTTCATACTCTAGTCATCATTGGTCCATACCAGTGTGGCTTCATCCCAGGAAAATCAACAACTGATCAGATTTTCACAATTGGCAGGCATTGGGAAAATGTCTTCAGTTCCAAAACTCACTACACCATCTTTTTATAGACTTTAAAGCCGCATAGCATAGCCAGAGTAGAAATTTATAAACGCATAAGCCATATAAACTGACATGACTATGTATTACCAATGTTATAAGCCAAGTAAAAATATTCGGATCACTACCAAGCCCATTCAATATCTATAACGGGCTCCGACAGGGGATGGACTGACCTGCCTCCTTTTTAACCTGGCGTTAGAGAAAGGGAACCAAGACTCCGATGTAATGACGAAAGGAACAATCCTCTATAAGTCCATTCAGATCTTGGCTTACGCAGACGATACTGACATCGTTGTTAGAAACCCAAGAGCTGTACAGGTAGCTTTTATCCATATCGAGTGGTTGGCACAAAATCAAGGGCTGCTCAAAAATGAGAGCAAAACAAAGTACATGGTAGCCACGTCTGCGAGCAGAAGATCCAACATTGGTTTCTCAATTAAAATAGTGGAGTACGAATTTGAAGTAGTGCAACCCCTTAACTATCTCGGGCCAACTGTAGCAGCCGATAACAGCATGAAACGAGAAATACGCGAACGGTTGCTTAAAGCCAACAAAGCCTACTGTAGTCTGTCAAGACTCTTCAAATGCTGCTGTTATATAAGCTAATGGTCATACCAGTACTTTCATATGGATCCGAGACTTGGGTGCTTAACAAAAAGCATTCTGATCTCTTAGCCGCGTTCGAGAGAAAAGTCTTACGGATCCCCGTATGTGAGTAAGGACGATTCCGGAGACTCTATTATAATGAGATTTACGAGCGTTACCGCGATGTTGACATCGTGAAGAGAATTAAACGCGGTAGGCTCTGGTGGGCTCTCATAAGCGAAGAGGAACCCGCTCGGAAAGTCCTTTGCGGTATTATTTATGGTGAAGAGATTTTTTCGGTAGGCCAGGACCGGACACCAGTTGTAGAGCCAAATATGATGATGAAACTCTGAGCGTCATGGTTTACCCTATCCCTTCAGCGTATGCTTGACCGACCCTACTGTCGTGTCCCATAAATCCTATCCTCCTCATAAATCCGATCCTCATCGCTAATCCTACCTATGCGCCCAGCCCACCGCAGCCTACTGAGCTCAGTTCTCTTTACGATGTCAATATCGCGGCAACGCTCATAGATCTCATCAATAAAGATTCCGCAATCTTCCTTCCTCACATACAGCGCGCACAATTGTTCTGGTTCCATGTTGCTTCGGCTGCTACAATCCAGTATCTCTATTGAGGGACCAAACTTGGATCTAGTGCTGGCAGACGTGTCTACCAAGTACTGTGTTTTGCACTAATTTATGTGCAGCACCACATATTTCACCACCAGGGACCAGAGCTAAAATAATAGGGTAAGTGATGATGCTTATGCCTCTTTCGATTTACTCAAACCATGCCCGAAACCACGGGTAATCTGGCAAAGTAACAACAGAGTTTTCGTGGTTTTCGTGTTGAATGCTTTGCAAATAGAACCAAAACCAACCAAAATGTCAAAAACAAATTGAGAACTTAGTCTGCTTGCTCTCTCTTCGCCATCTTGCTGAGTAAACGAAACCTTACCCATCGGCCCGAAATAGAAACCGGTTGAGGGTTTTTCGACACCGACCAAGAAGAAGAGAAGAAGCCAAACATTTCCAAAGCAAAGCAATTTACGAGTAGGCAATAAAAAACAAGCGGCGCATTCATTTACATAACTTTTCCCACCTATCAAGTCACAACAGGTCTTTTGGGTTTTGTGTTTTCGATTTATTTATAAAAGTTATTTCTTCAAAATTTGTTACTTTTGTTGTTACAATGTGCAAGTTTTCAATATATATATTCATCTATAGAAGAACAGTTTATGAAGAACCATGAATAATATCGAATTATTTAGCTTTTCTTGAATCGTTCGATATTTCAAAAATAAAACTAAAAAATTTTGTATACAAATTCTAAATGCAAGAGGAAAGTATTGGTACATAAAAGTAATGTAGTAATTTTAATCACAATTATGCTAATTTAATTACTATGGACACGCAACGCTCATGGAATCATAAAAGTAACAAAAGAATGAATTGAATGATGAATTAATTTACTTTTTGCGGGGATATGATGAAATAAAAACCTCTTCTTTTAGTTCGATTGTTGTTTTTTGTTTTCACATTATTATTTTTGTAACAAAACTTTACATTATTACATTTGTAAATGAGGAATAACTTCATCGAGAGAAATGGATTGTTATTATTTTGAATGAATGGTAGCCAAGGAGCGGAAAGTGGTGATGCATTGATGAAATGTTACACGATTGTGAGACGAGAAGATAAATTAGAGTGCAAAAAATCTAAATGCGTATTCGTATATGTACGCAGTACATATTCATGCTTTCATACTCCACGATCAAACAGTTATAGTGCCAAAACATCACCAATTAGCACGACCAAATAGCTCCATAACCGATTCAACAAAATTTTATATGCTTCACATTAATATATGTATATATATCCCACTTTTTTCAGCTTAAAATTAATCCAAGTTTTTCTTTTGTTTTATTGTTTTTCACCATCAAACTCAATTTTGCTAATTATTCCGTATTTTGACTCTTGCTGTATAAACTGCAATATATGACATCGGATGAGATGGTTGGTGATGGTGACGTTTCTTTAACGATGTTTTTTTTAAAATCATTTCAGTTTAGCATAAACATCAACTTTATCATGGAACCAACTGAAATATTCTGCTGCTACAAGTTGAGTTTGATTCAATGCTTTGCCGAGATTTTCCGGCGAGAAATTCCCACTGCGATGAAAATATGAAGGTTAGTGTTATTAATTAATTAATTGTTAATTGATAAGAGTAATAAATTTACTTACACAAAGACTTGTGTCTTAAAAAAGTTCACGCTGCTTTCGAAAACATTTGCGGAGGCTTCTTGGGCTGATGTGTAAGCATTTTCCATTTTCTGCGACAGTCCTGGTATATATTGCTCCAACTGCAACAATAAACACAAGAAAAATACTTGAATCAGACTATGATTTATGATTATATGACTATATGGCTAATAGTTAAAAAAACGAACCAATAAAAATTAAAAATTTTCAATTAAATTCTCTATATGCTTCATCCAGCCATTAACACACAACTTTGTTCATTTTACCTTCAACTAACCATTTTTTAATTTTTTCAAGAATTTAAGAATAAACTCAAAAAAATTTAAATTGAATCGCTACACACGCCAACATTGTTCCGTTATCGTTTCAATCCATGCTAAAATACAGTCGTGTCTGGATATAGTGAACACCTCGATATATTTTTTTTTATTTATATCCTATATCCCCTAATGGGTCCTAGGGCCTCTATTACGCCTACGCGCCATCGCGTACAGTTCCTGGCAATGAGCTTCAGCTCTCTCCAACTCTTCCCCAATTGCCGTGTCTCCTCCCCAACTGTTCTGCGCCATGTATTTCTCGGACGACCCGTTCTTGTACCATCCTGAGATAACGGATTCCATTGCATTGCTTAGTTTGGTATGGAACTGTCGCCTTTTCGGAGTGTACGACCAATCCATTGCCACTTCCGTCGTTGGATGGTTGTGCCTATTGGTTCCTGAACCGTTCTCTAGTAAAGATGTTCGTTAGAGATAGGTTAGGCCAGAAAATCCTTCAGATGTTCCGTAGGCACCTATTTACGAACGTTTGTAATCTTTTTGTGATAGTAGCGGTCACCTTCCAAGTGCTGCACCCATACAACAGCACAGATTCAACATTCGAACGGAACAGTCCCAGTATGGTATTTAAGCTGATCGCATTGCTTCCCCATATAATTAATTTGTAATATTTTCTTGGTCAAGGTTTTGTGTAGTTTTCCCTGACCATGATTCATTGATAAAAGTATTGAGACTCACGTCATTTTAAATTCGTGTTCGTTTTAAGTATTGCTTTTTCAATGAATCAGAGAGAATTCTGAGAAAATAAATTGAAACCGGCTACAAACGTCAGGAATGTGACATATTATAAAACACATTCCTTCGATTATTATTTAATTTTTAATTTTAATAAAGCCCACCTTATTGCCGTGACGCAAGTCATTCAGGGAGTCCTCACTGGCAATAAGTCTCTATATAAAACAAAAAAATTGGACATCATTCCAAACACTGATTTTGCTTTGCCGATTCGGTTGACAATGTCCTGTTCGGTTCCACCTTCGGTCGAGACAATACTCCTAAGATATTGGAAACTCTATACTCTCTTTACCGGTTGTCCAGCAATGTTAACTTGAGTTACTGAGTTAGTGCCGAGGTTGATGATTTTGGTTTTGGTAGTATTAATCTTCAAACCCGTAACAATTGAGTTGAGATGTAAGAGTCCAAAGAATTTTTCATTTCCAGTAGATAAAGCTGCGCGAAGCACATCGCTAATCACCAGCAAAAATAGTATCGGCGATAGAATGCAACCTTGTTGTACACCACTTAGGATCTCGAATTCCTCTGACAGCTTTCCTCTATGCAGCACATGAAATTTAGAGCCATCATAGGTTGCTTTTATAATAGCTATTAGTGGTCACCGGAATTCAACGCACTGTTCAATAATGATCCGCAGGGTGTTGATGCGGTCGACACAGGAGGATCCAGTGCGGAAACCGGCTTGTTAGGCATCGAGTGTATCTTCCAGATGTTCCTTATTTCGCTGAAGTACTACTTTGACTATTAACATTGCAACTGCAGGGAGAACGCAAATGCCTCTCCAGTTTGCGCACTCCATAAGACTACCTTTTTTAGGGAGCTTGACAATCATTCCCTTCATCCACTCGTCGGGAAAATTTTCTGCCTGCCAAGCTCGCCCTACAAGAGAATATAAAAGCTCTGCTGATGTCGTTGGAGCGGCCCGCAGAAGCTCTGCGGGTATACCATCTAGTTCTACCGACTTGTTGTTCTTTAGTGCGTTGATCGCGCTAGCGATCTCATCTTTACTGGGAGTTGAGGTGCGAATTCGGGAAATTGTTATTTCTGGCAGCTTGGTTTGATTTGGGTGCATATCATTGGTGAATACACGGTTAAGGATCGTACAAAAATGTTCCTTCCATCGCTTGAGCTGATCATCATCTGGAAGGAGTACGCCACCGGATGTTGGCTAGAGCGGTGACCAGCTGTCAGCTCTTTGGTGATTGTGTAAACGGTTCTGCTATCGCACCTGCTGGCTGCTCACTCTACCTCCGAGGCCAGGGTGTTAATATAGTTACATTTGTCACGTCTTACACTACGCCGCACTTCTCTAATTTTCCTTCGATGCATGGACTCTAGATCGATCCTTGATACTGCTGGGGTATCTACAATACGAGCTTTAAGTAACTTACGTTCTTCAATCCGCCTCCAGGTATCCTCGGTAAGCCACGTGCTTTGCCTTGCCTGGCTCCTGCCATTCTTTGGTTGGATAATTATTGCCTGTCAGTTGACACCCAGCTGACTTTGTGGCAGGTCTTATGCTCAAACATGGTGCCTCCTATGACAAGGTGGTTGGTGCTACAGAAATCAACAAATCTTTCACCATTGTCATTTCGTTCGCCGAGGCCGTGCTTCCAAATCCCATGTCCTTCATTGTCGTTGCCTACATTGGCATTCAAGTCCCTAATCACGATGTCGATATCTCCGTTCGGCGTTGTGTTGAATACAGCGCTTAGCTATGGAGTCGGAAGCCCACCAGGGCTTGACAGTTGCAGAGATAATGGATGAGAGTTTCCCTCTCATTAACATCCCTGCAGCTTCTGCAAAAACTATTGTGCGGAATTCCTAGTTCCTAGAAATATATTTTCGTGATCTTAAGCTCAGTTCGGTGGATTTGTATTTATTGTAGTAAGGCCACATCGTCCTCGAAGTAAAGCAATTGGTCAGATCATTCCACCTTACTTGTGCTTTGGTGGTATGGAAAGTGATATGATAAGTGAAAGTGATAAGTGTGAACTTTGATATAGTGAACAACCTGGAAACTGTGAACAGGCCTTCCTAAAATTAGTTCACTATATCCAGACACGTGTGGGCGTCGTGGCTCAGTGGATAGGAGCATGGACTGCTGAGCAGGGGGTTCATGGTTCGAATCCCAGTAACACCAAAGTATTTTTCACTGTGTCCCACCTCTCGCGAAAGTTTGACAAACGTCCGAGAGTAATAACTTGTCAGTGTGAAAGCTTCTGGCCGTTCGGATCCGGCATTAAATTGTAGGTCCCTCCATTTGTGTGCAAAAAATTGCATTTTTGTTACTCAGGTAAAATTTAAACAAAAAAAACCCTCAACAACGAACACCTACTGCTCAGAAGATTCAACGGTTAGTGGCTAACTTTGAGACCGGATACAATGATGATCGCCACAATACGGGAATCTTGTCAAGAGAATTGGTTCTACGGACCGAAAGAACTCCATTGTTTATCCATACACTGGGCCAAAGATTGTCAACAAAGCTACAGGTATGAGATTAGATTATTTAGTTTCTCACATTTCATATGCTATAATTTGCACCTAGCGCTATGCTTTTCCTTGAATTATATAGAGATGCCGCTTGCAGCGTCCGATATAAGGACAAGAACAGAACCAATTTCACAATCTCCAAAGGAGTCAGGCAGAGATGTGTCCTCTCACCTATACACACACGACCCACGACCCCGGGCCCGGGGTCTTAACATTTTTACAAAAAGTGTTATATATTAGAGATACACATGTGTATAAAATTTGAAGAAAATCGAGAAAAATTTTGTAAAATATTTGTAGGGGAGCCCCCCCCCCCCGACCACGTGGCCCGGTGGACCTCAAATTTTAATAGAAAGTGTTGTCTCCGGAAATACACATGTGTGCAATTTCAATAAAATCGGGCTTTGGGAATTTATTTCAGTTAAACTATAATTACCTCTCAATCGTTTCTTAAACCCATAAGATTAACATAAAATGTTGGTTAACAACAATCACACACTGATAATGTGAGAAATCCAGTTTTTTAATTCATTGGCCAAAACAAGATGTGCAATTTCTGCTGCCCTGTCGTCAAAAGTGTATTCGTCAAATGTCTACAAACTGACGTTCACCTTGAGTATAGGTAAAAATATTAAAACAATTTGCTTATAGTACATACAGTACTTCTGGATGCTGATTTCTTGTTTTTAAGAATAACACATTTTCGGGAATGAAAATTAGAAAAACTTTACGATCTATGCAAGATTAATGTCGTTAGCATATTTGGCTGTAGAGCCGAAGTCCCGTCCTGGCCCCCAATAAAGCTACAGAAACAGATTAAAATATCATAACTTCCATTCTTCCAAAGTGTGATCCACTCTCTAATCAACAACTCCACATTATATTAAAAAAATAAAAATTAAATAAAAATACTTACAAATGTTGCCACAACCGGCCACTTCGCCGCAGCAAATTCCTTCAATATGCCGCACGTATTGCATGCAGCATTGCGGCCAATCTTATACAGATCGCAGGTCAACTGCACTATTGGCCTTACATAACCAGGCACATGTTTCTCAGCCCACTGATAACCACGAGCACCGGTTGACATTGTGGTGAACCATGCCTTCTCGACATACGGCAAAAGACCGGCATTCTTTAGCACTTTGCCGACGGCTGATTTCTCAAAGACACCCTTGCCATTTATGTGTGTGTCGTAGGCGACAATGCCGCCAATCAGAGCGACCAGGACTATACTGCCGAGCATCCATTTGCAACAACCGCCGGAGCATTGCTTGCCGGACGATTTCTTCTTTTGTTGTGATGATTTTTCCTGGACGTTCTGGATGAGCAAACAAAAAACATTAATTTTTTTATCAATCAAAGGCACACTAAAAATTGTTGTTTTTTCATAGCATAACTATTTTTTTCAATTAATTGTTTTACCTTTTTCACTTGTTGTTGCTTGCTCTGTTTGTTCTTATTGGTTTTTGTGTTTTGTGCCATTATTGTAGATGTATTGTTTGTTTATTGGGAAAATTAATTTCTAAACTATACTTTGGTTTGCAGTAAGGAAAATTTTTTATTCATAAAAAAAATGCTGCTCTACGGAAATTAATTGGGGTACGTAACAATTGCTGTTTATTTTTCTACACCAAAACAAAACAAAGATAGATATTTATTATAAACGATTTCGATTAGTAAGGAAACAGAAAGAATCGTATTGTTTTAATACAAGATTCGTATCAAATCGAGTGGTTAAGGCAAAGGTTATGTGCCGTTACCAACACTAAAGAGGTTTTTATCAGTGTTGGACGCTATGATATGATCCATAAATTAAAAAGCTATGCCGTTTCCTCTCACAGTTGTTTTCTCGTTGACTTGGTGATAAAAAAAAAGACACTCATCGGATCGGGATACCACGAACGTCTTTTAATCTTATGACTTGGATTATACCTAACCATCCTCCTTTTGGGAGGATGATCCTCCTTTTTGTACATTAAATGCTTAATTACCTGGAAAAATGCCAATATGTGACAATTTACACCGACGCATCCAATCATGGAAGCATTAAGCTGTTTCGCATGCTCGTTCGTTTCATTCCTGCAATCGGTGTGTGCGTTAAAGTCTTGGGATATCACCAACGAACGTGGCGAAACATCGGAAATTATTAACTCACTCATATTGGCTGCCGCTGATAAATGCGGTTTAAAAAACAAAAAATAGTGGCGTTCTGCGGTGACAACGCGAAAATGAACTTTGGTGGTGACACACGGTGAGGGGAGAACGGGTTCGCCACTGGGTACCGCGTTTAATCGGCATCGGATGCGTAGCACACATCGCACACATGACACGATGCCAGGCCATCACCAGAATACGGCGAATAAAACAGAACGCTTCAGAAATGCATGTGGCCGTAACTATCTCTGACTGGTGGACGTGCGATCAAACCTCCACGTGGTAGCCGCTGGTAATTTTTCTCCAATACAGGAAACACTGAATGATCGGGCTGGTCCCTTGAAAGTAAGGTTGGCGCGAGGCCAATAACCTTGCCCGTAAAAAAACCATATTACGGAACCCCATATCAGCCTCGGATACACTGATGAACGACGACGGCCACAGCAACGAAAACGGCTAAACGATTTAAGAATTTTTTCACTTTATAGATATCGAGCTGCACAGCAGCTAGGCGATACCCTGTCCAAATATAATGCTGACATAACAGCAATTCAGGAGATGCGGTGGGCGGGGAATGGTGTCTTACATGCAAGACATCATGTACTCGGGGTGGGGTTTCAAGTCAGCAAAAGAATGAAACCCACCGTCATCGGCTTTAAATCAATAAATGAACGGCCATGCACCCTTCGCATGCGGGGCAGATTTAAAAACATAAGCCTCATAAATGAACACGCAGCTACAGAGGAATCCCCAGTTGATAAAAAAGAAGATTTCTTTGAATCAGTCGAACGGGAACTCCATGCCTGCCCTAAGTATAATGTAAAAATTATTCTGGGTGACATGAATGCTAAAATAGGTAGGGAGCCAGTATTCAGGCAGTACATTGGCACCCATAGCTTACACGAGAACACTAATAACAATGGACAACGAGTCATAGAGATGGCAGCAAGCAATAATATGGTCGTTGCGAGTACAAGGTTTCCGCGTAAAAATATCCACAAAGCCACCTGGGTATCTCCTGATAAAGCCACTCGCAACCAGATAGACCACCGACAAAACTCGAACCAGATGACAGTACCTACGAACGTACCGAGGTGCCAACGTCGACTCGGACCACTATCTTTTGGCATGGTGCTCTGAGCGCGGATAGCATCATCACGAAAGACTGCACCCGCGAATCAGATTCGAGTGAACACGAAGAGACCAGAAACAACAACGGTCAAGCGATAGGACTCGCCCTAAATGCAGGAGGAGTAAGTCCTGAATCTGAGATGCTGGGCGTAGAAGAGAAATGGATACGCCTTAAGAATACTGTCAGTAGTACTGCAGATGAAACGAACGACTGTTTCGATGACGAATGTAAGCTTGCGACTGAACGTAAGAATGATGCGTACCGAACAGTGCAACAATCTCATAGAACGCGAGCACGCGCAGATGAATATAAAGAGCTCAGAAGATATGAAAAAACAGTTCACCGGCGAAAGAAAGCAGCCTGGGAAAAGAATCTCGTCCGTGAACTAGAACAGTACAGAGAGCAAGGACCGCATCAGGGGCGGAAGTTCTACCAAAGAGTCCGCGGTATGACGCAATGTACACCGCATTGCACATACTGCATAGACAAAGAGGGTAATCTGATTGCCGATCTAAAAGGCATATTAAAGCGATGGGAAGCCAACTTTCATGAGTTGCTTAATGGCCAGCTAACTGAGTAATTAGAGGCTCCACCAACGACCGAAGACCACACTATGCTGCCGCGACCAAGCATAGACGAAGTTAGCAGAGCGATAAATCGACTCAAAAATAATAAGGCTCTGCCATCTGATGGTATCCCAGCGGAGCTGATTAAAACAGGAGGGCCTGCACAAAATGCAGCAATTATCGTGGTATAACGTTGTTGAGTACCGCGTATAAGATACGCTAAAGTGATCATTGGTCCATACCAGTGTGGCTTCATCCCAGGCAAATCAACAACTGATCAGATTTACACACTTAGGCATATGATGGAAAAATGTCTACAGTTTCCAAAGTTACTACAGTATCTATTTATAGACTTAAAAGCCGCCTATGATAGCATAGCCAGAGTAGAACTTTATAAGCCATTAGAGAATTTGGCATCCGAAATAAACTGACACGACTATGTAGATTGACCATCACCAATGTTATAAGCCAAGTAAAAATATCCGGATCACTATCAAGCCCATTCAACATCTATAACGGGCTCCGACAAGGGGATGGACTGGCCTGCGTCCTCTTCAACCTGGCGTAGGAGAAAGTGATCCGAGACTCTGACGTAACGGCGAAAGGAACAATCCTCTATAAGTTAATTTAGATACTGGCTTACGCAGACGATATTGACATCGTTGGTAGAAACCGAAGAGCAGTACAGGATGCTTTCATCCAGATCGAGCAGGCGGCACGAAATCTGGGGCTGCACATAAATGAGAGCAAAACAAAGTACATGGTGCCAACGTCTGCGACTAGAAGATCCAACATTGGTCCCGCAATTAAAATAGTGAAGCGTGAATTTGAAGTAGTGCGATCCTTTAAATATCTCGGGTCAACTGTAGCAGCCGATAACAGCATGGAACCAGAAATACGCGCACGGTTGCTCAAAGCCAACAAAGCCTACTTTAGTCTGTCAAGACTCTTCACATCCAGAAACTTAACCATAACATCCAAGCTTACATATGGATCCGAGACTCGAGTGCTTAGCAAAAAGCATTCTGACCTCTTAGCCGCGTTCGAGAGAAAAGTCTTACGGAGAATTGTTGACCCCGTATGTGAGGAAGGACGATTCCGGAGACTCTATAATGATGAGGTCTACGATCGTTACCGCGATGTCGACATCGTGAAGAAAATTAAACTCGGTAGGCTCCGGTGGGCAGAACACCTAGCTAGCATGAGCGTAGAGGATCCTGCTCGGAAAGTCCTTGGCGGTAGGATTTATGGAAAACGACAGCGAGGTCAGACAAAGCTACGCTTGAAGACACAGGACGCCCAGAGTTTAGGGAAGCAAAACTGGATGACTTCGGCTCAAAATCGGGACCGGTGGAGAGACTTTTTGCGGGAGGCCAGGAGCCAATGATGAAAATATATATATAACTTCATCAAGCCTATTTAGTCTTAGGAAATTCAACTTTGAGACAGAAGATAGACAAAGATACTACGAACCATCACCTCCGCCCTGTGGCTCATTAGAGAAAATATATTTTCTGATCTGAAAATTCCTAGTTTCAGATGAAATTAAAAAAAACAGCAAAGTTCATTAAAAAACTGGAAATCCACCCCAACCCTCTCGCTAGAAAAATCTTAACCGCAAATAGGCGTAAAAGACTAAAAAAAGAGGTACCCTAACCTTGCTAGATTATGTTCCAACTTGATTCTTGAATTGTAAATCACATTTTTGTTTAAAACTTGAGTTCAATACACTGGTAAAGGACATTATTTTATTATTTTTGTAGGCCCTATAAACTACTATATATGTAAAAAAAATCTAGCCCACATTACCGGCTTAACAAGATCCGTTAATAGAGGTTGCCGGCAGTTATCTGTTCGGATGTTTCTGGGAGTTAGCAGATATATTTATAAGACTTTTATAAAAGAAAACAGGAAATAAAAGAAAACCGGTTGCTACGTGGTACTCCACAACTAATAGAAGGCCATAGCATTTCTGCTTATATTTTATGATCGCACTTCTACCACTCATACTGATAAGAACAAAATCGTTTCTTTATTTACAACCCATGAAGGCCCAGCAGTAAGAGGACTACACGTTGACATTGCTTGACATTATAAAGATAACGCAAATTTTTCTGGGAGATGATAACCGAGAGTAGTGTGATAAGATTAACATTAGCTTATGACCGGTTGCCATTCAAAGATGTGCTAGCTGTGCAGTTTAGTTAGCTAGCACTAAAAGCTGACTAGAAATGTTGGCCGGTGGCCTGTGATCTTTAGAAGGTATTTCAAACTAAAATCTATATACGTATGTTGATAAATGTACATATATATTTAGCCCGTACATAAGGACAGCGCAGAATTATAGGCAGTTAGAAAGTTATGCACAACAGCAGCTCCATTGCTCTTGTCCAACCACGTAAGCAACAGCAATCTGATGGATAAAATGATCATTTATGGATTTCTTTGTACAAATTTAAAACAAGTAAATGTAAAAAGAACTTGGTTTTTAAATTTTCAATTCTCTATATTAACTTCGCGCCGGCATGGTTCTGTCTGTCGTTTGTTCGTCTGTGGTTGAATCTTGCATCAATTTTTAGCCCAATTCCCAAAGCCCATATAATTGGCGTTTGACGCGTGGCGTAAAATTATGTTTTTTGAGGTGGGGTCAAATTTACAGTTAACCCACTTTCCACGCGCTACACGCGGCTCCTGACACGTGTCCCACGCGGGATCTTAGCGGGAAATAGCCCAAGAAACTGAGTTGCTCACAAAATTTTAGCACTCTAGGTCGCGTGAAAGGCGCCCACAAGAACCACAAAGAAGTCGAAAAAACGGAAAGACAGACAAAGGCAGGTTTAATAAAAGTTTTTTCAAAATTTAGGTACAAATTCAATACCCAAAAAATTGGGTAAAACACATAAGTGAAAGTGATGAATTAATATGAAAAAGTAATTTGGGCCATTGCGTTCGATGATAACTCCACTGTCCACTCTATGGTAGAAAACCAGTTTTTCAAGAAATGGACTGCCGCATGAAATTTTTTTAGAAGTTAGTTTGTTGCTGCTGGTGGTTTGGATATTGAAAACTGATAATTATTGTTTCGGTGGTTTTCCAGCAAGTATCTTTGCACGTATATTTATTTTTTATTTTATTTCGATTAATGTACCAACCGAAATCACTGAGAAAAATCACAAAACATGACTTATTACCAATGAAAATAGAAAATCGAAATTCCTTTCGACTTTTTTCTTACGCACTTATCTAGTGTTGAATTAAAACGCAACTTTTAATTGATTCACACAATACAAAAATGTTGGAAGCCACAAATTCAATTTTTCCAAAATTATTTTTGGTGGATGATGATGACGAAGATGTATCTACTTTTCAGGCTTTCTGACTTTTTTCAACCTCCTATCACAAATTTCACATATAACGTCAAAAAGCAAAGAAGAGCGATAACAAGAATGACCAGTACGGCTATGGCTATGGCTAGCCGTTTTACTATTATGCTTATCAGAGAGACAAGGCACACAGGCTTGATGTGATTTCACTTCATCGCAATCCATTTCATTTCGTTCTATTTCAATTTGTAGTCTTATGTCGTTTTCTTTTCACACTTACAACTGCACGAAGTCTGACCAGCGTTGCCGTACGAAACAAAAATTCCGTGTCACAATTGAAAAAAAAAATGTAAAAGAAAGCAATACCCTCTATATGTGAGACGGGTTCGATTTTCTGTTTTAATATTATGTAAACTAGAAAAACTTAATTAGCGGAGGAACTGCTAGTTAGTAAACAAAGAGGTCTGTTTTCAATTTACTTTAATTCTAGCGAAAATAATGTAAAAGACTCTTCTTCAAATATTTAGTCATTCTCACATATTTCGAATATTTTTCTAATTTCATGAAATAATATTTTTTTCACAATGAAAAATTAGTGAAAATAGATTGGTTTTTTGGAAAAAACAAACAACTTGACAGCCAAAAAATCAATCTGAGCCAGATTTAAAAAAAACGACATTACATTAATGTCATTGGTTTTGTTTATGTAATTTCGAATAAAAAAATTATTTGGTTATTGCAAGCGGTATACTAGTTTTCTGTTTGAAACATGAAAATTTCAACTGAGTTTTAACTGTGGAGCTTTATTTAAGCAAATTTAAATTTGTACACTAATGAATAAATTTGCAATAAGTACATTGGGCTTGACAATATAACATGAAATATTTTTGCCATGAGTTAAAACTCGTACAATTTGCTGCAATAAGTTATAACATGGTTTACATTTGTTTAGTGGTCATCTTGAAAATTAGGTCAAAACCGCAGTATTCGTTTTTTAACAGTAATTTTTATATATTGGTGCCACTAGAACTCGATAACTTGTGCAATTTATTATAGCCGTATTTTATTTGCCGAGGAACAACAACAATTGCACTGTCGAATTCCTTCTTTGGAATTGTGAAAACCTGCTGTTTGGTTGGTTTTGGCTGGTTTTGACATTCGAATTCCGAACTCGCTCGGCAAATAAAATGCAGCTTATATTGATTTGATAATTATAGCCGCGTTCGATTGGACTGAATTAACTGTATTGGTAGCTGTAACAGAAGTGAAGAGACTGTTCGATTGACAACTCTTTACTTCAGTTAGAAATGGCCAACTGAAGTAAATGAAGAGGTGTTCTGCTGAGAGAAAAGGAGAGGTGTAACTCCATTAACTAAAGTGAAGAGTTGTACTCTTCAGGCCAATCTGCTGCACCTTTCGGTCAGATTAATAGGAGATGGTTTGACAGTCAAACCAACATTCAAGCTCTAATTTTCAAAGAGGAAAGATGGACAACAAATAAGAAGGTTGTTTGTTGCTTATTCTTGCTATACGCCGTCTTTGGGTCTGTTTTATTATACAACCCGAGCGAGCAGTGCACGTCAAAAATTTACACTGTGTTTTTTTATTCAACCAGGATAATTTTAATCTGTACTCTGTGTTTTTTTTTGTGAACCGAGCACGACACGGTGTACACACAGTTTACTATTTTTTACTCTGAAATGAATATCAGCGTAATGCAGAGTAAGAGCGAGTAAAATTACACAGTGTACGCACCGAACATTTTTACGCCGTGCAACATTCGCTCGGTGTACTCCGGGTAACTATACTCGCTCGGGTGGAATAAAATAATAGACCCTAGTATTTTTTCATAATTTCTACCAATTTACGATATCCATAATATTTGCGATTTTATGTCACGATTCCACGTCTCGAAAAAGTTGATACATGGAAATTTATGACTGTTTTTTTTTTGTCGGATTAATCGATGATATGAGCTGCATTTTATTTGCCGAGCGAGTTCGGAATTCGAATGTCAAAACCAGCCAAAACCAGCAAAACAGCAGGTTTTATATATCCAAAGAAGGAATTCGACAGTGCAATTGTGGTTGTAATCCCTTATTCCTCGGCAAATAAAATACAGCTATGATCGTTTTACTCTAAAAAAAAAAGCAGAATGTTTTTTGACGGCTGTAGTTGTTTGTTTGTTTGTAAATTCTTCAAACATGAGCCTTGACTACTACTGAGCATTCAGATGAGAAATAAAACTTTTCTCTGATACAAAATAAAGAACAGATAATTTTTTTGATCTGATAGATCTGATGCGAGAAAAGAGCAATTTCTCTCCGATTTCTCAGACATCAAACGAAAACACGCCCGTTAATTTTTTTCCCCTAAAAACTCTACCCCAGAGCGCGCTCGACCGAAGAATTTTTCAAAAGGCACGAGAGGCGAAAATCTTTTTACATTTTTTTGTTGCATGTGTTGTTGTTGTGCTAGTATAAAGAGGGGTAAATCTCCCAAAATATACAGATCTGTTTTCGCTCTACGGTAGAGTCGTTTTGAAGGGGTAACGAACAACTTCACTGCAAAAAAAAAAATCTGGGGCAGAGTTTTAAGAAAAAAAAAACCGACATAATACTGTGGGGGTAATACCTATGACAGACTGGCATACTAGAACAAGTTTATCGTTTGTAGTTTAAGATAACTGTTGATGGTGACACACTTAATTCTATTCTCGGTTAGTTTACAAAAGAGAGGAGATTATAGTTTTGTTGAGCGAAAGGACACTAAACCTGCTTAAATATTATGTATAGGCTGGAGTAAGGACTATTACTTATATTGCTGCTGCTGACGCCCATGGCTAGCAACTTTTATTTAACTAATCAAAATTTTCCATCAAATGTCAAAATCAGCTGTAGTGAAATCTTTCAACTGCAATAAACGAGTTCCGCATTAATTAGTTTATCAAAAATAAAACTAAAAAAGGGACTTAATCTAGTTTAAGTGTGCCAGTGTGTCAAGGATATAAAACTTATATCGCTTGTTAGTAGCAAATATTTGGCAATTGAAGAAAAGTACGGTGAAACAAGATCAAACCAACTTTAAGTTTTTAAGGACAAAAAAAAATAAATTTAAGAGCATTACGTGCCCTGCCCTTTCAGCAGGGAAAAATTTCTTTAGAGCATTTTTGAAAACTCGTTTTAGTAGTTGCTCTACTTCTATACACTAACATCAAAATAACGTTTGTACGCAAAGAAACTGCTGGCCCTCATAACACACTCTGCTCACAACCAAATGTACTCGGAGGCGACAGCAATCGCGAAGCAAACCAATAAGTAGAACAAATTAGCAAACACCCAACAAGTTTTTTTTTGCGCATACTTACCTCAAACAGGGATAGCAAATCGTCTAAATATGGATCTCTCCGTTTGGATGCAGTCAATTCCAAATTCAATTGCTTAGCAGATTTAAGGAATTCATCGAATGCTTCTGTCTCGTGTAGTTCAGCTGCGCAATTGCTCCATTTCCGATCTATTAATAAAATGAAAAAGGATAATAAATTTTGCTTATGCTGGTGGAATTGTGCAACGTACCAATACTTAGGAGAAGCAAAAACGACTGCTTGACATTTTTCTTGTAATTAATTTTCCAAACTTTAAAGCAATCATCACCATGGATGAGACACCCTATACAGCTTTCAATTTCACCTTCATTCAATTGCAGATCATCAATTTCACGGAATAGCGTTAGGAAAAGGTTTGAATGCTTATCGCAGCTTTCGATGTACTTTTTCTGCAAATGATACCATGTAAAACATGTTATGCGTTAAAGGATAAAGAAAAACAGAAACTAACCAAAAATAGTTCACAGCTCTCAGAAAGCATTTGTTGGCATTCCTTGGAAATACTGTATTTCGCTTTAAGTGCATTGTATGTTAGGAAAAATTCGTTTTGGGACTGATTTAACCTGAAATTCACAAACAAACAAATTTGCAAATCTACTGCCAGCAAGAAAGTTAGCAACTTACTTTTCGGCCTTGGAAGCGGATGACAGAACCTTGTGGATGTACTCAGTGACATATTTCGAGTAGCTCTTTATTTCTAACACTGGTAACATGAGATTTTGCCAAACTGTCAGACGAGTAGAATGTATTAAACATTAAAATTGAAAATTTCAAAAATTAGATATTTTTGTCCTACCCTTAATCCCAGTATTGACATCATGGAATCCTCCTTGACCAATAGACCAGAGGATACTTAAACCAATGTTGCTACGATTTTGATAGGAATTTCGAAGGATGGCAGTTTTAGCGAGATTCTTCGAGCAGATTTCTGGCCAATTCTGACCGATAAGCTGCAGAAGAAGCTAAAAGAAAATCGAAGCAATGGTTATTAGTGATTCTAAGCATACAAAATTGTAATCTTTTACCTTGTATCCAATAATTGCTTGGTTCTTAGATAGATCATTAGCCGCACTTACAAGTAGAGTATCATAAAAATATGTCAGATTAACTTCACCGACAGAGGTAAGAATTTGGATTAATGCATTCTTAAGATTCTTTGGAACGACATTGCTGGGATAAAGAATGGACTTTCCTGAGAACACGGGGTCAGAATCGAAGTACAAATTAGAGTTAAAATAGGCAGCAACCTAGAAAGACATTTAAAGAACATTAGGAACTATAACTCTATACATCCTATTGTACAAACACACACCCCCTTTAGCCAGAGTAATTCACTTCCTGGGAATGTGCTCTTCAGGTGTTCTAAGTGAGCGCTCAGGTCCTCGGGTGTGATTCTCTGCAAACCGGTTTCAAGGTTCTTTGCCCGTGGTACACTTGCAACTTTCTTTGAATCATTGTTGCTCGCTTGATCCTTTTGCGGTTGAGTATTTGGTTTAGCAACAGTTTTTTTAGGAGATTTCGATTTATTAGATCCACCTTGAGTCTTAGGTGGTGATTTCTTTTCCTTGCTGGTGCTACTTTTACCGTTGGTTGTGAAAATATTTTTATACGCATGCGATGGAACTAAAATATTGAAAAAATAATTACAAATCATATTTAATGTCCGTTTGGAAGTCTTACGAATCTCTTCAAGTTTCGGTCCGGCAGCCGTCAAGCGTTTCTTTTCCGTGTGCGCCTCGACTTTCTTCTCGAGATTTCTTTGCTTTTTAGATTTGGTAACAACTTCCCATTGACTCGATGACATGATATTGATAGAAACAAAAACAAGTTAAATAAAAACCAAAATCTAAGAACAATTAATCGTTAAAATAAAACAACCAATAAAAAAAACCGATTGTCACTAAAGGCTCACTGGACTTGACACTGGTGACGGTGAGTGGTGACGACGACGAGTTTTGTTTAATGCAAGTTGATGACAGAGAGCGATCAAATGACGTTGACAACTTTTGACAGTTGCGATTAAATGAAAATACGAAAGTTGCCAGCTCTTTGTTATTCCGATTTAATGTTAGTAGGATTAAAGATTTAATTAAGTATTAAAATTTGAACATTATTTTTAATTGGAAAAGGTACTTCTCAAATATAATTAAAAAGATCAAAACAAACTAATTTCAAAGGAATTAGTAGACCGTATAATCATTTGAAAAGTACGTATCCAATATAATTCAAAAAATCGCATTAATGAAAACAAACCGAGACTTCATTTAACTGCATTTAACAAAAAAAAATTGTCTTCCGTTTATAAAAAGCGAAAAAAAAATGATTTGATTTAGGTTTTCGTGCAAGACAGAGATAGACAGTAAGTAACCTCGCGAGGAGACTTATTTGAATAAGTCAGGTTCCACAAATAAGTCTTCGTTTCGACTTATTTCCGACTTATTATAATATTTTCCGCCATCTTAAATAACTCAGTAAAACCGTCCGTATTGATTCCATAACTTCATTTGACAATAAAATCAAAATAAAAAATGTGTCTCTGTCATACGTTTTTGTAATTTTGAAAATCAAATTAGATTTTTTTTTTTGTAAGGCAAACGTCTTAGAAATGAAATATAAACTTTTTTCTATCCGACCACTTCTACTCCTGTTATGAATGATTTAAAAAGAAAAAGATGTGAGCTTTTGCTGGTCTACTTGTTTATTTAACTTAAAATAAAGAATTAAAATTTTAAAAAAATTAGAATAGAAAAGCAGGATCCTACTTTTAAGTTAATTTCATCTGGTTATTTATGCTGTTTCCGAAACGAAGACTTATTTCAGACTTATTGACTAATTTCAGATTTATTGACTTATTAGACGTCTTCATTAATAAGTCTGTAAAATCGTCCGATACACTAATTTTAACGACAAAATCAAAATAAAAATCTTACCTCTCTCACACATCTTTATAATTTTGAAAAACAATTTTGATTTTTTTGCAAGACAGAGTGTTTATTTTATTTCATTCTAAATAATCCAATTTTGACATGAAACGTACTTTTATTCATTCTTTGCATGCTATTCTTTTTGGCTATTCTTTTATCTCTTCGCAAAGTTAAGAACATATTCTTTTTAAACTACATCGATAGGTAGAATAAACAGAATACTCGTTCTTGTGTACCATTGTGGTTGCAAAGCTAAACTGTTTAATTAATAATTTTCGTTTTTTCTGGTGTAACATTTTTAAATTTTTATAATGGAAAATATTTCTAAAAAAGTTATTATTAATTAAATATATTATTGCTATTTATTTTTTATTTAATTTTATCGTAACATTTATAAAATATGCGGTTATGTTTCCGTTTAATTTCAGAAAAATTTAAGTGGAGCCCGCGAGATAAAAGGTGTCTCATTAACCTGTTTACTGTGACTAATTACACAATTTTGAAATATCACACAACACAACAGTCACTAGACGATTGTCAAATAAAAAAGGCTCTTAAAAAGTTTTCCGTTTATTCTATTACTAGCTGACCCGACAGACGTTGTCCTGTCCCACTTTCAATAAATTTGTTTGTGATCGTTTTGTGATCTTGTGAAAAGCTATTCGCTTTGCGATATCGCGTCACAGTATTAGTCACATCATTGTGTTACATTTTTTAACACAACACTGAACTCACACCCACTGACCTCCCGCCCACTGACCTCCCGCCAACTGACCACCCACCCATTGACCTCATACACACTGACCCACCGCCCACTGAACTCACAACCACTGACCTCCCGCCCACTGACCACCTAGCCATTGACCTCATACACACTGACCCACCACCAACTGAACTCACACCCACTTACCTCACACCCACTGACGCTACGCCCACTTACACCCGCGTTTCCCGGCTGCCCAATCCCACTGACCCCCGTCCACTGACGCCACGCCCACTTACACCCGCGTTTCCCGGCTGCCCCATCCCGCTGACCCCCGCCCACTTACATCCCGCCCACTTGCCACTTGAATTTTCCATAAATAAGAATTTTCGGAAAAAAGACACCAGCGCCACGCCACCTATCGGGTCCAAATTTTGTCAACGACTTTCTTTTTATTTAAATATTATATGGTGTGAATTTGAGCCAAATCGTTCCATAAATAAGAATTTTCAGAAAAAAAACTATACCAGCGCCACCTAGCGGGTTTTTTAATAGTTATTATGCTATTCCTGGCGGAGACAAATCCAACAAAACAAAAATCATAAAAATCGGTCCAGCCGTTCTCGAGTTATAAATGGTGTAACTAACCCGACTTTGTTTTATATATACAACTAGATGTTGTTCTTTTATTAAATTTCATTCGGAATATTTTTAGGTCACGTTTAAATTAACTATTCCCTCTACGTCGTTCTGTAGAATGAAATAAAGAAAACATTCAGACATAAAAATAACTCACCTCGCGAGGAGACTTATGGCTCTTCCGATTTGCTGGATAGTGTTAAGATTTCTCTCTCATGGTTTTGGTTTGACGTTCTATTAGCTTTATGGGTATGGTTTGATTTTGGGTTTTATTTGCAAAGTTTGTTAACCCACTCTGTAACTTTTCTACCCGTCGGCAATCGATGGTTAAGGTTTCGAAGAAGGCGAAGAGAGACTAATTTCTCGGTTTGTTTTTGACATTTTGGTTGGTTTTGGTTTGGCGTTCTATTAGCAAAGCATTCACCACGAAAACCAAGAAAACTCTGTTAATTTGACAGCTTACCCGTGGATTTGGTGGTATGTTATGAATAAGTTAGGTTCCACAAATTAATTTTCGTTTTGGATCCAATCTGCTGTTAATTTTTTTCTTCCTTGCCGAAAACAAAACACAATCCACAGTTAAATTGATCATACATGCACGAATTCTATATTAATTACTTTGAAACGTTATAACGAATGAAATTACTTAAATTACACGTTCTTTTCGGCGTATTTGAGTTTAACAAATTGAACTGGATCCGCGTTGATGGAGTTCTATATACATACTACATTATGTACTTCAAAATGTTACAGTCGAGTGTTACAGGCATTACGTGTACAGTGTACGCCGACTTCATTGCAGAAACTTTTTTTAAACTGTAGTAATCACTTAAAAAACATTTTTAACCATTTTAATTTTTTAATCAATCAGTTTTTGCAAATCGATTAATATGTAACGGTTATTTGTTATGGAAGCTCAAACATGTTCTATATGAAACGTATCCTCGAGTCATTTTTTTTACACTCCGATAGTTTTCAGATAACATCTTTTTACTCTAAAAAAACAGAATGTTTTTTGACAGCTGTAGTTATTTGTTTAATTTATCATGAGAATTGTCGACTACTATAGATCATTCAGAAAAGAAATAGAACTATCACTTTCGCAACACTTTCAGAGAAAAATATTATCGAATTATCTCTCTCAATGGAAAAACTTTATACTTAAGACTAAAAAGATTGGCAAATATGTGTTTTACCGAATTTTAAGGGATTTTGAAATTTTTACTTTTTTTATTGGCGTACGATAGCTAAACCGGAAGTTTGATCATGTTGTACTTGGTTCATGTGGTTTTTCATATATTTGAGTGAAATATATGATTGAGTTTTTCCCATACAAAAACATGTGTTATATAGCAAAGTGCATTGTAGGTTGTACTTTGTTAGGACTTTCAGAGACTGAAAGCCCTTATTGAGAAGACCACAAAAACCGCAATTTTGCTTGAAAGAGACGCCTCCTTTAGGAGAGAGTCTTCCAATTTTTTGAGTTATTTTAGGAAAAATACATTAATTAGATTGATGGATATAAGGGTATTAATTGATATCAAATAAAAGGTAAGTAGAATACATTTCATTGTAAAAAAATATCGGTTTAATCAACCCGCATCGACAGAGTTATAGACAAAACATTATTTTCCCATTAAAGTTCAGCAGGGGGCTTTTTAAAAGTAAGTGGGCCTTAATATTGTTAGAAAATGAAAGGTAAAAATTACTTCTGCACAGCCATACCATTTGCTAATAGTATGACTGTGTAAAACTCCTATCTAAATATAAATTAATTGAGCACACTTTACTTTACAGTGTGTCCATAACGTTCAAAAACGCCTTTTAAAAGGATAAACTCATATCATAATATAAATGTATATAAATATAAACAAAAAAAACAAAAAATAAATAGTATAAACAAAATAAGCTAGGGAATCATATCATCTCTTGTTGTAGTTTTATTAAATAAGGATTGGGTCACGCCAACCCCCCTCACATCCATCAAACCAATTAGAAAAATTCACTTTTCCTAAAACAACCCAAAAATTTGGAAACCCCTCTCAACTAAAGGGTTTCCAAACAAGATTGCGGTTTTTGAGGTCTGCTTAATAAGGGCTTTCAGTGTCCGAAAGGCGTAACAAAGTAAAACTTACAATGCACTTTGCTATATAACACATGTTTTTGTATGGGTAAAACTCAATCATATATTTCACTCAAATATATAAAAAACCACATGAAGCAGGTACAACTTGATCAAACTTCCGTTTTAGCTGTCGTACGCCCATAAAAAAAGTACGGCAGCGTATCAAAAAACACCGAAACGAAAAGACACCGAAATAAAAAAAAATGTATTTGTTACACATCTTTGTGATTTTGGAAACCAAATTAGATTTTTGTGCAAAATGAATAATGCACCTCGCGTTAATTTTTGAATAAGTTAGGTTCCACAAATTCGTTTCGAAAAGAGCCTTTTTATTATAAAATAGAAACGCGTTAGCGATAAAGATATACATTCTTACCCAAATAATTGACTCCACCTTCATTGCAATATGTTAAGTGTCTTTTTTGTCTCTACAAAATTCGACCCCAAACATGGTTTTATTTAAGCAATAGTCGTTGTTAACCACAATTTAATGCTTGTGTGTAGATTATAAACGAAACGCGATCTTAAACAATCAATAAACAGGTTTGGTGTGACGGAAATTATAGTTCCTTTTACACATCAGTGAAACAACCTAAGAAAATAAAATTGATACCATCAACGGTGTAAATTTGTATAGAAAACAAACAACCAAACATATTTTCAAATTTATAAATAAGATTAAAAAATTACAAAGTACAAACACTATTATTTTATATTGCACATATTAAGTTCTTACATTCGATTTGTTAGTTTGTCTTTAAAAATAATATTATTATAAAATTGATATACTCAAAATATAGGAATTTCCTCTAAGGTGAAGCCATCTCGTTTAAGGCAAATGCATATTAGAATATAACCATAATAACCGCCTGGGATGAACATAAGTATTCCAAGCATTAATAGCGGCCATGCACGATCTTGGTACTTTGCGTCATAGTAACCAGTTGATATAAGAATTCCAAAACAAAGACAGGCCTTCAGGAAAATATTGCAATAATCGAGTAATTTTATTAGTTTTTAATTAAGATTGCGCTCATACCACGCCTGCACATAAAAATCCCAGGATAAAGAGGATTGGTTTCCACGGAAATTTCTGAGGTGGCTTTAAGAATTGCGATTCCGTGTACCCATCTGTTTCGCATTCTCCATCACCATAACTATGACTGGATGAGCTTGAGGAGCTTGAATACTCTGTGGTTCCATTGACAATCGTTCGTCGGCGGGACATTTTTTCGCAATTCTTTTTTGTTTGCCGTTTAAAGACTTAAATCCTATATGCGAAATAAATTGTAAATTACAAAGGTTTATTAAAAATATTTTCTGATAAATTCTTACTATAGATGTTGTCGGCCTTTCTTCAGATATTCTATTTTAGGAAATTTATTTTTAATGCAACCCTAGCTAATATGGAATTAAAAAAAACAAGTAAAATACTACTTTCTTTATATTTCGCCTGCCTTAGCCTTTGTTTACAATTGGACTCTCTTCTTTCATGTTGTTATTTTGTATTGTGATTGTCAAGTTATTGCAGCGGACAATTATGACAGTTCCCGACTTCTCGTAGTGATGCCAAATTCACAAAATATTATCGGATTTAATGGGTACCTACAGCGGGTGAAATAAACTTTCATAATGGAAAAACTGAATACTTAAGTCTTACAAGATTCCAACATAACGAGAAAAAATTGTTTGTTTGTCAAAACCAAAATTCATACAATCTTGTAAGTCTTAAGTATTGAGTTTTTAAATTGTGAAAGCTCCCTAATGTAAACATGTAAGGCCTTCATTGTTACTACGCTTCGTATTCTACATTATTACGCAATTATTTCGAAATAATATAAAACTTAATCCGCGTTACTTTATAATTTTTTTTATTTAGGTTGTAATGTCAAAATCAGAAATAAACATGAAAGTGTGTAATAGAATTTTCGGTCGGTGTTTTTTTTTTTTTTTTATAATTCGCGCACGCTTCAAGGGATCCGCACCCTTATAATGCTCGGCTATATGCTTGGCACAGCGTGGGCGTTAAGGAAGAGGAGGAGAAAAGAGGAGATGTCTATGAGCTTGTGTTTTTAATGCCTGTGGATCATAGTTTCATATATTACAAGAATCCTAATTTTTCAGCTAAAAGCATTAAACTAAGCTCAATATTTTTTGCTTCTTTCTTTATTGTAACTTCAATTTTAACACTAACAGAGAAATATACATATTTTGCTTTGATGTTGATATTTATAATCGGCTGTTCTAGTTATTTATTCAAGTTACTAGCTACAATTTTTAACTTATGTGAAACCTCCAACCAAAAAGTGGATTATAGTAAGCTGAATGAAGAAGATTTTCCTATATATACTATTTTATTGCCTGCTTTTAAAGAAAGTGCAGTGATAGAGCAATTGATCGAAAGCATTGAAAGTTTGGATTATCCAAAATCAAAATTAGATGTGAAGCTTCAGGTAGAAAGTGATGACCAGGAAACGCTAGCAGCTATAGAAAAGTAAACTTTACCGCAGTATTTTGAAGTAATAAAAGTACCTCACTCTTTGCCTAAAACAAAAGCCAAGTCATGCAATTATGCTATGAGCTTTGCCAGAGGAAAGTATGTGGTAATATATGATGCGGACGATAAACCAGACCCATTGCAGTTAAAAAAGATTGAATTAAAGCAATTGATTGAATTTGAATTCAGTGCATGTAGCGTTTACGTAATAATGGTAGAGTCTTTTATTTTTAGACTCTACATGCGCTGCTGAATTGAATCGATTTATTATTTAATTTTTTTTATCAATTGTATATTGGTAACGCAATGTTAATTGCATGCATAAATTTAGAACTAATTGAATCAAAACAATTTTATTTTATTATAACCAAAAACTTTTTCTGTATTATCTGTTGAAAGTAAAATAACGGTACAATCTACAGCTGTGAGGAAATCCTAATTATATTTTACTTTTACTTTTTAATTTTTTACACGACAAAACCAAAATGTTCCAAAATCTTTCATCATCATCATATTTGGCACTACAACCGGGGTCCGGTCCAGGCTTCCCGCAAAAAGTCTCTCCACCGGTCCCGATTTTGAGCCGATGTCATCCAGTTTTGCATCCCTAAACTCTGGGCGTCCTGGATACGAGGCCAACAATTCTCCGTAAGACTTTCTCTCGAACGCGGCTAAGAGATCAGAATAGTTTTTGCTAAGCACCCAAGTTTCGGATCCATATGTAAGTACTGGTGTACTGGTATGACCATTGTCTTATATACCAGCAGCTTGGATGTAATGGTTAAGTTCATGGATTTGAAGAGTCTAGACAGACTATAGTAGGTTTTGTCTGCTTTAAGCAACCCTGCGAGTATTTCTGGTTCCATGCTCCACTATTTTAATTGCGGGACCAATGTTGGATCTTCTACTCGCAGACGTGGCCTCCATTTACTTTGTTTTGCTCTTATTTTTGTGCAGCCCCAGACTTGGTGCAGCCTGCTCGATATGGATGAAAGATTCCTGTATAGCTCTTGAGTTTCTCCAATGATGCCAATATCGTCTAAGTAAGTAATATCTGAATGGACTTATAGGGGATTGTTCCTCTCGCCGTTACGTCAGAGTCTAGGATCACTCGGATGTTGAATGGACTTGATAGTAATCCGGATATTTTTACTTGCTTACAACAATGGTCCTGGTTAACCTACACATGTAGTTGTGTCAGTTGTGTGACCAATGATGACTTTAGCGTATGGGACTATCCTGTCTTGAAGGATGGAGGAGAAAATCTTATACGCGGTACTCAACAACGTTATACCACGATAATTGTTGCATGTTGTGATATCTCCTTTCTTATGTATGGGGCACAGGATGCCTCTTCGCCAGTCTTCCCATACTTGCACTATTATTTCATGAATTTCTTGGTGTATTTTAATCAGTTCCACTGGGATCCCATCTGATCCTGCAGCCTTATTATTTTTGATCCGATTTATCGCTCTGCTAACTTTGTCTATGCTTGGTGGCGGCAACATAGTATGGTATTCGGTGATTGGTGGAGCCTTCAATTCTTCAGTTAGCTGGCCATTTAGCAAGTCATGAAAAGCCTCTGAAATCTTTAAAGTTCTGAAAATGTATTTCTTGTTGATGATGCCATTCTGAGTCAATTAAACGAGTTTTTACATTTTGTTCCTCATTTGAAATTTTTAGTTTAAATTCTAAATTACTGCGGGTAGAAATTTGTTAATTGTCAAAACTTTTGTTACTTTACTTCTCTTTAACCTTTACTCGCGCAGGCGTATTTTCTGCACCACTTGATCTAAAAGTATCGCAATTTCAAAAAGCATGCTACTACACCTCTGCAGCTGTAGATATACTTTTATTTTCTAATAACATTCGCTAGTTTATAACTGTATATAGTTAGGTTAATCTGATTTGGACGTTAACAACCTGGAAGGAAAAAGAAATGCCAATAAGTATGTAATTAAAAGCTGAGAAGCCCTACCTTACCTTTATCGAAGTTTGCATGAGTTTAAACTCCACGCGCCAAACGCGACTTGTGACACGATTCACACGCGGGATCTCATAAGTGTATCATGACACTAAGCTGCTATCTAGATTGTGTGAAAGTTGGATAACAAAGACCTCGAGGAAGCAAAAAAAAAACACTTTTACAATCATCACATGCATCACACGTGTTTGCGCCACGCTTCTCGAAAATTCCATACAAGACTAAGCTAATACATTTTCGTCGTATGAAAGTTGCTTAAAAAGGACCTCAAAGAAGTTGAAAGAAAAACACTTTTACAATTTTGACACGCATCTCACGCGACTAGCGACACGCGTCACACGCTGGATCTCAGTCATTTCCTATGACACTAAGCTTCAGCTCTCTAGGTCGTGTGGAAGTTGCTTAAAAAGGACCTCAAAGAAGTCGAAACAAACAGACAAGCAGGGGTCAAGTCAAATTATAAAAAAGTTTTAGAAAAGGTAGACAACTAACAAATAAACAGATTTTTATTGATCTTGTCGTTGTCACACAACATAATACTCGTACATAATGCTAATTGTTTTTGTGATTTGAAAAGTTGCTATAACCATATGCCAATTTTCATTACCGAAACAAGCAATCCAAAAATCCAAATATGTGTGGTAAACAGCAAAAACACCACCTGTCTAGGACACATGTGGTTGCACCTATTGACTATTTTTGTGAGTTCAAGATGAGTATCGGAACGACAGTCGTGCAGTCTGCAGTGACTTTGAACGCATTTGTTCTCAGGATACTTATATAGACTGAAGTGCATACACAAGTGCCTGATAAAAATGTGTTCTGCCTTGGCAATGCCAAAATATTTAATATTTTTAGAAATTAAAAAAATATATACATATAAGTATTTTTTTTTTATTTTGCTTGTATATATTTAAATTAATTAACGATTTAGGCGACCAGAACAAGATAATTAATATCTATATGCAATACTATTACATTTTTGTTGTTGAACAAAAAATTTTATATGAAAATACTATTGGTTGATATGTTCGTATAAATTTTTTTATAAATTAGAACCCACCTTCTGGTTTGCTAACAAATAAAATAATTGTTTTGCTAATTTTCTCCTGTGTTCGAATAAACATGTTTTGTGCTATGCCAAAATAAAGACACCTTTAGCAGTTAAATTAGGTCTTTGCTCTTTCTAAGTACGCCCAATTGCGGAAATTATTTGTTGTTTAGTACTGGGTGGGATTAGAGTAATGTTTAATGTTCATGTCAATGTAACTCGTTTGCTCTTTCTGTTATGTCTGATTTTATTTAATTTCTTCATAAACAGCCAAACCTTTATCTTTATAGAGTGAAATAAAATACAGCCATCTTCACAGAGAATGCTAGAAATAGGCTGCAAAAAAACATTGGAAACGAATTTTGTATTTGTCCAGTTTTTAGTACATGTATACCTTTAAGAGTCCCCGCACACTAGAGACTTTCTGTCGACCGATAGTTTAGTCGCGCTCTTAATCAGTATGAACATGTATGCAAGTGCGCTGACTTACTACAACGATTTGGTATCGGCCGATAAATAAGTTTAATGTGCGACACGATTGCCTTTAAACTACAGTATCGGCAAACTATCGGCCAACTGCTTAATCAGTATGGCGCTCTTCCACGCGCGCACACTTACCGATTTTTTAGTCGGCCGACTCAATAATTCAGTAATGCCTGATGCCTGAAACACAAACTCGCTTCAGCTTCGGCTTCGTTGCGTTACGAGCAACCGCTTTGAATTTGCTTTAAATTTGCTTTAAATGACATTTCTCATATAACAAATTTTCCCGTACAGAATAATTTTGTCCCAATCTCCTTTACTGACCTTCTCCTAACAGCAGATACTTACTATCACTATTTATCTCAGCAGCCCCGAAAACTATGGGATCGACACTAATATCGATCACCCCACCTACTGACCACACCAAACGACCCGCTCCCAATCTCTATTCACCTTAGCGACACCGCTCACCCCTACGAATGTGCTCCTGACACTATTCACCTCAGCTACACTGGATATCAGAAGGCCCCACCCTCCAACAACACCCGATTAGTCAGCACCATTCTATCCAGCACAATTTAGCACGCCGATCCCGAAAACTATAGGCTCGAGATAATATCGGCTGCCACCCAAATCCCAAACACTTAATGTGTTATTTCAAAATTCTTTATTTTATATAAATAGATTCTAACTCTGTGCCTTGACAAAATATTGGTGCAACTCCTTTGAACGTGTGCAAATTACTTATATATAAATTAAAAAAAACTCATAAGAATAAGTGTGACGCGGGTTGGTTTAGAGGTTCTGTCGTCACTTCTTTGGTCTTCGTGCGATTTGACACCTGGTGATCTTGGTAGCCCCAAGATAATACTCAAGAGGTTTGGTGACCCAAATCTAGCGTAATTCTGACAGTCTTGCTGGTTTTTCGAGCACTCTCGATTAAAAGGCGTACATGTGAGCGATAAAACGGATAAAGATTGAAATTTAAAGGCCTAAAAACATAACACTTGACACAGCAATACTATTTCTTTAGTCCACGACGTAAGAAAATAAGTCTTAGCAGCGATCAAGGCCACTTTTATCTCATAAGATTGGGTATCACACGCGGAACTAAAAATTCAAGAGCAACTAGACGAATCACATATACACGTGTCATGGAAAACTTACAAAAAAAGGAGGAGTGGCCCAAATACGACTTTCTTTTACGGACGGGGCTGGAATCTTGTTTTTACTTTTTTTTTTATTTTTTACTTTCTTTTACATATTAAAAGGAACTATAGTAATCATAAAAGCACAAATACGACTTTCTTTTGCGGACGGGGTTGGAATCTTACTACGTGACCTGATTTGAACATAAACGCGATCGCGCGATGAGCGAACAACGCGATGTGTAGACGTTTGATCGCTTAATATCAAACGAGTTTGTTTTTCGACGCCCTACCGCGAAGTAGAAATGATAGAATTCGAAAAAAAGTTAATAAATGCTGTGTGTAGTAAATAGTGCTTCGATTGTCTCATTCCTGAGCACGGATTTTGGCCGCAAATGTGAAAAACGCACATCTTAACCGCAAGTTCGTAGTATTAGTAGATATTGTGTGTAGTAGTCAAAACCTTCTCTATAGAAAGCCCAACTCTACGCATACTAATGCTGTAAACCAAGACCAAACGCATATGTGTTTGTGGGATGTGAATACAGTGTACAAAAAAAATAAGTAGTCGCAAAGAGCGAGAAACGTAAGATGTGGTAGTGGGAAACAGAAAAATTTTATATGAATTTTGCTCTTTAGTTGATTACTAATACAAATACGTTTGGTCTAAATCTAAGCATGTATCTGTGTACGATAAGGCGCTTTTGACAACACAAGCTTCGAAGTAATTTAAACACAATCCAGATCAAGGGGCATCGACTCCTCTACCATAGGATGGGTCATGAGCATGCTAAGAAGCAGGAAGATTCAAGCCTCATTCGGCGAGGAAAGCATCACAATAGCGGCAACCAGAGGCTGCCCACAAGGTGGTGTCCTATCGCCCCTTCTGTGGCTATTAGTGATGGATCAGCTGCTCGCTAGGCTAGAAAACAACGGCCTAACTAATATTAGCTATGCAGATGACCTAGTCCTAGTAGTTCGTGGCAAATTCGAGAGCATGATAACAGATCGCATGCAGGTTGCTCTCAAATAAGTCAAAGACTGGTGTAAAGAGGTTGGACTAAGCGTCAATCCTGACAAGATAGTTTGCACCCTATTCACCAAAAGACAAAAAGTAACGCTACCAGCAATACATTTCCAAGGCAAAACCCTTCAATTAATGCCAGAAGCTAAATATTTAGGGGTATTGTTTGACAAAAAACTAACATGGAACCCCCACATATCATATATCACAAACAAAGCTAATAAAGCTTACTTTGCCTGTCAGCGTATGTTTGGCAAAACGTGGGGAATAAACCCGCAAATTACCCTCTGGCTATACCAAAGCATAATCAGACCCAGGATCACATACGCGGCCCTGGTTTGGTGGCCAAAAACAGAGCAATCAACGACACGCTCAAAACTGAACAAAATTCAAAGACTAATATGTCTAAGTGCAACGGGTGCAGTAAAGAGCTGCCCAACGGCAGCTCTGGAAAAACTTCTAGGACTTCCTCCCCTGCACATACACATCAAAAGCGAGGCTGTATCAAGAGCCACAAAACTAAAAATCCTTAAACAAATAAAGGCAAACAAACCAGGACACACCAGCATCATAACCAAAATAGACTTGGAATATGTAACTGTCCAACCATCAGACCTAATGATAAAAACTACTAATTTCAAAAGGAATTTTTCAATTAAAATACCCGATCGGAATCAAGTTGAAAATATCATAAGTACCATTCCAAACCATGCATCCATCTGGTATACAGACGGATCAAAAACAAACACAGGAACCGGAGCAGGAGTATTCGGACCCAGAATCACCCTACGAATACCCCTAGGTAGATCTCCAACAGTATTCCAGGCAGAAACTATAGCAATAGAAGCCTGCGTACTAGAATGTACTAAAAGAAAGTACAGAAGAACCGAGATCTATGTGATCTCAGACAGTCAAGCAGCATTGCTAGCATTAAGAGGTCCAGTCTTTTACTCTAAAACAACGTGGAGCTGTTTCCGCCACTTAGAAGAACTGGCCAAAAACAACAAAATCACACTTATGTGGTCTCCCGGACACTCAGGCATATCAGGAAACGAGGCAGCAGACCTATGCGCAAGAGAAGGCGCAGAAGGAATTTTCACTGGCCCAGAACCCAGCATTGCCTATTCCAAATGCCATATCAACAGAAAAATTAAAGAGTGGGAAAACGCTACTATCGAAGCAGAATGGAATTCTTCGTCTGGGATGAGACAAGCCAAGAAGCTTCTAAACTACAACATTAGTCATATGGACAGGGCCATCAAACTGGACCGCCATACACTAAGAACACTAATCTGGTATATGACAGGACATGGCCCATTCCAAGACCATCTTTTGAAAATAGGCAAATCCCGATCGGACCGCTGCCGATTCTGTAACGAGGCAAAGGAAACGTCAGAGCATATACTCTTCGTATGCGTAGCCCTCACCAAGAAAAGAATGAAACATCTCAAGGCCTATACGGTTCCATGGCCGAATGCCAGACCAATCGCATTGTCAGATGTGGTGGCATTCACGAAGGAACTGAACAACCACATAATGTGGTAAAACGTCAGGGACAATAGACCTAAAGGTCGCAGTGCTCAGGGCTGTTCGGCCCCACCTAATATAATAATAATAATAATCTGTGTACGATCGGAACAGTTGGGCTTTAGTCAAAACCTTCTCTATAGAAAGCCCAACTCTACGCATACTAATGCTGTAAACCAAGACCAAACGCATGTGTGTTTGTGGGATGTGAATACAGTGTACAAAAAATAAGTAGTCGCAAAGAGCGAGAAACGTAAGATGTGGTAGTGTGAAACAGAAAAATTTTATATGAATTTTGCTCTTTAGTTGATTACTAATACAAATACGTTTGGTCAAAATCTAAGCATGTATCTGTGTACGATCGGAACAGTTGGGCTTTCTATAGAGAAGGTTTTGTTCCGATCGTACACAGATCCATGCTTAGATTGAGACCAAACGTATTTGTATTTAGTAATCAACTAAAGAGCAAAATTCATATAAAATTTTTCTGTTTCATACTACCACATCTTACGTTTCTCGCTTTTTGCGACTACTTATTTTTTGTACACTGTATTCACATTCCAAAATACAGACGCGTTTTGGATTGGTTTACAGCATTAGTATGCATTGAGTTGGGCTTTCTATAGCGAAGGTTTTGTATACACCTCGTACGTATACGAACTGACATCTCACATTCAGGTGAGTTTTTCACATTTGCGGCCAAAATCCGTACTCTGGAAATCATTTCAGCTCAACCAACCTTAACAACCACTTCACATTTACTGAGGTGATCGCGAAACTCTGTCTTTTCGAGCACGACGACGTTTGGTCACGCGATCGCAATTAGGACACATACATTTAGATCGACGCGATGCATCCAACCATCGCTCATCGCCAGAACGCGAGATTACTGTCTAATTAGGACATAGCTAACGCGACATCTTATTCCGAAATTGCCATAGGCACGCACACACCAACAACGAAACATTCCACAAGCCAGCGATTGCCGTTCCCTTGGCAAATGTGGAATCAGCAATTTTCATCCCATCATGATGATCAGTCATTCAAACGCGTAGTTTTACTTTTAGAGATTAGTAATTTTGTAACTCAGTAGTATTTCAGGCTTAGTTTGATTTTTGTGGTTTTTTCATAATAATAATAATAATATTCGACCTTACATCTTCTATTTATAAAGGGTGTTCCAACAAGTGCGCCGGATCTCTTGTATTCAAATTCAATTTTTTGTATAAAAATTTTAAAGAAAAAACATATTTATTTTTGAATTAAGCAAACATGTCCATGTTCTTAAATCGCGTGGTCTGTACGTGACAAATGTCAAAAAAATCACCGTACAACTCGTATTAACAAAATGGCGGCAAATTTAAATCCGGCGCTCTTGTTGGGACACCCTTTATAAAATAGAGAATTTATTTGTATGTTTGTGCCTAACTAGCTCTGGAACGCCTTGACAAATTTCAACCAAACTTGGTATACATATTAGTTACTACCTGGAATCAAATATATGTGGTGGGGGGTAACACGTTTTTTTGGCTCCGAGAGGCGTGGCAGCCGATATTAGTGTCGGACCCACTGTTTTCGGTATCGCCGATACGAATAATACCGGTGGTACACTCCTGAGGGGGGTGGTGGTGACCGATATTAGTGTCGATTTAATAGTTTTCGGGGTCGCTGAGTTGAATGGTTATGATAAGACAGCTCTAGGGGGATTGGGTCGATAACTGAGGAAGTAGGGGGGACCGATATTAGTGTTGATTCTATGGTTTTCGGGGTCGCTGAGTTGAATGGTGATGGTACGACAGCTCTAGGGGATGTGGTCGATAACTGAGGGGGGTTGACCAATATTAGTGTCGATTCTATAGTTTTCGGGTTCGCTGAGTTGAATGGTCGTGGTAAGACAGCTATAGTAGGATGGGGTCGATACTTGAGGGGGATCACCGATATTAGTGTTCATTCAATAGTTCTCGGGACCACTGAGATGAATAGTGTTGGTAGGACACTCCTATGAGTGAGAAGTCTCCCCGATGGGAGGGTGACCGATATTAGTGTCGGCACAATACTGTGCGTAAAAGAGATGCCAGGCAATATAATTGAAGCGACTATCTTGACAGTGTGAAACAGTTTTTATCCCACGGATAGCACTCATTTCGACGGATATACCTTTTAAGATTGCAATTTCCAGTAAAACTTGCATTTTCGATGACGAGTATAGATTTGAGATCGCCATGTTTTTTTCCCACGGACAACTTTATTTGACCTAAGAATTTATTTATTCTTGCTCGTGAAGGTGAAACTAAAAACATTGTATACAACCAAGTTTTGTTTTAAATTAATATCTAATATATAAAAATTGTGTCTGTAAAGATTGGGATAGCCTTTCTCAGGAACCAGAAATCACAGGAAGCTGAAATTTTCATAATAGATTAGAATTTTAGCGGTTTGGGTTTTTGTTTTGGTTTGAACTCGCTAGGTGGCGCTGTTGTCAAAATATAACGATTTTTGTGTTTCTCAGCAACGAAGCATCTTAGGAACTTCAGATTTTAACCATAGGTTTGTTGCAAATTTGGTGGGTATCAGCCACACTTTTACACTGAATTTTATGAAATTTTTAAAATATATTATTGGCTGGTAGGGGAAAGTTATAGGTATAGATGGAAGGGGAGAAAGGTAAAATTTTAACATGAGATTTACAAAAGTATTTTAAAAAAAATGTCTACGTAAATTATTGGTAGGTGAGGGAAGGTTATAGGCTATAGTACTTCCGTCACCCCGGTGGTTCATGCGTGCGGGTAGCGAAGCGCCCGGGAACAGTTAGTAATGTTTGTTTTTTTATGTTATTTTATAATTTGAGTACTATAGCTATAATTTAAAATATTGTTTTTAAATAAAATAAACTGCAATTTTATTTTATAGATAGATATCATTCTTTTTTCTACCCCTGCCTAATAGAATGAATAAATACCTAGGCAACATCGGGTAATCAGCTAGTTATTTATATATCTACATTCTTGATGAAGTATTTGCCCTTCATAAACCAAAAATACATTTACTGTAAGAGTGACAATTTAGCGGCGGCATACGAATATACCTGCACGTGCATAAGACAATTTATGCCAAAAAGAGCCATTAATACAAAAGAAAAGTCGTCCAATGTGAATGTTCTGGAGCAATGCACGTGTCAAAATTTGGCCACTCCGCAACGTGGAACTAATAAATACATTCATTCCTCTGGGTGATTATTTTATGCATCATTCTGTACAAGTGAATTGCCATCATTCAACACGAAATTAGTCCCAAATGAAAATTTCATAAATACGGAAAAATCTGACCGACAACTCGTAGCTAATCGATCTGACAGTGCATGTGTTTGTGGTTCTTCCGTTTGCATAAGGTCTCTATGAGGCACCATCACATAATAATCGATGGGATAGCTCGATGTTTGCTCATATCTCATTGCAATGGATCTAATGAGATTCATTCAAGGACAGAGCCGAGCAGGTAAAATTAAGGCTTTAAAACCCTCTGAATAAAGTTTTGACTTCATTTTATATAACAAAAAGCTTTTAATTTAATATATTTCACTGTTTTGAGTTACATAAAACTAAAATAACGTAACCGTTATGTCGTGACTCTTAGCCAAGCAACCAGTGCCAATTTGGTTAGTTAGTAACATGGATGCGAGTACTCGTAATATGCCCGTCACTCTGGATAACGTCATCCTTCGTACGGTAAGCGTGCATACTGCATGATACTCGTAAATAATACTGGTGGAATTGGCTTGGTAGGTCGCTGGGTCACTGGTGAGTAATCAGCGTTAACGTTTTACTCCAAATCACTGTAGGACAGAAAATCAAAGGGGTTGTTAGGAATTGAATAATGTCATGGCCAGCACCAATCTATATGTGGCTACAGAGAATCATGCAGACATGTACACAAGTACAGCGTGGTATTTTTATGCATTTCTGGTCAGCAAAATCGAATGGGAAGACCAAGTGGAATAACAATCAAACAAAAGCACTGCATGAGGCGTTTTGTTCTGATTTTTTGTTTGTTTCTGTGTTCTGTGGAAATAGCCTTGACTTTTACTCTCTATAAATTAAGAGTTGTAGATGAACAGTTTAAAGCGACAGTAATACATATATTTCTTAAGTTAGTGTAGTTAACAGGTTCTTTCTTTTCAGACAATTTTCTCGCATCAAGGCTGTTCTCAGCTATTTTTTAAGATCAATCTCTAGTAACAGAATATAAAAGTAATATTTTAAACCCTTCTGAGCACTAAAGGAAAATTACGGTGCAAAAGCCACAATGGTATTATTATATTTTTTTAACTATTTAGTTAGTTTTCCCTACGGTAGCTGTAAATCAGATAATATTCTACGTTAAAAAAACAGATGATAATGTAACTTATTATATAAAATCTGCTAATAATTAATTAATTTAAAATTTATACAAGTTGTGTTTTTAATCCTTCAGTTTTTTGTGTTGAAAAGTTTACTATTTTGGTGTTTCTTTTTTTATTATTTTGCTTAACATCACAAAGAATTTTTCAAGAATACATTTTGGATTCATACATGTTTGCTGATTTGGATAACTACAAATCGTGATCGTGGACAAGACCGAACGTAGCTCAGCTTGTTAAAGAAAGCTAACAACTTTCTTAACAAGATCAAATTGGACTTTTATACAAGTATTTATTTAAGTTGAATTTTTTGGAAAGCCTATCGGCTCACTGATTTTTCGTGACTCTTTCGTTTGTAAGGCCTGGTACTACAAACGAATTCGTTGCGATTTTCTGTTGGGCTGTTGTCTTTTAAAAAAATCTTCTTTTTGTTGTAATTTTTAATTGTTTTTATTTTAATTTATTTAACATATTTATTCGAGTATTTAGTTATTTTTACATTGTGAAATGAATTCTTATTGTGAAATTCATTTCACTAATATTCGCGGCTTTATGGGTAATTTTAACTCCATCGTAGCGCATCTTCACGCGAATAAACCTGCGGTTCTTAGTTTATGTGAAACGCAGGTTTCTTTTATGGGTACCCCTAATGATTTCCAATGTCCGGGGTATTCTCGTGTCGACTGTTTGGTTCCGCATCGAGGGGTTGTTCTCTTTATTAGAGATGATATCTGTTTTTCTGTTCCAAATTTTAATGTTCCGAAATGTAATCCATTATTCAATACGATATGGATTGAAATTTTAATAGCAAACCATTCAATGTTTATTTGTTCCCTATATCGTAGTCCTAATTTGTCACCTGATGACACTATTATTGAATTTGATAATTTATCGGAAACAATTGACAAGATTTACGAATCCTCACCAACTTCAGAATTAGTAGTCTTGGGAGATTTTAATGTCCATAATGATTCTTGGTTGACATATTCGAATGGCAGAGATCGATCAGGTGAATCCGCAGAACTATTTTCAGATACCAATCTTCTAACATAACTCGTCGATAAGCCAACTAGGTATCCCGATACATCTGGTCAATCACCTCACCTATTAGATTTATTTCTAACTTCTATGCCAGATAAATATTCAATTGATTTATCTGCTCCATTAGGTCTTTCCGACCACGCTCTGGTATTAGCCAAATTTTCAATAACCCCAACCAATGTAGAGTCAACAAGTAAAAGGCTACTCTGGCACTTCAAAAATGCTAACTGGGAACTCCTGAATCAATTTTTTAGCTCATTTGATTGGTCAACCTGCTTTGCCAACAATAATGCTCATGAAGCATCTCAACTGATCACGTCAACCATTTTGCTAGGAATGAAAAATTTCATTCCTTCCTGCTTTAAGAAAAGCAATATTCGTAAGAATAAGTGGATTAATAATAACTGCAGGTCAGCAGTCGCGAGTAAAAAATCAGCCCATTTGGACTACGTTAATTGCCCATCCGTAGAAAACCTTGTTAAGTTTAGAATAGCCAGAAATAGAGCTAACGCTATAATTAACAGGTCTAAAATAATAAATGACCAAAAGATTCGAGATAGCATGCGGAAAATTTTAGATTATGATTCAAACATTAAAAGCTTTTGGACATTTGCAGCAATGGTTAAAAGAAACTTTGGAGAAAAGACTTCTTCTGTTCCTACTTTATTCCATAATGGTATTCTTTATAAAACTGATATTCAGAAAGCCAATCTCTTAGCTTCGCATTTTGCTAGTGCGTCAACCCTTCCATTTTCTAACCAAAGTCCACCAATTCTTCCGAATGTAGGCCTAGGTATGTCTTAAATATATTTCCGTCGTCGGGTTGTTTCCAAAATTCTTAAAGAACTTGACCCCAATAAAACAACTGGATCAGACGGTATTCCACCACTATTATTAAAAAGATGTCATCATACTTTGGCTAATCCACTTAGCAAATTGTTTCATCTCTCAATGAAGTAAGGTGTTTTTCCGTAAATTTGGAAAATAGCTAATATTCAACCCGTCCCGAAAAAAGGTGATAAGTCTGCACCTACTAACTACCGCCCTATTGCTCTGTTGTCAGTTTTGTCAAAAGTAATGGAATCTATCATTAATTTCAAACTAATGAGCTATCTGGATTCGAATGCTCTTTTATCTGATGTACAGTATGGATTTCGAAAAAATCGATCATCAGGTGAACTAATGACGTGCATGACTCATTGTTGGGAGCGAAGCCTTGAAAATCTAGGCGAATCAAGCGTTGTGTCCTTGGATATTTCTAAGGCTTTTGATAGAGTTTGGCATGATTGTCTTATTAATAAGATTCGTGCGCTCAACTTACATCCCTCTCTCATTACATGGATTGAGGATTATTTATGGAACCGCAAATTAAAAGTGGTATTGAATGGTTTTTCCTCATCTTCGCATGAGATCAATGCTGGCGTTCCTCAAGGGTCATCCTTATCGCCTACATTATTCTTAATATATATCAATGACTTGTTGTCTTCTACAACATGTGATATCCACTCATTTGCTGATGATACAACGTTATCGGGTTCAATGGAGTTTGTTAGTCAAAAAGAATTCAATTCTCGCTTGATTGGTTCGCGTGAATTAATGAATTCGACAATTCTGTCGAACATTCAAGTTATTCTTGATTGGGGAAGATCTAATAGGGTGGAATTTAACCCAAATAAATTCCAGTCTTGTCTTTTTTCTCAAAAGGCAATTCAACATTACATAGCACCAGTAATTAATGGTGCCACTATTGCGAGATCAGTTTCACTAAAGATGTTAGGTTTGAAAGTTTCTAGTGAAATTTCCTGGAAGGAACATATTTATGAAATCTCAAAAAGAGCGAGCCAATGCTTGGGCTTTATAAGACGTTGTAACTTTTACTTCAGCCCCTCTGAAGTATTTAGATTATATAAATCTTATGTTAGACTAATTTTAGAATTTAATTCATTTGTTTGGGGTGGGGCCCCAAGATCTCATTTGGTTCATCTTGATGGAGTTCAAAACAGAGTTATACGTTTGATAAATAATGTAACCATTACTTCATCTCTTGATTCTTTGGAGCATAGACGTAATGTTGGAGCTTTATCTGTTTTCTACAAATTTTACAACGATAGATGTTCTTCAGAAACCCGTTCTCTATTCCCAGGTCCTTTTGTCAGCAACGTTAACACTCGTTTGAGGTCTAATCAACATAGATTTGCCTTAAAACCGTTCTCATGTAGAACCCAACACTTCAAATCGTCCTTTTATCCGAGAGTGACTTCGATGTGGAATCAATTGGTCGACTCCGTATTTCCTGAATCTTATAATTTACAGGCCTTCAAAATAGCTGTCAACAACTTCCTGAAGGACGACCGTAGTGTTCATTAAAGGATACGATTATTTTATATAATAAAATTATTTTTGATTGTATTTTTTGTATTATTTATAATATTTGTTGTGTATTTTGTAATATTTTCTTGGTCAAGGTTTTTTGTAGTTTTCCCTGACCATGATTCACTGATAAAAGTATTTGGACTCGCGTCGTTTTAGTTTCGTGTTCGTTTTTTCGTATTGCTTTTTTCAATGAATCAGAGATAATTCTGAGAAAATAATCTGAAACCGGTTACAAACGTGAGGATTGTGATATATTGTAATTCACATTCCTTCGAATTTTTAATTTTTAATTTTAATAAAGGGCATAGCCCAACTTATTGCCGTGACGAAAGTCATTTAGGGATTTATCCCTTGGCATTGAGTCCTTAAAAAAAAAAAAAAAAAATACGGTTTGATAACTACTGATACGAATGTTACCCGTTCTACTAGTGGCAATATATTAGACCATAACGTATCTTAGGAAACTAGGAAACTTAATATCAAAAATGTTTACAATTCTCCCATATACTCAAGCGATCAAAATTTTCTTTACATAATCTTTATCTACGCTACTAAGTACATTAAGAAAACACTGAGAAAAACAATTGTTAACTTTAATGAACTTAATGATGAATTTAATAACTTTCTGCTTTCAACGCCTATTAATGTTTCTAAATTAATTTTAAAGGAATATAATGAACTAATAAATAATTATACTAATATAAGCTAATTGTCGAAGCTAAACTAAAAAATACTATATGCCCTTGGATTACTTAACATATTTGGCACATAATTCATAAGAAATTCAAAGTTTTAAAAATATGTAAACAGAATCTCTGCAACACTGATCTTAAAGCTGAATTAGAACGCCTAAGTAAATTGCTGAAATAAAAAAAAAATTGCGTGTACACGTGTCAGAAGTGAAACTTCTTTGCCAATATAAACTTCAAATGTAAACGACTTGTAAGTGCCAGAGAGCGACAGAGAGAGAGACACAGAGAGAGAGAGAGAAAATAGAAGACTATTTTAAAATACTTAAATTATTTACAGGATTTAAGGATATTATTTAAAGGATTTAATTGAGAAAAATATTAGTTTCATTGAAATTGTATTTCAATACCCATATACACCCGAAAGAATGGGAAGGAAGAAGAAAACCTACCAAAATACCTCTCAAAATACCTTCAAAAATACCTCCTAAAATCCTCCAGGCCAAATAGACTCCTAAAAGACCCTCTAAGGACCCCAAAAACATTCGCAAAAGACCCTTTAAAGACTCCCAAAAGACCCCAAACAATACCAGAAGACCCACCAAATACCACTAAAAGAGCACCAAAACACTCCAAAATACCTCCAAAAAACACTCCCAAGTACCCGAAAAAGACCATTAAAAAAATCTGAAAACACCCCAGAAGGACCCCAAAAAATCTTCCAAAAGATCCGCTAAAGACCCCCAAAGTACCACAAATAAAATACCCTCAAAAGACCCTCAAAATACCACCCAAAAATCCTCAAAAGACCGCAAAGGAACCCTTTAAGAGACCCCTAAACGACTCTCAGAAGACCCTCAAAAGACGCTGAAAAGATCCTTTCAAGAGATTCTCAAAATGCCCCAAAAAGACACTCAAAAGACCCTCAATGGACCTCAAAAAGAGCCCGACGAGAAAAAACAAACATGGCATTAAAAGTCAAATTAAATAAAAGTTTAACATAACATAACAATCAAATTACAGACTAGTGCATGAATGTGTCTTAGCTGAGACTGCAGTAGATCACAAAACGCGCGGTTGATCGATGCTTTCGGCCAAGCCCAACAACGAATATAGCATATTTCTCTCTTTTTCTCTCCCTGGTTAAGTGCCTTTTTGCGTTCTTCATGTTCGAAATCGTTTTGCATTGTGACGTCATTAAACGCTGCAACCTTGAAATTTTACTACCAACGGTCCCAAAGAAGTTTCACTTGAAACATTTATCACTAAAAACATTATTTTAATCAAATGTTTGTTGAATTTAATCAAGGAGTTCTATGGAAAAATATTAAGTTGTTCTTAATAAGAATCACAAATCAGATCAATGATTCAATTTTAGTACGGCTTTTTGATGATACTGGCGATATACGAGGTTGTTTTGATAAGTCAGTGACTTTTAGAATAAAATATATTTTTTTCGGCAAAAAAGCGTTTTATTTCTCAATTTAGTCTTAGTCGTTAAATCGGAGAAACCCACTTAATTGTTCTTGGTCTCTGGTGTGTTATAATGGATCCATGTTTCGTCCACGGTTACAACACGGTGCTAAAACTCGTTCACTTTTTTCATTTTCGTTAAAATTTACGAGGTTGTCTGCTTTTAATGGCTATCAAACACAAACTAAATGACGCAGCTTGCTCAAAACAGTAGTCTATAAATACATGCCAGTTGACGGGAGCAGTGTCGCGTTTAAAGATACTGCGCAGGAAATTCAAGAAGTCATTGACTTATGAAACCACTCTCCTAGTTAATCTTTTCAATCACTATTTAGTAAAGGTAGGTAGTCAAATTGGTGAATCTATTAACTCCGACGGAGATATTCATATTCATAAATTGGAACTCTGATTCCATGTATCTTTTATCAGCTATAGCTATATATTTTAATAAATTAATTAAAATATTAATAAATAATTTAATATTATATAAATAAATTATAACATATTTTTTAATAATTGCTAATTTCAAGCATATATTTTTATAAATTATTTATTATTAAAATATGATCTTGTTATTTAATGTCTGTAAGGGTTGTTTGCTGAGAAGCTAGCTATTTATCAAATAGAGAGCAGTATGTCATGGCCAACGAATTAAAAAGTGTTTGTTAGATATCAACTGTGGTATTCCTCAAGGCAGTGTTCTGGGACCACTATTATTCCTAATTTTCATTAATGATATTTCTTATTTACCGTTAAATGGTCAGATTATAATTTTGGCTGATTATACGTTTTTGTTCTATGAAATCTTAGATCCCAGTGGGCTAATGAATGCCACGAAATATATCTCGATATATTCTTAGAATACTTTAAATCTAATTTAAGCTTACTTAATGTATTTAAAACTAAAAATATTATATTTCATTCTCTATATAAATCAATTGCTCACGGTACACTTAATTCATTTAAATGAGTATCATTTGATGCTCATATGTTTTGGCAGGATCATATTAATGCCATTTTTAAAAGAATTGCTCCCCTCTTGTAGGTCTTCTTAGGAAATTATATTTTTTGTTCCTAGACAGGTGTTGATAATGATTTATTTCTCGTTTATTCATTCACGAATCAGGCTACGGTTTCTAACATATAGAACAGCCACTGTATCTAGGATAAATAAAATATAAGTAATGCAAAACAAAAGTTTAAAATCAGTTTACGGATTGCCGTTTCTGTTTCCAAATAAGACCTGTATTGTAATGAAAATAATTTAATGTTAACTATTAATGTGTTACATAAATTTCAATTTAGTCTGTTTAAGTATAAAACACTTAATATATCCTCAGTTCTATCTAATATTAAATTTGATTGTGTTCATCATATTTATGGAACTAGAAATTAAGGAAAAATTAATTGCCATTATACATATAAGGACGGAATTCGGAAGAAAGTCGATTATCTTCTTAGGACCATTTACTTATTATCAAATACCTGAAAGTTTAAGAAATCTGAAACATTTTCGAAATTTAAAAATAATATTAAAAAGTATATTAAGTCAAATATTGAATTATATGTTTAATTATAGTTAATTTATTTATTATTATTATTGTTTCTTTTATATATTTTTTTTATATCGTTACTTTTATTATTTTTTTATTTTAATTGGATTTGCTTTATATACAGCTCAAATTATTCTTCAAAGGACAACAAACCCACTGGATAATGTGGATTATTGAGAATATAAAATAAATAAAAAAAATAAAGCACCAACAAAACTGCTCTATTTAGTTATTCAGTAATTTCAATTATGTATTTAGCAAATTTATTTAACGGTTTAACGGTTGTTTTTTGAAATAGCTTTTTCGCAAATTGTCTTTCTACAGGTACCGGTGGTCGAAGTGTTACAAACTTCACGCTGTTATATCTGCTGATAACAGCCCGCTCATATTTTGACAACCGTTAGTCTGTTATGTTGTATTCAAGTCTACGGAAGCAAAACGATATACATCGTATTTGAAATGAATATTCAAAAAGTCACAACCGGTTATTGTCAGACAGCTCCAGCATTTGAATTGAATAAAATGTTTGTGTATCGGACAACGATACTGATAGCATCGCAAAACGCTATGGAGGTGGCCTTCCAAAAACAGAACAGAAATTGTTAGCGAAGTAATTAAGCGAAATCAACGACAAAGTGCGGAAAAAATCTAAGCATCCGACGGATACTTCAATTGGAAGCCTGCAAGATTCAAAAAGCGCAAGATTTAACAACGGCTCAAAAGACAGTTAGAAATATAATAATAATAATATTCGGCGCGACAGACCGTTGCGGTCCAAGGCCTAGCTTTTCGCGACCATTTGTGTTGTGTGCATGTATATTTTTGCACACAAATGGAAGGGCCGTATCCGAACGGCAAATTGAGAAGCTTTCCGTTGTTACTCTCGGACGGTTGTCAGACATTAGTGACATTTTGGCGCTACTGGGATTCGAAACACGAACCACATGCTCAGAATCCATGTCCGATAGTCTCTATAGATCAGCGCGTCAAGACGAATCAAAAAGTATTCCTGGAAAAGGTATTAAATGATGCACCGCTACCGTGGGCATTCAAAAACTTTGGTAACAACCGCTGGACATTCCAACAGGACTCATAACAATCACATAAAGCTCGTTTTTGACATAACAATTTTTAAAAAGTCACTTTCAAAATTAAATTTCTTCTCAACAATCGCGTCCATACTCACTAGAGTTGAATCCAATGGACTTTTCCATATGGTTCATTTTGGAGGCCAAGGTGTCGACAAAAAGATATGAAATTGTGAACGCATTGAAGCCAGCTCTTCGTAGAGATTGGACCAAAAGACCAACAGGTCACATTCGTGCACTTCTTTAAGAGACTCGACGCTATTATCCGCGCTAAAGATAGCTATATCGAGTAGTAACTTGATTTTCATAATGCTTGAAGTGTTTTTAACATTCTCAAAAAACAATTAATAAAAATATTTATAAATGACGAAATTACAGCCTTTGGATTTAGTAACACTTCGATCGTAGGCCCCTGCATTCCATTCGAAAAAGGTTTGACTTTGACGTTTTTTTCCCCGGATTCCAGATTTATCGCATAGAACAGGGGGGGGGGGAGTTATATGCACGCTATAGAATAATATATATATCCTGTCGAAAACATATCAACATATATATGTACATACAGACATATATATATATATATATATATATATATATATATATAAGTTCGTAACGACAGGTACTATTCATGCGAAGGATGCAAAGCATATTATGGTATGGTAAGGATCTTATCGACCAGCATTTCATTTTCCCGTCGGTTTGTATTGCAGGGTGCACGTGCAGAAAAACGAGAATGCTTGCTGTGTTGCAGCATTTCACTCCGATTTCGGCAAGCTTGCCCGGCCGACAGGCGCTAACCCAACTTGTTAATTGACCTTCACTTTCTCAACTTTAAAGGTTTTGTATTGTCTTTGCTTTCGTCGTGTGCGGAATAGCACATCGAACGGTGTTATTGTTTGGAAAGTTTAATTGCAGATTTGCAGTATATTAACATTTATCATAAATTATGTCATAAAAATGTTGAATTATGAAATTGGTTTTGTTTTTAATATAATAAAATTATAACCAACCCAGCACTTATTTGGACAGTTTTTTTTAAACTGCATATTGATTTATTATAACACATATTCAATCCTTTGGTCATTTTCAAGGCTGTCATATATTACTTGCCAATACGAGTATATACTTCATTTCGTAAGTTAATTAATGTAAACCTCGAACTTCTTTAATAGTACAGATGAATGATTACAAAAAAAGTATAGGTTTCCGATTAATTTGAAAATTTCAACGTTTTTGACTTTACACTGAGGTCCGCCGTAGAAAATTGAAAGTGGTAGAGCTCTGCTGTAACATTATGGTTATACTTGTACTACCGTTCTTACACCTTGATTACTTACACGAAAATCTCTTGTCTTGACAATTCACTTGGTCATCATCATATTTGGCTCTACAACCGGGGTTCGGTCCTGGCCTCCCGCAAAAAGTCTCTCCACCGGACCCGATTTCGAGCCGATGTCATCCAGTTTGGCATTCCTAAACTCTGGGCGTCCTGGTCTACGCCATCCTTCCAGCGTAGGCTTGGCCGGCCTCGCTGTCGTGTTCCATAAATCCTACCGCAAAGGACTTTCCGAGCAGGATCCTCTTCGCTCATGCGAGGGCCGGAGCCTACCGAGCTTAATTCTCATCACGATGTCGACATTTCCGTAATGCTCGTAGATCTCATCATTATAGAGTCTCCGTAAGACTTTTCTTTCGAACGCGGCTAAGAGGTCAGAACGCTTTTTGCTAAGCACCCAAGTCTCGGATCCATATGTAAGTGCGGGTATGACCATTGTCTTATATACCAGCAGCTTGATTGTTATGGTTAAGTTCCTGGATTTGAAGAGTCTTGACAGACTATAGTAGATTTTGTTGACTTTAGGCAACCTTGCGCGTATTTCTGGCTCCAAACTGTTATCGGCTGCTACAGATAACCCGAGAAAGTAAAAGGATTGCACTACTTCTAATTCGCGCTCCACTATTTTAATTGCGGGACCAATGTTGGATCTTCTAGTCGCAGACGTGGCCACCATCTTCCTTGTTTTCTCTCATTTATGTGAAGCCCCATATTTCATGCCTCCTACTCGATCTGGATGAAAGCTTCCTGTACAGCTCTTGGGTTTCTACCAACGATGTGAATATCGTCTGCGTAAGCCAGTATCTGAATGGACTTATAGAGGATTGTTCCTCTCGCCGTTACGTCAGAGTCTCGGATCACTTTCTCCACCGCCAGGTTGAAGAGGACGCAGACCAGTCCATCCCCTTATCGGAGCCCGTTATAGATGTTGAATGGGTTTAATAGTGATCCGGATATTTTTACTTGGCTTGTAATATTGATCATAGTTAACCTACATAGTTGTGTCAGTTTATTTGGAATGCCGAATTCTATCACGATTTTATAAAGTTCTACTCTGGCTATGCTTTTAAAGGCGAATTTAAAAAGTAGGTAGAGAAGCTTAATATTCGACATAGAAAACTTTATTGGTTCTTAGAACACAATTCAGAAGTGTGCACTGAAAATAATATTTTATTACCAGTATATAATCAGTTACTAAAACCTATTTGGACACATGGCATCTTATTCTCGAGTTGTACAAAGAAAACGAATGTACAAATAATACAAACATTTCATTTCAAGGAAAAGTAAATAGTAAATGTTACATTAGAGATAACGATTGATTATTATATTATTATTTGCAGATTGATCTTGTAACGGACGTTATTAAACAGAACGCTACTCGTCACAACGAGCGTCTGCAGATGCATATAGGTCCTGAGATAGAAAACGTCTTCATTATACGTTATAATATTCGTAAGTTCAGAAGAACTAAAGCTCACAAACTTATAATCAGGCAATCGTGAGATAGCAATATAGCAAAACGAGCTTTTCAGCTCACCATATGGAAAGTTTTAATTTAGTCTAAACAATAAATTATCTTAAAAGTGCAATAGTTACCATTTAAGTCACAAAATTCGTAACAGTTTTTTGGGGAATTTTTTTCCTGACAAACATGTTATTATTATTTTTTGTTTTAAAACTAGTCCCATTAAATTCTGACTGGTAAAAGCCGATATATACGAGTTCCTACCAAAAACTTTCCACTACATACACACACGAGCTAATGTATTCTGCTATGCTTGTGACTACCACGCACACGTGTATGTATATTTAATTGTAATTCAGACCAAAGACTAATTTATCTTAGAAGCCTAATAGTATGCACCGTCAAATGTAGGTCTTCAGTCAAAAGCGAATTCTGAAATAGTGTGAAAAACCACATTTTACTTTGCTAACGTTTAGGCTTAACAAAAATCGATAGCGATGCGTAGATTGAGTATTTTTTTCAGTTTTCTCAGGGGTAGTAACCCCTCTGAACGAAAAAATTACGCCGTCGTAAGCTGAGCGCTAACCAATTGTTCTAAAACAAGTCCCATCAAATTTTGACTCGTAGAAGCCGAGATATACGACACGACAAACATAAGTACAGCCGTACAAACGTTCAAGCGGACAAACGTACAAATGTCCACACGTTCGCTGAAAAACTTTCATGTCCTCTGAATATAAGCTTCGACCTTCGGGCTAACAATAATACCCTCTCAAACACAACGTTGAAACTAAAATTATTTGTCAATCTCTCTCTGATTGAAGGTATTTTTAGAGCGGTTAGAGTCCCTCACTACCTAGGATTCAAACCACTCAGTATCTTTCGAGATTTTCACCTTCACTAAAAAATATAATACTAATATTTATAAATATATTGAACATTTTACTTTAAACCTGCAAAATTAAAACGCTATTTTGATTACCATCAATTTTCAAGGCCACAAATTAAAATATAAAATAATATAATAATTTCTGTGTTAAGCTAATGCTTTATGTTCAAACCAGAAACCAAGTCCTTTTTCCCTTTTTATGACACACGCCGCCACAGTGTGCTCCTGCTATCAGAGTATCGCCATCAGTATCGGCACGCGCTGTCATGACATGCATAATTTGTTCGCCAAAGCAAAAACAAGTCCCATGCCATTCGCTAGATGTCAGCAAATATTTTTTTTTATTGTTTTGGTGCTAGGGTGCAACTATAAATTGATACTACATATATACATTTATAGTAAATATTTATATATGTAGATGTATGTACTTAGTTCTTCATTAGTCATCTACGTTGCGTCTATTCTGATTTTGTATTTGCGAGTGCACTACTTCTTCTCGTTCAGGCCACGTGATGGCGTCGCATGGTCGCATTATCGAGTTTATTTGCTTTTTGCAAATCGCGTGATTCATTCTGCTGCAGCAAAATTTCACAAAAGCAAACTCACACAATGATACCATCACACCAGGATCAGGAGAAAGCACAAACAAACACAAAATGTCAGGACAATTTTTAATTAGCGGCATTTTTTGAGCTTCTGTTTCAGTTTGTGGTAAAAAGTTCGTTCCATCGGAAAGTGTGCCGAATGTCCTTGGACAAATGTACCGATAATAATATTTTTTGAAATATTATAAAGATAGTAAGGCGAGCTTCTCAGCTCGCCAAATGGATAGTTGTAATTCAGTGTAAACACTGAATTATCTTAAAAGCACTTTTAAAAAAAAAAAAAAAAAAAACACTTATTTTTTAAAAAAAAAGTTTTTATTTTTTTACACGCGCCACACGCGTCACACGCGTCACACGCTTCACAATTGTTTTAAATTAAATTCTGACTGGTAGAAGCCGAGATATACAAGTTGCTACCAAAAACTTTCCACTACTATTTTTTTATAATTCGCGCACGCTTCAAGGGGTTCGCACCCTTTTAATGCTCGAAGCGTGGAGCTAGCTGCGAAATTCGCACTATTTTTTATACTTTTGGGACATTGTAGTATTTTTTGCCTCAATTTTTGGTCGTAGGCGAATTTCACTCGCCGAAGATGGGCATTGCAATCATTTCTGTCTCGTTTAAAATTTGTTCGGTTTTCACCAGTAGGATTTGCTTTGTAAAACTGAAAGCATACCTCTCTAATCCTAGAAGCCTCTTTACAGCTCGAGTCATACCATCCATCTTCTTTTCGTTTGATAGAATTATTCCTGAAAATGGTAAACTTTCTCATACCAATAAGGATGATGTTTGTGATTGCATCAGCGACCAGTTAATTCTCCCAAAGAAGTTGTTAGGGCCGTCCTAATTGCCATAGTTTTTTTTTGGGAGTCTTTTTCTCTAACTACGTGGTTTAATAACGAGAAATTAGCTGGTACTACACAATGGTCTAACGAGTCTAGAGGCGATAATACATTGACGGAGTATTTATCAGGGCGAGAGATAAGGAACAAATCAAGGGTGTTTGCGAAATGATTTGCAGTGTCAGGTATTCGTGTGGGCTCATTTACAATCTGAGTTAGGTTATTAAATTCAGCGAATAACACAACACACCTCTCTTCGGGTGTTATCTGGCCAAAATGGCGAAGCCACCCAGAATTCTGTACACTGAAATCACCCGCAATAACGATTTCATTTTTACGATGTTTTGTGATAATTCCTAAGATTGAATTAGACAGTGCATCAAACACGCTCTGAGTTGAAACATTAACGCTCAACACGATTCTGGTTGTGTGATTAAATGGAAGGAAACGTCAAAATTTTTTCAAATAATAACTTTTTTATCACAAGCTGTGATAAAAACAGCTTGTAATACGAAAATTACAGCAAATATCATTCAGTACTTTTTCAGAACATGCTGCTAAAGCGAATTATTACAATTTTTTTTTCGGATGCGCCTGGAAGTGCAACACTCTTCCAAAGATACCACTGGTCGGCGCACAAGGGCCCGCCTCGTCTAAAGTTCGGACTATTTCATGGTTGCAATGCACGTGAAGAAGAGAACGAAATTTGGGAGCAAAGTTTATTACATATATATGTATTATAAATATTACAAATTTTATAAATAAAACAAATTTTAAAAAATTAAATAATAAAATCTCACTACTCACTCACTCACTAAATGGTCACTACGGTCGTCCTTCAGGAATTTGTCTGTAGATTAAAAGATTCAGGAAACACGGAGTCGACTAACAGATTCCACATCGAAGTCACTCTCGGATAAAAGGAGGATTTGAAGTGTTGGATTGTACATGAAAACGGTTTTAAGGCAAATCTTTGTCGAATAGACCTGAAACGAGTGTTAACATTCTGACAAAATGACCTGGGAATAGAGAACGGGGTTTCGAAGAACATCTACCGTTGTAAAATTGGTTGGGTTCTACATGAAAACGGTTTTAAGGCAAATCTATGTTGATTAGACCTGAAACTAGTGTTAATGTTGCTGACAAATGGACCTGGAAATAGAGAACTAGTTTCCGAAGAATATCTACCGTTGTAAAATTAGTAGAAAACAGTTAAAGCTCCTACCTTTCGTCTATGCTCCAAAGAATCAAGGGAGGAAGTAATGGTTACATCGTTTATCAAAAGGATAACTCTATTTTGAATTCCATTAAGATAAATCAAATTTTGTAGGATCTAGGATCTAGGAGCCCCACCCCACACATATGAATTAAATTCTAAAATTGGTCTAACATAAGATTTATATAATCTTATTACTTTAGAGGGGGTGAAGTAGAAGATACAACGTCTTATTAAGCCCAAACATTGGCTCGCTCTTTTTGAAATTCCATAAACATTTTCATTCCAGAAAAGTTCATTTGAAACTTTCAAACCTTACATCTTAAGTGAAACTGATCTCGGAATAGTGGCATCATTAATTACTGGTGGTACGTAATGTTTAATTGCCTTCTGAGAAAATTGACAAGCCTGGAATTTGTTTGAGTTAAATTCCACCCCATTAGATCTGCCCCAATCAAGAATGACTTGAATGTTCGAAATGTTCACGCGAACCAATCAAACGAAAATTGCATTCTATTTGACTAACAAACTCCATGGAAGCCGATAAGGTTGTATCATCATGCCAGCATTAATCCCATGCGAAGATGAGGAAAAACCATTCAATACAACTTTTATTTTGCGGTTCCATAAATAATCCTTAATCCATCTAATGAGAGAGGTTAATAATAAGACAAACATTCCATACTCTATCAAAAGCCTTAGAAATATCCAAGGACACAACCCCGCATAGATTTTCAATGGTTCGCTCCCAACAATGAGTCATGCACGTCATTAGTTCACCTGAAGATCGATTTTTTCGAAATCCATACTGTACATCTGATAAACGAGCATATTCGAATCCAGATAGCTCATTAGTTTAAAATTAATGATAGATTCCATTACCTTTGATAAAACCGTGCAGGTGCAGATTTATCACCTTTTTTCGGGACGGGTTTAATATTAGCTATTTTCCAAACTGACGGAAAAACACCTGTCTTCAATGAGAGATGAAACAATTCAAAGTATGATGACATCTTTTCAATAATAACGGCGAAATACCGTCGGGTCCAGTTGCTTTATTGGGGTCAAGTTATTTAAGAATTTTATAAACAACCCGTTGACGGAAATATATTTAAGACATTCCTGGGCCTACATTTGGAAGAACTTGGCTAGATAATGGAAGGGTGGACGCACAAGCAAAATGGGAAATTAAGAAATTGGCTTTCTGAATATATGTTTTATAAAGAATGAATACCATTATGGAATAAAGAAGGAACAGTAGAAGTCTTTTCGGCAAAGTTTCTCTTTACCAGCAAACGACTGTTTGAATCTGAATCTAAAGTTTTCCGCATGTTATCCCAAATCTTTTGGTCATTTATTATTTTGGACCTGTTTATTATGGGGTGAGCTCTGTTTCTGGCTATTCTAAACTTAACAAGGTTTTCTACGGATGGGCAATTAACGTAGTCCAAACGGGCTGTTTTTTTTACTCGCGACATCTGACCTGCAGTTTTCATTAAACCACTTATTCTTACGAATATTGCTTTTCTAAAAGGAGGAAATTTTTCATTCCAAGCAAATTGTTTTTTTTTTTTTTAGACTTACGTCACGTCACGGCATAAATTGGGCTAAGCCCTTTATTAAATTCAAAATAAAATAAAAATCGAAGGAATGTGATTTACAATAAATCACATACCTCACGTTTGTAGCCGGTTTCAATTTATTTTCTCAGAATTCTCCCTGATTCATTGAAAAAGCAATACGAAAAACGAATACAAATTTAGAACGACGCGAGTCCAAATACTTTTATCAATGAATCATGGTCAGGGAAAACTACAAAAAACCTTGACCAAGAAAATATTACAAATTATATATATTTAAAAAATACTGATAAACCATTTTTTTTTATATATATATATTTTAAGGCAAATCTATGTTGATTGCACCTTAAACGAGTGTTTACGTTACTGAGAAAATGCCCTGGAAATAGAGAACGGGTTTTGAAATGGTAATTTCAATCCATATCGTATTGAACAGGAGATTAAAGTCGGGAACAACGAATTTAGGAACACTTAAGCAGATATCATCTCTAATAATGAGAACAACCCCTCGATGCGGAACCAAACAGTCGAAGAGAATACCTCGAAATCGCGACTGTTGGAGACATTTTTGAGTGAGGCCAGCACGACATGCTGGTTGTAAAGATATTGAGGACAAAAATGTTTAAAGGAGAGAACCAAATCTTCAGAAAATAATACAATCCTTTTCATTTTTTCGAAAAATTGCGTAATTTCAAAATTGTTGGTCTTATCTGACGGTGTGTTAACAATAAATTAAAATATATGTATAAGTTCGTTAGGATTTTTTATTTAAACAGTTCCGGTTTCTTATTGGGAAATACGAAACTTTCTCAAACTATTCCACCACATCCCATTTTTCTGCACCTAAAATTTCCTTGAAAATTTCTTCTTTTACCGAAATACCCACTAATTTTAAGTTCTGTGCTAACAATAACTTTAAGACACCTAATTAACCAAATTTTGTACGTCTATAACCACTGTGCTATAAATATTGACTATCGATCAGAATCCTTTAATACCCAAACCACCACCACCATCGGTTGCCGCAAATAGAAAAGCAGTTTTTCCGAATTTCTATTTCCTAGTTGCTATATGGAAGAAGCTAAACTTCTTCTATTTACAGTATGTATGTATGCATGTTTGCTTGTGCGTGTTAGTGTATGGTGCAGTAAGGCTGGTGGTGAGTAATACGCGTAACCTTGAAATCATTTTAATGGGCTATATGACTGTAAAGGCGTATAGCAACAACTATGCATTTTTGTTTTCCCTCTTTTGGAACACGTTTTGTTGCTCGTTATACCCCGATTGTACTCGACCATACAAAACACAGTTATTTCCCTGATTGTTTTACGTCGTCGTGAATGACGGTGCGGAAATTAGCGTGCCGATACTACATTCGTAAAAGTACGGTGCTCCCTCCAATAAACGCCATGGCGTAATAAACGGCTAGAAAATTTGACTCAATGCAAATGGCGTCAAAATTAATGATGACATTTTCATTATCCTTGTAAACTTGACAGCACATAGCACATATGGTATTTTTTTTAAACACCGATTTTACATGCACTAATATGTATGTACGTCTGTTTATGATACAATCGAAAGTGCGGGTTTGGTAAAAGTTTTTGAACAACGAACGCTTCGTGAAGGCCAAAAATCGATACCTGTAAAAAACGTATAGGAAGTTGCGTGTGCCGCCAAGGTGGTAAGTTTTGAATTTAAGAATTTCACAATTGCAGTTATTGTTGCTACATGAGGCAGCAGATAGACATCAGAAATAAGCTTTCTTCTAATGGAAATATCCAGGAGCTCTAAAAGTATTCGTGTGAGATTCAGAAATCTTAAGAAAAGAGGAGATTTCTATGAGCTTGTGTTTTGAATGCCTGTCGATCATACAGATGTAGAGAGACAGAGCTTGGCAGAGCATTCCACATACGTGTTGTACGGCTGAAGAACGAATCCCTGAACTTAACTGTACGTCCGAAGATGGGCTTCAGGGTAAACTTATGAGTATTTAGAGCGCCACGAGTATTGCAGTTGAGTTCAAGAAGAGGTGGCATGCAGCTGGCTATTTCTCTTGAGCACCGCTGGTGGAAGAAGCGATGAAACATTGCCAAGCAGAAAACGTTCCTGCGGTTTTCAAGCGAATCTATTGCGTCAACGATAAGTTTTATCGCGCGGTTTTGTATTCTTTCTAACTGATCCAAGGTTGTTTTAGGTGTTAGGGTTAGAAAACCTAAACATTTCGCAGCATTTTTGGCGACGGTGAATATGTGGTCATTCCAACGAAGTTTGTTGTTAACGCACATACCGAGTATTGCGAGTTTTGCAGTTTCCTCGATGTAAGTGCCATTCATGGATTATACGTCATCAACCCATCTTTTTTACATGTGCAGATAATGCCTGTCTCAAGGCAGGTTAGCTGTTCCAAGAGAGTTAGCAGCAGCGCATCTAAAACATCTGTAGATTTCGTCTATCCCATGGCATTTCAAGGCGGTTCAACAAATCCGTGACTTTTTGAATGACACACAAGTTTTTGAATAAAAAATCCTTTTATTTTTCAACATAGTCTCCTTTGAGCTCTATACACCTTTTCCAACGTTTCTCCAATTTTTTTATCCCTTCCAAAAAATAAGGTCATCAAAACAGGTATTTGTTTTTGAGATGATTTCATCGTTGGAGTCTACCGAGCCATTTCTTCAAGTTTGGAAACAAGAAATAGTCACTCAGGTCTAAATCCGGAGAATAGGACGGATGAGGGAGCAATTCGTAGCTCGATTTAAGGATTTTTGTCATGGTGACTACACACGTGTGCACCTGTGCATTGTCTTCATGGAACAGCACTTTTTTCTTCGCCAAATGAGGTCGTGCCCAGTGATCATTTTACCCTATTCAAGGTAATCGATGTAAATGACACCGCGTGGATCCCAAAAAACTGTGGCCATGACCGCAGGTTTACCCGGAGAAACCCACTGTCTTGATTGTTCCTTGGTCTCTGGTGTGTTATGATGGATCCACGATTCGTCCACGAAACGGTATAAAAACTCGTTCGGATTGCGGCTGAACATCGCCAAACACTCCTTTGAAGGGTCAATCTGATTTTAGACACCTATTTCACGGCCAGCTCCCATGTTTGTAGTAATGTCAGCATTGATAGGGCTGACTCTCGTACAACCATCTCCAATGATCTAATTAATAAGGACAAACTACAAAGGACTTCGGATTTTTTCATTCCTCTGATAGAAACAATTCTAAAGAGTTGTCTAGATCTGCTCCACATTCCAGTTTTATGGAAAGAAGTGAACGTGGTTTTCATACCCAAATCAGGCAAATGTTCACATGTCAGTCCTAATGATCTCAGATCAATCCGTTTATCATCATTCCTGTTAAAGACACTGGAGAGACTAATCGATATTTACACACGCACCCGCATAGACAAAATACTCCGCGTCGAATAATTAATTCAAAACTAGGCGTGTCGTCTGCCAGAAGATCTGTCAGCAGCGGATCCCCACAAGGTGGAGTCCTGTCCCCCTTCTATGGAACTTAGCGGTGAATAAGCTATTGTTATGCCTAGGAGGTGAGGGCTGCAAAGTAATCGCTCTCAGGAAATTACCCGAATACCTTAAATGAACTTCTGCAAAATGCTCTTAAGAAGCCAACTTGATAGGCAGATCGCTGTGGTTTAGGGGTAAATCCTCACGAAACTGAACTTGTCCTATTCACCAGGAAACATAAAGTTCCAAAACCCTACCTCTATAAAAGGTATAAGCTTAACATTAGCTGGTAAAGCCATGTATTTGGATCTTATTCTGGACAGGAAGCTTAGCTGTTATATAAAACCAAACATACAAGAAAGAGTTAGTAAAACCACAGTGGCACTCTTCCCATGGAAGAAAGCCATTGGTAGCAGATGGGGTCTTACTCATTGGCTATATACAACGGTTATAAGACATACTCTTCTATGTGGTGTTACTGTATGGTGGACTGCCTTAAATAAGGAAGTAAATCTAGACAAATTAAACAAAGTCCAAAGATCAGCTAGTCTATGTAGTCTTCGTACAACCCCCTCCGCCGCACTAGACATTCGGTTCAACCAACGCTATTCGCCTTAACGCTATCCCCCAGTGGACTAGAAATGAAATAGGTCACTTCTCTATCCTGAATTTAGTCAGAATCCCACACAACATAGACATAGACACCATTCCGCAACTCCATTTCAACAAAAACCTCCAGTTCACCGTCCCCTCCAGATCATTCTGGGAAGAGGACGGTTATCAGGAAGATGAACACATTAATTTTTACACAGACGAGTCAAAAACTGATGACGGAGTCGGTGGAGGTGTTTTCTCAAAAAAGCTAAATCTTAGCCTCTCTTTCCGTATTCCAAATCACTGTAGTGTTTTCCAAGCTAAGTTTTATGGCGATTTATTTGTCTGAAGAGAAACGCTAAGGATATCCGCATATTCTCGGATAGCAAAGCTGCACTGAAATCCCTGGAATCAGTCTCTACAAATTTAATTCTAGCCCTCTCTCATGGTGATGGCGGAGCAGTTCAATATCCAACTGTGTTGGGTGCCAGTGCACAGAGACATTCCGGGTAACTGTATGGCTGACGAACTCGACAACAAACAAGGAACTACACTACCCATCTCACCAAAATATTCTTCTCTTCCAATCGCTACATGCAAACGCATGTTAGCATGCGGGATGCTAATGAAAAACCTAACCGTAGGTAGGTGGTCAAACGGTACATCTTGCATAGCGACAAAACAGATCTGGCCCAAGCTTTGTCCGTCACGCTCCTCTCTTAAAAAAGATCGCACATTAGTGCTTTTTTAGGTCTATGGACACTGTCTCATAGGCAAGACTTGGAGTCTTCTCTAATGACTTCTAGAAAAGGTGCATGGATGAGGAGTAGGAGGAGACCATCGTCCATCTTCTCTGTACTTGTCCAGCTCTCTCCCAAAAACGTAAACTCCATATGGGAGCTTTCTTCTACAACGATACTAATGATCTCATCAACATTGACATTGGTAGCCTCCTACGCTTTATACGAAGCTCTAATTGGTTCCCGATCCGTGTAGTATCACAATGGAACATTACTGGTCTAAGTGTTTCGGTTTCACTAACAGCCACCTAAACCTAACTTAGACTTACCTAGTTTCCCTGGTGTTAAACGTATTTTTGCTCTCTTCAAAACCACTGAATAACAAATTGTCTTTGAAAACTATAAAAGAGGCTATTTTACACATCGAGAAATAAATACGAGTACTCGAAATAGATATCCATTTGCACAATGAGCCAGCTGCCGAGAAGTAGCAGTGCGTCGCTCGCATATTTTAACGTGATTTGTTACCACGTTAACTGTATTCTAATATGCTTATATTTATAGTAAACATTTCAAATGATATTATCAGACTCAGTCAGCAAATGTAAAATAGTAAATGGTCGGAGCAGCTACATTCCAAACAGAGACGGCAGACAAATTTATATAATGTAAATATAAACGCAAGCTTAAAACCGATTAGCGGACAGAAACAGCCCCAGCACCAACAGTGTAATAAAGGGAAGTCAGACATGCTCAAATAAACACCTCCAGCAGCAATAATAATTATAATAACTTGTCGCAAATAAAGCAAACAGAAAGACCACAATAATCTCCTTCATGAATAAAAAATTAAAAGATATTCCGTTTCGAGCCCATTAATTATTAACCCCTCCTTACGAGCACTTAGATGGTGTTGTGTGACCCACATTATACCTTTTCTCCTACTTACGAGTACATGATATAATACGCTTGAACTCATCTGTATGCCGAACCCAGGACGAGCAAATCAATCACAAAAAACATACAGAAAAGTTGTTACCATATGGTGCAGAAGTCTGGCTCCTCTTTTCTAAAATTATGTGTCTAGATTTCGTTGGATAAATCCATTTTGTTGAAATACATTCAAAACAATACCAACAAAGTTCCTCAGAATGTATATATAAGAAGTTTGCAAATCGATGGTTTAGCTATCTCTGTACCTAACTGAAACTTATTGGTCTCTGTCAGATCCATCCGGAACTCTCAATTCATCAGTGCCATAATTTTTCAGTTCTTCTCTTTTCTCTTCCAAATCTCATTTGTACAGCAACTGCAGATTTAGTGACTGTAAAATGGAATCAAATGTTTTATTACAACTTTCGGACGGCGCATGACACTTCTCTAGTATTCCACTCCAAGCCGGAAAACCCCCTAAGTTGAGAAGACAATTTTGCGTTTCTACCTAATTTTCGAAACACCAAAAATGTAATTGGAAAATGGAAAAACATTACATTTTTTTGCAGGAAATATTCTTATGGCGCATTAATACGAAAGATATATGTATTTGTCGTGTAAACTGTTTGTACAAAACTGAAACTTTATTTTAATTGAAAGGTTCCTGTATTACTTTTCAATTGATACTAAACAACCACCTCTTCTATTTCAAACCCCAACGAAATGCGCATTTTACCGAATTACGTCAATTTATGGCAAAAATTATCACAAATATGTCATTCCGGGTAATGCGTCATTAGGGTAGGAACGTCTAGTATTGGTAATGTTCTTCGTTTTATGAAATAATATATTGATGTGTTGTGTTTGTTGCAGTAAGCTATTTAAAACATTTGTAAAGTTGGTAACGGCGGTCAGCCATCAGCAGTATAGGGGGAATAACACAGAATGCTCTAGCATTACAGGTGGCAGTAACTATCTCTGACTGGTGGAAGTGCGATCAAACCTCCACGTGGTGGCCGCCTGTAATTTTCCTCCAATGCAGGAAAAGCGGAATGATTGGGCTAGTCCCTTCAAAGTGAGGTTGGTGCGAGGCCAATAACCTCGCCCGTAAAAAATTATTATTACGGAACCCAAATCAGCCTCGGATACACTGATGAACGACGACGATCACGGCAACAAAAACGGCTAAACGATTTAAGAATTTTCTCATGGAACGTACGCTCACTGTAAAGAGCTCGAGCTGCACCGATACCCTGTCTAAATATAAGGCTGACATAACAGCAATTCAGCAGATGCGGTGGACGGGGAATGGGGAATCAGAATATGACCTGCATTAAAGCAGTCATGCAAGACATCATGTACTCGGGGTGGAGTTTCTAGTCAGAAAAAGAATGAAACCCACCGTTATCGGCTTTAAAGCAATAAATGAACGGCTATGCACCCTTCGCGTGCGAGACAAATTTAAAAACATAAGCCACATAAACGTTCACGTACCTACAAAGGATTCTCCAGATGATGAAAAAGAAGCATTATTTGAATCAGTCCATGCTTGCCCTCAGTATGATGTAAAAATCATTCTGGGGGATATGAATGCTAAAATAGGTAGGGAGCCAGTATTCAGGCAGTACATTGGCACCCATAGCATACACGATAACACTAATAACAATGCACAACGAGTCATAGGGACAGCAATAATTCGGTCGTTGCGAGTACAAGGCTTGCGCGTAAAAACACCCACAAAGACACTTGGGTAACTCCTGATGGAGCCGCTCGCAACCAGATAGACCACGTGTTGATAGACTGCCGCCACAACCCGTACCTGACGACGGTACGAACGTACCGAGGTGCCAAAGTCGACTCGGACCACTATCTTGTTGGTATGGTTCTCCGAGCGCGGATTGCATCATCACGAAAGACTGCATCCGCGAATCATATTCCTGTATATAGTACAGGACAGAAAAACAAAGCTCCATATAAACTTCTAACTAATTCACATAGAAATGATACCTTTATACGTTGTTAGTAAAACTCGTAGTTAGATTCATGTTTTCAGAAAAATCCCCATATGTAGAATTTGGAGAAAAAAAAAGAAAACGATATTCAAATCGAAAAGTAACTTTATTTGGGTTTTAACCTACAATCCATTTTATAATTTTTTATTTTTATACAAATACATTAAAGGAACATTTCTCGATAACATTTAGTTTTTGTAATTCCCCAGAAAATCTATTCTCTAAATTAATTTATTTGTGGCTTTATCTTGTCGCCAAATAAATTTTTAACTAACTTCTTAAAGCCCGATGTTATTCAAACTCTGCACACATTTTTTTTGTCCGATGGCAACACTTTCTCGAGTAGCGATCAGGCCCCAGGTTGTATAAGTTCATATGTTAAAATTAAACACTACTATATGTATACAACGACTTGAATTTTTATCAATTCAATTTTTAACCCACTTCCCAAGGCCCAACTTTATTGAAACTTTTCACACATATATATTTTCGGTGACAACACTTTCTAATAAAATATGTTAGTAATCGGGCCGCGGGGTCGGGAGGCTCCCAAACACATTTTTTTTAATAATCATTCCATATAGAGGCATCAGATTACGCTATACTATAATGACTGTATTCTGTGTGATGCGGTGGTGCGCTGTGTGCAGCGTTGCTTTACTATTGGAACTGTTGGGTTGCAGTGCTTCGCAATTTAAATTCTCTATATTAACTTCGCGTGCCCGTGGCTGGCACCAAATATTGTGATCTATTTTTAACCCTCTTCCTTAAAATTTTATTAAAACTTTGCATATATGTGTAACTCCGATGATAACACTTTCTATTAATATTTGGAGCACCTCGGGGTCGGGGGGCTCCCATACAAACATTTTACAAAATTTACCCGATTTTCGTCAAATTTTATACGTTTGTGTACCTCCGATGGACATCACTTTTTTGGGGGCTCCCACACAAATTTTTTTAAAAATGTACTCGATTTCCTTTAAATTGTTTTACAAGAAAAATTTCAATTTTTATGTGCTGTTTTTATTATGGGTTGCATTTCTATATATATAAATCGTGTTCTAAAGTTTGGTATTTACGTTCTCCTGTAAAACACCTACAATATGTTTTTAGTCCTCATTTTTGCAAATCGATTATGTAAAATGTAGATATTATAAGTGCTTTCTTATTTGCAATTTATTTGACCGTGGTTCTATTACCCTATTCTATACAACTCTGGAATCTAAAAATGTTCCCCTCATTCAACATTTTATAGTATTTTACGCTCTACATTTAGTCTAAAGGAGTTTTTTCGTTTAAATTCAGAGATTGCTCTACTGATGGCGAAAATTATGACACAGGTGACTGATGTGATTTATATATATCCACTAAATTACGACCATATGAACCATGGGTACATTACCTTGAGGAAGTGTAGCGCCATTCGCCAAATGACCCATCAAGTTCTGGTATCTCGTTTGTGAACACACGAAACGGCTGGCAACATAAAGAGAATGCAACATTCACATTATTCGATGAGCACGTTGGCTTCGCCCAAAAGTAAGGAAGGAATACACGTCAGTGTTGCCATTTTTATATTTGATATTTTCTTTATTAATATTAATATTGATTAAAACTATAAATTTAAAAATCAAAGTATAATTTCAAAGAGATTAATTAATATGTTAACATTACAGGAATTTTAGAAAAAGTTGAAGAAAAAAAGTGAATCAGTGGCTCTGCAATAAAGCCGAAGACTTTCCGGCTAAGAGTTTATAGCCTTTTTTGCCGAGCAACCCAGTCGCGCATTGGTAAGTGCTCGTATGATAATTGTCTTGCACTTAGCAGCTCGAATGATATTTTTATGGTTTTGGAAATTGCATTTCTGAAAGGTTGTACAGCTTTATTGAAGTTATATAGTGTAAGTATTACATTGTGCAAATAATTTTGCCAATCACTGTATATATACAGTGCAGAGTATTCGCTTATGCTCTCAACAAGCTAACTTGCTGGGCAGATCACTGTAGTTTAGGGGTAAATCCTTACAAAACTAAGCTTGTCTTATTAATCAGGAAATATAAAGCTCCACTTATTAACCCTCCTTCTATAAAATATATAAGCTTAATATTCTCTGATAGAGCCAAGTATTTGGGACTTATTTTGGACAGAAAGCTAAGCTGGAGGCGGAGAAGTTTTCTAAAAAAAGCTAAATCTTATCCTCTATTTCCGTCTTCCAAATCACTGTAGTGTTTTCCAGGCTGAAGTTATGGCGATCAGTGAAGCCTTGTCTTGGCTGAAGATCCGTATAGCCAAGCTGCACTGAAATCCTTGGAATCGGTCTCCACAAATCCAATCCTAGCCCTTAACTGCCGATCATCTCTCGTGGAGATGGTGGAGTAGTTAAATATCCACCTGTATTTAGTGCCGGGCCACAGAGACATTTCGGGTTACTGTATGGCTGACGAACTCGCCAAGCAAGGAACTACAATACCCTTTTTACATGAATATGGTTCCATAAGCATACCAATCGCTACATGCAAACTCTTGTTAAAGTGGGATGCTAATGTAAAAACTAACTGTAGGTGGTCAAACGGTACAAGTAGTATAGCGACAAAGCAGATATGCCACAAGCTGTATCCGAAACGCTCTAAGTGTTTGATCTCTCAAAAAAGATCGCACATCGGTGCTATTGTAGGTGTCATCACTGGACACTGTCTCGTAGGCAGGCATGCAGCAAGACTTGGAGTCTTCTTGAAGCTGCATGGATGATAAGGAGGAGGAGACCATCGTCCATCTTCTCTGTACTTGTCCAGCCCTCTCCCAAAAACGTAAACTCCATATGGGAGCTTTATTCTACAACGACACTAATGATCTCATTAATATTGACATTGGTAGTCTGCTTCGCTTCATATAAGGCTCTAATTGGTTCATCGAGTTGGTGGAAGGATTTTTCCTGATCCGTGTAGTATCACAATGGACCATTACTGGTCTAAGCGCGTCGGTTTCACTGACAGCCACCTTAACCTAACCTAACCTAACCTGTATATATACAGATAAAAGTTTTAGCTGCCAGCAATTAGATCATGTGGTTTGATGCGCTTCAGTCTTCGAGTAAGTCCGATTGTACTGGTGAGTTTTACTGCTTCCTGATTTATGTGTAGCCTCAGCCTTTAATTATGAACTTTTGCATGCTCTTTAATTGCGTATTTTACGTTCTTGACGTTAACTATGCCCCTTAAGACTTTGTTTTGGAATCGTTGGATTATTTGGATGTTTTTTTTAGCCGTACATCCCCATTGCTGATTTGATTTGATTGATTCAATGCCAAGGTGCCTCGCAAAAGTTATTGCGGCATAAGTAGGAAACACAACTTATTAGGTAATAAATGCTATGCCAAAGAAAGCCATAAACCCAATATTTCCCATTTTCGCTAAATTCCATATGTCCATTCGGGTCTTAGTGTTTCGTTTATATAGTAATAATTTATTATGAATAGACAGACAGGATAAGCCAATATAGGTTCCTCAGTTTGATGTAAAGATCTTCACTTTTCTTTTTTATATTTTCCTTCTATCTTAGTTTTGCATCTAAGTTCATTCCGAAATTCTTTCCTATGTTCGAGTAGGGGACTTCTCTTCCTGAGATGGTAATCGGTATCTCTTGAATCTTGCGTCAGTGAATTCGACATGAACAGATTTGGTACTGATGAAATTTATTCGCCATTTCTTGGTCCAATTTACTACATCGTCTACAGAACTAAGAAGAATTCTAGATGATGCAAATATGATCATATTTTCCGAAAAAAAATTCTATTATTTTTTTGAAAAACTTTAACTGAAAACTGACCAATTTCAAAACGGCAACCCTAAAAACAAAAGGAATCGACTTATGCGCATCGACTTATCAGCAAATGAAAAACTACCACGATGGGGAACATGTGTATGTGTATAATATCTTGTAGAGATGCGCAACGTCATGCGCCAATTGCCCCTTTTAGAGATATAGAGAGGCAAATGTGCAAATATGGCAACTTATTGCAACTAAATCAGAACTCATAGAAGACAGAGACCATCGTATTGTAATCGTCTCGCAACTGCTGCCGTTTGTTTTCACAGAACGAAGAGGGTGCTGGGTTCTCGCCTGTGCCTGTCGTATCTCTCAGGCTTATCTCCTTTGTTCTCTCTCCGTAATGCCACTCTAATCAAGTACGTACTCACGAAAAATCATAGAACAACACTACACTACCGCCGCTACTATGAAACACAGAACCCAACACTAATGCAGCATTTATTTTCTCAACGGCAGCTCAGCTTGTGCATAGTCTGCTCCTTCGGAAACATTCAGTCCGCCACCAGTCAGTCAGTCAGTTATATCCAGGCAACGAATCGGTCGATCCACCCTTAGATTATCGTTCCAAACAGAGGACAGGCACTGAAGTAAAAACAACAAAAATTGTTAATCTTTGTTAGAAAAATATCTCAATAAATAAAACTACTGGCTGCTCTATATCATTAAAAAACGGAAAACAAAACAATTAAATTCAAAAACTCTAAGAAAACACTTATCAAATAAATTCAATTCATTAAAAAATAAAAAAAAATTGGAAAATAATCGGATACAAATTCAGAAAGCTTCTTTGATAAAATCGGTTAATTTTATAACATTTATAACAAAATAAAAATTCATATGCAAATGTAGTCGAAAAAGATACATCCTTGCTGCTACATAATATAATTATATGTATATAAGTATACTACGCACTAGGAAAAAATATATTCATGTGCATGGCATAAAACACAACAACATCAACAACACACACCAAATTGTGCACCAAATCACATTCGAAATTAGACGACGATTGGAAATCGCTTTTCGCGGTGCTTGACAAAAATTGTTTAAAAATTAGACAAAGTCGATCATTTATTAATAAAAAAAATTAAAAAAATTAATAAAAAAAAGGAACAAAAAAAATCCAACTATCAACTCATCATCCATTGTTCCACTCCGAAGTAAATTCAACTTTTCCAAATTTGTGCGTAGTCTGTTGGCAAATTCGTCAAGGATCAGTTAATTACCGAAAATTCTTTAGCTTTAGCCAATAATAAATTGTGAACGTTTTGCAAATTACTCTCGTTGGGACGGCCGGTGGAGGTGCTTCGGGGGGTACCACATCACCAGCCTCTGGAGAGTTTGTGGATTTTTTCGAGCAACAACAACAACAACAACAGCAAAAACAACAGCTCACTACTAACGAAACGAACAAAAGCAGAAGAAAATTTAAATTGCGATTTTTTTGTTTCTTTTCTCTTTTCATGCAAAGAGATTGGTAGCAACTTCAGCAGCAGCAACAACAGCAATTGCAGAAAAAATTAAGCTTATAAGCTAAAAAAAAAAGCCTCCCGTCTCCTCCGTAAGGCCAACCCACGATACGGTTCCAACACAAAAAAAAACACAGCAGCAGCACCAGCAACTTAATAAATAAATAATTAAATATTAATTATCATAAAAAATAATTTCGCTAATTTTAACACAAAACTACTTAATAAATTAGAACAAAAATAATAATCTGTGATTTTTATAATTAATAATTATTATAAATTAAATATCAAATAATCCTTAAAAGTTTTTATTAGTTTCGCTTAATTCATCATAATAATAACAAATCCAAAGTTGGCCGTTAATAATACACATATATAATTATATATATATTTATATATAACACACAATTTATATATATTAAACACAAGGTCGGTGGATTGAAATTTTTTTTGTAAGTATAACTTCCTTATGTTTTTTTAATAGTAGTTTATATCTGCATGCTACTGAAAGCGACATACATACTTAAAAAAGTTTATGCGCATATTGTTCTCAGCATATACATACGAGTATCTATGTATGCAACTCTTTTACCTTTGCAGTGCATTCGTTTTTGCATTACATCCTTTTTTTTGACGTTACATATTTTGTTTCTGCCCTATGTTTGCTTCCGTTTGCTCTACTTGCTTTGCTTCGTTTAAAGAGATTGAAACCATACAAGAAAAGTAAATCAAACATCAGCCACATATATGGTACAAATAGATATACTCGTATTTATGTATAAAACGTTCGGTGTTTCCAAACATATGTTATGAGATTTTGAAAGACATTTTACATGAAGCTAGACCCAGTTATTCCAAAAAATGAGATTTGTCAAATTCAATAATTACTGTACTCCACTATGCATTGCCAAGTACTTGTGTGGTGTTGATAATTGTAATGTAAGTGAGCTCTCACAATGGAAATATGCACTTAATCTATACTAATATGTATTATAAACGTGAAAGTAACTCTGTTTGTCTGACTTTTTGTCTGCCTGTTACCTTTTCACGGCTGGACTTATTTTTTGGCTAATTTGTTTAAGAAATGTTCGTAATAGTCCGGGAAAGATTATAGGAACCTGGAAAATTGGAAAATTCGGGAAAAACTGAGAAAATTCCATTTTCCATGGAACTCGCGACCATAACTCACGATTCGAACGCGTATATATATATATTTATATATACTAGCTTTTCCCGGACGCTCCGCAACCCCCACACATGTATCTCCGCCTCGCCATCACTACCACTTTTTGCCTAAACCTAAAAAAAGGGCCACCTCGATCGTTTTTTACCGAAATTTTATTAAGACGCATATTTCGTGAAAGTTTCAGCTCAATCGGCTATCTAGTTTTTGAGTTATAGTGTCGTATTACAAGCCAACAGACATTAATTTTTATATACAGGGTGTATCCGTTAAGGTGGCAAATACTTAAACTAAATTCCTTGGTTAATTTCGTGAAAAAAGCCGTATATGGGGGGGGGGTCTATTTTCACCCCCTGAGGTGTACGTGGCGTTTTAATGCGAGGACACGTACTTTTGACTTTACATCACTTCACACCCTGTAACACCTGAACGCTTCTAGATACAAGATCACTGTTGGTCTTTTTTAACAGAAAATTAAATTCTACATTTGTACATTTTCTTAAATTCTTAAAACCATTACCCATATAAACGTCTTGAAATTAAAAAAAAAAAACATTTTTTTTAAATTCTCTATATTAACTTCACGTGCCCGTGTGTTTGTTTGTTTGTCGTGGAATCTTGCGATAAATTTTCAACCTACTTCCAAAAGTCCGATTGGCACAAATGCATATCTCCGATGACAACACTTTCTATTAAAATTTTAGGCCCCTCGCGCCTCGGGGTCGGGGGCTACCATACAAATATTTTACAAAATTAACCCGATTTTCTTCAAATTTTATATACATGTGTATCTACGATGAACAACACTTTTTGTAAAAAAATTTAAGACCCCGAGCCCCGGGGTCGAGCGGCCCCAAAATTTTTATAAAAAAAATTAACCCGATTTTTTTACAATTTTATATACATGTGTATCTCCGAAGGACAACACTTTTTGCAAAAATGTTGGGGACCTCGGGGATGTGGTGGTCCATAAAATTAACCCGATTTTCTTCAAATTTTATACACATGTGTATCTCCGATGGCCAACATCTTTTGTAAAGTTTTTGGAGTGAACGGGCCCTGACGCTCGAGGTGTGCCCATATAGATTTTTTAAAAATTAGCCCGATTTTCTTCAAAATTTTTGTAAATTTTTTGGAGTTTTTTTAAATTTTATTTTCAAACGCGGTTATTTCAAAAAAAGCTCTTGGATAATTTGTTTTTGACAGATGCAGGCAGGGTTAGAATTGAAAGTTTTTAAAATAAACGAAAACGTGCTTTTGATCTTACATGACTTCACAACCTATAACTTTTGAACACTTCCAGCTACAAGGTTACTATTGGTCTTTTTTCAAAGAAAAATAAATTTTTAAGATCAAACAATGTACATATATCTTTTTAAATTATTTAAGCCACATGGATATGAAGGTCATCAATTTTTTTCTTTAAATTGTATTTACAAACACGATTGTTTCGAGAAATGCTCTCGGATACATACATACATTCTATCAGATACATTCTTTTGAGAAATGCAATATTAAAGTCTATTCAATTTCCTACAAATCCTTGGCACAATATTTGTGCATTCGGTCAACAAAAGCGAGGTAGTCCGGGTTGTGCTACTACTACTACGCACAAGACTTGTTTAGAAGGCCCTAATTTTACGAGTGGACACCATTTTTATGTGTTCATTTTCAGCACAATTTTCATGTGTCCACTTACAAAATTAGGACCTTCTTGGCAAGTCCGCTTGAAGCAGATTATGCACTGGAGTGAAGTGGTAAGAGTGCGTTCGTTACACGTGTACTTTTTTGCTGCACTATTGCTTCAGGAACACTGAGACGGCATGCAACTCTCCTTATACATAAAAGTAGTAACACAACCCGCAATATCTCGCTCTTATTGACTGCATTTCTCAAAAAATGTAACCGATAGAATATAGTTATAGCCCGATTTCCGAAACGCATGAAAGATGGCTTTGATCGGAAAATGGCTACTATTACTACTATAACTTGCTATCTCGTTTATCTGCCGATAGTTTTCAATAACCAATATATATGGTTATAATCATGAATACAACTTAAATCAGCACTTCATTTTGTGACTTAAGTTGGGTATTAAAAGACCAAAAGAGTGAGTTTAGACGCAGTTGTGATTTAAGTATCGTTTGTTTTGGACCTTAATCCCTTATTAAAGTATGGATTATAATGGACATTTTCCAGCATATGCACGGATTACCGAAATTGAGAATACACAGAGAGTGTATTTGTGTGGTTAAAATGGACATCAACTCCGAATCGAGCGGTTCAGGTCGCTCTTTGCATGCATGTTACTCGTAATTTGACATTTTTATCATTTGTACAGGAAACATAGGGACAAATCCTTATACAGGCAAAAGTCTATTATAACCTCTATCTATTTATTTTAATTTGCAAGACATAGGCAGGCATTTCGTTTAATTTTGGCGCTTACCCATGCACGCGGAAAACAATTATAATCGACCCTTTAAGTCTGTAAAATATGACGGCTCTTAACACTTGTGGACTAACTTAAAAGTATCGTTTGTGTCTGTTGAAGTTGACTTAAGAAACACTAAAGGTACTAATGTTATGTAAATGTTATAGGATACTTGATATATAACTTTTTAGAACAACGTTCTGATGCGGCTGCGTCGGTCTTAGATATAAGTATTTGATACAGTCCGGTTCACTTAATTAGACACACCTCAGTTTATTCTGTAAATCCCTTCTCTTTATTTTAATTTTCATCACAGAAAAAAATTAGCATAAAATAGAGAGAGTAATCAATACTCTTAGTGACCTCAAAACAACCAAATTTTTTCTGTTCATTTGATGAGACGCCTCTACAAAATGTAAGAAAACACAAGAGACAAGATATTTTTATTATATTTTTTACTTTTTTAATTTATTTTTAACTTTTTAGTAGTGAGTAGCACCTCCGCACTTTAAAATTGTTTCGAAAATTCGAGATTATGAAAATAATAATTGTAGCCGTCTGCCCCGTCTTAATTAAAAGGCAAGTTGTTCTGTAATCATTGGCAACGCTTTAAGTTTGCACATCCCAGTGCATGTGATCTCTTTCGAATTTCAGTCGCTGTTGCTTTCGTGTAAATGGTGTCCAAATAAGAAGTTCAGATTTAAAAATTTAATAAAACAAAAACGGCTTAATATATTTTTTTGTTTGAAAGTACAATCCTCCTGGTTATTTATGGAAAATGATTTCATTCAAATGGGAGCCGTGGCTGGCCTTGACGTACTCTATTCTGTCGATTTTTGGATTGTGTGCGGCTCTATTTCGGCAATGGCAATGGATATTGGCTTTTAAATGCTCAATTATTTGTAGATTGTCCGCATAACACTTGTCTTTCACGGCACCTCACAAATAAAAATCCAAAGGCGTCAAATCACAGCTCCTTGCCCCGTCCAATTCACGTTACCATTTCGACTGATAATACGGCCATAGACTTTTTGACGCATTTCCGCTGTTGTAACGCCCGATGTGTGGCATTGGCTGGAACCAAAGGTCTCATCAATTTCGAGTTGGTCGCAGGCCCACACAGCGAATCGATATCGAAGCGGGGTCACGGGGCTTCGATTGCTGAACCAATTGAACTTTATAGGGCCACAAACCAAGATCTTTACGCAGAATTTGTTGCATGGAAGATCGGATGATGTTCATTTCCGATACACGAAGACGAATTGATGTTCTCCAATTTTAAATGTGGAGAACTCAAAATCGCACGACGCATTGTTGATTTACTGGCGTTAACCCGAGCTGACGCCTTTTTTTCTTTGTTCATTTATCTTGAGGTGTTAAAGCTGTCACACATCTTTCCCGGTAGTTCTCGTAATTTTTAAATAATTTCGAACTCAATGATCACTTCGGGGTTGTTTTCCTGGCTATATCGCGTTTTAAAAAGCCTTCGGAGTGCTTAAAATCAATTTTTGCTCTTTCCTCTGTTGTGAAAATATTTTTATTTCCCATTTTTAAGCCAAAACACAAAATACACAGTCATTGTCACTATTAATTAGTTTTCCGATGGAACTTACTCGACTTTCCAAATTAATTATTTTGACTATACGTCTAATTAAATGAACCGAACAACTGTTGTTGTTTTGAGGTCATTTACAAAAAAAAAAAAAAAAAGTACCAACATGCCTTCATGTGTCTTTTATTCAGTATTGATTACTTTCTGTACTTATGCTAATTGTGTGAAGAGATTTACAGAAAACATTTAGGTGCATCTAATTAAATGAACCGTACTGTAACTATGTTCTCTGTGTGCCTTAGCTTTAATTTTCCGTAGTTACGAAGCTCGTAATAGGGTAATATTTTACTTACTGTTTGGTGTAGTGTTAATATGCGAAGCATACAACAGAAAAGAAGAGGAATGTTATGTTCTTTTTTATCCCCCTACATAAAATTCTAACTCTTATTTTAATTGAATTTTTACAGCAACAGTGGTTAGTTTGGCTAAAAATATAATATTGGAAATTTTTGAGATTGCTTAAAATGAGTTTGGGTCACAATGGTTTTATTACAAATATTTAAGAAGGGTTTTTATTTAAATAAATTTTCCGTATACGATAAACGAAGAATATCCCGAAATTTTGCATTGCAATTTTCTATGAATGACTCTACTTGAGGTGAGCATACTAAATCCCTCACCGAGCTGGTCCGTGCAATCTGTGAGACATTCAGTTGTCTATACTAATATTATAAAGAGGTAATTTTAGTTTGTGAGTAGGAGGTAACCTTCGAAACTACTGGACCGATTTCAAAAATTCTTTCCCCAATATTTAGAATGGACTTTCAGAGTAAACATAGGCTACATACTAAAAAAGAGGTATTTCGTGGTGACGAATTTTGTAACTAAATAACTAAAGTCGACGAAAAACTGGAGAGGCATTTGTGTTCTTCTTGCAGTTGCAAAGGTAATAATCAAAGTAGTACTTGAGCGCATTAAGGAACATCTGGAAGATACACTCGAAGCCGAACAAGCAGGTTTCTGCTCTGGATCCTCCTGTGTAGAACACATCAACACCCTACGGATCGTTATTGAACAGTGCGTTAAATTCCGGTCACCACTGCAGCTGCTGTTCATCGATTTTGAGAAGGCGTTTGACAGTGTTAACAGACAGTTTATCTGGCTCGCCTTGCGCAGGAGAGGTATATTCAATAAACTAATAGCTATTATTAAAGTAACCTATGATGACTCTAAATGTCATGTGCTGCATAGAGGAAAGCTGTCAGAGCAATTCGAGATTATAAGTGGGGTACGACAAGGTTGCATTCTATCGCCGATACTCTTTTTGTTGGTGATTAGCGATGTGCTTCGCGCATCTTTTTCTTCTGGAAACGAAGGAATTCGTTGCACTCTTACATCTCAACTCAAACATCTGGACTACGCTGACGACGTTTGTTTACTCTCACACAGGACTATGAAACTGCACTAAATGACAACAAATGTGGAAAGGGAGGCAAATTTTGTGGGTTTGAAGATTAATACATACACATAGAGCGAATACGATCGAGGTGGCACTTTTTTGAGGTTAAGGCAATAGTACAGCCCTCCCGTGTTAGTGATGGCAAGGCGGGGATTCATGTGTGCGGATGACTAGTCTTATTATAACGGCATTGATTGAAAATAGAAGAACTATCATTACTTGACATATTTCATTCAACAATATGTTTATATCGAAAGTTACGTATTACCTACATTTTCTTATTTCTTAAAAAGTAACGTTTATCCTGTCTCTTGGTATTGAGTTGAGATTAATATGAGAAGAAATTATTTTCTGTGGTGAGCCCTGAGGGATATGATGTGCACCGTTTAACTCAGTCTAGTTTTTCTTGTTTTAAACCAATTTAAAGTTAAATGGTAGATGACACCTCGCACAGAGCAGGATATATTTATGTCATGATTTGTCTACAACTAAAAATTTAGCATACTCTGTGTTTGCTGAGATGCATCTTGCAGCAACAGTAGCTAAAACGTTTTTATTCGGGTGAATTACATAAACTCTCTACAATGATTTCTGTGATGGTTATCAAGGATTCGCTACCTGCCGACTATAGGTAACATTATTTATTATTATTTATATGAGATTTTTTTTTGTAAGTATGATTTATATTAAAAGAAATTCCTATGCTCGATGCACGAAGAAGAAGGCCCTTCTTCTGCTCGCGGCTAAGTTGCAAAAGTCACATACATTGCAGAGATGCCATTCAAAGTACGCTCACATTTACTTTTGTAAATATATCCCATTTTAAATGTCTTTTAGAGGAATTTTTTATGTTGTCATGTGTACATATGTATGAAATGTACTTAGACATACTTGTGCATACTCGTATGTTGTTTTTTTTTTCTTGTTTGCACTCGATCTACTTGCGCCCTTCATGCTTTGATTATGAATCCTTATGTATTCACTGTGCATCGCTTCTCTTTTATTTATTTCAACATTAGCAAACTGTATGCCCATCTTCTGTTAACCTGTGAATCTGCTCGTCGTTAGTGAGTTATGAGTTTTTCAGATTTCATATATGTACCATTTCTCCGGTACATCCGATAGTAGAACGCGGAGGTATCTGTATTGAGTTCTACAAAATAAACATTTGCTGACTTTTTGCACCTCTTTCTGCTCTAAATATACACTCTATGAAGAATCTGTGGTTGGAGTAAATAATATTCGTGCTAATCCGTAAGGATTTACAAGAAATAAGAATAAGAAGAGTATTTTACTCTGAAAAGATGGAAGATGTAGTTTTTTTGTTTATTTTCAGAAGACTTACGCAACTAAACACATGAGCATACATTTGTCTAAAACTTTTAAAATGAAAGCTGTATGTTGTCTTATAAGTCTAGATCAACCAACAAAGGTCTAGTTTTCTAGTTAATATCTTTCACATTGGCATCTTCAAACTAAACAAGTCCTAGTACACGCTATCCCATGAATCCTACCCAACGACTCTCAAAAAATGTTTCTTTATCGCTCATATTACAAGCGCTCGTGGATCTCGTTGTTTAATAGCCATAGAACTATTTTCAATTAGACTTTCGCCTCAATTGAGGTAAGAATTCAGAGTTCTTTTATCTGAGCTCACAAATTGTATTACTGTGACAACCAGCAATTAAGATGTAGTTGTAAGGTTCCTGGCGAAAATAAATAAAATTAAAGTTCTTACCGCGTAGAACCTAAAATTTCTTCTTAAATTAAAATTTCTAAATAAAATTGTAATCTAAGTACATATTTATTTTCTGCATATAAGTTTGTTCACTTGCAGCAAAACTCTGTTTTTTTTTCAAACGATGTCTTCTACGTCTTAGGACGAATTGATTGGCTTCTCAAAAGGTTTTACATACTAATTCTTTAGCAGTGTGTAATATCAGTATACATATTAGTATGTTTGTATACTGCTTTGCTATTGCCATCAGATTGATCTGCCTAGAATACAAAAGTATTTAAATAAGCTTCGTTGTGTTATTTGGCGGGTAAAAACAGCGACTAAAGTGTTAAAGTGGTTAATTGCTCTACTATTTTCTGTCATCCTCAACATCTTGCCCTACTCAACAACCACTTTCAGTTACAGGAAAAAACATTGTTCTAATTAAATTATAGTAATGTGTATATACTTTACTCGAATGTTGAGTGGTAGGGTTTGGCAATATACACACATACATTACATAAGTAACATAAACGTTAATTAAGCAAAACGAAGCAACGCCCTTGATGACAACACACTTGTCACACTTGTTCAGCACGATAGGGTTTAAACAGTCAGCGATAGCTCTGATTATATTAAAATATTTTAACACTCTATATTCAACTTAAAAAAAAAAATATAAAAAAAACAACCCATAAAAATTACAATTTTTCATGTAAATTCTCTAATAGGAGATGTGTATGTGTAAAAATTTGAAGAAAACCGGGCTAATTTTTAAAAATTTACATAGACACCACACGGGTCTCAGGGCCCGATCACTCCAACAAACTTACAAAAAGTTTTGTCCATCAGTGATACACATGTGTTTAAAATTTGAAGAAAACCGGGTTAATTTTTTTGAAAAATTTTTATGGGCCCCACGACCCCGGCCACCAAATTTTTTGCAAAAAGTGTTGTCCGTCGGAGATACACACGTATATAAAATCTAAAAAAAATCGGTTAATTTTTATAAAACAATTTTTGGGGCCCAATGACCCTGGGGCCCGGGGTCCCCAAAATTTTTACAAAGAGTGTTTTTTATCGGAGATACATACGTATATAAAATTTGAAAAAAATCGGGTTAATTTTTTTTAAAAAAATGTTGGGGCCCCACGACCCCTGGATCTCCAAAATTTTTACAAAAAGGGTTTTTTATATCAGAGATACACATGTGTATTAAATTTGAAGAAAATCGGGTTAATTTTTTTAAAAAAAAGTTATGGGGCCCCACGAACCCGGACCCGGGGTCTCCAAAATTTTTACAAAAACTGTACACATGTATATACAATTTGAAGAAAATCGAGTAAAATTTTGTAAAATATTTGTATGGGAGCCCCTCGGGCCATGTGGTCAATAGGTAGTGTTGTCATCGGAGATATGCATGTGTGCAAAATTTCAATAAGATAGGACTTTGGGAAGTGGGTTAAAAATTGATCGCAAGATTTCACGACAAACCCACAAACAAACAAACAAACGCGAGAATTTATAGAAAACTAGCTGACCCGACAGACGTTGTCCTGTCCCACTTTCAATAAATTTGTTTTGTGAACTTGTGTAAAGCTTTTTGTTTTGCGATATCGCGTCACATTATTAGTCACATCAGTATTAGCAGAAATACCTGGCGTTTCCCGGCTGTCCCATCCCACTGACCCCCGCCCACTTACACCCCACTACCTAACCAACTCACCAATCCAGAAAACTATAGAATCAGGCAAAAAATTTACACTTATTCAAATATTCTTTATATGAAGATCATATACAGGTAAACTACATTTTTCACCCCAGCGCCACCTATCGGGTCCAAATTTTGTCAACGACTTTCTTTTAATTTAAATATTATATGGTGTGATTTGAGCCAAATCATTCCAGAAATAAGAATTTTCGAAAAAAAACGATACCAGCGCCATCTGCCAGGCTGATTTGTGAATCTAAACCTTCCAGGGCGTCACCCAAACGTATACAAAAAAATTCATTCAAATCGGTCCAGCCGCTTAGGAGAAGTTCAGTGACATACACAAGTACAGTAGAATTATATATAAATATAAAGATAGTATTTGAGTTTTTGTATAAAATTCTTTCTAAAATTGCACGAAAACAAACGCATATATCCTTTCAAATGTCACCATATTGTTTAAATGTTTTATATTATGAATAATAACGAACATCCGGAATTTGTGGATATCTTAGGAATTTTTCGCAATTTGTATTTATTATTGGCGTCCTGAAATTGTGCACACCTATTTAGTATTTAAATAAAACAAGAATCGCCATATTTTGGAAGGGGTTGAACACTTTAATCAAATACAGATATTTTTTCCAAATCTTATGTTTTCATAAATACCATATGTTAACTAACAGCACCAAACCGAAACATTTGAAGATACATATTGGGACAATTGAAAAAAATTGTGATTCGAACACTTATGTAATTGCACAACACTGAAAAAAAATAGTACGTGTAACCTTTACGCGTGGTTGAAGTGAAACTTCTTTGAGGTTGTGGCCGATATTACGATTAAATTATTAAAATTAGACCCCCAAAAGACCCTCCTATATGGAGTTTACGTTTTTGGGAAAGGGCCGGACAAGTACAGAGAAGATGGACGCTGGTCTCCTCCTCCTCCTCATCCATGCAGCTTCTGCAGAAGACATTCGAGAAGACTCTAAGTCTTGCTGCACGCCTGCATATGCGACAGCGTCCAGTAATGACACTTACAATAGCATCGATGTGCGATCATTTGGGAGATCAAACACTTGGAGCGTTTCGGATCCAGCTTGGGCCAGATTTGTTTTGTCGCTATGCACCTACAGTTAGTTTTTACATTAGCATCCTGCTTTAACAAGAGTTTGTATGTAGCGATTGGTATGCCTAACGAAAGATATTTAGGTAAAAGGGTAATGTAGTTCCTTGCGTGGCGAGTTCGTCAGGTATATACTTACCCGGAATGGGTCTGTGCCCCGGTACTCAACACAGGTGGATTTTGTACTGTTCCGCCATCTCCACGAGAGATGATCGGCAGTTAAGGGCTAGACTGATTCCAGGGATTTCAGTGCAGCTGGGCTATCCGAGAATCTCTATGTCTCTACAGCCAAGACAAGGCTTTACTGATCGCCATAATTTCAGCCTGGAAAACACAACACTACAGTGATTAGGAAGACGGAAAAAGAGGCTAAGATTTAGCTTTTTTGAGAAAAACCTACGCCGACTTCGTCCGTCTTCTGTGTAAAAATGAATGTGTTCATCTTCCAATTGAGCGTCTTCGTCCCAGAATGATCTGGAGGGAAGGTGACCTGGAAGTTTTTTGAGGTAGTCCATCATGCAGTCACACCGTATAGAAGAGTAGGTCTTACTACCGCTGTATATAGCCAAGTAGCTGTTCCCGGGCGCTTTGCTACCCGCACACATGAACCCCCGGGGTGATGGGAGTACTATAGCCTATAACCTGCCAATAATTTACGTTGACATTTTTTTAAAAATACGTTTGTAAATGTCATGTTAAAATTTTACTTTCTCCTCTTCCATCTATACCTATAACTTTCCCCTACCTGCCAATAATATATCTAGCGGAAATACCCGGCGTTTCCCGGCTGCCCCATCCCACTGACCCCCACCAATTTAACACCCGCCCACTGACACTACACCCACTGACCCCCCGCCCACTGACCCACCACCATCTGACCGCCAGCCCACGGACCTCTGACCTCAGATGACCACCCATTCACAGAACAACCCCACCCACTGAACTCACACCAACTGACCAACCCACCAACTGACCACCTCACTAGCCCAGAAAACTATAGAATAAGTTTGAACGCGATCGATTCATAAAAACATGCAATTTGTAAAAACAATAAAAAAAATCGTATGGTGACCCCTTGACCTCAGAGTCTGACCACTTTCAAAATAGTGCCTTTTATGGTAGAAAACACATATGCAAAGTTAGAACGCGATCGGTTGAAGGGTTTGGCAGTCTATACCGGACATACATGCATAAATACATACATACAAAGTTCACTTTTATATATATAGATGAGTTATATGGGATTAAAGACCCCATCTGCTACGAATGGCTTTTTTGCATTAGAAGAGTGCTACTGTGGCTATACGAACTCTTTCTTGTATGCTAGGTTTCCAGCTTAGCTTTCGTTCTTTTGAATACAGATCGGTCTTAGAAGTTGTCTGGGGTGATTGAAAGCTCTTCCTTCGAGATCGTTTGCGTCACAACCTATTTTTCACTAGTCGTTTTTGTAGCTTTTTTATGTGAATAACTGATGGTTTGTCTCAGGCAAGTTATATCGAAACCAAACGTTAAGGAGATGCACGTTACCTAACGGGGAGTAGTGTAGATATAGATAGATAGATGAAAATGCATTCATGTACATACTGTGACAATAAAAATTGCGTTTCTTTTAATACAATTTTATTTCATATTAGTACCTTATATTTTCCATCTTAATATACTAATTTCCCATGTCACTTGCTTACATAAGCACGCATGCATGCATGCACGCACATATGCGATTCTCAAACTTTTGAACGATAACGGAGACAAAGACCAAAAGGGCAGCAACGCTTTCAGGGGTTCTCAAACGTTTAAATATAAATTAAGAAATATTTTCGTTGTGAGACAATTTATTTTATTCGTATATCGCGCTGTTTCAACTTGTTCCATATAATTTTAAACAATCAGCGAAAGCCGAAGTATGAGGTGGGCTACACATCACGAAGATGCTATCGATCCATAGCTTTATAAGTACATAATGATAATAATATCTTGCGCAATATACCTTTGGATTCCCGGGCCTAGTTTTTCGTAACCATTTGTGTTGTGCGTGTTTTAATTTTGCACACAAATGGAAGGATGACAATATAAGGTCATATCAAAAAGGCGAATCGAGTAGCTTTCTTATGACAGTTATTATTCTCGGATGTTTTTCATACATTCGTCTAACCGTGGAAAAGCGTTTTGGTTTTCTGTGATTCAAACTTAGCAGCTTCCGCTCAGTAGTCCAACGCACTAACCACTGAGCCACCACAATACCTCTATAGTCAAAGCTATTTTCAGCAACACTGTCACTTGTGAATAATACAAATGCCCATTAAATAATGATCACTGTGTCTTTCTCAAAAATGTACATATTCTGTTTTACCGTAAGCACAGCTATAATTAAAATATCTATAATATTGATTACCAACAACTGCATTACTTGTACACTGAACGAACCGATATTTTTCACATTTCATTGAGAACAAAATAATTGCAAACTATGTATAACTTTTGTTTAACTATTTGGCCAACTATTTCGTGTACCTTTTCGATAGAAAAATATATAAACACCATTGAACAATAAAATCTTGAATATAGTTTAAAACACTTGTTTATTATTTTAATTAATTAATAAATTCACCAAACAATGTATAAAGAACAATGTTACATTGTTGCTAAAGGTTTGATTAATTTTTTGTCAAACAAGCACTAGACTGTCAGACAGAGTTGGCACAAGATATTTCACATTTTGATACGCAATCATTTTGAATAGTGATTCTTTGAGGTCCTTTTTAACCACCTAGACTGCATCCTATTGTCAAGGGTTATTTCTAAGATTTTGCGTGCAACGCCTATATCGTGCGTCGCGTGTGGCGCGTGTGATGCGTGAAAAGTGGGTTAACTGTGAAATATACCCCACCTCAAAATTAGATAATTTGGGGATCCTATCACTGCACTGCAAACCGCTGATAGTAGACAATACAGCACAGTCTACCAATTCGCTCGTAAGCTCGCCAACAAGAAACACCACATCAACTACCCTGTTAAGGTAATAGACGGCTCTTTGATCCTTATGGAGGAACAACAATTAACCCGCTGGACAGAAAATTTAAAAAAATTTTGAATTGTACTTCGCCAGCCACGTCCATCAACCCACATATGCACCCTAATAGGCTACTTAACATCAGCGTCGCTACTCCTTCGTTGGATGAGATAAGGACAACAATTCGTTCACTGCAATCAGGTAAAGCAGCAGGCAATGACAACATCTACGCAGAACTCCTTCAAGCCGACGTCGAGTTAACTACGCGAATATTGCATGCGATATATCAAGGTATCTGGGAATCTGAAACCATTTCATCGTCGTTAAAAGAAGGCTTAATAGTTAAACTTTCTAAGAAAGGTGATTTGAGCAATTGCGAAAACTGCAGAAACTGCTAAACACCATAAACAAAGTGATCTCCTCTATAATAGCTAGGCGCTTACGGAATGTGTTAGAGCCAATTTGGAGAAATGAACAAGCAGAATTTCGCCCAAACCGTTCTTGTACTGATCAAATTAACACCCTGCATATAATCATTGAACAGTCAGTTGAGTATGAGTGAGATTTTAAACGCGCTTTTGATAGCGTGGGCCGAAACTTGATGTGACAGACTTTGTCTAGCTATGGTGTTCCGGAAAAATTCTTAACATCATTAAGGAGCTGTACCGCTACTCAACATACCACGTCATTCATTGGCTCACCTTTCAACATCTACTCGGGAGTCAAGCTAGGTTGCACCCTCTCACCATTGCTTTTCACAATTGTCATCGACTGGGTGATGAAAATAGTAACCCGTACTCCATCGGTTTTGCAATAGAATGTTTTATTATTTAGGCAGCTGGATGTCAAAAAATTGTGGTGCTGACTCGGGTGTGTGCTCTCGTGTAAGCAAGGCGCGACACTCCTGTAGTATGCTAAATAATATCTGGAACTCCTCGCAAATCTCACGGAATATGAAGCTAACGATCTTCAGATCTAACGTTTTCTCAGTACTCTTGTATGGCTGCGAAACGTGAAAAGTCACCGAGTCAATTGCGACGCGCCTCGTTGTCTTTGTCAATAAGTGCTTAAGGAGGATACTGAGAATAAGATGGCTAGACATTATCACCAATCAAGACTTGTGAAGAGAAGCCGCCGAGCTGGCCTTCCTAGCAAAACATGGAAAAGAACAATAGAAGAGGAAGCAAGATCCCAGGGGACCGAGTGGCGACTCTTGAAACCTCAGGCGATAAATCGAATCCCGATACAGCTGATACCGGGCGATTCACTACCCGCACACATGAACCTCCAACAACATATTACCATCGCGCTGTAGAGGTATAATTAAGCTCAAGACCTTCCCCCACATATAACAAGCATTGAAAACTTCATAAAAATCAATTTGTAAATGTGGCTGATATGAATTATATTTATAATTTCTCATCAGGAAGTGGGAAGTGGGAGTGTACTATAGCCTTATATCCTTCTCCCTTCTGTCAACTATAAATTTATTGAAAGTTTTAAAAAAATCGGTTGGTAAATGTGGATATTAACATTTTACATTTCTCCACCACTGGGAGGGGCAATGGAGGTGTACTATAGCCTATAATCTTCCTCCACCTGCCAGTTAAATAAATTAAAAATTTCATAAAAATCTGCGAGTTTCCATAAATTACAATGTCACAAAATTTCATTTCATATTTGCTTGGCTTTGCAATCCAGTTTTGGTCTCCCGCAAAGCACCATCCACTGGTAACCCAAGTAGTTTAAAATCAAAACTCTCTGCATGGTAATCTACGTCATTCTTAAAGCAAAATGTGGTTAAGTGGCCTGCTCTATTGCATTGTTATTACACTTTTCTTTCAAACGCAGATAATCCGGGGAGCGATCAATAAGTACCCGTTGAAAAAAAGTGGCGTTGCTAAGGGAAGTTGACAATACCGCCGCAAACTGTCATCTGGTTTTTTGGCAGCTAGTTGTATCATTCGTGTTTCGTGTTTCTCAATAAAATGGGAAAAAGCGATATCGAACCATAATTCGCTTTTATTTTTGGATGCCAAGCTAAGTTGGATTCTGTCTATGTAGACCTTTCACCATCTATGACAAACGTGAGATATTGGTACAATGAACGTACATCTGTTTTTAATGAAAGCTGGCAGGCCGCTCGGCAGACGCTTTTGCCGCGGAAATAGTTAAAAAGGTACATGACATGATTCTCGCTGATCGCCGAACTGCGTGAAGTAGCAGAGGCCGTAGGCGTGACGTACGGAACAGCAATTAATATTGTAAATGACAAGATGAGTATGAAAACATGGCTTGGAGGATAAAACGAGGAGGTTATCGCCGAGACAGAAGCTTATTTTGAAGAGTTTGAAAAATCGTATTTTGTGGAGGGGTTAAAGGTTTTGCAGAAACTTTTTGCCAAGTCTTTGAATATATAAATAAATACTGAAACGTCATTCAATATCAACCGCTTGGATGGTTAGATTCCTTTGAATTTGAAAAGTATCATTAGATTTTAGTAAGCTTGAATTGGATTGAACAACCCTTCAGATACATCTGGTTCAATTCTGCCCTCGGCTGATATAATTGACCCGAGGTTGTAAAGCACTGAACTTCATCGATCAATTATCATCACATACATATTTGGCTCGACAACCCGGGTCCAGTGTTGGCCCTTTTCATCCACTTTGGATCCCGAACTTATCTACGGCATTCTTCCAACATAGACTTGCTATGCCTTTCTGCCATATCTAATAAATTCTACCGCAAATAACTTTCCGAGCAGGATCCTCTTCGCTCTTGAGAGCTTAGTGACGTGTCCACTCAAGCCTATTGAGCTAAATTCTCTTGACGATATGTACATCGCAATAAAGCTCATAGATCTCATTATAGTAGGGTTTCCGAAATCGTCCTTCATCACATATGAGGCAAAAAACAGTGCTTTCTGCTAAGAACCAAAGTCTCGCATCCATATATAAGCAGTGCCTTAAACACTAGCAGTTTATGTGTCCTGGATTAGACTTGTTGTTATCATTCAACCCGAGTTAGTTGAAGGATTGTTTTACTTCAAATTGATTAATCATATGACTAGCTATTCTTTATCTCTTTCTACATTGAGCCATTGAGTCACAATCAAAACTCAATATTCTCCAATAAACATGTTCAACACATAAAATTGCAGAAGCCTACGTGTTTAAATTAAGTTTCAAGAAATATCCGGCCACTGTAGATGAAAGGTCGAACGGATGGACATGAAATCAATTTGTTTTTCGAACCTGGTAATTGTACCTTGGACACATCTTTCATATCATAGAAGTATGGACACCCAAGACTTCTGCTTTTAATTATTAAAGATATTATTATCTGTCCTTGATACTTGCATACCTATATATGTGTTTATACGAGTATATAATCAGAACAATAGTATTTACTTAGAAAACATCGTTCAAATGATGGTGTCAATCCATTCACAATAGTATTTTTATATTCGTCCGTCCTTCACCCAATATACACCGTACATAGTCAATGCGGTATGCCTTCATACATAGTGTAATACCGCATAGTTGCTAACGAATTTTATTATTTATAAATATAATTTATAACAATGCAGACAAGCGATAGAAATGTAAACAAAAAAGGTACGTTATACTATATAGAGACTTTTTATAGAAATTGAGAACATAGTGTAGAACTAAGCAGACAGAGTAGTGTGGATTAATATTGCAATGAGAAGAGATAGAAAAAAAGCAAATTGTATATCTTTTTGAGAGTGCATTGAATTTCGTTCAGATTGCTGTTGTTGTTGTCATTAAAATGAAAGACTCATATGCAAACAATGTGATTGTTTTGTGCACGATTATTAAAATTATGTTGTTTGAATGGGTCATCTGTAAGTAGACATCCGAGCACGTGCCATGACAACTCTGTCTATTCGTTCCTTACTCATTTCCACAAGGTTCATCTAATCAGACTCAAACTTTGTGTATGAATATAATATAACAACGAGCACCTGTTTGGTATTAAAATAAAAACAAAATCGGATTCGACCCTGAGGCGCGATCACTCCCAAATTGTTATAAGGGGTTCAGACTCTTATAATGCTGGTCTATATGCTTGGCACATCGTAGGCGTTAAGGAAAAGGAGGAGAAAAGAGAAGATGTCTATGACCATGTGCTTTGAATGTACGAATCTCTGAAATAAACTGTGCGTTCGAAGATGGGCTTGAGGATGGTAAACTAATGAGCATTTAGAGCGCCACGTGTATTGCCTTTGAATTCAAAAAGAGGTGGCATGCAATTGGCTTTTTCTCTCGGGCACCGCTGGTGGAAGAAGCGATAAAATAATGACAAGCAGGAAGCGTTCCTGTGGTGTCCAAGGAAATCTATTGACTTCGCAATGTTCACCGATAAGTTTTGTTGCACGGTTTTGTATTCTCTCTAGCAAATGCAAGATAGATTAAGGCGCATCTGACCAGATATGAGAATTATACTCAAGAATTGTAAAATAAACACCTTGTTAGGAAGCCTAGAAATTTCGATAGAAGACATCATTAGATTTTGGAAGCGTTTCACATGAGAAGTGACATTCCCAAAACTCATATGAGAAGCTGAGAGTACTGTCGTCAGCAAAAGAGTGAATTGCATTAGAAGTAACAGACAAGAGATCATTAATAATAAAACAACCAATAAAAACTAAAATTTTTTGTGTAAATTCTCTAATCGGGGATACACAATGTGCAAAGTTTGAATAGATCGGGTAAATTTAAAAAAAAAAACATTTGGGAGCCCCTCGGCCCTGGTGCCACTTCGAAATGTTTACAAAAAGCGTTGTCCATAGGACATGTGTGTATTAAATTTAAAGACAATCGGGTAAATTTTTCAAAATTTACAAAAAATTACAAAAAGTTTTGTCCATCAGTAATGCACATGTGTTTCAAATCTGAAGAAAATCCGTCTAATTTTTCAAAAATTTATATGGGCTTCCCTCGGGCCTCAGGGCCCGTTCACTCGAAAAATTTACCTGGACTATGCCGATGATATCTGTCTCCTATCACAATCGCTAGGTGACATGGAGCGAAAATTAAATTCACTAGAACTCCACGCTAACAAAGTGGGTTTAAACATTTACGTCTCAAAAACAAAACTACTTCGCGTTAACGCTAGTGGAACATGTGATCTCTCGATTGACGGACATCAGATAGAGGAAGTCGATAAGTTTTGTTATTTGGGCAGCTGGATGTTAAAAAATTGTGGTACTGACTCGGATGTGTGTTCCCGTGTAAACAAGGCGCGACACTCCTATAGTATGCTGAATAATATCTGGAACTCCTCGCAAATCTCCCGGAATCTGAAGCTAACGATTTTCAGATGGCTGCAAAACATGGAAAGTCACAGAAACAATCCGCGACGCGCCTCCAAGTCTTCGTCAACAAGCGCTTAAGGAGGATACTGAGAATAATATGGCTGGACATTATCACCAATCAAGACTTGCATGCATCCAAAAGCATTTGGACTCGCGTCGTTTTAGTTTCGTGCTCGTTTTTAAATTCTCTATATTAACTTCGTGTGCCCGTGGCTGGCTGGCAGGGTGGCTAGCTGGCGGACAGGCACACCAAATCTTGTGATCAATTTTTTAACCCACTTCCTAAAGCCCGAATTGATTGAAACTTTGCACACATGTGTATCTCCCATGACAACACTTTCTATTAAAATGTGGGGCCCCTCGGTGTCGTGGGGCTCCCATACAAATCTTTTTAAAAAAAAATTACCCGATTTTCTTCAAATTGTATACACATGTGTATCTCCGATGGACAACACTTTTTATAAATATTTGGAAGTGATCGGGCTCCGGGTCACCCATACAAATTTTATAAAAAAAAAAGTACCACATTTTCATCAAATTTTATACGCATGTGTATCTCCGATGGACAGCATTTTACCAGATTTTCTTAAAATTTTATACACACATGTTAATCCTATGGACAACCCCTTTTGAAAAAAATTAAAAATGGCCCCAGGGCCCGATTTTCTTAAAATTTTATACACATGTGTATCTCCGATGGAAACACTTTTTGTAAAATTTTTGGAGTGATCAGGCCCTGGCTCCCAAATTTTGTTTTTAAATGTTACCCGATTTTATTCAAACTTTGCACATTGTGTATCAATTAGAGAATTTACACATAAAATTTTAATTTTTATTGGTTGTTTTTTTCGTATTGCTTTTTCAATGAATCAGAGAGAATTCTGAGAATATAAATTGAAGCCTGCTAGAAAAGTGAGGAATGTGACATATTGTAAATCACATTCTTTCGATTATTATTTTTTATTTTTAATTTTAATAAAGGGCATAGCCGACCTTATTGCCGTGACGCAAGTCATTCAGGGAGTCCTCCCTTGGCAATATAAAAATAACAGGCATGAGGGTATAAGTCAATACATAGGCGTTTTAAGTTCACGACATAATACGATAAGATTTCGTTTGATTATTAATAGTGAAAAAAGTGTAATTAGCTGAGAAGCCAACATTTGTCAAAATTTTTAAAACTTAATTGTATTGTATAACGAAATAATAAGCCTTGGTTTGTTTTTAAGAATTTATACAATGTTTGTTTAAATAAATTACAAACCTCTTTTCCATACAAAATATTCTTAAAATAATTTAATATCTGTTGATCAGTCAGGCTAATGAAGGCGAGGCCGACAATGCCATTGTTTGTCTGTAATTGCCTACAATATTTTCTAGGATGAAGGTTGTATTATACAAAAAAAGTGATTGCTCTTCGTTCTCCATTGTCACTAACTATTGTTGCGGAAAAATCAATATTCGAACTTTACTTGCCTTGAACAATTTGACTTATGATAAAAGCCCTATGGTTTATCCTCATGCTAATCAACAAAAGGGATAAATAATAATAATAATAATGTTGAAAAAATCCAATAAAAAATTTTCCATCAGTAAGAATTGTTCATATGTGGGAATTGTTGTCACAGGTTATTGTAGGTTTTATACTGGAACATTTCAGCAGAATTTTATTACAAGAATTTTTTGCACTTCATAAAGTGTGAAAATTGGATGCTTCATGTTTAGTGGCGCTGGTGGCATACTAGGGTCAAAGCGAAGTACCCTCTAATGGGTTAATAATGAAACAAAAGACATTGAGATGTTTTTATGAGATTATAAACTGCTTAGTTGATACAAAATCAAAGAAGAAAGAAGAATCCTTCAAAAATGGACGTAAATAGGTAAATAAGAATACCATCCAATATTAGAAGCAGAAACAAGATTAGTGATTGATTTGAATGTTTTCTTTTACATTTATTTTTTAATTTATTCCGTGGGAATGAATACATCAAGCGTAGGCCTAATTTTTTATCGAAAGATGTTAATTGAAACTTTTAAATATAAAATCATTAGTTTTTGCTTATAAACTAAAAAACCATTTTGTTTGTTGTTTATAATTTTCAGAAATGGAAATCATTCCTGAAGGTAAACACTTCCGTTTAGTGCAAGAATCTGAGCTTCCAGAAATTTTGGAGTATTTGGAAAGATATCTACCGGAATCACTAAAGGTATAATAAAACAAAGACATTTATGAAACGTTTTTTTTTTTAAATATAAGTGAAACTTTTTTGGATGCTTTTTAATGTCTTTATTCATAATTATTGGTCATGCATCGTGAGAGAATGTGGTAGACTACTTTAACAGGGAATAAAGTTATAAGGATTAATAAATAACTTTTATTACAATTTGAATAATATGATCCCACTAACACCAAATTGTAGGTCCCTCCATTTGTGTGCAAAAATATACATGCTCAATACAAATGGTTGCGAGAAGTCAGGCCTTGGACCGCAATGGTCTGTCGCGCCGAATATTATTATTATTATAATCATCCTAAGATAGAAACGCTTCTTGGTTTTCGTGGTAAACGCTGTGCAAATCGAACGCCAAACTGAAACCAAGCTGAAAGCGTGCCTGTCGATTGCCGACGGGTAACAAAGTTACAGTGTCGGTTACAAAACATTGCAAATAAAACGCAAAATTAAACCGTACCCCGGGGATATGTAGTTTGCAAATAGAACGTCAAACCAAAACCATGAGTGAGAAATTTTCACTCTACCCTGCAAATCGAAAGAGATATAAGATTAGCGTATTCAATGGAAAGTGCAAACAAAAAAACAAAAAAAAATACTGCTCGTTATGATCGTAGACCTTAGTTGTTAAGTTTACAAACTTTTGATGAAATACAGAATGAAGTTCGCAACATTTTGAAACGGATGTGAAATATTTTTTGTTGTTCTTGTTATGTCTTCAATATAAAAACAATGAAGCTTGTCACAATTTGAAACTTTGCTGTCACAACCTAAGGTATTCATTATGCGAGCTCTTCTAAGGTTAAGTTTTTCATTGTGAGAACAGGGTTCCCTGTTTATACATATAGGTTGTGTTTTTTTATGTCGGAGTAATCGGAGAGATTATTTAACTGTCAAAATTCATAATTTTCATTCTCCGAGAAATCTTTTTTCTCTGAGGCGTTTTTTTTACGCTCCGATAATTCTCGGATATGATACAGAAAATTTTTTGACAGTTGTAGTTGTTTGATTCTTTTAACATTGGACCTGTCGACTACTATGGAGCATTTAGGTGAAAAATAAAACTTTCCTCTGACACTAAAATAACACAACAGATAATATTTTTTGATCTGATCAGAGAAAACAATTATCAAGATCTGTTAGAGGGGAAATCCGATTGGTTTATTAAAAAAAACGAACTACTTGACAGCGATTTAAAAAAAAATAACACGACATTAGTGACCAGCCTTGTTTGCTACATGCTACTCGCTACTAAAGATTATTTCGCTTTAAAATAAATACCGCCATACCGCCATTTTTGTAATAAGTCTGTGCAATTATTATTTTTAAACATTTTTCTAAATCTGATGTAAATGTCAATGTTTCCACATGATGGCAACCAAATTTTGCGGAAAAACGTTTGAAGTTAATAGAAAGTCATTCATATACAAAACCTTGGAAAGGGGGTTCATTAAATAATATTCTATTTATGGCGCAAAGCAAATCATATATGTCCGTACAAAAGTTTACTTTCATGTAAAAAAAAATCAGATTATTCCAAATGTACAAATAAGGCGAAAAGTTTTAGCATAAAGGCAATTGCAAAATGATTTCACTAATGGTGCGAAGCAGCTCATTTTACGCTAACCTTGGCACATGCTACTTTTACTACAAAGAATGACAAGCAAACAAACAATTAAAGAGGTCTGAATGGCGAATAGTGTAATTTTACGCGATGTGTCCTTGCTCTACTGAGAATCAAAAAGTAAAAAACTGATGCAGAGTGGTCCGTCCGTTCCATAATGCTGCGCCAAAGGCACACAACTTCCTAAAGTGAATTTTAAAAGGCAACACCTAGAGGGTACCGACTTTTTCAATATGCTGTGGCTAACTTGAATTGTGCCATGAGAGGCTTACGAGTTTATTACTATTTGCATGTCTTCGCAAAAATGAGGGTTGATGAAGAACATTAATTTGTTGTTTTTATTGTTGATTTAAGTTTGTATAAGCCGTTTTTCTTAGTGCTGATAGCTGCTGTTTTTATGGTATCACTGGTGACTGTAACTTGAATGTCCGCGATAACCTATAATCAGTTGGTTTACCATTGTAGATGCAGCGAAAATGATGGTTACCTGGTTACGATCCGTAGTGCAGGCAGGCATTATTAATTACTAAATTAACATTTTAAAAATTAAGCAGTGGTCCACAGATTGTGCAAAATTTTCAATCCTTCCTTAAATGAATTAATTTATGAAATAATTTAAATAATAATTCAAAATATTAAATGAATTAATATTTTTAAAAATAATTAAATATAATGGGTGATCAATTTAGATGTATCGGATTTTAAATTGAAATAAAACAACAAAAATTCAAATTGATTCGGCAATCTTTATTATTTTTGTTCAGAACCATTCATGAAGATAATCCCTTTCAAATGTTGGCCGCAACTGCGCCATAATTCGGCCATCCGTAAACACCAATTTTGAATGACTCGCTTGCTGTTGGCTTCCAATGCCTCAATCGTAGCTGGTTTATCCACAAAACATTTAGAGCCCCCGCACACTTGAGACTTTTTACCGGCCGATAGTTTGTTCGGGTTCTGCTCCTAGTGCGCACACTGTGCCGATTAAACAGTCGGGTTGGTGCTGAGTAAGCAGACAAAGACAACAGTCGGTCGACTAATATTAAACGGTTTGCTATTTATGTCGTTTTGTTTTTCCTTTCGCTCGAGCTCAGAACACGAAAAGCGAAATTCTTTTGTTCGTGTCGTGGAGATCACCGGCTTCAATTTCCGGCATTAAAAAGTCGTTTATCATGGCGCGATAGCGTTCGCCATTCACTGTTACATTGGCGCCAGCCTCGTCTTTGAAGAAATATGGGCCGATGATTCCTCCAGCCCATAGGCCGCACTAAACTGTAGTTTTCAATGGATGTAATGGCATTTGGTGAAGGGCTTCGGGTTGATCTTCAGCCAAAATACGGCAATTTTGCTTATTGATGAAGCCATTAAGCCAAAAATGGGCCTCATCGCTGAACAAAATGTAATGTTATGTAATATAATACAAGATCGTGGCTTACCTTGTCTCTTTTGTAAAAGAGATTGTAATCTCTCGAATTTAGTGCCTCTGACTCAAGGTTCTTGTACAAGGAAGATGTCTTAGTGCTCCTTGTTTATGAAGAAAGTCTAACAAGGAATAGTTAGACCAGTATGTGAAAAAGAACGATTTCATAGGCTATTAACCGATAAAACATACGAGCGTTACCAAGATTCCAACACATCGAACTCGCATTACCAAATAAGAACCTGCTGAACCACGTCACAAGCAGACAGCTACGGTCACATCTTGTGGTGACACTGATTACTTATAACGAGTGTCTGGCACACAGCCATATATCAATCGATTTTAATTTATTATTTATTTTTTCGTATGCATTACAAAGAGGTAAAGTTTATAGGCAATCTAAATTTACAACTAAAAATTATCATTTCAATGTGGATGAAAAATCCATTTTCCATTTTAATATCATCATTATTATTATTTTCGGTTGACATGTTAGTTCTCTAATGGGAAGAAAAACTGGATTATGCTGCTAGAAACAATAAATATTAGACGGAACAATGTCAGTACTCCTATGTTTGATTGCACGTTTATGCATATATTCAATGGATGTGACACTGACGGCTCACTGAGCGACAATTCAGCATAATCGTCCACGACAAGCAGAGCATATTTTGCTGTCTATTGTGATACATATGTCATTTCAGCAGATTTATCGACCGATTCCATACAAAAAAATACACATAAAATATATGTTAATAAAACACTATGCATTTAAGATGAGTTATATCACGGTATAACTTAAAGGAGTCTTGGCGATGCTGAGAATGTAATATTTGATGATTGTATGACTGGTAAATTTTGCGTGACAGCTTAAATACTGTTTTCGCTTTTTAAAATTTCTACATTAACTTCGCGTCCGGATATGTTTGTTTGTTTGCAGCTGACCAAATCGTGTGATCAATTTTTAATCCACTTCTTAAAATCCAATATGTATTTATAATCAATTTATAATTTATAATTAAGTTTGTTGGTATTAGGTCAGAGTAATTGTAATAGCTAAAGTTCTCCCGTATCGGATTTGGATTAATGACAAAGGTGTGCTCTATGTTCTCGAAGCATAGGTTTACACACCAAAACGCTAACGTTGACATAGGATTTTTGCAGCATTTAGGATTAAGGAAAAATCAAGTTTATATACCGAATTTTAAATGAATCGCTTGAGAAATGGCTTTGTTCAAAAAATTCTAGTTCTTAATGACTATTAAAAGTGTGACATAACAGAGGAAAAAACTATTAAAACGATGACATAACAGTGCACATTTAACATTCGACTTTTTTAACATGTGAGACATTGTCACATCAAAAAACATAACTTTTGCTTGAAATGGAATCCTCCTGTCCGAAGGATTTGGGAAACCGAAAAAACATTTCGGCTATTCTAACTCCAAGATGATGTTATGTATGTTAATGTTTATTCCTAAAAACTCCGCCCCAGAACGCGCTCGAGCGCAGATTTTTTCAAAAGGGAAATCAAACACGAAAGGCGAAAATCTTTTGTTTACATCTTTTTGTTGCATGTTTTGTTGTTGCGTTAGTATAAAGAGGGGTAAATCTCCCAAAATATACATATCTGTTTTTTTTAAGGGGAAACGAACAACTTGACAGCCAAAAAACAAATCTGGGGCAGAGTTTTACGAAAAAAAAAAAGACATTAGAAACTGTGGTCAGAGGTACTTTCGAAGGGAAAAGTGGACGTATGGACTGTCTTCGAGCATCACAAAACTTTAAATTGGGCATGCATTCGTTTGTGTCCCAAAGCATTGCATTTAAAACAACGTAATCTTTTGACACTTACATGACATTTTTCATTTCAAATTCTCTATATTAACTTCGCGTCGGAATGGTGCTGTATGTCTGTCGGATTCTGGTGGAATCTTGTGATCAATTTTTAACTCACTATCTAAAGCCCGATTTGATTCAAATACACATGTGTATATCCGGTGACAATACTTTCTATTAAAATTTGGAAGTGATTGGGCACCGGGTTCGTGGCGCTCCAACATAAATTTAAATTTTTCTCTTCAATAAATATGCGCCTAAAAGTATACTGAGGCGCATATTTTAAATTCTTTCTTTTGCTTCTCATATGTTCTCATCATTATAAGGAAAATGTCGCATAATGTCGACAGAAACTACGCATTGATTAACAAGTTGTCACAACATTCTGTAATTTGATTTTAGAGAATTTAGACGAAAAATTCTATTTTTTTGGGTTAAGCCGTGGCTCAGTGGATAAGAGCATGGCTTCTGAGCAGACGGTTCGTGGTTCAAATCCCAGTAACACCAAAAGTATTTTTCACGGTGTCCCACCTTTCGCGAAAGTCTGACAAGCATTCAAGAGTAATAACTTGTCACGAAAACCTTCTCAATTCGCCGTTCGGATCCGGCACTAAATTGTAGGTCCCCTCCATTTGTGTGCAAAAATATGCATGCTCAACACAAATGGTTGCGAGAAGCTAGGCCTCTGACCGCAATGGTCTATCGCGCCGAATATTATTAAGATAGTAAAGCGAGCTTCTCAGCTCGCCATATGCATAGTTGTAATTCAGTTTAAACACTGAATTATCTTAAAAACCCAATAGAAACCATTTCAAAAAATTCGTAACAATTTTTTTTGGGGTAGGTTTATTTATTCAACCCTTAAGTCAAAACGTCTCTTGCAGTTTCACACTCACGAATTTCTTTCAATTCCGTCGATTCGATGGATATTAATTAATTTAATCCGCTCGTGAAGAATTATCTGGGCAAGTACATGTTCCATTTATGTATTCCCATAGAGGGCTGAAATTTTTTAAGCGGCTCAATGACAGGGGCCTATTTTGATATCCGCGCGCCACGCGACACGTGTCAAGCGCGGAAAAAAGAAAATTCTTTGAAACCTCTTTCTTTGACCTCAAAAACAGATATTTTGGTGATTATTACCAAATAATAAAGGACTGTGTGGCGTGTTTCGATGTATAAATAAAAGTTTGTACCCGAAAAACAAACTTTTTTATTTTTACATTTTTTTTACTTTTTGTAACATTTATAATGAAATAAAGTCAATACAAGGCGGTCAGCCATCAGCAGAAATAGGGGGAATAACACAGAATGCTCTAGAATTGCATGTGGCCATAACTATCTCTGACTGGTGGAAGTGCGATCAAACCTCCACGTGGTGGCCGCTGTTAATTTTCCTCCAATGCAGGAAAAGCTGAATGATCGGGCTAGTCCCTTCAAAGTAAGGTTGGCGCGAGGCCAATAACCTCGCCTGTAAAAAATTATTATTACGGAACCCAAAATCAGCCTAGGATACACTGATGAACGACGACGACCACGGCAACGAGAACGCCTAAACGATTTAAGAATTTTCTCATGGAACGTACGCTCACTGTATAGAGCTCGAGCTGCACAGCAGCTAGCCGATACCCTGTCCAAATATAATGCTGACTTAACAGCAATTCAGGAGATGCGGTGGGCAGGGAATGGTGTCTTACAAAAATCAGAATATGACATTTATTACAGCTGTCATGCAAGACATCATGTGCTCGGGGTGGGGTTCCTAGACAGCAAAAGAATGAAACCCACCGTTATCGGCTTTAATGCAGTAAATGAACGGCTATGCACCATTCGCGTGCAGGGCAAATTTAAAAACATAATCCTCATAAACGTTCACGCACCTACACAGGATTCCCCAGATGATGAAAAAGAAGAATTCTTTGAATCAGTCGAAGGGAACAAGCAATAAATTGGTCGTTGCGAGCACAAGGTTTGCACGTAAAAATATCCACAAAGCTACCTGGGTATCTCCCGATGGAGCCACTCGCAACCACATATACCACGTGTTGATAGACCGCCGCCACAACCCGAACCTGATGACGGTACGAACGTACCAAGGTGCCAACGTCGACTTGGACCACTATCTTGTTGGTATGGTGCTCCGAGCGCGGATTGCATCATCAAGGAAGACTGCATCCGCGAATCGGATTCTAGTCAACACGGCTGCCCTTCGCAATGAAGAGACTAGAAACAACTACAGTCAAGCGATAGGACTCGCCCTAAATGCAGAGAGAGTAAGTCCTGGGGCTGAGATGTCGGACGTAGAAGTGAAATGGACACGCCTTAAGAATACTGTCATTAGTACTGCTGACTCCATCTTAGGCAGTAGTCGTAGAGATCGAAACGACTGGTTCGATGACGAATGTAAGCTAGCGACTGAACGTAAGAATGTTGCGTACCGAACAATGCAACAATCTCATAGAACGCGGGCACGCGAAGATGAATATAAAGAGCTCAGAATATATGAAAAAAACAGTTCACCGGCGAAAGAATGCAGCCTGTCCGTGAACTGAAACAGTACAGAGAGCAAGGACCGCACCAGGCCCGGAAGTTCTACCAAAGGGTCCGCGCTATGACGCAATATACACCGCGTTGCACATACTACAAGGACAAAGGGGAAATCTGATCGCCGATCTTAAAGGCATCTTAGAGCGATGGGAAGAGCACTTCATGAGTTGCTAAATGGCCAGCTAACTGAGGAATTGGAGGCTCCACCAATGACCGAAGATCATACTATGCTGCCGCCACCAAGCATAGTCGAAGCTAGCAGAGCGATAAATCGGCTCAAAAATAATAAGGCTCCGGGATCTGATGGGATCCCAGCGGAACTGATAAAAATAGGAGGCCCCACATTACACCAAGCAATTCATGAAATAATAGTGCAAGTATGGAAAGAAGAAGTTATGCCAGAAGACTGGCGAAGAGGCATCCTGTGCCCCATACATCAGAAGGGAGATGTCACAAAATGCAGCAATTATCGTGGTATAACGTTGTTGAGTACCGCGTATAAGATTTTCTCCTCTATCCTTCAAGACAGGATAGTCCCATACGCTAAAGTCATCATTGGTCCATACCAGTGAGGCTTCATCACAGGCAAATTAACAACTGATCAGTTTTACACCCTAAGGCAGGTGATGGAAAAATGTCTAGAGTTTCAAAACTCAATACACCATCCTTTTATAGACTTTAAAGCTTTAAAGCATAGCCAGAGTAGAACTTTATAAAGCCATGAGAGAATTCGGCATCCCAAATAAAGTGACACGACTATGTAGGTTGACCATGACCAATGTTATAAGCCAAGTATAAATATCCGGATAACTATCAAGCCCATTCAACATCTATAACGGGCTCCGACAAGGGGATGAACTGGCCTGCGTCCTTTTCAACCTGGCGTTGGAGAAAGTGATCCGAGACTCTGACGTAACGGTGAGAGGAACAATCCTCTATAAGTCCATTCAGATACTGGCTTACGCAGACGATGTTGACATCGTTGGTAGAAACCAAAGGGCTGTACAGGAAGCTTTCATCCAGATAAAGCAAGCGGCACGAAATCTGGGGCTGCACTTATGAGAGCAAAACAAAGTACAGGGTGGGCACGCCTGCGAGTAGAAGATCCAACATTGGTCCCTCAATTTCAGATAGTGGAGCGCGAATTTGAAGAAGTGCAACCCCTTAACTATCTCGGGTCGATAACAGCATAGAACCAGAAATACGCGCACGGTTGCTTAAAGCCAACAAAGCCTACTATAGTCTTTCAAGATCAAGAATTTAGCCATAAGATGCAAGCTGCTGGTATATAAGACAATGGTCATACCAGTACTTACATATGGATCCGAGACTCGAGTGCTTAGCAAAAAGCATTCTGACCTCTTAGCCGCGTTCGAGAGAAAAGTCTTACGGAGAATCGTTGGCCCCGTATGTGAGGAAGGACGATTCCGGAGACTCTATAATGACGAGATCTACGAGCGTTACCTCGATGTCGGCATCGTGAAGAAAATTAAGATCGGTAGGCTCCGGTGGGCAGGACACCTAGCTCGCATGAGCGAAGAGGATCCTGCTCGAAAAGTCCTTTGCGGTATGATTTATGGAACAAGACAGCGAGGCCGGCCAAGCCTACGCTGGAAGGATGGCGTAGACCAGGACGCCAAGAGTTTAGGGATGCCAAACTGGATGACATCGGCTCGAAATCGGGACCGGTGGAGAGACTTTTTGCGGGAGGCCAGGACCGGACCCCGGCTGTAGAGCCAAATATGATGATGATGAAAGTCAATACAATACTCCTCCTTATCGAATTTCAATTTGCGAATCTCTTTTTAAATTCTCAACATTGACTTCGCTTGCCCGTGGCTGGCGGACTGACTGGCTGGTCAGATCTTGTGATCAACTTTTAACCCACTTCCCAAAGCCCCATTTTGCACACATGTATATTTCCGGTGACAATACTTTCTATTAAAATTTAATAGTGATCGAGCCACGCGTTCGGGGGGGGGTCCCATACAAATTTTTTACCCATATAGCGGCATCAGATCATGTCGTACTATAATGACTGTGTTCTGTACGCGATGTGCGCTGTGAGCAGAGCTGCTTGCTATACGATTGGGGTTTATTTGTTGTTGGATTGCAATGCTTCGTATGTGTTTTTATATTTCATACTAGCTGTTCCCGGGCGCTTTGCTACCCGCACACATGAACCCCCGGGGTGACAGGAGTACTATAGCCTATAACTTTCCCCTACCTTCCAATAATATATCTTAAAAATTTCATAAAATTCAGTTTAAAAATGTGGCTAATATTAACATTTTACATTCCCTGTGTGTAAAATAAAATAACTACTAATCAAACAAATGCAGTTTTCGTGACTCATGTGTATAATATAAAAACAGTTATTTTGTGTAATAACGTTTTTTACGATTAATTATAAATTTTACTTTTAATTTGGCGTCCTACGATGTATTTTTGCGCGCGTTGTAATGAAACTAAATAAATGTCAAAAACAGCGATTTTATCACCTACTATCTTGAAAAAAGCGCCACCTAACGGGTCCGAGTTTCACAAAAACCCAAATAGCAACGAAATAAACGTATAGTTAAAATTTTAAGTTCCTAAGATGCTACGTTACTAAGAAATAAAAAACTCGTTATATCTTGGAAACAGCGCCATCTATCAGGTCCAAATTTGTCAAAAACCCAAATAGCAATGAAACAAACCTATGGTTAAAATCTGAAGTTCCTAAGATGCTTCTTTGCTAAGAAACAAAAAAACCGTTATATTCTGACAACAGTGCCACTTAGAGAGTTCAAACCAAAACAAAAACCCAAACCGCGAAAATCCTAATCTATGGTGAAAATTTCAGCTTCCTGCTATGTCTGGTTCCTGAGAAAGGCAATCTCAAACAAATAACACACCATTTTTATATATTAGATATATATATTTTATATATTTTTTGGTATTTAATGGTTTGTATTTATATACTCATATTATGCATTACCATGGGTCGCTCTAGTAATTCCCGGTAACAACGCTGGGGTCGCGAGGGGTTGTAGTTTAAGAAGACCTGGCATAAATAATAACAATTAAAGTTTTTAGTTATTAGTTTTATCTTTTTCATCAGTACATATTTTTTTGTCTTTTCAGTTTCATCAAACAATTAAAACGTACCTGAATGATCGAGTTTGGGATTTTCAATTTTATGTTTCCAAAGATTGGCCAGAAAAACCAATAATTCTACACTTTCCAGGATGCACGCTTACGGTAAATTGTAACCGCTCACAAAAATAATTAACTAATACTAGTTACAAAATACTCGTATAATCATAATTTATGCAACAATATTTTCTCTTAACGTAGCCCAACAACAATATTTATCAAAGTTTTGGAATATTTTGCCCATCAAGCCGTATAGAATGTGTCGATTTGATGCGAACCGAGGATGTCTTAATAGATTGGCAAATGCCATTGTACCTGAATTTTACGCACAAGGATATTATGAATCGCCTGGATGATTTCTATTCGACATTCGGTATCATGACTAGACTAGAGGGAGATATATATGTTTGTAAAAATTTAAATACCGATTTGGAGTTAGAAGAGTATGCATTGCATGCGAATATGAGTTAGAAGAACTTTTAAAGTATAATCTATTTTTTGTTTGTTTCTCAAACTTCCAGTCTGCCAAGTGAGGCTGAAATGCGTCCATTGACTGTGGACGATGTAAAAGGTATTCATGATCTTTATCCGGCCAGTGAAATTGAATGCGTTAAAGTATTTGAAATATTGGTGCGAGTCCTACCTGGACTGGGAGTCTTTCGCAAGGATACCAATGAGCTAGCTGCATGGATGGTTCATTCGTATTATGGTGCAATGTTTTCCATGCAAACACGTCCAGAATACCGCCGAAAAGGGTAAGTTTTTACCATTCACACATCCAGACATCATTATGCAGCTATTTGTCTTTTGTAGCTATGGCATTCGATTGGCTAAAACTCTGACAAATTGTGTCATCGAACGAGGTTATACTCCATTTGTTGTAATACGTCCAGAAAATGACGCATCCAGAAATCTTTACACAAAATTAGGATTTGAAAAAGCCTTTGAGACATGCCGGGTGAAAATGACACCGGGTTTAGAGACCAATGGCCATGATTTAACGATAATGGACTGTGGGATTGAACAAGCCGTTGAAGTCAAGGAATCTGAGGATGAACAAAAAGGAACTGACGCGTCAGATGCAGGTGCAGAAGCTGATGCTGAAGAAGACAATGGCAAAGACACTCAAGCCGTCGACGAAGGCATTGAGGATATGTTGGCTGAGAAATGTGATATCAGCAATGAAAAGGGATCAAATGAGAAAGCAACTGATGAAGGAATTGAAGACGATAAATAAAAAAATTTTGTGTAACACATACACACACAAATGAAAATAATAAACAAGCGACAACTTCTCGATTATTCAAAGAAAGAAAGAAACACAAACTCAAGTTATACATATTAAGTACATATTTATATGTATGTACTCAATATATATTTTAAAAAATTTGCTAAAAATGCTTTTACAACAAAAATCAATCAGCAAAACGAACGAACATCAAAAACTTCTATATTAGTAACAAAAACCAAATACTTCTTGTGACTCCTTCCAAACAGCTCTTTCTCTACATATATACTATATGTATACACACACTATAAAAAGACAAAAAAAAATATTTAAAGTATTAATTAATTATTATTACCGTATTGTATTACTGCTTCCATTTTTGGTTAATTTTTTTTGTAACTATTAAGAGCTATTACCAAAAAAGAAAACACAAATCAAGTTGAAAACCAATAAGCACAAAAACACAACACATATATATATATATATATATATCGTGTATTTCCAGTTGATAAGTAAAAAAATAATTTACAATAAGAAAAACAAAAACATTATTCTTTTAAACAATTGAGCCAATTTTTCTTCTGCTTAATTTAACAAAATACAAACAATCACCTTAGACACACATACGCTTTATGTTTACAACAATAATTAAATTATTTTAATTAAGGTCTTTTATTTAAAAAAATATATATATATTTTCTTTAAATATTGACATTATTTGACATTGTTCATATATGTAAGTCATGAGAGAAAAGTTCAACCTACAAGAGAAAAAATTTCTGGGTCAATGGAGAGTTTCATATTTGTATGTTTATTTTTAGAACGAGAAACGCGAGCTTTCATTTGATAATATTTGGTTCTATTGACGCTTCTTGATGTGCTCTGAAGTTGACTTTGCAAACTTACATGCAGTCTGAGGGCTGACTTTGGTCGCAAAACGAGGCATAAGGCAAACATTACCGCAAGGTTATAGGAGTAGTGTGTGTATCAGTATGGTTAGTGGCGCATGTGCGTCATTTTGTTTTGCTTCTTATGTTTTTCGACTCTCATTCCACTTGGCAATAGCATGTAACATGTGAGTAGCCTATTGCCGATGAATACTTGACTTAACGAAATCGTATTTCAAGGTTCACCTAGCAAAAGTGAGTCGAAAAGTGAAAAGTTAGTTCGTATACGTACGAGGTATAAGCATATAATTTTATTGTGTGATGCGTTTTTTTTTTGAGGGTTAGTGTAACATTAATGCCAGAATCTAGTACAAAAATGTCGCTTTTTGCCAATCGGTTCGTACTTTCCCGACTTACAAGTCCGCAAGAAGTCTCCAATGTCGTTTTTCTTAATAAAAATCTGGCGCAGATTGATTTTTTGGCTGTCTAGTTGTTCGTTTTCTCTACAAAACCAATCTTCTGTAGATCGAAATACACCTCTAAGAGATCTGTATATTTTGGGAGATTTACCCCTCTTTTCAGTAACTACAACAACAACAAGAATCTAAAACAAAAAAAAGACAAAATGGGTGTCTACTAGTAGCACTGTGACCAATGTGGATCTATTGCGCTTCCTCCTGACCTGACCAGTGCTTTAGGGATAGTTCATGCCCGTCCCTCCTGCAACCCCTCCCTATGGCGAATTCGTGATTGCATTCAAAAGGCTCATACTCGTAATTGTTGCATTTGTTTGCCACGCGAGGTAAATTCTCAGAAAAATATTTGAACTTCTTTTTTTGTGGGACTCCCATTTCTCGTCGACTTTGACCTGATTTCTTTGAAATTTAATTTCACCTTATTTCCTTGTAAGAAAAAAATCAGCATACTACTTTTTTTAAAAAAGCATATTTATTGCAGAGTGGAGTTGTTCGAGTTGAATTGTGCGAGTGCAATCGGCCGGTATTGGAATATTACAGTTGGTTGCCCGAGTTAAATTGTGTCTAGTAAAAAAAGCCAAGTGAAATCCGCCAGTTGCCAGAATAGGACAATCAATAACGCTAAATGAAAAAAAAACAGAACCAATCCATAAAAAATTAAATTTTTCATGTTAGTTTAATTAAATTTAAATGATAGAATGTTGTGACAACTTGTTGATCAATGCGTATTACAAAAAATTGCAACGTCGAATTCCTTCTTTGGAATTGGAAAACCTGCTGTTTGGCTGGTTTTGGCTGGTTTTGACATTCGAATTCCTTATTCGGACTCCAAATAAAATAAAGCTAACGTAAAAGAAAGAATTCAAAATATGCGCCTAAAAGTATACTGATTTATTGAAAGAAAAAAATTGAAATTTATATTGGAGCCCCCGAGCCCGTGGTTGGATCACTTCAAAATTTCAATAGAAAGTGTTGTCACCGAAGATACTCATGTGTGCAAAATTTTTTTAAAATCGGGCTTTAGGAAGAGGGTTAAAAATTTATCGCAAAATTCCTCTAACCACCGACAGAAATACAGACGACATTAATATAGAGCGAAATTAATAAGAGGCATTAAAAAGAATAAACGAGATAGAAATCATTCTTAATCATAATTTTGTTTCGATTTTATTAAAAAAAAGAAGATACTTTTCTTTATATGTATGTGGCAGGGACCGGTCGATGATTTAAAGTTTATTAGAATATGTTAACAAGATAATATGAAACCATTTTTTATTTACACGCATTTTTTGAATAAAATATCATGGTTTTTACAGCCCACCCTTAAAAATAAAAATAAACAAATTTTGCATTTTAATCCTCAGATCGCTTGGTTACAAATTAAACAACAAAAATTAAAGCAGCAACTTGAATATATATAATTATAAAATATGATAACAATATTCCGATACTCTTTTCTGATTATAGCATTATATACCTTCACTTTAATGTACACATTCGAATTCAAACCATAATCTTTTTTTTCGAACTTATGATATTTTAGTAATATTTCAATACTGTTTAATATTCCATTCTGTTATTACAATAATAAATTATTTATGTATAGATAAAGAGTACGTAAGAAAGAGATAGCAGGAAAAAAAAACAAAAATAACTGAATTCAAAAACAATTAGTAAACGCTTAAACATGATACGAGTAAACATGATACACATTCCAAGTGCTAGCTGTTGACTAGGCTGGGCCCTAAGAGCGCCGTTGGTAGCGTTGAAGTGTTTCAGGCTTTATGGCTAAAGGGCCCAAGCCCATAGAATCCGATGCGACCGTTGCGACGACGTATTCGTTTACGTTGTCGTATGTAACGCAAACAGGTGACCCAATTAATACGTTGTCGCCGTACAGGCAAACAAAAACAAAGGACAAAATAAACTTCAAACTGCTGTGAAAGAATTGTCAAAGTTACAACGAGTGGAGAGAATTTTTGATAGTGTTTAAGCTATTGGGTCGTGTCCAACTCCAACGGCATGCCGTTGGCAAATCCTTATCAAACCAGTTTACCCGTACCATATTTAAAAATTTACAATCCGTTTTAAGGGTTCGTATAGTTGTATAACAGGAGTATTTCAGGAAACCGTCAATTTATTTGGATTTACGAGAACAGCAGCCAACTTGTCTCAATGACTTAATTAAATTTCACGAAACATCAAATCAAAGGACGAACGAATGTAACAAAAATAAGAGTAAACTACTCGTATTGAAAACCAAAGAAAATAACGAGTATGATACTGAATGACGTAAATAAATGCAACCGAAGAAAATTCCACTAGGAAGCACACAAAAACAAAAACTTTATTTTTGTAGCACACAATTTTTAGGACTAAATATAATGTATAATTTTGAACGATAAAAAGATTTAAAAAATAAACATACGTATATATCTAAATTGTGTCTGTTTAATGTGCATTTTGCCGAAGCACAGATCACAGAATATCAATAGAATTTTTGAATATAATTTTATCATTTTATAGTTATTGAAAGTAACTCTTTTTTCTTACTTTCTTATAACGTACTTTCGTCACAGTCACACATACGTATACATGTTACGAAACTAAATCAAAAACGAAGAGAAAATAAATTAAAAAAATATTTACTACAATGTAATTATGAATTCTAATGAAACAAAATATAATTCATAACTAAATGGAAAAGAATTCAACTTATAACTTCACAGGCTTTCAATTAAGTTTTATTAATTTAGCTAGAATTGAACAAATTTTTGAAATAATATTAATAAAGAAAACCAATTGTAGATTTTCTTCTGAAGAAACGGTGAATTTTGTTGGTGTTTTTTTCTTCCTTTTCCTTTTTTATTTGTATTATTTATTTGACTATTATATTATATTTTTAATATTAAAAAAAATGTCTTATTTATTATGCGCTCCTCCTTAGATAGTCAATTGCTTGAATCAATAATAATCATATGTGTTAGTGAAAGCACACTGGGAAATTATTGCCGGTGATGATGAATTATTGGAAATGATTCTGATTTTAAGGCTGTTAAGGCTGTGTTATCTACAATAAATATATAATATATTTATATTTTCCGTTTACCCATTACATCTTCGATTTTTCTAATCTTTCATTAGTTAATATTATTTGGGTATTAAATCTGTTGACCACGGTGTCTAACATTTGAAAATGGTCATTTAGTTCTTCTTCTTGTGAATGTATGGTGACAAAAATCTCAAAAATTAAAAACGAAAAAACGAAATGGAAAATTTTATTTAAGAGCTTGAATTGGAAGTTTGCTCGAGAGGACTTGGCCTACCTACGAAGATTCACAATGCAGAATTTTGATAAGCCTTTCGGCTCGATAGTTGTGCGTGCCCTTATCGTTTGTAAGACCTGGTACTACAGACGAGTCCGGTTCGTTTCACTGTCTAGTTGTTGGCTTTCAAGAAAGAAGTCATGTGGCAGAATTCCACTACAGAGGTTCTAAGAAATTTGAAAGCTTAATTTCGTAATAATTTGTAATATTTTCTCGGTCAGCGTTTTTAAGTTTCGTGATCTTTCTCCATTTTGCTTTTTCAATGAATCAGTGAGAATTCTAAGAAAATAAATTGAAACCGGCTACAAACGTGACGAATGTGATATTGTGTAAATCAAAACCCTTTGATTTTTTATTTTTTATTTTAATAAAGGGTATAGCCCGCCTTATTGCCGTGACGCAAGTCATTCATGGAGTTCTCACTTGGCAATAATTTGACGAATACTAATATATTCGTCTCACCTCTAGCTTCATGAGAGCGAGCTTCACATAAAATTTCAGCTATATAGGACGTGTGAGAGAGTTGGTTAAAAAAGACCGCAAAGAACTTGAAAAACCTAGTTGCACATCTGTAACATATATTTCATATACAATGCAATGCACATACAAAAACGCATTTATGCATCCAAACTTTCAATTTAACTTTCAAGATACATTTAATTTTCCCTAAAATAAATAAGAGCTCTTTTTCGAGAAATCCCAAAGAAGCCTTTTTGGCTGTTTCCGAAACAAAGCCATTTGTGGAACCTAAAACATTCAAAAACGTCTCCTCGCGAGTTAACTTATTTTATATCTCAGTCTTGCATGTGTGACAGAGACACAATTTTTATTTTGATTTCGTTGTAAAGGGTAAGTATATGGAATCATTTCGGACAATTTTACTGGCGTTCAAATAGTCAATACGTCTGATGTAGTTTTTTTTAATTAAAAATCTTCGCAGATTGATTTTTTTGCTGTCAAGTTGTTAGCTTTCTCTAGAAAAATCTGAGCTCGAGCGCAGATTTTTAAAACAAAAACGATATTAAATAAGTCTTCGTTTCGGCAACAGCCCTTGAGTTCTATGTGGACGGTATAAGACTTGCTACAAATATATTCCATTCCATAATATTAGGCGTATTTTAATTGCCAAGGAATAAGGAATTAGAATTTGAAAACCAGCAAAACAGCAGATTTTCTTATTCCAAAGAAGGACTAAGTGCCATTGTTAGCTGCATTTTATTTTCCGAGCTAGTTCGGAGTTCGAATGTCAAAACCAGCCAAAACCAGCCAAACAGCAGTTTTTCACAATTTCAAAGAAGGAATTCGACAGTGCAATTGTTGTTGTTCCTCAGCAAATAAAATACGGCTGTTGTTGAAATTCCTTATTCCTCGGCAAATAAAATACAGCTATTAAATTTTGATGTTTTTCAAATAAGCGTAAGCGCTATTGTGTTCACACGTTAATGTCGTTTTTTTAATCTGGCGAAAATTGATTTTTGTCTATCACGTTGTTCGTTTTCTCAAAAAGACAAAACCATTCTACGGTAGAACGGGGTTTTCCCTCTAACAGATATTTTGGGAGATTTACCCCTCTTTTTACTAAAACCAAAAACAGTCATTTTGCTTGGCACATGGCAAAATTTGTCATGCGTTTTCTATTCTCTGAAAGCATTAAATTTGCCGTATTTATTATTCTCTCGTGCAAAAATAAATATATTTTATTAGTATATATTTTGAGGAACCCGTTTTGTGAAACAGAAGAATAAAACAAAAACAGAAAATTACGTTTCAGAATAACGCATTATACACACTTGCAAGAGAACAATTAATACGCCTTTCGTGTTCGAATTGCCAAGAAAAAATCTGAGTTCGAGCGCATAGAAAAAAAACGATATACACTCGCGACTGTTGTTAAAAAATGTTATGTAGTGTCGACGACAACTTATGTAGTGAACACCAAGTTGTCATAATATACAGCAACACCATTATCCTCAGTGAACGACAAAATTTCAAAAAGTAACTTTGGGTCTATTTTTTTATTCAAGCCGAGCGAGTAAGTTTACCCTGATAACACAGAGAAAATGTTACTGGTGTAAAAATATTCGGTGTGTACACAGTGTATCTTTACTCGCTCGGGTTGAACAAAAAAAACATACGCAGGCTTCGCCAAACGCCAAAGCAATTGTAAGGCGGTAAAACCAAAAGCTGTTGCATTTTGCATAGAGAATTAAAGTAAAGCCAAGCTGGCTTTGCCAAAGAAATATAGCAAATATATCAAGCAAATGGAAAGCGCTAATAGTGTACATATTTGACGTTTTTGCTCGCTCTAGTTTAATAAAAAAACAGATGTGTAACATTTTAATGCGCAGTCGACTCACTAAAGCTATATTTTATTTGCCGAGGAATAGGGAATAAAACAATTGCACTATCTTATTCCTTCTTTGGAATAAAAAAACCTGCTGTTTTGTTGGTTTTGACATTCGAATTCCTTATTCCTCGGCAAATAAAAGCTGTATTTTAATTGGAATCCGAATTCGAATGTCAAAACCAGCCAAACAGCAGGTTTTCAAATTCCAGAAGGAATTAGACAGTGCAATTGTGTTGTAATTCCCAATTCGAATTCAATAAAAAACAGCTAAAATACGCCTTAAAGCCCAAATGACAATGTCGCGTTCGGGCGCTCGTGCGTTGATATATTGAGTAGAAATACTGGGTACATATGAAGCAATCTTAAATGTGACCTCACGCTTTATATCGTAATTATCGTAGACGCCTGTGCAACGCTCGAGTAGAGCTACTTTCTACTAACTCGCGCGTTTTGACAGCTCACAGCTTTGTTGAAATATTTTATTTTTCATTTTTATTTTATCTGTATTTTTATCACAGCTAATAAAAGTTTTTTAAACACCAATTATTTGTGTGGCTTTTTTAAATTTTTATTTTAGCTGTATTTTTATTATCTGTCATATAAACGCACAACAACGGCATTTCGTTTTGCAAATTGCGAGGTCGTGCGTTGGAGAGAATATATCGTAAAGTCGATACAACGCACATCAACGCGCTAGCGCCCGAACGCGACATTGTGATTTGGGCTTAAATGACAATTATTTCATTAGTACGTCATTAGTAACTTGCCAATCTGACGGTTTTCTATTTAGCCAGAAGTCTGACCTGAAAGACAAAATTAAAGAAAACCCAAAACTGTTCAATAATATAAATATTTATAGATATACAAATGAAAGTGAGTTGTTAAACCTGTGCAGGATTGCATCTTAAACGGTGTAGCTGAGTGCAATTTAATAGTTTTGCATACATAACCGGCTCGTCTTTAAATTCGGCAATTATGAGTGACAGCTCTGACGAAGATCTATCCTCAGACTGGATTCCATACAGTAGACGAAAGGAATGGGCAGATGTTACTCCTATAGCGCAGGATGATGGCGAATACCCTGTTGTAGCGATTGCCTACAGTCCTAAATGTAAGATAATCTAGTTAGCCATCTAAATAAAAAAAAAATTATTTTTGCATATCTTAGTTCGTGAAGTTTTTGACTATTTTCGTGCGATACTAGCCCACAAAGAGAAATCATTGAGGGCTCTTGAGTTAACTAAGGATGCCTTGCGTTTCAATCCAGCTAATTACACTGTTTGGCAATACAGGTAAGTTTCCCAAAATTTATAAGCACCCCAACCTTATAATGGTTTTTTATTTTTGTACAATGATGAGTGTGCGCTTAAACATTTGTGGCTTGTTCCCCAGCGTTGTCCAATTGAACCATTAAAAATGCATTTTAATTCCTAACATTTGAATCAACAAAAATTATTGCGAGAATACAACAAATACAATTGTTATAGTTCTGGATCTAAGATTCTAAGAGTAATATTTTGTTTGTTTATTCTTGCCAATGAAATTGTTGAATCAAAGACTATGCTATTTAAATATTTCTTTTATTCCACACTACTTCAGGCGAGAAATTCTCAAAGAAATTGACTATGATCTATACGAGGAATTGGATTACATCGAAGATGTCATTCGTGATAATGCAAAAAATTACCAAGTTTGGCATCATCGCCGCGTTATTGTAGAACTTCTTAACGATGTTTCCAAGGAGCTGGATCTTACTAAAATAGCTCTCGACGTTGACGCTAAAAACTATCATGCATGGCAGCACAGGCAATGGGCTATACGAACTTTTAAGTAAGAAAATTGGTTTGATTCAAATAATAAAATGATTATTAACAAGATCGCCATATCTTATAGTTTATACGATGATGAGCTAACATTCGTTGACCGTCTGATAGCTGAAGATATTCGAAACAATTCTGCATGGAACCAACGATTTTTCGTACTCAAGCACTTTGGTTTTACACCTGAAGTCATTCAACGTGAAGTCCACTATACGATGAATCGAATTCGTGTTGTTAAAAATAATGAGAGTGCATGGAATTTCCTCAAAGGTGTTCTCAAGCATAGCGAAGGAACGCTCAATCAAAATTCAGATGTCGTTGAGTTTTGTGAAGAACTTTACGACAGTGGCGTACGATCCCCGTATTTGTTAGCTTTTCTAATCGATTTGTACGAGGAAAAATGCCTTAAGAGCGATAATGCTGGTAATCGTGAGATTTTATCAAGAAAAATCTATTCCCTGTGCGACGATATGTCCAAAAAGCATGATGTTATCCGTCGAAAATACTGGCAATATTTTGCCGAACAGTTAAAAGCTAAATTAGATTCGAAACCACTTTGAAATGATATACTTTTTTATAATTATAAAAATAAAAACACTAAAAATAGCCTTTAAGATAATAGAATGAAAATGTAGACAGCAAAATGTCATATATATATTTCTATATGCACATGGATAACTTTGTTAAAACCTTACATAAATTCTCATGGATCTATTACCTGTTCACGGTGGATCATCATATATACTATAAATAGATTTTTTTAAGATATTAAGCAAATATACACAACATACTGTACTTTTGAAATCATCTACATTATGTAAATTTTTTTTTAAATATTCTATTATAACTTTGTGTCCAGGTGTGTTTGTTCGTGGCATGTGGTTTGTCGTCAAATCTTGTGATTAATTTTTAACCCACTTCCTAAAGCCAGATTTTATTTAAATTTTGCACACATGTGTATCTTTAATATATTTGACATATTTTCTTAAACGTGCTTTACTAAACATTACATATTAAAGGCTCTTTTGCTTTCTGAAATTACAATACATTTTTACAAGTGTTATCAGCATTGCTATGATAAACATTTTTTGCTGCCATCCACTTGTTTACGAAGATTTTAACCAACGCTAAGCAAAATAAACAAAATCATTTTTTTATTTATGGTATTATCATTAAGCCTTGCTAAACAGTACGCAATAGAACTTGATAATGATGATTAATAGGTTTATAATGGGCAATACTGAATTGCTTATTTTAAATTTCATAAATATATAATTTTTAGTAAAAAAAATATAAAATGAAAATGTTTTCACTGTCTTTATACAGCAAGAACCGACGAATTGTTGTTGCTGTAGCAACTCCAGGCCGGAAACGATATCAAGAGGAAACCCTCCAAACATTTTAAAGTCTCATTCACAGTACAAATAAAGTTATTCAATTTCGCAGTGTACTTAAATTAATTAAATCTAATGGCAAGCAAAGCAGATAGAAAATAAAAGTTCCTATACTAATTAGATGAACTAAAGGTGGGGCTTAGTCATCGAGTTATGTTGGCAGGCCAAGAAAAGAGGCCGCGTTCAACAGGGTTAGACCACAGATCTGCAACGTCCAAATCCGTTGGGTGTAGGGGGCAAAGGAATAGGTAGTTGGTAGTATGGGTGCCTTGGTTACAGTCGGGAGATCACAGAGATCATTGGTGCCAGGGATAATGCGAGCTTTATTGCTCTGAAGTATATACCACCAACCCGACTGAAGTTGCGCCAGGGTTGTCCGGTATTCCCTGGGCAGCGACTTTTCGCTTGTATTTATAGGGGGATGTGTACCAAGGACCCTTTTAACCTTGCTTGAGGATACTGCTGCAGAGATGTATCATAGTGTATACTATTTGAGGCTGAACGGACTGTGGCGGGATTCTTTGACAGCAGTTCATTGTGTTGCCTGACGGGGAGCATGAACGTTTCTCCATGAAGATGATCAGGGTTTGTTATGGAGTGGCACCCAGTTGCGATGCGAAGAGTTATATATTGTCTGAACTGAATTTTATTCCATTGAGTGTCACTTAAAATAGCGTCCAGATGGGGGCGGCGTAGTTAATAATTGAGCGGCCAATAGCTTTATACGTCGTCACAAGGACTTCTTTGTCCTTTCCCTTAGATCTTAGAACCCTCTTACGACTGCTCACTTTACTGCAAATATTTTTTGCGTGCCTACAGAAAGCCTAAAGCCATGTTGGTGGGAGGCGAGACTCAAGTGTCTCTAAAGTTTTGCCTATAGGAGAGAGCAGCGAAATTGGTCTATAAGACGATCCTTCGTGGGCGGGTTTGCCATGCTTTAAAACTGGAACTATCCTGGCAATTTACCGTACGTTTAGTATGGTGAGGTTTTCCATGGTTAGGTTGAGATATATATTCGGCGCAACAGACCATTGTGGTCCAAGGCCTGGCTTCTCGCAACCATTTGTGTTCAGCATGTATATTTTTGCACACAAATGGAGGGGACCTACAATTTAATGCTTTCCGTGACAAGTTATTACCCTTGGACGTTTGTCAGACTTTCGCGAGAGAGGGGACACCGTAAAAAATAATTTTGGTATTACTGGGATTCGAACCACGAACCTCCTGCTCAGAAGTCCATGCTCTTATCCACTCAGCCACGGATAGAGGTTAGGCCCTGAGATTGGGATTTCCCAGAAAGACCTTTGACCGTTGACCAGAGTTTTTTTGATCCTAGCGTGCAGTTCTCAAGATGACTCAGTCACTTGGATCGCCGGTGATCGACGAATTGTCACTGTCAGTGGTGTGGTTGGTTAGAACCATTGGTTCCCACTCGGAGGACACCAGGTTCTATAACCGGCGTATCCAAAAATCGCACGAGTTTTTCTCACAGCACATATCATCTAAATTATAAATACACATGATACGATGCTGTACATGTGATATGTATATTGGAAAGAAAAGTTCCTTCTATCTTCTTTAGGACTTGAGTGCAGAAGGGAAGACAATTCTAACCGGCCTCTAATATGAACATCAATAAGTCTCTCCATGGTTTTTAGAAAAGTATCAAGTATAAGTATCTTTTTTATGTCTGTACGATTTAGGCAGCTCACTAGGCTGTTGCCTGGCTTGGAGATTAATATCACATTTACCTTTCTCCAGATAGTAGGAATGTACCCCCAATTGTAGCTGGCTCTAAATAAAGCAATCATACCCGGCAGGATTTGGTCGACTGCCTTCTGTAGAAGCGCTGAAAAGATCCCATCACCGCCGGGAGCTTTAAAAAGTTTAAAAGAGCCTAATGCCCATCTAACCTTATTCGGACTGAAGATTTTACCGGATAAACTATTTACCCTACTAATAGTAATAGAGACCCTTTGGTCAGATGCGTTCGGGTACGTGTATGGTGCACGAGTAGACGAACCTGGGAAATTAACCTGGAGTTCTGATTGTATCCTCACGGTCCGACGTGTAGGTGCCATCGGCCTTTTTTAAAAAACCTACACAGTTTGTCTGATCCTTAAGTAATGCTGTATGGATTCTTGCAGCTACTGGCATTTTGACAATGGTTTCGCAGCATTTCATCAATGTGGCACGTTTGGATCGTCTTAATTCAGAGTTGTACTCTGTAAGGACGAACCTATATTCGCCCCAACTCTTCGTGGGCTTAGCAGAGTTGAAGAGTTTTTTGACTTTCTTCCTAAGCTTAGCCAGCTGGTCGTTCTACCAGGCAACCTTTCCTCTAGACAAGCTGTTTTTAGGGACACAGCTGTCATGAAAGGAAGAGAACAACACATCATTAAGTTGATATGCTGCCTCATCTAAGTCCCCTGTGGACTTTATAGATGTGACAAGAGGACAAGTCCCCGATATAGATTTCAATCCGTGGACTTTGGATCATATTTAGAGGAAATATGTGCATGTGTTGTTGATCTGACAGCGAGGCTTCGTCGGACACATGCCAGTTTTCAGCAAAGTTGGAGATGAATGTACTGGCGAGTGAGGTCAAGTACCTCTTAGCGAATTGCATTTATGAAGTAGGTTTGGATCCTTTATTTAGTATATCTACATTACTACTAATAAAATATTCTAAAAGACACTCACCCCTTCTATTGATGTCGCTGCTGGCCCAGGCCTCATGATGTGCATTTACATCATATCAGCTCCTGGATCTTCAAGGGCGGCATGATGACGTCGTTGAGGCCAACATGGGGTAGGCCGTCGAGAGCTCAACAGCTTCTCTAGATACAGCGCTCTCTGAACTGTGCTCGTTCACGGACGAGATCCTTCTGCTGCTTTCTTTCGTCGGTGAACATATTCTCTAAATACAGCGGGTTGCTCAACAGCAGTACCCAAGATTGATGCGCTATGAGATATGCATCGATCTCATAATTATTAAATTTTGAATCAATAATGACCCACGACTATCCGGGAAAGGAGGTCACCCATGACAGAACCCGGTATGCCATTTGAAACCGAAGGTCGCCAGGTATTCAGAGTCTGCATACTATTGACTAAGCACCCTCTTAGCCATGCATCCAACGGCGTATGCTGTCCCACTTTGGATTAGGAATAGCCGGTGCCTCACACCCTCCTCTTTTACCCGGGCTTACGACGAACCAGCCGCTTAAATTGCAATTAATAATGTCAAGGTACCAAACATTTAAGTTTTGAATTAATAAGTGGCTTGCAGGTCCACCGTATACTTGTATGTATCTGTTACTCTATTCTCACATTCGAATGGCAACGAAAGATGCTCGAATTCTAATAAACGGTATTCTTACTTTCGAACGAATTAAAATGAAAGAAAATGTTTATTTGTAAAAACATTTAAATGTTATGTACGTTACATACGAAGAAGTCAAGAATTCCCTTCTGTTATTTGCACATTTTCGTGAAACACAACGTGAATGGCTATTTCTTAATTATATTTGTACTTTTTTTACGTAAAAACACTTTTATGCCTTTAAATATTTAATAAATGTTTATTTAATTTCCAAATGATGTATTGTTTTTTATCAACATTAAAATATGCAAGATTCAAATGTTCACTACAAACAATTTTTGAAAGTGCTCTTATTTAACACCAAAACAAAAAATTAAATTTGAATTTGTGCGCTTATTACTTATTACATTAATAGTGAGGTGAGGTAATAAATAGTACCCTCAAAGCAGATTTAAAATCGTGGCTTAAAAGTTTGTGGATATTGATTGAATCTTGGTCGCAAAGCAACATTGCTCTTAGTATGCTCCTTTCCAGACTGTCCCAAAATTATGCCTTCACCCAATTTTCCCTCTTTGGGCGGTGCATTAACTTCTGCGACATCGATAATTCGTGGATTCTTGCGATATTTGTACCACCAGTACTCAAACACGAGCGTGATGCAAGCCATTCCAATCCCCACAAATATTACAATAAATACTCCACCAATATTCTGAATTGAGATACCATCAGATTGATCATCCGGTTTGTCGCATTTAGCTTGAGTTTCATCGTTCTTCCACCACTTTTCCTTAAGCTTTTCCAATTGTCGCTTATTTAAAAGGGTCAAGATGCTGTACAGAACAAATAATAGAATTCAATAAATTCAATTGCAGCTGTAAAAACGCCAAATACATACGCATTGTTAAACTGATCTTTCAAATGTGATCCCTGTTGCACAGCTATTGCGTAAGGTTTTCGTGAGAACTCCTCGCCAACCACTTGTAAATCACAATTTGTCATCACAAGATAGCGGATATCAGTGGCATCACCCAAGAAGGCAAATCCAGTTGCTGTCGTAGAATTTCTTACCCGCTCTACGGCTTCCTCTAGTGTCATCGGCAGCTCGGCTTCTTGCATAGCTTGCCACATTTTTGTATATTTATCACTGACCGGGTAATCCCATACAGCTAACTTGGAACGTTGCAATGGAGTTAGCGAATCGTTCAGTGATAAATCTTTCCAAATTTCATAAAACATCTGCTCGATGTCTGCCATTCGTTGAAAATATGTCATCGCGGAGGTTCCATTTAGTGGAGCGTAGAGAATTTTATATTGTTTTGCCAAGTCATCGAGAGATTCAACGGGCGTGTCCAAACGGGAAACAGTCAAAAAAGCTGCTAAGTTCGCCGTGTATGATGCAATTATAATAAAACTGAAAGTATAGTAAAAAAGACTATAACCGACAGATCTCTTAACTCCGGATAAACATTAGACCAACCCAAAAAGCCACCATGTTGCTGCCACCAATCTGCCAGACAAGTTTTTTGGCGCCTCACCACCGCCTTGTGGTGTAAGCGAAGTCATGCAAAACCACAGACATTCCTTTAAATTGAACTCGCGTTTCTCGTCGTCATCTTTGTATTTTTCACGATTATTTTGATAGCTATATGGGCTCCAGCGGTCGAACACCCACATTAGGAAACTCGTAAAGAAATACGCTGCTAAAATACATAGCCATACGTTTGTCTCGAGCACCGTAAGAAACTTGAACAATGAACTTGGAGTGCTGGGTCGTTGCATCATGATGGTTATTCCAACCAAGTCGTAGTATGGGACCGTGAAATCGATAACGACTTCCCTCTCGGCCATGACAGACATCGATCCAAGACCAATGTCGGCTTTTTTGTCGATAAGTTTTTTAACAATTCCATTCCACTCACCCTTCTCGTTCATTGTACCGAATTGGTGGTCCTCAACCTCTTCGATGGTATAATCGAATTTCACAATTTCAGCAATTTCGTTAATCAAATCAATGCAGTAACCCTTGTAACCTTTGGGAGCCGTTGGGTCTTTCATTATAAATGGTGGTTGCTGCCGAAATATAATAATTGTGCAACTATTTGAGCATCTTATATTTGAAGGAACACTAATAGAACAATAATCACAATAAACAACAAAGCAGATTTTCGTCATTGTAAAGAGAAGGTCTGCATAAAGCTGGATCCCGGATCTATCCAATTAGATATACAAAAGATACATAAATCTTGGCACAACCCGAACCTGGTACCAACGTGAATGTAGCATATGCTACTGTCGGCTGAGACAACTATATCTTGTTGGCATCATGTTTCGCTACAGAGTCTGCATAACCCACAACTTTGAGGCAGACTGGGCCATCGCTGGAATAATTGGTTGACCAGGAAGCCCAGAGATAAAAAGATTTTCTGTTTGTTCCCAGGAGCCAGCCCCAACTGTGAGACGCAGAATAGAAGTTTGCCATTTTTTCTAAAACGCCAATACTCCTAATAGGTGGCTTATGAATATTCCACTCATCATTATTTTTAGCTCTACAACCAGGGTCCAGTCCTGGCCTCCCGCAAAAAATCTCTCCACCGGTCCCAATTTCGAGCCGATGTTATTGCGTTTGGCTTCCCTAAACTCTGGACGTCCTGGACTATGTCATCCTTCCAGCGTAGACTTGACCGGCCTCGCTGTCGTGTCCCATAAGTCCTACGGCAAAGGACTTTCAGAGCAGGATCCACTTCACTCAAGCAGGCTGGTTGTCCTGACCACCGGAACCTACAAAGCTTAATTCTCTTCACGATGTTGTACCTCTCGTATGTGTCATCAGAGTCTTCCTCATATTCGGGGCCAACAATTCACCGTAAGACTGAGAGATCAGAATGCTTTTTGCTACGCACCAAAGTTTCTGAGCCATATGTAAAACTGGTATGACCTCTGATTTATACAGCAGCAGCTTGGATGTTATGTTTAAATTCATGGATTTGAAGAGTCTTGACAGACTAAAGTAAGCTTGGTTGGCTTTAAGCAACTGTGCGTGTATTTTTGGCTCCATGCTGTTAGCGACTGCTACAGTTGAAGTTAAAGGATTGCACTACTTCGCATTCGAACTCCACTATCTTAATTGAGGACCCAATGTTGGATATACTACTTGCAGACGTGGCCACCATCTGCTTTGTTTTGCATTCATTTTGTGCAGACCCAGAATTCGCGCCGCCCGCTCGATCTGCATGAAAGCTTTCTGTACAGATCTTGGGTCTTGGTTTTTACCAACGATCTTAATATCGTCTGCCCAACCAGTATCTGAATGAACGGTAAGGATTGTTCCTCTTCTCGTTACATCGGAGTCTTGAATCATTTTCTCCAACGTCAGGTTAAAGAGGGCGAAAACCAGTCCACCCCCTTGTCGGAACCTTTTATAGATGTTGAATGGGCTTTATAGTGATCCAGATAATTTTACTTGGCTTATAACATTGGTCATGGTCAACCTACATCGTCGTGTGAGTTTATGGCGAATTCTCTCATGGCTTTATAAAGTCCTACTTTGCCTATATGCTATCATCATAGGCGGCTTAAAAGTCTATAAAAGGATGGTGTACTGAGTTTTGAAACTCTAGATATTTTTCCATCACCTGCCTAAGAGTGTAAATCTGATCAGTTGTTGATTTGCCTGGGATTAAACCACACTGGTAGGGACCAATGATGACTTTAGCGTATGGGGCTATCCTGAATAGATGAGAAAATCTTATACTAGGTACTCAACAACGTTATACCACGATAATTGCTGCATGTTGTGATATCTACTTTCTTATCTATAGGGCACAGAATGCCTCTTTGCCGGCCTTCTGGCATCGCTTCTTTCTCTCATACTTGCACTATTAGTTCATGAGTTGCTTGATGCAGTGCGCGACCTCGCAGGGATACCATCTGATACCGAGGCTCTGCTTCTTTGTCTATGCTTGGTGGCAGCAGCATAGTGTGGTCGTCGGACATTAGAGAAGCCTCCAATTCTTTAGTTAGTTGGCCATTTAGCAACTAATGAAAGTGGTCTTCCCATCGCTCTAAGATGCGTTTAATATCGGCGATCAGATTATCCTCTTTGTGTTTTCAGTATGTGCAGGGCAGTGTATATTGCGTCATACCGCGGACTCTTTGGTAGAACTTTCGCGTCTGGTGCGGCCCCCGCTCTGTAACCTGTTCTAGTTGACGGACGAGATTCTTCTGCTGCTTTCTTTTTGAGGTGAACATATTCTACTCAACCTTCATGAAATAAACCAAAAAAGGGTATTATATAGAATCTTTAGGAACTTACAACCAAAGTGAAAATCCGATACACAGTGTCTGCAGTTAAGTTCTGCACAACTTGCTGGTCTTTAATACGTAACGGTGAGTTAAGTCCAGCAGTCCATGTTCCAATCGATTTTGTATTTACCGAATTGCCACCACGAATCGTTAGTACACTGATGTCCATGTCAAACTTCATATAACTATATCCATTGAATGGCATACCCGTTTCTGTGGCCAATTCAAATGTACCATAAGATGTCGGCTCCGATATCTAAAAGAGGGTTATGTGTCCGTGCGGTGTTATTTGACGAGGTTGCACGTTTTGCAGAACACAAATAACTTTTTACTCACCTGAGCAAAGTATTGTTGTAAGTTAATTGAACGAACTGGCGTATTATCACCTTGAAAATCATCGCATCCCAAATATTCCATGTCCTTTGGCCAGGCACCCGATTGCAACATTTCCCTGAAACATTTTGAAACATACACTTATGTTTGTATACATAAAATTCGTAACAAAAAAACGCCAATACTTTAAAGCTAAAAACGTCCTCAAGGTAAAATCAAAATAAAACGCCGAAGATATTTGTGGTTCTTCGTTGAGAAAGAATGTCGTCTTTAGCAGACCAAGACGATCCCGATTCTTTGGATCAGCGACAGGCTTAACAAACATTATCGTTCCGTCATCGCGTTGGCTGCGAACTTCACCTTCACTCTGTGTAATGGCGTGCCAGGCAAAATTCCTTTTAAAATATTCCGGTTTTACAGATTCTGCAAAAACAACTTGCGTTAACCGGGATAAAGACGACACCATGAATGCCCAACTCACCGAGAACCATTCGAATCGACTGTAAATTTCCCAAAATAAAAAAATTATTAATATCCAAGTTGCGTAATTTTTCAATCTGTTCCTCGCGTTCACCGTCTTTTGCTATTGATGTTATAACGTGACGTGTTTGAATATTCTGCAAAAGGGACTTGTACTTGTGGTCCATGACAAAAGTCTCATCATACAAAATCGCCGCATTGGTTATATTCATGTAGCGAACTATGCTTCGTACAATCTCCGGAATTATATCTGCTGGTGGCATCACCTACATAAATAAAAATAAAAACGAGAACTGCTTCTGAATTTTGGTTTCTGGTTTTTCGGAAAAATGCGACAGTAAAAATACTACTACACAGTAGATTTTCACACCCCACCCCACCGTTTTTATTAACGTATTTTTTCTGTTCTCCCTGTTTGCTAGTCCAAAGTTACCTGTAATAAATATTTAGCCTTTTGTTCCTCGATATCACGCCACTGCCTTAAGTCACCTTCCTGGCCATACGATGCACTCACTGTCGGCAAGCCGAGTGCTTGTGTGAATGATTTCACCGTTTCAGAGGCTATTCCGGTTTTGGTAGTATCCAAAATGACATGTGGGGGCTGTTTTTTCTCAATACTTTCCGAATATTTGCTACAAACTTTTAATTAAACATACCAACCGAAAATCAAGTCATGTTAAACGTTTTTAAGCAAAGCAACGCAACTTACTTGCTTCTAAAAGACCTTTAGCATCCGTTTTATTTGCTTCGACTTGGTCGAGTTGAACGGAAATACCATAGTTTGGATTTTTCTTGAGATAGGTGAGAACAACTTCAACAGCTTTTGCAGCGGGCTCGTTGTCTGCATCGTTTATAAATACTGCGGGAGAAAATTATCTATAAATATATTGGATTGCTAGCTGTTAGCCCCGGTGTTACCTGGGATCCCCCTCCCCTCCCTCAAGAAGTTGCCCCGCTATCCCATCCCTTCCATTCTGACCCAACGAAACTGACCACCACTCGAATGACCACCCCACTAACTCACAAGAACTTACCCCTTCCCAAGACTGGTCCACACCACTAAGTCCCTCCTCCACTTACCCAAAACTGTAGCATATAACCCAGTACAATGGTGAAAACCTGATCAAAATCAGTCCATTAGTTTCGAAGCTTACCTCCTACATAGAAACAAACCGTACCTCTTTATAATACTAGTATATAGATAATAAAGTTTTGATTTTAAAGCAAAACAAATTGAGTGAATTGTATGGTCGGATTAAGGAACCGCCTCTAGCACTAGACATACCATTTTTGTTGATGTTACCAGCACTCATAAAGTACAGAATGTTTAAATAATGTTTTTGTTGAATTCTCAAGTGTACTGATTTTTGATCTGTAAACATCTTAAATTATGAGATCTACGAGCGTTACCGCGATGACGAAATCGTGAAGAAAATTAAGCTCGTAAGGCTCCGGTGGGTAGGACACCTAGCTCGCATGAGCGAAGATGATCCTGCTCGGAAAGTCCTTTGAGGTATAATTTATGGAACATGACAGCGGGGCCGGCTAAGCCTACGCTGGAAGGATGGCGTAGACCAGGACGCTCAGAGTGTGGGAATGCCAAACTGGATGACATGGGCTTGAAATCAGGACCGGTGGAGAGACTTTTTGCGGGAGGTCAGGACCGGACCCCGGTTGTAGAGCCAGATATGATGATGATGATGATGATGAAACTTCTAAGCCGTCTAAAAGTACACGAGAGTCTACTGGGTTAATACCAATATGGCACCTAGACTAAGAGAAGGGAAAATCCCTATGTACACCTCCAAGTGGTAGAGAATCGGTAGCTCTAGTGTGCATAAAGGGGAAGGAGGCAAACAAACCAGCATTGCTGGTCAGGGCACAATTTTTTCCTTGTGCTGCTACTGCAAGGGGAGTTTTGCCATCCGGGGTAAACTCAGAGTGACCAGTATTCAAAGTAAATTAGGTCGTTACTATAAATTTTATATCTTGACGTGCCTTGTCGTGAGGCTTGATCTAAGCCTTGACGTGCCTTGCCGTGAGCCTTGACGAAAGCATTGACGTACCTTGCCGTCAGCCTTGACTAGAGGCTTGGCGAGAGCCTTGACGTAAGCCTTGACGAGAGCCTGGGTGATGTGAGCCTTGATGTGAGCCTTGACGAGAGCCTGTGTGACGTGAGTCTTGACGGTATGTCTGGGTCTGGGAAATTGTTAACCTAATTCCTTGAAGGCGTATTTGTTTTTCACGGGAGACTAGCAACGATATGTGCAGAGATATGGCGACAGCGATATGCGATGGCCTGTCAAATCGAAGGCTTATGGGGTTATTTACCATATCAGCATCCTTGGATTGAGTGAAAGTAAATGTAGAGGTAAAGCTGCATACAGTACAAGCGCAGGACTGACTAAGATGCGCTGTACTCTGATCAGGAGGAGTCAGGAAGTGGTCAAATATTGAATAATGTTGGCATTATAATACTGACCAACAAATCTAGCAATAGTCTTATTTCCTGGAAACCAGTATATCTAAGACGATAATTACAGTGCGATGTTTAGCTCCAAAATCCGCAAAGTCACCATTGTTCAGTGGTACGCTCCGATAAACGATGCAGCAAAAGACCACAAAACCTCTTTCAACGCTCATCTTAACTCGGTATACAGGATGTCCCGGACAACATAGGCCTCGAACGCGTTTCGGGTAGACATGGCTTGGGTAAGCGAAACAAAAACAGTTGACTTTTGTAACCCTGATGGTCTAACCCAAAACCAAATCGACCACTTCATTTTATAACAACGATGGAGGAAATCACTTTGTGATGTACAAAATGAGAGAAGTGCGGACCCAAACCCAAAAATAATGCACACTAGCCAAAATCAACAACTGTAGGTTGTTCTGAGACAGGAGTCCATAGAGGAAGTCACGAATTTAACTATCTGAAATTCTCACAAAAATCTTCTCAAGTCACCCTCCGGATGCGGCATTAAATGTTAGGTTCCTTCCATTTATTTTCCAAAATTATACCACGCACAAAACGAATGGTCGCAAGAAGCTAGGCTTTGGATCACATCGGTCTGGCGGGCCAAATATGATATTATTATTAAATCTTAGGACTAGTCGTTAAATTTGATTTCGTAATATCTAACATGCATCTTCACACATCCAACAGAACTGAAACTTTGTGCACAACTTTCTCTCATGGAACATTTATAAGAGTGCGCGTGTGGTTCGTGTGACAAGTGTCACGCTTGGCATGTGTATTTGTATACATAAGAATTGCAATTGTATGTGTCTTATTTTAGTTATTAATCACAAGGCGAAAAATAAGTGTATAGAATAGTAGCTGTTTCCGGGCACTTCACTACCCGCACACATAAACCCCTAACGCCCAGTCCCCCCTCTTATGTCGTCTATGGTGTTTATGTAACTTTTCTTAAATCACGAAATTAGAAGTTATAGTCTTCGAACGCTCCTTCCAAATTGAAATTTTTTCGTCAGAAAATGCGACGCTAATTTCGGCATGCTTCATTTGTGGTGGTCTTCTAATGGTGTTTTAAATGAATGTCTTCATGAATAATGCGATGAAGAGCTGCTCTGCTGGCTTTTACTCCGGTTTTAGCTGTGATTGTGTTCACTGATAAAGTTGAATTGGAGGCCTCTCGAAGTATGGTTTGTCGGTCCCGAGCTGTTGTAGCTCGTTTTCATTTTCATTTCGTTTTTCGGACTTGGTCCAATTTCTTTGCCGGTATAGTGGCAACTTTAAACCGAATTATGCTCGTTTAGGTAACTTTCTTGTGGCACAATTGTGTAATTGATGAGCAAATTACTTACTCTGTTTGTTATTTTAATTTTTGTATCTCCTTTTATTAATTTTTGCTTTGCTTAGCTTTTAGGGTTTTCCTTATTAAAAAAGGAAAAGTTTATTGGAAAAATAGTAGATTTCAACAACTCTGACGCAATACCCAAAAATATTAAAACATATTCGTAAAAGGTGGATTTATTTTTAACTTTTGTAAAGTAATGACTCAGGCAACTCAATGACTTTCAATGGCCAAAAATGCTGGGTATATAACCCTTTGTTTAAGGTTTCTCAGGTAAGGTAAGGTAAGGACTGGAAGTGGATTTTAAGGTCATTACTCCAATTATTAACCCTTTTCCACGCATCGCACGCGCCATACGCGAATTGTGACACAAGTCATACTCGGTATATTAGGCGCTGCTCAAAAAGTTTCAGCTCTCTAGGTCGTGTGAAGGTAGAAAAGGACCTCAAAAATTCGAAAAAGCGACAGACAGGAAAAGGAAAGTTAAATATAAGTTTTCAAAAAACACATGGAGCTCTATTTCTTAAAGCAATTTCTCTGAACAACGGTTGGAGGTACATATTGTTATCCATTTTATCCGTTCTCCGGAACGTCATTTAAACTAGTTTAAAATAAAACCCATTACAACGCAATATACAATTTTGCAAAAGGGGGAAAAGAGATTAGGTTAGTGATATATTCATCGGTGATAGAGTGGATTATTTTATAAAATGCATACCTTTTGCCCAACTATCACCCGGACGAACACTAACAAATCGATTTTTTTTCTTGTGTGTATGACAAATCCATTATACATTAATTAATTGGTTTTAATTTGATGTACTCAGGACGTACATATTTATTAATTTATAAAGAATTCTATAAAAATACTAGGTACATAGTTAATAAAATAAACAACGAAATGAGTGAAAAAAACATTTAATAAAAAGCATCTAACAATAAAAGAGTTTCCTTAAAAGTTTATTTATTTTGATAAAATGAAATTAAGTATTTAGTAATTAATTTATTTAAGCATCGACATTTTTCAAAAACTTACAAACATTTATATTTTGGCTTGATTGCCCAGCTACTAAATGGTTAAATCCCAACGAGGCACAAACTATTATAATCAGAGAAAACCGAAGAAACATTTTCCCTTTACATAAATACTCGTATTCAATCATTTTAAATTTGGTTTAATTAAATTACGGTTACGGTTAAAAGAAGCTAGTAAAAGACTTTGGGCCAGTCCGGACGAAAGGAAACAACTAAACGGAACGCGTGCAACATCTTCTTTTAGCCGAGTTATCCTTCCTGTGTGGTAATTGTTATGTTTGCCTGTTTCTGTTGTGTGTTGTATTTCCTTGGTGATGAACAATCACCAAACGGAAATTTACTAATAGTAAGGCAATTAACTTGAATCGGCCACGTATTCATAGTGAAACAGCGATGAAAGGGATAATGTGTTCTTATGTTAACACATAATCAAACAATTCATATAGGTACGAGTATGTTGTACCTCTTTATTCATGTATGTTTACTGCCTTGTACACATTATATATATTTGTACAAATCATATTTTAAAAAAAAATTGTCAGACTAAAGTTATTTTAATTGTTTTGATCAATATTTAATAATAAATAAATAAATTACAAGCACAAACAACCTTCGTTTTTGTTCGAGGTTTAAATTAATGTTGCAAAACTAGCAAAATTTTTTACTCTAAAAAAAATATTTTAAATATTTATTCAATTAAAATTATTTAATTATTTTATTCAAAATTTTTAATAAAAAATAAATATAATTTTTTAAATAAATTAATTCAATATTCAACAGGTATAATTACAGACTATACGCAGTGAACCTTCGAAACCAAAGCACTCGTACATATTGCACTTTAAACTAATACACGCAGCAATTTTTCACCCTTATGATGCAAGGCGCAGCGTAGAAATTAAAGTATTAGAGAATGGAAAAGAAGTCCGCAATGCCATCGTATCTTGAACGTATCAAAAAAAAATTAAATAAATAATCTAAATATGAAAATATGAAAACAGAAGATACACCGCCGAACTGAAAAATGAAGGTCCTGTGATGGATTGGAAATAGATGTATACAGTGCACATCTGTACACTTCGCTTCAACTGAATAGGTACAACATTTATCAAGGGTATGGGATTTATTAATTCCAAATATTGTACGTGAATTGATAATTTCTTGCTGCTAACTGTTTGTCTATGAATTTGCGAAAAGAAGCGAGAAAGAATAATTCAAAAAGCACTGTTTTTTTTTCTCTGACTCTCTTCCAAAGCATTCCATATGGAAAAATGCATTTTTCCGTCAACTGAATAGGTACAAATAATAAAATTACAAAAAGCTGTTAATTGAATGAAACAAAACAAGTTTTTTTTAAACAAATCATTTTATTGGTTAATTCTAGTAGTGGGTACTTCTCCTCCTTTATTCATAATTACTTCACAAATTTGGTCCGGCATGGAATCGTAAAGTGCCTTTAAGTAATCCAGTGAAATTTCTCTCCAGACTAATTTAATGGATTTAATAAGAGATTATCTGTCTTTAAATTGATGACCAGACTCGTACACTTTTCGGACTAACCATCCCCATACGTTTCCATAAGGTTCAGATCCGGTGAGTACTGTGGCCTCTGAAGCAATTCCACATTTTGCTCTCTTAACCAATTTTTAACTAACCGCGCCGTATGAATGGGTGCGTTGTCCTGCTGGAAAGTCCAACGCTCTTCTATTAGCCGCTGTTGTTACCGTTTTATTACCCGCCTTCATGTTTTTTCCATACGACTCTTTGTTCCTCAAGTACGAATAGATCACATTAAAGCGTCGTACAATTTTTATAGCAATAGCACGTCCGGTTAAACCTTGCTCCTTAAGTAAGTCAATTTTAGCCTTTTCAACATTGTTAAGTGATTTTGCTTTGCCCATGTTGCTCCAAATTTCAGTTTATTGAAAACGTTAAAAGCAATCGTAAAGACATGTCCAAAGTTAGAATCGTTATACCTGGATACACCACACGCTCGCATTTCGCATATCCTAAATGATATCTTTTTGCGCAAAAATATACAAATTCTCATGTAACGAATTCCTTAAAAAAATCGGTCGCAACTTAAGTCATTTAACGATGATTAAGGGCAAGGGAAATCTAGAAATTGGAAAATTATCTCGATCCTGTCCAGCTCTAATTGATTTGGATTGTTATATGATGGATACGCTGTCGTATATTTGCTGTAGTAATAAATTCAAACGAATGGAGGGATTGGAGATGCTCAGTAGTCCTATGAATAGCAGTTCGCTTAAAACGTTTATTTGCAGTTCGAATTCTTTAAAGCGATTAGCCGTGGATACGGTTACATTCAATGATGAAGATGTGATTAGGTAAACCTTTGGATCAAATAAAAACCCATAGTGCCTGCATAAAATGAGGAATAATTTTTATTTTTTTTAAAAAATTCCTCGCAGTCTATTCGTAGAACATGATTTTAAAGAATTAGAGGATATTTGGTTCACTTTGGCGATTTATAGCTTTAATTTAACAGCGAATTTGCTGTTAACTACGACGAATGTTGTTGTGATTTGTAAAATTGGACAACGATTGCTCAATTTATTTATTATATTATTATTGATTGCATACAAATTGGCAAAAATATGAATAAAAACTAATAAAAACTACCCCAGTGCACTTCGAACAAGTTAAGCGGGTGTCACAATTTGACTGTGAAACGCTAAAAAGTTTAACCATTCGTTTAAACTGTTATGAGAGTTTATGTCTAAACTACAACTGTGAAACCGGGCATTAGAGTAGTAATCCTTAGCATTTCACTATCCCAATACGCTCCACTTTCAGGATTACGACAGTGGCGACGAGGATCAGTAACCTCGAACACCTATTTCTGCAAAAAATGGATCAAAATATTCAAAAATTGATCAACCCAATAGCCGATCAAGCAGCTAAAGCTGAAGTACGATTAGCCGAACAAGCTCGACAAGCTGACGAACGAATGAGAAGGTTAATCGCAGAATTGGCACGTCAGCCAGTTCCAGTTGCACCTCAGCAGATCACTACTCTCTACAAGGATCTGTCCAGTCGTATGACAGCATTCGTGTACTGCCCTGAAGATGACGTCACGTTTGAACACTGCTATGCTCGATATCAGTCAATCGAGGAAGACGCTTTTGGATTACCTGTGCCGCAAAAAGTCAGTCTGCTCACCGAAAAGCTCTCAAAACCGTGTGAATCTCAAGTGCGAAAAGTTCGATGTCGCACATTGCACAGCGAAAGATCTCAAGGTTCTCACGTTCGTGACTGGTCTCAACAAGCCAGAGCATTCCCTGTTGCTTGAAAAACTCCTGATCAAGCTCAGGGAAATTGAAACTGAACGAGAAGAAAATCCGGAAATCCAGCAGCTTGAATGACTTTGAAGGAAGCGTGCAGTTTCGTAAAGCGATTAAAGGATCTCAAGCAAGAGGAGTCTCTGGTTCAGCAGCACGAACCGGCACCGCAGAGCGAAGTTCTCGTGTCTCATCAGCGAAGCAGCAAGAGCAGTCAGAAGCCAAACTGCCACCAAGCGAAAAAGAATCCGCAACTCCTACCATTGCGGCGATCTTCACTGGTGTAAGGACTGCCCCTTCAAGGACAAGGAATGCTCCACATGCAAGCAGAAAGGTCACAAGACAGGCTGTTATAACTCGGCAAAATTCTCGGCATCGGAAAAGGCAAAGAAAAACTTGCGCAGCAACGCCGTGCACTCGAAATCTGTTAAAAACGCGCAAGTTCGTTGAACCACATACTGACAACAAGAAAATCCGGCTCCAACTCTACTCAGGTTCGGACTTGACCATCGTTTTCAAGGCAAACTGGAAGAAGTTGGGCTCGCCAGCACTTGCAGCATGCGACGATCAAGCCATCAGCGCCTCATGTGATCAACTCATCATACTCGGAAAATTCAACGATCTAATTATAATTCCTTGTGAAATAAAATACTCTACATATTTTAGCCTAAAAAAACATGAACTAAATCAAAACCCCATGTTTTCTGCAATAAATGACGTTTTCACGTTTTCACGTTTTCATTCTGTGATTAATTACGTTTTCGTTTTATTATGTCTGGCAACACTGTGTAGGAGTGGGATGGAATAATGAGATGTCTATAGTTGTTACAGTCCTAAGTTTCAAAAAAATTAGAAAAGAGATACCCAAAAACTGATTTGATGGATTAGAAATGTGGTCGGATAATCTGAGCGAGCAAACAAACCTAATACAAGCGTTAAAACAAACATTCAACCTTTTAATATTAACCCTTGAAGTGCATTAGAACAACTAGGCACCATATACAAAGAAGGGCATAACCAATAAGTTGATTAGATTAGACCGCAAATGGTATGGGAACATATCCTTAACTAGGTTTAATTTCCTTACTGCCCAAACACGAGAAATAATGGAATTAACATGTTTATCCCAAGATAATGTTTCATCAAGGATAACTAGCCCTATCACAGAATCAATTCGTAGAGTCTTCGAATGAAAGCTACGCTACGAACTACGAGTGTGTTTGTGGGATGTGAATACAGTGTACAAAAAATAAGTAGTCGCAAAGAGCGAGAAACGTAAGATGTGGTAGTGGGAAACAGAAAAATGTTATATGAATTTTGCTCTTTAGTTGATTACTAATACAAATACGTTTGGTCTAAATCTAAGCATGGATCTGTGTAAGATCGGAACAGTTGGGCTTTCTATAGAGAAGGTTTTGGATCGGATGACATGAATACATATACTAGTTCATCAAACTCAGTAGCTACAGGATTTTCAGTTTCTGGCTGTTGTGCTATTCTCTCAACCTCAGCAGAGATTCCACAATCCACATCCAAAAGAATATGTGTTAGTTATTCTTGATGTGGAAGTCTGCAGTCCTGCTAGTCTCCCTTCCTTCAGTTTTAAGAAAGAACGTTGCCGGCACTCTCCGCCACCAGTTGAATTAACTTCTTTTTTGTTGTCCACAAATTTCCTTTTGATATATGCTTTCCAATTTAACCAAACCTAAGATTATAGACCATGACTTGAAAGTAAATTCGTTTACCCAAATTTGCACGTAACTTTCTCCAAACTGCACTTTCTTTTGAAGGTGGCCCTAGAGCGTTTGTATCGCTTTTGACTTGTTCCCAAAAATGCGTCACATCTTCATTTGGTGCTTTGGTAATGTTGGGTGTCTCGCTCTCAACTAGAAAATCCTTTCTTATTGTGCCTTATTAGTTGTTTTTGCCTTATTAAAGTAACAAATTACTTGTTGTAGAAAAAGAGGTCAAATTTCCGTTTCATTTGGATTCAGTGATACTAAATTTCACGAAATTCGAAATTCGTAGCAGATTTTCCACTCTACTACGAATGGATTCTGTGATATATTTTTCGGGATTCGAATTCGTATTTTCGATTACGATGAAATTCGTGATATAAAGACTCTTCAGATTAGGGTACGAGAGTCCCGTTAAGAATGATTGGATCGAGATGTCCAACTATACCGATAGAAGGCTATGGCCCTGACTTTTAGAGGGGTTGATCTCAAGATTGTTGGTACAGGCCCAATATAAGATGGCCGAGCGGTCATAATTCATACGCGTTATATCAGTTCGGTAATGTCGATGATTTTGAGCAAATTCTCAGAGTTCCACTTGTTACTAAATAGCCTCACTTCTCGTTAGTCTGGTGTTGCGAATTAAGATCTAAGAATACTCTGGCGATATATCACAATCAACAATCATTTATGAAACCGATCAGAAATTTGCTCACGCAAATGATTATTGATATCTCCTAAACGTAAATTTTGCTTGAGTTATTTGCAATACATAATTCATAAGTACATAAATTGAAAGCCAACGCTCGTAGTTACAAACTTGTGGAAGCTTGGAAAAAATGTTATGAAACACATACTCCACCCTTTATTTGCGCTTGTTTACAAAGACCAAACCTCGTGATTTCATGCAATTTAATTAAAAACATTTTGAATTCCTTAATCGCATTTCAGTTAGAATCATTAATTGCTCACATGGGTACGCATGATGTACTTCACTATTTTCATTTAGAACTATATACGGATAATTAGTTATCCGTAGTTTTGCACATGTATGTTTATGGAATATGCGCTCCTGCCATTGTGCATAAGATATAAGTAAATAAAATAAAACTATAAATTTATTGTAACGGCGTAAAATGCCTTTATTCCGAGAAAAAATTAAAATTTCATAACTTTGCACTTTCCATTTTAGAGCACAAAAATTAATGATTCAGTTACTTTAGGTCATTCGCGTACAAACTGCACTGCTTTTAATTTGCAAGATATTTCCTTTAATTCGATTAAAAAATAAAACGGTGTAGCGTTCCTTTGTCACCTGCAAAGATAAATCGACATTAAAAAATTGGTAATATATATATGAAACAAGTAAAAATAAAGGAAAGAAAAAAAAGTTATCAGTTCAATTTGTTTAGTATCAATGCTATCATCAATTATGTTTATGAAGACCGTCATGAAGTTTTCATCATTAGCAATTTTTAAAATTTTACCAAACAGTAGAACATTTTTATAGCACTTTCATAAATTTCTTACCTTTGTCATTAAAATAGTTCATCTCCGAAAGGGATCCTGTAAATGGACAAAAAAAAAATTGTAAAACAATTAGTGGAAGACTTTAAGAACGGTAATATGTATTAAGTTAATATGTATAACAATAAAATTCATCAGTTGTATTTGTTTAGTATCAATGCTATCGTCAATTATGTTTATGAAGACCGTCATGAAGTTTTCATCATTAGCAATTTTTAAAATTTTACCAAAAACAATATTTTTCTAAGCATTCATAAATTTCTTACCTATGTCATTAAAATAGTTTATATCCGAAAGGAATCCTAAAAATGGACAAACAAAAATTGTAAAACAATTAGTTGGGGACTTTAAGAACGGTAATATAGTTATTTCATTTAATATTTAAAACAATAAAATTCTTCTTATCAGTTGTATTTGTTTAGTATCAATGCTATCTATCATCAATTATGTTTAGGAAGACCGTCATGATTTTTTCATCATTAGCAATTTTTAAAATTGGACAAAATAGGTAAAAACATACAAATTTTTTTATTTCTTACCTTTGTCAGAAGCTCGGGAAGAAAACATAGCAAAAAATCTGTAAACGGCATAAATAACAATTAGTTGATTTCATTCAAATTTATATAAAACTTCTTACCTTACTCAATTGGTGGCTTGGCAACCCTAATAATTATGCAGGTAAGTGAAAAAATCTAAATTTAAAAAATGAAACCCCCTCAAAGACAATACTCAATATTTAAAAGTTTTTTTTAGTTTATTTTTTTCAAAAATGAATTTGAACTAGAACTTCTTGAAGCTCTTCTTGGCTCCTTGACCCTTGCTCACTTTCAATACGTTAAAACGTACTGTCTTGGAAAGAGGCCTACATTCCCCAATAGTAACGATGTCTCCGGCCTCAACATCTCTGCAAGTTAATGGTAAGTTTAGTAAATAAAATGCGGAACAAAAAAAACTAAAGTATTTACAAATTTGTGTTAATTTTCAGAATTTTAGGTTTAGAAACATGACTTCATCAATTATGTTTATGAAGACCGTCATGAATTTTTCATCACAACACAAGCGTTTATAAATATATTTTATGCGCCCTCATAGATTAACTCACCTAAAAGCTGGTGAACAGTGAACACTCATGTTCCTGTGTCGCTTTTCAAAACGGCTGTATTTTCGAACAAAATGCAAATAGTCTCTGCGGATAACGATAGTTCTTTGCATTTTTGTTTTTCGGACAACTCCGGTTAAAATACGTCCACGAATCCTCACATTTCCAGTAAAAGGACACTTTTTATCAACATAGGTTCCTTCGATAGCCTGAACAAAATAATGAAATGTATAGTTAATAACATCCAAAGCACATTTTTGATTGGTTTACAGTTAATGGTTGTTAGTAAAAAAAACTATGTGAAAGCTATTTCCCAATACTGACAGTTTTTCTGCTTATATACTTACATCGCGTGGAGTTTTAAATCCCAAGCCAATGTCACGGTAGCGACGAAGGGACTTCTTTTTCGCCAAACCAGGTTTGACTTTTCGGTTTAGATTAATACCAAATTGTTTTTGGAAGGCTCTTTCGTTCTTTAGCACATATTGTCATTCATAGGTGGGTATTTTGGAAAGCATTCATTGTTTTTGAGCACACAGTGTGGGATAGTGCATATGGTTACACGCAGATTCATCATTGTTATTTATTGATGAACGGGAAAGGTAGGGAGACATGCAAAGAAAAACACAAAAACGTTTTAGTTTTTCTCTTAATAAGATTACCTCATGGGGAGTCTTAAAACCTAGGCCTATATTTCTATATAGACGTAGTCTTTTTCTCCCTCCCAGAGATTTTTTCCTAGTCTCTGGAATAGAGAATTGCCTCCTGTACGAACGCTCGTTCTAAAGTGAAAAAGTGTGGTTAAAAATTAATACTTTTATAAAATTTCAAATCACAAAATATACACTTCTTTATATTTCATAGTACGACTTTAATTTGACTACCGAATTCCCAACATAAAATTAAAATTTCATTGCAGAACCAATATTAAAATACTGTCGCCGCACGTTTAATCAGCACTTGAAAATGTTGTTTAATGAAATATATTTATTCACGCACGCACAACAAATTGCTTTTAGCAAGTTAACCGATTTTATTATTTTGACGCTGCTTTTCTAACAAATTTAACAAGTTTTTTAGTAATTTTCGATTTTTCTATACGTGTCTTACCTGATCAGCCATATTGGTGTAAATGGAAAGAGGGAAAACATGTGAAGGAAGTTGAAATGGTGATGTCAGGAAAAATTCAAAGTTAAGTTTGGTGCAGTTTTATCTTTGAAATACAGGGTGCAAATGATTGAAAATATGTGTATTTACCTTGAGTGCTTAACATTCATACATTGAAATTTTTATTTATTTGGGTTTTGTTTTGGTTTTGTCCAAAAACTTTGTTGAACATTTTTACGAACATTTTTTTTTTTGTTGGATATGGTTAATATGCACGTTTGGTGCACCGATAAGTGTTTTTTGGACCAGGTAGACGGCGCTTGAGTCCAGATATTACGAAATTTTTTGTTTATGGTTGTATTTGGTTCATTTTCACACCATATGATCGTTTGGTGAATTGATAAGTTTAAGTTTTTTTATACCCGCTAGGTGGTGCTGGAATTGAGATATTTACGAAAACTGTTGTTTAATGCTTTAATTATTACGAATATCAATAAAAAAGTACCTCATAACTGCATTTAGGGTGGATTGTATGAACGCGAATAGAAAAAATAAAATTCGAGAGTACAGATACATCTCCACCCGAGAATCTTTTTTCCAATTATATGAACTATTTAAAATAATTTTCTATCCTCTGTTTAATAGCAGGTTTTATGTGGTAACATTTTTTTCTAAGATGTTTGTTAATTTTTGATACTAGAGCAAACAGTTTTGATTAAAGTTCTTCATAAATTTGTATTTTTTTAATATTATTATTCGACTCCATAAAATATATTTTTTATACATTTATACGTATTAATTGTAATAATATATTTAATACCGCATCTGAACGCTAAACAACTGTCAAAATTTGAAATTTCAAAACAAGAACAACAACAATTTCTTTCTTCTGTTCTATCCACCAAAAAGAAAATATAGAAGCAGAGCGTATAACTTAGCCATGCATTTATTATCTTGTTCATACAATGCAAATGACGGGGCTATATCGTCTATCAGCGGTCATATAATCCACCCTTAGTGCCACATGAATAGGAAAGGGATTAATTGTACAGCGTGCATTTTAATTCTATTTGGATTAGTTTTAATCCAACTTTTTGTAGGAATGGATTAATAATTCTAATCCAATTTTAGTATAATTTCTCACAACCAGCGTATATTTTAATTTATTTATGTTGTCACTTTTCCTATTTAGTATTTAAGATCGTGGAAGTTTCCCATTTCGTAGGAATTTGAAAGATTTTAATTTTAAAAAGGGAAAAATGGAGATATTATTTAATCAATTATTATTTGTCTCTGTCTAACTTTAACTCTATGTCAGAGCAAATGTTTTCCATAATTTTTTATGTATAATCAAACAAATATATGTTAAAAACGTGTATATAAACTTATATATAAAAAAAATATTTAAAAGTTACTCCAAAAAGCGAGTCGGAAAGTGAAAAGAGACAAGTGAGTTCGTATACGTACGAGGTGTATAGCACACATTTTTATTGTTGTGCGATGCGTTTTCTTTTTTTTGGCGTATTGTAACTTTAATGACAGAATTAAAAGGAAAAATGAAAAAGGCAAAAGATCAATTAAAAGATATGTTTGTAATATAAAAGCCGTTTTTGTTTTTCTATTGGAACTTTTTTTTATAAATATTTTTATCGTGTACTTCAATATACTCCCAAGAACCTGTATATACTCCGTTCCAAGAATGTTAACAGCAGCACTAAACAAAATCTAATACGCATGCTTCAGAACAAACAAACAAACACAGCTACAAACACCTACTAACACTGAAAACTTTTGGCTTTGTAGGAGGGGAACTCACATTTTCACTTTCCGACTCGCTTTTTATTTTAAGAAAATGAATATATATATATATTAAAACTTCAGTTCAGCTAACTCAGCAGAATTGCACTTCAGTTAATTTCCAAGTTCAACTTATTAGACGAACTTCCACGAACTCAACACAGGTAGATCGTATCAGCAACTGCATCTATCTCGAGGAAAATTTTTTGTCAAAATTTAGTGTGGCTATTAGTTATTCAACAAAGTGGGGTGAAACATCCAGCAAAAAAAAAAAGCAAAAAAATTTGTTTTTTCAATAAAATTATACAATTTTATAAAACACCCGGCATTTCTTTGCTAAATAATTTGTATATGTATATACCATTCCGAAAAGTGTAAAAACATTAAATACGGAATAAAAATAAATATAGTAACCCCTAATCCAGGAGTCGGTCCACTTCCAAAATATAACAAATTCCTATTCGTTATGGTATAAAACCCATTTGCAAAGTTTGATCGCGATCGGTTGAACCGTGTGGAAACGTATAACTGACACACATCTTGTTACGAAAATAGATTTAGTTAAAGTTACCGCGCTATCTGTATCTCAGTATAAGTAATATTGCATTGTATTTGCCGAGGAATAAGGAATTAGAATTGGAAATCAATAAAATGACTATTCCTCGACTGGAATTGAATTTTAAAGGTTGGTAGGACTGTTCTTGACATTTGGTGAATACTCAGACGATGAACTTGTGTGCCGTAACATGTTGTTTTGACATTACTCACATTGCGATCATGTTGGCGTAGCTAACGTCGGTAGGTAAACAACACCATGGCAACCAGCAGTAGAACATTAAAATATATTTGTCGGTTGATAAACATCGCCCAAAATAATAACGGACATTGTGTGTTTTAATAATTGATAAGGTTCTTTAAGAGAAGATGAAAAAGAACCCTACCCAGTATTTACAGTCGATGCCATGATGCCGATGATAAAAAACTTCCAATATATGACACAACAAAAAAAAATTCTCAAAAATTAAACATATTTTTGTCCGCAATCTTCACGAACTGAGCACAATGAAATTTTTTTAAAATGAAAAATTGTATGGCGTTGGACAACATAATCTCACACGATGAACATGTTCGCGAACAAAGAGAAAATCAAAATATTTTTAAATCCAGCGATATTGTTTGCGAAACTCGCGAATAGCTCCTCACACAATCAAAACCCGCGAGCACAACATGTTGCGGCACACAACTTCATCGTCTGATCTATATATTTTTGGAGAGTGCATTTGATATTTTGTTTTTTATTTGTTTTGTTAATGGAAAAAAGTGCGTTAGATATTTGTGTTTTGATGGAAGAACACAAAAGAAAAAAGCCTTAGTAAGTATCTATTTGAATAATAATTAAGAGAGCTAAACAATTATTTTAAAACAAATCAAATTCTGACTGGTAGAAGAAGCCCTTTGGACTTGCAATTATTGCTTATTTATATATAAATATATTAAATTGTTCTTTCGAATACAGTGCTTCAAGAAGGACATGGTGTAGGACTGCAACGAAGACATTGTTAGTATTTGTCAACAATAGAAAAGAAGAATTTACTCATGTGAAAAAAAGAAAATACGTTTACGTTAACTTAGTAGAGGATTTGACTTCTAGCGGCGTTTCAGTACGTTACAATATATTACTCAATTTATAAGTTTACGCTGTAGTTTTTTTTCTATTATATTTACAGGAAATACCGTTTTATGCCGAAGAAATAAAATATAAATTAAAAACGCTTAAAAATGCGTATAAGTCTGCCATTGATAGTAACAATCGCACTGGAGCTGGACCAGTCATAGCTCCATATATGGAACTCATGGATGAGATTTATGGATACGATAATGTACCACCGGAATGCTCTGAATCACTGGCACGTTCTGTTGGAATAGATCGACAAGAACTTCCAGAAAATATTAATTCCAAACAATTGTTTGAATCCTTAATAGACGTGTCAATTCCCGGTACCGATTGTGTTCCGATTTCGCCATTTCAGGGGTTATCCACTTTAGCTTCATCTCCTATAAACAACAATAAGAAATGTCGACAAGAACTGTCAGAAAATATTAAATCCAAAGAATTGTTTAAATCCATAATTGACGTGTCAATTCCCGGTACCGATTGTGTTCCGATTTCGCCATTTCAGGGGTTATCTACTTTAGCTTCATCTCATCTAAACAACAATAAGAAATGTCGACAAGAACTTTCAGAAAATATTTATTCCAAACAATTGTTTGAATCCTTAATTGACGTGTCAATTCCCGGTACCGATTATCTTCCGATTTCGCCATTTCAGGGGTTATCCACTTCAGCTTCATCTCATCTAAACAACAATAAGAAATGTCGACAAGAACTTCCAGAAAATATTAATTCCAAACAATTGTTTGAATCCTTAATTGACGTGTCAATTCCCGGTACCGACTGTTTTCCGATTTCGCCATTTCAGGGGTTATCCACTTCAGCTTCATCTAAACAACAATAAGAAAATATCAGTGAAAGAAAGATTACTAAATCGTAAACTTAAGTTCAAAAAGGAGATGATGGAGTTGAAAGAAACGGGTAAACGGGAAAGGCTTAGGATGAAAAAGAATGCGAAGGAAAAAAGGCATGCAGAGAACAAGGAATGGCAACAGAAGATACTCAACATTTTGACTAAAAGAAATCATTAAGATTATTGAGTTTCGACTGAGATACGAGTTTTTGAGGTGACGTGCTATTTTCTTTCCTCCTCTAGAGATACATATCAAACTGTCTATTATATTATTCTGTACCGCTGGCAGGTATTATCCATACAACATCCATTCAAGGAGGTTTACAACACATTCAATTATTGGGGGAAAGTCCATAAAGGTAATTAACAATTTGCCTCATCTGTCTTTCTCATACCTGTGGAAGAAAATACATTTTCCCAATTTTAGGAGAACTCCCCCAACTTATTGAAGGCTGTCTATTGACAATATAAAATCTGATAACATCCTGTTGGGCTACAGCACCAGATATACGTCCATCATTGCAGTACGTTGTGAATATAATGAATGCACTCGCTTCATTTTCCTGGTGCTGATGAACCTTTAGACTACGAATATGTAAATTAACACGTAAAAGCTAATCCTGGATGACACTAGTAATATGTACCACAAACACAATATCGATTTTCAGTTCAGTTTTACTGATTGTTCATCAGCTATTAATAGCAATACTAATAATTACACATACCAACCTATCACGACAAACAGCAGTTTGAGTAGTAGGGTGGCAATGGGACAGTAGGAAAGACAATAGAATATTCAAAGCATCATTTGCCGGTTTCATCTCTCTCGCCACGAAGGATTTATTGGAATAGAATTCAAGAAGAACAGTAACCTGCGAGGAAACAGGCAAAGTTTTTTTCATTTTAAAAGGAAAATCTCCTATCTCAGTCGATATGCAATAATTCCTTATTGATTTGTTATCTTGTTGTAAATCTAAAACTATCTTCTATCGCTGTATTTGCCTAGACAAATGCAGAAGATCCGATGAGAATAGACGTCGAGTTCTGATGTTAAATCAAGACTGTGCCGTTTATTCAAATTTTCTTCCTTATTTATACTTATTAGCTAACAAAATTTTCTTAATATCTAACAAAGAAAAATATATAGGAAATTACTTAATGATCTACTTTTATCAGTGCGCTTGATCTCTTTTTTTATGTAGCGCACTGACTCATAAATTATCAATTTTATATTTACATTTAATGAGTGACTCAAGTGGTGCACTCGCATTATTGGAATATGTGTGTGCATACATAGTGCATCACACTTTATTGTTTTTGTGTACCTTGAGCATTCTTATGTTGTTACTGCATGTTTATCGGTTGTTCGGTGATGTCATAAATTCTATTGTTTATGAGGTATGCATTCATTGAAGTGGTACGTGCATCTTTACACTATGGAAAATGTAGTGATGCATGTATCGATTTGTTGCATGCATTGGTACACTACAATCTACCGGTTATCGCCGTTATTTTCAATTACAGACTTAAGCTTATTCTTGAGCGCTTTTCATTTATTTCTTATTTCTTCGGCAAATTTCCTGTAAAAACTCCTACCTAAGTTGGCATTTTCAACTTTATCGATATACTATATACATAAAAATTTAAATTAAATACATATACGCATTTTTATACCATAATTTATTTGATTTTTTTAAATGGTTTACAAAAGTCCTTTTCGTAACAGATTACGTCGATCTTGAAATAAATGTTAGTCAATAGTTATATCTGAACCTGGCTCCTCTGCCAATAGGATTCATTGTCATTGTCGTCTTCGGCGTGGACACAATCATCATGCCCATCCACACAGAAATTGTGAAGAGCGCAACATGCAATGGTTATATTAATAACCGTGTTTATATTTGAATGCTCCGTAAAGTGAAGAATTCGACGAAAGCGTGTTTTCAACAGTCCGAACGTATTTTCTACTACCATTCTTGTTGCTGAATGCAGGTAATTAAACTTGTGGTACTTTTGGGTTAAATTGCCGGTATCTTTATATGGTGGGACTAGCCACTGCTTAGGACCATATGCCTAATCTCCAAGTAAAAATGTTCGATTTGGAAATGATGCACCATAATCCTCCGTGGCTTTTTTATAAAGAAGAGATCTACGGAGAACACGACTATCGTGGAACGATCCAGGCTCTCCACAGTGTTCGTCGAGAAACTTCTTATTGATACTAACTACTGCTTGCATTATAATGCTGCAATATTTTTTTCTGTTAGAGTACAAATGGTCTTTATCGGCTGGAGTCTTTATTTCAATGTGCGTTCCGTCGATAGCACCAAGAACTCCAGAGATGCCTTTGATACGTTCAAACCCCGAGGTCACTTTTTATACACTCTCTGAAGTTCTTGACCACTTTATAAATTTGTCTGCGATTGATACAAGCCACGACGCCACCCGATTTACAATTGACCAGACTGTCGAATTCCAAATGCCGAAAAGGTTGGCAGTTTGTCTGTATGTTATGGTATTTGCGACACATAAATTTCTTTTTAGCTATATTGCTTTGGCAAAGCCAGCTTGGCTTACAACAACAATCGCATAAGCATAAAGCCGACAGTAAATCCAAAAAATTTTTAGTATTAAGAAACTAAAGCCATTTTATAGTTATGGTGCTTACCGTAAGGCGGTAAAAAAAAGCTGTTGCTTTGAGAATTAAAGTAAAGCCAAGCTGGCTTTGCCAAAGCAATATAGCATTTGACTGCCAACGTTCTCACACCCACTTTTGTAACTAGGACACACTTCAGAAAGTACATACGTTTCTGAAATATTTAAGACCATTATTATATGAATTTCAACTAACATCATAAAATCAGCGTCATTGTACTTATTTATGGTTTCCACGAAATTAAGAACTCTATAATGCACATTAGTGTCTGTGCTCATAAGAACTGGAATATGACCCATCGATGTATCCACAAAGAGTTGGTCGCCTGCGACGTGTACTTGATATTTAGTTCCACTTTAATAATGGACGTCGCAGTGGTGGTAGTATTGGACGTGATGAGCGTGATATCTGGAGAGCTTGATGTTGAATCCGATGATGATGATGATGACGATGAACTCGAACTGCTTGACTCAACAATATCTTCAGCGATGATGCTCTTTAAATAAAAATCGTTTCATATTTTTAATGCTTTTAGTTTTTGAAGTATTACAACAACAATTGCACTGTCGAATTCCTTCTTTGGAATTGGAAAACCTGCTGTTTGGCTGGTTTTGACATTCGAATTCCTTATTACTCGCCAAATAAAATGCAGCTAAAATTATGTGGACCTTATTCATAGAAGTTATATGTACTATCAGAGGGATGGTCTATTTTCATCCCCTGCGATGTATGTAGCGTTTAAATGCGAAGAGACGTACTTTTGTCCTTACATCATTTCACGCCATGTAACACTTGAACGCTTCTAGCTAAAAGGACGTTGTTGGTCTTTTTGAAAAGAAAATTAATTTTTAAGGTCAAACAATGTACTTGTTTTTAAATTTTGTTTTTAACGCGATTATTTCAAAAAATGCTTTCGAATAATTTTTTTTACATATGCAGTATTAAAACCCATTAATTTTTCTACAAATCCACCTCATAATATTTATGCCTTCGGTCAAGGATTAAAATGAACGAAAACTACTTTGGATCTTACATGACTTCACACGCTATAACCCTTAATTTGCTACCTTAACGGATACACCCTGTATAGGTTAAAGTAGTATATGTGGTAGTTGTATGTGCTTATATGTGGTGCTGTTCCAATAGTAGTTGAACTGGTATATAATCATTAAAGTAGCTGCACTTATATGTACTTATCTAAATATTTTTATATGTATACTTGTTTGGTAATTTATTTGAAAGAATTTATCAGTAGGTTTTTGTACTTGCAAGATTGTTCCAATGGAACCAAATTGGGTATAAATTGCCGCACTGCGTGGCAGTGAGTTTAATTATTTTTCACACGCCCATAGACGAAAGTGACTGTTTCGTACGCTATAAACTAGCCTCGAAAGTAGCCCATAACAACCTTAGTTATGTTATGATATAAACGTCTTTTGTTATTTACTACAATCTCAGCACACATTGCGCATGAGCAAGAATTCTCTTTTGTTTGTCGTTTGTGATTTCTGCTTCTCTCTCGATATAGCAGAAAAACGCTTGAAAATTCATTTCTTTGTTATTTACTGCAGTCACAGCGAACACACAATCTCACATTTCTGCTTATCTCTCGATTAAGCAAAAAAACCGGTTTGGACGCGTGAAAAATAGCGTACATGACTTGCAGAAAAGTGATCATCGTGCTCGTTAGATTGCCGAACTTGGCTACCGCCTCTTGCTTCAAGCTTCGAATTCGCACGATAAACTCCACATTCCTTACTCGTTATGTAATATACTAGAAAGTGATCGACTTAATCTCAGTGTACAGGCAAGTAGAAAGAACAGTGTTGTTTCGTGTTATTGTGAATACAACTGTTATTTGTGTAAAATTAAAAGTAGTTACTAGTGTGAAAGCAAGAGTTCACTGCTTTTTGGAATAAAAGCTATAATTTGTGAATAAACTTGTGCTGCGTTTAAATTGCAAAACCCTTAACGAGCCTTTAGTAAGCCTAAATTTTGTGTAAATACATACAGATTTTAATTTTTGTGTACTACTGTTATGGAAATTTTATGCGAGTTCAATTCTTTAAAAAGAGAGAAAAACAAAAAAAAATGTTTTTATGTTGGGGTTTTGTTCTTTTTCAAAATCTTTGTCGAACAAATATCCAAGAAAAACGCCTCTAATCTATCGATTTCTAATATTTAATAAAAAAAATATGTTTTTTTATTCCTCTTCACTCAGCCGTAGTTTTATTGACATCTGTAAGAGTATCAGTAATATTGATATAAATACTGTCATCGAGTCTAGGCTGATTGTTCTCGCACAAGTCTTAGGCAATTATTCTCGAACAATTATTCTTAATCATTTGTTTGAGAATAATAAGACTATAATTCTTTTCGATGCAATATCATTTTTTTCCTTTGAATTTGTAGTGGTATTAACTTTTTAATAATAAATAATCGCCCAATGATATAATTTTCGTTGTCTTTTTGTTTGTCTGTATGGATATAACACCGATTATGACGCTCCATCCCGCCTAAGCCACTATACGTATCGAATCCATATTCACTTCATATGATAATTTAATTTGGTGCTCCGATAAGTTTCAGTTTTTTTGGACCCTTAATGCGGTGGTGGACTTGAGATATTACGAAAATTTGTGTTAATAGTTGGATTTGGTTCATATTCACACCATATGATCGTTTGTTCATCCGATAAGCTTAATTTTTTACCTGCAAGGTGGCGCTGGAGTCGAGATATTTACGAAAAGTTTTGTTTCACACCATATGATCGTTAGGTGATCCAATAAGTTGATATTTTTTTGGACCCGCTAGGTTGCGCTGGAGTCGAGATATTTTCAAAATATGGTTTATGGTTGAATTTAGTTCATATTCAAATTATACGTTCGTTGGTGCTCCGATGAAAAATGGTGAAATAGTAAATGGTTAGCTGGTAAATAAAAAGTTCTCACCTAGTAATAATAATAATTTTTTAACCAGTTAAATTATTTCGGGCTTCAGTTTTTAAATATTTTAGCACAATAAAGTTTTGTGACGAATTTCCCACGCGAAACGTGAAACGCGGTATACGTGGAATATAATATATGCTATTTTGGACTTAGACACAAAATTTCAGCTCTCTAGGTCGTGCGGAAGGTGGTTAAAAAGGACCTCAAAGTGGTCGAAAATACAGACAAAAAGGGGTCAATTCAAGTTAAATAATAGTTTTTAATTAATAACTGTACATGAAATGATAAATGGGAAAAACATATGTAGGAAGTCACCCATTTTTTGTCATGTGGCATTGACAATAGCCTACTGAAGTTGAAAGCTACTGCGATATTAAAATAAAATTCAAAAACTAAATTTGAATGTATATTCATTTTCGTAGATTATTTTTTTAAAATGCACCTAGGTTAAGATAAGCTATCAAATAATAAATAAATAAAGAAGGATGGGTAACGAGTCATGTGAAGAACTAAAAGTTATTGCGGAACTTGTATGTCAGCAGCAAAAACAAAATTGCTTTCGACTATAGAATCAATCATTGAAAGTACATAGTTATATGGAATGAGACATGAGTCGCCGACTTTTACGTACACACTGTTTTTAAAATTTTCATTTTATTACATTTTTTTTTACTAATACTTAATACAATACAATATAAATAATTTAACAAAAAATTAGGCAATAGGATGCAAAAAAAAAGTATTACTCACAAAAAAATTCAATCAAATATAACACATCGTTTATATTTGTGCTTTTAGTACCAACAACAAACAAACAACAAACAAGTTCTTAATACTCTGATTTAAATATGTAACACAAGCATTTCGTAAATCTAAAAATGACTAATTTTTAATACAAATATACTAAAGTATTTAATTTGTCTTTTTCGTTGATGTCGATGACTTCAACACCTTCAAGGGATTCTCAACACAAGTCTTATAAATTGAATTTAGGCCTAAAGCTGCACGTACATTGTCGGCGGAGAAGAAAAATTTCTGCAATTTTCCCTTAGCATCAACGGTAGGACGGCGATCAACTTCCTTGCCGTTCTGAAAAAGAATGATCGATGGAAGCTGTCGTGAAAAACTACTGTCCGAAATGTTAAATTTCTTGGCAGCATCTGGAAAGCGGCCTACATCAATTTTTCCGAATTTCAAGTTATCCAAGTTATATTCTGCTGATAGTTCTGAATATATTGGAGCAAAATTCACGCAGGATGGATTCCAAACAGTATAGAAACAAATTAACCATGTCACTCGCTTATCACGCGCCAGCTCCTCTTCAAATGTGGTCATATTGCGGAAATACGTAATGTGTTCAGGGCCTTTGTACGATGGTTCCGGAAATATTAGACCCACCAGCACACAAATTAAGAGGTAAGCAATTCCGTAGCGGAAGTCGCCGTAAGCCCATAGAATAAGATTAGCGACTTTTGTGTAGATGAAAGACGATGTGAGATAATTGATCATTGTAACACTTCCAGTTTTACGTGATCGAATCATTATCACAATAACCAAAAAGAACATAATCTCTGTTTCACGACTGTCCAATTCGCAAGTTTCCTCTTTATGCCTAAATAGATATGTGCATATAAATGGCATTTTCTTGGCAATTAAGTAGGAAACTGCGAGGAGAATGTTAACCCAATAATAGGGCTTAAGCAGAATTTTGTATTCCTTCTTAAATGTCATCTTTGGTTGTTACGCGAGGTTTATTGAATTTAATTTTAATTACTACTTTTAATTGAACACTTCCGTTTATGAACTATTAACAACGCCTCCGTCCAATAAATACCTAACCACTATTTCTGTTTTTTAACACCCAGAGACGACAAAAAAAACGAATTAAGAAAAAAGCACTTCTCTATGTTCTGTCAAAGCTATTTAATTCCTTTTATATTTAGCTAGCTCCTTGGCTGCGATTATGAACTAATTTTTACGAAGTCAACAATCATATATGCTTGTCACACAAAATTAGTAAATGCTTTTTTGATGGTACATGTGATCACACCTAATTTGTATTTTACTTGATTCCTTGGATATCATAACCCTCCCAACACAAAAACGTTATGCGTCAAAAACGCAGAGTTTACGCTGTTTTTTTACAAGACACTAACATATGTCATTCTCTCCTTTTCACATAAGTTCTAAACGTTTTATAGTTATTAACCAGTCAACAATTTTAGTTAATATTTGTAAGAGTGCTAGAGTGGTTCAAGGAAATGGTTCTACAAACAACTATTATAGTTCATCTGATAGTATTGAACGCCCAGTTTTATTTATTTAATAATAAATATGAATATTTATTTACGCTAAATTCTAAAGGAGCCGTAAACCTTACGCATTTATACATGTCATACATCATATTAGTGTGATATTCTAGTCACCCAAATATTTTGATCCGAATCAAAAAAATGGCGAAAGATCAAGGTTTTGTGTTTTAATTACCAAAAAAAATCCAGAGAATATGAGAAAAATTTTCAGAAATCGCATTTCTTTTTAGGATTTATCCCTACTTTTCTACTAAATTCACTAATACGTAGAAATGTTAAATTTTTATTATTATAAATGACAGCTAAAAATCTAAATACACCATTTTCGTTGACGTCAGTCGTGTTGTATTGTGACTATTGTGAGTTTATTTTCGAGTGTAAGGTTAAAATACTGTGTCTTAAAATTATAAACAAAAGTTTATGTTTACCAACACAACTACATGTTTTTATGCATTTTTCGTAATAGTATATCTTATAATATAAAAATGATTGTGCGTATGTAACGGCGCCACGCCAAGACGACTGGACGTATCGAAGCCATTTTCACAACATATGTTCGTTTGGTGCTCCGATAGGTTTATATTTGTTCTAGACCCGATAGGTGGCGCCTATGGTCGATACGTCATCACGCCTAAACCACTGGACGTATCGAAGCCATATTCACAAAGAGGTAGGTGGCGCTGCAGCCGATATATTATTTTAAAAAAAAGTATATAAAAACATTCTTAACAAAGCCATATTTACACTTTATGTTCGTTTGGTACTCCGATAACTTTGTTTTTTTGGACACGGTAGATGGCGCTGGAATCAACATGCCATGGACATAAAATACGATATTACACCTAAACCAATGGTTGTATCAAAGCCATATTTACACCATATCTTCGTTTTGTACACCGATAAGTTTATGTTTTTTCTATATATGTAAGAGAATCATACCTAAACCACTGGACATATTGAAGCTAAATTAATACCATATTTTCGGCTGTAATCCTAAACGTGTATCTCTTTTTTAAGTTCATTAGGAAGGCAAGATATTTTTGAAAATGTATATTTTGAACGTATAAAAACGGACGGAAGCCATATTCAAAGACCCCAAAATACTCCCAAAAATCCGTCAATATGACTCAAAGTCGCAACACAAAATTCTTTTTGATACCGTACTAAATTTACTCCTCACCGCGCCGATAAAGTAGTTTACTTACAAAAATTCCGTGTATAATAAAGCACCGGAATAAACAAAATAGTGATGTTCAAACAAACAATCAAACAATTCAAATTTAATGAAGGAAAATAAATAATTTGGTTGATTTTTTTCTCATTTTTAGTTTTACTTAACATTTCAAAATTCAAATAGCCTTTCACAAATTCACAAAACGATCACAAACAAATTTATTGGAAGTTGGACAGGACAACGTCTATAATATATAGTTATAACTTGGTAGCACTTTTTTAACGTAATTGATTTTCCTTTAGTGCTTTGTACTTCGTGTTTGTAGTTATTTCTTATTTTTTATTTAGGATTTTCTGGAATAATAAACTTAAACAGGAATTTGTCGGTGCAAGCGTTATTTCTTCTGTGCTAAAGATAAAATTTGATAGTGAGGATCCAACCATATAGTAAAATTATTTTAAATATATACTAAACATACTAAAATGGCATTCGCTGTTCATTGTCAACTATGGATGGGAAGCGTAAGAAAACTTTATTACTTGCCCATTAACATTCATTTTTAAAACGTATAACAAAAATTCTTACAGCTTGAATCCTATATGACCGAAAATTTCATAATTGCAGCCTTTCGGAAAATGGGTGAAGAACCACACACCGTGCGTCTTATGCGAAATAAATACACCGGTGAACCAGCTGGTTACTGTTTTGTAAATTTTGCTTCTGATGATCAAGCTATAGACGCTATGCATAAACTTAATGGCAAACCAATTCCTGGTACAAATCCTATTGTTCGCTTTCGCTTGAACAGTGCAAGTAACTCATACAAATTGCCTGGAAATGAACGAGAATTTAGCGTCTGGGTTGGCGATCTAAGCTCTGATGTTGACGACTACTCGCTTTACAAAGTTTTTTCCTCCAAGTACACATCAATAAAGACAGCTAAGGTTATTTTGGATAGTTCTGGGTTTTCTAAAGGCTACGGATTTGTTCGGTTTGGCATTGAAGATGAACAGAAGTCTGCACTGTATGACATGAACGGGTACATGGGCCTTGGTTGCAAACCATTAAAAATTTGCAATGCAGTTCCCAAACCAAAGTCAGCGACAGATCCACCCACTACTACTGCGGGCGCATCAGGGACAGCAAGCACATATTTGTCTGGGTATGGCACTTCTGGATCATCTACTAATACAACCGATTATTCACAATACTATGATCCCACAACGTATTGGCAAGGATATAACGCTTGGCAGAGTTATTATGACCAAACTTCGTCTGGTACCGATGCCAGTGCGGCATATTACCAGCAGGCAATGCAGCAATCACATTCAAATCCGCAAACTTTAGCGCAACATGCGGAGGCATGGAGTGCCCAACGTAATAGTGCAGCACAATATGAACAAGCAGTCACTCAACCACCAGAGGATGATGATTTCGCTTTGGTGGATCACAAGTTCACACTTGATGTGGACAAACTAAATCGTGAAGTCATCGATGCTGATCGACATTTGTATGATGCTCTAGAGAGTTCCAAGTGGTTGCCTATTGAGCAGCTAGAAGTTTATTGAATGTCTTCATTTTAATATATGTACTATTTAATAAAAATTTGAATTTCCAAAAAATATAGGGGGGTGTCCAAAAAGATGTTACCATGTTACTTACATGGGATTGATTTATTTATTTAAATAACGTAACACAGATTATGTCCAGAAGTTTAAATTAGGCCACTGCACTCCTTCGACCTGTACTCCTTGGATCTCAATGCATGTGCGGTCTTTTCACCATGCTGGCCACATTTCCGTAGGTATAGGTACCATATGGGTGGTAACATCTCTTTGGGCACCTCTGTAGTTTACTTTCAATCTATCGAAGTATTTTCATTTAAAAATGTTCCATGGTACGATTCTTGGCACCATCAATATTAAAACAAATTAAACTAATGCACCTAAAAAAATAATACAAAAGCTTTGATTTTCCCAATAACTAAAACCCTTGTTACTTTACCTAAGTAGTTTGTTTCCAAACTTACGCTAAAATAGATACCATATTTGATATTATTTTTATTTGTCTACTCTTATAAAAAATAACTCGTTTATAACATTAATTTGTAAGTTCAAAAGAGTGGGAAGGGGGTAGTTTGAATTTATTTCATTAAGCATGTTGACTTTCGTTAGTTGTTTGTAGTCAGTCCTAGTTAAGTATAAATATAAAATCTTTTACGTACGTACGTACTTATCAAAAAATGCATGTAAAATGTGCAGTGTTTCTTAGTTACTGAATGATTTTGTTTAACAAATTAACTAAATGCTTATTTATGTATGACAGGTTTTTAATAATACACAAAATAATTATTCAGGTATGTATATACAATACAAATTGTAAATTACAAATAGTCTGTTTATGTGTTTTTGTTTGCTAATACGGGAACAGAGCGATTGATTAGATTTGGGTGGGTTTTTAGCTAGGAAATTATTTAACTTTCTTTGATTCCTTTTTTTTGCTGGTGCCTTCTTTTACGTCTTTTTTCTCCGGTTTTTCATTAGGGTGGTCTTCGTAACTTTTTTAGAAAATAAAAATAATACATTTTGAAAAATAATAACAATAAATACTTACGCAAACAAAGTTTTAATCTCTCCGCGAATTAATGCTACCAACAATGGTGTTCCTAGGCAGGCAGGGACAAGATATAACAAGGCTGGTTGTGCGTGCTTAAAAACGTGCATCACGAAGATTGTTGCCATCAAACCCATAAAATAAGCAATGAGAGTCGAATAGAAATAAATGCGGCTTTTACGTCTTAAGCTATGGTCGAAACGTAAAAGTAAAGCGATGAAAATTCCAGGTATCACAATGTCTCCTAAGCCCAACATGGCAAAGTTAGATGCACTTAGGCCATTAGTAAGAAGATCTTGAGGGAAAACCAATTTAATTGGGGCCTCAAAACTTTTCGCTACAGTAACCATTACATTTGTTCCGAAAACCCAAAATATATCATAAAAGAAAAGTCCACTGAGCAAAATGCAGCCAGTTACAATGTTGTTCAAGTGTAACAGCTCAACTCCATTTACAGCAAATGCTAATCCGAACATATTATTGGCAATCCAATGTTTCTTCAGTAAATACCAAACTCCAATTACTGACGATATGATCAAGCAAACGATGTCATGTGTGGAGAACTTATAGTTTATAATATCTTCTTTGTTTTTGCCTTCACCCTTGGTAAAAAGTATGTGGAATGGGATTTTTGGAATTGCTGTTGGTATCAGTGAACCAACAATTGGACTAAGCAGATGGGCCAGTGCAATAATTCCCAGGAAGAAGAAGTAACCAGTGAGCAAAAGATTAATGTGGTCCTTTGAAAATATTTTGAAGAACATGTACAAGCCAAAAAGGGCGCACGAAGCAATAATTGGAAAGATCATAGCGTCTTTAGTAGTCATTGTATCAGCTTTTTCGCCTGTCTCCTGAAATTGAGAAAAACCCAATTAAAAAATTTCAATCTAGAATGTAAAACTTCATGTAAAACAAAATATTTTGACATTCGGCTAATGGATTGAAGAACCTTTCAGCATTTTCTTTATGGTAAATTTAAATAATCAAAATACTTTAGCCTAAACTGATGATGCAGGCAAAAAGCTAACTAGGGAGTAGCAACTATGGGTACCGTCAACCCACACGTGTACTACGGCTTTTACAGTTATGCTTACTTTTTTCAGTTTGTGCAACTTTACTGAACGTATTGAACCAAAAACTATTGGAAGCATGGCCATAATGACCAAACTTCCATAGGCAACTGCCATTCCCTCTGGTGTGGATGGCGTCTTAACATTTGTTTTCGCCTCGGCTGTAGCATTTTCAACTGCCTCAGTGACGGCTTCGGTTACCGCTTCCGTTACAGCTTCTACAATTTGTTCAGACATTTCTAATTGTAAGCAAACTAAATAAAAGTAATATGCTACTTTTAGCGAAAAATCACTTTTAATATGACACGCACTCAAAAAGACGGCACCTGCACGATCAAGCAATTCTTCACTCGGCTAGAATGGCCCTGTCAATGGTTTGGTTAATATAATATTCTGTCTGATTCTGACGTTTGTGATGAGGATGACAAAATTTTGGGATGTCAGAGTTGGCTCCAATGATAAGACGTGTAAGTACAATTAACACAACACATATACTCCGTTTATATGCGTGTTTGAAGCCAGCATGAACTATGTTTTGACATCATGTAAACCTGCTTCGAGTTCAAATGAGCTTGACTGTACTTGTCTACACTCGCATAACGAAAACAAGTCATAATCTATATATGCTATATTGATTTGGCAAAGCCGGTCGGAAAAGGGCGTTTGTAGCCGTTTTCTGAAAAAGGTTTGCTCTCAGGTAAAAAAAGTTTAATAGTTAGACCTCCCTTTAAAGAATTTTTGTGTGATAATTTTAAATAAATATTCTGAATTTTCTGGCCGGTTACTGTATATATCTTAATATATAAAAATGTGCGTTCCGGGCACGTCATTCTAAAACTCGAGGACAATATGTTAGTTTAGGTTTCACTTACTCAAATTCACAAAATAAAATTCTAAAATAAAAATAAGTTTGCTGATTAAATTTGCACCCGCTTAGCGGAGGTAGAGTCGAGCTATTTACGAAAAGCTACATTTATTGATATTTGTTCACACCAGATCAGATGTACGTTGACTATGAATAATGAAATGTTTATAACTATGTTGAATTCCGATAGGTGGCGCTTTATTCCCACTTTTGAATTTGTTGGTCGATTTCGTTGTTGACATTTGAGTAGAGTTTTTGGATTGAGTTAAACCGTGCGCATAAACAAATTGATTGAATGAAAATAAACTTCATTTATCGTCAGTAGGTTTTATTTTTTTTTGGGTTGGGAATGGTGCTTGATGACGGGGGATGTTGATGATTGTTTGGGAGATGGGCGATGGGGTTAAGTCTTGGGAGCTATAGTTTATGATGTGGGTGATGGATGGTAGTTGGTGTGGTGGGTGGTCGAAGGGAACGGATCTGTGGATAGAAAATTGGCGGTGTTGTTTATGTAGGAGGCTATGGATATTTATGGGGGTGATGGGATGGTGATTCGGTAGAAGGTGAGAAGAGGTGGTGATGGGAACCGATAGGGGCGATGGGTGGGTAATGAAGCCACGAGCAACGCCGGGCACTTCAGCTAGTATATATATATAATAGTAAAATTGGGATACTCAGCCCGCCATTTGGATAGTTGTAATTCAGATTATATTAGCCCAAAAGGATTTTATTTAATACTAGGTAAAATAACCAGGATTTCCTTGGAACCCCCACCACACTTCCAACACCCAACTGACTGCCAAGAACCTCCAAGATACACCCAACTCCCTCCCCAACTACATATATTACCACTGTTCTTCAAATGCACGGTCTGCTAGTCAATTTCTTACAAAAAATACCTAGCCACCCACTACGTCAACCCCCTCAACTCTATTACCACACTAACCCCTACAAACATCCACCCCAATTGTCCCCACCGCGTCCTAAAGCACCAGTCGTATCGGTTGAAGTTAATAGCGAACAGAATACAAGACATACAGACAAAGTTTCATTTTTATATATTAAGATTTTTTTTACTTTTTTTTTTTTAAATTCTTTTATCTTTTTGATTATCTTAGGCACGCCACGCCGAGTCACAATTGTTTTTAAAACAAGTTCCAATTAGTTCTGACTGGTAGAAGTTGAGAAAACTGATGTACAAGCTGACACGCACGATGAAAAAAATTTCATGTTTCCTTTTTATTATTTGAAAACTGGTTATCAAGGTCGTAGATTTGATCACGTGTTTTTCGAAAAATAAAACTTTATGTATTTTGTAGTACACGGTCGGACGTTTTTGACAATATGGCTTTAGGAAACTCTCAAAAACTTCTAAATTTGGTAGCTCAATTTGTTACGTTCTAACCCTGCTGTAACGTCCTGCAAGGAATAAGTCAAATTACTATTAACCCTGTTACATAGTTATATATTCGTGCATATCACTTTTAGTTAGTTTACTTTTAGAGCGTGGCCAGTCAGGCATGGGAATGTCCATGTCCAGCGAAACAGGTGGGTTTTAAGTGAGTTTGAAAGAGAGAGCATGCACTTTCCATATAGCAAAACCACAACAAAATGACAAACATACACAATTACTCACACGAATGCTTCGTTACGTGTAACCACAACCTTCGTTGGCATGACTTTCATTCCCATTCCTGTGTGGCCACGCTCTTAGGATTTTTCCGAAACAAAGACTTATTTGAGGAACCTAACTTATTCAAATAAGTCTCCTCGCGAGGTGACTTATTTTATATTTCTGTCATGCAAAAAAATCTAATTTGGTTTCAAAAATAAGAAGATGTGTGACAGAGACAAAAGTTTTATTTTGTTTTCAAGATAAGTATATGGAATCTATTCGGACAATTTTACTTATGATTTATGTTTTTTTATGATGGCGGCAAATAAGTTAATAAGTCTTCGTTTCGAAAACAACCTTAGGATTAAAATACATTCAAGGTAATAATGAAATTAATATAAAAGTGCAAAATCCGATAAATGCGTTATAGTTTCTGAAAATTAGGAATTCCTTGAATGTCACATGTAAATCGAACAGTTTACCTTACTAACGGATTGTAAACTGCTTTGCGACGTAATGTAAACGCGGATATTATACTTTCAAGTTGAAAACATAAAAAAAAAGCTTTTTTCGCCAAACACCAATTCGAATTCACTTGATTTTGGATTGTCATTCTGAAGCCGAATTTGAGAGTTAAGACATAAAAATTTTATAATTACAAAACTATTGTAAATCAACATGGAAACTATTCTTGGAATCCGAGGTCCCAACTTTGTTATGCTTGCAGCTGATGCCACCCAGGCACGTTCCATCGTTGTAATGAAAGAAGGTAAGACGAGTGGTTCACAAAAGCGAATTTAGTTTTCTTTCCATGCTTCGCCAAAAAAAAAGATTTTTGCATTTCCTAACTATTCTTTTCCAATGTACAGATGAAAACAAAATTCACAAGATTTCGGAAAATCTTATGATTGCAACGATAGGCGAATCAGGAGACACAGTGCAATTTACGGAGTTCATCTCGAAAAATATCGCATTGTACAAAATGCGGAATGGATACGATTTAAGCCCAAAAGCAGCCGCACATTTCACGCGGAAAAATTTGGCAGATTATCTTAGAAGTCGAACACCGTATCAGGTGAACATGTTTGTTGCCGGGTAAGCTAGAACAGTGCTTTATGTCGTTATTTCTTTTAGGAGATTTGTTTTTTTTAGTTACGATAAGACGGAAGGCCCAGAATTGCATTACATTGATTATTTGGCTAATGCCAAATCTGTAAAATATGCCGGTCAGGGATACGGTGGAATGTTCTGTGCTAGTATTTTCGATAGGTACCATCATGCTAATATAACTCAAGAGGAGGCATATGATGTACTTAAGAAATGCGTCATTGAAATTCAAAAACGCCTTGTGGTGAATCTTCCAAAATTCAATGTATCCGTTGTCGATACAAATGGAATTAAATCAATGGAACCAATTACAGCGCAAAATTTGATTGGCTATACTACCGCTGCTGCATAGATTTTTTAAAAATTTTTGTTTGTTTAGAATGTGCGAAATAAAAATACAATTGGGAGCTCTGGTTAAAATTTTATTCCTACTGTTTGTATATCTACAAGTTTAAGTAAAGACAATGGTTCTTTTTCAAGTCCTGTTGGATTGACTGGATTTAGTATATCTTAAAAATAATTTTTAATGTTCGCTATTAACTACTTTGGAAAAGTACATGCCGGTTTCTAGCGCTATTTCAAATTTTAAAAAAGGAGCATCAATTTTCGATTTTTTTCTTAATCGCGATTGTCAATTTCTTTCGGCCAGTCTAGGTCAATTCCTATAACATCTAGTGCAATAATATCAACCGGAATGCCAATTAATGAACGAATGCTCGGCAAAGTACGCCCAAATTCGCCATGTACCAGTTCCTTGATGTAAGTACCAGCTTGACTTACGATGTCCAGCACCATAATCTTAGGATTTACACTATGAACCCATGCTTTAAGACTATAAATAGTTCGTGGTCTCGTATGCAATGGTCTACGATGAAGAACTCTAATCGGAGTCTTCTGTTGTATCTCAAATCCATCTGGAATGTTGAGCTTTTCAAGCATTTCTACTGTGGCCGGTTCATTAAGCACACACAGTGCTCGATAAAACTTGCGTTTCTTCTCTTCACCGGTTTTAATATGAATTAAGTCATCGCGTTGAACCATTTGAATATTTTTTACGGAAACTTTCATTGACTTTTCAATTTCCAATTCGATGTCACAAGCCAAGCTTTTTGAAATTGTCACACGAAGTGAGTTTGGTATTTCGAGAACAAAGGGACGACCCTTTCCTAAACAACGAACATCAACATCCTCTCGTCCACTGGAAGAAAATATTATTTTGCTCATATCAGTGCTAAAAGAAATACGATTAGTAACATAAAATTCTCAAGGTTCAAAGCAGATAGCTCGTACCAAAAATGAGGCGCTACACTGCGAATAATTATTTCCTGAATGCTGTCCTCCATTACACGTTTTCCTTGTAAAACCCATGGAGTATGTGACAATTTTCGCGTTAATTTACGATAACGCCCAGCCAAAAATACCGTCGGTCCACAAAGAGTTACATTTTCTAGCGTAAGACTACAAGTGGGAATCGGTGGAGGAATCGCAATAAATTTTTCAAATTGTTCTGCTGGCAACCGTGTAGGAAGAAAAGTTTTTTCTATGTAACCACGCGTTATTTCCTGCTTTCTTCCACGTGGATTCTTTGATGGGAATACTAATTCGTTAACTTTTAACAAATTGCTCGTATCGACATCTTCTTCGGGATGATCAAGACATATGTTTATCATTATTCCATTTACATCGTAGTTCTTGTCAAGTTTCTTGCAAATTATAGGATTGAGGATCAGTTTCGCCGCTTCCTTAAGAGGCACATCCGGGGCGCGATCTGCATCGATTTTCTCTCCAAATTTACGCATTAATGCGTACCACATGGAAAGCTGTCGAACTTGCAACAACATTGGCATAGAAATGGCCATTACAATTTGTTTGCAATCAAATTTTCCCACATCTGTCTGAATAATTTGTCTTATAATCTCATCCTGAAATTCTTTGCAAAAGAGATCCAGGCATGTAGTGCATGGGTTAACTCGCTGTTTCTTCGCCACTAGAGACGGATAATCATCGTCTCTATTTGGCGGTTCATATTTAACATCTAACTGGAGAATATAAATATTTATTTTTTTTGTATTTTTAAAAAAAGCATACTTGCCCTCTCGAAAGAATCTTTTAAGTCTTGATATTCATTTCCGCGAGCTTTTAGGTATCTCAACTGACAGATTTCGCAAACACCACATTCTTTAAGATAGTCAGCCAGTTCCTGATTTGTCATTATGAATTATATATTTGTTAAAGCTAAAAGTTAAAAATGCTAATAAATTTCCACCGCGTGTGTTTTTTTTTAAGTTGAGGCAGTGATATCTTCTTTCTATAATCAGTCAACAATCGAAACTTCAAAAAAATGATGAAGCCTTTTGAGTTTTGACGTTTTACTGTCTGACCAGATTATGCGTTGTCGGTGTGTCATTACTCAAAACCGTTTTCATCCTTTGGCTGAGATTAATGATGAAATCATCTCGTCGGGAAACACCCCAGCGAGTTCAAGTGGTATAAACTCTAACCGCAATTCAAGTGGCAACCCTGGAAGCTCTCGCAACATTTTAAGAAATAGCAACAACGGCAGTCTCATTAATGACAACGAAAATCCAGCCTTCAATTCTGAGCCTTGGTGTCCTCCCATCTTTACAACAGGAGTCTCTGCTAAAACCATTATGGATTTTTTAAGTAAGACTAACAAAAATTTAAAGAATGTAAAATTTATTGCTAATGGCTTTGGGAAGTTAAAAATATTTGTAAAGGAAGTTGAATTGCACAGCCTCTTTGTAAGAAAATTTAAGGAACTTGGCATTGCTGCCTACTCCTTCACCCCTAAACAATTAAAAAAATATAATACTATTCTTAAGGGTATTTCTAGCGATTTTTCGCCTGCTGAAATTCAAAATGAAATCTTAAAGTTGGACCCCTCGTTAAAGGTCACTGTTAAAAATTTTGAGACCAAATGGTCTAAATTAAATGACATTCCACTTGACCTATTTCTTTGTACTACGGAGGATAGGGAAAGTTTCATGAAACTTAAACAATTTAAATCTCTTCTAAGACATAGAATTACTTGGGATTCCATTAAAAACTCTGATACTAAACAGTGCTACCGATGCCAAAGATTTGGCCACATGGCTTCCTATTGTTGTTTTGCTATAAGGTGTGTAAAATGCCTTAAAGATCATGACATTGGAGCTTGTGAAATTAACCAAAAAACAGAAACGTCAGTCGCATCTTGTGTCAATTGCCAATCGGAGGGTCACCCTGCGAGCTTCAGAGGCTACCCAAACAGAGTTGCGTTTCTCAAAAAAAAAAAAAAAGCTTTAGCTGAAGCTAAAAATAACAAACCCATTCTCCAGGGTCCAATTATAAACTTGGCTAACAGTTACCAAGAAAATGTCATGTCTTTTGCGGACATAGTGAGAGGCCACAAAAAAAATCCTAACATTCAAGAAAGTTCCTCTTTCCCTCCTGAACTCCCAAAAAATGATATGTCAGATTTTATGAATGAATCTAATAGACTATTTGGCTTGCCGATAACCAGCCTAATTTCTAAAATCAGAGGCTTCTGGCCTAATTATAAAAAAATGGATGAATCTCAAAAACCAGGTGCATACCTGTGCTTTATTGCATCTCTTTCCCCCTCCTCACCATGAATATCAACGTTATCAGCTCTAACGTTAACTCGCTCTCCAAAGAAAAACAAATAGAAATTGACCTTTTATTAAAAGATACTTCCCCAACTGCAATCTTATTGCAAGAAACTTGCCTTTCAAAAAACCTTAGGAAATGCTGTTTTAATAACAAATATGACTTTATTAGAAATAATGAGGGCCGAGGAACAGGAATTCTCCTGCAGAATTCCGTTCGGTTTGAACAAAAACATTTTTCCAATAATCTAATATCAGCAACTATAGCATCAATTCCATTAAACTCACAACATACTGCTAGTTCGTTAGCACTCGTCTCAATTTACGTTCCCTGTAATGCTGGTCTCTTGTTGCCTTCTGCACTTGACAACCTACTTGTTTCTTTACAGTCTTTTGACTACATCATAATTGGTGGAGATTTTAACTCTAGACATCCCCTTTGGGGTGACTCAGTTACAAATCAAAATGGCTCTATATTAACCTCTTGGTTCCAAGACAATCATTTTCTTGACCTGGATATTGTAGCGGCTCAAGGCCCAACTCGCCCTAGCTCAGGCTCTCATATCGATTTTTTTATTATTTCCTCTAACCTCAGATGCGACAACAACATTGCATGTTTAACTTTAGATTTAATTTCGGATCACTTTTCTGTCTTCATGAATATCCAATTAACACAAAATTTTACACTTCCAGTCTTTCCTCAGTTTTCTGCTAACTTTAAAAACACCAATTGGTCTGCTTTCAATCGTTCACTTTGCAATAATCTTTCAAACATAGAAATTCCTACGACCAGAAATTTGTCAAACTCAGAAATAGATAGCTTTATCGAAGCAATTACTGTAGCAATATCCACTTGTATGGATATTCACAGCAAAAAATCTTCCTTGCGGAAAAACTGGTTTAACATAACAGAAACAACTTTAAATTTATTAAAAACTCGAAAAATATGGAGACGAAAACTAAAAAGAATTTTCCACTTCTTTGGGGATCGCATTAACCAGCCTTATACTGAGTTATCCGCTCACATTAACTGCCTTAGTAAAATCATTAAAGATAAGATCCGGTTAGAACTAAACGAAGAATTCAGAAAGAAATTAAGCAGCCTAAAACCTTCCTCAAATGTCTTCAAAGTGATCGATCAAATCACGGGACGAAAAAGGAACTCGAACTCAATAAATGAGGTCTTATCATATGGTGACAGAAACTTCATCTCCTCTTCTGAAAAAGCTGAAGCGTTTGGATCCTTTTACTCTGATTTGTACTCTCTAAAAATTCCACTCACCTATCCCGAATCCTCTCTAGAAGTTACAACTTTTTATAGCTCTTTCTCTGTATGGAATGAAAATCTTCAAATCTCTAATTTCTCATCCTCGAATAGATCTGATGACACTAATAATGAAAGTTTTACCTCCTCCAATAGTATAGAGTCAATTATATCCTCACTTAACAATAAAAAATCTGCTGGTCCAGACAAAATCCCTAACTTCATCTTGCGCAAAGCAAAAGTTGTAATAGCCAAATTTCTAACTCCAATACTCAATAATTGCCTTAATAATTGCTACTTCCCTGTAAAATGGAAAAAAGCTAAACTTATACCAATTAAAAAAAACAACACCCTAAACACAATAGACAATTTTCGACCTATCTCTCTTCTATCCAACTTAGGTAAAATTCTTGAAAAAATAATTCTTTCCAAATTGCTTAATTTTTTTGAACAAACTAACCCTATACAAGATCAACAATTCGGTTTCAAACGTGGCCACTCTACAGAGCATGCTCTTCTTTACTTTCAGGATAAAATTTTAAACAACCTAAGAAATAAAAATTGTACTGTTGCTTGTGCCTTGGATTTAACCAAAGCATTTGACTCGGTCTGGCATATGGGCCTAATCTTTAAACTTAACGAGCTAAATCTACCGTCATTCCTTATTAAATTAATTCAAAACTTCCTCTCTAACCGCAGTCTTTCAGTTCTCTTTGAAAACGAAACTTCCTCCCCCATCACTATTAATGCAGGCGTCCCCCAAGGCTCAATCCTTGGCCCCCTCCTCTTTAACCTCTATCTGTATGACTTCCCAATTCACCATCTTAGTTCTGAAGCCATACTATATGCTGATGACACCATTCTTTTAAGTCCCAATGAGAGACCGCATGAAGCCCTAAATTCAATAATATCGCATCTAAACGTTGTAATTCCTTATTATGAAAAATGGGGAATTTCCTTGAATTTAAATAAATGCGAGTTAATCTGCTTCCGCAATGCCTCTGGCAGAGGTCATCACCTTGCAGTACGAGAGAGTCGTTCTCTGAATCTTTCCATCTTGGGCAACCAAATCCCTTTAAAAAAATCAATTAAATATCTAGGTATCAATTTACATGAAAGACTCAAAATGAATCCGCATACAAGGAAAGCCTTGAACAACAGCAGAGCCGCTGCTGCGAAGCTTAAAATTTTACTTAATTCGAAACATGTTGAAAGTAGAACTAAGCTCCTTATGTATAAAACGCTAATCCGGCCCCTTATGGCCTATGGTTTCCTTATCTGGTTCCAAATCACTCCTAATGTCGCACTTGAACTTCTTAGATTTGAACGGTATATTATTAGGAAGTGCATAAATAAAAGACGTAGAGCATCCGGAAAATGGTACAGCAATAAGTTAATCTATGAAGACTCTGGTATATCCCCTTTGTTTGACTATCTGATTTTCCTTGCCAACAGAAGAATATCTGCACTACAAGATCATGACAACCCTATCCTCCGTAACATATATACTAATAATATTAACTGGTCCATTAATGATAGGTACTACATGTCGCCAATCAGTATCTCCAATGTGGGCTCCAATGTCTTTTTTCAAAACCCCGATAGTGACCGCTTGTTTACTTCCTCTTTTTACAAAAAACAACTACCTAACCTAACCTAACCTACAGAGGCTAAGCAATTCATTTTCTAAATAATAAAAAATATACAAAAACAAATTGAGACTGACAAAATAACATATGTACAAATGTACAAATAAAAATTTTAAAGAAATGTTATTGCATACAAGTACAAGTAACCTTGTTCCTAAATATTAATAAATTATCAATATAAGTTCCTTTACTAAATAGTCTTATGTAAAAATTCACACAGAACCTTGTAATGTGATGATTTTTAACAAAAAAGCAATGTATATAAATTGAATATAGTGCTATAGTTCATTTGGGTTCTCTACCATCATATTCGTTTATTGGCATCAGTAATTTGGATAGAGACACCTATAGGTGTTCCTATCTGTTGTTTTAATTTTTTCACCATCTTTATTATTTATTTCTATTTATTATTTATTTTATTATTTCTAGGTTAAGTTATATATTAGACATCGTCTTTTTGAGTGGACGTAATTTAAATAAAACGAAAAGACTCAGTCTTAAAAACATCAATGTACTCTAAAATAAAACTAAATTAATATCTAAGTTGTGTAGCCTGACCAATTCTAAGTCGGCAAAATATTCATAAGTAATCCTAAGTGACTATGTAAACATAGAATTTAAAAAAATGTATATAAAACAAAATCTCAATAAAGTACATACATACATACATACATGTCGGTGTGTCATTTGTTTTAAAATTATCTCGTATTTTTTGTTTGTTTTAGAAATCTTCGCTCGAGCTCTGATTTTTTCTCGAAAAAACGAACACGACAGCCGAGAATCTTTTGTTAACATTGTTTTGTTGTATGTGTTGGTGTTGTAGTTAATGAAATGAGGGGTACATCTGCCAAAATATTAAGATATGTTAGAGGGCAAATCCGATATACCGTAGATTGGATTTTTGGAAAAAACGAAGAACTTGACAGCTAAAAAATCAATCTGCGCCAGATTGTTTAAAAAAAACGATATTAATGTTTTTTTTTGTTTTAGAAAAATGCGCTCGAGCTCAGATTTTTTTCCGAAAAATCCAACACGAACGCCTAGAATATTTTGTTTACATTAGCTGTATTTTATTTGAATTCGAATTGGGAATTACAACAACAATTGCAGTGTCGAATTCCTTCTTTGGAATTTGAAAACCTGCTGTTTGGCTGGTTTTGGCTGGTTTTGACATTCGAATTCGGATTCCAAATAAAATACAGCTATTTTTTTGTTGCATGTGTTGTTGTTGTAGTTAATGAAAAGATGGGTAAATCTTTCAAAATATCAAGATCTGTTAGAGGGGAAATCCGATCTGCCGATCTACAATCTGCGCCTGATTTAAAAAAAACGATATAAAATATGTACATGCAATTCGAAAACCGTGAATACAACACCTGTTGTACTCGTCATACGAGGTCACGGCTCTATTTTATTCTGGCAGTAAAAAAACACGTAACTATATTTGTTTCAGACGATGACAAGATCCCACAGCATGTTGTTGTGACATTTGTCTAACATTTAAAGAACATGTTGATGCAGTGAAATTAGGTCGACAAACAACGCCATTGCAACCAAAAAAAAATTGATATGTCCACCATAACTAACGACCTAACCACCTATGAAATCTTTTTAGTGCCTGTTTTAATTGGTTAAAATGCCGCATACAAAGTTAAAAATTGTGTTGAATTGAAATTTCACTTCTTGTGTTGTGCTACTATGTACTACGAAACAAAATAAAAAAAATTATTATAAAGTTGTATTTTTTTAATGGTTTTAATGTAAATATAATAAAAATATTATAAATAATATAAAAAATATAATAAAAACAAAAAAAAAACAAAACGTGTTGTTAATACTGCATACACAATATGTAGGTATATAAGTGTATTAAATAATTAGTAGTATCAATTATTATAAATAAAAGTATTATTATATTTCTTGTATGTTGTGTCGTTCCCATTCAATATGCTTTCTATATTATTCGACACGACACACACCTGTAGGTATTTTGGTCTCTAAAATAAAGCAAATCAAAATAACAAATAAATAGTATCGTATGTACTTAAGGGTTACAAACAAGCTAACTAACCTTGATTGAATGTTGTTTTAATTTCTTTCTTGCACCACATATTTTATTATTCTCAATAATGTTATATAAATATATTATGTTACGTATAATCAAGAAATATAATTTTAAATTATTATTTCCCATTGGCTTGAACTAGTTAAAGTATGCCAGTATGTCAAGCGTATAATAAAACACATCCAATATATAATTTTTAAAATTTAACCAAAAATTGACATCACAATGTTTGACACAAAGTCCACTGGTCGGCTTTTTTCTCACTACCCTCCCATATTTCTAATGTACGTTTTATACAAAACTTGTTAGCCAATAAAAAAACTTGCAAACTCGCGTTGAATTAATTTTTATTTTTATTTTTTGCGATTTGTTGACTTTATTTTTGTGATTTGTCAATGTTCATCAAGTTATGAGCTATGCTTATATTTAGTTTCAAGCTCAATGGGAAGTTAGTTTAAAATCAATGTCAAAATTCCACCCGCACAGACAGACATACATGAAAGCGAGCTAATAAAAAATTTTTAAAAAATTAAATTCAAGATTTTCGTTAAATTACCTGAAAGCAAGTTCACTTATGCCTCTTTCGATTTGCAGAGTATAGTTGAGATTTTTCTCTCGTATTTTTGGTTTGACTATTTGCTATTTCAAATTTTAAAAAAGGAGCATCAATTTTCGATTATTTTCTTAATCGCGATTGTCAATTTCTTTCGGCCAGTCTAGGTCAATTTCTATAACATCTAGTGCAATATAGTTGAGATTTTTCTCTCGTATTTTTGGTTTGACTATTTGCAAACTTTACCCGAGCTATGGAATGATTTTGCTTTTTATTTACATACATTTTGTTCAATGAGAACAGAACATCACAAATTTGTAAATAATGTCAGATCAAGTTAGAACAGAAGATTACAGCCAGATGTCAAAGTTATAGTTTTGTAACCAACACAGTAACTTACTACCCATCGGCAATCGACGGACGACGGGTATGGCTTTGTTTACTCGGCAAGATGGCAAAGAGAGACCAATTAGAAAAATGTCTCAAGTTTATTTTTGATATATCAGTGACAACGACGATTTAATAACTCTTTTCTTACCGCACCTAATAAAAAATGTCTGTAAACTACAAATGTCAAATTAAGTTTCGGTTTGGCGTTCTATTTGCAAAGCATGCACCATGAGAACCTTGTCATTTTAACAACTTATCAGTGGATAGATATTGTTTTAGCAAATCGAAAGAGACATTTAAAAGCAATGGCAAAAAATTTAAAATTTTTTTCACTTTTTCAAGAAATTTAATTACTAAGTCCCGATTTTATGAACGACGATAGATTATAAAAATTCGTAAATTATTACAGGTTTTATTGCAGTTATACCGCAGTTTTTTTGTATGAGTGGTAACACTTTTTTGACGTTTACACTTATATTATATAGTTTATACTAACATTTTATGTTGTGTGTAGATTAAAAATTTCGATATCACTATATTTTTATATTTTTTAACTATTTTGTACTTACTAATAGTCATTTTTCTTTTTTTTATTCCATTTTCAATTAATTTAATTTATTAAATTATTATCAATTGATCTCTTCTCAATTCTAAATTCTCACTAATAAATATAATGTTTAAATTTTAAAACATCAAAATTTATAATAACAACAACACCTTTTTTACCCTTGATTTACCCGCAAAAATCAGCCGATAAAACAGAGAGTAGATAAAAATCTTCAGATTAATTTTCTCATTTATCGTCTTTCATAAAATGCAAACGACGATTAATCCTCAGATTATTCATTTACTCTAGTTCATAAAATTGGGACTAAAAGTTTGGATCACGGTATTGAACGAAGCTGATGATTGTTAGCTGTTGCTTATTTTAAAAGCTGTCAACTGTCCCAGTTTAATTTAGAATATCTTAATTCTTTAAACAAATAAATTAAAAGCAACATCTGTTAACAATTTTTTATAGGTAATTATAAAATGAGTATCTAATTTTTTTTTATTCTGAACGCTTACGTTATACTTAACGTTATTAGTTGCATTGCCCTTAATTATACAAACAATAGTTACGTCATAGACTTGCTAGTATCTTTTATTAATAAGTATTACCAATTGTTATAAATTTCTTTCTTAGACAAGATGTCTCTAGGACCTTTTCTACGTACACCATTAACTGATTTGACTGGTTGTCTGATTAATCATCAAACATACGATAAGTGCGGAGAATTGGAGATGGTAATGATGGATTGTCTGGAGGCATATGGTGTCGACAGAGGAGTGCGAAAGTGTGAAGACATTATTTCTGATTTTCAAGAGTGTGCTGGCATGAAAAAGCAACTATTGCGTTTCCATGTAAGATTAGCAATGTTTTAAACTATCTTTCTTATAAAATACATTTCACTTATTTAGGCAATGCGAAACGAGCGTTTCAAGCAATACTTCCGCGGCGAACGCACAAAGGAGGAACTCTATGCTCCTCCACCAAGAGTTGATGCATACTAATATAAAAAATGTTTGAAATAAACCTATTACCAAAAATAGTTTGATGGAACTTCTGAGCCAAAAATCGGGTTATTTGGTTTTTGTATTGAAATTAAAAGGAACGGTTTACTTTAACAAAAAAGATGTCTTCAGTAAGATTTTCACCAGAATCGATTTTTCAATAGGACGAAAGTTTACTATTGTTTCAGTGTTTAAATAACAATAGCTTCTGAGATGTCTCCGTACCTTTTTTTTTATAGTCGTTTCGGTATTAATGATTAACGAATGGATTAATTGATTGATCGTGGACAAAAATGAAAAATGCTAATGTCGTGCTTTTTCCTTTTAGAAATTTCACTGATGTGTTGAAGGAACAGTCAATGTTTTCGCAAATCGAACACGGAAGACGTGTATTTGTAGTAGTTAGTGGAAAGAGTGGTAAATCTCCCAAAATATACAGATCTGTTTTCGCTCTACGGTAGATTGGTTTTTTAGGGGAATCGAGCAACTTGACAGCAAAAAAACTGTATTGCGCCAGATTTTAAAAGAAAAAAAACGCTATAAAATTATTCAGTTTTAAATAAATTCAATTCGTATTTTTAACAGTCCAGCCAGGAATCGAATCCTTCCTCCCACTTCCATTACAAAATTGTTAAAACCATCTATTTTAGCATAACCTTTTTTGCCGAATGTCAAAATTTCGGTTAAGGCTATACCACGTGACTAAAAAACAGGTAACTGATGACGAATTTGCAATTTTGAGTTAAACAAAGACATTTTCATGAAAATTGTTGGGAAACATCTACCAAATTAGTCCAATTAGTAATCACAACAAAAAAAATATCAGTTTTTTCAACTTTTATTGGAAATAATAATCATTTATTAATTTCATCGTTTTAGTCAACGATTTCGGTAACGATTGGTTAATAAAATTCGGGACCAAAGTAAACTTGATTTCGTAACTAACAAATATTTCAATGATCTTGTATTGTGCGATTTTAATGTTTTTTTACTTTTGTTTTGTTAATGGAGTGACAACATCTTTCATAGTCGATATTTACGATTTCTTATATGGAGTAATTTCGCTATAAATGGACAATATCGTTCGTTATTATATCTCAATTACTACGTTTCCAAGAACCTAAATTAAGTGGAAATTAATTCCGTCAAATAGAAAATAACGTCAGGCGTTCTTTTTAATCAAGTTGAAATTGAGTTGAAATTTTGACAGCGTAATACAAATTCTAAGGACTACATATTTACAAAATAATGAAAATCGCCATTTTGAATTTCAACTCTACACAACCTAGGTATTTTGTTGTTTTCAAACTGAGTTCAACGAAAACTCAACTCAACCATGTTTCCACGGGTGCTAACCTAAGTTAAACCCATTAATTCCCCAGATGGTAACGAGATAAATGCGGCTTAGGGCGCCCTCACAAAACTTATTATTTAAGACTTTCAGGATGGTATGGATTTCCAACATGAGCCAAAAATTTGTTTTTGTTAAACCAAAATCCAATCAATTTTGTTAATTTCAATTAAGTATTAATTGCCTCCATTGTGACAGCGCCCTTAACATCTTATTCCGATGATGCGAAAAACACAGTTTTTGACAGGAAAGGTAACAATATGTAAAAAAAACCAGCCATTATATTTTTCTTTAAATTCTCTATATTAAGTTTGCTTGCGTTCACATGCGCTTTTTTGCTTCTAAACTTATGGCAGCCAAATCTTTTAATCAACTATTAATCGACTTTATTAAACCAGATTTTTTTTTCAAACTTTAAACATGAGTATCTCCGGTGACAACACCTTCTATAAAACTTTTGAAAGTGATCGGGCCTCATGGTCCATGGGATCCAATCCACTGACCCACATCCAAAAACGAACACCTCAGCCACACAGCAAACTTTATAATCGATAGTTATATCGGCAAAAATAACAAACAGTTTCAAATTTATTTATTTACTTGTAAATAGGAATGAAACTCAATTTTAAACTCATTCACTGTGGAAATACAATTGTTAACTGCATTCCAAAAATTCCCATACAAAACGCAAAAACTAAAAAAGAATCATCCAAATCGGTCGAGCCGTTCTCAAGTTTTTGTGAGACTTAACGCACGGCAATTGATTTTTTTATATAAATAGACTAGCTGACCCGACAGACGTTGTCCTGTCCCACTTTCAATAAATTTGTTTATGATCGTTTTGTGAACTTGTGAAAAGCTATATATCAATGCGAATTTATTAAATAATCGTTCACTTTAAAACCTATTCACATACCTACCAAATATACATAAAATTTCATAACAATCGGTCGAGCCGTTTCGAAGCAGTTGGAGCACAAACACCGTGACACGAGATTTTTATATGTATAGATTTCTATGATAATTTAATAATTTTATTAGGTTTTTTCGTTAATGGAATTCTGTCATCTTCTTTCGATGATTTCCGATGATAATTTAAACGGAATTTATTAAAAGAGTGTGGGTGCCGTGGATCAGTGGTTAAGAGCATGGCTTCACGGTGTCTCTCATATCGCGAAAGTCTGACAAACGTTTGATAGTAATAACTTGTCACGGAAAGGTTCTCAATTCGCCCTTCGGATCCGGCATTAAATTGTAGGTCCCCTCCATTTGTGTGCAAAAATATACATGCTAGGCCTTGGAACGCAAAGGTCTATCGCGCCGAATATTATAATTATTATTGTTGTCACTCGCTAGTAATACGAATGAAGTACAAACAAAATGATATTGTATTAAAACATAACTCTATGAAATATAAATCAAGACTTTGACCTAAATGATATTTTATTAGAACTTAACTCTATGAAATATAAATTAAGAGCAAGACTGAAGGTCAAGACTTATTTGGTGAGAGGCAAATAAAAAAAACGGATAGAAAATAAAAGAGAGGAATATAGATCTGGTTCTTCACACTTTCTCCCCTTTAAAATCTGGCGAAGTCATCCAAATATCGTGGTGGAATGCCAGCATTAGCTCGTTCAGTTCGTCTTGGAGCCGGTTCCTCTTCACTTTTGTTCAAGTTGTTGTCGATTGATTGATTGTTGTCTTCATCTCGTACGTCTTAAATTCGTGGCATGATGAAAGGTTCAATTTCTGTAATGTCATCGTCGAACTTGGGTACTTCTAACAGTTCAGTAAACATTTTTTTGAATAGCGGGTCGTCAACTGATTCGCATGGGCTTTAACGATTCCTTCTCCAGAAATAGTTTCGATTGCCGCTTCGATTGGTGGCAAGTACGTTTCGTGTCTATTGAACCACGTCTCGAATATTCTATTCTCTTCCGAATTATATTCGAACTGTTTAATTAATTTCGCAGCTACATTGATCTTGCGTTGACTCGAATCGATTACAGCTTCTTGTTGTACTAAACGTTGACCTGCGAGAAGTTGCAATATTTGCGCTTGGGCTTCAGCTTGTTGCTGCATAAGCTTCATAAATTTCTCCATGTCGGACATTTTTTGGTTATGCACGTGTGAATCTCGAAAATATTTTTTGATAAGTTCCTTAAAATCCTCGTCGCCACTGTTGTAACTCGGTAGTAATAGGAATGAGGAACAAACTAAATGATATTTTATTAGAACTTAACTCTATGAAATATAAATCAAGACTCTCATCTAAATTATATTTTATTAGAACTTACATCTAAGAAATATAAATCGAGACTGAAGATCGAGACTTATTTGGTGAGAGGCAAATAAAAGAAAGAGATAGAAAATAAAAGAGAGGAATATAGATCTGGTTCTCCACAATTATTAATTAAAAGAGTAACACACATTTGTCAGAGTCTTAGGGCAGAAGTTATTATCAAGTCTTGCAAGTCTTATAGTTGCATCTTAGTCCTACATAACGAATTTAATATGAATCGCTTAAGAAATTGCTTTGTTCCCGAAATTCCTATACCTATCCTACATACCGAATTTCATAAGAATTGCTTGAATTGCTTGGTCCACAAAATTCCAGACCCTATTGGCTAGATCCCAGAATTTCCATAGCAATTCTTAAAGTCGCATCTTAGTCCTACATACCGAATTTCATACGATTCGTTTGAAAAATTGCTTGGTTCATAAAATTCCAGACCCTATTGGCCAGAGCCCAGAATTTCCATAGGAATAATTCTTATAGTCGTATCTTAGTCCTACGTTCCGAATTTCATGCGAATCGCTTGAGAAATTGCTTGGTCCACAAAATTCCAGACCCTATTGGCTCTATCCCAGAATTTCCATAGGAACAAGTTTTATAGTCGCATCTTAGTCCTACATTCCGAACTTCATACGAATCGCTTGATAAATTGCTTGGTCCACAAAATTCAAGACCTTATTTGCCATATCCCAGAATTTCCATAGGATAAAGTCTTATAGTCGCATCTTGTACTACATACCGAATTTCATACGAATCGCTTGAGAAATTGCTTGGTCCATAAAATTCCAGATCCTATTGGCCAGATCCCAGAATTTCCATGAAACAATTCTTATAGTCCCATCTTAGTCCTACATACCGAATTTCATACGAGTCGCTTGATAAATTGCTTGGTCCACAAAATTCCAGACCCTATTGGCCAGATCCCAGAATTTCCATAGGAACAATTCTTTTTGTCGCATCTTAGTCCTACATACCGAATTTCATACGAATCGCTTGGTCCACAAAATTCCAGACCCTATTGGCCCTATCCCAGAAGTTCCATCGGATAAAGTCTTATAGTCGCATCTTGTCCTACATACCGAATTTCATACGAATCGCTTGAGAAATGGCTTAGTTCTCAAAATAGTGACATTTAACAGTGTCGTACTTAACAGTTTGAGTATTGTATACTTAACAGTGTGAGCACTGTATCACTTAATAGTGTCTCACTTTACGTTTTACTTTTTGAACATGCACCCCTTATAGTGAGACGTAGTCACGACAAAAAAACAGTACGCGTAACCTTTACGGGGGTGTAAGTGAAACTTCTTGATGTTGTGGGGCAATAAACCCTCAAGAGACCCATAAGAGACCCCAAAAGACCACCAAAAAACCACAAAAAGACCTTCAAAAGACGTCAAAAAAAACCCCCCAAAAGACACCGAAAAGACTATCCAAAGACACCCAATATATCCTTAAAATACCCTCAAAAGATCCAAAAAGACCCCCAAAAGGACATCCATAACCCTTTAAAAGACCCTCAAAAGACACCCAGATCGCCATACTGAATTTCATACAATTCGGTCGAGAAATAGCCATATCCTAGAATTTCCAAAGGAACAGGTCTTATAGTCTTATAGTTTGATATCCTACATACCGAATTTTATACAAACCGGTTGGGAAGTATCTTAGTTCCCAAAATTCCAGAACCTAATGACCATATCCCAGAATTTCCTTAGCAACAAATCTTATAGTCACATCTTTGTGCTACAATACCGAATTTCATACAAATCGGATGAAAAGTTGGTTAGTTTCCAAAATTCCAGACCTTAATGACCATATCCTAGAATTTCCATAGGAACAGGTCTTATAGTCTTATAGTTTGATATCCTACATACCGAATTTTATACAAATCGGTTGAGAAGTAGCTTAGTTCCCAAAATTCCAGACCTTAATGACCATATAGCAGAATTTCCATACGAACAAATCTTATTATCGCATATTTATCCTACATACCAAATTTCATACAAATCGGTTAAAAACAAGTCTTATAGTCGCACCTTAGTCCTACATAACGAATTTCCTAAAAATTGCTTGAGAAACGGCTTAGTTCCCGAAATTCCAGTCCCTAATAACAGTATTCCAGAATTTCCATAGGAACAAGTCTTATAGTCGGACCTTACTCCTACATACCGAATTTCATAGAAATCGCTTGAGAAATGACTTAGCTACAGGAATTCAAATATGTAACACAAAATCTCAACACAAAATTGTAATACAAAATAATAATAACACAAAATTATTTTTGATACAGTACCGCCGATAAGGTAGTTTCACTTACAAAAATATAATTTTGTAAGACATTGACAATACCATTCTTGTCAGGCAGCTGTCATATGTCAGTGAAGTTTCTGGTGGGTTTTTCTTAATAGATTTTGTATATGTGCTGAGTGCTATTAATGTATTAATCTTAATCTATGTGCATTGCATATAAAATTTACGTCGCGGAGAAGCGTAAATGTTTATAATCAAAAACAAAAATTTATTAAAAGTGGAGAACAAAAAGTGTGTGTGGCCGGTCATGTTATGTTATGTTCGATTTGTGAATTATTAATTGAGAATTACCGAGCAGATAGTCTTAATTAATACTTAAGTGCGATATCTACACTTTGCTTTAGGACGATTATCTATCACCGACCTTCACGCAACCTTCAGCTCACGTGTGTAATCAATAGTTCAATCCGGCTGCTAGGTAACATCATCCGTCTAGTGTCGAAACTGAAGACTGAACTAAAGTGAGCCATTAAGTCATTCAGTCTGCATCTACTACATAGCTTGTATTTAACTCCGCAAGAAGTTTTCTCTGTAGCTTGATGCAATCCTGCTCAGTAAATAAACGAATTGATAATAGATTGATAGTGAATTTTTAACGGGTATTCCAAAACAAAACCATAAAAACGACGATATCAGCATCCTTCCTTGCCTATTCAAATTGCGTCGTTTTGTTGTTCATAAGTTGTTTTTGTTTATAAAACAAGCGCACTTTTTGTCTTGGCGTTTAGTTGTTCCTCAGGAACGAAACAAAAAACTACTTGTCGCGCTGCAGTCACTTTTGTATCGAGACATAAGTTGTAAATACAAACATTTTTTTTCGATAAAAGAGAAAAGTAAAAAAATCCTTTCTCTCAAAAACTTTAAATTTCCATAATTTTGACATAAATTAAGGAACTAACATAAAATGGGTGATCACGAGTTATGCTCCCGGACCGGACAATTCAATGATCGAAGTCGTCTTAACCATAATGGAGTGGTACAACCTTTGTTAACAGGTGGGTGGAGTGGAATACATAATAACAACAAACATAGTTATGCTAAGCTTTGACAACAAATTGATAAACTTTGCAATAAAAGCGAATTTGAATTATGAGGTCATTTCTGTTAAAATCATTAATAGGTGGTCGGGGGCAACATCGTCGTTTGCTTCTTGACTGACGGTGATTTCTATAACCAGCAAGCAGATAAAAGCTGATTGCCGCTTTGTTTTAATATATAGTTGGTGCTGTTTAAGTTGCTATTAGCTGTTGCTGCAATTGAAAAACAAAAACACATAAACGTATGCATTCGAAATACTTTTGAGCAGGTTGCACTTTGTTGTGACATTTATTTAAAAACAATAAGTCAAAAAAAAGACTAACACATGGTATTTTTATACATACATACATACTTATATTGTTGATTCTTGATTTGAAGTTGTAACGATCCTTATCTATTAGATAAGATTATTTTAAATGATTTTAGATTCAAGTTTATATATATGCACGATTTACGTATGCATATTTGCTCGAGCTATCAGTAAAATCTTATGTCGTTTTTTTTCGTAAAACTCTGCCTCTGAGCTTTTTTTTGGTTGTCAAGTTGTTCGTTTCCCCTTCAAAACGACTCTACCGTAGAGCTAAAACAGATCTGTATATTTTGGGAGATTTACCCCTCTTTATACTAACACAACAACAACACATGCAACAAAAAAATGTAAACAAAAGATGTTCGCCTTTCGTTTTCGATTTCCCTTTTGAAAAATTCTGCGGTCGAGCGCGCTCTGGGGTAGAGTTTTTTTTTTGAAAAAAAATTAACATTTAATTTAAATAAATAACAATTCTAGTTTTTTTGTTATTCAAAAAATTAAATTTCACGCCACTGAAAATCTGTATTCAGTTTTATATTATAGCATAAGTTAGCCAAAACGAATATGCTGACTACCTACCATATGCTGACTCTACACCCAGTATATTATTGAATATGATACCAAGAACATTGCAAACTCGTTATAGTGTCTTTACACTTTCATTGTTTTCTTCTGTGTTCGATGTTCGTTGTTGCACAAAAATTAATCCACCATCTCCAATAACTAATTTGCTCAAATCATGCGAAACCATACCCACGGGTGTTTTTTATGGTGAATGCTTTGCAAGTAGACCGCCAAGCCGAAACAAATCTGATTAAACGAAACCTAACCCGTCAATTGTCGACGGGTAGCAGAGTTACAGTGTCGGTTATAAAACCGTACCCCGGGTATAGTTTGCAAATAGAACGTCAAACCAAAACCACGAGAGAGAAATCCTAACTCTACCCTGCGAAAGAGACATTACTCTTTTGTTTATTATAACTAATAATTAGCCTTAATTGGGTCTTGCCTTTTTCTGGTGCTGGGTGAGCACAAGCTACCCGTCGGTCTTTTTCCGATGCTCTACAAAAGCAAATCTCAGCAAAAGGCGCGACTTACCGGCAGTCTTCCTGATCTGCAGTCGTTTAAGAGACGCGTGCATAGACATCTCATCTTTTCCTCTCCCTAATTTCATTTTGGAGTGACCAGGCCCTGAGGCCCATATAAATTTTTTAAAAATTGGCCCGATTTTCTTCAAATTTTCAACACACGGGTATCTCCGATGACAACAGTTTTTGGAAAAATTTTGAAGTAAAAGGGCTCTAATATTAATTTTTTCCTTTTAGAGAATTTACATGAAAAATTTTATGGGTTGTTTTTTATGTTGCCTTACTATTGACTTTTCAAACTCATGTAAAATATGTGGCAGAGGAGAGGATGCAGGCCTGACCGTCTACTTTTCGGAGATTTGTTAGTAACTCGAAAAGCTTTTATTTTTTAAGCGCGTTCTCATGGTTAGCCTGTAAAGTTGTGTCAAGTTCTTGGTTTTTAAAAGAGTATGTATGGTATGTGGTCATCACATCGTTGTTGGCTCTTCATCCAGGTTTTTCATACATACTCTCAACTGTAAATGAAAACACAATACATTAGTATACGGCAACTGCATATTTTTTGACGAGCCGGGAATCGAAGCCAAATGTGATAGCCACAAGCACCGACACTGATGCTACCATAGGTGACCTGTAAATCGTTACAAAAAGAAGCTGTAATGAGATTTGCTACTGATGCTTGTATACCATTTAGGATAAAAATACGATGATTTGTTGATGTGCCTTGGTTGAAGCCACAGAGCTGGTAATATTGCATTTAACGTATGGTGTGTATATCTAATTGAACAGAACTTTAATATTTATTTACGATTAGAATTTTTCCATTATTATAATATATGTTTTTCTTAAATATTGTTCAGTGTCGTTAAATCATAAATCATAAATGACATTGCAATGTCTTGTAATTGATCAGTACCATTTACTTACTAAACTTAATTAACAAACTGATCAACAATTGAATTTTTGTTGTTTTGTATTTCTCGGAAAATTTATTTATAATTTTAAGGAATTCATTAAAATTAATCCTCGTCTTAAGTTTAAAATATAAGTTTCTTTAGTCTGCTTGTTTACGTCCTAATTTACTGTGCTAAATTAGGCATATAGCTTCTTCCTTTGTGCTTACGCGATTAAATTTTTAAAATATATTTAAACGTATTTATTCAATACAAAGGTCAGAAGTCTATAATTGAAAGAAATGATAAAAAAATTACCCTGCGAGTATTGAAAAAGAATACATAAGTATTAGCCTTAAAAATGATAAGAGGCCGCCAAGTTTATCGGTTATGAGCACTTGGTAACCAGTGATCATGGTTTTTGTTTACCTATTTTGGGCATAGCATTAAATCATCTTCATATATATTCTGTGCTCCATGCAGTTCAATGATTGTGAAAACAGACAGAGGATGTCATAGGCATAGTCCAGGTCTTCTAGACTGAGAAAGACATTTTTCAGGTTATTCGATCTGTCGTTTCTTCTTACTTCTATATATCTTACCTTATTTTTAAAGTACAATTGAGACTGTTTTTTTTTAAAGGCGAACCACTTTCATCTTGAGACCCTATCGTAAGCTTTTAAAAACTAATTTTCGTCCTTTGCATAATATGGCACAAGTTGCAATGCATGTCTATTCTATCGCTGTTGCTTTGTAGGGTAGTGTAAGCGTAATCCTTCCTCATCAAGGTAGCTCTGGTTTTTATCAGGAAATTCAACCCTCAGATGAGTATTTCGGTCATAACTGGCAGGACGTGAAAATCAACCTGACACTATGCTTTTCCCAGGTGCTTATATTGCCTATGAAATTTATTAGTTGGTTGTCTGCCATTTTGACATCTGCCTCCTAGGGAGCGATCTTTAGATGGCGGCGCTTGTTTGTGAAGCGACGTATATCACACCAAAGGGTTTCAGCACAGTTTTGTTAAAAACTTTTATTTAACTTGACTTTGACCCCTTTTTGTCTGTATTTTCGACTACTTTGAGGTCCTTTTAACCACCTTACACATGACCTACAGAGCTGAAATTTTGTGAGTGTCTAAGTCAAAAATAGCATTTTCCGCGTATGACGGGTGTCGCGTGTGGCGTGTGTGATGCGTAGACATTTTTTTTGACTTCTTTGAGGTCCATTTTAACCACCTCCCACACGACCTAGAGAGCTGAAATTTTGTGAGTATCTAAGTCCAAATTAGCATTGTTATATTCTGCATGTCTCGTGTCTCGTCTCGTTTGGCGCGTGTGATGCGTGGAAAAAATAAAATACTTTGAAAAAGGCCCGACCTCAAAAAAAGATATTTTGGAGATTTTACCAAATAACTCTGACTGTGTGGCGTGTTTCGATGTATACATAAAAGTTTGTACCCGAAAGTCAGTGGAGACCCCGGGCCCCAGAATCGTGGGGTCACATACAAATTTTTTAAAAAAATTAGCCCAATTTTATTCAAATTTTATACACAAGTATATCTCCGATGAACAACCCTTTTTGTAGAATTTTTGAACTGATCGGGCCCTGGTGTCGGAGGCCCCATACAAATTTTTTACAAAAATGAACCCGATTTTGTTTAAAGTTTACACACATCTACATATATCTCTATATATATATTGTTCTAAAAATGTACCCGATTTTCTTCAAATTTTATACACATGTGTATCTCCGACGGCCAACTCTTTTTGTAATTTTGGAGTGATCCGGGGTCGGGACCCCATAAATTTTTTTTTATAATAATAAATAATAATATTTGGCGCGACAGACCATTGCGGTCCAAGGCCTAACTTCTCGCGATCATTTTGTGCTGCACATGTTATTTTTTGGACACAAGTGTAAGGGACCTACAATTTCTCAATCTCAAGTGATATAGTGTTTAAAAATGATATAGTATATAAAAATACATAAATAAATGTAAACTATTACGAACGAGTAAATTGTTTAACTTTACATTTTAATAGCTCTTTCGATTTGCAGGATAGAGTTAAGATTTCTCTCTCGCGGTTTTGGTTTTACGTTATATTTGCAAGCTGTACCCGGGGTAAGGTTTGATTATTGGGCATTTTATTTGCAAAGTTTTGTAACTTTGCTACCCGTCGGCAATCGACGGGTAAGGTTTCGTTTACTCAGCAAGATGGCGGAGAGAGAGCAAGCAGACTAATTTCTCAGTTAGTTGTTGTTGTCAAATTTGATTTCGGTTTGGCGTTCTACCACGAAAATCCTGTCACTTTGACTGCTTACTGTGGGTAAAGTTTTGGCTATGGTGTGAGCTAATCGAAAGAGGTATAAGTTTACATAGTTCTTAGTTCTAACGGGTTGTATTAAAAAAAGAATCTTGCGACGATTGTGGCCCGCCATGGTACGAGTATAATTCGTTTTCGATGAGACGAAGAAGATACGAGTCACATTGTTTTTCAAGCAGCTGAAATCATTCTTTTAGTATCTGTGTGTCTGAAAGCATCCCTAAACTTTGGGCTCGCTGGTCTACGCCATCCTTCTAGCCTAAGCTTCGCATACCTCGCTGTCGGTTTGAATATTCTGCAGCATTCTTACGTTCAGTCGCTAGCTTACCTTCATCATCAAACATTTTTAAGACGCGTCTATTTCTTTTCTACGTCCGGTATCTCAGCCTCACTATTTACTGTCCAATCATTAAGAGCGAGTCCTATTGCTTGAACTTAGCTGTTTCTGGTATCTTCGTTGCGAAGGGCAATCTTCGGTCGGTACTTTCGAATGGTATTTCAAAGGTGGACCTTTGTGCTGAAGATGGACACAAGAATTGCCGATAGTTTGGAAGATCGACGGGATGCTCCTGTATATTTTGTAAACACGGCTTGTGGGAATAAAAAAGAAAAAAGCTATAAAACCGTGACAAGCAGGAAACATTCCTAGTCTTAGGTCTGGAGCAAACCCAAGAGAGATAGACTGTTTCTACCAGTTTTAGCTGAAGAAGTTGTCTAATTGGAGTCCAAAATCAGCTGGCTGGGTCCTAAAAAGTGTTGAGGAAAAAATGTTAAATTTACTCCAATAAATATAATAATAAATTGTGTATTTAAAAATGTATTATTTAATCTTAGTATTTTATGTAAAAAATTAGAGAAAAAATATCTCTCCCTAAGAATAAAACACAAAATAATATTCTCATAATTAAAATTCTAGAATATTCTGCTAGAAAAATTAGAGCAAACCCACCTCTTATGTTTGTTTGTTTGTTTGAGTGATGTTTGTTTGTTTGGTTGTTTGTTTGTTTGATTGCTTATTTAAATGTTTGTTTGTTTGTTTGAGTGCTGTTTGTTTGTTTGGTTGTTTGTTTGTTTGTTTGTTTTATTATTGTTTATTTTATTGTTTGAGTGCTGTTGGTTAGTTTGTTTTTATTATTGTTTATTTGATTGTTTGAGTAATGTTTGGTTGTTTGTTTGAGTGCTGTTTGTTTGTTTGTTTGTTCGTTTGATTAATATTTGTTTGCTTGAGTAATGTTTGTTTGTTTGTTTTGTTTGTTTGTTTGATTATTGTTTATTTGTTTGTTTGAGTAATGTTTATTTGTTTGTTTGAGTGCTGTTTGTTTGTTTGATTATTGTTTGTTTGATTGTTTGAGTAAAGTTTGTTTGTTTGTTTGAGTGCCCTTTGTTTGGTTGTTTGTTTGTGTGTTTGGTTGGTGTCGGGTCCCCCGAGGGCTCCCATATAAATTTCTTCAAAATTAATCTGATTTTATTCAAACTTTGACCACATCCGTATCTCCGATTAGAGAATTTACATGAAAAATTTTGATTATATTTTTTTTTATATTTAAACATACTGTCAAGAAAAAATTCCATGAATGACACTCACCACGACAGTAACGTTGGCTAAGCCCGTTATTAAAGTTAAAAAATCGAAGAAATGTAATTTACAATATATATTATAAATATCACATTCTTCACGTTTGTAGCCGGTTTTAACACAAATAGTACTGAGTAAGTTCGTGAATGATCCTAAACTTATTACTGACATTGGTATGAAAGACTTTATTCCTTTGTAGCACTTGTTGTAGCACTTGTTGTAGCACTTGATATTTGAAATGCATTTGACAGAGTTTGGCACCAAGCTCTTCTGTATGAAATGCGTGCATTGGAAATCGATGTAACCCTGCTTCAATGGCTTAGAAGCTATCTTTCAAACCGTTCTATTCAAGTTGTTGTTGGATGGTTTTAAGTCTGATATTTACCGCATAAATGAGAGTGTCCCTCAGGGCTGTGTTTTGTCTCCGACACTCTTTCTTATTTTCATTAACGATCTTCTGTCTGTAATTTCTAACCCAATACATTACTTCGCTGACGATACTACTCTTAGCTTTTCTTATATGTTCGCAGGCTCACATCCTTTATCTTCGGATGTAGAACTAGAACAACAGGGTATGTTAAGCTCGGTAAATTCTGACCTTGACAGCAAATTTCAATTCTTCAATTTCAAATTTCGCAATTTTGATTTGTGTTGACCTTGAAAATCTCTTACAATAATACTACAACATTTTCCTTTCAATTCGGCTCACATTTGTAGCAGCAGCAGCATTATTTGAAGTCCGTATACGTGTACATGCACACAAGCAAATTATTTTATTGTAGCATTATTTTTATTAAATTCTCTCGTCGGGTTGTCGGTCGGTCAGTTTGTCGTGGAATCTTGCGATAAATTTTTAACCCACTTCCCAAAGCCCGATTTTATTGAAATTTTGCACACATGCGCATTTCCTGAGGCAACCCTTTCTATAGGGTGTCCCAACAAGAGCGTCGGAGAATTTTTTTCTCGGTCTCAATAATTAAACGTTGTTGGTTTGAATACTTCTCCATATTCTTAAATCGCGTGGTCTGTACGTGACAAATGTCAAAAAAAATCACCGTACAACTCGTATTAACAATATGGGGGCAAATTTAAATCCGGCGCTCTTGTTGGGACACCCTTTATTAAAATTTGGGCCCCTCGGGCCTCAGGGCCAAGGGGTTCTAGCGTTCTTTCAATAATGTTGGTGATTCTATGCACCTGTTCAATTGTGGAGTGCTTTTCTCTGAATCTAAATTCATGTGGAGGAATTAGCTGGTTATTGGTTTAAGTCTTTTTAATAATAATTTTTCAAAAAGTTTTGACATAATTGGCAGCAATGAAATTGGCCTGTATGATTTTTTATTGTTAGGTGGTTTATCAGGTTTTGCTATCATGATTACTTCTGCTACTTTCCATTGCCACGGAACATATTTTAACCGAAAGTTTGCATTGATTATGTGTAATAGCTTACGAAATCCTTTATCTGGTAGGGCCTCAATTATTTGGCAAGTAATCAAGTCATACCCTGGGGCTTTTTTAACATTCATGTTGCTTTTTACTTCTTCTTTTAATTCTTTGAGAGTTACTGGGCGTATATCAAAATCATCAAGCTTGTGGATTGGCATTATATTTTCATTGGCCGTTTGTCTTGGTAGTGGTTGGAAGGTATCCTCGAGATACTCCGCAAACAGATCAGCCTTCTCTTTAGGACTTCTTGCCCAGGTTCCATCTTCCTTTTTAAGTGGAGGTACTTGCATTTGGGTCTTTTGAGTCCCTTCGTCGCCTTCCACAGCGAATAATCAGAATTTTTTTCACCGATTAGGCTAGCTCGATATCTGTTGATTGATGTATTTTTAACTTCTTACAGAAGAGATTTGAGACTTTTACCTAAATTGTTAAGAATTGTTTTGTTCTCCGTTGTTCTTGTTATTTGCCAGGTTTTACGTGCCCATCGTTTTTCTCTTAACAACTCTCTAACTTCCATTGGGTAGGATAAGTTAGGCTTCTTCTTATTTTGTATAATGGGAGTACTTGCCAAAGCAGCATAATGAATTGTTTCATTGAGTTGTTCTAATTCATCTTCAAACTGGTGAGAATTTCATATCGGTACCTGAATATTGATTTTTCCCTCCATTACTTCACCAAAGAGATCCCAGTTTGTTTTTGAATTTGTTAATCTGGGTGCACTCTCCCTTTGAATTACCATTTCACTGACTGTCATAATAACCGGGGAATGATCCGATACTAGAGAATTACTGTCTTCAATGTGAATGTAGTTCTGGGATATACCTCTTGCTACATAAAAGTCTATTAGGTCAGGTATCTTCGTTCCGTCACTGGGCCAGTATGTTGGGGACCCACCAGAGTAAAATTCACATTTTGATGTATGCCCTGCTTGAAGCAACTCTTTACCCTTTGACGTCGTAAGTCTACATCCCCAATAGGTGTTTTTCGCATTAAAGTCACCTCCAATAATAAAATCGCGTCCAAGCGATTTAATTAGTTTAAGGTAGTCCTCTCTTTTCAAGTTATGCCGGGATAGTTACAGTAGTGACTTGCATTGTTTCTCCTTCGATATTTGATTCTAAATGGTGTTTAATATTTTCTTTTATTAGCAATGCCGAACCACCTCTTGCTCTTTCCGCTGGATGAATGGAGTGATATAAGTTATAACCCTGTATTTTAGCAAACGAAGATTTAACTAAATGGCTTTCAGATATTAAGAAAATGTCGATTTTTTCTGAATTTAAAAATATATCTATTTCTGGAATATGTTGCATAATCCCATTCGCATTCCAGGTTGCTATTTTGAAAGTTGTGTTCTTACTTAACATTTTTTGTTAGATTGCGTTATGGGTTGCATTTTCTTCAATTGATCAAGTATCATGTTGTTCAGATTACTTTGGTCATCTAGCCGCTTTGTAATAGCGGCAATGCTGTTCATAATGCTTTCCATAATTTGGTTATTTTCGGAGCCCATATGTTTGGTTGAACCCGAGCCTTTTACTATCTGGGCAAATGATCTTCTTTGCCCTGAGTTGCTTGGTTGTGGGTTTTGATTCCTCTGATTTGATATTTGAACCCTTCGATTTTCGAGAATTAGCGGTTGATTTCTTGATTTATCTCTAAATTTTTTAAGTTGTTTAGCAACCTCACAGCCTCGATAATTAGCCGGATGTTGGTCCTTGCAATTTGCACACTTGGCTGGCACATCTCTCCCTATTGTACATGCCTGGGTAACATGATTACCAGAGCATTTTACACATCTTGGAACCCGGCCGCAATATCTTTGGGTGTGATTAAATGCCTGACATTTCTTGCATTGGGGTATGCGTGTTGTGGTTCTCCTCATTGGTTCGATTTTCACCTTCATGTAAATGATTCTTTTTAATCCATAAATGTTTTGAACATGCTCTTTATTGTCAAATACCAGCATAAAAAGAGGGAGTCCCCTTTTACTGATGGTTTGGTTTCCTTCCTGGTTTTCTGTTCTCTCTTTTCACAGTATCTAGTATTTTAAGACCTTTATTTTATTCCATTATTTCTTTGCTTGAGCAAGTGTGATGCAAACCTCTTGCTATGACTTTTATAGGTCGGGCCAGTTTGTTCTCATAAGTAAACCACTGATAGTTTTCAGTATTCAATTTCATAGATAAGGTTCTATAAGTATCTGACAACACTTTTTGTAAAAATTTTGGAGACCCCGGGCCCCAGGGTCATGGAGCCCCAACAATTTTTATTAAAAAAATGAACCCGATTTTCTTAAAATTTTATGCACCATACAGATTTTTTAAAAACATTAATCCGACTTTCTTCAAATTTTATACACGTATCTCCGATGGACAACACTTATTGTAAAAATTTTACAGACGCTGGGCCCCGGGGTCGTGGGGCCTCATACAAATTTAAAATAAAAATTAACCCATTTTCTTAAAACTTTATACACATGTACACATGTATCTCCGATGGACATTTTTTGGATATTTTATGAGCGAATGGGCTCAGAGATCCGAGGGGTGCCCATGTAAATTTTTAAACAAATAGCCCAATTTTCTTCAAATTTTAAGCATATGTGTATATCCGATGAACAAAACTTTTTGTAAAATTTTGAATTGAAGGGACTCTAATATTAACTTTTCCAAATGAACCCGGTTCACACATATGTTGTATCTCCTATTAGAGACATATTACATGAAAAATTTTAATTTTTTGAGGTGGAAACAACGAGCTAACAAACGAAAAAGGTACGCACAGCTATCGAGCCGATAGACTACTCAAAATTCAAATGTTTTAAATTCCACAAAATCAATGTGTTTCTTGACGCCAAACATTGTACCTAACATAATAATAGTATTCGGCGCGACAGACCATTGTGGTCCAAGGTCTAGCTTCTCGCGACCATTTGTGTTGCGCATGTATATTTTTGGACACAAATGGAAGGGAAGGGAAGGGCCGGATCCGAACGGCGAATTGAGAAGCTTTCGGTGACAAGTTATTACTCTCGGAACGTTTGTCACCAATTCGCGAGAGGTGGGACACCGTGAAAAATACTTTTGGTGTTACTTGGATTCGAACCACGAACCTCTTGCACAGTAGCCACGCGCATTTCCACGAGCCACGGCGCCCACACATTGTACCAAGCATAGCGAAAAAGTGATTTGGGTTTTTTCTTTTTTCCTTTTTAATTTTAAATAATTTAAAAAATTAGAATACCAGACATACTGTTAAATTTCTATATAAAACTCACCATATACAAGAAGATACAAATTTAACTACTATATAGTACACGAAAGTACCAGTACATAATGCTTTAATCTAAATAAATAAAAATTAAATTTTTGGGCGAATCTTTATTTGGGAACTCGCATCTACCAACCGTTTTTTATGAAATTTTCAATGTATATTATTGGCAGCTGGGGAAATTTATAGGCTATAGTACACCCCCACCAGATTATCCAATAAAAGTTTTCCATTTACATTTTTACATTTTCCTAACAATATTTACATAATAGTTTTTTACTTTTTTATTTTAGATTTGTACCAAATAACTATGGCATATGCCTATTGGAAGTCTGGAAAAACGGATGATCAAAGTGTCTTTGATTTATTTTTTCGAAATAATCCATTTCATGGAGAATTTACCATTTTTGCTGGTCTAGACGAGTGCTTAAAGTTTATCGACAATTTCCATTACTCGGAGAGTGGTAAGTAGACATACCAGAAGAAAGTACAAAATTATTATTTATTAAATTTGAAAACATTTATTTATTGCGTGCTGTACACAGATATTGAATACTTGAAACGGACATTGCCCGAAGGAATTGAAAATGAATTCTTTGATTATTTGGGAAATCTCACTGCTAAGGATGTTACATTGTATGCAATTGATGAAGGTTCAGTAGCGTTTCCCCGGTACGATGGGCGTGTATAGATACATATATGCATATGTGTGTATACATATATAACAAATAAACAAAATTTGGTGTTAATTCGTTCGTTTCGTGCGCTTTGTTTTCTCTCTCTCTCTTTATAGAGTTCCAATAATCAAGATCGAAGGGCCTCTAATCATAGTGCAGTTGTTAGAAACAACACTTTTAACTTTAGTAAATTATGCTAGGTAATAAACACACACATATGTGTCTTCTGTGTTCATCAAAAATTAAATATTTCTTAATCGACTGCAATTTCAATTACAGCTTAATGGCAACAAATGCAGCACGATATCGCATGGTTGCTGGAAAACATGTCAAACTTTTGGAATTTGGCCTGAGGCGAGCTCAAGGACCGGATGGCGGTCTTTCTGCCTCCAAGTATTCCTATACGGGTAAGTGAGAGTAATTGACGTGCAAGGTCACAAACATAATAGCAGAATTTTGTTTCTGTTCTCTAATTACGTTATTAATAATGTTCTGCAGCTATATTGAAGAAGAACGTTAGTGCTTGGGGGTTTTTATGTGCATGCAACTGCGTAAAACTCTTTTAAATAACAGCAAATCAACCAACCAAACCATTTCACTGACATGGTTTTCATAATAATTATTGTTCAGCTCAGAACTTAAGTTTAAGGTTTTACCGACAGCGACAGAGCTGAGTTCTGGCGCATTGAATATACCAAGCTGTAACTTTTCCTTACGAACGCAATTGAGGTCTATTAAGGTCTTTATGTACTGTAAGGGATAGCGTGTACCTAGGCAATATGAACTTCATGGCTTCATTAGAGACGACACATAGGTTTTTCCCCCTATTAAAAAAGTTTTAATTCACAAACAAATGGTTCTATGTATTCAGTGATGTATAGTAAATATTGTTGTAGTGCCACTCTGTGCCAGCACCACCGATAAGAAACGTTTAAACTCCCGCATCAAAGTTGTTGGCTCTATCTAAAGTTTTGCGAGCGTTTTTACGATGTGATTGAGATTATGTTGGCTTGACAAAAGGGTTATGTTTGCCCATTTGTAGTAACTCAGCATTCAAGTTGGTATAATAGCACATATCAATCGTTATTGATTTAACCTGTGGTGCGGTTACTTTTAAACAAAAAGTAAACGCAGCTTTTTAAATAGCTGACACATTTTCTTGTAACAGGAGATAAAGATAGATGTATATAGATAATTATACGTATTATATGTATATACAGGCGAATAGGTGTGAAATAGAAAAGTAGGTCGTAAATCCTAGTATGGTATTTTACATTGAACATTTTGTTCTCTTGGCTATACATATATAGCAGTAAAAACTTAACACCGAACAATTTCTTAAAAGAAAGCGCCGGTGTAATTAATAATAATAATAATATTCGGCGCGACAAACCAATGCGTTCAAAGGCTTAGCTTCTCGCAACCATTTGAGTTGAGCATGTATATTTTTGCACACAAATGGGCCATTTAACGCCAGATTCAAAGGCGAATTTAGAAGCTTTTTGTGCGTTATTACTATCGGAACGTTTGTCACCCATTCACGAGAGGTGGGACACTCATGGGACGTTCTTGACGTGCATGACTCAATTTGGGAGCGAAACATTGAAAATATAGGTGAATCAAGCGTTGTATCGTTGGATATTTTCAAAGGCTTTTGAGTATAGCATGATTGTCTTATTAATAAGTGCACTCAACTTACACTCCTCTATCATTACATTGAGCAAAATAAAAGTTGGTTTCAGTTGCTCTTCTGATTCGCATGGGATCAGTGCTGGCGTTCCACAAGGGTCATACTTGTCGCCTGCGCTCTTCTTGATATACATATATTAATGACCTGTTGTCTTCTAGAAGGCAATTTTCGCTTGATTGGTTCGCGAGATTTAATGAATACGGCTATTCTGCCGAACATTCAAGTCTTTTTTGATTTGGGCAGATCTAATAGGGTGGAATTTAACCCGAATAAATGGTGCCCCTATTGCGAGATCTGATTTATCTAAGATGTTAGTTTTTAAAGTTTTAAGTATACCCTTTTTTGGGTTTCATAAGACGTTGTAACTTCTACTTCGCCCCCTCTGAAGTATTAAGATTATATAAAACATACGTTAGACCAATTTTAGAATTTAATTCATATGTGTGGGGTGGGGCTCCAAAATCGCATTTGCATTGAATGAATTCAGAATAGAGTTTTCCGGTTGATAAACTTCATCTCTTGATTATTTGGAGCATAGACGAAATGTAGGAGCTTTAACTGTTTTCTATAAATTTTACTACGGTAGATTTTCTTTGGAAACCCGTTCTCTAGTTCCAGGTCCTTTTGTCAGCAACGTAAATACTCGCTTTAGGTCTAATCAACATAGATTTGCCTTAAAACCGTTTTCATGTAGAACACAACATTTTTATTCCCCTTTTTATCCGAGAGTAGGCGCCGTGCCTCAGTGGTAATGCACATGGCTGCTGCGCAGGGGGTTCAGGTTCGAATCCCAGCAACACCAAAAGTATTTTTCACTCTCTCTCGCGAATGGGTGACAAACGTTCCGAGAGTAATTAATACCTTGTCACGGAAAGCTTCTCAATTCGCCGTTCGGATCCGGCCTTAAATTGTAGGTCCCTTCCATTTGTGTCCAAAAATTAACATGTGCAGCACAAATGGTCGCGAGAGGTTAGGCCTTGGACCGCAATGGTCTGTCGCGCCAAATATTATTATTTATCCGAGAGTGACTTCGATGTGGAATCAGTTGGTCGAATCCGTGTTTCCCGAAACGTTTAATTTGCAGGCCTTAGACATCAACAAGATCCTGAAGGTCCGAATTGTTCATTAGAGGACCCAAGAATTTTGAAGGCTGGCTTACGTTTTTATAATTTGTTATATTTGCTTGGTCAGGCTTTTTTTTGTAGTTTTCCTTGACCATGATCCATTGATTAAAGCATTTGGACTCGCTTCGTTTTTAGTTCCTTGTTCTTTTTTTAAAAACTTTTATTTAACTTAATTTTTGTCATATTTTTGACTACTTAAAAAGGACCTTACTTAACCACCTTCCACACGACCTAGAGAGCTGAAATTTTGTTAGTGTCTAAGTCCAAAATAGCATGTTCCGCGTATGACGCGTATGACGAGTGTCGCTTGTCGCATGTGGCACGTGTGATGGGTTGAACATTTTTTTTGACTTCTTTGAGGTCCTTTTTAACCACCTTCCACATGACCTAGAGAGCTGAAATTTTGTGAGTGTCTAAGTCCAAAATAGCATTTATATTTATATTCCGTGTATAACGCGTGTCGCGTTTCGCATGTGGCGGGTGTGATGGGTCAAAATTGCGCCATTTTCACGTTTATTTGAGGTCTTTTTTTAATCACCTTTCGCACGAACTAGAAAGCTGAGCTGTGAGCGGCTCAATGTCAGCGGCCAATTATGATATCCCGGGTTTGACGCGAGTCGCGTGTGGCGCATGTAAAGACCTCAAAAACGGATATTTTAGCGATTATTGCCAAATAATAGAAATTATTCTAAAAATGAAAAACATACCGGTGTTAATCGGGTTATATGAACGATTCCCACCTGGTGCCTTCTTAGCCATTTTCTAAAAATCTTGGCCACCAGATAACAGCCTTGGGAAGATTTACGCAAGTAATATAAGTTAAACGAATAAGTGAAAGCCCACGTAAGTTAATTAACTACATAATGGAAACTAATATAGACAGGGAGATCATTTTGTGTTAATTAAATATTGCGCACTAACACAGACCCACTTACCCCTACAACGAATTTGCGATAAGTTAACCCTTACTCTTCTTTTCCATACAGAATCCTTGCACGTATGCATGATGGAGTTGACACAATGATGATGATTGCTTTGATATGTTTTTTTTGCTGTTAATACACAACAGACAACAACAACTGGTTAGAATGACGTTGGAATGTGTACTACATTTTTTATCATCAATTACCTAACATTCTCTACCACTCCATTTACTTTTAAATCCTTTTTGTAGTCTTATTGTGTAATTCTTTGGTATGATTGCTTTGCTGACGCGATAAGGGAATCGATTATTGCAAGCAATTCTTGATGGTCGTCGATCAAGGTTACCATTGCTTATTGAGAACGTCGCATAAGAGTATGTTTCTATTATTGTTGGCCAATATATTACTTAAATAGTATACATGCATATACACTACAGTACACAAAATTAGCAAACAAAAAATCTAATAATAGCAACAAAAAAAATACACAGGTGGCTTTGATGGAACATCAAATGTTTTGGCTGGGAAACTCTTCAACATACCCGTTAAAGGAACACATGCTCATGCGTATATAACGTCATTCACAGGAATAGGCGAATTGAAGACACGATTGCTTCGACACAAATCCACTGGTATGTGAAAATATTCGTTGTTGTTAATAAATATAACCTTTCTCACCTTCTGCCGTTGTAAATTATAGGCATAACTGGTGATTTGCTTGAGCATGCAATCGCACATTTACATTCATTGGCGCAGATCCTTGATGTGTCTATGGAGGAATCTAGTGAGGGCGAATTGGCAGCTATGGTATCATTTGCTATCGCATTTCCAGACGGATTCATGGCCCTAGTCGACACGTATGATGTTAAGAGGTATTTTGCTTTTAGGCAGATTCTCTCGGATAGTTTATTTCGTTTATGTTATTGTTATTTATATTATAATGTTTATATTACATACCTAAATATTGAAACTATTTATCCTAAGTTAATGATGTGAGTTTACTTTCGATTTGCACCACAGTAATGGGTTATAATACTTTCCGAGAATTGATTTGGTAATATCTCTTTTGGTAAACAGACACTTTTTTAGTTTTCTTAGTTTTTTATTGTCCGTGTTTTGTCTCGCTATTTATATTTGTAGGATAGAAATGACTAATTTATGATATACAATTTAAATATCATGGGAAAAACGTCTTGAAAAAATGACATTCAGTTAATAACTTTAATATTTTCGTTATCAATTATTGTGGACGTTAAGATTAAATTCGAAATTGATCAAAAAAATTTATGAAAATATTTATCCAACAGTTATTTACTTAAGGATAGTAAATTAAAGCAAATGCCAGCGAGTAACAAATCAAAGTGTGAGAGTGCTTTCCGTGCCGGAAACCTCAACAGCAACAAACACACTCAAAGGCAAAATGGAAATTCAAAACAACTCAATGGACTCAGTAATAACACCAAAGATTTAAGCTCTAAATGCGATAAAAATGTATTATCAAATAATAATACAAAGGCGTATCGCAGTGGATATGCACTAGATAGAGATCAGCAGTTAGCCATTGATAATGGGGTCAAGGCAAATGGTTTATCTGAGAAAATAAGACCATCATGCGATACCAAATTTGAAAGAAGTTGCACGGTTTCTTCCACTTCAGCGTCCTCGCCGACATCGTCGTCATACTCTTCTTCTTCTTCCTCTTCTTATCTGCCAAAATATGTCGAGAAGTCATTCAGGTAATTTAAGGAACATGTAAATAATTACGTATACATATGTACACAACTTATTGAATAATGCATGATTATTAAAATTTCTGTATGGTTTTTTCTCAACGTCATTAACATAAATAACGTCCGTTTTTGTCATGTGGTTTGTGCGTTTTATAAAATTGGTTGGAAAAAACTAAATTTGTCTTTATTTTTGTTTTTATTTTGTGTACTTCAGGTACATATTAAACACCTAATTTGGGGATTGTCCAAAATATAATAAACATAATTAAGAAAAGGAGGTGATGATGTATTTTATGTTTTCCATAATAATTATTGGTTGGTTGTTCCCGTCAAGTTGCATCACAATATTTTGTGTTGCATAAGAAAGGCCCTTTCAAGTAAAATTTATATTGTAAAACTATTATCTACCAATCCCGGATTGTAGCTTCTACTTGTTGTTTTGTTTAGGTGCTCGGTTTTTATTTATATGGTTTTTGTACTGAGCATTTAAAATTTTTAAACGTTTGAAATAATTTCATTAACTGTTTTTGCCACAAATTTACCATTAATTTGCCATTCATCTGTTCAATCAAATAAAAAAGGGCTTTATACTAACGCTATAAGTGATAATCTATGTTCTAATAATAATTTGAGTCGACATTCTTTGAAAATGAAACTTTTTACTGAGCAAATGCTGCTGGCACCGATATGTACATGATTGCTGTCGCAAATAATTACAGGAATCAATGTATTCCAATTTCTTTGGATTATCTGATCGATCAATTAATGTTATTTTAGACTGTATAAGTTTAAAACTCAAAGTATAATAGCTGGTGATCACCAAGGCTCTGTTTTGTCTCCGACACTTTTTCTTTTTTCTTGTTTGCTACTTTCATCTTTTGCTCGACAGCACATATATCTTTTTTGCTCTATCTTCTTCCTATTGGGTTTTGTCTTGTGGTACATTTCTCCAGTTTTGGACGTTTATTTTTGGTATGTTACAACATCTATCCATCGTATCCTTGGCCAGCCTCTTGTTCACGTGCTTTCAGGTATGCTGTTGAAAATTATTTTTTGTTTTCTAGATTCATCCATTCTTGCTACATGTCCAAACCATCTTATCCTTAGGGCTTTGGCGAACCTCAGTATGTCTTCATCTTCGAGTATTGCGTTAATTTCTTCGTTTGTACGCTGAATATATATTCCATTTTCCATTCTTACATCGTATAGTATATTTTTCTGATTATTTTCCTTTCGAATATTTTCAGATTTTTTTCGTCGGTTGTTGTTAGTGCCCAAACTTCGTATTCGTGTGTAAATAGAGGTTTTCAGTTTTTTAGACAAAAGTTTTGGCTGCATTGTTGTTTATTGTTGGTGGGCTGAAAAGCCTTGTGCACTGCGACCTTAAGGTCTATTGTGCGTCCCAGATGTCTACCACATTATGTGGTGGCCTAGTCCTCTTGTAAATCGCAATATATCCGCCAAGTCGATAGGTCTGGCATTCTGCCATAGAACTGTGTGTGCCTTGACGTATTGAAGTCTTTTCCGGGTGAGGGCATCACATATAAATAGTATGTGTTCTGGCGTCTCCTCTGCCTCTCCACAAAAGCGGCAGCGAATTCCTTCAGTGGTGAAGATTTTATTTGAGCGTCTGTAGGCTTCCGCGGGGGTAAGGTACAGGTTTGTGTTAATGTCCTCGTTTTCATCGATAGGCCGTCCAGTTGTTTGACCGTTTGGCCTTGTTGAAAAGTTTTCTGACCTCTCTTCTTTTAGCCTCGAGATCGTGGCTCCACCATGGAACATCTCTCGTGCCTCTGACTGAGCTTGTATGGTAGGCATTAATGATTGCCTCGGTAAGGTCGTTTGCAGTGCTGTCTAATTCTGCAATTGATCTGATTGGGTTACTAAAACCTGTTAGGTTAGCTTGGAGTGTGTCTTGAAAGACTTGCCAGTTAATGTGTTTAGGGGTTCTTATTTGAGATTGAACCCTGTGGGGTGTTTCGATATTGAATTTGATATACATGTGATCGGAGAATGATGCCTCTTTCATTACGTGCCAGTTCTGGATCGTGCTGGCCGTTCTTGCGTCTGACAGGGTAAGGTCCAGTCTCTGGTCTCTGATTTAGGGAGTAAATTTGGCTGCATTAATTTTTTGTTTGCAAAATAACAGGCGTTGCCTGCTCGTATTCTGTCTTGAACCCCCTTTAATAGTATTCCAAGGTATTTAAAGTGTTCTACTCCTTCAAAGTTAAAGTCGGCGATGGATATATTTTGGGGTCCTCTTACTCTGATGTTCCTAGACATTCTCATATACTTTGTTTTATTTTCATTTATTTTGAGTTTTGTTTTTGATTCCCATGTTACAAATATATCAACGATACTGCGGTATGTGTTAGCGATTATTGCAAAGTCGTCTGCGTATCCTATTATTAGGTATGACTTAATAAATATGTTACCGCCATCTCCTATGGCATATTGGAGGGCCATATTGTAGAGGAGTTCCGTCGCCCTGTGCAACCCCGTTGTTGATTTCGAATTCACTTGACTCCTTGCCTTGAATTAGAATTTTTGCTTTTGACTCTTTCATAGTCATCAACGCTAGTTCTACTAGTTTTCGGAGAACGCCTTGTGTTATCAATGATCTTTTTAGTTTGATGCTATCGAATGCTTGCTTAGTGTCAATGAATAACATATGAAGGTCTTTGTTGTAGTCATTAATTTTCTCCATGCTTTGTTTTATTGTAAAAATTTGATCAACCCCTCTCCGCTCCTAAAGCCATACTGGTGTTCTCCTATTGTTTCTTTATCGATTGGTCTTATTTTGTCATGTATTATATTTTATAGTATTTTATATGCTATATTTAGAAGCATTATTCCTCTGTAGTTGGTGGAGGGTTTTTTATCTCCTTTTTTATGTAGGACAGATAACTCCTAGGCTCCATCACACGGCAATATTTCCTCTTTCCATATCTTACTCATTATATTGCGTAGGGTTTGCACTAAGATTTCGCCTCCATTCTTAATCAGTTCTGCAGTAATTGTATCGCTTTTCCATTTTGGGGCTTCCAATAAAGGTTTTACTATTATAAAATTCCTGTTCACTTGTCCATTTTCTTGTGTGTTTAACAATTCTTTAAAGTATTGAGGCCCATTTTTTTTAGCACTTGTTCTTCTACTGATATTAATAGTCCGCTTGTATTTTTACATATGTTTAGTCAAATTCGCTAACTTCTCTTTTGATTCGTTTGTATGCGTCTTCAGTATTGTTCTTTCCATACTCTTCTTGTATTTTTATGATTCTTTCCTTCATAGCTTCTTTTCCTTTTCTTTTGCAGAGTTTTGTAGCTAAATTCCTTTTATTTGTATATGATTCTAAATTTAAAGTCCAGGCTAATTGTTCTCGAGCAATTATTCTCGCACAATTGTTCTCAAAATTTTTTATTAAATATTATCGGCCTTTGAAAAAGAAAACCTCCGATCTAAATATAAATTAATTGAGCACACTGTATTTTACAGTGTGTCGACAAAATACAAAAACGCCTTTTAAAAGGAAAAACTTCATTTATTAAGTAATTTTATATTTTAGCAAAATAAAATTTTGAGAAGAATTTCCTAAGAAGAACGAGAAGAATTGCTCGAGAATAATTGTGCGAGAACAACTGTCCGAGAACAATTAGCCGGACACCCCAAATTTGCTCTTGCTTGCAATAGTTTTATTCTATCTTCGTTCTTTTCTTTTATTGCGTTGTGCCATTAAGTGTCAAACCAGTCTGCGTTTCCTCGAAAATTTGCTGTGCCAATTGTCTCACTTGCTGATTGCGTGATTGCAGTCTCAATTATGCTCCATTTTTCATTTTCGTTTTGGATATTTATTCTTCGAGCCTATTTTAAAGTGTCTGTTTTACTGCAACTGGGTGATCGGAACCTGCAACTTCTTAGTTTTCCATTTTGTTTTCTTTCTTCCTCTTCCTTTTGCAAGGTTGAATACTCTGTCGTATCTTAATTTTCACATAGAAGTGATGCTGTCGCAGTTTGCACCTCCGTCTACAATAGACGACGCTCTTTTGGCTGATATGAGAGTATGATCAATTTGATTGACAAGTTCTGAACCTGGTACCTTCCATGTTCTTTTGTATATATTTTTCTGTCAAAATAGGTGCTCCTTATTTTCATCAAACTCTCTTGCAAACTGTCATAATCGCCGTCTATTTTCATTTTTTTTGTTTATGTAGTGAGTATTTCCCAGCTATATTCTGTTTTTGCGTTAAAGTCTCCTAGCAGAACAAGGGTATCATAGTGTTTTTTTGGTCACATGCTTCAGAGAGTTGTTCATGGGGGAAATATTCTCATATCAAAGATGTATTCGAAAATTGAGCCATTATTCTGAGTGTACATATCCAGCTATTTATTGATTTAAATCCTAAAACGCACTTTTTCATTCGCTTGCTTATGATAAAGCCGGTTCCATACATACCAGTTCTTGTTTCTTCCCCGCTAAGGAAAAGCGTAAATTCCGGTTTCTGGATTCTTGTATCAAAGATGTATTCGAAAATTGACCAGGTCCATATATTTTTCCCCATGAACAGGGTGATATGGCTATACCTCTGATACTAGGTTTAAGTTATAGTGAGGATAGGACAAGTCCGTTGCCTCAAATCCTCCTCCTTTATCTAGGCTCGGGACCGGCAAGCTACGTACGTAACAGCTTTAATTCCTTGCTGTAGTAGGTGCCCTCTATAGGTCAGATTCCAAAGCTGCCCGCAATTGAAATGACACTTAATTTTATATAGACGCCTAAAGAGCGATCCTCATATTACCGAATACGCTTTTACCAATCAATTCAAAAATTGTTATGACAAAGTCTAGTTTAGATCAAACTAAAAGTAATTCAACATTATGGGGTACAATTCTGGGATTTTTGTATAATAGTTAGAGTTGTCGCGTAACTAACATATTGATCTAAATCAGACGCCTAACGTTATTCAACTTAAAGTGGCGGTTAAATTACGAGATCTTTGTTTACTTTGTTTGTATAGGTATTTACTTTATTTTTAATAAAAATCATGCATTTATTTATTATTCTCGTTAACCTATTAGTTATGTAGATTCATTTATATATGTAAATCTTTAAATTGATTGATTGACTCGATTGACTTAATTTAATATTTAAAACAAAATATGAGAACCCTACAAAAAATGACTTCCCGGCAATATTTTGGCAGAGGTATGTAACGCAACACAATAAACAAACAAAAATCCTTAATGATACTTTCAAAATTTATTCGTTACTTGCTTTGATGTCCTTGTGTAAATACATTATCTTATATTATATCACATCATCACATCTACTGTACCGTGTACAACTAACAAAGGCATTATATTTTATTTAAATCTAACTGTGTTTTTAAAGTCGCACACGTGGAACAGTTCCATTCATTTTCTGTTAAATTATTGTGTCCGAGAGAGCTCACTGCATGGCTTTGTAATTAAGTTAATTTATGTTTGCATCGAACAATCACTCTAAGTCCATAATATTAATATTTAGCGTTGAGAAAAAAAAAGTAAATTAGTTTCACTGGGAAATTATTAAAAAAATGCAATAAATCATATACATCAACGAATGGGTAGGTAGTCAGTAATTTTTATTGATTTTCGGGAAGTTTACTTCCTTTAGCATTTACAGCGTAATGGCAGTCTTTAATTCTAAAAAACATTAAATGCATATAACAAAAATCCTTTTTCCTTTTAAAAACACTCTACTTACACACTTAGAACAATGCGGATCATTGGATTAGAAGAAGCACATCATTTTGGGAGATAAAATTGATTTGTTGGAAATGTTGGAGTAGTTTGTGGATACAAAATCAAGTTTAAAAAAAAAAACCAGATAACGGTACACTAAAGACCTTTTTGGCAAATGAGTCAGAATGGCATGCATTTAAATCTGTGCATAAGATTGGTAGCATTCTGTTTTTGATTTTATTTTAATAAAAATGGTTTTTTATTTTAAATTCATACTCTAGATATAATGAGTAGAACCACATTCCTTCAAGCTAACCTCAAACATTCGATCTTAAATGGAGTTTTACAATGAGGCCTAGTAATGGAGTGAAATCTCATTTTTGGCAATCGATCAGCGCTTCCTTGTCTTCGTATTGTTTTCTACCTTCCTACACTTTTCGTGTGAGCCAGCCCTAGACATTTTCTATAATGTTTAGGTCTGGCGAATATGGTGGCCATGGAAAAGTTCAACATTTTACTGGGAATAAAGGGAATGGGAATATAGGAGCGTTTTCGTGTGGTTAGTCCAAAGAGATCGTGGATTTGTTGAATTTTTTTTAAATACCCTCCCTAGCCCATATGGCAGACACTGCGACCTGAAAGATCTATTGTATCTTAGGGTTTGTTTATTCTAATGAACGATAGTAAATCCTTGTAAAAGATGCGTCCAAAGTAATGCAGGACATTAACAGAGAATGTGCGCGGATGACTCTTTATCATCCTAGCAGAACCTACATTCTGTCTCTGAGCCCACACTAATTTTGTTAAGGTCATATCGCAAGGCACAATGACCTGTTAGAAAACTAACCAGCTTCCTAAAAATGCTATCCCTATTAAAGTTAGGGATTTCCTTGTAGGAAAAGAGCCTGATTAATTGTTTGGATTGCCTAACACCTGGGACGCTTTCCCAGAGGGCCATACCAAGTTTGTGTTTCCAACAATTTATCAGTGCTGTGGCGGCAGTCTAGTTGACACCACAGTAGGGTTCAGGTCCTATGAACGGAGATTCCGAGCCTGCCCTAGCTGGTTCATCTGGCTATTTGAAAGGATATATATTTTAGCGCCTTTAATTCCTTTGTTAAGGTTAATCCCGGCGCAGATCTCAATGGCATGAAGTTCCGCCTGGAAAACCGAGCGATTTTTACCCATTAGTAACGAGACTTTGTTGTTGAGTCCAAAGACACCAGCTTTAACTCCAGTTTCCATCTCTGATCCATCTGTGAACAAGACCAGACCTCTAGCGTCCAGTGCCGGAACAGTTTGCCCGGTCCAAAAATGTTTACTTAAAATTTCCTTCCGAAACAGTGCTCCCTTCCCATAAGTTGGTGTGGACTTTGGATCATTATGTAGAAGAAGCATGTGCCAGCTTTCGATGTGGTGATGCTATGATGGCGGTTTAAAAAGAGCTCCTCTTTTTAAATCGTGGAAGTAAAAGTTATAGCATCCGGTCCATATAAATTGGATTTTTTTTTCGTGAGGAAATACTACTTTTTCCCAGTTATTCAAACTTCCTCCTTGATGCACTTCCGAGGTCATGTGCTCTTTGGCGAATTGTAGGCGTTGCATCTATCGCAAAGCATTAAGTGGTGGTTTTTTCTTCAGCTCTAGTCGCTTAAGGTGTTTGGCACTAAAAATCACACGATGAACGGTAGATTTACCTGCAGTAACACCAGCTGCTTCTCTGGCTAGTGGCTAGTCTGACAATTTTTCATTTTCCGTTGCTTTAAGGGCCGTGGAAATATTTCCTTTGTCATTTTCCCGTACTTTTTCCAACAATAAACAATTTCCAACAGCATTATCACCCCGATTGATCTTACAAGCGATAGTACGCTTAGACAAGCCTTCCGAATAGTAAACATCTATTTTTCCCTTCTCTGACAATGTCAAACAATATTTTTTAACCATTCTTTAGCAAAAAATAAGACGAAACTTTCTTTTATAATAAAACTAGCTGAAGTGCCCGGCGTTGCTCGTGGCTTCATTACCCACCCATCGTCTCCGGCGTTTCCCAGCTGCCACATCCCACTGACCCCCACCAAGTTCACCCGCCCACTGACCCACCACCATCTGACCCCCAGCCCACGGACCTCTGACCTCATATGACCACCCACTCACAGACCACCCCACCCACTGAACTCGCACCAACTGACCAACCCACCAACTGACCACCTCACCTGCCCAGATGACTATAGAATAATTTTGAACGCGATTGGTTCATAAACACATGCGATTTGTAGAAACAATAAAAAAAATTCTTATGGAGACCCTTTGACTCAGGAGTCTGACCACTTTCAAAATATGCCTATTATGTGTTCATTATGGTATAAAAACCCTATGCAAAGTTTGAACGCGTTTGATTCATGCAATGCATCTAGTGATGGAAATTAAATGGAATGGAAAACTGTAAACAACGCAAGATATGAATACATTTTCCCTTTGTTAAATTTAATAATTGAAAAATGTATTCACAATGACATTCCACCCGTCAGCTCTTTGCATTTTCAGGTAACCAGAATGCCCGATGAGCTCGTCTGTACTTTCAAAAGTTCTCTAAAGGACGGGTTTACTTTTTTACTCGTACAAAATCTAGAGTTTTAAATGAACTTAACACTCACTAATTTGCTGGGCCTGATTGTTTTCCACAAAATGCGTTAGCATTTTCACTTCTCCAATTCTTCTAGAGTCTTCCCAAGGAGTTGGAAAACAGTCATCTCTTTTTTCATATACATATATAGCACTAACATCCGTACTTTCCAAGATGATAAAACCCCTAATCATAGGTCAGCTTATGTAATACATTGAATCACAGGGTATTTTTAGCAGTAAGGTTTACGAAGGGATATCTCACCGAAAAGTGGAACAAGTCTATTCACAAAGTGGCTGAAAGGAAAGATATTGCACTAGATATTTACTTCATCAAGCTCTCTTTGTCAAAAATAAGAGTCTATGGAGTCGATAAGACTCTGCCTGAAATGACTAGTAGCTACCTTTTTCAGCATTTAGCTGATCGGTAATAATTGTAATATACAGTTTTAAATTTAATGTTCACCACATAAACCATACTGTTCCCCAATCCTTTGTTTTATCTTCGTCTCTGACTTTCAGTAATGATCTCCTGCCCGCTACTTCTAATCCAATTCATTCTTGTGCTGACAACAGCTTTTTATATGAGTTTCTACACTTCCTCTACGCATGTGCAACTGAATAACAATATATATTAAGCACGCTATATTCTGATCTGAACAGCACAACAAGGTGGAGTACAAAATAAGCTAGAATTCAACTCTTCCAAAAACCAATGCTGTCTAATCGTCTAAGCATATGCGTATGTATATGCGTCACCAGCAATTCTTATTATTATAACTCATGTGAAATAAATTTCCAAGTTCTGTGTTTCCACGTCTATACCGTCCGCATGCATTTAAGACGCATGAGCATACATTCCCTCTTTTCCCCTCAATAATTTCATAACACCCACATTATGCGAATTCCTTGAAAAAATAGCAATTCTTCCTTAAACTTGTTGAGAAATGTTGTAGATTTTCTTAAGTACCTGCTGAGGGAGCTGTCTCACAGTGATTCTGATTCTGATATGATATGGAAGAACACACATCTAGTATACCCTCACAGAGGTGCGAGCGGAAGCACCCATGCCCAGTTAATAATTGGTTAAGATAGAAGTCTACTTCTCCATGACCTCCACCGGTCCATAATTCTATAGATGGTATTAATCTATGGGTCCATCTACCCTTACTTAACTGGAACCATCTTATTTGCCAGTTTCTAATGGCTTCAGCGCGTGCTGTATTGCGGTTCTCTGCCCTTGTTCGATACCCCGGCGCCTATAAATCACCCCTGCGTTCCTTGGGCAGTAAGTCGATTGGAAGCAAACTCGCAACCACAAACCCTGCGTTGCTCGAGATGGTTCTGAAGCCACAGATCACTCTTAGAGCACTCAGTCGCTGGATACCTAGATAACATATTTCGCCAGTAGCTAACCTAATCCATTGTATCAGCCCAAATTGGCGATCCGTATTATGCAAATTCCTTGAATAAATAGCGATTCTTTCTTAAACTTGTTGAGATATGGTGTAGATTTTCTTAAGTACCTGCTTAGGGAGCTGTCTCACAGTGATTCTGTTTCTGATATGAAAACCGGATCTAATTTGGCATTGATCACGTAGCTTCACGTGTGAAAACTTTCTTCATCCTTTCAGTAAATCTTAAGCTTTCCTATGAATAACATGAAACTACCCTCAACCTGAGCTTTATAATAGAATCGAACTTCTAAGAGCTACTCCCGATCACCGTTGTATTATATAACTTCTGGTCATGACTAGCACTAAAAAACTACCTGCAGTTGAATTCCATGTAACTTGGGACTAGTTTATGTGACTAGAAAGTGAGCGAAAAACATCTTAATTCCTGAAACCCGGTAAATAGATTTTGCAATTATATTCATTTTTATATAATCGACAGGATTCATTAACTGGCCGTTAGATAAGTCTTTCAAACACACATATATTCAAAGGGAATCACACGGATTTTTGATTAAATGTTACTTTTCTGTCTAATGTATTGCGGCGTATTCAAATTAATAAGAAAATTCCGTTGCACGACGTTTCAGATTTATTATTATTCATCATTATTCCATTTTTAAGTGCTCTTTTAAGATTTTCTATTATAAAGGTATCCGGATATAATATTATAATTGACTGTTTAACATAGCTTTATAAATCTATTCCAAAAATGTATTTTTATTAATTAATTCCATCAGCTTAATATTGTTTTTCACGGTCCTATGCATAGAATCGTGGACTAAAAAGCAGATTTATTCTTTTTGGTCCCAGAACCCAGAAAAAAGTAGAACCAATTCAAATATTTGTAGTTCAATACATTTTTCTTTTGAAATGGTTCCTTTTTCAGCTAACATTTTTATTACTATGCACGGTAAGCAAGCGTCAATTACACAGCTTGAGCGTTTATTTATTTGTGAAACACACATATGAAACAAAATTACATTGCAGCACTTTACTTCTCAATTGATTTTAATCATACACTTTTATAATCGAACCTAACACAATTCTTAGAAATATGTAATGCATTACAATGTTAATATGTATGTTGTAGGAGTGGACTACTTAATTTTTGTGCTGTAGCTTTGGGCTTAAACGATCTGGGATATCGTGCGGTTGGTATTCGTATTGATTCTGGTGATCTAGCCTACTTGTCGTGCTTATCGCGTGAAACTTTTGGAAAAGTAGCTGAACGCTTCAAGATTCCATGGTTCAATAGCTTAACAATTGTAGCATCAAACGATATCAACGAGGAAACCATATTGAGTCTGAACGAACAAGGACACAAAATCGATTGCTTTGGCATCGGAACACATCTGGGTGAGAGATTAGACATTAAAAACAAAACTTATAACATTTTATACCAATTAATTTATTTGCAGTAACTTGTCAGAGGCAGCCAGCTTTGGGTTGTGTGTATAAAATGGTCGAAATTAATGAGCAAGCAAGAATCAAGTTAAGTCAAGATGTCGAAAAGGTTACAATGCCCGGCAATAAAAGTGCATATAGGTTAGTATACGAAAGTATTTAAATAGAATATATTTGTTTGTCAAGTAGGCATACCCAGGTAAAAGTTATTCATAGTAATAACAAGCTGAAACACCCACCGTTGCCGGGCCTAAAAAAGTATTATTTTATATTTTAACGTATTGGAAACATATGTCTCTTTCGATTTGCAGGTGTTACTGGGTGTGTGGGTTGTAGTATTGTGGTGTTAGAAATATATTTCTTAATATATTTAATTACTGGGTTGTTTTTACTGGAATCTCTTTCTGTAACTAGCAACAAATCAAAGGGACAAAAGATCCAGACCCGACGACAAAAAATGAAAAAACCGAAATTCTACAACGTTATAGAAGTTTCTTCTTATTTCTTTCTTTCTTCATGTAAATCAACCACAAAAAGTAATTTTAGCTAGGCGCTACCAGTTTTTTCTTCGACCAGTTCTCTCTCTCCTCTGCTATCTTCCTTTTTGACATGTCCATGTTAATCAGTGTATATCCATGACAACTTGCTTGTGCATGACATTAATATCGAGTTTTTTTTTGTTTTAGCAATCTGCGGTCGAGCGTAGATTTTTTCTCGAAAAAACGAACACGAAAGCCGAGAATCTTTTGTTTACATTGTTTAGTTGCATGTGTTGTTGTTGCAGTTAATGAAAAGAGGGGTAAATCTCCCAAAATATCAAGATCTGTTTGAGGGGAAATCCAATCTATCGTAGATTGATTTTTTGGAATAAACGAACAACTTGACAGCCAAAAAAGAACTCTACGGCACGACATAAGTGCAATGCACAAGTGACATGTTAAGTGTGATGCAACAAAATGCGTCGTGTATAGTAAACTGTTACCAAGTCAAGACTTACAGTAAATGTACTGTAATTAATAGGATATTCTAAGACTGGCAGATTATCCATGTAGTAATAATACTAATATTCGGCGCGACAGACTATTGCGGTCCAAGGCCTAGCTTATCGCGACAATTTGTGTTGCGCATTTATATTTTTGGACACAGATGGAAAGGACCTACAATTTTAGGGCGAATCCGAACGGCGAATTGAGAAGCTTTCCGTGACAAGTTATTTCTCTCGGAACGTTTGCCACCCATTCGCGTGAGGTGGGACACCGTGAAAAATACTTTTAGTGTTACTGGGATTCGAACCACGAACCTCCTGCTCAGCAGACACGCGCATTTCCACTGAGCCACGGCGCCCACCCATGTGGTAATAGGATTATTATTATTATACTAGTTGTGTAGAAAACTGGCACAACTTCGCTGCAATTGCGATATCTGACTTCGTCCGGTGAATTGCATAATTAACAAATACCCAAAAGAAAGCTGCTCCTTAGGGCGTCAGATACCACGAGGGATAATAGAAGTCCGTTTATTAGAAGTCCCGTTGTTTCCTGCACCCAAGGTGGGATCTCAGTTGAAGAAATAATAATAAATAGAGAATTTCCCAGTGAATCCGGCTCGCAAACCATATAAAACGCTATTGTTTCTGCTTTAAAGATCTAAAACCAAGTCCGATTTATTCAAAAATTGTTTCACTATTTATAGCAGTACGAAGACTCAAATAGATATGGATAATATGAATATAATACAACTATCTACGAATACATACAAGTCTATATCGATCCCCGACCGGACATCCCATATCGTGCTTGTTCAGCATTATTACATTCCAGTGGAGTAATAGACCGAATACTTTAAGTGCTTTGGGTCGTTTGCCTAAGTTGTGTATTTGACATGTTTATCACCATATAGGCAACCGACCTCATTATTTTATTGATATTTTTATGACATGCTCGATCAGTGCAATGCATGGTGAGAGTAAATGACCGAATGATGTTTAGTGGACACATTTATTGTCATTTGGTGCAGCTCCATAATCCTGTGTGAGAGTAAAAAAACGTCGTCAGCGTAGTCCAGATGTTTGAGTTGAGATGTAAGAGTCCAACGAATTCCTGCGTTTCCAGTAGATAAAGCTGCGCGAAGTACATCGCTAACCACCAACAAAAAAGTATCGGCGATAGAATGCAACCTTGTACTCCACTTAGGATCTCGAATTCCTCTAACAGCTTTCCTTTATGCAGCAAATGACATTTAGAGCCATCAGAGATTGCTTTAATAGTAGCTATTAGTTTATCGGGTATACCTCTCCTGCGCAAGGCGAGCCAGGTAAACTGTCTGTTGTCACTGTCAAACGCCTTCTCAAAATCGATGAACAGCAGGTGCAGTGGTGACCGGAATTCAAGGCACTGTTAAATAATGATCCGCAGGGTGTTTATGTGGTCTACACAGGAGGATTCAGTATGGAAACCTGCTTGTTCGGCATAGAGTGTATCTTCCTGATGTTCTTTTTTGGTATGGCTATACTTAGAGAAATTACTAATGCATTGACTTAGCGCATGCTTTTTATGGGTATATGTGTATAGGTTTTTATTTAACAATTTAGATACGGGAAGTTTTTAATGTAACACCTAAGACTCACAGGATTTTATGGGCTTTCAACATAACGAGCAGTGAGTTTTTATTTACTAATTTAGAAGTTTTTTAATATAAAATGTGTATGCGCTAAAGAAAAATTAGAAACTGAATTAAAGAGCTTTCGAAACTTCGAGTTTAAAGTAATTTTACATATTTTTATTTCTCACCAGATTATACAGTGCCGATGGCCATGCTTTAATCGATCTTCTACAAAGAGTTACCGAACCGCCACCATCCGTTGGTCAAAAGGTCTTGTGCCGACATCCATTCCAGGAATCAAAACGCGCCTATGTTATACCATCAAGAGTCGAATCATTGTACAAAATATATTGGCAAAATGGTAAAATTTGCCAGAAATTACCAACTCTCGAACAGGTTCGAGAGAGAGTGCAAATATCTCTGAAGACACTACGAAATGATCACAAGCGAACATTGAATCCTACGCCATATAAAGTGAGTATATTGCAACTCAGTTCCCATTCATTCATTTAACCTGGTTTTTGCTTGTTGTATGCAGGTTGCTGTCAGCGACAATTTGTATAATTTTATTCACGATCTGTGGCTGCAAAACGCACCCATAGGAGAACTCTCATGATCTATATAAGCATCTGTTGGCGAATGTGATTATTGATAAAACAACAAGGCAGATCACGCGGCAAGCATGGTGGAGAGCTCTTTGTATTGCAGGAAATACATTTTTTAATGTTGTTAATATATTTATTTTTTACTTATTTTAAGTAGAGTAGAAAAACAAAACTTAGGTTTTCAATGTGTAAAAGTTACTTACCTTACCTATTCTATTCTATCAATAATATTGTAGTTGTAGCAAACACATAGTAAACTTACCATACATAACATATATGTATTATTGAAGAACTAAATGTTATTTGTAAAATGCACAATGATTATGTTGATAATAAGGAGCAACAAAAATTTGATTGAAAGATAAAACTGTAGGATATTCAGGAACATCATGTGCCTTAATTGTAAAATATTTAATATGAAAATATTTCGTATTCTATATTGTTCTCATTAATTTACAATTAAGTTCACATTACAATACACCACACACTCAGACGCACTTATAATAAAGAAAACACGTCAGACAACATAAAATATTTGACTTAGTAACTAGCATCGAAATGATTAAGCAAATGAGGATGAGGGTAGCCAAAAATAAAAAGAAATGGTTTCTCTCTGAAAGAATTTGATAAAAATATAAGGTTTTTTTTGTACAGTACATTTAGTTCTCTAAAAAACTTGAATGATATTTTCAGGGACACTATCGGTTTTTAGCTTTGTTCTCATTTGACGAAATTAGAGAGGGACATTTGCTGAAACTTTTAAAAATAAACAGATTTTACGGCAGCAAATACTGGGGTCTCTTAAAGTTTTTAAAAATTGAAGAAAAAATACTTTATAAGCAATCAGCAGACAATTTCCAACAACATATCTGCTTTGCTTAGAACATTTTTTTAACAAGTCTACATGTAGTCCATAAAGTTAGAAAGATCAGCTGGAATATCCTATATCACAATCAACACGAAATGGACAACAGACATCAACTAAATAAACCTAAAATTCTCAAAGGCAGACGCCTTTGCTTAGAAACTAGTCAATAGGGATTGAAGTCACTGGAGAATTTAAAAATGTAATTGAACACCGCTATACTCACCGTTACTTAAATTAAATTTATATATACATATTTACCAACTTAAGCTTCATCTAATATATTAAACAAAAATATTGTGCATAGTTATTTTTTCCTTAACATTTTTATATGTTAACCATTACAAAATAGTTTTCTTTTGTACACAAGTGGTTTTTAAGAATTGAAAAAATTTACAAACAAACGAATTTTGTTAAAAGTTTTGTATTCTAGATAATAAATTTGCTTTTATTGATTTTAAACAATTTTTAGGATTTGATAGATATTTGTTTTTATTTCTTGTTTTGGTTGTGGCGACAGCACAAATTACCTATTATACAGAGCAAGCAATAATTATAGGATTGTCAAGATTTGTGCATTTGTTAATTAATTAGTGCGAAATAAATGTACGCTTTATTTTGGATGTTTCGTCTCTCTTTTTCTGGCACTGCAACTTTCTTGCATTTTCTTTCACATAAATAATAGATTGATAAATTGCTCAGGTTGCTGTTTCCCGCATATAACTTGGAATTCCAATTGTAATATGGTATGATATGATCAGAAGTTTTTAAACAAAGGAATATAAACAGTCTACCACTACAATTGGGACAATTTATAACTCGCAAGTACTTTTATGGTACTTATACAGGGTGTCCCCTAATTTGTGCACAATATTTTGGGAAACGATTCTTGGGTATATTCTAAGAAAAAAATCGTTCAACAGTAAGGGCCTATCTCTATCCAATCATTTATCGGGGATTTAAGAAAAAGCATACTTTGGTGTACCCATGTTAACGGAAATGGCTTTGTTACTACTAATGGTAGAAACTTCGTTTAAAACTTGATTTTTAGAAAAAATACTAGCCTTTGTAAGTGCGTTTAAATAAAGTTGATATCTTATTTGAGTCTTTAAAAATCCAACTTCAATGCCTTCAAGTTTTCTTGCCCATGCTAATTTTTGCTAATAAAATAAAACTGATCAAAAACTATACAAAATCATTTTTTATTAATAGCTTTTGAGGGTTAAAGCAAAAAAAAAACCCTTTTTTAAAACTTAGCATGCAGCAGGTTTTCCAAACAATCATAAAATCTATGGGTTTTTCCGCAAACTTGATAGTGATTTTTATTTTTATTATTGTTAAGTTCATAAGAAAAAAGTAATAAAACGTTATATTTATTACACATTTACTGGAGAAAATTAACCTCAAAAATTAGCATTGGCAAGAAAACTGGAACAGGCATAAAAGTTGGATATCTTAATACTCAAATAAGATATCAACTTTATTTGAGCGCAGCTACAAAGGCTAGTATTTTTTCTATAAATAAAGTCCTAAACAAAGTAAGCTTTTTCTTAAAACCCCGATAAATGATTAGAGATAGACTCTTACTGTAGAACGATTTTTTTTAGAATATATTATATTAGAACATTAAAATCATTCCCAAATGATTGTGCATGAATTAGGAGACACCCTGTATAGACTATCTGAAATAGCCGGCCTTCCACACCCAACTGACCACCCACTTACTCACTCCATCCAACTGGACGCTCATTCAGTGACCTCCATTGACCCCCACACTGACCTCCAACTCTCGCAAAAAAATTCAAGACTTCGGGTCAAAGACCTTGTACAATGGTGACAATTATGGACAATGGAACGCACGCGCACAGAACCTTCTCTATAGAAAGCCCAACTGTTCCGATCATACACAGATACATGCTTAGAGATATCCCAAACTTTTTTGTATTAGTTATCAACTAAAGAGCAAAATCCATATTCTGTTTCCCACCACATCTTACGTTTCTCGCTCTTTGCGACTGCTTATTTTTTGTATACTGTATTCACATCCCACAAACACAAACGCGTTTGGGATTGGTTTACAGCATTAGTATGCATACAGTTGGGCTTTCTATAGAGGAGGTTTTGCACGCGCATAACTTGATTTTGTTCTTCTGTTAGGAGCAGTGCTGCTGTTAACATTTTTTGAACGGAGTATATTACAGGTTCTTGGGACTATATTGAATTACACGATAAAATATTTATACAAAAAAAGTTCCAATAGAAAAACAAAAAAATAATGATGTGGCCACCATACTACTTTCTTTTACTGACGAGTCTGGAATCTTTAGTAAATGTATAATATATTTTTTTTTTGTAATTTTTTTTTGCATTTTCTCATAGTAGTTTACTACTACGAATACCACTTCCGTTTGGCCGATTTCCGCCAAAATCAACTGGGCCCTCCCAATTTATGTAAAAAGCTTAAATATGAATTTTCGTCTCAATCAATTCAGCCGTCTGGGCTGTAGAGTGGACACAGAGCCACAGACACACAGACAGACAGAGTTTTTTTTTTGTTGCTTTTTCTGACTCAGGAGATACGGTAATGGGTAAATCTGCAAAAATCCCGAGTTCGAAAATTTTCATGATTACTATACTTACTTTTACTACTAGTAAGAGAAAGTAAAAGGCTTTTATATTACAAATATATTTTTAAATTGATTTTTATTATTGTTTCGTTCATAAGAAAAAACGTTATATTTATTACACATTTACTGGAAAAAAATTGACCTCAAAGTCAAAAAGTGCACAAAAAAATATAGGATCGTTTCGATTTTTCATTAATTGATAAAATTAGTATAAAGTACTAGCTTTTGGTAGTATAGTAGTACGACCGATGAAAGAGCAGTATATTACTGATTGAAGTACTTACAGCAGCACTGGTCCCGAGCATGTGATTAGTTTGCAAAAAGCTGTTTGACATTTAAAGAATTCTCGGCTTGCCTAGTCACGAGTAGGTGGGATGTGCGTCGGGTTGGGGAAAAAACGAACCGTTTCGCAAAAAGCGACAATTTTTGTAGTTGTGTAGTGTAGTTACAATACGCCAAAGAAAGAAAACAACAATAAAATTATACGCTATAGACTTCGTACGTATACGAACTCACTTTTCGCTCGCTTTTTGCGACCAAAATCGGCCATAAAAATTAAAATTTTTATATAGATTCTTTAAAAGCCAAAAATATACTGAATTCCACTATAAATGCTGAAGTAAGAAAACAATTACAATGCACTGCAACCCAACAACAAAACAGCACCAATCGTAAAGCAAGCAGCGCTGCACACAGCGCACAACGAACATAGAACACAGTCATTATAGTATGAAATCATCTGATGCTGAGAAAAATAAGTTGTATGGGAGCCCCCCGACCCCACGGCCCGATCACTCTCAAAGTTATCACCCAAAATATGTGTGCAAAATTTCAATAAAATCGGACTTTGGGAAGTGGGTTAAAAATTTATCACAAGATCTGACCAGCCAGCCAGTCTGCCAGCCACGGGGCACGCGAAGTTAATATAGAGAATTTAAAAAATAGTTAAAGAATTATCATAACATCATTTGTTATTTTATAATAAACTATTTCTTTATCATTTAAAAAATTATAGGTTGGTACTGCGAAAATACCTAAAATGGAAATGGTATAATGACAGCTGACACAGTGGAACTCGTCCAACCAAACATTCGACATTTTCAATGGATCTATTCTTTTATTCAACCCGAGCGAGCAGTGTACGTCAAAAATTTACACTGTGTTTTTTATTCACCCGGGCTAATTTTTATCTGTACTCTGTGTTTTTTATTGTGAACCGAGCACGACACGGTGTATACACAGTGTACTCCGGTTAACTTTACTCGCTCGGTTGAATAAAAGAATAGACCCAATGTCGTCATAGAAGCGTGCAACAACTGATAACGCGTTGGTTCCATTTGGAGCTTAAATAGTTCTAAGGGAAAAACAATTTATTTGTTTGGTAAATTATAAAATTTTAGGCGATATATACATTTCGCAAGATAGAAGAACGAATGTGGAACATATGTAATTGTATATGGAAAAACACACTTTTTCGGTACGCCTGGATCGTAAGATAATATGTGTTCTAAATATAGATGGTGGTAGTGCGATAGATGTGCTTCAGACCACCAATAATTCCAATTGACCATTTTTAATCAATTGAAGGATGATATGATAACTCCATACAGAATGTCTTAGGATACTATTTTTTACTGATGAAAACACTTCACCTTTTAATAAAATATCATTCACCATGCACGTTGTTGCCCACATCAGCACATTTTTTCAATCATGCATTTCCTTCGAATCCTTCATTTGCACTATTTACATTTACAATCACATTTTCTTAAAAGACAATAACACATAACAGTTATTCGTCAATTTCAGAGTTAGCCGTTTTACTTTGTGCTTACCTTGCAAATAGCTTCAAATAATGCTTAAATATTTGTCTATCAATTTTGTTCACATTTATTGTCGCAATAATTGTAGATCGTAGACGCATAATGCTTGAATAACATTTGTGCCGTGCGAGAAAAAATTAACAGGAAGGCTGTTAAATTAAAATTTGTGGTTAGCCAGTCGAGAGAAGTAGTATATTTTTCTATGTTGCCATAATGCTATAGATAAAATTTCCTATGTTACTATAAAATAACTACAACATTATCCTAGTATTAATCAACTCTGGCTAACTACAATTTCAATTTAACTGTAGTCGTCCTGCTCATTTTTTCTCACACGGCCCAAATGTAAATCAAGCATAAGTATAGATTTATATATACTATACATGACATAAATGAAAAAAAGAGTAGGATGGATGTTAAATTCAAATTGTGGTTAGCCAGATTTTGATGTGCATGTTCAATTGTTTCAATGTCACAAAAACCGTCATTGATTTAGTTTTCGGTGACTTTTGTAGGTATAATTTTTACATGAAATATGTGTGAGTATACTTTGTTAATTTTTAATAATTATTATGTTATAAATATTAATAATGTTTAATCCTTTATATTTTATTTTAAATAAACAATATTTCATCTGTTATTTATATGTGTAAGCTTCTGAAATTGAGTGTGTATCTGTGTGTTGAAAACTGCAGCAAATGTCATAACTTATTTCATCAGAATATCAAGTTTTCAGTGACAATATTTTGTACTAATAACAAAATGTCACGAAAAATTGTCATTTCATCACCCCCTGGTACTATTTGACTAAAAATTTTTTTTTTGAATCGATGAAAAAGCAATTATTTAAACAATCACACGCGCAATAATTAAAAGTTTAATATTTACCATAGAATTATTATTTAAATTGTGATAATAAAGATTTTTGTTATTAGAAAATATTAATACGCAAAACAGAAAACTCGGATTCCGCGAGCGATTAGGTGTGGTCGTGGCTCGAAGTTGTGCTGTGTTTGCAGCAAATTTTTATCTTTTTTTTAGAAAAAGTTTTTCAATGTGCAATTGATAATGGCGGATGGCAGTCGATCACCTCTATTGGTGCCAAAGGTGCCCCCTGTTAAGCAATCTTCTCTGGAAAAAATTAATCTTCCGTCTCATTTATTGAGTGAGGCAGAAAAAAGAAAAATAATTAAGGCAGTCACTATCGATTGGAATCTTGATGACGTTGACCCGTCTAACCCCGGCAGCGATAATGATATATATTTGGAAAATGTGAAGGATACTGATTCTATAACCACCTCCGCTGGTGTTAGTGCAGCAAATATCAATAAATGCAGTCAGAGTCTGCCTCTTAGTAACTGTGTCATAATTGGGCACGCCCATAATAACTCAAAGGTTGCTGGACAAATTAACTTCCAGCCTGGCACTGAAGGTGTTCTTCACAACCAACTCTCTAATGACGCTAACAAGTTTTTGGCGGTTACGGCCCGAAAAAGACGTCAGTACGCACCGATCGTGGTGTCAAAAAGGGTGGCAAGGGAAGGCGTCAACACTCAAAACCGTTTTCATCCTTTGGCTGAGATTAATGATGAAATCATCTCGTCGGGAAACACCCCAGCGAGTTCAAGTGGTATAAACTCTAACCGCAATTCAAGTGGCAACCCTGGAAGCTCTCGCAACATTTTAAGAAATAGCAACAACGGCAGTCTCATTAATGACAACGAAAATCCAGCCTTCAATTCTGAGCCTTGGTGTCCTCCCATCTTTACAACAGGAGTCTCTGCTAAAACCATTATGGATTTTTTAAGTAAGACTAACAAAAATTTAAAGAATGTAAAATTTATTGCTAATGCCTTTGGGAAGTTAAAAATATTTGTAAAGGAAGTTGAATTACACAGCCTCTTTGTAAGAAAATTTAAGGAACTTGGCATTGCTGCCTACTCCTTCACCCCTAAACAATTAAAAAAATATAATACTATTCTTAAGGGTATTTCTAGCGATTTTTCGCCTGCTGAAATTCAAAATGAAATCTTAAAGTTGGACCCCTCGTTAAAGGTCACTGTTAAAAATTTTGAGACCAAATGGTCTAAATTAAATGACATTCCACTTGACCTATTTCTTTGTACTACGGAGGATAGGGAAAGTTTCATGAAACTTAAACAATTTAAATCTCTTCTAAGACATAGAATTACTTGGGATTCCATTAAAAACTCTGATACTAAACAGTGCTACCGATGCCAAAGATTTGGCCACATGGCTTCCTATTGTTGTTTTGCTATAAGGTGTGTAAAATGCCTTAAAGATCATGACATTGGAGCTTGTGAAATTAACCAAAAAACAGAAACGTCAGTCGCATCTTGTGTCAATTGCCAATCGGAGGGTCACCCTGCGAGCTTCAGAGGCTGCCCAAACAGAGTTGCGTTTCTCAAAAAAAAAAAAAAAGCTTTAGCTGAAGCTAAAAATAACAAACCCATTCTCCAGGGTCCAATTATAAACTTGGCTAACAGTTACCAAGAAAATGTCATGTCTTTTGCGGACATAGTGAGAGGCCACAAAAAAAATCCTAACATTCAAGAAAGTTCCTCTTTCCCTCCTGAACTCCCAAAAAATGATATGTCAGATTTTATGAATGAATCTAATAGACTATTTGGCTTGCCGATAACCAGCCTAATTTCTAAAATCAGAGGCTTCTGGCCTAATTATAAAAAAATGGATGAATCTCAAAAACCAGGTGCATACCTGTGCTTTATTGCATCTCTTTCCCCCTCCTCACCATGAATATCAACGTTATCAGCTCTAACGTTAACTCGCTCTCCAAAGAAAAACAAATAGAAATTGACCTTTTATTAAAAGATACTTCCCCAACTGCAATCTTATTGCAAGAAACTTGCCTTTCAAAAAACCTTAGGAAATGCTGTTTTAATAACAAATATGACTTTATTAGAAATAATGAGGGCCGAGGAACAGGAATTATCCTGCAGAATTCCGTTCGGTTTGAACAAAAACATTTTTCCAATAATCTAATATCAGCAACTATAGCATCAATTCCATTAAACTCACAACATACTGCTAGTTCGTTAGCACTCGTCTCAATTTACGTTCCCTGTAATGCTGGTCTCTTGTTGCCTTCTGCACTTGACAACCTACTTGTTTCTTTACAGTCTTTTGACTACATCATAATTGGTGGAGATTTTAACTCTAGACATCCCCTTTGGGGTGACTCAGTTACAAATCAAAATGGCTCTATATTAACCTCTTGGTTCCAAGACAATCATTTTCTTGACCTGGATATTGTAGCGGCTCAAGGCCCAACTCGCCCTAGCTCAGGCTCTCATATCGATTTTTTTATTATTTCCTCTAACCTCAGATGCGACAACAACATTGCATGTTTAACTTTAGATTTAATTTCGGATCACTTTTCTGTCTTCATGAATATCCAATTAACACAAAATTTTACACTTCCAGTCTTTCCTCAGTTTTCTGCTAACTTTAAAAACACCAATTGGTCTGCTTTCAATCGTTCACTTTGCAATAATCTTTCAAACATAGAAATTCCTACGACCAGAAATTTGTCAAACTCAGAAATAGATAGCTTTATCGAAGCAATTACTGTAGCAATATCCACTTGTATGGATATTCACAGCAAAAAATCTTCCTTGCGGAAAAACTGGTTTAACATAACAGAAACAACTTCAAATTTATTAAAAACTCGAAAAATATGGAGACGAAAACTAAAAAGAATTTTCCACTTCTTTGGGGATCGCATTAACCAGCCTTATACTGAGTTATCCGCTCACATTAACTGCCTTAGTAAAATCATTAAAGATAAGATCCGGTTAGAACTAAACGAAGAATTCAGAAAGAAATTAAGCAGCCTAAAACCTTCCTCAAATGTCTTCAAAGTGATCGATCAAATCACGGGACGAAAAAGGAACTCGAACTCAATAAATGAGGTCTTATCATATGGTGACAGAAACTTCATCTCCTCTTCTGAAAAAGCTGAAGCGTTTGGATCCTTTTACTCTGATTTGTACTCTCTAAAAATTCCACTCACCTATCCCGAATCCTCTCTAGAAGTTACAACTTTTTATAGCTCTTTCTCTGTATGGAATGAAAATCTTCAAATCTCTAATTTCTCATCCTCGAATAGATCTGATGACACTAATGATGAAAGTTTTACCTCCTCCAATAGTGTAGAGTCAATTATATCCTCACTTAACAATAAAAAATCTGCTGGTCCAGACAAAATCCCTAACTTCATCTTGCGCAAAGCAAAAGTTGTAATAGCCAAATTTCTAACTCCAATACTCAATAATTGCCTTAATAATTGCTACTTCCCTGTAAAATGGAAAAAAGCTAAACTTATACCAATTAAAAAAAACAACACCCTAAACACAATAGACAATTTTCGACCTATCTCTCTTCTATCCAACTTAGGTAAAATTCTTGAAAAAATAATTCTTTCCAAATTGCTTAATTTTTTTGAACAAACTAACCCTATACAAGATCAACAATTCGGTTTCAAACGTGGCCACTCTACAGAGCATGCTCTTCTTTACTTTCAGGATAAAATTTTAAACAACCTAAGAAATAAAAATTGTACTGTTGCTTGTGCCTTGGATTTAACCAAAGCATTTGATTCGGTCTGGCATATGGGCCTAATCTTTAAACTTAACGAGCTAAATCTACCGTCATTCCTTATTAAATTAATTCAAAACTTCCTCTCTAACCGCAGTCTTTCAGTTCTCTTTGAAAACGAAACTTCCTCCCCCATCACTATTAATGCAGGCGTCCCCCAAGGCTCAATCCTTGGCCCCCTCCTCTTTAACCTCTATCTGTATGACTTCCCAATTCACCATCTTAGTTCTGAAGCCATACTATATGCTGATGACACCATTCTTTTAAGTCCCAATGAGAGACCGCATGAAGCCCTAAATTCAATAATATCGCATCTAAACGTTGTAATTCCTTATTATGAAAAATGGGGAATTTCCTTGAATTTAAATAAATGCGAGTTAATCTGCTTCCGCAATGCCTCTGGCAGAGGTCATCACCTTGCAGTACGAGAGAGTCGTTCTCTGAATCTTTCCATCTTGGGCAACCAAATCCCTTTAAAAAAATCAATTAAATATCTAGGTATCAATTTACATGAAAGACTCAAAATGAATCCGCATACAAGGAAAGCCTTGAACAACAGCAGAGCCGCTGCTGCGAAGCTTAAAATTTTACTTAATTCGAAACATGTTGAAAGTAGAACTAAGCTCCTTATGTATAAAACGCTAATCCGGCCCCTTATGGCCTATGGTTTCCTTATCTGGTTCCAAATCACTCCTAATGTCGCACTTGAACTTCTTAGATTTGAACGGTATATTATTAGGAAGTGCATAAATAAAAGACGTAGAGCATCTGGAAAATGGTACAGCAATAAGTTAATCTATGAAGACTCAGGTATATCCCCTTTGTTTGACTATCTGATTTTCCTTGCCAACAGAAGAATATCTGCACTACAAGATCATGACAACCCTATCCTCCGTAACATATATACTAATAATATTAACTGGTCCATTAATGATAGGTACTACATGTCGCCAATCAGTATCTCCAATGTGGGCTCCAATGTCTTTTTTCAAAACCCCGATAGTGACCGCTTGTTTACTTCCTCTTTTTACAAAAAACAACTACCTAACACCTACAGAGGCTAAGCAATTCATTTTCTAAATAATAAAAAATATACAAAAACAAATTGAGACTGACAAAATAACATATGTACAAATGTACAAATAAAAATTTTAAAGAAATGTTATTGCATACAAGTACAAGTAACCTTGTTCCTAAATATTAATAAATTATCAATATAAGTTCCTTTACTAAATAGTCTTATGTAAAAATTCACACAGAACCTTGTAATGTGATGATTTTTAACAAAAAAGCAATGTATATAAATTGAATATAGTGCTATAGTTCATTTGGGTTCTCTACCATCATAATCGTTTACTGGCATCAGTAATTTGGATAGAGACACCTATAGGTGTTCCTATCTGTTGTTTTAATTTTTTCACCATCTTTATTATTTATTTCTATTTATTATTTATTTTATTATTTCTAGGTTAAGTTATATATTAGACATCGTCTTTTTGAGTGGACGTAATTTAAATAAAACGAAAAGACTCAGTCTTAAAAACATCAATGTACTCTAAAATAAAACTAAATTAATATCTAAGTTGTGTAGCCTGACCAATTCTAAGTCGGCAAAATATTCATAAGTAATCCTAAGTAACTATGTAAACATAGAATTTAAAAAAATTTATAAAAAACAAAATCTCAATAAAGTACATACATACATACATACTATTTGACTATGCATTCATATGATGAGGCAGATTACAAATGTCATGAATGTCAGCTTTCTTGTTCATTTAATTTTAATATTTTCCACAAGAGGTGCTTACTCTACTTTTACAATTATTAATAGGCACCCTGCTTCATGCTCATTTTAATGTCGTTTTTTTTTCATTAAAAGTCTGGCGCAGATTGAGTTTTTTGCTGTCAAGTTGTTCGTTTTCTCTATAAAAAAAAACAATCTACGGTAGATCGAAATTCTCCTCTTACATATCTGTATGTTTGGGGAGACTTACCGCTCTTTTCACTAACTATAACAACAACACATACCGCCCCCATCTGGAGGTCATTTTTAAGTGACACTAAATGGAATAATATCCAGTCCAGACAAAATACATACCTTCGCTTGCAACTGGGTACCACTCCATAACCAACCCTGATCATCTTCATGACAAAACGTCCATGCTCCAGGTGCGAAATTAAATAGGTTTATTTGTACTGCGAATGAGAATTTAATGTTTGGTGGGTTTCCTCTTGATCATGTTTCAGGCCTGGAGTTGCTACAACAATAACAACAACAACACAAGCAAGAAACAAGAAAACAATGTAAACAAAAGATTCTCGCTTTTCGCGTTCCATTTGCCGAGAATAAATCTAAGCTTCAGAGCGCAGATTTCCAAAACAAAAAAAAACGACTTAACATTAAAGTGTCAATACACTTGATATATTCCAAGAGGATGAAATGGAAACAACGCATTACGTGTGTAAAGAAAAAAGAAAGAACAGCTGCACTAAAAAGCCAACAGTAGCACAGCAATATTGCCATATATCAGTAATCAGTTTCAGTTGAGTATTGAATTTGCTTCGGAATTGATTAAAATTTAAGTGGAGTGGAGTTTGTTGGCTGGGATTCGCCCAGAGTTTATTGTAAACGGAGGAAAAGTATATGCAAATTTCTGCAAAATTTTGGTGGTGACTATTAAAGTGAGTAAAAAGACATATTTTTTATTAATAATAATTGATACGTATGCGGTCATATACATAATTTTCTCTGTTAATAAATACAAAATCTTCAAATAAGCGACAATTTCAGTATACACTCGAAAGTTTATCTTCTTGGAAAACGCCGGTATGGAAAACAAAAAAAGAAAACTGTGTGGGTATCCGTTCGAAAATTGTTGGCTGATGGAATATATCTCTTAGTTACGTTCAATGAAGGTCTATAGTGGAATTAGTGAATTTTTTTTGTTCAGATAAAATTATCTACTGACCTCCTGCTGTGAGTCACGGTGACGGTGACACTACAAAGTTTTCTTTTCGCAAACATTATTTTTAGAAATGAAGCTCTGTGTTTGTCAATAATATTGTATATTGTCTGTCTGTATATTATTTATAGTAGAAATATGAAAACGCATACTTTTGCTGCTATTGTGAAGTGAAACATATGTACGAGTATATATCGATTTTGTTTTTCGATTTTTTCAAACTTATTTTACCTTTAACCTTAAACTTCCTAGATGGTAGCTTTCTTAACATGCATACATATATCTCATTCAATAAAACAGAAAACGTCGAGTTCAATATACTCTTCCCCATTCTCTCTTTGACATTTCAATCAATTTAACTTCTCAGCTCTCCTCACTGTATTTATAATAACTGCCATTTCAATATCATTATCAGCTCTGATTGGATACTCGTATCTATATCAAGATAGTTAAGGAAAATGAATCTTTGCAGACAGAGACAAGAGGAGCATTACAATGAGACATATGGGTATAGACGGTTGGATGGAGTTGAAAATCACCAGAATTTATTATTGCCACATGTTACTAGAGCGAATGCACTCGGCTACGCCTTGCAATTTTCATGTTCATTGTGTTCGTACATGCGTTCACACATAATATACTTATTGAGTACATTACATAGAAGCAATGATATCGACTTACATACGGTCACAACTTGAAACAAGATGCACATGCACAGTGAACTCTCACTGCGCCCAGTTCTATTCTTCTCACTCCAGTTGGTACTGGTGCCGCCGGTGTTGCTGGGTTTTCTACATTACGGCCATGCTGCATGTAGCAGATGCAGCCACTCAACACAATCCAATGCGATTTAAGTTTCTAGAATGACACATCCATTCAATTTACAATTATTGCACTTCTTTTTAACTCTTTTTTTTCATGAGCTTGAAATTTATATATTTGCTATTACAAACAAATACAAAGAATTTGTTTATTTTATTAATACTATCACCGGTACGATTAGATTGCAAACCCCGGTTTTAGATCAAAGAAATGGTTAAATACACTACGGTTCAGTAGATTAGAGGCAGGCAATTTCGAGAATTAAAAATCACCTTTCACCCGCAGTGAGAGGAAAAAATGGTACAGGAAACAGAAAAAGCAGTGGTTCAAGAGAACAAGCTAGTAGTTTTATGAAACTTTAACTGAATGAGTCAGAAAGGCATGCATTTGACATTCGCTTACCAGAGATTTTTGACTACGTTGTTTAGGAATACCACACCGGGTGACCACCGTATCGTGTCGCTCGTGTATCGTTATTCAGAATAAAATATTAGTCCAATTACAAAAAATCTGAACAAGGTTGATAAAAGGCCGCTATCATAAGGGATATTTCTTACGTGGTGAATTTTAATCTGCGAACCCATATCGGCCCTATGAGTGCGTTACAGTGGTGAACAGCTGTTTTTAGGGTACAAGGGACGTACCAGCTTGACGCAATAGGCGCGTTCAAGATAGCTGAGGGCTCAGATATTTTCTCTTTCTCCTCAGTGAAAATGAAAAGGACTGCATTCAGTCGAACAACATTCTCCGCTATCTGTCAGCTCAGCAAAAAAATTTAAAAGTCAAGTGACAATGTTAAGTGAGAGAGCGATCCAAAATAATTTTGTCTCGGAAAATTGGAGAAAATTCTCCGATTCCTTAGTAAGCAATCGTGTTCGAGCTACTGAGGACACGGAGTATACAGAGACCTCCGCATCTCGAAAGCGCCTAAGGCTCTGGTTTTCAGTGGGCCGGAGATCAGTTGGAGTGACGTCAGTGGTCAGGTGTTAACTTAAGTGGGGGTCAGTGGAATGGGGCAGCCGGGAAACGCCGGATATTTCCGCTAGTATGGTATACAAATATGGTGGTTCTGTGACTCCTTGCCGTTCTTCCAAGATAAACAACGTCGGAGACCACGTCAACCAAGGCGAGAGGGTTGTGTTGGAGCTAGTTGCCTGCTACAGGGACACAGGGAGAAATCAAGTTGTCAAGTTGGAAACTGACTGCTGTAGGCAGAGGAAAAAAAACAAACCAATAGATATGTGCACACCTAATTCAAACCTTCCAGAACTAAGGAAGTCATATCTAATTCTGGTTTTCGCCATGCACATGCAGCTTTGTTAGGACGACTGAGGAACAAGCCAGAAATAATAATGTATAATAATAAAAAAAAGGGCGGCGTGGACACGTTTTTGTCCCAGTACCCAGTACTCCGCAAAACAAAACAGGAAAACAAACAACTCGGTTTTGCCAGTAAGTCCGTAAAAAGGCAGTTCATAGAAAATTTGAGAGAGGAGCTCTTCCGTTATCTGATATTGGAAAGATCCAAAATTTTAACATTACTGGAAGATTAACATATCAGGACAGCAATAGAATGCATTTGAGGAAACATAAAACATTTACTTTGATTACAATTTTCTGTAATTGGCAGCAGTTCATAACAAGTACAATAAATGGAATCTTAATAGTGGTCACCTGGCATCTTGGTAGACAAACGGAATAAAAGACAAAATTAAAAAAAAATAATAAGGGGCACGCAAAAAATGTTTCTTTTTAAATTTTCTTAAAAATATATCGAAAATTTGTTCAGAGAGATTAAAGTATTTTTATATTGGATGAAAACTCGCTAAGTTATAAAGTAATAAAGATCGATTTGGTCACCCGGGTGGGTATTGGTAATTAGATTGGTTCATAAGATTAGAAGCAGTCAAATTACAGTCGTGGTTTGTGAAGTGGTTTATTTTTTTGCACGAAAAGTAAATGTTTGCCTTATTTATTAAAGAATGGTTAAAAAATTACATTGTCAGATAAAGCAGAAATGGATGTTTACCATTCGGAAGGCATGCTATTTCTTGCAAGATCAGTCGGAGTGATCATGCTGTTGGGAATTGTTTAAAGGATCCGAAAGTGTACGGGAAAAATTACAAAGGAATTGTTTCCACGGCCCTTACAGGAACGAAAAAACGAAAAGTTGTCAGACTAGCTTTCAATTCAGCGGTTTAGGCAGCTAAAATTAGAGAAGCAGCTGGTGCTAATGCATGTAAATCTACCGTTCGTGGTGTGATTCATAGTACCAAATACCTTAAACGACTAATGCTAGAGAAAAAAACCACCACTTAATGTTTCGCGAAAGATTTAACCCCTAGAATTCGCGAAAGACCACATGACCTGGGCTGTGCAACAAGGAGCAAGTTTGAATAACTGGAAAAGGTAGTCTTTTCTCTATAACTTTTGCTTCCACGATAAAAGAAAAGAGGAAAACTTTTTAAACCGCCATCATAGCAGAGCAGGGAGCGTAATTGTTTGGGCTGCAATATCTTTGTGTGGCACCATCGATTTGTGGTACAAAGCTTAAAAATGACAGGAAATAGCTACAACGCGGTGCTTTAATCACCTTTTCCAAAAATCCACGATATTTCAACACGACAACGCTATACACATCGTACACGTTCCTCGCCAGTGAAAATATTGAACTTCTACCAAGGCTACCGTATTCGCCAGACCTTAGCACTATAGAAAATGTCTGGGGGGGCTGGCTCACACGGAAAGTGTACGAAGGTTTAAAACAATACCATGACAAGAAAGCGCTGATCGATGCCGTTTAAGTTGCCTTGAATGAAATTTAACTCCATTACTTGGCATTACATTATGACATTACTTAAAATTTTTTTTGAGGTTTTCTTGAAGAAAGGTGGTTCTACTCATTATTAAAAATTATATCTGGAGTATGAATTTAAAACAAATGATTATTTGATTAAAAATAATTTTTTAATTTGAAACGTTTCTAAAACAGAAGAAGTATTAAATAATTTATCCTTGCCCCATACAGATTCCTAACCTCATACAGATATTCCTGATCATTTTAAATTGTTCATTTTTAATAGCTATGACAATATAATTGTAGGATTTAAAGTGAAAAACTTGGGGCACCATGCAATTGATAATTGATGCATGAGTAGTTGCATTCCCCAAACGTTTTTTATTTTAAATCTAGCAAATATATTTTCATATCTATTTATTTATTTTATTATCAGGACTATTTTTCATATAACTGGAGAACTATCAATTTTATCTCACAAAATGATGTGCTTCTAACCTAGTGAACCGCAGTGTAAATGGTTTTCATTTAAAAGCCTTAAATAGTCAATTCTCCTCTATTAGTCTATTGATTGGTCAAGTTTTATTTTATACTCGGTATATTCGTTATTTATATTTAAAGTATGGGTATATTCTTAAAATGTTGTTTTCTTTTCTTTAATCAAAACAACTTTGAACCGTTAGACAAATCGAATTCTTTATTCAGTCTCTCTATTTTTTTATTTGTCCATTTAAATGTGAAATCGTTTTTTATTGTAGCGATAAACACAAAAGTTACAATACAATAACTTTTGTGTGCGTTTCTTTATGATACTCGCAATAAATAAACAAAAATGTGTCATGATTTTTTCTCGAAATACACCAGCCAGTACGATAGCAACAGCAAATGTAGTTTTTTAGCTTTTTGTGCTGATCACTTCGACTTAGTCACCTGTTGGAATTCAATTTCATTGTTGCTTGAAGATGTGAGTCTCTTTAGTTAATGGAATCGGCTTCTTTTTTATGCACTTCTTCGGATTATGCACATCTTCGTATTTAGTTAGTGAGCACTATTTGTAATTTAATTGTTTATATATACAACTTCTACGTTCCTACAATGACCAAAAACGAACGAAGGAAAAAGCGAAAAACAAGTTATTTTTTGTTACATTTGTTTCTTTGTTGAGTGTATTTTATTACACAGGTGGTTGCAAAAGTATTCAGACTGTATTCAGGTAAATTTTCTTTGCATAAATTGATTAAATTTAATTTCTCTGAGCTATGAGTTATATTTGTTGTTACCTTAATGCTATTTAAATTTATACCACAGTATAAATCCACCACAGTGTGCCATTTCGTCACACAATCTAATAGCTTAACTAATGTGCAAAATGGTCGCACAAATCCAACGATGACGACGAGACTGATAATGGTTTTATTCTTAAATCGTAACATAAACAAATAAATCAAATTTGTGGAATTTGTTTAAAATTTGAAGAAAATCGAGCTAATTTTTAAAAAATTTACATGTGCCCCCTTAAGCCTCAGGGCCCGATCAATCAAAAAATCAAAAAAAATTTTTGCATGGACACCCATCGGGCCTCAGAACCCGATAACTTCAAATTTTCAAAAAACTTTGTCCATCAGTGATACACATGTGTTTTAAATTTCAAGAAAATCGAGCTTATTTTTAAAGAAGTACATGGTTACATGGGCACCCCTCGGGCCTTAATTTTTAAAAATTATATATGGGAACCCCTCGGCCTTGAAGCCCCAAATTTTAATAGACATTGTTGTCTCCGGAAATAGACATGTGTGCAAATTTCAATAAAATCGGGCTCTGGGAAGTGTGTTAAAAATTGATCGCAAGATTCCACAACAGACCGACAGAGAGACGTGCCACGGGCAAGCGAAGTTAATATGGAGAATTTAATTAACTGTCACGTCAAATCATCTAAAATATTAATTCTAGTCAATATTTAAAATGGGATTGATTCTCTCCTGCGTTCGCTTAAACGTCACCATCCGATTTACTGGCTTAAACGGCCTATACGAGTACACAGGTCAAAAACTTCAGTGGCTCAGAGATAAGCGAGGAAAAAGACCCGCCACACTAATTTAAACTTAAATCTCCCAAGTGCGGAGTGCGAAAACTGGAGAAGCATTTGCGTTCTTCCTGCAGCTGCAAAGGTAATAGCCCAAGTAGTACTTGAGCGAATTAAGGAACATCTGGGAAATACACTCTATGCCGAACAAGTAGGTTTCCGCACTGGATCCTCCTGTGTCGACCACATCAACACCCTGCGGATCATTATTGAACAGTGCGTTGAATTCCGGTCACCACTACACCTGCTGTTAATGGATTTTGAGAAGGCGAAGTGTAAACAGACAGTTTATATGTCTTGCCTTGCGTAGGAGGGGTATACCCGATAAACTAATAGCCATTATTAAAGCAACCTGTCAGAGGAATTCAAGATCCTAAGTGGGGTACGACAAGGTTGCACTCTATCGCCGATACTATCTTTGTTGGTGATTAACGATGTGCTTCGTGCAGCTTTATCTACTGGAAACGGAGGAATTCGTTGGAAACCCTCATCTCAACTCAAACATCTGGACTATGCCGACGACGTTTGTTTACTCTCACACAGGATTATGGAGCTGCACCAAATGACAACAAATGTGGACAGGGAGGCAAATGTTGTAGGTTTGAAGACCAAAATCATCCAACTCGGCACCAACTCAGTAACTCAAGTTAACATTGTATGACAACCGATAGAGAGAGTAGAGAGTTTCCAATATCTTGGGAGTATTTTCTCGACCGAAGGTGAAACAGAACAGGACATTGTCAACCCAATAGGCAAAGCAAAATCAGTGTTTGGAATGCTGTCCATGATATGGCGAAGCAATGCGATCAGCTTAAACACAAGCTACGACTGTTTCGTTCAAATGTTGAATCTGTGCTATTTTATGGGTGCCGCACTTGGAAGGTAATCGCTACTATCATAAAAAGATTACAAACGTTCGTAAATAGGTACATACGGAACATCTTAAGGGTTTTCAGGCATAAAGAACTCTCTAACGAATATCTTTATCAGACAACGAGTCAGGAACCAATAGGCATAACCATCAAACGACGGAAGTGGCAGTGGATTGGTCAAACAGGTCAAAAAAGGCCACAGTTACATAGCAAACTACGCAGTGCAATGGAATTCGTTATCTCAAGATAGTAGAAGAACGGGTCGTCCGAGAAATACATGGTGCAGAACAGTTAAGGAGTAGGCACGACAATTGGGGAAGAGTTGGAGAGAGCTGAAGTTCAATGCCAGGAACCGTACGCGATGGCGCGTAGGCGTAGTAGAGGCCCTAGTACCCACAATGGGGACATAAGTTAGTAAGTTACACTTTCATTCAGATCAAGCAGATGGTATTGAGGCTACAAATTGGTGAGACCAAAACCGCATATACGAACAGAATATGCAGAATACCCTAAATTGGTCTTTAAACTAAACAATAATCAATGTGTACGAAGTTCTTCAACTATATACGAGTAACGAATAAATTGTAGCAACCGATAACTGCATGGAAACAGTTCTACAGTATAATGTAATGTAGTACATATAAGACAATGGTCATACCAAAACCTACCAATAACCAAATGTTCTGTCAGTGGGAATTTGCAAAATGAAGAAAGAACTTCCAAGTAACACTTCACTAAGTGGGTTTAAAGTTATCGTTTTTTTTTTGTTTACACGAAAATTTCCATTTCACTGTTCTAATTTTATCTCATTCGCAACGTAAATGCTGGATTTATATCAACATTCAAATTTATTATCGGTCTCCCAAAATATTCTTATTAAACCAATTTCTGTGGGAAGTTGAACATAAAAGTATATATGCATATATGTATCATTCTAAATAAATACTAAAAAAAATATATTTTAACTAAGAAACTGTACAATTTAAGAAAATCGTGTGCGCACGTTCTTTAAAGCTTAGAAATATACTACGTTTGTGTTTATGTACTCGTATGTAGCTTCAAAAAAATTATTTTAGGAAAATATTTTTGAATTTTATCCATGCGATTAATGATTAAAGATGTTCTTTGTTTTATTTTGTCTTTTTGCGGCGGTGATGAGAAAATTGAACTCGGTATCAAAAATAATTTGTGTTGCGATTTTGCGTTATGATTTTGCGTTACACTTTTGAATTCTTCTGTCATTTCTCAAGCGATTTCTATGAAACCCGGTATGTAGGACTAAGATGCGACTATAAGACTTGTTCCTTTGGAAATTGCTGGATAGTGCTAATAGGGTCTGGAATTTTGTGGACCACGCATTTTCTAAAGCGATTCGTATGAAATTCGGTATGTAGGACTAAGATGCAACTATAACCCTTGTTGCTATGGAAATTCTGGGATCTGGCCAATAGGGTCTGGAATTTTGTGGACCAAGCCATTTCTCAAGCGATTCGTATGAAATTCTGTATGTAGGACTAAGTTGCGACTATAAGACTTGTTGCTATGGAAATTCTAGGATAGGGCCAAAAGGGTCTGGAATTTTGGACCACGCAATTTCTAAAGCGATTCGTATGAAATTCGGTATGTAGGACTAAGATGCAACTATAACCCTTGTTGCTATGGAAATTCTGGGATCTGGCCAATAGGGTCTGGATTTTTGTGGACCAAGCCATTTCTCATGCGACTCGTATGAAATTCGGTATTGGGGAATAAGATGCAACTATAACCCTTGTTGCTATGGAAATTCTGGGATCTGGCCAATAGGGTCTGGATTTTTGTGGACCAAGCCATTTCTCATGCAATTCGTATAAAATTCGGTATGTAGGACTAAGATGCAACTATCAGACTTGTTCCTATGGAAATTTTGGGACATGGTCATTTCATTAAGGTCTGGAATGTTGGGAACTAAGCCATTTCGCATTTCGATTTGTATTAAACTCGGTATGTAGTACTAAGATGCGACTATAAAACTTGTTCCTATGGAAATTCTGGGACATGGTCATTAAGGTCTAGAATTTTGGGAATTTTGCTTATCTCCGATGGACAACACTTTTTGTAAAAATGTTGGAGACACCGGGCCCCGGGGTCTTGAGGCCCCATACAAATGTTTTAAGAAAATTAACCCGATTTTCTTCAAATACATTTTTAACTTTATATACATGAGTATCTCCGATGGACAACACACTTTGTAAAAATTTTGGAGAGCCCTGGCCCCGGGATCTTAAGGCCCCATACAAATTTTTTAAAAAAATTTAACCCGATTTTCTTAAAATTTAAATACATGTGTATCTTGTAAAAATACATACATGTGTATCTTGTGAAAATTTTGGAGACTCCGGGCGCCGAGGTCGTAAGGCCCTATACAATTTTTAAAAAAAAATTAAACCGATCTTCTTTAAATATGTGTATTCATACATGTGTATCTCCGATGGACAACACTTTTTGTACAAATTTTGAAGGCCCCGGGCCCCATATAAATTTTATAAAAATTAGCCCTATTTTTTTTTCAAATTTTAAATACATGTGTATCTCCGATGGACAAAACTTTTTGTACAATTTTTGGAGCGATTGGGCCCGGAGGAGCGAGGTGTGCCCATATAAATCTTTTAAAAATTATCCCGATTTTCTTCATATTTTAAACACGTGTGTGTCTCCGATGCACGATGGATGGTCGATGGATGAACGAGCCCTGAGGCACGAGGGGTGCTCATAAAAATAATAATAAAATTGGCCCGATTTCTTCAAATTTTAAACACATGTGTATCTCCGGTGGACAATTATGTTTGTAAAATTTTTGAAGTTAACGGACCCTGAGGCCCGAGGGATACCCATACAATTTTTGGAGTGAACGGGCCCTGAGGCACGAGGGGTGCTCATAAAAAAAAAATATTAAAATTAGCCCGATTTCATCAAATTTTTGAGACAAAACGTTCTGTACAATTTTTGGAGTGAACGGGCCCTCAGGCGCAAGAAGTGCCCATAATTTTTTTTAAAAAATTACACCGACTTTCTTTATATTTTAAACATGTGTATCTCCGATGGACAAAACTTTCTGTAATATCCTAGTGTTAACGGGTCCTGAGGACCAAGGGGGTCCATACGAATTTTTTAAAAATCAAATCTTCCAATTTAAACACATGTGTAGCTCCAATGGACAAAACTTTTTGTAAAAGTGACCGGCCCCTGAGGGCATAAGGCCCATATACATTTTTTTTAAATTACCCCGATTTTATTCAAATTTTCAACACATGTGTATCTCCTATTGAAATTTGGATTTATAGAATTTTTTACACTTGTGTATCTCCGGAGACAACAGTTTTTGTAAACATTTTGAAGTAAAGCGGCTCTAATATTAATTTTGTTCCAAATTAACCCGGTTCAAACTTTGCACAAATATGTATCTTTTTTTTACATGTTTACATGAAAAATTAAAATTTTTTGGGTTGTTTTTTGTTCTCTCCGATTGACAACATTTTTTTGTAAAACTTTGGAAGTGATCGGGCCCCAGGATCGAAGGACTCCCATGTAATAAATATTTTTAAAAACTAACCCAATTTTATTCAAACGGCCGATTAGAGAATTAAAAAGAAAAACTTTAATTTTTATGGGCTTTTGTTATTTTGTTTCGTTTGTTTGTTAGTCCACGTCCATTTAGTTGTGGTTTAGTCTGCGGGTTTTTACTCAATCCATGTTTACTTGTAGTATGTTTATAAGTTTACAGACTACTTGTATCATGTTTGAACGTTTAGAGACCGCTTAGCAGCTAATCAAGTGCAGCATAAGCAATCAAAATCTATTCATATCACGTATATCACGTTTATATGTTATTGATATTTCCAACGAATGCGCCATATATGACGTAATATACCTACAAAAGACTTCTTCCGGCAACTACAATTTTTTCGTTTGCATTTAATCGTTGTCGCGCATCTACTCCGGTGGTATATATGATATACGAGTATCTCGATACATTCTAGAAAAGAAAACGCGCATAATAACATTTACATAAACAATAACTTTTTAAAAAAGTATCTTATTTATAGTATCTTGTAGGTGTGGTCTTTTTGGCATGGAATTTTTTTTTTTTGTGCAAAATTTTATTTTGAATTCTCGTTTTAAAAGTTTGTACAAGTAAATCATTTGAAAGTGTGTTTTTAAGAAGTAAATTGGTTTTCTAGTTGACACGTGCTGCTCCTGCCGAATGATTTGCTCACACAAATAAAACGCGCGGCAAACCCAACTGGCACAAATGCTAGCTATAGCACTATCCTTCCAAATGGCAATTATTTCATTCATATTCATTTGGGTTCAGTGATGAAAGAGTCCTTTTCATTGCATCCTGGCATGCCTGGCTGATTATGATTATTCTATTCTCTGAGTCTCTCGCTCGTATAGCGAGAGAACTGTGTGCTACAATGTTTTACGCATGTGTATCTCATTTGGACAGACATTTTCCCTCACAGCAGTGTCCATGTCCAGTTCGTCGTGCGGTTTGTCCTTCGTGACATTAGTTAGTTGTTACTCGTCGGTAGGGTGCGTGCTGCGTACGGCGAAGTTTGGATAAATTTCAATTTCCAGCAAAGGAAAATTTGTATTTTTCCCACTCTCACTTGAAGATTATTTCAACCGTCATATTTATCAGCAATTGAATCGGATAAATAGTAATAAAGTACAAGGGGCATTCACATTAACATTAACACGTTAAGCGGCGCAACACATAACAAACAATTTTCCAGTTTATCAAACAATCTTTTCTGTAGAGATGCTGCCGCCGCGGTGGCGGTGGTGATTTTTCCACCATATATGAAACATTGTTCGGTCGTCGTCGCATACGTTGTGGTGTGTAATATTATTGTACGTACGACGTGTGCCGCCACACGATGTTTTCTCCTCTGTGGCGCATATCCAGTGACAAAATAGAAATTTTAAATCAATCTTTTCTTGGTAAAATGAATACTAACAGCCGGTCGGGTTTTTAAGTTTTCTCCGCCAGCTCATTGTTTACTATAAGCTCTCAATGTGCATCAACATTCATTATAATAAGGATTAGTTGACATCAAATAAATAATTTCAATTCGGATCTCTAACTGTGTTAAAACGTAAAACAAAGACCTAATAACGAAAATGAGAAAATAAAAAAATAAAAATTTACATGGGGTGTGTTTTTCATTTGTGTATTCTTCCCGGTAGCTTGCGAGCAAGCTCTTGTTGTGACCTAGTTTTTGCGTAAGAGATAAAGTTACAAAAAAAAAATAATCATCAGCCAGTTTGGAGGATCCTCTCTCGGTACTGTTGCTCCTCAGTGGCCCAAACTTGACTGACTAATTAAACTCTATAGTGCATTTGGAAAAAAACTAATACTAGATTCGGCTATACATTCAAATGGCAAATACGCAATTATTTTTACCTTTAAGTTTTCCTCGAACATTACGCCTTCGTCCTTTGGTATGCTGTTCAATTTAAAATGTCTCTGTGTGAATGTTTCCCCAGTGCACACAGAAATTACATATTGCCGAGCTTGAAAAGTGGCAAGCATCCCTCCTCAGATAACGACATAGATGGACATAATCCATCGTGAATCTCTCAATGCAATTCAAAGAAAGTGCAGTTTTGCTGTTTGCTTGTTTGCATCGAGCTGAGCTGTGCAATGACATGATTTTGATCAATTATTCATGAGGTTTTTGACCTTTGTCATGTGAGAAATGAGCGAAAGAAATTTCTCGATTGCTCCTCGCCTTTTCAATGTCTTCTTAAAGGATTGATTGAGTGTTTGCTTCAGCTATTTAGTGTCCTTACATAAAAGAACATATGAAAATGTATGCAGCCCCTCATAGTAGAAGACCGTTTGTCCGTTGTGTCAACAACATGGTCTCTATGATGAGGGAGTGTCACTTGTCTTTCGCTCAAAGCTATCAGCATACAACTATAAGTAGTTCTTCCAATTAATTAAAAAGGAAACCTAATACATACTGGTCGACCGTATTAATTTATTTTAATCACGCAAACATAAGCGACAATAAGTTAGTAGTAAAAATTGTGGGTCTTTTTTTTGTTTTTTTTTTATAAACACGAAACGTTAAAAAACAACAAAAATATCATTTCGTTTTGCCAATGTGAATGTTTTGCCATAATTTTTCTTCTATTTTCAAATACTCAAGGTCAATTTTGATATTAATAGATGTGCTATAATTAAAAAAAAGAAACAAAACAAACATATATTTATACTTTAATTTACAAAAACGAGCGTCACGGGTTAAAAAAAAAACCCCACAACACAATAAACCAAAATGTTTGCGTGCTGTCGCTGTGCAAATCCTAAAAAGGATGCCAGTGGAAAATCGTCGAAAAAGGACAAACAAAAGAAAAGTGAAATTAATCAAGAACAGGAACAACAACAAGATAATCAAGATCAAGATAACAAAAATGTGAACGAGGACGATGTTGTCGTTATTCCTGCCATACAATCAGAGAATGGCATAACCTCTAACAACAGCAGCACCGATATGTTATCATTAGCTTTGACTGAGCAGCGACATGCCAAAGTCAATGTTAAAAGTGAAAAAGATGAAATAAATCATCATCAACAAAAATGTATTAAAGACGACGACGAAATGAGCAAAAATGAGGAAACTCCTCCTCCTCCTCCTCCTCAGCAGCCATTAATAAAAAAGGTGTCTTCGTCGTCGTCCAAATTGGAATCGGCACCAGTGTTAGAAACAACGCCTTCCACCGCCGCAGCAGAAATCGCCAATGTCACAGAAAATTTGGATTTAGAAAAAGTCGCAACAACAATTATTGGTATTTATTGTTTGTAATTTGTTATTCATTTTTAATTTTTATTCAACATTTTAATTTTTAATCAAAATTTGAATGCTTATTTAATATTTTAATTTATCTACTTCTTTTTGGTTAATATTTTGCTGTTTCTGGCTCCTATTTATTTATTTTTTTTGTTTTTTTTATAAAAGAGAGAGAGAGGCTAATTCTTAGACTATCTCTAAAAGTGGATATCAGTCAAGAAATACTCGGGAGGCATCTTCAATCAAGAAGTTATTAGACAGCTTTTTTTATACAGAGGCCGGCGATCGAAGTGTTTTTAAATCAAAAGGCTGTAATTTCGTAATTTATGAATATTTTTATTCAAATTTTTAAGAGAATGTTAAAAACATTTCAAATTTTATGTAAAACACGCTACAGCTCGATATATCCGCTTTTGGTGGGGATGATAGCTTCGAGTTTCCTGTTGGTTTGTTGGTGCATTTTCTTCGAGGAGCTGTCTTCAATGCGTGCACACTTTCGTATCTTTCATATTGTATCTAGATCTGGTCTTTATTCCAGTTTTACAGAGAGAAGTAAACGTGGTGTTCATACCCTAAGCTCGCATTTTAGTCCAAAGGATCACAGGTAAATCAGTCTTTCATCATTTCTGCTAAAGACACTGTAAAGACTGATCGATATCTACATACGCACACGGATTCACAAAAAACTCCTGTCTACAGATAAGCACGCGTATTGTAAGGGCAATTCTGTAGAAACAGCTCTGCGTCTGCACACACTGGTACGTTCTATTGAACATTCCTTCACCACAAGGAGTACACAATGGTGGTATTCCATTGAAGGCGCTTTTAACAACGTCAACACATCTGCGATTACGGATTACGGGGTGAACGACGAACGTTTGGCGAATTGATTAATATTCTGCTCACAAGTAGGGTTATTAATTAAAATTTGGGCGTTTCGTCTGCCAGAAGATCTGTCTGCAGAGGAACCCCACAAGGTGGAGTCCTGCCCCTCCCCTTCTATGGAACTTAGGGGTAAATGAGCTGCTGGTATGCCTGAGAGGTGAGGGAAGTAGAGTCTTTGCTTATGCGGATAACATTGCTATTGCCTTCTCATGAAAATACCCGAATACCTTAAAGAAACTCCGGCAAAATTCTCTCAACAAGCTAACTTGCTGGCCAGATCGGTAAGGGGTTAATCCTCCCAAAACTGAGCTTGTAATATTTACCAGGAAATATAAAGTTCCAGTTATTACCCCCTTCTTCTATAAAAGTTATAAGCTTAACATATTCTGAAAAAGCCAAGTATTTGGATGTTATTTTGGAGAGAAAGCTAAGCTGGAAATCGAACATACAAGAAAGAGTTCGTAACGCCACAGTGGCACTTTTCTCATGCAAAAAAGCCATTGGTAGCAGATTGGGTCTTCAACCCCATATAACTCATTGGCTATATACAGGGGTAGTAAGACCTACTCTTCTATAGAGTGTGACTGTATGGTGGACTGCCTTAAATAAGAAAGTAAACCTTGACAAACTAAGCAAAGTCCAAAGATCTATATAGATATAATAGACTAGCTATGTATGAGCGGAGCACTTCGTACAACCCCCTCCGCCGCATTGGACATTCTGTTCGAACTTACACCACTCGACATTTTCAGCAGGCAAGTAGCTGCTAGTTCGGCTATTCGCCTTAATGCTATATCCCAGTGGACTAGAAATGAAATCGGTCACTCCTCTATCCTAAATTTAGTCAGGATCCCAGACAACATAGGTTATGCAATTCCGCAACTTTATTTTAACAAAAACTTCCAGGTCACCTTCCCCTCCAGATCATTCTTGAAAGAAGACGCTTTCCTGGAAGATGAACATTTTTCATTCATTCATTTTTACACAGACATGTTAAAAACTGATAACAGAGTCGGGGTTTTCTCAAAAAAGCTAAATCTTGTAGTGTTTTCCAGGCTGCAATAATGCGTTGTCTTGGCTTAAGAGAAACGTCCGCTAAGGATATCCGTATATTCCCGGATAGCCAAGCTGCACTGAAGCCCCTGGAATCAGTCTCTACAAATGTAATTCCAGCTCTTAACTGCCGATCTCTCGGTGGAGATGACGGAGTAGTTCAATATCCACCTGTGTTGGGTGCTGGGCACAGAGACGTTCCGGGAACTGCATGGCTGACGAACTCGCCTTGTATAAGCTGCTTGGATGAGGAGGAGGAGGACACCATTATTCATCTTCTCTGTAATTGTCTAGCCCTCTCCCAAAAAGGTAAGCTTCATATGGGAGCTTTTTTCTATAACAACACTAATGACCTGATCAACATAAACATAAGCTATAATTGGTTCAGCGAGTAGGTGGAAAATTTGTTGCCTGATCTGTGTGGTATCACAATGGACCATTGCAGGTCTAAGTGTGTCAGGTTTTCACTGGCAGCCACCGTAAACTAACCTAACTTTCATATCTTTTTGTCGACACCTTGGCCTCCAAAATGGACCACATGGATAAGTCCATTAAATTCAAGTCTAGTGAGTATTGAGGTCATTGTTGTGAAGAAATTAAATTTAGAACATGACTTTGTTAAAGTCGTTGTGTGAAACGAGCTTTATGTGATAATGCTCAGTCCTTTTGGAATGTTCATCGGTTGTTACTGAACTGTTTTAAGTTCCCAAGACAGCAAAGCATCATTTATACCTTTTCACCGGTAAATTTCTTGATTCAACTTGACGCCCCGATCGATAAAGACTAGCAGTCAACGACCATTATTTTAGTCCGCCCAATTGTTATTTCGAAACAATTTCAGTATTTTCAGTTTTGCCCAAATTTTCTTCAGCTAGATATTCACTTTTAAGCTACACTGCGACCTTAAAGAGGTCTAGTGTATCAAGAGCTTAGAAATATTCTAATGAAGAGTCTCTGTAATCGCCCTACCTCACTACGGGGCTAACAATTCTTTCTAAGAGAATTCTCGGATTCATACGAGTATGTAAGTGGTACGACTATCCGCCTTGTATAAGCTGCTTGGATGAGGAGGAGGAGGACACCATTATTCATCTTCTCTGTAATTGTCTAGCCCTCTCCCAAAAAGGTAAGCTTCATATGGGAGCTTTTTTCTATAACAACACTAATGACCTGATCAACATAAACATAAGCTATAATTGGTTCAGCGAGTAGGTGGAAAATTTGTTGCCTGATCTGTGTGGTATCACAATGGACCATTGCAGGTCTAAGTGTGTCAGGTTTTCACTGGCAGCCACCGTAAACTAACCTAACTTTCATATCTTTTTGTCGACACCTTGGCCTCCAAAATGGACCACATGGATAAGTCCATTAAATTCAAGTCTAGTGAGTATTGAGGTCATTGTTGTGAAGAAATTAAATTTAGAACATGACTTTGTTAAAGTCGTTGTGTGAAACGAGCTTTATGTGATAATGCTCAGTCCTTTTGGAATGTTCATCGGTTGTTACTGAACTGTTTTAAGTTCCCAAGACAGCAAAGCATCATTTATACCTTTTCACCGGTAAATTTCTTGATTCAACTTGACGCCCCGATCGATAAAGACTAGCAGTCAACGACCATTATTTTAGTCCGCCCAATTGTTATTTCGAAACAATTTCAGTATTTTCAGTTTTGCCCAAATTTTCTTCAGCTAGATATTCACTTTTAAGCTACACTGCGACCTTAAAGAGGTCTAGTGTATCAAGAGCTTAGAAATATTCTAATGAAGAGTCTCTGTAATCGCCCTACCTCACTACGGGGCTAACAATTCTTTCTAAGAGAATTCTCGGATTCATACGAGTATGTAAGTGGTACGACTATTGTCTTATACCAACATCCAGCATTTTTGATGTTATTTTTTGGGTAAAGCAATATTAAGTTTATTTTTTTGTGTTATTTCTGTCAAATTGTAAAGAATTCGCCAATAAATTGAAAGTCAAAATCTTTGATACCTAAAAAAGATGTTGATTTTATCCAGATTTTCAGTTTCTTGAAATATGTATTTCAATATTCATCAAACTTTGCTACACACCACTGAATTATGCAAACTTTATACACCTTTCAGTACAAACTCAAAGCGATTCGTATGAAAACAACCAAACTTCCATTTCTCCATACCGCAATAATGACAATGATCAAGAAATTGTCTGCTTTGTTGAATTAAATAACTTACAAACACCAGATGAGGATAACAATTTAAGATCGATCCAATTGAATGGTTGGGGCGATGGTGGTGCTGGCGATTATATTGATTTGCCACAAAAAAGTTGCCTATCACGTCACAATTCGACCAGAGGATCGATGAAGAAAAAAGTAAATATCAGTAACAATACAGAAATCATAGAAGCTTCACCCATCGCAGTTGATCCCCCGTCGATAGCCGATGATGATGATGTGTTCTCCGATTCGATACCACCGCCAAAGCGTGAGAGCATGTGTGCACCGTACATTGAAAAAGACGAAACAACATGCAGCCAAGGAAATTTCGGTCTTCCCGAATGGTTCAATGAAGAAAGGATTAATGATATGTAACGATAAATAGTACTTTATGCTCCTACCTTTCTTCGCCTTCCTCCCCCTTCCACATATTCGCATTTATTTACGTTTATAGTTAGTTTAGTTTCCTAATATTTTATTAAGTTTCTCAGCATTTCTTTGTTCTCAATTCCTTCCCTTTGTGTAATTCATTCAAAAAGTAATTAAACGTATTGTCAATCTGACATAGAGTGTGCATTGATCCACCTGTTACTCCAGTCGGTCGGGATGAACTTGAGTTGAAACGACATCGTCTGTATTCGGAATTAATGAGAGTAGCACAAACGGCAGTGGAGCAAAGAATGTGTGTTAATCCACCCCTCTCTGATGTTGTCACCATAAACGGAGGTGATTTTTTTTAATATGAAGTTATTGCACTTTTTTAATCCATTTTGCATGCGTCACTTAAAAATATCTAATTGTTACTCATGTACTTTTGTGGTAGTCCAATGTGTGCGTTTTTAAATTTCATTAGAATCGGTCTTATTTCTGTAATAAATGTACAAATGTGTTCTTCGGAATTACTATTTTCCTTTGTGTTATGTTTAAAAAGCAGAAGTGATTGAAATGAAAAAAATATATTTTTTATAATGAATGTGAGTCATGATACATGTTTTGTCGAAGATGAAAATTAATATTAATGTTATATATTTTGACAGATAGACACTTTTATTCGATTTTCTATTTAAAAAACACAGGGTTATCATGGACAAGCTTAAACAATGTGAATGCTATTTTGATTTTTGTTGAAGTTTGTGTCAACTGAATTTGTACGGTAACAAATCAAAAATCTTTGTAAAGAATTCATTGGAAAGCTTGGACAAATTCCAAGTTCTTGAAGCGATTTGTTTCTATGTCGAGGTATATTCGGACACGCAGAAACGTCGGCCTTCTGTTACACTGCCCTTTCTCAAAACTCACTTTGTGCCAGGCTCGGTTCTTCAGAATATACTATTTTCAAATTTCTCCTCATCCTCATGTGGTAAAAACTGTAAAAAAAAATAAATTATGTAATTTAAAGTAGACGACAAATACATCATAGTTCTAAGAACGCTGACTATTTAGAAAAACATGTTTTAGATACATAGAAGGTTCAACCAAGTATTGTAATTGTGTATTGGGTGCGCACCCTTATAATGCTCCGCTATATGCTTGGTACAGCGTGGTCGTTAAGGAAAAGAAGGAGAAAAGAGGAGTTGTCTATGAGCTTGTGTTTTGAATGTCTGGGGATCTTAGTGATGTGGGAAGACAGACCTTGGCAGAGCATTCCACATACGTGTTGTACGGCTGAAGAACGAATCCCTGAACTTAACTGTACGTCCGAAGATGGGCTTGAGGGTAAACTGATGAGCATTTAGAGCGCCACGAGTATTGCGGTTGATATCAAGGAGAGGTGACAAGCAGGAAACGTTCCTTCGGTGTTCAAGCGAATCTATTGATTTTGCTATATTTGCGTCACCGATAAGTTTTATTGCACGGTTTTGAATTCTATCTAGCTGATGCAAAGCAGTTTTAGGCGCACCAGACCAGATATGGCAATTGAACTCAATGCGAATAAAAGCCTTGTATTATAGTAGCCTGATCAGAGGGAGAAAATATTTCTTGCATCGGGCTAGAAAACCTAAACATTTCGCAGCATTTTTTGCGACGGTAAATATGTGGTCATTCCAACGAAGCATCCACGACGCCATGACTTGTCTACGGATTGAACTGTCTTCCCCTTCTTTGGAGTCGATTCTCCCCTGTTGCCCATTGTTTTGACTATTCCTTCGTCTCGGGTGTGAATTGATGGATCCAGGTTTCATCCATGGTTATGAGTAGTCGCGGCACCCATCTTGCGCATAGCAAAATACGATGGACATCCCTTTTTGAAATGCCTGTCATATCTGCGGGCTCACGCAACTTCAGTCGACGGCCATCCAATAGCATTTGGTGGATTTTTTCACCATTTCTGGTGCACTCACCTCATCTGGTCGACCACTGCGATGTTCGTCTTGGCAAGTCGTACATCTTCGCTTAAACTCTGTCACCTAATATTTTATTGTTGTAAACGAAGGAACAGACTCCCCAAGAGTAGAATCTAGCTCCGTTTTGATGTTGTATTGAGGGCTTTCAAATTAAAGTATTGTATAGGGTGTCCCAACAAGAGCGCCAAATAAGTAGCTGCACCGCATTCGATGTTAACTTCACACCCAACGGTGTCTAGGAAACCAACGTCTTCTGAGACGTGTTTTTTTTTATGTCGGAGTGACTTATCGGAGATATAATTTAACTGTCGAAATTCAGATAAGTGTTTTTTTTTTCATTCTCCGAGAAAAAATTTATTTCTTTGAGTCTACTAGTAAAAGGAAGTATGTATAGTAATCATGAACATTTTCGAACTCGGGATTTTTGCAGATTTAACCATTACCGTATCTCCTGAGTCAGCAAAAGCAAAAATAAAAAAATCTCTGTCTGTGTCCAATCTACAGCCCAGAAGGCTGAACTTATCTGGATAAAAATTCATAATTAAGCATTTTACATAAATTGTGAGGGCCAGATGAATTTGACGGAAATCTGACAGCCGGAAGTGACAGTTTACTTTGACAGTTTTTCAATTTTTTTCAGATAACTCAAAAAGTATAGCACTTAGGAGAAAATTTAAACAAAAAATAAAAAATAAAATAAAAACTTTAATATATATTTACTGAAGATTCCGGCCCGTCCGTAAAAGAAAGTCGTGTTGTGCACACACCACCATTTTTACACTCCTATAATTCTCGGATATGATCTTTTTACTCTGATTTCGATCCCGATTTCGAGTCGATGTCATCCAGTTTGATCAAACAGTCTTTCTTTTTTGAATCACCCTGTATGTGTCAACTTTCCTAAAAATAAATGCAATTAGTTTAACGAATTGCATATGAATTTGGATTTTCTATCGTCGCTTAGCAAATAAAAATTAGCTGCGCGAAGTGATTATTATTACGTAGGTAACCAAAAACAAAATGTTTACTTTTTGCTCAGCATGATGCTCGTCAGGCGACAGGCGTTTAGCAACAATTGAATATTGTTCAACATCCTCTATGATTGTGTTTTTTTATCTTATCGGGCTTTTTTCCCCTCTCTTGTTGTCCCCGTAGCGTAACTAACCCAACACCCTGCACATGGCGGATAAATAATATTCCCACGAATAATGAATCAGCTTACAGCTGAGTAATACTGCAACCAAGAAATACGTAATTTTTCGTTTCGTTTAAGGTTGACAGTATGACAAATACAAGAGTCGCGACATCAGAATTTTTTATTTTTAAATAAATGCACATCGTTACCCATTCGAATGGCGAGCAATTTATTATTAACAATTTGAAATATTAAAACTTCTTTTATTCGAAATATTTACACTCGAATGCTTGTAAATATACAATAAATATAAAAGCAAGTCTTGGAATATTTTCGCCAAATTTAATGGGTCAGACTTTGGGTGTGTGCTGTGGGCGTACGCTAATTATAAACGAAACAAAAACTTGCAATAACCCAGGTAAATTTCGAATTAAAGTGACAGTGAATTTCAATCGAGGAGGACTGCCCATCAGATAGTACCTACCTAGTGTGCATATTGTGTGTGTGGGTATGTGTGAGTGCGGTTAGTTTTTGGTGGCCAGTGTTTTACATCGGGCTTTCGGTCGTCATAATGAGGTTGAAAGAAAGTAGCATTGAAAATGAGATTGTTTCTTTTTTTATTACTAATCCTTGTGAATAAACTTTTGCGAAAGATTTATATGATGTGCACCCTTATAATGCTTAGCACAGCGTGGACGTTCGGAAATTAAGGAGAGATAAAATTTCTCTCTCTCTCTCTACCACCAAAACCATGCAGCGCAGCCGACTGCGCAGCACACACCGCACACAGTCCATAAAGGGCGACGAATATCTGATGCCAGTATAGATATTTAAAAAATGTATAAGGGCCTTGCGGCCGAACCCGGGACCCGATCACTACCAAATTTTATTTATTTTGTTGTTTATTGGGTATACACATGTGTGTAAAATTTGAAGAAAAAAAAAATCGGGTAAATTTTTTAAAATTTTTGTATGGGATCCCCCCGACCCCGCAGCCCGAGGGGCCTCAAAATTTAATAGAAAGTGTTGTCTCCGGAAATACACATGTGTGCAAAATTTCAATAAAATCGGGCCATGGGAAGTGGGTTAAAAATTGATCGCAAGAATCCACGACAGACGACCGACCCACGGGCAAGTGAAATTAATATAGAGAATTTAAAAAAGGTGAGTTATCTATGCACGTGTGTATTAAATGACTGCAGATCATACAAATGCGCTAACAAAGTCGGGAAATTCATTCCACATAACTATTGGGCGGCTAAAGTATAAATCTCTGAATTGGTTAGTATGTCCGATTTGTGTCTAAAAATATACACGCACAACACAATACATGGTCGCGAAAAGCTAGGCATTGGACCGCAGCGGTCTGTCGCGCCGAATATTAATATCAAGTTCCACTTGCGATGTAGAGGGGCGTGCAGAAAGCGCGAACTTATATGAAAAGCTAAGAGTGCTGTCGTCAGCGAAAGAAGGAATTGGAATAGAAGTAGCGGTTGGAGATCATTAATGAAAATGAGAAAAAGTGTCGGAGACAAAATAGAGCCCTGGGGAACACCGGCGTTTATGCGGTCTACCCTATTAAAACCGTCGAATACGACATGAATTGAACGGTCAGAAAGGTAGTTACTAGTTCAAAGAAGCAGGGCCTTATAAATTTCATAGGCATTCTTTTTTGACAAAATAACTTGATGCCATGTCAAATGCCTTGGAAATATGGAGTGCAACAACTTTACTTTCACCAAATTTGTGAATAGACTGGTTCCACTTTTCAGTGAGTTATGCCATCAGATCACCTGTAGAACGTTGCCTTCGAAAACCGTATATGCATATGCTTACGATTGATCAGCGTTTCCATGACTTTAGAAAGTATTGCCGTTAGCGCAATGGGTTGGTACGAGGAAAGAGATGACGATTAGTCTTTTTAAGGAACAGGCTGGACAAAGGCAGTTTTTCAATTTCTTAGGAAGACTATCTCATACCTTTTGAATTATGGTAGAGATCGTATCAGAAATGGCATCCATGCCACTATTGGCATTAAGTGGCCTAAAGAAATTGTTGAGGCCATCCCACTCGGCTCTCATGTAACCATACTTTTTTTTAGGAGTTTTTTCTTTAACTGTGTGGTTTGACAACGAGAAATTAGTTGATACCACACAATGTTCTGAAGAGCCTAAAGTGACAATACACTGACGATTTATTTGTTAGGAAGAGAGGAAAGAAACAAGTCAAGGGTTATGCGTTATGACTTACAATGTCTGGACCTCTTGTGGGTTCATTCACAAGCTGAGTAAGATTGTTTAAATCAAACATCCTTTCCTTGTGGTGTTGTTAAGCCTGAATGACGAAGCCAACTGGAATTGTGTACCTTCTGCACAGGATTGGGATTTATTATAGTCGTGTCGTAAACAATTTCCATCTGTACGTTTTCGACGAAGAGTTATTTATTTCTTAATTTTAAATATATTTAAAGTTGAAAAATGAATCGTTACGTTGAAAAATATGCAATAGTAAGCACAAACCACAAGCTCACAGGCATCTCTTTTCTCCTCTGTTTCCTTAAACCCCACGCTGTGCCAAGCAGGTACCCGATCATTATTTATAAGGGTACAAACTCCTTTAAGCGTGCGTAAATTATATATACAAAAAACGAATAAAATAAAAAAAAAAGCACAGCACATGGAAATGCCCCTAGTTTTCATGTTTGCTATTAAAATTCATTCTAAAAGCGGTAATACATCGCTCCAAAATCAACTGTGCTAATTTTATCGTTTCGTTCAAAGGAAAATGTACTTTTGTTTTGCGCTACACTATTATAGAACAAATTGCAAATAGAGATGTTTTTTGTATAATTCTCTAATTTCAAAATTGCATTGCTTTAAAAAATATTCAAATCTCATGAATATCAACATCATTATATTTAGCTCTGCAGCTGGGGTCCAGTCCCGTCCTCCCGAATCTCATGTATATGACTAATTACAATTTTCAACCAGCTGTCTAGAATTATACGTAGACACGTATTGAAAAATAATAAACTAATTTTTGCTAAAACTTTACAGAGTGTGACCCAGATTTGAAGCCGTCAGTTGCTGAAAATTTAGAAATTTTGGTTAATCGCCTTGAAAAGCTTGTGGAGCGCTTAGAGAGATCTGTGTCGGCGCGTGAACTTGAAATAGCCAATAAAACGTTCGATTCGGTTCTAGAGAAGAAGCGCGAAAGTTTCGATTTAGAATCAACCGATCTGCCACCAATACCACCGCCGGAATTTTCCGCATCACAGGGAGAGAATCTAAAGGAGCGCATCGATCGTATTGAGAATTCACTAAGCAAATTAAACGACAACTACAGTAATTGTAGCAACAGTGAACCGTACCCAGACGGTAGTCTAGAAAATATTCCAACAGTTCTAGAAGAGTTCATAACTGAGGAACTTCCACCACCGCCAAATATGAGTTTGTTAGGCTTTCAAGATATTGTCAATGGGCCACTGAGCCAGTATTTTGCTTTGTCAAGTAAAATCGGCGGAGACGTTGCCAAGCATGCGGCTCTCGTCAAATTGGCCTTTGAGTGAGTTGCGCCTGCATTTTATTTTGTTTTTTGTTTAATTATGTTTCTAGATTTCTAATATATCAATTTTCAAATTTCCAATAGCGCTCAACTGCAGTATGTTACTTTGGCAACTCAGTTTGCCCAACCATCCCAAGACAAACAAATGGAATTGCTTAAACCAACATCAACTCAAATAAGTGCAATCCAAGATTTCCGTGAGAAGAATCGTGCTTCGCCGTTCTTTAATCATCTCTCAGCAATAAGTGAGAGTATTCCAGCTCTTGGATGGGTTTGCGTTGTAAGTTGACCAGTAGTGATTATTAGCACAATTTCGATTAACTTTTTACATATGTATTAATATTACAGGCGCCAACACCAGGTCCACATGTAAAGGAAATGAATGATGCCGGACAATTCTACACCAATCGCGTTTTAAAAGAATGGAAGGAAAAGGATGCCACCCATGTTGAATGGGCGCGTTCCTGGATTCAAACATTAACTGAATTGCAACAATACATTAAACAATACCATACAACTGGATTGGTGTGGTCTGGAAAAGGTCAAGCTTCTGCTGCCAGTGGCGGTGTACCACCACCACCACCAGGATGTCCACCGCCACCTCCACCGCCAGTCTTTGACTTGGCAGCAATGTCCTTGGGTGATGGGTCAGCTGATGAACGTAGTGCATTATTTGCCGAAATCAACCAGGGAGAGGCTATTACAAAAAGTACGTCTTAAAATTTGTGGTGTTGAAAATAGAGGAATATCAACTACAATAATTTATTTTATGTGCAGATCTTAAGAGAGTTACCGCCGAAATGCAAACCCATAAGAATGCAACTTTAAGAACAGGACCGGCTCCATTTAAGACACCAGCACAGTTTGGTGGTGCCGCTGCTACTCTTCCGCCAGCACCGAAGTCTGTTATTAAGGAACCTGTTTTTACCCGCGATGGAAAAAAGTGGATCATTGTAAGATCTTCAAAAGACCCATTTTGCATTTATTTTAAACATTTATTGACTTACATTATTGACATATTGTTTAGGAACACTACAAGAATAATCCTGGTCTTCTTGTCGAGAACGCCGAAATGAATAATGTCGTCTACGTGTTCAAGTGTGAGAACTCGACGTTGACTGTTAAAGGCAAAGTAAATAATATTGTCATGGATTCTTGCAAAAAATGTTCTCTGCTTTTCGATTCAGTTGTATCATCAGCTGAATTTGTCAACTGTCAAAGCGTTCAAATGCAGGTGCGTACTGAGGAATAGCCATCGATCTATGTTTAGTATATGAGCTTAAAATGATAACGTTGCAGGTAATGGGATTCGTGCCTACAATTTCCATCGACAAAACCGATGGTTGTCAAATGTTTTTGTCTAAGGAATCGCTTGGCGTTGAGATTATAAGTTCCAAGTCTTCGGAAATGAATGTATCGATTCCATTGGACAATGGCGATTATGTAAGTTGTCTGCTCCACATTTGTATTATGCTGTTGCTGAAATAAAAATTCACTTATACTCTACTGCTGTCAACAGGTGGAACAAGCACTTCCTGAACAATTCAAAACGACAATAAGTGGCAAAACGTTGAAAACTATCTGCGTTGATAGCCTGGGTTAGTCGGACATAGCGTCAAACACGCACAATTTAGCCGTCAAGTAATTGATATCATTGCAACAAACTCCCATTTAAGCGACATAATACGAAATACAACACTAACGATCATATGAATAGTATTTATTAATATGAATATACGAAAGCGCGATGGATCAACGATCGGCCATGTAATGCTGTCGTTGAAGATTTAAATTATTATTGACGATGTAATCAGCAAACGTTTTAATTTAAATAATGTAATCCTGGACTACTACGTAAATACGATTATCGATTACAAAGTAACGCATTTTTTGTCGTGAATAGATTTTACTAATAAAAGCATTTTACATACATTTTTAAAAATAACTACAATTTTTAGATAACTCCAAAGTATTTATTATCAATCTTTTAATAATCATTTTATAAATCAATTTCAAGAAAATAAAAATCAAAATTCTTTATAATTATGTACGTGTATGTATAATTCGTTAGTGGGATCTTTGCAAGAGCAACAAAATAAAAATATTTATACTGAATAAATTTTTTTTTATTTAACTTTCTGTTACCACCTCGAAGTGGGAGTGTACTATAGGCTAAAACATTCCCCCACCTGACAATAACGTGCATAAAAAATGTCATAAAAATCTGTTTGTAAATTTGGTTGATATTATGTATTAATTTTATATTTTTCCAACCACCAGGGAGAGTGCAGGCGTCTACTATGGGTTATAATCTTTCTTCACCTGCCAATGACAAATATATAGTAAACATTTTATAAAAATCGTTTGGTAAATGTGGCTGAAATTAATATTTTACATTTCCCGTCATCCAGGGAGTGAGAAGGGGCACTGTAGCTGACTGACATTAACATTTTTCATTTCCAGGAATGGAAAGGGAGGGAGTCCTTCCTTCACCTGCCAATCGGTTGGTAAATGTGAGTTTCATAAATAACAACCGCACAACATTTAATTTTTCTTGCGAGGCCGAAAGGAGAAGCTAATAATCAGAGGACAAGCACATTTTTTCCGCTTGCGTGTGTACATTTTGCAGTTTGTACGTTTATCAGTTTACTAACAGTTTTTTATTCAATGGCGAGCTGCGAAACGTTTATAGACTACATTGACTACGCATTTATTACATGACAACAATAAACAACATTGTTAGGTATTCAATGTTGTTAATGTAATTTATTTTTTTTTTTCTCGTAGGGCGTGTTTTTTTTATGTCGGAAAAATCGGAAATTACCTGTCCGATAAATCCGACAATTTTTATACACAGCTGTCAGAATAAAAAAAGTATCTGTTGTGTTTTTTTAGTATCAAATTAAAGTTTTATTTCTTACCTAAATTATAATAAGAAGTAGTTGATATGTCTCAAGAAACTAACAAACAATTACAACTGTCATTTTTCAGAGTAAAAAGATCATATCTGAAAACAATCGTAACGTAAAAGATATTAAATAAAATGTTTCTCCAAGAATGAAGAAAACTCATCTGAATTTTTGCAGTTAAATTACTGAATGAATGCTGAATGTACATTCAAAGAGAGAGAAGTAGACTACTACTCTCAAATATAAACAATAATGCAAAATTAACATTTAAGGCGTGCGAAACAAAGTGAGCGGGACATAAAAAGTTAAATTGAAGTTGTGGTTGGCCAGAAAAGATTGTTATAGTTATTTTAATGTAACATAGAAAATGTTATCTTTATCATTGTTATGGTAACATTGAAAAATATATTACTTCTCTCGTCTGACTAACCACAATTGCTATTTAACAGCCGTCCTGATAATTTTTTCTCGCACGCCATAAATGTAAATCAAGTGCAAGCGTAACAGAGGTTATAGCAACAAACAAGCAAACACACGCAGACACTAAGTTTATAAAGAGAATTCAAAAAAGGAAAAAATCGGGAGCTTAGTTAGCATTGAAACTGAAATTTCCGCAAATGTTTAAAAATAATTTCCGAATTGTGGCATGTGTTGTTGGTTTTTTAAATTAAAAGACGAGTAAATCTCCCAAAATATACAAATCTGTTTTCGCCCTACGGTAGATGTGTTTTTAAGAGAAACGAACAACTTGACAACCAAAAACACTCTGCGCCAGATTTTAGAGTTAAAAAAACGATATTAATAAGTCAATTTCTGTGTATAGTTTATAATAAAATAAGAAGTTGGCAACATTTAATATTTAAGTGATATGAAAGAAGAGCGCACTATTACAACAATTAGACAATACGTTCGTCTCGTTTTGTTATGAAGTTTAATTGACAGTCTGCGACACAAAAAGCTTTTCCCATCATTCATTTTCATTTACCACCAAACCAACGCTTCCTAACAAAAGAGTTGCTTAAAAGAAAAATAAAAAAAAAACATAAAACAACGAATAGAGAATTGACAATTGTGGCGTGAATAAATTGTAGCTAATAAAATACAGTAAAGCAGTTGAGGAATAATTTCTCAATGCAAGAATCCGAAGAGCAAATTCCGGTTTCGGAACAGCCGCCGATAGATTTAGGTGCTGCAACCACACCATTAGTGGCTGGAGGAGCACCTGCTGTTGTGGCGACGGCTGCAAATGCTTCCATCGATACTACATTGATAGCATCGAAGCTTGATGAAGGGTGTGAAAAAGATGCAGAAAGTGATGTACCCGACGATGAAAATGATGACGAGGTAAGTACAGTGCCAATAGGACTCATACCTGATCCATTTATTTATGTGCAGCGAGCATAATAATTTCTTCTCTTTGAAAAGTCAAAAAGTGAAAACTATGAAGGATTCAATGGAACAGGTCGGACGGTGACATTGCAAATGCTAATGGGAGCTAACGTTTTGCAACCAGGGAAATCTCTAATGACCATAGATTATTTAGGTCAAAAATTTGTTGGCGATTTACTGCCGGATGGTAAAATTAAATCCCAAGAGACGGAGACAATATTCCTAACGCCAAGTGCCTGGGCAATGCATTGTAAACGGATTATTAATCCAGAAAAGAAATCTGGCTGTGGCTGGGCTTCAGTTAAGTATAAGGGAAAAAAGTTAGACGCCTACAAAGCCACCTGGTTGCGAAAATGTGCCCAGCAAAAGGAATCGACACCGGACGATGGTAAGTTTTTTTTTTAAATATATGGTCGTCTAATTATGGTTTTTAATAATTTCTTCTTTGGCAATTTAGATGCTGACGCAGACAAAAAACCCGACTCACCCCAACCAGTTATTAAACGCACAGTTTTCCAGCACAATGTAATTAGTAACCGTAACGTAATGCAGTGAGTATTGAAAGTTGCAATTTTCAATTGGATCTATGGTCTTGCTAATTGTTTCCTCGTTTCTCTCTTACCACCTACCGAGTAGTGACGCCAATGCATTAGTCGAAGCAGTACCTTTTTCGGCAGTTAGTAAGCTACAACCATTTCTACTTAACATTAGCTCCTCAGCTTTGCTACTTGCCGACTTTCACTGCCATCTGACGATGAATGAAGTTTGTGGCTATTTTGGTGGTACATGGGATATAAACTCGCACAGTGAGTTGGTCTAATTCTAAGTCGAATGTCTGCATCACGACTTAATGTATATTTCCCCCATCTAGCTTTGGCCATTACAAAGTCTTATCCATGTCGAAACACACGCCATGATCGTAGTAAAGCCGCTGATGTTGAACGTGAAATTCAAAAACTTATAATGAGAGATCAGTTAATCCTTGTGGGATGGTACCATTCGCATCCAAAGTTTCAGGCAGAACCTACTTTGAGAGATTGTGACTCGCAACTAGACTATCAGATTCGTATGCGTGGATCATCGGAAATGACGTACACTCCATGCGTATCAGTAATTATATGTGAGTTCATTATATGTGATAATAAAGCTTTTGAATTAATTTAACCTTACACACGTATTGACAAAATGCAGCTCCCTACTATGATGAGAATCCAACGCTAGAATCGGTTGTCAAGTCTGTTTGGGTCGTTCCACCGAATGAGAATCGGCAATCCATTGAGTATGGACGTCCAATGCTTATGCAGTATTCAGTGCTTCCTGACAAAGAAATACCGGAAGAAGTGCGTAATGAAATTCAAGTTTCTGTTGAATACTATCAGTCCTTTCGCAATGAAGTTGTCAAGTTTGGCGCAATATTTAAGGATGACACAACTTTCATTGAGAAGCTTAAAAATACTTTGTATCCCAAGTTTCCCATCAAGCAGAACGACAAGGCTCTATGGAACTGGATATGTGCCGTGTTGGATTGCGAACAGGAAGACGATTTCATTCCACCAAAAACCATTAAAATTCTGGACATAAAAGGTGAAGTGAAACCAGAACATGTTGCGGAAATAAAACTCGAAAATTTTAAGGATGAACCAAGAATAACTAGCGATGAAGCTTCCGCAAAGAAGCTTGAAGAAGATACACGCGCAGAGCAAAAAGCTAGAGAACTTAAGGTCTTATCGCTGCAGGAGCAATTGTGTTTGCCCTCAGGACTTAACATGAATCCGACACGTCTTTGTTCGCCTTTGGCAACACCAAATCCAACGCCAATCGCAAGCGCTGTACCGATGGCATCCGTTGCACCGTCGCTTGTAGTTCCACCCGTGCTGATACCGCCTATACTGCCGAATAATCCCATACCCATGCCTATTCTTAACAGCTCTAGTATGGCGCCATCCACGCTGACTGCAGCCTCATCACCGCGAGACAGTCCCATTACAATTCCATCGAATTCTGCCAGTCCGGCTAAATTTGAGATACCAATACGCGCCAGTCCATCGCCTGCAAAGTCTGACACTTCATCACATACCAGTAGAACGCGCAATTCGCCCGCACCAAGTCCTGGCAAATTCAGCATCAGTGATATTTCTCGCAATAGCCCAAGCATCACACCGAACAAGTACGAACCACAACAACAACATCAGCAACATTCAATGCATCCGCAGCCAACGCAATCACCTTTGGTACATGCCATGACGGGAGTTCCATCGGCCAATGACTTGATGGCCGCTAGTTTGGCTCAGCTTGCAGGACAACTGCCCCCAAATTTCCTCCAGACAGATATTGCAGCGTTGTTTCAGCAGCAGCATCGCAGCAACAAGGATTATGGAAATTCTTCACTCAACCAGTTGGCTGCAGCGGCTGCTAAAGTGGGCAACAAACAGGGCGGTGGCGGTGGCAGTGGCAGTGCCAGCAGCGGCAGCAGTTGCAGTAACAGTGGAATCGACCAGTATGACAAGAATATAACAGATCCCAATGTAGCCGCTGCAGTTGCCGCCTACAGCAATAGCTTCAATATGCCATCTTCATCGAGATCATTAGAACCACAATCGTCTTCATCTTCATCGAAATCTACATCAAAACAGGACCGATCTGAATCTCGTTCGTCAAAAGCCGTATCGGTAAGCAACTCATACAAGACGAAACTAATGAAAGAGCTCGACGATCTTAAGAACGATCCGATAAAAGTAAGCGAGCTGATTCGTTCGCCGGAATATGCTGCTCTATTACTGCAGCAAGCTGAAGCGCTGGGTGCAACAACATTGGGAACACTTGGTTTTGGTGCAGATTTTTCATATTTGACAGGAATCGGCGCTGCAGTACCCGGTGCGCCTAGTCACGTGGGCGCCAGCAGTGGCAGCTCAGGTTCCAACTCAAAAAAATCATCTTCACTACCATCGTCAATGACGCTTGACTACACAAACCTGTTGCAAGCATCAAAAATGCTGGGTTACGATTCGTATATGCAGCAAACTAAGACTAATAATGATTTTAATGCTTTTCTGCAGCAGCAAATGGCTGGCGTGGTCGCACCTAGTATTTCATCAAAGAAACAACAACAACAACAGCAGCAGCAACAGCAGCAACAACAACAACAGCAGCAGCAAGCCCAACAACAGCAAGCCCAACAACAGCAAGCCCAACAGCAGGCACAACAGCAGGCGCAACAGCATGCCCAACAGCATCAACAACAACAACAACAGCAGCAGCAGCAGCACCAGCATGCACATCCGGATTACACTACCCTCTTGCAGACATATTCCAAGTTATTTGACACTTCCAATCAATATGGTACCAGTTCAGGTAAACAAACAAATGCTCATCATGAATTGTCGGCATTGCTAGCCGCTGGGGTTGGCGGTGCTTCTACATCCGGTATGTCTGGTGGGTCACTTGGAGGCTCCGGTGGCGGCAGTTCAAGTTCAAGTCTAAAGAAGCAGCAAAAAGAAGCCCAGGCACAAGCAGTACAACAACAGCAAAACGATATGCTCAACCAACTATTGCAGTCTGAGAAGAATCAGTCTGACTTAAATGCCCTGCTCTACCATCAGAACAAAGCAGCAGCAGACTTGAATGCTCTTTTTGCAGCTCCATCATCTGCAAACTCATCGTCGTCGTCAAAAAACAACAACAATAGCGGCAACAACTCAGCCGTAACCGATCCGGCATCCTATTACAATGCATTGGCACAAGAAAAAATGCAAGACTACGCTGCATTCTTTCAGCAGCATCATGGCAAATATGCCATTCCTGATCCACTCTCAAAGACAACGTTGGCGGCCAACAATCTTTTTATGTCGCCATCAGCTTTGCTTAAGATGCAGCAAGAATCTCTTAATGCCATGATGATGAAGCCGCCAAAGTCAACTTCGTCCTCCTCGTCTTCGTCTCGTGCACGGGAATCTTCAGCGTCGCCGGCACAAGAACGTCTAACACCAACTAAGAGCTCTCGTTCCGCCGATAGTGTAGGCAGCTGCGGTAACAACAACAGCGGATCATCCCAATCTGGCATGAAATATAACTTCAGTGCAGTCGACTTAGCAATTTCCAGTGTATCTAGTAATACTTCATCTCCGGCACTGTCTGATGGCAGCAGCGGCTCATCACGGCGGCCATCGAACACTCCACCAGTGGATTTAAGTCGACTTTATTCGGAACTGGCACCGCCAACAAAGAAGCGAATGGAGTTCTCGTCTATTGCTGATTTAGCAGCCCCACCGCCGAAAATTCCCAAACCCAATGATCGCGAAGATATTCTCAATTTATCCTCCAATGAGTAAACAATACACAAAAAAGAAGTCAAGACTAGTTTTGTCAATGCAATTATACGGGAATGGAAAAGTCTCTTCTCTTTGCCCTTTGTTTGTCTCAAACCTCTTACCAGTATTCACACCGCCTAGCCGCCGTTTTACATTTTCTTATTATATTAGGATAATAGTATATAAAAAATTATGTAGTATTTTATCGCTATTTATCTCTGTTTTTCTCTATCTCTGTTTTTTTTTTCATTCGTCTATCATTAATATTATATCTAACCAATCAATCAACCAATCATCATCACCATAAAAACAATTACAATTATAATTATCAATTACATTTAAGTAATACAAAAAACCAACATTGTGCATGCATTGATGTTATATGATCTTAATGTAACAGGATGAATAATAAATTATAAATACTTAAGTCTAAGTGTAGACAGAGAGATTTGATTGAATTCGAGTTACTTCGGAATTGGAATTGGAATTTGGAATTGCGTTAGATAGCGCTGGTTGGAGAAATTTGCTGGATTCGGCGACGTTAAAAAATAGAAAACATTAACGGGCTATGCTTTTATTATGAATTTATTGGCGGACTAGAAGATATCATATCAGTCATTGGCTATATATATCGGTAATAACATCTACACTTCTGTATGGTGTGGTTGTCTGTTCGCCTCAGTGCAACATCCCAGTGGATAAGAATTGAATTCGGCATTCCTCTGTTCTGAGTTTATTTAGGGTTCCACAAGAGGTATGAGTCTATTTTTTTTATTCAACTCGAGCGAGTGTAGTTACCCGGAGTGCACCGAGCAAATGTTGTACGGCGTAAATATAGACTGTGTGTACACTGGGTAACTTTAATCGCTCTTACTCTCCCTTAAACTGATATTTATTTGAGTGTGAAAAATAGGAAAGTGTGAATACACGGTTCACAACAAAAAAACAGAGTACAAAGTAAATTAACTCGGTTGAAGTAAATTTTTGACGTACACTGCTCTCTCGGGTGAAATAAAGACCCATATTCCGCAACTACAATTCAACAATAACTTCAAGGTCATGATACCCTCTAGATCACCCTAGGAAGAAGATACTATCTTGGAAGACGAATCGATCAGTTTTTATACTCACGGTTCAAAAACAGATGGTGGTGCAGGCGGAGGTGTTTTCTCAAAAAGGCTCAATATTAGTCTATCTTTCCGTCTTCCCACTCACTGCAGTGTTTTTCAAGCTGAAATCATGGCGATAAAAGAAGTCCTGTCTCGGCTGTAGAGAAACGTTATATCCACTAAGGAAATTCGCATTTTCTCGGATAGCCAAGCTGCCCTGAAATCCCTAAAATCAGTCTCTACGAACTCTATTGTAGCCCTAGACTGCCGATCATCTCAGGTAGATCGCGGAGCAGTTCAATATTCACCTGTACTGGGTGCCGGGGTATAGAGACATTCTGGGGAAGTGCAGGGCTAATGAACTCTACAAAAAATGGTACCCTTTTTACCTGAAAATGATTCCTTAGGCGTACCGACTGCTACATGCAAACCCACGTAAAGAAAACCAACTTTATATGGTCAAATAGTATAACTTGTGAAGCGACAAAACAGATCTGGCCAAAGCTGAATCCAAGACGCTCCAAGTGTTATCTCTCTAAATAGTTGGCACATAAGTGCTACAATAGGTGTCATTACTGAGCACTGTCTTATAGGCAAGCATGCAGCAAGGCTTTGTGTATTTTTTAATGACTTCGGCAGAAGCTGCATGGACGACGAGGAGGAAGAGACCATTCTTCAACTTCTCTGCACTTGCACAGCTCTTTCTCTAAAACGTAAGCTCAATTTGAGAGCCTTCTTTTACAACGAGCCTAACGATTTGTCAAGTCTTCTACGCTTCATTTGAAGCTCCAACTGGTTCAACGAGTAGGTGGCATGTGGCATCACAATGGACCATCATTGGTCTAAGTGTGTCGGTTTCCTGCCGACAGCCACCTCCACCTAACCAAGCAGATATGGGTGGCCATAATAATAACGCCAAATGACTCATCCATGAAACATAAGTTCGACTGGCTGTGTGTCGAATGGTACTATTCTGTTGAAAGTAAAGGGCTGTTTTGCTAAATGATACTACCTTTACCGTAAATCAGCAATGTCGGAGAGTCTATAAATTTGTTAATTCAGGGTGAGTTTTAGCTATTTGTGGACTAAGATCGTGTTTTTTTGCAGCCAGCCATCAGCAGAATAGGGAGAATAACACATATTTTTATGTCAGCCGTAACTATCTCTGACTGGTGCCGAATATGCGCTCAAACCTCCACGTGATGGCTGCCGGTAATTTTCCTCCAATAAAGAAAAAGTTTAATGATCGGGCTGCTACTTCCAAAGTAAGATTGGCGCGAGGCTAATAACCTTTGCTTGTGCGTCTACCCTTCCATTATCTAACCAAAGCACACCAAATCTCCCGAATGTAGGCCCAGAATGTATACCTGTTGTCTTCTACACATCCTTCATGATATCCATTTATGATCATAGAACGCTTTCATCAAGTCAGTCAAAAAGAATGCACATCTCGTTTTATTGGTTCACGAGATTTAATGAATACGGCGATTCTGTCAAACATTGAAGTCATTCTTGATTGGGGCAGATCTAATAGGGTGGAATTTAACCCAGGCTTGTCTTTTTTCTCAGAAGAAAGTTCAACATTACGTGCGACCAACAAATAATGGTGCCCCTATTGCAGGATCTGATTCACTTAAGATGTTATGAAAGTTTCAAGTGTAATTTCTTGAAAGAAACATACATATTGGTGAGGTTTCAGCAACGTTTCATTTCTAATCAACATAGATTTACCTTAAAACTATTTTCATGTAGAACCCAACGTTTCAAATTCTCCTTTTATCCGAGAATGGCATCGCATTTTCGCATGGAATCAATTGGTCGACTCTGTGTTTTCCGTAACTTTTAATCTACAGGCCTTCAAAATAATCGTGAACAAGTTCCTAAAAACCCGAATTGCTCAATAGAGGATCAAAAAAAAAAATTATAAATAAATAAAATAAAAATTAATATTATATTACAATATTACAACCAATAGTTTGTATTATTTGTAATATTTTCTTGGTCAGGGTTTTTTGTAGTTTTCCCGGATCATGATCCATTGATTAATCCATTGAATGGACTTGGGTCGTTTTAGTTTCGTAATCGTTTTTCCGTATTGCGTTTTCAATGAATCAGGGAGAATTATGAGAAATAAATTGAAACCGGCTGAGGAATGTTATATATTGTTAATTACATTCCTTCGATTTTTTGTACTTTTTATAAAGGGCATAGCCCACCTTATTGCCGTGGAGTACGTCATTCCGGGAGTTCTTTCTTGGCGATAAATTTACATATAATAAAACCTCGCCCGTAAAAAACTTTTTTACTGATTAGCCTTGGAAACACTGATCTATCGCGAAGAGCACGGCTAAACGATTTATGAATTTTCTCATTGAGCGTACGCTCACGGTAAAGAGGTCGAGCTAGCCGCCGATAACCTGCTATGTCCTTTATCCGTTAAGGTGACAAATAATTAAAGGCATGATTCCTTGGTTAATTTTTGGAAAAAAAATAGAATGGATGGTGGGGGGGGGGTATATTTTCAGCTCCTGCGGTGTACGTAGAGTTTTAATGCGAAGAGACGTACTTTGGGCCTTACATCATTTCACACCTTGTTACTCTTGAAGACCTTAAGCTACAAGGTCATTGTTGATAATTTTTGAAAGAAAATTACATTTTTAAGGTCAAAAAATGTACATTTTTATAAGTTTTTAAAACCATTACCGACATGAACGTCGTCAAAGTAAAAAAAAAATTTTTATAATTTTATTTTCAAACGTGATTTTTTCGAATGCTCTCGGAGAATTTCTTGACAAATGCATGATTGAAGCCTATTCAAATCCACCTCACAATGTTAATGCGTTCGGTCAACAGGAGCAGGGTTAAATTTAAAATTGAGGTCCTTTTTAACCGTCCTTCGCGCGACCTAGAGGGCTGAAATTTTGTAAGTGTCCAAGTCCCAAATAGCATTTTTTATAATCCGCATGTGACGCGTGTCACGTGTGATAGTTGGAAAACCGTCATTTTCTCGTTTTTTGAGGTCCTTTTGCACCATATTTCGCACGACCTAGAGGCCTGTGATGCGTGGGAAAAAGAACTTTGAAATAGGCCTGTCCTAAAAAACAGATATTTTGCCGATTATTACCAAATAATAATATCTTATCAAAAGCCATGAGTATCATGAACAGTTTTGTCAATGATATTTTTGAACGTATCGGTGCCGAAGCCTCCCGGTTGGCACACTACAACAAACGTTCAGCAATCACAAGTCAGGAAATTCAGACTGCAATTCGTCTTTAAATTCCTGGAGAGTTGGCTAAGCATTCAGTCAGTGAAGGAACAAAAGCTGTTACTAAATATACCAGCTCTAAGTAAATATCGTCATCTTTGTCTTTTTTATGATGATACCACAAAATTAAGTGAGATAATAATAAAGGACTGTGTGGCGTATGTCGATGTATACACTATTCATTTAAGATTGTACACGAAAAACGAAGTTTTTTTTTACATTTACTTGTTTTTCATAGTACAGAAGTGGCGTATGTGGGTGCGTGGTGGAAACGAGAAAAGAGAGAGATTATTGATGAGCACTTTTCTGCGAGTAATGTACGCTATTTTTCACACGACTAAAGCTAAAGCGGTAAGGCGCAATGCAAAATTACTCTGGGAATGTGTATTCGCTGTGACTGCAGTAAAAACAAAAGTATTTTAAATTTTAACTCACCATTGTGTATAGCGGCTTCTTTCGAAGCTAGGTTATAGTGTATGAAACAGTCACTTTCGTCTATGGGCGTGTGAAAACAACTTTTTAACATTTTTATATTGATTTATGAGCAAATATGGGTTACGCCACTTCTGCGTTGAAAGAATATGTATTTTTCATCATAGTGTAATAAACTCAAAATTGAAAAAATGAGGGTTAGGTACGCCACTACAGCTCTCAATGTCTCATTTCAGCTTTTATTTTTCGAGCTCATTCGGGTAATTTTTAGACTTTGACATTCGAACGAAAACAACATCTTTATTTATTTGATTTAATAAATGTTTTTTTCTTCGTCAAAATTATGAACTGTTTTGTGTTTTGATCGATAATTTGCCAGGTATTGTCGTTAAAGCCTGCCTTACTCATTTTCAACCAGTACCTTTTAAATATTGGATTTAAAATCAGTCAAAACCTGTAATATTTAACTCTTGATTTGTTTTGCAAGCTGTTTACATTCTTCATCGTGGCGCCGGTTTTACATAAAGAACTACAGCTATTAAGGCATTCTGCTGGTTCTCTGTTTCTATTGGAAAAAAATTTCCCCATATATACGCGGCTTTTGATTAATCCTTTTGGGATTACACAAAATATTTTTTAGTATCTCACATTGTTTCCAATTGGCCCACTTCAAATGAGATCATAAAATTATCCTCCAAAAAGGAATTGATATGATATTCAGACTTTACTTGGTTCGCCTTTTTTGAACCAGCGATATATCAAAGAATTAGGCGTATCGCGGCAGCCACTTACGGTTCAATTTCTCAAAACGAATACACACTTAAAAGGTTTATTAAAAAATTTACGATGGAATAGAAAATAAATACAAGAAATGTTGTTGTGTTATCAACGGTGTCGATAGAAATATTTTAAATTATTATTACGCTCGTACAGCGTACCGGTTTTATATTTAAGATGCAGATGTGTTCTATTTAAGAATAATCATTGTGTATGCAAATGCGATTTCATAAAATAGGTGAGCCAACAATAACAAAACATGTGGCGGAATCTTGTTTTTCAGCTTAGGTCGCCTGCGGAGCGTGCCACACAGCTCAATGGAATCAATAGAGATTAGACTGGTTTTCTGAGTGAGCGGCTTTATGAGAGACACAAGATGTATTTTGGTTCAAATTGTATAAATAGCACAGGCAATCCAAAGTGTCCACTTCAGTTCGAGATTTTAACTAAATAAACTTAGGTCTGTACCGCGATCCGTTTTAACTGAAACACGCGCACTCATGAGTGATTATAAGGTAATAATACGAGTATTGAGTTGTAAATAAGTTTTAAGTGTTAATGCAACTACGTCAATGATACGATAATGGAATGTATATCAATTGTGGTGATGAATTGATTAATAGTATACTCGTATTACACAACGAGCGAGGAAAGTGGACGTGGACGATAGGCAGCGAGCTATTTTTCACACGACCAAAACAATTTTTCTGCTAAACTGCCTAATGCAAAACTACTGTGGGAATGTGTGTTTGCTGAGTTTGCTGAGGCTGTAGTCAATAACAAAAGTGTTTTCTATGTTAACACACTAGTGTGGATAATGCCTACTTTCGAGGCTGGGGTAAAGTATGGGAAACAGTCACTTTTTGCTATGGTCGTGTGAAAAAAAATTAATTATAGATCACTTATTCATGTCGAGTTATGGAGTAGTGTTGCCAGTCACCGAATACCCAGGGTACTCGGTTTTCGCTTTTGATTCGTCTTCGATGGTCCGATCCAATGATTTTGTTCGAAAAATGAGATTTTTATAATTGTCCTATGTATATTTGTTGTTGTTTTTGTGTCTTTTTTAGGACATTATAATAATAATATTCTGGTAGAACAGGTTCAGTGCCTTGCTTGTTGCTTCTCTCGCGTGTTATATTTTTGCTCACAATTGGAAGGAACACACAAAGCCATATCCGAAAGACAATTTGAGATGCTTCTCATGGCATTTATTACTCTCGTAAATGTGTCAGACAATCGCTAGAAGTGTTACCGTGAAAAAAGCTATGTTGGGCGTTTTTCTGCGATTTGAACTGCGAACTTGACGCTCAGTAGTCCAACGCACTAACAACTTGAACCACAGGACATAAGCATAAAGAATATTGGAATGGGGGGTAAATCGGTTGATTAAGTTATGCTCATGTTATTTTCTATTTTCTCTTCGTCCATTTTTTATCTTCTCCTCAGCAATTAAGAATGGGAGAAATATTTTGTGTCAATAAAAGAATGCGCACTAACACATACGCATTTGCCACTTCTATTAATTTGCGAAACCTGGTGTCTAATGCTTAACATTAAGTTTCCAGTTCCCGAACATTCGATTTTGTACAAGTACAGGTAAATCGAAAATAAAAATGAACGATTTTGAATTGAAATAATCAATTATACAGTTACGTTTTAAATGTAATTTTAATTAAAATCTAGACCTTTGTTTTTATAAATAGTCAAACAACGACTTGACCAAGATTTAAGGGTCCGTTGAATCATTGCGAGTGGAATGTTCTTGATCGCTTGGTTTATCAATCTTTTTAGTTGCCCAATATTATCAAGCTTATATTTTGTCAATTGGCATATATTAGGATGAACAACTGATATGTTGTTTGTTGAATAAATGCAAGTATGTGATGGAGTTGAGTTTTAGTGTAAATTTTTGACAAAGATGTTTTTCGTCCCGCATTTTTGTTTGGTTTAATTATTCCTCATTAGCGGAAATTCATTTTTTAAAGTTGCTTTTGAAATATTAAAAAACTTACGTACTAATCCAGTGGTCTGGAATTTTATCCACGACAGATTATGGAGGACGACGATTGTATGGAAATACACTCAAGGGGGTAAAGATAAACTTGAAGCCGAAAACATGAAAAACGGTTAACGGTAGACTTTTTTAAAAACATTTATTGAACTTGACATGATCCTTGGTTGTTTGGTTGTCTCAAATTCTTTTAGGTCGTTTTTTAAAGGCAACTTTTTTGCGTAGCTCATGCAATATTTTTAAGCGTCCGCGTATAAAAGTGGGGATTTCTATTTCTTTGAGGTGCTTTAAATTAACCTTCACATGTATAAATATAAGGTTGTACCCGTAAAACGAAGTTCTTTTACATTAACTTGTTGTTTTCAAACTTATCTTGCAGAAATCGGCCGCCTTAGGTCGGACACAGCACCTATGCAGTTTTAGGAGCTGAGCTGAAACGGAAAGAAGAAATCTTCGATCACTTAAAATATCAGTTTTACATTTCCTCTTTTTCTTGTGATTGTTTTGGGAGTGCGAATAGCTACTTCTGGATGGCATATGTAAATTACTCAATATTTTTTTTCTATTTCTAACTAGGGTAGAAGAAAACTTCTCGAACGGTGTCTAGAAAATTTATTCGATTGCTTAGTGATCTGATCTGCAAAGTGATCTGAAATCGAAATTTAGTGCAGAGATTTAAATGGAGATTTGGGCAGAACACGACTTTCTTTTACGGGCGGGGAATCTTCACTAAATTTAATGTTACGAAATTTAGGCTGAGTTCGTAAAGGATTTTGCAAATAAAAAACACATCACAAGTTTATTAATTTACAAATAACAACTTTAATTAATAGACAGTAAAATAATACAAGTTCACTATTTATACTGGTGATAACTTAAATGTTCACAAAAACACTTCTTACTTGTACTTAACAATATTTCTGCAAGCAAGAGCTTTTTTAACTGCACTCGTTAAATTTCAACAACTAATGATTTCTCTGCAGCGAACGCCACCTTTTCTCATTGAAAAGCTTCCAGAAACTTCCAATCTTATAGACAGAAATATCGAGAAAAGACTAGAAAATTGTAGCCTTATTCCATTATTGACAACTAACGATACTTATATGTAATGAGACATCTTCTAAAAATAGACTACATGTTCAATCATATTCTTTTACAAAAACCGGGCAAACCGCACAAACCGGTTTAACAACATTTTTGACCAGTACGTAATGATTCAAACTTACACGCGGTTACATTTCAAATTTCAAATAATCTACATAAAAGTTATTTGTTATTTGCAAAAACTCGAAAAACTGTCTAAATAAAGTGTCGCTTCCGTTTGTCAGATTCTTTCTTTTTAAATTCTCTATATTAACTTCACTTTCCCGTGGCAGGGATGTCGGTCGGCTGTCGGACGTCTGTCGTGGAATCTTGCGATCAATTTTTAACCCACTTCCCAAAGCCCGATTTTATTGAAATTTTGCACACATGTGTATTTCCAGAGACAACACTTTCTATTAAAATATGAGGGCTCCGGGGCCACGGGGTCGGAGGGCTCCCCTACAAATATTTTACAAAAATTTTCTCGATTTTCTTCAAATTTTATACACATGTGTATCTGTAATATACAACACTTTTTGTAAAAATTTTTTTAAAAAATAACCCGATTTTCATCAAATTTAATACACATTTGTATCTCCGATAGACAACACTTTTTGTAAAAAAATTTGTGACCCCGGGCCGGGTTCGTGGGGCCCCATACAATTTTTTAAAAAAATTAACCCGATTTTCTTCAAATTTAATACACATGTGTATCTTCGATAGACAAAACTTTTTGTAAAAAATTTGGTGACCCCGGGTCGTGGGGCTCCAAAATTTTTTTTAAAAAAATTAACCCGATTTTCTTCAAATTTTATATACGTATGTATCTCCGATGAAAAACACTTTTTGTAAAAATTTTGGAGACCCCGGGCCCAATTTTTTTTAAAAAAATTATCCCGATTTTTTTAAAATTTTATATACGTGTGTATCTCCGATGGGCAACACTTTTTTTTTTAAATTCTATATACGTGTGTATCTCAGATAGACAACACTTTTTGCAAAAATTTTGGTGGCCGGGGTCGTGGGCCCATAAAATTTTTAAAAAAAAAATTAACCCGATTTTCTTCAAATTTTATATATCTACATGTGTATCTCCGATGGACAAATTTTTTTGTAAAGTTTTTGGAGTTAGGCCCTGATTACCGATGGGTGCCCATATAAATTGTTTAAAAATTAGCTCGATTTTCTTCAAATTTTAAACACATGTGTATCACTGATGGACAAAACTTTTTGTAAGTTTGTTGGAGTGATCGGGCCCTGACCCCGTGTGGTGTCCATGTACATTTTTTAAAAATTAGCGCGGTTTTCTTCAAATTTTAACACATACCCACCTCCTATTAGAGAATTTACATGAAAAATTGTATTTTTATGGGTTGTTTTTTTCTTTTTCTTTTTCTGACGGGTTACGGTAATGGGTAAATCTGCAAAAATCCCGAGTTCGAAAATTTTCATAATTATACATACTTCCTTTTACTATGTAAACGAAAGTAAAAATATAATTTCCTAATTTTGAAAATTAATATTAATTTGTATTTTGGTTTTTCAACTACAACAGTACTTGTGTGGATTTGGTTCTCACTTCTCATCGGAGGATGAAAGATGTCCGAATGCTTTGCCTGCAGGGCAAAACTCGCCACAAAAATGTCCCTACGGTTTGTACGCTGAACAACTGTCCGGAACTGCATTTACCGTTCCTAGAACTGAAAATGCTCGTACTTGGCTGTATCGCATACGTCCCAGTGTCGTCCATGAACCATTTGTGCGATATGATGGTGCAAAGTTTCTCAGCAACAACTGGAACGAACAATATCCAAATCCAAATCAGGTAACAAGTTTAAAATACGCTCCATCCATCCTCTGCATACATAATATTCTCTATTTTGTTCGCTTTAAGATGAGATGGAAACCCTTTGACATCCCATCAACAGGAAAAGTTACATTTGCTGAGGGATTACACACAGTTTGTGGAGCTGGCGATGCACGCAGTCGTCACGGAATTGCCGTGCACATCTACTTGTGTAACTCATCGATGGATAATTCCGCTTTCTATAATAGCGATGGTGACTTTCTCATTGGTGAGCTAGAAGTTTTATGTGTTATTTCGATAGTAAATCAATTTATCTAGCTACGATTAGTTCCACAGCAAGGGACACTAGATATTATCACCGAATTTGGCAGAATGAGTGTACGTCCGAATGAGATCTGTGTCATTCCGCAGGGTGTGCGCTTCTCAGTGCATGTGGAATGTCCAACAAGGTAAATAGCAATGAATCTGTGCGCTTGTATTTAAATGAATGGTTTTTCTTTTCATAAAAGAGGATATATTTTGGAGGTATATGACAATCATTTCCGCCTTCCAGACTTGGGTCCGATTGGTGCAAATGGGCTGGCCAATCCCAGAGATTTCCAAACTCCTGTAGCTTGGTTCGAAGATCGTGAAGTCAATGGTATATGCATTTGAAGCCACATTTATCGTCCATATTCCAGCTTAATCCGTAATTTAATTTCCAGAATTCCACATAATTTCGAAATTTCAAGGTGCATTGTTTGTCGCCAAGCAAAAGCACTCACCTTTCGATGTGGTCGCATGGCATGGCAACTATGTGCCATACAAATATGATCTCTCTAAATTTATGGTGATCAACTCTGTGAGCTTTGATCATTGCGATCCGAGCATCTTCACTGTACTGACATGCCCCAGTTCTCGACCGGGAACGGCTATTGCGGATTTTGTGATTTTCCCACCAAGATGGTCAGTTCAGGAGAAGACTTTCCGACCGCCATATTATCACAGTAAGAGCAAGTTGCGTGATTTTATTTAATTTCCTCCTCACCGGTAATCATTTTTTCAATATAGGAAATTGCATGAGTGAGTTTATGGGCTTGATTCTTGGCAAATACGAAGCCAAGGAGGAAGGTTTCATGACTGGTGGTGCAACTCTTCATTCAATGATGACACCCCACGGTCCCGACTTCAAGTGTTTCGATGGCGCATCAAATTCTAAATTATTACCGGAAAGAATTGCTGAAGGAACTCAGGTAATAGGGCTGGCGATCTGAATATGGTTTGCATTTTAGGTTTTAATTTTATGTTTGCATTTTTTAGGCTTTTATGTTCGAGTCATCGCTTAGTATGGCTGTTACAAAGTGGGGCGAAGAGACTTGCCTAAAGCTTGACACAAAATACTACGAATGCTGGCAATCGCTTAAAAAGCAGTTTAGTTTTTCAAAGTAATTTTAAGTACAACAAATTTTTTAAAAAACTTCGCGCTTAAACCTTGATTATTTATTTTGTTTCAAATAAATATTGTTTTCTACTTTTTTAATGTTGAGTTTCTCATTAGTACCCGCCGTTGATCCAGAGATGGACTTAATCGCTGAGAATGATTTTGTGACAAAATCGGTATCGCTTTCGCACATGTTTGGGGCCCACTTAAACTCACGCTGCAGCCGCAATATTCTCGGTGCTACTTGCGTTTCTTTGTCTTGTTGGCACCGGAACATTGCGAAGTGCATTGGTTGATTCAAATTTTTCTTCTAGACATTAAATTCCAGTTAGACAACCAAAAATTGGAGCTAGCGCACGTAAAGTTGTCGCAACCAAACGGGAACTTTGACAAAAAAAATTTGGATCATTTCCAAACGTTTTTGTCTATGATTAAAAGGCAATTATTATAGTTGAAACCTAAAAACAAAAAGATTAGTTCACTAAACCTTATTGGAAAAGTACCAATAGTAAAAGAAACAAAAAAAAATACAATAAAGTTTTTGAAAAAATCATAAAGGTTAGTTGTTATTGTTAGTTACTTCGATTTGATAAATGTCGATAAAAATTGCCGATCCGAAATTGGAATCGTTAGGAATTTTTTTTTATATGAAGCCAAAATATTATCAGTTTTGAAGCAATGAACGATCGGCTATTAATTTAAGGTAGCAAAGAACGACTGGTTCGACGATGAATGTAAGATAGCGACTGAATGGAAGAATGTTGCCCGCTAAGAAAATATAAAGAGCTGAAAAAATAGTTGACAGTCAGTCATCAGTGGGAAAAGGGTAACGAAACGTAAGATTCATCAGAATAACACGTTATCGTAACTCTCTCGGACTGCGATCAAAACCGTCGCCGGTAATTTTTTAATAAAGCAAAAGCTGAATGATTGGGCAAGTACCTTCAAAGTAGTGTTCGCCAGAGGCCAATAACCTCGCCCATTAAAAAACTATACTGCGGAACCTTAAATCAGCCTCGGAAACACTGATCTACGACGACGACCATGGCAACGAAAATGGCTGTAGCTCGAGCTGCAGCTAGACGGTACCCTGTATAAATATAATAAATCAGGATATCCCGCACTACACCAAGCAATTCATGATCTAGTAGTGCAAGTATGAGAGGAAGAAGCGATACAAGAAGACTGAAGAAGAGGCATCCTGTGTCTCACACATAAGAAAGGTAATATCGCAATCACAACCTACAGCAATTGTCGTGGTATAACGTTTTTGAGTACCACGTATAAGATTTTCTGCTTTGTCGTTCAAGAAAGGATAGCTTTTCCCATACGAGTCTGGCTTCATCCCAGGAAAATCAACAACTGATCAGATTTTTACCCTTACGCAGGCCATAGGAAAAACGCCTAGAGATCTAAAACATAGACAAACATAGATTGAAATCCGCCTATGATAGAATAGTATATTACATAACGAGCGAGGAAAGTGGACGGACGATAACCACTTTTCAGCGAGTAATGTACGCTATTTTTCACACGACAGACCAAAACAAATTCTCTGCTAAACTGCTAATGCACAATGCAAAACTACTGTGGGAATGTGTGTACGCTGAGACTGCAGTAAATAACAAATATATTTTCTATCTTAACACACTAGTGTGGATAATGCCTACTTTCGAGGGTAGGTTATAGTGTAGGATAGTCATTTTCCTCTATGGTCGTGTGAAGAATCCAGTTTTGACAAGGATCTTTGTGCACCTGCGTCGACTCCATGTTCTTGGGTCAAAAATGCGTGTTATGTAAATAGGAAGGAAAATCCCGAAACGTCCTGCGGTGGCTCAGAGCAGATACCACTGAGAAAATTTGTAATTTCCTGATTATGCCTTTTCTTGGGCGAAATTATGAACTTATTCTAATCACACTAACACTTTTTTTCATAACGCCAATCTTTTGTCAAGCGAAAACTTTGCTTAATTTAAAAATAACAACACAAAAGTGGTAAGTTCTGGTGGACGTGGTGGTGATTTTTGAGACAATGAGAAAAAATAGGAGAGTATATAAAATTCAAATCTTACAGAATGATTATTTAACAGCATTAAAAAGCGAAAGCATAAGTAATATTCAAAATCCAACTTCCGTTTTTTTAAGTTTTCCTTAAGGAGTATACTTCTATGTACAGTACATTCTTAAGTAAATAGGTGACTGATAATTACCTTCCCATAAATATAAAAAAATATCTGTAGTTAATTATATGTAGGAACTTAATTGCTTTATTTTTTCCATCAAGCTCATAAAAGTAAAAAAATGACAAGCAGAGTAATTTCTGCAAATGGCTTACTGATAATGACTTAAAACGTGCTTATTGATAACACCAGCATATGTTGTGTATTTCTGTGACTTTCCAGTTAAGGCAATAAACTGCTCAGCAACTTCGACAGCCACACGTACTTGAGCTTCTGATGTACTCGCACCCAAATGAGGAGTTGCGACAACTTTCACATGGTTGATAAGTGCTTTGGTGACGTCCGACTTTGGCGGTTCCTCTGGGTAAACATCAAAAGCAGCTCCACCACATTGTCCAGACTCTAGACCATCGAGTACAGCCTGCTCATCTACAATACCTCCCCGTGCGACATTGACAACTTTAACCCCTTTTTTGCATTTTGCCAAAACTTCTGATGATATTAAATCTGAATATAAGTAAAATTATTGTGTGTATTGAAAAATAGTTTTCATAAGTGAAGTGGTCACAATTACAGTCAATATAAATACTACGCACTTCTTGTGGCCGGTATTAGCGGTGTATGAACTGTGATATAATCAGCCAGCGGCCATATTTCTTCCAGTGTCATCTTCTCGATTCCCGCAGCTTTTGCTTCGGCCTCTGTGGTGATTGGATCGTAACCAATTATCTGAATTAAAAAAATAAATGCAATGTGTCTTATTATAATTTTTGGCTTATCAACATCACACCCAAGAATACAAAATACAATATTACTTACACGCATTCCCCATGCCTTCATGCGAAGTCCAACTTCACGGCCAATACGACCAAGGCCCAAAATAGCCAAAGTTTTTCCATACAATTCCGTTCCACTGTATAGTTTTCGGTCCCATCGACCCTCTTTCATACTTTGGCCTGCCGGCACGATAGGTCGGGCTAAAGCTCCAATAAGCATACACGTCAATTCACAGGCAGAAATGGAATTGCCACCCGGGGTGCTGTACGAGTAAGAGCGTAAAGTAGAAATATAGTGCTAACTACCACAAAAGTGACAAAAAAGTGAAAGCGTATTGTCAAAATTAAGAATTGTCTAGAGTTCCACACTACCCAGTTAAAATGCTAAAATCGTTAAAAATTCATTCAATAGGCGGACGTGACTGCTCAACTTACTTAAGGACAAGGACGTTTTGTTTTGTCGCTGCAGCAACGTCGATGTTGTCGACCCCGGCACCGGCACGGCCCACAGCTTTTAGCTTTCCATCAGCGGCGTTAATTATTTGCTCGGTTATTTTTGTGTCGGAACGGACAATCAGGGCATCATAATTCTGAAAGGGAAACATGAATGTCACCGAGTAGAAAGAAGAACTGTCAAATATTAATAATTTATTCAATTTATAAAATTATAAATATTGAAGTGAGCTATATGCAACAAAAAATAGTAATGTTAGTCTGAAGAAAATAGTCTGTTGGTTCCTAAGCTAGAAGCCTTAGGTTTTAGCGGTTTTTTTATTATGGCTAAAATCTTACTTATTTGGTCGTTCACAGAAAGTTCTTATCGGAGATTTGTATTCAAGGGAAATAAATATATCTTTCGGAGTACCTGAAGAATCTCATCTGGGCCCTGTTCTCTTTTTGCTTTTTATACTTGATTTGCCGAAGATTTAAAATTGTTGCTCATGTCTGATGTCTGCCGATAAGTATAAGCAATTTCGATGATTTTGAACGCTTTCAGATCGATTTATATAATTTTTCAACTTGGGGTCATAAAAATGACCTCACCTTAAATATGTCTAAATGTGAATTGTGATACAAGTAACTAGTAGTATAATAGAAATAAATTTCCCATTTTCGAGGTTTATACTTTAAATAATTATGTTATTTAAAGAGTTAAGCAATTTAAGGACATTGAAGTAAAACAAGAACAAGATTCTTTTTTTGGACAGCATATAAATTATGTTTGTACCAAAGCTAGTTCTCTTTGTAAATTTGAATTTGTAAAGCATATAACTCTCTTGTGTTCAAAAATCCATGCAGATGTGGGCGCCGTGGCTCAGTGGATAAGAGCATGACTTCTGATCAGTATGTTCGTGGTTCGAATCCCAAAAGTATTTTTCACGGTGTCCCGCCTCTCGCGAAAGTCTGACAATCGTCCGAGAGTAATAACATGTCACGGAAAGCTTCTCAATTCGCCGTTCGGATCCGGCATTAAATTGTAGGTTCACTCCATTTGTGTGCAAACTTATACATGCATAACAGAAATGGTTGCGAGAAGTTAGGCCTTGGACTGCAATGGTCTGTCGCGCCGAATGTTATTATTATTATTATAAATTATGTTTGTACCAAAGCTAGTTTTCTTTTAGAATTCGTAAATCATATAACTCTCTTGTTTTCAAAGATCCATGCACATTGAAAAGTACTTTATAGTCTTGTCTATTCTAAAATATTGCATCTTCATACGCTTGTTGGTTCTTCGCGTATTGTGAAAATTTAGAGAAATTTCCCCATTTTGCACCCAGACATTCTTTATTTGCTAATTCTAATCTTCCATGTAGTTTTTGTAGTAGATATAATATTTCTTCCAATGAAATACCTACAATCAACTACCCACTTTCGTTTGTCAGTTATATATTTATGAGAATTCGCTTGGGTATTTTTATAATACCTATGTGATTAAAGAATTAAAGGAACTTTTAAAAAGTTTATGGTAAAGATTTGGCTAAACATACAAACAGCAACATCAGTACTCTAACAAAGTAAACTGACACTTTAAATGACATTACAATAAGAAGAGATAATAGAGATATTATTATTATTTTTGTTATTGTAGGTGGGGCTGTAAGGCCTTGTGCACTGCGACCTTGAGGTAAATTGTGCATCCCGGTGTTTTTACCGTATTATGCGATTGCTTAGTTCCTTTGTGAACGCTACCACATCTGCCAATTCAATTGGTTTGGCATTCGGTCAGAGAACTGTATGAGCCTTGAAGTGTTTTAGTAAAGAGTTAATCGGTTGATGACGCCTCAAATTACCGCCGTCCGGGGCAACTTGTACAAAAGCAAGACCGCATTCTTTCTTATCAGCCGAGATATTCTTTTCACAATATACTCGTACAATTACTGAATCTTTCAATTATTAAAATACAAAGATAAGATAATGAAATTGGGAGATTACCATAATGTGTTTTTCATGTATGCAATACGTTGTTCAATACCAAATATGTAATATAAATGAAATTTTGTAACATGTTAGATTATGTAAAAACTGTTTTATAAATGAAATGTTGTGCCTTACTTTAACTTCCTTGCTGAGCTCATCCACAGACAACTTCAATTTGTATGTGACCTGGAATAAGGATAAGAAAAACGATGTTTGATTAATATAATTATAGTTTTACACCATAATCTCGCTGACACACACTCTTCTTTAATATATTTACTAACAAATATAAAATTTATTATGAATTTTCCGAAAAGTCTAGCTTCTGTAAAAATATTCTCTTTTTTTTCACAAGATAATTTTAGCCTCTTTAGTAGATTTCAAGATTGTCAAACCCCTTAATAATATCATAAAAGTAAAAGATCAAAAAACAAATTATAACGGTTTTTTTTTATAGAAAAATTGAATTTTATAAAAAAATCATATTTTCTTTTTAATTTAAAGCATCATAGCTCTCAAACGGATGCAGATGCAAGATAACCACTTAGATATTATATTAGCCTATCAAATAAGACTAAGCTGGATTCTCTCCGATAAATACATATTTTGGAAGTTACAGTTTAATATTTGTGTATATTTTTTTCTTGAACAACATTTTTTAAACACCCTGCATCTCAAAGGAATTGGAACATTTTGTTGCTGATATTAATATTCCACATTTACCACCCCCATGGAGGGGAAAGGTTGATGCACTTATAGCCTATAACCTTCTTCCATCTGCCAATAATATGCATGGAAAATTTCATAAAAATTGGTTGGTAAATGTGAGTTTCCATAAATAACAACCGCACAAAATTTCATTTTTATTTAGATAGAAGATTTACCGGTTTTTGAAGATATTTTTAAAGGGTGCCTAATACTTTTGGCCAATACTGTTTATTTGTGCCTTTGGAGAAGTATGCGTTTTGGCCGAATTTTACTCAAATATATTATTATATCAAATTAATATTAATTTTAAATCAGTAGATATAAATGCACATGAACGGGTATTTCATAAATAAATTGCCACCTTTAACTACTTGGTGGTATATTCTTGGTGCTGTATGGTGTACTGTGTAGTGTCGGAGATAAACTTAAATCTTGAACTAGTTATGTATGTATATGTGTGTTGCTTGTTATGTACTTCTTCTTTCTACGCCAGTTGAAAACATTTATTTGGTTTTAAATTATCAATCGCGGTACACTTTTAAAGAAGAGGTATAAGCATGTATGTATTTTCTCAATAGTTCTTCATCGCTGGCACTACTATTTCGTAAACTTTTCCATCTATCCTGTTCTTCTGGAATCTTCCGAGAAGTTGGGACCCAGTATTTGTCCAGCCTGTACAAAAAAGGCGAACCGCCATGTCTCTCTTCGTACCTACCCATAACAATAAGTCGCAGTCTGCTCTGCGCAATCACTTAATATCAACTTCATTGCTAAAAAAAACCTGCCGTTTTGGAATGTTATTGTATTCCGATCATGCATTAATTCTGTGCCTGGCCGTGGTGCTGTGGCGAATTCCTCTACTTGTACAAGTATATGGTACTCTATCGAACCGGAATAACTTCCAATGTGCATACGAACGGGTATAGTGCATTGATACTCACGTTAATTCCGTTTTGCTCTAACAGTTCCGTGCATGCGGTGTCGACAGCATCACAAACCAAGACATTTTTAATATCAACCGGCATTGTTTTTTATTTGTTATTCTGTTTTTGAATATTAAGATCTTATAACGCACGACCTTCCACAGCAAACCTTTCACGACAGCTTGGAAAATGCAACTGGCGATGACAAAATGTATAAACTGATATAGAAAATAATTATTGTTAGTTGAGTCCACGCATCGCCTGTAGATTGAACTCCAGCTCCAACCCACCAGCTATCGTAAGCGAGTTATTTTTCTAGAATCGGGCTACATACTTACATACACATTTACCTCTTGTTATCTGAGCATTAGCATTGATAACGCAATATACATTGGTAGCAACGCACATCGGCTACATAGGATTTTTTCATCGTGTGGCAGGTTCCTCTTAATTGGTCAATTATTGTTAATATTGTTACTTCTCAATTATTTCTTTATTTATTTCCTTTGTTTTGAAGTATGTACTGAATTTATTAAATTAATGAGAAGTAACTCTAATTAATAACATTGAGTAAAGATTATAACAATAGACAGAACAAAATTCGTTTAATCGTCGCTATAATGTGACGGTTATTATATTAAGCGGTAACGCGTTATGATCATGAGAACGATTGTAACGAAAAGTATGGCCCAACGACATCATAACACTTAACCCAAAAACAATAGATCAAACTCTTATTCTAGGCCTTCAAACTGAAATCTTGTTGCAAAGTGCCTAAAACCGACAGTTATTATGCTACTGCATTAGCAAGTAACGCAACTATACTGGCTTTTGTGTATGTGTAGTTTAGATTGTTTTATTTGAATCGACACATTTGCGTTTCATGTCTTTCTTAGAAATTCAATTTATAGCTTTTCATAATTTTACTTAATAAAGCGGATATTCACTTAAAAATTTGTAGAAAGTCGAACGGAGTGTATGAGCCGAGAAGGGATTTTAGGTCTCTACCAGTAAATTAAAAATAATTATTTTTATTGTTATTATAAAATAAAATAACAAAAACTATTATCAATTAGAATAATATAATTCGAAACTTCAAATCAATCTACGTCGGCGATTACGGCTACGAAAACGGCTAAACGATTAAAGAATGTTCTCTTTGGACATCCAATATAAATAGAAGATATGAAAAAACAGTTTAGCGGTGAAAGAAAACAGCTTTGGAGTAGAATCTCGTCCGTGAACTAGAACAGTACATAGAGTGAGGACCGCACCGGGCTCGAAAGTTCTACCAACCAGTCCGCGGTATGAGGCAATATAACTACACGGCGTTGTACATACTGCAAAGACAAGGACGGTAATCTGATCGCTGATCTCCAAATTTTTACCTGTGTGGCTTCATCCCAGGAAAATCCTCAAATTCCTCTGTCATGCGATGGCCACATCCGGTGAATGGGTTAGATGGTGCCGTACTCGTTCAAGATGAGGATCAGCTCAAGCGATGGAAGGAGCATTTTTCTACGGTCCTTGTTCGCCAACGATATGCACCCAATCAAACGGAGCTGCCGGAAGTAACAATTTCCCGAATTCGCACCTCAACTCCCAGTAAAGATGAGATCTCTACCGCGTGCCGCTCCAACGACATGAGCAGAGCTTTTATATCCTCTTGTAGAGAGAGCTTGGTAGGCAGAAAGTTTTCCCGACGAGTGGAAGAAGGGAATGATTGTCAAGTTCCCTAAAAAAGGTGGTCTTATGGAGTGCGAAAACTGGAGAGGCATTTGCATTCTTCCTGCAGTTGCAAAGGTAATAGCCAAAGTATTACTTGCGCAAATTAAGGAACATCTGGAAGATACACTCGCTGCTGAACAAGCAGGTTTCCGCACTGGATCCTCCTGTGTCGACCACATCAACACCCTACGGAACATCTTAAGGGTTTTCAGGCCTATTCGTATCTATAACGAACACCTTAACCAGAGAACTGGTCAGGAACCAATAGGCACAACCATCCAACGACGGAAGTGGCAGTAGATTGGTCATACAATCCGAAAAGGCGACAGTTCCATAGCAAACTACGCAATGCAATGGAATCCGTTATCTCAGGATGGTAGAAGAACGGGTCGACCGAGAAATACATGGCGCAGAACACTTGTGGAGGAGTCACGGCAATTGGGGAAGAGAGCGAAAACGGATCTGGAATGGGAGATTTACCCCTCTTTTTTACTAACTACAACAACAACACGCCTTTCGTGTTCGATTTGCCGAGAAAAAATCTGAACTCGAGCGGAGATTTCTAAAAGAAAAAAAAGCTGGTACATCCAGGTACAAAAGTTCTTGTTGAGACACCCTTTAAATCCAGCGCTCTTGTTGGGACACCCTATACTAAAAGTTTTTATTAGTAAAACATATTTGAGTTCAGTTATTTGAAAATTTTGTTATGTGCAATTTTTTTAAAATTATTTTATTGGTTTCGCTTCTTAAATTTTAAATATGAAACAATTGTATCTCTAGCATCATATCTCTTAAAGTATTTCAAAAATTCACAAATAATAAGGTTTCTTTAATGAAATTTTGAGTAGAACACGATTATGAACCGCAAAATATTTAAGTTTTGTTCCTGGAAGTGCAAAAAGCAGAAGACTGTTGTTATGTTTGCCTAGCGCTATGCGCGCAAAACCAAAATTATCTATATACATGTACTTCATGTACATTTGAAGAAGTAAAAAAAAAGTTCAGACGATAAGTGAAGTGAATTGGTGTTTATTACCGCATACGAAATCATACAGTTGACCGCAAATATCATTCTGCTTTTATAAATATGTGTATATGTATATAAGTATATTCGTACATGCATACATTGAAGAGAAATTGTTTCTTCATTATCACTGCCGTTCGGTCGGGCTTATCTGACTAAGAAAAATATTTGTTTCCAAAAGACCTGTTTGACCAAAGTGCAAAATGCATTCATTTTAAAAATAAATTTAAAACAATAACAAATTTTTGAAGACTATTAACAAAAAGACGTTACACAGATTATCAAAAACAAGAAGAAAATTTGAGTATTTTTTAATTCTCTATATTAACTTCGCGTGCCCATGGCTGGCTGGCTTGCTGGCTGGTCAGATTTTGTGATAAACCACTTCAAAAAGCCCGATTCAATTCAAACTTGGCACACATGTGTATTTCCCATGACAACACTTTCTATTTAAATTTGGGGTCCCTCGGGGTAGGTGCTCCGATACAAATAATTTACAAAATTTACCCGATTTTCTTTAAATATGAAACACTTGTGTATCTTCTGGACAAAACTTTTTGTGAAATTTAAAAAGTGAGAGAGGCCGCGAGACCTGAGGGTTGCCCATATACATTTTTTAAAAATTAACTCGATTGTCTCCAAATTTTAAACACCTGTATATCTCCGATGTATAAAACTTATTCAAACTTTGCACATATGTGTATCTCCGATTATAGAATTAACACAAAAAATGTTATGGGTTTTATTTCATTAAAAAACTAATTTAATTTGACATGTGAAATATCTTTAAAATGTCCTTCTGTTGATTATCAGGAAGGAAATCACCTTCCGCTTCTTGCAGGCCATTGTTCTGTAACAGAAACGAAGAACATTAAAATCATGTAATAACAAGAATAACATTAAAGTAAATTCATGTTACATACCTTGCTTGCGCTCAACCAATCACTCGCGTAAGCCTATAAAATTATGTACACTTGTAATGTAAAGATTATTTTGACTAACACAAATTTTCCCTTTGATTTAACTGTATTTAAGAACCGATATATCTCCTCTTACGAAAATCTCCTGTTATGTACATACATACGTATATGGATGTATTCCGAAGTAACGGTAATATTTTGGTAGCGACGCAAATCGAGGAAATAACGCAAACCAACTTTTTTGGGGACGAAAATAAAAACAACGCAAAAGAAGTGGTCGCAAATCAGGACTCCACTGTACTTTCGCTATTCTCCTAATTCTAGAGGATATGATGTATTTCTCAATAGATTATTTTTTAATGTTGACGTCTCACCGTCTTCATCGTTCTCAAAATTTATATAGAAATATAAAGCTACACAATCCATTTAATATCATTTTAAATATTAATTAAACAATAAAATGCGTTTCGTTTTTAGAGGTTAAAATCTTAACAAATGTTGTATTTTGTATTATAAATATTCTTGTGGGAAATGCGATATGTGAAAATATCATTTCATAATACATATACACTGGGGTCCTGATTTGCGCCGAATCGTTTCGCGTTGTTTCGATTTGCGTCATAAAACAAAAATTTTGGTTTGTGTTGTTTCGTCGATTTGCGTCGCAACAAACATGGAAATGAAAGTCATGCCAATGAACGAAGGTGCTATGAAAACGGCAAAATGAATTGTTACAAAAATAGCGTTAATTTATGTTCCTTATAATTTTATGTTTAATCCCTTACTTGATACTATGTAATGTAAATATGTACATACACATATTAAAATAAGATATTTATGTTAAATTAAATGAGTTTTTTAATAAAATAAGAAAATTAAAATTTATTATGTTTGAAACCAGTGCACTGCCAAAAGTATATTGAAAAGTATGGGAAAATTTGTTTCGACTTGCGTCACAAAATATATTTTTTATAAACTTTGGAAGACCAATCTACAACCAGTTGAATAGAAATATACGAGAAAATGTGTTTCGGTTTGCTTGTTTCATTTTGCGTTCACAGTTTTTAGAACCAATCTACGACGCAAAATTGTATACGAAGGGAATCGCATCCGCAAAATCGATATCAAAAATATAGAAATGCAATCCGTTTCATAATAAGACCAGTAAAAAATTTCAGCTGCTGTGAAATGCCATTAAATGTTTAACTATAATAACGAGTTCACGAAATGACTTTCGTTTGTGTGATGGGCTTTGTGCGACGTTCTAGTAGAACAGCGAGTCTGAGTTCGTTTGTTCTATTCCAATTTCACATTTTTTTATTTTGTTTTGTTGCGGCTTTCGGCGTTTTCAAAATAACTGTTGCTTGCAATTGGCAAACTCGTTGGCTCAGTTGGCTGGCGTTTGGCGCACTTAAAAACCAGCATACACGAAACGCCAATAAGAAAAAAGAATTTATAAATTATAACTCTGGAATTGTGGTGTTTTTGCATTAATTCTGTACTTTTATTTGTAGTTTTTTGTTGGTGCTTTTATTAGGTGTAAATAAACTTTTCTAAAAAGTATTTGTATAAAAGTCTTCTAATTAATAAAACAAATAAATAAATAGATTAAGAAAATGTCTAAAAATATTCAAGTTGCGATCAAGGTTCGTCCTTTGCTGCGAAAGGAACGCGAACAGAAGCAAGTGAGTTCCTGGAAAGTTGTAGAAAATTCAATTCAACTTGTAGACAGCCAGACGGAGCCGTTCTATTTTGGTAAGAATATATACCATCTTGGCTTTGTGGCGTTTTGCAGCAGATCAGGAAATTATTTTACATTCTCTTTATTATCCTAGATCACATCTTTGACCAGGATGCATCAAATCAATGTATTTTCGATACAATGGCAAAGCACATTGTCGACGCAGCACTCAGAGGATTTAACGGGACAATTTTCGCCTATGGGCAGACGTCTTCTGGTATGTTACAAAAAAAGAAGTTATGATCAAATGCTCATAAATGACGACACTCTATCGTAGGTAAAACTTACACAATGATGGGTGATGGACAAAATGAAGGAGTAATAGTTTTGGCTGCCAAGGAAATATTTAAAGAAATCGAGAAGGCGACCGAAAGGCAGTTTCTCCTGAGGTCAGTATAAACTGGAACATGTCTGATGTTTTTTTTTATGATGATAATTTTCTATTTTCATTCTTCCAATCTCCAATAGAGTTGGATACATCGAGATATACAATGAGAAACTTGTTGATTTACTAAATAAAAAAAATCTGGATTTAAAAATTCATGAAACACCAACCGGTGATGTCAGCGTGAATTGCGAGGAGTGCATCATAACCAGCGAACAAGAATTACTTAACTTCTTGTGCCTAGGAAGCAAACAGAGGAAAATCGGTGAAACCAATATGAATGAGAGGTCAAGCCGATCCCATACCATCTTTCGAATCGTAAGTTTAACGCTTCAAAGTGCTCAGGCACTCAGGATTTAATTTCAAATTTTCTAATTTTACCTCTTAAGATAATTGAGTCCAGAAAAATAGACATATCAGAGGACGACTCCGTTCAGATGAGTATTTTAAATTTAGTTGATCTGGCTGGGTCAGAAAGAGCCGATCAAACTGGTGCAACTGGCTCGAGATTAAAGGAAGGTGGCCACATAAATAAAAGTCTAATGTTCCTGAGTTGTGTCATAAATGCGCTCGCAGAAAATCAACAAGTAAAATTCATTAATTTTAGGGATTCAAAGTTAACTCGGATATTACAAGCTTCTCTTGGTGGTAATGCCCTTACATCAATAATTTGCACAATTAAACCGTCTGCTGTAGAGGAAACCTATTCGACGTTAAGGTTAGCGTATATGCAGGTTCTTAGTGGCTTTAAAAAAACGATTAAATGTTTTGTTGTTATTTTGTGTATTTTTTCTTCAGTTTTGCAACAAGAGCAAAAACTATTAAAAACAAACCACAAGTTAATGAAATTCTCACAGATGCAGCTATGATGAAGCGTCTAGAAAAGGAAATCTCCCGTTTGCAAAGCGAACTGGCTGAGGAACGAAAAAAGAATATGAGTCAGGTATGATATTAATATTTTTATAGTTGGATGCTTTTTTCCCTCCATTGATTTCTTCGATTTACAACAACAACAATGAACCTATTCACAGCTTAAAGTTGGCCAATTGGAAAAACGCATTAACGATGAAAATCTAAAGATCATTAGCAGCAATTCCTTGTTTATTACAAAGGCAAATAAGGAAAAACGTCGTCGCACGTGGTGTACAACAACACTAAATGATGAAATAACTCTAATGCCTGTCGCAAGTACAATGGCACCGACACAAATGGCGACACGTCTCCAACTGCCAAAAGCGAGCATGTTTTATACGCCGCAAATAACACTTCGTGGAGATCCAAATTATAACAATGATTTCGATGTTTCACCCACCATCGATGAGGAATTTACGCCAGGGGAAATGGCTAATTTTGATATGATGATAACTCCCAGGACGTCTCCCACTAATTTATCGCCAACTTCAAACTCTGAAAATAAATTTCGTGTTAGTCTAACACCTAAAATGACTATGGTCGATAGGTAAGCGATGCCAAATTTATAATAAATTTGAAATACAAGCTCTGTCTTTGGGCACTTAGGGTACATAGAGTAGAACGTGAATTAGAGGAACTAAAGGTTTTTACAAATTTGGAAAACAACTTAAACGTAGAGCATGATACTTACGGATCGTTGAAAAACAAATTAAAACTTGCAGAAATTGAAATTGCCAACTATAAACGGGAACGAGAAGAATTTATATTCATGAAAGAGCAGCATTTGGAGACTGAGTCTAATTTGAGCGAATATCAAAGCCGGTAAGATTTTGTCAGTTCATCATCATTTTTAATAAACATATTCAGATCAATGCAAATTTCGGCTTACAAGAAAATGGAAAAGAAGGTATTTTTGGTGGAATTAATTAATTGGATAAATGTGTGTGTATTGGTTTAGTTGGACTCTGTTATCATAACGAGGTTTCTAAAAGCTACTTTTTACATCAAATGAATTCAGTCTAGTAATTATTTTTCATCTTCTTCTTGGACCTTTCTGATTACTTTGCCTACCCTTCATCATTTCGTACCAAAAAATCAATAACACTATTGGCAATCTTTTGTCTCCTTTATTTATTTCATTCAAATATGTTTCTCCTAATTCTGTACATTCCTTGTTGGTAACAGATTTTCATATATGTGTTCTTTGTGTCCTTCAGAAATGCAACTAAAACATCAGCGTATGTTAAGCAACTCCAACTCCAACGCGACAGCGTAATAAACCCTTAATAAAACAAGAATACCCATCTGTGTTTCCGCATTTGTATGATTTACAGTCATTTAAGACACATGTGCATAGACAGCTCATCATTTCTTATCCTTAATTTCCGAACGCCTATCTTATTTTACAATATCCAAGCTGATAGAAAATATTGGATATAGACAGGTAGTTAGGTAATTTTCTGAAAGATTTAAAGATTATTGGACATTGAATTTTGCTTCCGATTCTTAAACAAAGTACCTTCTTCTTAGAAACTTTATCCCCTTATGGGTTCTACATACATACATATATTGGTACTCGTTCCTAGAGTTTTAAACGATCTCAACATTCACAAATTCGCTGGGTCAGATGGTATTTCCCCGTTAGTTCTGAAGAGGGGTTCTTCCAAGTTGGCATTACCTTGGTGTGAGCTTTTCCATCTATCCTATTCTTCTGGATTTCTTGTCCGTTAATAATAATAATAATAATAATATTCGGCGCGACAGACCAATGCGTTCAAAGGCCTTGCTTCTCGCAACCAATTGTGTTGATCATGTATATTTTTGCACACAAATAATACTTTTGGTGTTACTGTGATTCGAACCCCTGCTCAGAAGTCTATGCTCTTATCTACTGAGCCACGGCGCCCACAACTTGTCCATTAATTCTAATTCAATTCTTACTCTCGCTGAGTAAGTATAAGTTTGAGGAACGTCCCTCTTTAAAGCCACTTTGGCTGACCATCAACACATTCGGTTTGACCTTCCAGGCAGATTTGCACATGCCTCTTCTAGATACGATCCTAAGTCTACGGACTGGAGTCTTTTAAGGGGACTTGTCCTCACCAAGATATATATCCTACCTACTCTAGATGAGGCAGCATATCAGTTAAATTATGTGTTGCTTACCTTCTACTACGGCAGCTGTGTCCCCAAAACCAGTCTGAGTAAGGTTTCCTGGTTGAATGACCGGCTTGCCAAACATAGGAAGAAATTAAGAAAGCTCTTCAAAACTACTGGGACGAATATAGGTTCGCCCTTACGGAGTATAACGCTGAATTGAGACGATCCAAACGAGCCACATGGAGGAAATGCAACGAAAACATATGTCAGTAGCGGCACGAATACACAAGGCACTCGTCAAGAATCAGACAAATTGTGTGGGCTTACTGAAGAAGACAAATGGTAGCTACACGTAGGACCGAGACGACACTATTAGAACTCTACTTCAAGTTTATTTCCCCGGTTCGTCTACTTAAGTTTTTACATAAATATTTAGTCCAGATAAGGTTAAATGGGCCGTAGACTCCTTCAAACCATTAAAAGCACCCGGCGGAGATGGCAATTTTCCAGCGATCTTACTGAGGGATATTGTGCTCATCCTGCCGGGTCTGATTGCTTTATTTATGGTGGCCGAAAGTTCTTGAACGGACAACGGTAATTAAGCTTCAGAAGCTACAAATAATTGCCTGTCTAGGTATAACGGGTGCCATGCGCACATGCCTTATGACTGCATTAGAAGCTGTTGTAGGGCTTCCACCAATCTTCATTATGAAGACGGTTGCTAGATGCGCTATAAAGCTTCAACCAGGTGACTACGTGGGCCACCTGAAAATTCTTGACTCAATTCCAGAAAGAGACATGTTTTGCACTATCCCTGACACCATGGGCAGGGAATACTGTTTCGGCAGGTTATTTGAGGTTAAAATATTGGACCGGGCAATCTGGTCTAATGGTGTTCCAGCACTTGACGACAAAGGTCTGATCTGGTACACAGACGGATCGAAGATGGAATCTGGAGTAGTAACTGGGGTATTCGGACCCAACACCAAAGTTGCAATAAGAAATAGTCGTGGCGCCTCAAATTTGAAGTAAAATGAGTTTTTGTTTTCGGTTGTTTGGAGTAGATCCAAAATAAAAGTTCCTAACTAAACAAATGTAGGCAGTTCAAATATGCGTTATTGAAGATATTAACAAAATGTGTAGTACGCGTAGCTCCCATTCCAGAGATATTCTTAGCATGTAACATTATTTATGGCAACCCTGATTCCAACACTTAGGAGTGGAAATTTTCAGAATTTTTTTGTCCTTAGTTAGACCTATCTGCAAAATTTCATTGCTTTGTGAATTATTTTTATCGTGTATAGTTTTTGCATAGTTTTCGTGTAGAAACAATCCATCACTAATTTTTGCGCATCGATATGTCAAAATAAAGAATAGGGAACACGTCAAAAGAAAGCCAAAACAAAAACGGCAAAAACTGCCGACTGATTCTTCGATTTCTTTTAGATTTTTATTTTTATCTGTTTTCGGGTTTCAAGTAATAGATAAAGTTTCTACGATTATTTAAATTTCAATTCTTAAGGCACATAAAAAGCTCATTATGAATTTGTTTACAAAAAAACGCCGATCACACAGCTTTTTCAATAATATTGTGGTTCAGTGGGTAATTACGCCTTCAGTAATAATATGTGTCGGTCCTTATCATTTTTACACTCATTTATTATATTAAATTAATATATTTCCGCGCCATCGCCGCAACCCACCGAAATCTTCCATTTACGTGGACTTTTGTTTGCTCTGTTTTCGGTAAGATGTTCTTTGATAACAACATTTCTGCGTCTAAGTTATTCAATGGAAATTTCGTGATTGGATTTATTTTATTGTTAAGCGAAATTTCGTACCGGCATTTAAAGAGTAATACGCACTCTCACTATGCTTGTCTCTTTAATAGCTTGTAATAATTTTATTTCCCATTATCATTCACAGTTGCAACGAACTGGAAGTTCAGATAAATAAGCTAGATAACTCCCTGCAGTCGGCAAACGACAAAGTTACCAACTATGAGCAGGAAATCCAGACATTAAATTCAAAAATTAAGCAACTTGAAATGGAAAATCGCGAAGCTGTTGCTATCGAATTCGAATTTCAGCGGCATAAACAAAAATCCAAATTACGCGAAGACGAACTCTTGGAAGTGTTGGAGGAGAAGAAAAATGAGATTGCCAAATTGGAAAAATCGTTGCAAACACTTTCCGCTGAGATGATTCAAAATTCCAAGGACGAGCTGTTGCATTTGTCTGGTGACATTGAGACGGACTGTGTTAAATGTGAACATCGACAGCGTCTGTTGGAGGAAAACAATAAAACCATCCGCGATTATGAGAAGCTGTCGCTCGAGCATGAACAATTGCAATTGCAATTTAAAGAAACTCAATCCGCTGTAGAATTAGCCCAGTCAAAAGTCATACAATTGGAAAGCGAAAACCTCACGATAAAGCATGAATTTGATTGCATTAAAGAATTGCATGGTACTATGCAGGATCTTCAGTCTCGAATACAGACGCTTCATGAAGACGAGAAGAAATTGCATGACATTAAACTGGAATACGACATTATATCACGAGAGCATACAAAAAAAGTGGCCGATAAGATAATTATTGCACGAGAAATCGATGAACTTATCACAAGGAAGGAAAATCTGTCACTAGAATGCAATAATTCCGCTGCCACCACCAATGCGGTTAAATGTGAGAAATTGCAAGCAGAAAACGAACAAATGTGCACCGAAATAGGTAGCATGCGAGCAAAATTGCAAAAAATCCAAACTGAATATTCGAGTCTGCTTGACGACGCAAATGCCAAGGCAGAAAACTTCGAAATATTAAATCAGGAAATACTATCCGTAAGAACTAAATTGGAGACTCTCCAAAATGAATACTCAATAATTCAAAATAAATACGAAGAAGTGCAAGATAATTGCAACCGAAAGGAGCTTAAAATAATCGATATCCAATTCAAAAACGATGAGATTCAAAGAAGTTACCAACTTCTGCAACAAAAGTGCGGCGAACTTGAAAACGATGCCGTCCAATCGAATGAAAATTGTTCTAGATTGCAAGGTGAGAACAACGCTTTGCGGCTTCAGATCGACGAGTTACAATCTTCTGTTGAGCAGGCACACAATAAGCTGGAATTGGAAACGAAGAGAAATAATAATGATTTCTCAGAGATTTCCGCTTTAAGACAGAGCAATGAACAACTGAAACAAAAATTGGATGACCAGCAACAGAGTTTCGATGAGCTGCAAAAAGAATACGACGAAATTTCGAATCAGTTTATTGATAATTTGCAAGATAATGAAAATCTAAAGAAACAGTTCGCCAGTGTAGAAGAGGAGTTAAAGAAATACCAATTGATGGAAAAGGAAGACGATGAGAAGAGGGAGGCTTTAAAAGCAGCTACCAACAATCAAAATAATCCAATTGTCGAAGATTCGGATTTCCCCGAATTGGTTTTACATCTTCGAAAGGAGGTGAACTCTCTCAAGGCACAAAGTGGTGAACTAGAAGCTCGAATACTTGAGAGTAATGCGGAAATTGAAAATCTAACAGCTCAGGTTGATAACATAAAAGCAGAAAATGCTCTACTTACCAAAGAGAACAACAAGTGGAAGCAGACGGTGGAATCGTTGTCGAAAGGCCACAGTTTGTTGGAAGAAATCCAAAATACACCTGAAGAGACAATAAAAAGTCCTACGAGACAAGAGCAGCTATCTTCACCAGGTGCTTCTTCTCCGTCTTCACATCGATATTCTGAAACAGTCAAGAGTTTTCTTCAATTGGCCGAGTCACTGTCTCAGATCGAACTGGAATTTGGTTCAGGAAAGAGTCGACTTTTTAAATCCGCATACAATCCAATCAATACAAATAACAAAATATATCGAAAAATCATAATCAACGACTTTCAAATGGTAGAATCATGCAGCCAGGATGAAGCAGATTCAAACAGCGACACCGACAAGAGCAAAGATTATCTTCAGGGTGCTCGTGATCACATTTCAATGCAGGGAACAATAGGGCGGAGCGGTTTTAAATTTGTCGATATAGAGGCACACATTGATGAGCCACCAGATTCATTGGAATTGGAAATCAATACTTCGTCGTCTGGTCATCAGAGTTGTGATTCACTGGAAGAAGCTGCTTCTACGACAACAGCAATGGACAATAAATATGAAATAGATAAACCAACAGAGGATTTACAACAACTGCAGGTATCGGAAAATAGGAAATCCGATAAAGCTAATGAGGAAGTCGTAGAGAAAGTCGAAGATGACGACATGAAACTGTACCAGGAACAGTGCCAGGAATATGTTAAGCAAATAAGAGAACTGCAGGGAAAACTTACTGTGTTGCTTGGTGAGAAGGTAAAACTCGAACAATCTTGCCAGGAAAACGCTAATCAAAGCAGTGAAATGCTTAAAAAACTCACTGACTCACTGAAAGAAATTGAAAAACTCAAGAGTATCGAGGATTTGCACAACAATCTTGAGGAGCAATATGCAGAAGCCCTTCAGAATATACAGAAACTTACCAATGAATTATCTTTAGTTAAGATACAATGTGCAGAGTTGCAGACAAAAACTGCAGCCCCCATTGAGGTGCAACAAAAAACCATAGACTGGGAAAAGAAATACAATTCCTTGCACGCGGCGCTGGATGAAAAATCTGCAGAGTGGGAAACACTATTAAAAGAACGGGACGTTCTGCAATCCGAATTGAATGACAAAGCAATGGATTTGGAAGAAAAGGTCGCTCAGTTAAAAGCAGAACTGGAGCAAAGTGAAACGAATCAATCTGAACAGGAACAAGAGGTTTCAGAATGGAAAGAAAAGTATAATGAACTGCAGTCGAATGAAGCCGAAAATTTGGAAAAGAACAAAGAAATGCAATCGCAATTAGTAGATTTGGAGGACAAATACAACACCTTGCAGTCCGAAATGATAAAGCAATCTGCGGAATATGAAGAGATAACTTGTCGATTGAAAGAATGCTCAACCAAATGGGAAGAGAAATACAACAATTTACTAAACGAAAAGGAATCTTACCAGCACGATTTGCAGGAGAAAATTCTCCAATTCTCAAAAGATTTGTCCGATTCACGTGATTCCTATGAGAAAACAATTTCCGAACTAAAAGAGCAGCTTTCCAATAATGAGTCCAAATGTAAATGTGCCACACTTGCGATTATCGAAGCAGACAAAGCAGAATTGGAGAAAAGTCTTAAGCTAAGAATCGACCAATTGACTGATGCGAAAAATGATTTGTTGGAAAGTGAAGAAAAACTGGCAACTGTTACAGCTGTACGCAACCGGCTTCAAGATGAATTGGCCGAAGTTAGAGAATCCATTATACTGCTCAAGGAAAATATAGAGGAGCTCAAGCAGGAACGCAGTGCTTTGCAAAAGGAAAAATTAGATTCTCAACAAGCACATGATGTTTTGTTGTCGGAGAAATTAAATGCTGATGCTACATGCGAGAGACTTCTTAAAGAGAAGGTTCATCTGGAAAGCTCAGTTAGTAATTTGAGCAGCGAAAAGCTAAACATTGAAGCCAAATGCGGAAGTCTTCGGGCAGAGAAGTTGAACAGTGAAAATTTACGTCTTAGTCTGTTAGAAGAAAAGTTGGCGGTCGAGAACAAACGCGATAGTTTATTCAAGGAAATGTTGGCAGCTAACAATAGTTGCGATGCTTTGCTAAAGGAAAAATTAGCAGCCGAAAGCCAACTTGAAAGTTTGTTGAAAGAAAAGTTATCAGTGGAGAGCGAACGAGACAATTTGATGCAGGAAATGTTGGCTGCTGTTACAGGACGTGATAACTTGCTGGAAGAAAAGTTATCAGCCGAAAGTCAGCTCAAATGTTTGTTAAAAGAAAAGTTGTCTGTTGAGAGCGAACGCGACAATTTGATAAAACAAAGATCACAGATAGAAACCGAACTGAACGCGTTATTAGAGGAGAGGCAGCAGCTTGAACAGAAATTAACAAGGCTAGCTACAGAAAAAGTCCATCTGCAGAACACCTGTGACACTTTACAGGAAGAAAATCAAAAAGCTTTAAACGATCACAGTACCCTTAGTGCAGAGAAAAGCAAGCTTGAAGTTTTGCACGATCTCATGTTACAAGAGCAGAAAAATCTTAAGAATCTACTTGAAAGTTCCCATCAAGATCGCACAGGAAAGGAGGAATTAATTAAACTGCTGACGGAGAAACTATCAAACTACGATGTAATGTCGACTGCAAATGCTAAGCTGCAGAAGACCATTGAAAACCTTAAAATTGAATTTGAAACATCTCGCAATGCATTATCCGTGGAGGTGGAAAAGCTTCAAGGTGTTATTCACGACTGCACGGCTAGCCGTGATCTTCTCCAGTCAAATAACGAAGACCTTAATTCAAAAGTACAATCGCTATCAGAAGATTTAATGTTCGCACAGAAGAAAGCGTCGGAATATGATAATCTATTGGACAAGTATACCAAAATGAAAGCGGAATACGATAACACCACATTAAAACAACGATCGAAAACCTCCGAATTACAATTACAACTGGAAACAGTTAAAAAGCAACTGGAGGAAGAACGGTCATTACTTCGAAAGCAAATTAACGATCTTGAAGGTCGTGCCAAAGAATTGGAATTAAAGTGCAATTCTTTAGGCGCAAGCAATATCAGTTTGCAGGAGATGAATAAATCGCTGCGCAGCAATCTAGAGGCGGCTACAAAAGAAGCCACCAGGTGTGCGGCATTGAATGATGAAGTTGCATCCCTTCAGTCTGAGTTAGTCGACCGCAAAGAGCATGCTTTAAAGCTTATTGCGGATAACCAAAAAATACTCCTCTCAAACAACACTCTGCAAGCTCAGTTGGAGTCCACGGTGCAGGAGGCGGGAAAATGCAGCAAATCATTGAACGCCGATGTTGATCGATATGTAGTCCAGTTACAGCAGCAATCAGCAGCCAATTTGAAGCTGTCCGAAGAGACGAAAGAATTAAAAACTTTACTTGTAAGTTTATTCTACATAGGTGTCAGCTTCAGTTTAATTTTCTTTTCTCTTAAATGTTCTCCTCGTCTAGGAATCTAAAGAAACTAATTTCACAAAAGAAAAAGAAAAGCTCGATGCAACGATAACTTCGTTGATTTCTGATAAGAAACAACTGGAAGAAAAATTGCAAAATGCTGAAAATGCCATTCAAAAACTTGAGCAAGAAATCGCAGATTTGCAAAAGAGGAAACCAGCGAACTCGTCTGTCACCACCACGCCAACATCAGATTCAACAAATGCGTCGCTTACGATTTCACCGCGAAGAGAAAAATCCATTGAGCATTTGATAGGCGAGAATCATCAATTGAAGGTTCGGAACTTCATTCAATTTTTTTTCATTAATAATCTACAAAATGCCACACACACACCTTTTCTTTCTTTAGGTTAAGAATATGTCGTTAATGGAGAAACTTGATTCGATGCAACAGAAAGCATCACAGAATGAGGAGCGAAAGAATCGTCGGATGAGCACGCACGACGAACGAAGACGCCAATCGTATTTGTGGCATTCGAATCATGATGTATGCACGATGACTGAACCGACTGGTATGTTTCAATTAAATCTGCGTTCTTTAAAGTACAAATATTATATTTGTTTATTCGTTTGTTTATTTTATGCTATCAGATTCAAGTTGCAATTGTGCTCAGCTCGATCAAAAGCTGAACGAATGCAAACAGACCTTGCTCATACGTGACAGTCAAATGAAAAAACTGTCGATGGAGTTGGCCAATCACCCGCTTAAAGCGGAAAATGGTTTACTCAAGAAACGCGTATTGGAGGAAGAAGCCCAACACAGACAATTAAGACTGGAAGTTAAAAAATACAAACAACTTCTTGATAAAAAATCACAACATGTCGCCGCAGCAGCAGCTTTGTCACCGAAAGTGAAACTTGCTGAGATGGCGACACAAACGGAGTACTCTGAAAACGATGAGACTGAAAAGATTCGCAAGCTTCAAAGTAAATACGAAGACTTAAAGTTGATTTGTCGTTCGAGACACAATACAATTAGGGAATTGGAAAAACAAATATCATTGGGCAAAGAGAATTCAAATTCGAATGTACCATCGTCTTTCGAAGCAGGACGAAATAGCACTTATACGGTAAGGAAATTTCGAATTTATGCTCGACTTATAAGACATTTTTTATTTAATTTGTCTTCTTTTACTCCTCATTTTAGCAACAATGTGAAACGTTAAAAAAAGAGCTGAAAATTTATAAAGCTAAATATGAAGACCTCAAAATCTTATGCAACATGCGTGCAGAACAAATTGCCACCTTAAAAGCTAAGATCTCCGAGAGTAACTAGTCGTTGGTTTATTTGTCCATTGGGTTTAGTTAACATGTATATATTTTTGTTTTTTCATAGATTTAATCGTTAAATATTTATAGAAAATCAAATACTTCCCGTAATATATTTATTTACTATAATGTAGTTGGTTTGTACAGTATTACTATTGATATATTCCTTGGGCGGCATTGGGTAATTAATAAATTATTTAAATTACGTTAAATACTCAATAAGAGCTTCGTGCACTAATGTTTTTCTCTTAAATTCCAGATGTTATTTATAGGTTATTATAAGAATTAAAATGTTTCATGTAAATTATCAAGAAAAGAGACAGACTGGGACGCCTACAAAGCATTCCTCAAAGTATATAAATAATTGATATAAGAAAAGCTATGAAAAGCGTTTATCCTCGAGAATCTTCTGTGGTAAAATAGAGGAGTCCTCAAAAGTTTTAAGGCTTAGGAAAGCACTCTCCATACGCCAATCACATAATGCCTAGCTGCTTGAAAAAAGCAGACGACTTGTGGACTACCTCTAGCGAAGAATCGCTTAATCTGCTACTAGACACCCACTTCCCAGGTAGCTTTCTTGTCATTAGAAACGTTAAGTTTAATAGGTCAAACTCTCAATAACACATATCTTATTATCTTATTAATAAGGATCTCTTTGGGCGCTGCACAGCTTCAAAACATGCAAATCTGCAGGACCAGACGAACTCCAAAAGAACTCAGAACTTAAAAGAACTATTACCCTTCCTGAGTTAGAGGTAATTCTAAAGAGTTGTCTGCATTTGGTGCACATTCCGGATTTATGGCGAGGAGTGAAAGTGGTTTTCATACCTAAAGCGGGCAAATGCTCACATGTCAGTCCAGTCTCAGATCTTTCAGTCTGTCATTATTCCTTTTAAAAACCTTAGAAAGAACCTTGATAAGAGGTTTTTGTCTAATGATCAACATGCTTATTGCAAAGGCAAATCTGTAGAAACAGCTCTACATACGTAAGTGAGTTCTATTGAATATTCACTTTACCATAAGGAGTTAGGGGCATGCAATGGTTGCATTCCTGGACATTGAGGGCGCTTTTAACAACGTCAACACATCGGTGATCACAGCTGCACTGTCCACCATGGAGGCAGGCGAATTGATTGATCTCCTGCTTACAAGTCAGATCATTAAATCAAAACTGGTTGTATCGTCTGCCAAAAGTCCTTTCTGCAGAGGAACCCCGCAAGGTGGAGTTCTATCCTCCCTTATATGGAATTTAGTGGTGAACGAGCTGCTGATCTACCTGAAAAAAGCATGCGGATGACATTGCTATTGCCGTTTCAGGAAAACACCTTAAAACCCTGAGGCTTACAGAATGCTCTTAACAAGCTAACTCGATGGGCAGATCGTTGAGGTCTGGTAGTGAACCACCACAAAACAGAACTTGTCCTCTTTAGAAGAAAATATAAAATTCCACATGTTGACCCATGACCATGACCCATGTGCTTATCCTTCTCTGATAAAGCTAAACATCTGGGACTCATTCTGACCAGAAAGCTAAACTGGAAACCTTATATACAAGAAAGATCTTGTAAAGCCACAGTAGCATTCTTCTCCTGTAAAAGAGCCATCGGTACAAACGGGGTCTTCAACACCATATCACTCATTGGCTTTTTATTTCGGTCAGCCATCAGCAGAATAGGGCGAATAACACAGAATTGCAGGTGGACGTAACTATCTCGGACTGGTGGAAGTGCGATCAAACCTCCACGTGGTAGCCGCCGGAAATTTTCCTCCAAATACAGGAAAAGCTAAATGATCAGGAATCAGAGTCAACGAAGAGACCAGAAACAACTACGGCCAAACGACAGAACTCGCCCTAAATGCAGGGAGAGTAGGCCATAGGGCTGAGATATCGAGCGTAGTTCCTATTCACCGACCCACTCCCCTAAAAAGAAAAACACTGAAAAAGAGCACAGAATAAAAATTCAAGAATCGCGTAACTCCGAATTCGCGTAAGGATTACATAACCTAGGAGCAGTAAGCTCATACTCATGTTAGATATCATTGGGTGTAAACAACAAAAACAAATCAATGCCCTTTTTAAGTTTGAAACTTTTTTTATTGTTCATAAATCATAAATTTTGTATTTTATTAAAAGCGTAACATACATACGAGACGCTTCTACAAGTATTATATTACAATTACATAGATAACTACGAAATTACGCAGATGTCCTTAGTTTGTGTGACAAATTAATATTATAATTATTAATATTTTAGTTTGATTGTTGTATATAATTAATAACATTAAGCTAAACAATTTTTTTATTAACTTTAACTTTAGGACAACTTTAAAATATTGCTTGGAACTTTCTACAAAATATTTATTTACTGATCTTTGTTAATACTACATAGAAAATGTATATAAGTTACTATTTAATTAACTATTAATTGTTTAATTAATAATTAATTAACCCATAATACGCTAAAAATTAAATCTAATGATTAGTTTTCCATGAAATAACTGCTACTTTATTCATTTTGAAATGCATACACAATATATTGAAACTATTTTTTTACAATTGATAAAACGTGATTAGAACATTTTATTTAATTCTAATTATATAATTAATTTAGTTTTGAACAGAAACAAGTAAATTAAAGGCACAAAATATAGCTATTCAGGGTTTTTTTTTTGTTGCTGTCGTATAACTGATGTATCTTTATATTAATTATTACGCTATGAAGTATGAAATATTTCAAATTATATACTAAGTACTCATGCATACACACATATAAACAGGTATACCAATAGCATAATCTACTCGTGTGAGTTAGGTTCATTCCCGGTATCTATCCGCTTTTGTTTATAGGGGTTGGTATGAGGTGTTTGTGTAGAGCAAAGCTTGGTTCGCTTGTCAACTGCTCTGACAGCTTTGATAGATTTGTGAATCTGTTAAACGATCCTCAAAAATTGTCTCTTGTAACATTATGAACCAATTGTTTCGATTCTCAGTTGAGACCAACCGTCTACGGGTTTTAATTAGCACCATGTTTATCATGTTTTATTTTTTACCCAGCGCCTAACACGCTGTTTAGTAAATAATTATAATAATATTCGGAGCGACAGACCATTGCTGTCCAAGACCTAACTTCTCGCGACCATTTGTGCTGCGCATGTTAATTTTTGGACACAAATGGAAGGGACCTACAATTTAAGGCGTTTGGTGTTACTGGGATTCGAACCACGAACCCCCTGTTCAGGAGTCCATACTCCTATCCGCTGAGCCACGGCGCCCACATAGACGAAGTTAGCAGAGCGATAAATCGGCCCAAAAATAATAAGGCCTCGGGATCAGATGGTATTCCAGCCGACCTGATTAAATCGGGAGGCCATGAAATACACCAAGCAATTCATGAATTAATATTGCAAATATGGAAGAAAGTAGCGATGCCAGAATACTAACGAAGATGCATTCTGTGCCCCATACATAAGAAAGGAGATATCACAATATGCAGCAATTATCGTGGTATAACGTTGATGACTACTGCGTATAAGATTTTCTCCTCTATTCTTGAAGACAGGTTACCCTCATATGCTAAAGTCATCATTGGTCCATACCAGTGTGGCTTAATCACAGGCAAATCAGCAACTGATCAGTTGCAAGCAAGGGATGGAAAAATGTCTAGATTTTAAAAACTCACTACACTATATTTTTATAGACTTTAAAGCAGCTACCATAGGCTGTTTAAAGTCTATAAAAAGATGGCCAGAGTAGAACTTTATAAAGCCATGAGAGAATTCGGCATCCCAAATAAACTGACACGACTATGTAGGTTGACCATGGCCAATTTTATAAGCTAAGTTAAAAAATCCAAGTCACTATCAAGCCAATTCAACATCTATAACGGGCTCCGTCAAGGGGATGGGCTTGCCTTCGTCCTTTTCAACCTGGCGTTGGAGAAAGGGATCCGACGTAACGGCGAGAGAAACAATCCTCTATAAGTCCATTCAGATACTGGCTTACGCAGACGACAGATGACATCGTTGGTAGAAACCCAAGAGCTGTACAGGAAGCTTTTATCCAGATCGAGCGGGCGGCACGAAATCTGGGGCTGCACGTAAATGAGAGCAAAACAAAGTACGTGGGGCCACGTCTGCGAGCAGAAGATCCAACATTGGTCCCTCAATTTAAAGTAGTGCAATCCTTTAACTATCTCGGGTCAACTGTAGCAGCCGATAACAGCATGGGACCAGAAATACGCGCACGGTTGCTTAAAGCCAACAAAGCCTGCTATAGTCTGTCAAGACTCTTCAAATCCAGGAATTTAAACAACGTTCAAGCTTCTAATGTATAAGACAATGGTCATAACAGTACTTACATATGGATCCCAGAGTGCTTAACAAAAAGCATTCTGAGCTCTTATGCGCGTTCGAGGGAAAAGTTTTACGGAAAATTTTTGGCCCCGTATGTGAGGAAGGACGATCCCGTAGACTCTTTAATGATGAGATTTACGAGCGTTACCGCGATGTCGACATCGTGAAGAGAATTAAACTCGGTAGGCTCCGGCGGGCAGGATACCTAGCTCGCATGAGCGAAAGTCCATTGAGTTAGGATTTATGGAACACGACAACGAGGGCGGCCAAGCATACGCTGGAAGGATGGCGTAGACCAGAATGTCCAGAGTTTAGGGACGCCAAACTGGATGATATCGGCTCAAAATAGGGACCGGTGAAGGGATTTTTTGCGGGAGGCCAGGACCGGACTCCGGATGTAGAACCAAATATGATGATGAAAATGGAAATCTTTAAAATTCCTACGAAATGGGAAAAAACAACGACTTGAACACTGAACAGGCAAAGTGACAATTATATTCAGCTCTGGTAGTGAGGTTTCTAACTAAAAGAAGAATAGAATTATTTCATTTCACCAAAAAGTTAGAATAAAATTATTCCGAATGCATGAATTATTATGCAGCTAAAGAAGGAATCTCTGAAATGATTGGTACGTCCAAAGATAGGTATTATGGTAGAGCCGTGAGCTCGATCTTTGATGCAGGATCCATTCATGGATAAAGGTTGGGGTTTAAATTACGCTTAGACAACAGAAGACAGCATTGGGTTTTGGAAGCGTTAAATTCTACTCTACTATTGCATAGTCCCCACCTTGTTATGCTGTCAAGGTCAGTATTTAACGTGCTTAACATACGTTGTTCTTCAAGTTCCACTTTTGATGAAGAGGGGCGTGCAGAAAGTGCGAACTCATATGAAAAGCTGAGTGCTGTCGTCAGCGAAAGAATGAATTGGATTAGAAGTAGCGGATAGGAGATCATTAATGAAAATGAGTAAGAGTGTCGGAGACAAAACAGAGCTTTGCGGGACACCAGCGATTATGCGGTAAACAATGGATTTGTAACCGTCCAATACGACCTGGATTGAACGGTCAGAAAGGTAGTTACTCGCCCAATAAAGATGGGTCTTATCAATTCCATATGTATTCATTATCGACAAAAGTGCTTAGCCCCAGACTCTGTTAAATCCCTTGGAAATATTGAGCGCAACAACGTTGCTTTCACCAAATTTGTGAATAGACTGGTTCCACTTTTCGGTGAGACATGCCATCAGATCACTTGTAGAACGTTGCCTTCGAAAACCTTACTGCTGGTCGCTAAGGATTTCACGTGATTCAAGGTGTTGCATAAGCTTACGATTGATCAGCGTTTCCATGACTAGAAAGTATGGATGTAAGCGTAATGGGTCAGTACGAGGAAAGAGATGACGGTTCGCTTTTAAACGTGACAACTATAGGGTTTAAGGGGTAATTATGTTCAAAAAGTCGATTTCTATAGTTATATTTTATATGTATATAACTATATATATTATTTAGTTATATATTGTAAATATATTTTTTTTATTTTTGAAGTGAAACTTTTTAGAGAGGGGGCTACAGTTTTCAAGCGTTACACTGTTATTACTCTGTTGTTCACTTTTGTTGATTTTTTGCCTCGTTTTCTATAGTAATAAATTATATGTATATAACCATATATGTATATAACTACAAATAAAACTATATATATATATATATATATAAATACATATATTACTACGGCCACAGCTCTGGGATCTGGCCAATAGGGTATGGGATTTTGGGAACCAAGCCATTTCTCAAGCGATTCGTATGAAACTCGGAATGTAGCACTAATATGCGACTACAAGACTTGTTCCTATGGAAATTCTGGGATGTGGCCAATAGAGTCTGGAGTTTTAGGAACTAAGCCATTTCTCAAGCGATTCGTATGAAACTCGGAACATAGGACTTAGATGCGACTTTAAGACTTGTTCCTATGGAAATTCTGGGATGTGGCCAATAGGGTTTGGAGTTTTGGGAGCTAAGCCATTTCTAAAGCGATTCGTATGAAACTCGGAATGTAGCACTAATATGCGACTATAAGACTTGTTCCTATGGAAATTCTGGGATCTGGTCAAAAGGGTCTGAAATTTTATGGAACTGAGCCATTTCTCGTCGTCATCTCATCTTATCTTTAATCGTAATATCGGCCACAACGTCAAAAAAGTTTCACTTCAACCGCGCGTAAAAGTAACATGTATTCTTTTTTTTATTTTAAGTGAAACTACTTTATCAATATTGGGATTAGGGTTTGGAATTTTGGGGTTTCCATTCCATTTCTTAAGCGACTCGTATAAAATTCGGTATGTAGGACTAAGCTATGACCATAAGACTTGTTTCTATGGAAATTCTGGGATATGGCCATTAGGGTCTGGAATGTTGGGAACTAAGCCATTTCTCAAGCGATTCGTATGAAATTCGCTATGTAGGACTAAGATCCAACTGAGAAGACTTGTTCCTATGGAAATTCTGGGATGTGGCCAATAGAGTCTGGAGTTTTAGGAACTAAGCCATTTCTCAAGCGATTCGTATGAAACTTGGAACATAGGACTTAGATGCGACTTTAAGACTTGTTCCTATGGAAATTCTGGGATGTGGCCAATAGGGTTTGGAGTTTTGGGAGCTAAGCCATTTCTAAAGCGATTCGTATGAAACTCGGAATGTAGCACTAATATGCGACTATAAGACTTGTTCCTATGGAAATTCTGGGATATGGCCATTAGGGTCTGGAATGTTGGAAACTAAGCCATTTCTCAAGCGATTCGTATGAAATTCGCTATGTAGGACTAAGATCCAACTGAGAAGACTTGTTCCTATGGAAATTGTGGGATGTGGTCATTCGGGTCTGGAATGTTGGGAACTAAACAATTTCTCAAGCGAAATTTTGGAATATGTTCTGGAATTTTGGAAACTATGCCATTTTGATATTTTGAGTTGTCCGTTCGTGTATCCGCCCCACAGACGAGAAGATCTGTGTTTTATTTTCTTTCGTACAAGGCAGACGTTGATACGCTCAAAACCCGCGGCCATGTATCCGACACCGCCTACCCTTTTAATTTAGGGACAGGTTAGACAAAGGCTGTTTTTCAATTCCTTGGGAAGACTCCAAAAGAATGAGAGAAATGGAAAAGGCTGCGAAGTGGCAATGTTAAGGTTGAAGAACACCTCTTCAACTATAGCAGGAATACCATCAGGCCCAGCAGATTAATGAATGTTGATATAATTTAATACTCTAGCTACTCGACAATTGACAATATAACAAACCTTTGTTTTTCGGGTACAAACTTTTATGTATATATCGACACACGCCACGCAGTCCTTTATCAATTGCTAATAATCGCCAAAATATCTGTTTTTGGGGTCGGGCCTATTTCAAATTACACACAAGCGGGATATCAAAATTGGCCCCTGAATTGAATAATTGGTTAAAAAGGACCTAAAAAAGAAGAGAAAATGGAGGGCATTACCAACCATCACACGCGCCACAAGCGAAACGCGACACACGTTACACGCGGAATATAAAAATGATATTTGGATACATAGTCAATTGCGACGCGCCTTCAAGTCTTTGCCAACAAGTCCTTAAGGCGGATACTGAGAATAAGATGGCCGTACATTATCACCAATCAAGGCTTGTGGAGAGTAACGCAGCAGGAAGCAATCGCGATCACCATCAGACGACGAAAATGGAGCTGGATTGGCCACACTTTGAGAAAGCCAGCGGACAATGTTTCGAAACTAGCGCTCGACTGGAATCCACAAGGAAGCCGCCGAGTTGGCCGTCCTAGCAAGACATGGAAAAGGGCAATAGAAGAGGAAGCAAGATCCCAGGGGACAGAGTGGCCTCTGTTGAAACCTCAGGCAATAAATTGAGTTCATTGGTGGGCGTTTGTAGAAGAAGCCCCCGCGGAGTAGAGACTCACAAAATTTCAGCTCTCACTGTCGTGAGGGAGGTGGTTAAAATGGACCTCAAATTAGGCAAAAATTCAGACAAAAAGGGGTCATGTTAAATAAAAGTTTTTAAAAATCTCTTTGGATTAAACAGAGATTGCCATTAATTATGAAACACAACGGAATCACCGAACTTCGATTTCAATAACTCGATTGTTTAGCCAGTTGTGTGGCATGTACGCCATCTTGTTGAATCCACATAGGCTCCACGTCAACCTCTTCCAATTTATCTCCAAAATAGTTAGTTCAAAAATAGCAGTCCGGTAGCGATTTTCATAGACTGTGACTGCGCTGTTAGAGCATCGTTTGAGAAGTATGGACTAAGGACCCAATGTGTCCGAGATTTGGGTTCTTAACAAAAAGCATTTAGCCTGCTATATAATTTGGGAAGTTGTATTATCTGTGTAGCGCATGTTATCATTGCTTCTTTCTCGTTTAGATTTATTATTGTGGTTTTCCTTAGTGGCTGGTCTACTCTTCCGGCATACAAAAAAATAAAAAAAAAAAACCAAAAAACCCAGAATTAAATTAACAAAACTTTAATCAAACTATTTTCAAAAAAATATATTTTCATATATGTAATTGCAATTACTTTTGTTTTTTATTTAAGATTCAATTTTTGATTGCTTGCTCGAAACAATAAAATAAAAAAACGATTTTTTATATCTATGTACCATGTAAAACAAATAATATTCACTGTAATTAAAACTATAATTTCTTAAAAAATAATAATTATTATAAGAAAAACATTACAAACTAAAAAGATCCATTCTGAGGTAGACTTAATGTATATAAGGCAAAATGATAAGCTTAACTATAAATAAAATTGTGATCTCAAGGAGAAACTCAACCCTAGAAGTTTTTTTTTTAAAATTAAGCAAGTAAGATATGTAATTTATAAGGTAATTCATATACGAGTATAATAATTTTTTAAAATAATTGTTTTAACTTAAACTTAACTCTGAGAATTCTTGAGGTATATTCATTGATTATTTCAGTTGACACATTTTCAGTTTCTGACAGGTATTGTGCTTCGAGTTTACAATTGAGTGGCAATTGATTGACAATCGAGTATTTTGTTTTTTATTTTCATTTCTATGCTAGGTATGTGACTTATGCTTCTCGTTTTATTGTACGACGAGTATGTTATACATATCTACTCGTATTATAAATTTATGTTATAAAATTGAACTTAGAGAAGTAAACTACATTTTCATTTTGTTATAATACAAACGATTATGCTTCTAGGGAAGGAGTTATCTAGAACATTTATCAGAATCAGCTTTATTTAAAAAAAAAGTTAAAAACAAAAAGTTGGCAAGATTTCTCTGGATGACTTGTTTGCTTTTTGCTTTTAGGCGATTGATAGTTAGGTTAGTTTGTGTTGTTTTTAGTTCACCACTCTAGGAAAACTTGCAAATAGTACAAGTATTTATTTATTTATTATTTACATACATATGTTATGCATTGCGTATGTATATTTAGGCAATATACATTTATAACTTGGACTGGAGGCATCCAACAATGAGGCAGATTTTGTATTAAAAACAGTCTGACTTTTGTTTGAGATTTTTGTTCATCTTTTGAGGTAGATTATGGTTGCGCATTGTAAACTGTGTACTTGATTGCGATTGATGAGATTGCATGGAATGTTGTCATTAGATTCGATTTTACCTGAGTTTGGATTGGTTGGTGTGCACTTTGTTTTCGTATTTCTTTATCTTTATGACCTGACTGTGACTAATTGGTGACGAATTTATTCAATCAATGTTATATTGGTGCATTTAATTAAATTGTAGTGTTATGCTTCATGTGTGTGTATATATATTTTTTTCTCATTTCTGAAATTATGGAAGAATGCACTCTTGGATTCTCACTCCGCTTCATACTCGAAAAATAGGTAAAACATTTTTGGTAGATATTTTCATTATTAATAAATCATCTGCAAATGGTTTGTTTATTCATAACGTCAGGTAAAGAAATTAAAAAAAAAGTAATTTTTCTGGCGTTCAACGTTCAATAAATGGAAAAATTATTTTTCTTTTCGTGTTTACTATTATTTTCAATAAATTTACTGTTTATGTTAGTCCACAGGAAATTGACACGAATGACAAATTTTTGATGAAATGCCCTAAGTGACAATTCTAGTTAATTTTTTTAGACAACTTTTTTGAGTAGAAGCAGTAGCGACTTGAACAGACCCGCATCGACGCCAACAGCGCCCATAGCGATACAGTTAGGAAAATAACAGTTAACAGATAACGCCCACACAAAAAAAGGAAGGAGGCATTGTTGAAAAATATATACGGAGGCGTTATTCCTCACAGGCCGACCTTCTTCCTTCCGATTGTACACGCGATGAGTGACAGACCTTTTCCTGCTAAGCTGCGCTCTTGTATAGAATTATCAAATTTAGAGTCAACAATCTAATTAAAAAGATAGAAGGAACCTTTCGCTTCAAAGAAATAGCTTTATGTGCTATCCTTGACATTGAGAGTGATTTCGATAGAACTGGCTAAGACTCAATATCAGGAGCAATCAGTAGCAGAGGTATCGAGGACTCGACCAACCAATGGATAAGGGCCATGCACCATGCTTGAAGGTCGAGTTATCACTTCCTCCACAGGGGGAGTGTCTGCGCCGGTGACCAAAGCTAAGGGCTGCCCATAAGGAGGTGTCCTTTCTCCCCTTCTGTGGTCAATCGTCATAGACAACCTTCTAGCCGACCTACAAAGATCAGGCTACATCGCCATTGGCTATGCCGATGACTTGGCGATTTTAATTAGCGGTACCATTACAAATGTCATGCAAGGTGCAAGGTGGAACCTATGATCATAAAAGGCACCACGCTAGATTATTTCAGTGAGGTTAAATATTTTGGAGTTAGTTGATAAACGACTAAACTAAAATTCTCATATCAAGTCCGCCATCGAACATGCCACATGCCACGAGATAAGCTCGAAATTGATGCATTGGATGATGAGACCTATTATCACGTACTCGGCCATCGTTTGGTGGCGGAAGGTTCTTGAACGAACCACGGAAACTAAGCTTCAGAAGCTACAAAGAATTGTCTATCTAGGTATAACGGGCGCCATGCGCACCTGCCCTACGATAGCATTAGAAGCTGTTATAGGGGTTTCACCTCGGCCAATCTTCAATAGGAGGACGGCGGCTACTAGAATACGGGTTCAAACCAGGTGACTAGGACATCTGAAAGTTCTTGTCTTAATTCCCGAAAGAGACATGTTTTGCAGTATCCCCGACAACATGGGTAGGGAGTACTGTTTCCGCAGGTTATTTGTGGTAACAATGTTGGACTGTGCAATCTGGTCTAATAGTGTTCCAGCACTGGACGCAAAAGGTCTGGTCTGGTACACAGACGAATTGAAGATGGAATCTTGAGTCGGACTGGGCTGCCACCACAGCAATGACTAATAACTGGGAAAACTTCGTCTAGCCATAAGTTGTACTTAGTGAGGTGACGCAAAACGACGCGTGTTTTATTTTTTTTTTCATTCCTTTTGCCTAACATTCTAAACAAACCGTTAGCATAAATGAATGATCTTTTCATCTATATACATAACTTGGAAAAAAATGAGTTATCAAAAATGTTGTAGTTATTTAGTAGAAGCGGAGTGTGTTGTAACCGGAAGAAATGATTAAATGGCACATTCGAATTTAATTGTGAGTAAGGGATTTTCCCTGCCATGCACTATACGATTCTTTTCTTCATCAGCGAATAAACAAAAACAAAAAAGCCAATCACTAACAAAAAAACAACAAATGGAGAAATTACAAATTAAATAAATATCTACACATACGATGGTACACATAGAGGAACTACTATTAGTGATGGGCTTATTTCCAATTGAAACAGTTGTCGAACCGTTTTAAATAACTTCCTACTTTCCATCTAAAAAGTCTTCTTACTATATACTCGTATAATGTGTATGTGTGATGTGTGTGATCATTAAAAATTACATCAATATTAATTGTTATAACTATTTACACTTGGGGGGATGAATTCCACCGATCATCTACTTATTCTTAAGCATAATCTGATTGTTGTGTTGTTCTATTCAAAATACTCGCACTTAGCGCGCAAAGAGGTAAAAGTTGTAAATCGTATACACCGATTTGGAAAGCCAAATACAATACAACGAAGTTAACAAACAAAACTAAAATCCATTCTGGTATACATTTGTAAGGCTTCTTGTTTTGGGTGGTGTATGTAGGGGAGTGTACGGGGTGTCAACACCCCCCTTCTATGTCTTTCCACGATTGTGATAACTCTCTAAACATTAAATTGTCGTGCATTTATTGTGACTTCTTTATATAACACTTGCGGGTGTTTTTTTGTGCCGTTCTACGTATTGTGGACACCTTCATCCTCTGAATAGTTGTCGTCACATTCGGAATTTCCACCATCATTGTTGCTGCCCGATTGGTTGTTGTCTAGGCCGAGGTCCATCGGTTCGGACGAGTCACGATGGATTTCGGCTGAGTTTGTTAACAAAGCAGTCGTTGGAGACGTTGTGTTTGTTGCTGGCGGTGTCGTCATCATCGATGTTATTTGGCCATTTTCATTTACCAATGAGTTGCCGTGATCACGTCGTATGATCGGTTCAATTGTTAGACCACTGTTGGTATTCACAAAGTTATTGGCCGAAAGTCGAGACGAGGAAACAACAACGTCATTGTGACTGTGACTGTTGTTCGATGCGATTTTTGACAGATCAAATTGTGGTGCCAACAGTCCGGGTGGAATTTTATCAAGACCATGATGACCCATTGCGTTCAATTGAGCCATTTTGGCAGCATGTAGTGCAGCTGCCGCAGCGTGCTCCTGAGACATACTCATCCCTAAATACAAAAAAGAAAAAAAAAGAAAAGAAAAGAGTGAGTACAAAAATTCCACCAGCGTACAAAAGTTATCCTTACCGAAAGTGTTCTCCGTGATAAACTGCAAGTACGTGTCCAATAGTGATTGTCCGGACGGTGTACTGGTAGGAATCTGGTTGCCTCCCATGATGTCATTCTTTTGGTTCATTGCCGCTGCCGCCGCAGCAGCTGCTGCAGCTTCATTTCTTATCCGTGTGATTGTCGTATTTGCATGGCCGAATCCACCCAACAGATTATCGTGATACCGGCTCAAATCATTGCTGTTGTGATTGTGGCCGCCATATCCGCCGCTGCCGGTTGTCAAGTCTTCTGGGTCATCATCGTCGTCGTCGTCATCATCATCTTCGCCAGCGCCGCAGCGGACATCAAGTTTAGAGCCGACACGCTGATGTGAGTTGCCACCGCCATTACCATTACCGGACGCATTCACACCACCATTGCCGCTAGTTGGTGATGCACGAGCCCTCAACTCAGCCGGAGAGATTTTAACGCCCGCTTTGGCCAGCAGCCGAGAAGCCATCTCCGGATCGAAGGCGCTAGGCATTGGCAGCACTGGCAGATCTTTTGTTGAAATACCGCGATGTTGCCGCGACATGTGAGAGTGCAGTGAATTGCGCGACTTTGCAACAGTTCCACAAAGAACGCAACGATATCCCGGGCAAACGGTGTGCTTGTCCTCCAGATGGGTGCGCAAAGTATGGGCGGAGCGATAAATTTTGCCACATTTCGGACAAGGACGGGGATCGGTGGCACGCACGCGCATTTCAAGCGATCGTCGGGAAACTGCAAGGGGCAAACAGCGAAAGAGAGAGAGAGAGAGAAATAAGAGAAGAATGAGCATGACGCATGATAAATGTTGGTTGAAAAAATGCAACTTAAACAAAAGTTAAAATAATAAAAATAAATTAGAAATAAATGAAACAATTGTTGCTTTCCGTTTAAGGTTTAGTTTTCCGTATATTTTTCCTTCTTCTTTTTTCAGTTTCACTTTGAAAATATATTTGCCATCTTTTTTTGTTTGTTATTATTTTTCTCTTTTATATTTCTATTTATATGTATATGCAAAATAATACATTTTTTAATTAGTATATTATTTTATTCATTTATTTTTTATGTATATATTGATAAAATAAAAATAAAAGTTTTTTTTCTGTTTTTAAAATAGGAATTTAGCTTTTCTGCTCCTTGTGCACAAAACGAATATTGATAAAATAAAAATAAAATATAAATTCAATCTCAATTGGGAATATCACTGATGAGTTTGGTTTTTATAGTTTGCCGTTGCATGTAATAAAAATAGTACAAGTATTCCGAAGGCAAAATCAGACTAAAAAACCAACCCGTAAAAATTAAAAAAAATTCACGTTAATTCTCTAATCGGCGATAATCGCGTTAATTTTGAAAAAAAAAATTATATGGGAGCCACTCCCCTCGGCGCTGAAGCCCGATAACTTCCAAGCAAGTGAATAAAATCGGAAGTGGTTTAAAAATTGTTCCAGATTTGGCGGCAAACACACGCGGATGCGAAGTAATACGGAGAATTTAAAAATACACTCACACCGAGGTACACTGCGGTGCACTAAATTAGAAGCACATCATTTTGGGAGACAAAATTGATATTTCTCCAGTTATATATCAGGGAGAGAAAAAACAAATGATGTTGAAAGTTAGAGTAGTTTGTGGTTAATACAAAATTAAGTTAAAAATATATTCAGAATTAGATAACGGTACAATAGATACCTTTTTGCCAAATGAGACAGAATGGCAAGCATTTAAATCGGTTCATAAGATTAGAAGCACCTTACAAATGAATGAGAAAAATTCTGTTTATGGTTTTTTATTATGAAAATTGATTTTGATTTAAAATTCATACTCCAGATATAGTTTTTAATAATCAGCAGAACCACCTTCCTTCAATGTAATCTCCAAAATACGATATTTAATGGAAATGTACAATGAGGCCAAGTAATCGAGTGAAATATCATTCCAGATGCTTCCATTAATCAGCGCTTTCTTATAATCGTATTGTTTGCTACCTTTATACACTTTTTATGTGAAATCCCTCGAAAAGGGGTTCGCACCCTTATAATGATTGGCTATATGCTTGGCACAGCGTTGGCGTTAAGGAAATGGAGGAGAAAAGAGGAGATGTCTATGAGCTTGTGTTTTGTATGACTGTAGATCATAGCGATATGGAAAGACAGAGTTTGGCAAAGCATTCCACATAAGTGTACGGCTGAAGAACCAATCTCTGAACTGTGCGTCCGAAGATAGACTTGAGGGTAAACTGATGAGCTTTTGAAGAGCCACGAGTATTGCGGTTGAATTCAAGGAGAGATGCCATGCATTTGGCTATTTTTCTTGAGGACCGCTGGTAGAAGAAGCGATAAAAGAGTGACAAGCAGGAAACGTTCAAGCGAATCTATTGATTTCGCAATGTTTTCGTCACCGATAAGTTTTATCGCACGGTTTTGTATTCTATCCAGCTGATGCAAGGTATCTTTAGGTGCATCAGACCAGATATGATAATTATACTCAAATAGCCATATCTGAGACTGAAAAATTTCTTGCACCGGGTTAGAAAACCTAAACATTTTACAGCATTTTTGGCATTTGGCGACGAAGTCATTCCAACGAAGCTTGTCGTTAACGCACATACCGAGAATTGCGAGGTTTTCAGTTTCCTCGATGCAAGTGCCTTTCATAGATAGTGCCATTGGATTTAAGATTCGCTTGGACAATAGGAGACCGCATTGGGTTTTTTAAGCAATAAATTCTACTCAATTCCCTATTATGCTATCCAAGTCAAAAATGAAAAAGAGTATCGGGGACAAAACAGAGCCCTGGGTAATGCCAGTTTTTATGTTATGTACTTTAGATTTGAAAATGTCCAGAACAACTTGAATTGAGCGGTCCAAAAGATAACTTCTAATCAAATTAAGCTGATTTTCATCGACTTCATAAGCACGCATTTTTGACAAGAGAGCTTTATTCCAAATTCTGTCAAATGCATTGGAAATATCGAGTGCAACAGCAAGGCACAGCGTGATATCTATGAGCTTGTGTTTTGAATGCCTGCGGATCATAGTGATGTGGGAAGACAGAGCTTGGCAGAGCATTCCACATACGTGTTGTAAGGCTGAAGAATGAATACCAGAATTTAACTGTACGTCCGAATATGGGCTTGAGGGTAAACTGATGAGGATTAAGAGAGCCACGAGTATTGCGGTTGAATTCAATTAAATATGGAGCATACAGCTGGCTACTTCTCTTGAGCACCCCGCTGGTTGAAGAAACAATAAAAGTGAGTAAGGTTTTAAAGGCTCAGCGAATATCTCAACACACCTTCATTCGGGTGCTGTCTGGCCAGAAAGGTGAAGCCCACAAAAACGATTTCAGTGTTATGATCTTTTGTGAAAATTCTTGAAATTTAATCAGACAGTGTTTCAAGCTCGTTATGAGATAATGTTAAGGTCTAGCAAGTATGATGACCATGATAAAAGTCAATCACTGGCATATTACGGGAGAAATATCATTTTTACTTTTCAAAATTGCCTGTTTCTAATCAAGTGAACCACAGTGTATAATTATCATTTTTTCTCGTTATTTCACGTTATAAACTTAAGGCTATAAGTTGTGAAAATGAAAGTAATTTCTGCAAATTTCAAGGCTCCCCCAAAACTTTCACAGCGCGCCTGTCTGATTTCGCATAGAATATGCTGTATATTACATAAGTTTTCCTCTTTGTTATAGTTGTTGCTTGTATTTGAATAAAATAACATTATTACAAGAATAGTAGTACATTCTTAATTGGGTATTAATTTGATAATAATATAAATACGTAATAATAATTGGATTAACTTAATTAACAATAAATGTTGCATTGGTTTTGTTTTTGATTATATAGGAACCTGTATTACGTATATATGTGTGTGTGGTTGTATACTCTATACATTTTATACTATATATTAATAATATGTTAGGATGCAAATTATTTGTTTAGTGTGTATACGTAATGTTTTCATTAATAATTAGTTTGTCTCATCGGTTAATTGGTTAACCTATAAAAGGTTAGCGCAGTTAGGAGAATTACTTCTTGAGTTAAGTTCAAAGAAATGGGTATTTGCATATTTGTATTTTAAATAAACATCGAATTTACAAACTGTATTAAATTTTAACTTTTTATTATATCAATAATTGCGGATTAACGGGGAATAATGCACGTTCGTTTGTGCATAGAAATCCAAAGAGTTAATTTGAATGAAAAAGTGATTTTTTTATGTAACGATAACATTTAATTTGTGATCTGATTGAATGTAGTTCAGTCGCTGACAGTTAAATTCAAGTCAGACATAGTAGTAAACTACTTCTTAAGCACCAGATGACGAACACTTTTGTAAACCACGTTGTCAACTTGAAATCCACAAAAACTTACAACTTACAGTGCTTTCGATTTGCTGGGTACAGTGAACGTTTAGTTGGAGTTGGAACTTTGGAACTATTTTGAGTTTTCGTCGGAAATATGCTCTGTAAAGGTTTAATAGGTCCCTATTAATAACAAACCCTTTAAATTTTTTATGATCTGTCAATGTCAAAACGTCAGTCAAGGGTTATATTTTTATTATGGTGAAGTTCACGAACGAGCAACGTTAAAACGACTACCGAAATTCTGAGTTAACTTATAACGATGTATGGCCAATACATTCAAACCTTTTTAAACACAGAAACAAAAAAAGAATTGTTATTATTATTGTTACTATTACAAACATTTATAACCCTTATGCCCAAAACCAGTACCAGTACCCAAATTCTTTAGAACTGTTTCATTATTTTCGTTGTTTACGATTTTTTAATTTTTAAATTTCAAAATTTAGTTTTAAAAAACTTCGACGCGCACCCGAAAAATCAAATGTTGGCAACTTAGCCACACTTATCACCACAAACACGGCGACATGTTTGGCAACTTAAACGTCCGTCTATAAAAATTCTACTGCACTCCATCTGTTGGACCATATTGAAAATTATGTTGGTTCAATCAGCCCTAAGACGCTTAAAAGACAAACATGGGATGTTGACAACTTGGTTTTACAAAAATGTTTGTCGTATGTTTTACAGCTTTACAAAATTTTATAGCTATTACATAAATAGCTCAGCAATTTCATTCGAAAATGTAAACGGAGACATACAACATAATTTCTAAATCGGAAAACGCAAGCAGTAAAGCCATGAGCATTAATGGCTCATCCCATAGAATCCGTTGCGTCAGCATCGTCGACGTATTCGTTGAAGTTGCCGTCTGTAACGCAAAGAGGTGACCCAAAAAATACATTGGGTCTGTTTTTTTATTCAACCCGAGCGAGCAGTGTACGTACACTGTGTTTGTTTTATTCAACTGGGGTAATTTTACTCTGTACTCTGTGTTTTTTTTTTGTGAACCAAGCACGACTCAGTGTATACACAGTTTCTTATTTTTACTCTGAAATGAATATCAGCGTATGGCAGAGTAAGAGCGAGTAAAGTTACCCAGTGTACACACCGAACATTTTTACGCCGTGCAACATTCACTCGGTGTACTCACTATATTCGCTCGGGTTGAATAAGAGAATATCGTCGCACAGGCAAGCAAAAACAAATGCCAAAATAAACTTCAAACTGCTGTGAGAGAGAACTGTCAAAGCATTTGCCGAAGAGAAAAGTTGAAAGTTATGTCGTTTTATTTTCCATTTTAGAAATCTGCGCTCGAACTCAGATTTTTTCTCGGCAAATCTAACACGAAAGAAATCGTATGTTTGTATTAATTTGTTGCATGTGTTGTCTCCCAAAATATACAGATCTGATTTTTCACTACGGTAGATTGTTTTTTTTTTAGAGGAAACGAACAGCTTGACAGCCAAAAAACCACTCTGCGCCAGATTTAAAAGGAAAAAAAGTGTTATTAATCGCTTCCGTCACATGCTTTGCCTATGGTACAATTCTCATAAGAACGCGTGTATTTTGTCGCCCTAACGGACGCAACGGATCATCATCTTTATCATGATCGGTGCAGGTTGTACCAACTTGAAACTAAAAAAAAGTATATAGCGACTCTCCCGCGAGGTTTGTACTCAGAGAAGTACTTGTTTAGTATACTTTGAACGCAATGCCAATTAAAAAAAATCCTCCTGGACGTGGAGTGCCCGCATCAAAAAAAGTTCCCCTCTTTCTGTAGTACAAGCAAATGAACAATTTGCACTCCTTGCTGCTTTGTAAAAAAAATTGAGCATCATAGTTTCTCTAATTTTAATTTCTTATAATTCTATGTACTATAAGTAGATTATCATTTTATATATACCGTTATTAATTTACATTTTTTCAAGGTTTTTTTGTTGTTGTTGTTGTTGCTTTATTTTTATTGTTTTGGCTAAAAATATGCAGGCACATTCTATTTTGTTTAAATTTAATTTGTTCGTCATCGATTTATGTCTCTAATATTTCTACATTATTTCGCATATAAAGTTGTTTTCTTAATATTTTCTTAAATTGCAGTTACTATTTATGTAGTTTTATTTGTTAATTCAGTTGTTTTGTTTTTTTTTTCTTAATACTGTTTGCACTTTACACTATAAAATTGCATAAATTAATTAAATAAAATAAAAATTCTCTTAACGTTTAAGCTTATATTCTTATATGCATGTCTACGTTTTTTTTGGTAGGCCCGCTTAAATCTTAAATGCTAATAGGATGTTTGTTCTTTGTTGTTCGCTTTTTATTATAAACAATATTAATTAATAATTATTTATTATATATATTTATGTATATTAGTGTTGTTGTTGGTTTTTTTGCTTGTTTTTCTACGAAAAATAGCTCACGATAAAGTTTTTAGGAACATAATACTTAGTAATTGGATTTCTCTTTGTGTGTGCAGGAACTGTTGTATGGTGCCGAATGTACAGTGGGGAAAATGTGAGAAAAGCGAGCTGCCCAATCTATGAATTTTTCTTCTTGTTTGGTCGCTTTTCTATGATGGAAGCGTTAAATTAAATTTGCAACGCTATTTTCCCTCAGCGACGATCGTGCACCCTCTGCGTGCCCACTAAATACTTTCACTTTTGAAATCGGGAATGCCCGAAAATGGACCACCCGATGAGCGCATCGCTTTCATTTTGGCCCACTGTAGTGTGTGCTTGATGCGCATGTGATTGCGCACCGAATTGGGATGGGCGAATCGACGGCCGCACTCGATGACCGGACAAACAGGACTGTCGCGCGGATAATGTCGATCCAAGTGTTGGCGGAATATTCGCTGCTCCAGTGGTGTTTCGCACAGTGGACATGGTAGCAAGTAATTTGAGGTATTGCTTAATGCGTTACCGCCACCACCACCACCACCCGTCGATCCACAACCGCCGGCGCCGCTAGCATTCGAAGTAGCCACAGCAGCTGCTGCAGCTGCGGCCGCTGCTGCTGCCGCCGCCGCTGTAGTATTCTGGAAGATTTCCGGGAAATCCCGAGATCGACTTAAAGCTATGGTTCGAGCCATGAACAGATTTGCCGTTAACTGTTGCTGATGGGATTGCATCTCGTCAAGATGTTGCTGCTGTTCGTGTCTTCGCTGTAGAAACTGATGTTGCTGATCCTGTTGTGATTGTTGTTGTTGTTGTTGCTGCTGTGAAGGATGGTGTGGATTGTGATATTGCAAGTGTTGCTGTTGTTGTTGTTGCAGTTGCTGCTGAGATTCCTGTTTCATCATAAGCGTGCGATACAGGTGTGGATCTGCATTATGTGTTAGAGTGGATGTCTTCATGGTGAGTGACATCGCCGATGAGGCCGACGAGGAGGCTGCACCATCATCATCATCGTCATCAGCAGCCAACTCATCCGATGAATACGCCGATGGAGTTGGTGAGGCTGGTGGATGGGCACTTTTTGGTGGTGTACAAGATCTGCTCTCTTGATTATTTTGCACCGTCGTCGTCGTTGTGGCGTCTGTCGATGTTGCTGTTGCCGCATTGTTTTGGGGTTTGCGCGAATTATTGTTATTGCGACGAGACCTCTTATGATTGTTACGGTGATGATTGTGATAATGACCATGGTGTTGATGATGCGCTGATGCCATCGCCACCATTTTATCCATCAGTTCTCCACCATCTGCCACGTCGTTGCCATTCACCACTTCATTATCTTCACGTCCGTCTTTCATCTCTTCTTCGTTGAATTCCTCCTTGATGGTTACGGCGGCTCCGCTGATCAATTCACCAATTTTCTTCTGAACATCTTCAGTTGCAGCCATGGCAGGAAATTATGTTGCGACAGGGTAAGGGGGATCGGCGGGGATCAGCGCATGAGAATTGCAGAGTTTTTAGGAATAAAAACATCAGTTATGCAGATTTTATGTGAAGAATTATTGTAGGGATGTTTTTCATTGCGATATGTTTCGATTTTTTATAATATATATACGAGTATAAGAATGCAATTGTGTTACTAAAATGTTGAATATTTGTTATGCAAATTTATATATAATGTATATATGTATTTACGAGCATTTCATTCACAGTCGAAGACGAGCAAGAATAATTTTTTTTTCGACCCTGATCTTTGTTTGTGTTATGATGGTAGCACTTTTCATCTACAACAATAACAACAGAACTGAATGTTTAACAACTTAATAGAAATGCCAATTTTTTGCCAAATGTTTCACAAATGCCTCAAATTTTCACAAAATATATGATCCCAATTGTGGTGTTGTTTTGAAAGTTGTCTCTATGTCTGCCAATGATCTGCTACTGATTAGTATTCCACAATCGATTTGCAGATTTTCTATAATTCTTTAAATGTTCTCTCTTTTGGTTTCCAAAAATGTTGATCAACTTAACCCAATTGTATACAGGTAGTAAATATTCAGTTCCATCATATTACAGTATTTCTATTTAGCCAATTTTTTGTCAATTTCTGCCAATCACTTTTTAATGCATTTTTATAATGTATTACATTATTTTTTAAAAAAAAATTTTGAAAAATTTTGCTTAAATTGTATGACATTTTCACAGATCATGGTCGCATGTGTAAATATTATAAAAGAAAATGCAATTAAGCTTAAGTTAAAATAAACATTTTCAAATGTGCAAATATAGTAAAAAATAAAAATAAATTAATACTTGTATGTAGTAATATTAATGATTAACAAAAATATCAAATTAGATTTTTACTCAACATAATTTTACACTGGAAAAATGAATGGGGTATTTTAGTGATCTTAATAATCCTGTAAATATGGTAGAAAGGAGTGAATGAGGTGGAGATGACAGTACCGAATGGGAACCATCTTAAAGCGAGTTGCAGATAAATATCCGCAAAACGATGGAAACGTTTCAGAAGTCATCCACCTGTGGATGATCACATCTCTGATGCAACAGGTGATATTCTGGCAAAGGTAATCAAATGCAAAATCAGCTCAAAAAATTAAGCTTGATGAATGATAATAATAACAAGAAAAGCAAACAAAGTATTGTATTGCAGGGATTGATTATCCCACAACTGTGGAAATTGGGTTATATGGAGGCTTCACAGTTGCGCGATGATAGAGTGATAAGTACCTGCTGGCCTAAGTAAGAGACGGTCACAATAAATAAATTTGTGGGGTAATCCCTGCAGTCATGCAAGCTAGACTCCTTCCATACCTCTTAATATTTAGAAGCAGCCTAGCATTCGGGTATATACCGACAAGGTGAAGAATGGCGGGGGTGTTATTCATACCAAAAGTGGGAAAGAAAGATCCCACTCATCCAAAGTCCTACAGACTTATTAGCCTAACTTCGTTTGTTCTAAGGACCATCGAACAGGTTATCAACAACTACATAAAGTCGAGAATATTGGAAAGAGAACCACTACACTCCAGTCGACATGCATACAGAGCGGGCAGATCTACGGAGATCGCACTGTCGGAGCTGACGGAAAGTATAGAGGGGTGCCTTGCCAGTAAGGAGGTCGCGCTATGCACCTTCATAGACATCGTAGAAGAATTCGACAACGCATTTCATGAGGCGACAAAGAATGCTCTGGAGAGAAAGAAAGTAGACAGCACAACCACTAAATGATTATCCGAGATGTTGTGTACCAGAACAGTGGAGACCATAGTAGGTGACAAAACCATTATAGTAAACACGACAAGGGGATGACCACAAGGAGGGGTACTCTCTCCACTACTGTGAAGCATCCTTGTAGATGAACTACTCCAGCGATTAGCTGAAACAGGGACTTATGTCCGAGGCTACGCAGTCGACATAGTTCAAAACGGATTAACCACCACGAGCATTTGGGTTACTCCCATTACACATATAGAGAGCAAAAGGAAACTAAGCTACGTTTGAGCATGGTAGACTGTTTTACGGAAGGCAAGGCAAAACAGATTCGTTTAGCGAGCATGCCGTGTGATAACCTGGTGCAAAAGCTTGAATTCAAAATGAACACCGAAAAGGAATTCAAATCTGAAAATTAATACCAAATACATCCGGGAGCCATAAAGTGGTATAGCGATGGATCAAAGAAAGCTGAAGGCACGGGTGCAGGAGTCTATGGGCCAAGAACCAAGTACTCCGAAGCTATGTGGCAGTACACAAGCATATTCCAGGCAAAAGTACAAGCTATCGCAACATGTGCTCACTTTAATCTGGAAAGAAACTATATGAGGCAGGAAGTAGCCATCATGACACACAGCCAAGCTGCGCTAAGGGCCCTAAATACATTCAACATCACGTTAAGACTGGTGGTGAAGTGCAGGGCATAGCTAAGCAGATTAGGCAGAGTCAACAGGATACGTTTGTACTGGGAGCCGGGACACATCGGCGTAGAAGGTAACGAAGCAGCGGATTGGCTCGCAAATAAAGGGGCAGAAACTCCGCTAGGGTCAGAACCCAGTCCTACGACAGGCAAAGGAAATGTTGGGTAATGTAAGAACCATTACCGGATTCATAACAGGACATTGCGGACTAAAAAAGCACCTAAGGAAATAAATAATTAGTACAGAATGGCAGCTGCAGGCTTTGTGGAGAAGCGAAGGAGACGCCGTGGCACCTTCTCAATGAATGCGGAGCAACGATCCGACAGAGAAGAGACCATATGCGAACCCACGTAATCTCTCGAAGTCTGCGCGACATTCATTGAGCTCCATATCATTTAGTACCTTAGAGCCGAAAGTTCGGGGGGAAGCTACTAGAATATACCCCTCATATATCGTATCAAATTTTATTATTGGTTAGTGTCCTTTTTTAGAACCACGTTCTATCAGATTGTCGTGTTGTATCGGGTGATTTTTAAAGGTTTGATTTGTAATTTGGCAGCACTGTTTCGAGTGACAAATATTTTGATAACTGATAACAGTTGATTTATATTCAGTACATTTTGCCATTTTATTATGAAAAGACTTAAACAAGAATAATGTTTGCAAATAGTGCAAATTTATTTTGAAAATCGTGGTTCAGTTGGCGAAACTTACCGTGCGCTAAGGGAACAAGTTATTCGATTAACTATGAATTGTTTTAACACATACTCTAATTGAAAATTGGCATCCGCAGATAAGATGTACAGTGCGCATCGAAGCATTTGTTGCTATTGTAGAGCGCAGTGTTGAGGAAGACCTAAATGAGTCGGATCTCCATCCTGCACAGCAATTGCAGCTTTGTCCATCCACTTTATGGAAGATTTTGTGGAACGATCCAGCTTACAAGACCCAGCTTTTGCAAGAACTAAAGCTGTTTGCCCATCGTTTTCGTCGCAGGTTTAGTGAATCGGCCGAAAACGAGATTGCTCTTGATCCTCACTGTAACTACAAAATTTTATTCATTTTTGGTTGAACGGCTACGTCAACAAACAAAATTGCCGGGTTTGGTGTGAAGAAAAATCAGAAACCATTATTGAGAAGTCATCTATAAAAGCTCATTGCTTGGTGTGGTTTATGTGCTGGTGGAATGATTAGCCCATGTTTCTTAAAAGATGTTGCTGTCCTGCTGACCGGCAGTCAATGGAGATCGCTATAGGCCTATGATTAATGTTTTTTGTTGCCCAATTAAATGGCGTTAAAGTACAACAGCTTTGGTTTCAACAAGACGGCGGAACATGCCACACAGTGTGCGACACAATCAGGTTATTGCAGGAATCATTCGATGAGCGCATAGTTTTACGTAATTGTCCTGTCAATTGGCTTCCACGATCGTGTGATCTCACCCCTCTTTATTATTTTCTATTGGGATATATAAAGTCTGCTCAGATAAACCAGGGACATTGGACCACTTGTAAGCCAAAACGTTCGCAGAGTTATTGCCGATATACGACCTCCGCTGCTCAAAAAAATTGTCAAAAGTTGGACTTCCAGATCCAGTGGATTTGAATTAGCCGCGATGCATATATATCCGAAATCATAGTCAAACATTAATGGCATACTATTATTTCTTTAATTAAGTATGATTTTAATGTTTTTGATTTCATTTAAAAAGTTTCTTTAAAAAACCACCCTTTAGTAGTTTGTGTCACTAAAGACACAAAAAGAAGACACTCCTATAAAGGTTCACAGACGTACCTAATCGTGCAAAATTAATTCATTAAAAAATATTTCTTTATTTTTTGAAACACTCACATTTTCAAGTTATCGCTATCCATATATAACAAACGAAATCTCCATTATACTCAATTATATTGAAAAGGACTAAAATAATTTAATTACGAAAAAATATTCTTCTAATAAAATTGATTCTGATTAAGTGTATGATTTTTGGGTGTGTGAGGTGGTATGCGTGCATAATCAAAAGAGAGAAATTGCACGAAATGGACGAAGTTTTTTTATATCAAAAAATATCTGAGTCATGTTATAACAGACCCTCCTCTCGATTACATTGCCAACATTAAGTATTGAATATTTTCCAATTTAGGTTAGCGATGATAAGTAAAGCAGAGCAGAAGGCAGAAGTCAAATCAAGGAGTGTTCCATTCTGCATAGCGTGCATTTGCGGCATTTCACGTAGCTTTGTTTTGAACTGATGGAAAGGCAATGGGGTAAGACTTACAAGAAATTTGTATTCTTCACGCTGCCATAAAATATTCTAATCAGTGTGTAAAAATATTAATTTTTGACGATTTGGAACTTTGAAATACACATTCAATAGCAGTTCGCATATCGGTTTTTCTTGCATCCATATGTGGATCACACTTATCTTTTTTTTGTTGGTCTTTCCTTCAATAGGGTGCGTTAAATGACCTCGTTTAATGTGTTAGAGAACACAACTTAATATGCGTCATTAATACCATTGATTACTCATCTATCGAGATGGTGTTTCTTTAATAAAAGGATAAGTCCTATGACGACATTGGCATTTTGGGACGTAATATCATTACAATAAGTCAAAGTTCTGTTGTAATCAACATCTTAACAAATTGCACTCCAATCCATGAACAGAACACCAAAACGTAGGTACGTAGATACTTCATTTTAGGGGAAAGTATAAGAAGGTTAAAGATTTTTAGTACTTGGATGGAATTCCGTTGCCTGGACTGAGTATCAAGACTTAGTTCTTGAACGGACAACGGCAACTAAGCTTCAGAAGCTACAAAGAATTGCCTGTCTAGGTATAACAGGTACCATGCGCAACTGCCCTACGACTGCATTAGCTTATCGAGTATTTTATGTTAAAGTTATTCGTAAACAATTCAACTAATTACAAAACAGAACTTTATATTAAATATTAAAGTACTGACAAGAGATGATGGCATAAAAATTAATAAAAACTGTGTTTTTAGAGAAATAGCACAGCTCGTGTGAGTTAGTTGAGTATCTAACTCACTGTCCCTCATAAATTCATTGTTTCACATCTTAACTAAAAATCGTACCTTAAGGTCGTGATATACCTTTAGTCCCCCAATTGTTTCATTGTATAATTTTTTTAAACTAAAAATGTTAACTAACGATACAGATGCTTTCGATCAACACGCTACCTTTAGACTTTTATAAGGTTTGGCGCATGTGGTTTAGGGACTAGCATCTCGCGACCATCCGTGTTGTGCGTGTTGTAGTCTTGCACGCTAATAAAAATGGAAAGGAATTGAGAAGCTTTCCACAACAATTATTACTCTCGGAGGTTTAACATATATTCGCGAGAGGTGGTATTCTGAGAAAGCTGACTCTTCAAATCCTGGAACCTATAACCGTTATATTTTTTTCTAGACGTTAATGCCCTGAGTATGCGAATGGCAACTCGGATTGCTTTTAAGACCTTCAAATCCAGAAACCTAATTATAGCATTTAATTCTGTACTATAACCCTTGCAAATGGTCCGAAAGACCGAAATATTGGCATAAATTATAATATAATTTTATATTATTGTTTTAAATAAATAAAAGTTTATAATTGCTGTTAGATTAAACAAAAATTATAACCCCTTAGTAAACGAATGAAAAAACTAAATGACATTGGCTTGAAATAGCGACTGGTTAGCTGATTTTTTGCTACTAGGCCTGAACCGAACTCGTGTTGTTGTACAAAATTTATGACTTCAAGGCGCTTATCTTTCACGAAAACTTATTTATTCCTAAACCTAAAGCCACTAGGGTCTTGTGGGCCATTAGACGCCTCTACGCCAGAACTTGGGGTCTAGATCCTAAAATGTTACATTGGTTGTATACTATGATGATGAGATCTTTTATCACGTACGCGGCCATCTCTTGGTGGCCGGAAGTTCTTGAACGGACAACAGCAACTAAGCTTCAAAAGCTACAAAGAATTGGCTGTCTAGGTATAACAGGTACGTGGTCTGTGGAGATTAGGGATTAAGCCCCGCGCTTTCCCAGCTTTCGCCATTAAGCATACTCGTATTTCGTATCTTTTTTGGAATCCATTATTTTTTATTCCGTGTTTAGGTCCTGCAACATAACGGTTAGATATTATGCTGCAATTTGAACCTCACGGTTAGGTATAACAGGTACCATGCGCAACTGCCCTACGACTGTATTAGAAGCTGTTGCAGGACTTTCACTCTTGCATATCATCATCAGGAAGATGGCTGCTAGATGCGCTTTTAAGCTGCAATTAGAATACGGGTAAAAACCGGGTGACTGACTATCTGGGTCACCTGAAATTGCTTGACTCGATTCCTGAAAGAGACATGTTCTGCATTATCCCCGACATTATGGTCAGGGAGCACTGTTTCGGAAGGAAATTTGAGGTAGAAATGTTGAACTGGTGCAATGTTGTTCCAGCACTGGACGCTAGAGGTCTGGTCTGGTTCACAGATGGATCGAAGATGGAAACTGAAGTTGGAACTAGGGTCGCATCACCACAAACGTGAGTGAATAGTGTCGATAATGCATGATCGCTTACGTGAACATGTGACGAGTAGTAATCATCCCAATGTAAATACTCGATCACTCGTTAACGTATGGATTTTATTCACTCGTTAACTGATGTCGTAATTCGACCCCTGGTGTCTTTAGACCAACTCTCGATACTAATGGGAAAAAGTCCCACGATTTTCCAGGCAAAACTCAATGCCATTGAGATCTGCGCCAGACATAATGTTAATAAAGGAATTAAGGGCGCTATAACATATATCTATTCAGATAGCTAGGCTGCACTTAAAGCGCTGTCGTACCAATTTGACGGAGTCGTTATCAGTCGAGGACTGCAATCTCTTAAACTCTACTGTGGTGTCAACTAGGCTACCGCCACAGCACTGATAAATTGTTGGGAACACAAACAACGTCTGGCCCACTGGGATAACGTCCCGGGGCTGAGATAATCCAAACAATTAATCAGACCCTTTTCCTACAAGGAAGTCCTTAATCTAAATAGGGACAGCACTAGGAAGCTGGTAAGTTTCCTAACAGTTCATTGTGGCTTGCGATATCACCTTAACAAAATTGGTGTGGGCTCAGAGACAGCTGGGAAGATGTTGAGTCATTCGAGCACATTCTCTGCGAATGCCTAATTTGGTTAATGAGCCGCATTTTTCAAAACGGAGTCTGCTACTAAGGACATATTTTCCTTCACTAGGAAGGTGGTACCTGTCTCAGAACAAAATCACCCCATGGTACAATAGATCTTTTGGGTCGCAGTGTCTGCTATATCTGCGGTTATCCTTTAAAAATAAAAATTCCTAAACCAAACTAATTATCACAGCAGAAATGGAATATAATATAACAATAGCAAGGAGCAATAATTATTATGTCTTCTTACATTTTTCTCTCTTCTACTTTCATAGGACCTATATGCTTTCCTTATTATTAATATCTATGTTGGGGCTCTTTGACTCAAAAAAATCGTACAATACGAAACGAAACGAAGCAGTTTTATTGCATAGACATAAATATTTAATTCAGTGAGGTTTAATATTTAAAAAAATTGCCTGTCTGGTATACCATTGCTTGTACTCTTCTTCTTCTTATACTTTTTCTTCCAATTATCCAATGAGCAATTTTCACTTGAATAATTCTCATCTAATTAATTCGAAGCAACCTAAATGCATTTGATGAAATGTGACGAGAAGAACTTAACTGGACTAACTTATATGTCCATGTTATTTTCAAAGAACTTGGATAGTTTTATAAACCCATGCTTGTGCGGGTGCCTTTCGTTCATTCGATTTATTCCCTCCCTTTCAACTTTCAACGTTCACATCGAAAAAGGTGCATTTACATAGTTATGCTTCAGGAACATGTTTACTTTAAATATTTGAATATCGTTTTTCTCGTCTATACGGTCTTTTGTGTATGACAACTGAAGCCGAAGAAAGATAGGAATACAATCTATCCTTGGACACACATCAGCTACTAAAATACAATGCGTTGCCCATTCGAGCAGATGAATTCGATTTTCTCTTCACCTGTATGTAGCTCTCACTCCAGAATATCATAATTATTTAATTAAGTGCACATTCAGTTTTCTTTGCCAGTTAGTTGAGCCGACATGCACTATCTTCTTTAAATGTACATGTGAAAGTGTCGCATTGTCTAAAAATAATTCACTTAGGAGTAGCAGGGGGTGCGTGTTTGCATCTGCATCTGAGTGTTTGTGTGGTGAGTGAGTGTATGCATATTAAATAAAATATTAAATTTAAACAAATTTCTTCAATATACATATAACACTATTCACAAGCTCGTACATCGTAAATTCATTTGATGAATGTCCTTTCTCTTCAAATATGCATCGTGCATCTCAGATGTGCTGGGCATGGAAATTGTTAACTGAAGTATAAAATGCTCTAATCTGGTTATTTCTTTAATTTGATATTATTCGATATTCAATGATTTCGTCCACATGCTCAGTACTAATAAGTGAATTTAAGATGCGAGATATGGTGTGCAGTTCAGTTGGTGGATCTCAAAGGATTTTTTTTGAACGTGTAAATTAATCTCTACATCCAAGTAAAATAATTAAAAATACTGTTATTGAATTATGTACTATATACCAGTGTAAATGTGTGCAGAAAAACGAATGCTATTATGTATAACGATTTAGTAGTGAGTGCCCAAATAGTGGATCACATACACAAAAAGATTGACATGGAATGCTAAATTTAAACTTAAATTTAAAGGGTAAGGCCAGTCGGCGTTGCTTTCTATCAGAATTTGGAATCTTTTTTCTTCCAATGGCAATTGGCGTTTCTAACTAGCTATTTGGGGCGCTTTGCTATACGCACTGGCAGTGAGCGCTATGAGGGCCATCAGAGCTTTCATTCTAGACTTACATTTCGAGGATCATAACAACATGAAAAAAGGGTAAGTGGTCCATTAACACAGGGATCCCAAGTAAAAATATGTCGGCTTCGTTTCCTCAATGGATATAGGCTAGCTACTATATAAAAATTCTGGACAATATATAAAAATTAAATTTGAAAAAAATAAACTTGGGTGAAAAAAATTCGCACATTAATCAATTGTCAACTAAAGTTCAACGATATCAAAAAAAACAATGTTTGTTTAATTTTCTTGGATGCAGATTCAAAGTGTATTTCAACACCTATCCAGTGGTACCTTTTCTGTACTTATACCCACCAAATCTGAGTCAATTCTCCGTTCGTCGAGTGTGGCAGAGTTATCAAAAAACTGACTGCTTCAGATTGCGACAAGGATCTGGCCGACCTCGTGCTCCAACACAGCGTGTAGACCGCTTTCTTGAAATTACTTCGTTGCGAAATTGTCGTTTGAATGCGATTCAACTGGGACAGCGGCTCCTAGAAGTTCGTGAAGACCAAGTCAGTCAGTGGACAGTTAGAAAACGACTTCGAGAAGGTGATCTGACTGCACACAGTCCAACAATTGGATAGAAATTGAACCCAGCCCACCGAAGATTACGTTCGAGAGCATTTGGATTGTACAGAAGAACAATGGAGAACAGTCCGGTTATCTGACGAGTGCAGGATGTGTTTATATGGCAACGATGGGCGAGGAAGAGTGTACAGCATAGTATCATGTATACTTGTAATCTCTTGATGATCAGTGCTGTGGGTTTTTTGGACGCGCAGGGAATCAAAACCGGTTTCCTCAGAGTTAGAGCCAATGGTTCTAAACACAGCACCACCGACACTGTATTGGCTCACCCAAGAGCCCAGTATACTGTATAAGGACTCTTTAAAACAACCCAGGATTCTAACCATATCATTCAAGCTGGGGATTCAACGCCGTGTCCTCAGGGTGGGAGCTAATGGTTCTAACCACTAACCCACCGACAGTGTGTTGGCTAACCCAAGAACCCAACCATATCATTCAAGCTACTGGTTTGTACGCACTAGCAGATCTGAGAATCCGATGCTCAGCTGGCTCTAAAATTATAGCTGCTACCGAGGGAGAAATCTTAGGCGCAATTGAGAAAGAAGTCTTAGGCGAAATCAAGGGAGAAATCTTAAACTCAATACATTGGTTAGCAGCAGGACAAAGAGCTCGTATGATCAAAGAGGATTTATGGAATACCTTTGATTTAACTTAAGGGATCTCAAACAAGATGAAATCAGATCGAATTGGTATCCACGGAGAGATATTTTGCGCGATGCCAGGACCAGATTCTGGGTGAATCAAATAAAAAAGAATATTGTACAGAAGTACTTTGTTTAATTATGATTTAAATAATAACATTATTAATGCATATATTGACTCAACATTTTACCACCAGTCATTAAATTGTTAGTTGATTATAACGACCTAACTCACTAACACGAATTTTGATAAATAATTTGGACAATATGCAAACGTTGTTGAAGCTTGCAATTTTCCATTATTAAATGTCAAGTTGAAACATCAAACATACTGCAGCTAACTTCACAAATATCTTAGAAACCATATTGGGGAAATGGGGCGTTCCAATTGAAAACCCCTTTATGATTTTTTGCAAAAGCCCTGATCGGAGAAAGAAAACTCAGCCAGTCACGGAACTGTTACATTTTTTACAAAAATTTTGTTAGAATTTTCTTTTTTCCTTACTTTGTTTAACTTTCGCTAATGTATTTTTGCATATATGTTACATATACTCGTATGCTTTTAATTCAAATACGAGTACATGCAGTTTTTGTAAAAAAAGTGTAAACGAATTTAATTCAGACTATCACTGCACTACTACCAGTATCACTATCTGTACACAAACACTAATAAACTTTAATTAGTTTATGCCAGGAATTATGTAATTGTAATTTGTAATAAACATGGCAAAAAGTCATCAAATATTAAACAAATTCGGAAGGGAAACAAAAGTTATGCTGGCCGGCATATTGAATCATGAAACAAGTGATCATACTTGCAACAGGGAAAAACAGTTTATTCGAAATCCATTTGTCACTTGGGCGTGTTATGCTGAACTGACAAAACGACGACAAATGGAAACAGATACAGAAAAAAGGGTTGACCCAACAAAAATGTTATTCACTTAAGTACCTACAAGTAATTCTGTGATATTGGAAACCGAAACGCAAGTGTCTGTCCGTCATAATTAAAATTGCATGGCACAAAATGAAAATGAAAACTTGTAGTAAGTAATGGAAATGTTATGCAGAGGAATTTTTAATAACAAAAAGCGAGTACTAGCATGTAAAGAGTTATATATGATATCAATCGGAAATGAAACCGCCGTAGACAAATTGTACACGATGTTCCGCATAGTCATGATGTAGATGGTAAAAGGATAATCCTATTTCCTTTGGAGCATATAACAATAAAAGTGCTATAGACAAAATCGAATGCAGAAATAGGTTAGGTTTGGTACGGAATTTATCAATCTAAATGTCCTAGCTGGATGTGTGTGCCTGCGTGTGTATTTGTGTGCATTCGACAGATATACAATAATAATGATAATAATAACAATTTTCGTTCGTCTTACTGAGGCTAAAGGTGGTTCATCAAGACCGATCGCATGTTAAAAATCTGTTAACGATGTGTAGACGAGAGGTTACAAATTACATTCTTCTTTTATTATTCCTTGCCTTTCAGACCTAGTCTCATAAAAATAAAAAAAGGGATTGTTCGCTGGTGCTAAGCCAAAGTTACCATTTTCTACTTCCGTTCGAGTATATAGTAAACGAAACGCAATATGAAATTAATAATCTATTAGTAATAAATCACACACAAGCAAAAGGAATCATAGAATTAAAATAAATGAAATGTATTCCTCTTCTTGGGTTTGTAAAAGGTTCCTTAGCGAATGCTATTTGGGGCTAAGGTGTGTTTCTGGAAGACTCCTGCATGACGACTTATTCTAAAAACTAAATCGATTGGAATCGGCTGTGTTAGTAGTATGTTTTACATTGATGGAACATCACAAATTATAATTATTTTTTGTGATTTATGTTAGAATTAGGTGTTACCTTGCAGGTATGCAAATGATACGGAAATTCCCTTCATCGGCTATTACTAGCTACGTGGACAAACTAGAAAGGCAAAAGCTTTCGCTGAAAATGGATACATCTTGGAGTAGATGCTGCAGGACTACTCTACACAACAGATACAATGTTATATTGCTGTAAATGGTTGAAGCTTGATTCAAACGAGATGAAGAAGAGGTTTTTTTTATTTAGCTCAATGTTTCTATTAATGGAGCACAATAACAACAAAATCGGAAATATATCTGACAAAGGTCAAAAGTGAAACTATTTAAAATGTTGCTCTGAAGGATTTTACGTCCAGTACAGGCTAAGATAAGTCACTGAAAATATTCTTGGCTCATATAAAGAGATTCCTCTAAATAGAGATTGATCGTCAATAAAGCCTTATTTATAGAGGTTTAAAAGAATGTAATTTACACTCGAATAAAAAAAATATATCAAAGTTCGTTCTGCCCTGAAAGTAGAGAATAGCATTGAAATGCATATGAGATTATCTCGCTTGTTTCCCCTTGTGGGTCCTAGTGTCTCTTCTAGGCCTACGCATCAACGTCAACGATTCCTGGCAATGAGCTTCAGCGCTCTCCAACACTTTCTCAATTGCCGTGATTCCTCCTCAACTGTTCTGCGCCATGTATTTCTGGCCGACCCGTTCTTTTACCATCTTGTGATAACGGATTCCATTGCATCGCATACTTTGCTATGGAACTGTCGCCTTTTCGAAGTGTAGGACCGATCCACTGCCAATTCCATCGTTAGATTGTTGTGTTTCTATTGGTTCCAGACTCGTTCCCTGGTAAACATGTTCGTTAGAGATACGGTTGGGCCAGAAAACATTTAAATTGTTCCGTAGCCACCTAGGTAGTTTTTTGTTATAGAGGCAGTCAAATCCAAGTGCTGCCCCCATACAATAACACGGATTCAACTGAGATTTATGATTTTGGTTTTCGCAGTTTAAATCTTCATCACCACGACATTTACCTCTTGCTATCATTTGATGCAGATCCATAATCATGTGAGAGAGCAAACAAACGTCGTCAGCGTAAGACAGATGTTTAAGTTAAGATATAAGAGTACAACGAATTCCTCCGTTTCGCCAATTAAAATAAATAAAAAAAACGATAGAATGCAATCTTGTCGGACCCCACTTAGGATTTCGAATTCCTCTGACAACTTTCCTCTTTGCAGAAAATTACATTAAGAACCATAGTATAGTTTGCTTTGATAACATCTATGTGTTTATCGGGTATACTTTTCATGCGTAAGCCAGATAAGACAGCTAGACAACTCTGTTGACACTGTCAACACGATAGCCAGGTGCAAATTCGTTTGAATGTTTGCTGATTAGGCAAATAGAAAGGTTAAGAAATAAACTAGAACCGGTCTCTAAAGACAACCCTAAGGTAGACCATTTTTAGTTCACTTCTAACGCATTATTATGATAGAATATAAGTCTTGCTATAGCTTATCCTCATTTCGCAACGCTTTTTAACTTTGAACATAAGTTTGGGTTTTTTTTTTCTTTCTTATAAATGTACCTTGTCATAAATTCATAAAGTTTTTTTAAGAAAGGTTAAGTTTACGCAATCGGTACTATAGATTTAGAAAAGTTGACGAAATTGTCTACCTGGGATCGGTTGTAATGCCAAACTTAGAAACAGCGATTCATTGCGGGTCAACTGATGCCTATATACTAAGAATTTAACTCGAAGAAGAAAAGTGTACCTTGTACAAAAGATTAGCCAGTAGTTAAGACTCTCTTAAGTATTTGCCCTGAAAGTTCAACTAACTATCTTCGAACCGGTGAACCAACAATGAATGAATGGAACTTATGAACGATGAGCTAGCTGCTGGTATATGCCAGAGTCTCAATTCTAATAACAACAAAATCGAATGGGTCATTAACATAAAAAGGCTGATCTTGCATCTTGTAATGCCATGATCATTTGCAGAAGTAAAAATGGAATGCACATACATAGATTGATCGGACGAAACCCCAACAAGTGGATCGATCGTCATGGCGTCATATGGAATGGGTAGCAATTCTTTCGTCGAAGTCTAAGGTAACAATCAGTTAAAGGAATGAGTGCTCAAATACGGTGATACGGTAAACATAATCAAATAACATATCTATTATTTTAGAAAGTATTATGTTGCACATCATGTTTTATGCTATCCGTGAGCAATGAATCAACGTACAAAATCGATATTCATGTGAATAGTTGTTGATAAAGAAATGTAAAAGCAAATAAAATGTTGAGTCTTTGAAAACCAATCGTTAAAAGTTTCGCAGTAAATCTGTTCGAGCATAACAGAACGTCAAACTATTAAAAATGTTTACAATCTTACCACCGAGCGAGCAATCTATCTGTGTTGGCGGAACGTTAGAGATGTTCCTTGTGGGAAGGGGATATTGTATGCCAACCATCAGAAGGGTCGCACTATTAAATTGGCAATTCAATGCGTGTTTTTATTAATTTTTATCATCGTTTTATTCCTATATGACTCTTTTACCCACACCACCACCACCACCAAAGTAATATAAACTAAGCCGTCTTTCCTTAGTACTCCATTTAGACAATAAAACGATAAAATAAATTCGTTTATTGTTTCACTTCTAGTTAGAGATTTGCCCAAAATGTTGATTTCCAGTTACTGATGGAGCGACGAGGAACGATGGTGCTGCGGCGGTATGATGGTTTACGATGTATTATGACTTGTTTTGCACTTTACACGCAAAGAGGTTAATCTTGATTGATTGAATTATGTTATATCGGATGGGTCATTCGTACGCTGACTGGACTTTAATTTGTTGGCTAAGCAACGATTTGATAGATTTGTCGTAAAAATTGTTATGTCCGTGAATGCTAGATATGGTAAAATTTTTGCAAATAAGAATTAGAAACTACTTCGAGGGTACGAGAAGTGTGTGGTCAGCGGGAAAGTTATGCCCAAATTCAAAGTCGTAAAAAAACAAAAATCACATAATTGGTTATGTACCCATGAAGTGAAAAGAGCGATCAAAGTTACTACGTCATTTTACTACCAAATTGAAGATGTTAATGCAAGAGAAGGCGAAAAGAAGAAAATCGCTTGATGACAATCTTTAAGGGCATCTTGGTATACCTATTCCTAACAGGTTTTACATATTTTTTTAAAATCTATTCTTATTTTTCTTAAATAAAAATCAATTCAGCTTTAAAGTCAATGAGATTTTCATTAACAGAACAAATAATTTTGTTCACAAACTTATTTGTCCTCTTAACTTGTCTGGCTTTTAAATCCATGGATTCTTGTAAATATTGCTCTCAAAATTTAGTCGCTTGCACTGATCATCTAACTTCTAATACAGGAAATTTATGCACATGGGGAACTCACATATGGAGTTGAGGTTGATATTTACTTTTCTGTTTTTTTTTGTATTTTTTGTACCTAAGCAGTAGGTATTCAGAACTTCAGAAACATTTTCTAATAATGTTTTTTTTGAGGCCAATAGAACTTTAAATTTAAAGATTAATCAATTAATCATGGCATATTAATATCCTAATCCAAGGTGGAACAGCGTACGCCGATGTATGCATGGCTAAGAGGGAGCTTAGTCGCTAGTATGCGGACTCTACCTGGTGACCTTCGATTTTAATAAGCCCTTCCTCGCCATACCGGGCTCCGACAATGGTGACCTCTTTTTCCGGTTTCTTGTGGGTTACAATAGAGAATAAAATAAAAATTTATGAGACTGATGTATCACAAACCGCATCAACGAAGGGTCCTGCTGTTGAGCAACCCGTTATATCCTGAGAACCTGGTGAGCTCTCGCCGGCCTACCTCAGTCTGTCCTCAATTATACGGTCTGCTGTTGAGCAGCCGAATATTTCAGAGTTTTCGGAAGGCGTTGCCATAAGTGGCACTTCTGAATCTAGCGAGTGTGTTGGAATTAAGAACGTGGAGCAATCCACTTCTGATTCTGTCGCATCCACAGTTGTTGATGCATGTAGTGTCATCACGGAGAAATCCGTATGCTCTTCCATTGGAAAGGCATTAGAAGGACTGCAGATCTATCAACAACAACAACAGAGTCTAGAGCTCTCATCGGGAAAAAATCTAGCTACTATCTACACGCAAAACGCCGATTTGCAAGCCAAGTCATGGAAGATAGTACAGAGGAAGAAGGAAGGTATGCTCCTTCAACTCATACAGGCGACAGATGACGCCTCCATGATAAGGCTCAATACCTGCAAAGGTATTGTAAACTACCGTTTTGGTCAGCTTAAGTTGATCCTTAAGAGCACCTCTGTAAAGGCGTTAATTGTTGCTGCTTTCGAAGCATAAATCAGTAACTTCAGATAGCCACATAGACAATGTTCGAAAGAAGTTAAATTGCATGAAACGGAAAAACAGATAGACCGACGGTCGCATCTATTTTAATGAATTAAGTCGTTTTGTTGGTCACTAAAAGACACGTCTCGTCCATAGTCTATGGTCTAAAATCTGGAAGAGCAACGTTTATAGCACTAATTCACTGACTTAAACTGACATAAAAGTAGGTCACCATAGTCATAGGTAGAATAGAACAGCATAAGAGGAATCTAGAAATGAGTTGGACATCTCAAATTCAGGACTCCAAACTCAATGGCTCGTAGACGTTGTTGTCGTCGTTTGTCCATCGTGGTCCATGGTAATGCTTTTTATTGACCGTAATGCTAATTCTGACTTCATTTTTTTTAAATAACGTCTGACAAAGCCATCTACTGTGAGCTTACCACACCAAATGGTAATGCATTTCTATGGATGTAATGGTCTCCATATCCATATGCGATAATTTCACTAATTGCAACAAATTGGCATCCTCACCGCGGAACTAAAATTTGACAGTATATTAGCATCAATTTTGGGCGCACTGGCTCAAGGGGTTTCGGGCATTCGGGTACTGAGCGGAAGGTTCGAAGTTCGAATTACAGAAAAACACCAAAAATCTTTATTAACGTCCCACTTTTCGTGAATGTCTGACAAACGTCCGAGAGTAATAACTATCATGAGAAGGATTCACAGTTCAGCTTTCGGATATGGATTTCAATTGTGGGTAGTAATTATCAATTACGTAGTTTGAAGGAGAAAAGCCGTATCGTCGATCGATTTGCTTTCTATAGTTCTTATCGAAATTGCCGATTTTCAAGTAAAAATCTGCTGGCAGGAAAGGAAATGGACATCAGAAAATGCTGCTTACCCTTACCCTCTCTACAAGTATAAATAGCATTACTGTATGCACATTAATAATCCATTTCAAAGGACAATGTTATTGTTGCACCCCAAAATACACGTAATATCATAATGTGTGCTTCGCTATACTCCCATACGATTGAATGTCATCTGACATCCAAAAGGACAATCAATCTATCGTCTATGTTATGTACATATAAACAACGTATGACAAAATGGGATCATCCAATACCATTGAACAAAAAGTACAAATCGTGGATATAGGAAAGAATAAGAACAAGTCAGAAACGGCTGACCCAACCGAAAGTTTAGAAGCGCGTGTGTTTACTTTTTCTTCTGAATTTTTCCACTTATAAAAGTCCTTTCCGTATTTTTCACTCATTTTTTAACAATTTCTGAATGTTTTTTTTTTTCGATTGCTCCTTTCGATCGCCTGCCAGAGAGATAGCGGTAAAAAATTGAAAGCGAAATGTTCAAAGACAGCATAGTACGACGACCGAAGACAATGTTGTATCTTCACATGGGCAAAAAGAATCTTCATCTTGGTACGAGTACTTTCTTATTTATTCAGTGCGGACAATTGGATATCAAGAGCCACATATGAAGGCAGGCGGGAGACCAACAAACAAACAGAAAAAAAAGGAAAACTTAACGTAACATATTAAAGAACAATACAGAAGTTTTGATGGGCGTTTTACTTTGGGTGGATGGTGGGTTGGGGCTTATCATGTGTGACGGATGATGAGGCGGCAGTTGGTTGCAAAGTAGTATCGAAATGAGAAAACTTTATATGCACAGTTTGTAGCTTTATTCGTTTTATTCTGTTTGTTTTGTTTCCTGCATCCCCAACATCAGCCAACATGTCGGTGTTGGAGATGGCTTATTCTTCCATAAAGTTTCCAGAGACTTTGTAGGTACCATCGACTGCAATGCAATGATACAGAATCAACAATAAAGATACAAATTAGAATTTTCCCAGAAAGTGTCCTTTGGCACGGATAATATGTCTTTTCGAATTCGAGATTCTTTTATTGTTTTTCCTTTTTCGATAATAGATTAAATTTTTTATTTATTTTGTTGTAACAGTCTTGAGAGTTTTTGAAGTTTCTCGGACCGGCGATGTTCCGTTAAAGAACAAGAAGGACGAACAATTGTGACCACCCACTTAAAGTGGTTGTCCAATTGTGAATACGGAATAAAATTTCAAATAGATTATTTCTCTATATATAAATTTTATGTTCGGTATTTTTGACCAAATTGGTTAACGACGACGATTGAGAGGGTGGTAGTGGGTGGTAACGTAACCCTCAAATAAAATCCCTTATGTGTTTGTGCACACTAAGTCATAAATATTTCCCAAGAATAAGACGATCAAGAAATACAAATGTGTTTGTTAACCTGAAAGATGTTGGACACACATGGGCATCATTTTAAAGTACACACACATACGTGTATACGTTTAGTGGACTAACTTCAGGAGCGTTTGATATTTTTGATAGAAAGGAAGATTCTTGCTATATGTTCAAAATTTGATTTTAATGGTGTGGAGGTAAACTGGATAATAAATATTCTGTACTTAATTGGTAATGTACTTTGTTAATAGAGCTAAGTTAATTGGATTTAATGTAACAGTTAAGAAATATTTTTAACTAAAATTTACTTTGGACGATACCGAAAGCAGCTAACAGTAAAAATAGTAGGCGAGCTCATATCACTTGACTACAGTACAAATAAACTTTAAACTCCTAAACAAGGAGAAAGTATGTGTAATACTAATGAAGCCCAACAGTTCGCTTAGTTGTTTGGGCCAAATTATGCTTATAGGTTGCTTATTGTACATTTTTAAAAATATTTTTTTAATTTAGCGAATGCTTCAGCATCATTTCATTGGAAATTGAAGATTAGAAGAAGAAGGAACCAGTTGTAGTGGTGGGTGGACTTAAAATATCCAACCGGACACTCTTAAATAAGTAAATGTAAAAAAAAAACTTCGTTTTTCGGGTACAAGCTTTTATATATACATCGAAACACGCCACACAGTCGTTTATTATTTGGTAGTAATTGCCAAATATGTGTTTTTGAGGTCGGAGCTATTTCGAAGAATTTTCGTTTTTCCACGCTTCGCACGCGACACGCGTCAAAAGCGGGTGTCAACATGGGCCCCTGACATTGAGCCGCTAACAAAATTTCAGCCCTCTAGGACGTGCGAAAGGGGTTAAAAAAGACCTCAAAAAACGAGAAAATGGCGCGATTTCAAACCATTAGACGTGCCACACGCGAAAAGTGACACGCATCATACGTAGAATATAAAAAATGGTATTTTGGACTCAGATACTCACAAAATTTCAACTCTCTGGATCGTGTGGAAGGTGGTTAAAAAGGACCTCAAAGAAGTCGAAAAAAAAAAATGACAACGACACACGCGACACACGGGACACGCGTCATATGAAAAATGCTATTTTGGAGTTAGGCACTCACAAAATTTCAGCTCTCTAGAGGTCGAAAATACAGACAAAAAGGAATCAAGTTAAATAAAAGTTTTTAAAAAGAATATTGTGCCCATTACCACATGTTGTTGGGTCTGCATCTAGATTACTCATTCATCAAGTCAAAATCTGACGACATCAGTGTATGGCCACTGTACATCACATGAAGAATATCGTAACATGTTTATTTTATATCTTGACTAGCGTTGAGAAAAATTCGTGTATTTTTTAGATGCACCGGGAATCGAACCTGTTGACCTCTAAGTTCATCCTTAGGGTTGAATGGAGACCACAGTCGAGCTACCAGTATCTATTTGCATTTTTTTTTGTTACGGTCTTGTTCAGGTATGTTGCTGCAGTATATCCAGTTAGCATCCCGATTACCCAAAGTCATTAAATTATGTCGGGCAGTAAGTACAGTAAGAATACTACGAAGCTTATAAAGTTCACTTTATAAGCTAAATGGATTTGCACCCTTCTAATGCTTAGCACAGTGTGGGCTTTGGGAAATTAGGGAGAGGAAAAGATAAGATGTCTTAAATGACTGCCGATCATACAAAAGCCGAAACACAGAATCGGGAAATTCATTTCACATAACGTGCGGCTAAAGAATGAATTTCTGAATTCGTTAGTACGTCCGAATATAGGCTCAACTCGAGGCCACGAGTATTACGGATGGGTTCAAGAAAGGGTGGGATACATCTGATCATTTCTTTTGAAGACCGCTTGTGGAAAATCGATAAAACAGTGACAAACAGGAAACATTCCTACGATGTTCAAGCGATTCGATTTCGATTTCGCGATATTTACGTCACCAATAAGTTTTATCGCGCGGTTCTGAATTCTGCCTAGTGATGCAATGTGGTCTTTGGGGCACCTGCCCAGACAATACAATTGTATTCAAGTTTAGGGCGAATATATGTCTTGTAAATAGTAGCCAAATCTGAAGCTGTGAAGTACATCATGCACCATTTTAGGAAACCTAAGCATTTCGCAGCCTTCTTGGCGACGAAGCTTGTTGTTGACGCAGATATCGATAATTGCGAGTTTTTCAGTTTTATTGATGCAAGATCAATTCATGGATAAAAGTTGGGGGTTTAAATTACGCTTGGACGACAAAAGGCAGCACTGAGTTTTGGAAGTGTTAAATTCAGCTCTATTATGTAGTCCTCACCTTGTTATGCTGTCCAGGTCAGAATTTAACGTGCTCAACATGCATTGTTGTTCAAGTTCTACTTGCGACGAAGAGGGGCGTTCAGAAAGCGTGAAATATAAGCTAAGAGTACTGTCGTCAGCGAAATAATGGCATGGATTAGAAGTGGTGGATATGAGATCGCTAATGAAAATGAGAAAGAATGTCGGAGACAAAACAGAGCATTGAGGAACACCGGCGTTTATGCGGTGACCATTGAATTTGAAACCGTTCAATACGACCTGGATTGAACGGTCAGAAAGGTAGTTACTAGTCCAATCAAGCAGGGCCTTATCAATTCAATAGGCATTCATTTTCGACAAAAGAGCTTGATTCCAGACTCTGCCAATTGCCTTGGAAATATCGAGTGCAACAACTTTGCTTTCACCAAATTCGTGAATAGACTGGTTCAATTTTTTAGTGAGATAAGCCATTAGGTCACCTGTAGAACGTTGCCTGCGAAAATCGTATAGCTGGTCGCTAAGGATTTCATGTGACTGCATAAGCTTACGACTGATCAGCGTCTCCATGACCTTAGAAAGTATGGATGTTAGCACAATTGGCCGGTATGACGAAAGAGATGACGGTTCGCCTTTTTTAGGAACAGGCTGGATAAAGGCTGTTTTTCAATTTCTTGGGACGACTCCAAAAGAATTAGAGAAATAGAAAAGTCTGCACAATGGTAATGACAACTTTGAAGAACACCTCTTCAAAACTATAGCGGGAATACCATCAGACCCAGCAGATTTATGAATGTTGAGATCATTTAATACTCTAGCCACTACTCCGAATATGAACTTTGTAAAGTGTTCCATTAAATTTTTTGACTTTTAAATCAGAGATAAAAAAGCCACCGAAAGTACAGAATAATCGCCCATTAAAAGGTCTACAAAATAGACTACGGCCTTCACTTGACATCTGCCCAGTTAGTCCGCTCCTGACTTTCTAGTATCATTTAAATGAAAACGACCCATATCCATCAAACAGTGACCATAAAGAAGAAGAAAAAGAAGAAGTGAACCTTTACTTCCTCAAAATCCTTATTTGTGAAGTAACACAAAGATGAAACTTTCAAAAAAGGATAAAACTTAGTATACATCTCTCACACATAATAAATACTCGTATATCGTCCACGATGAGGATCTCTGTGTGTTGCCTTGTGTGTGTATGTGTGTGTGTAAAGTTGAACCAACAAAATAAATAAAATCTCTAATGCCGACGAACGAGCGTCGTCGCGTGTTGATGCAAAGAATTTGCTTGGTGTACGCCATGTAAGTATTCTACCCCGTCACCCTTTAGTTTCATCATGCAAGGCAAGTTCCAGCGCCATTTGGCAAAGCCGAACAGACTGATTCGATTTACCAAACGGCCACAGTCGTTCAGGATTTAGCCAAGAAGAAGACGGCGACGACGACGACGTCAGTGAAAAAGCAGGCTGAATGCCACTCTTCCCACCAAACCACTGACACCAATAACTCATCTATCAATTTTCACTTCTTCAGGGCTGTGTCGTCGTCGTCTTCTTGCCAAAAAAGTACGACCCCTGAGTTGGGCTGGTTTGGTGTTGTCCTTGGTGTGTGTCTTTGCACCAGTATGTGTGTATTAACATTAGAAATCTACACATGTGAGCAATGGTCGGTTGGTCGGTCGGTCGGACGTTTTCTTATTGTTTTGCCATTGTTGCTATTGTTCTTCAAGTTGGAATAGTGGTACATCTGGTGAGGTAGGTGGTAATGGGGAGTTAAATGTAAAAGCACATGCATGTATCTATGTAAGATGGCTAGTTTCAGCTATATGTATGTAGTAGGAATTCGATTCGTAAAACTATTTCTTTCTCGTTCTCACAAGTAAACGACAATACATCACAATTTTGGAAAGTTGCGATTATAATAAATGTTTGCTTGTTGGGGGTGGGGTGTACAAGGGAAGCAGGAGTAGAATCAGCATAAGGGTTGCTTTGAAACGCCAAATGCTAAGGCTAGTGCCGATGGCGATGATGGCCAAGTGGGCTCAATTTGAATTATTCGTAAAGATTACGAAACGTACGTAGGTAGACTGCACGAATGTGGCAACGGCCAGTGGACTGTGAGTTCGTACGTTGGTGATTGGGTAAGGAGCGAGTATTTCTTTAAGAGAACTAACTGTATGTGTATAGTCAAGAAGAAGAGGAAGAAGTTGATCCTATTCCTTATGTATTTTCGAGATGTATAGACCAGAAAAAAATCTTAAAAGAAGAGAGGGAGTTGCGTGTGTAAAAGGCTTAAAATGAAAGGTTGAGTTAATGGTAGATCGGCACCGTTGTTCTCCGAACTCATCTGGGTATTATTTACATACCTACTCCCTCCAAAAATACTTGAAATCATTTACAATTACTTTAAAGTTGTACTTTACTAACTCTCTTCCATTACCATATTAATTATAATGGTGGCGATGAATGTATGAGTTGCTCACACACAAATATGTTATGGTACGGTATGGCATCCCAAGTCCCGTTCCATCCATCTATCGGAGGGTCGGGTCGGTTAATACAAAACCTGACTGCGTTGTGGTCGACGATGAGTTGGGAGTTTTAGTTGCGGGCTGGTCATATGCCAAAAGTTTGAATTAGGTTGAAAGTACTTTCTGAACTTGGGTCGCCGGCAAATAGGGAATAGAGGTGGGAAGGCTACATGCCTCGTACTCATCCATACACATTAACCGAAACAAAATGAAATGAAAACTAGACAACTATGTGTGGTGTGACGCTGTGCTAGGATCTGGTGTTAGTACATATACGATACCAGTATCATCAGCATACTGAATGATAGTTGTTGGTCGGTCATACTCGTACTACTCGTACATTGCACAGTGGAACAACAACTGCAATAGGAGGCCATAGTTCAGGTGGGGGTTGAGTAAAAAAAAACACAATACTGGAAAGCAATAAATCAGTATGTATAGTAAGGATAGTCCGTCCATCCGTTTCTCTTTCGCTTGTGTGTGTACATTAGTACTTACAGCATTATAGTACAGTGTATTAATTGTTGTGTGAGTGTGCATGTATTTGACAATGATTTAAAGGTTATTCAGAATGGATGGATCATCTTCGATGTTTACCGGTGGCATATACACACATGTGAGTACGAACTGCGTACCACGCACGCGATTTGTTTTGCGGATTACACAGCAGGGGAAGTTTGTTTGTTTATAATGTCCATAGGGGGTGCGTAACAATTATTATATTATTTTATATTCAATTATTTATTTTCATTTCACATTGATTTCATTTTCATAAAACAGTGTTACTTTTGGTCGCCTGAAATGTATAGTGAATGTTGTTAACAAGCGGAATTTGAAAGTTTTCCTTAGTACGGGATGGAAACTAAACTTTCAAGATGCAATTTTTAGCTCCTCGGTTTAGGTCATAGTCAAAACTTTTTATAAGGGTGTTTCAACAAAAACAACTTTAGCTACAAATTTGTGTGTCAAATTTAATACGAACTACCTTCTCTCTTAGGATATCCAATGTTCTTTTGAGGGTAGTAAAACAATTGTTCAAGTGAATCGAGGACAAATTAGTGCATGATCGGTTTTTTTCTCCTAAACATTTATTTCCTCCAAAAATAAAAGACACAATATATACAGACAGCCTTAAATTGTAGGTAGGATCGCAATGGTCTGTCGCGCTGAATATTATTATTAATTATATAGAGACTGTAGCGTGATTTTCTACAAATTTTTCAATATTACTCTGCCTGCGAATCAGGGACATGAAACCTTCCTAACCTAATAAATTTGACAAAATTAAAGCGAGTGAAAGAAAGTACCCTGGAGCTCATCTTCGGACGTATTGATCAATACAGAAATTGTTTTTTTTTAGCCACACAATAATAGTGTGGAGTGAAATGCCCAATTATGTGTTTCCGCATTCCACCAGACATCTCCGCTTTTCCTCTCCTCGATTTACTAACGATCGTGCTGTGCCTAGCAATTTAAGGATGCAAAGTCCTTGAGCGTTTTTAAAACAAAATCTGATGTATGATATATACAACAACTTCTTCATCTCATCATCATCATCATCATCATCATGTCCTGTTAACCTGGTTGGGGCATAGGGCGTCAAAAAATCTTTTCCATCCTTCCCGGTCTGCAGCTAGATATTTCAACTGTGGTCACGTTTTGCTCTGGGAGTCTGCTTCTGCTAAGGCTGTTGATCTCCGCGTTGTTCTTGGTCATTCAACTCGCCGTGCACCCTGAGGGTTCTATTCAAAGGACTGCTTCAATTATCATTTAGTTTCCTTAATGTGTAACCAAACCATCGCCATTTTCGCTTCCTTATATCGACATCCAACAGCTCTTGACTCGTCCTACCCCACAGTTCCTGGTTTGATATTATTTGTGGCCAACGAATCTTTAGGACATGGCGCAGAGAGCGATTCACAAAAGCCTGCAATTTCCTCGAGAGTTTTGCCGAGACTTTCCACGGATTTAAAATGAGATTAAAATAATCTCAACTTAGTGCGTACTGAGATTTGGCTATGTTTGGAGTAAGATGACCGAAGGCACCTAGAGGTTTATTTATTCTGCTATTGACGTACAGATTTGTACCACCATCAGGTGATACAATATTTTCGAGGTAATTAAACTGTTCGACCTCTTCAATAGGTGTCCAGCGATTCACAAAAGCCTGCAATTTCCTCTGATTACGAATGCAGTTCTTAGTTAGCAATATTCTTTAACTTTAAGATTTACAATTTAACTCCACAAACTTTCCCGTTCTACAACGCAATAAAAGTAGAAAGTCGGTTGAGTACTCTGAACTCCTTGGCTAGACGTATTGCTTGCAATAATTCTATATTTCTATCGTATTACATCCCTTTTTAGGAATTATTTTGGGCACATAATGTAAGTAAATTTCAATATAAATATAGATTAAATATTTATCACATATTCGGTTTAGGACGATTGTCATTGGGTCCATTTACGGAGCATATCCACTTACAATAAACTTATTAATGTTTATATGATTATATGTACACGTAGGTACACTAGGAGCTATGATTCTGAAACCATTGGAAGAGACAGAAATAAGTTGACTGCCGCAACTTTTTTTTTAATTCAAAACTTTTACCACATTATTTATTCTCATCTGTTTTTTGCATTTGTGTCGGATTTTGAGTCCAACAGTCCAAAAATCCTGATTCTGCTAGGGACAGACAGCAAGGATGTGTCATGTGTGTGCGCGAAAAATTCGAATCCGTTCTCAATCATCTACATATCTAGAATCATATACATATCTAAATTCTAAAACAAACTTACTATTCCAGAACCACAAGAGGCAGAGAAAAGAAGGATATTTTGAATTTTTTACATTTCAGATAAAATGTGCTTACCCTTGCTTTTCCATTTCTGTTTCGGTTAACCTAAGGTGAGGGTATCAAAACTTTTTCTAACTCTACTGAAAGGCGAATTTTCGGATTTTGGACAAACAAGAACGAGCATCGGCAAGTAGAAATGTCCAATCGGATTTAGAGTTGAAATAACTGAATAACAATTTGAATTGCCCATTGCGGAATCGTTCAAAATCGCAAGTGGAATATATGTATACAGGAAGGAATAAGATGAATGGATTTACATAAATCCATATGTATGGACGATTGAATCCTCTGGAAGTAAAGCAAAAGGAAATGATACCACCCAACACCGAACCAGTTCATGACAGTACACATTTTCCATAGACAACCCGTTTTACGAATGATAGTGGAAATGTTGAGATTCCTCCTAGACTCCTCATACCACAAAAACGCCACTACATACGCCAGTTAGATCCCTTTTAATGGATGAGTTATTAATATATGCCTATAGTACAGTTATATATATATATATATCTATATATGTGAATGTGTAATATGTCGATAAATATAAGTAGGTGCGTATAGTATTGAAATGTATTCCATTTTTTTCATAGGTCATCAGTGGCATTCTATATTCTTAGGGAATCTGTAATGCCGACTACAAAAACTGACTTACAAGGATGTGCTAAGAAAATAACTTACTAGCTGATCCACATCGATATTTTTCAAAAGGAGTTGTTTAAATGTAAATCATATTCGCCGGTATGTGGCAATAAGAATAACATTTTGGTATTGTTTTTAAAAGTGGGCGTCGTGGCTCAGTGGAAATGCGCCTGGCTACTGAGCATTAGGTTCGTGGTTCGAATACCAGTAACAACAAAAGTATTTTTCACGTTGTCACACCTCTCGCGAATGGGTGACAAACGTTCTGAGTGTAATAACTTGTCACGGAAAGCTTTTCCATTCGCCGTTCAGATCCGGCCTTAAATTGTAGGTCCCTTCCATTCCATTTGTGTCATTAACATCCAAACATCAGCCCATTGCGTAGATTATTATTTTCAGTTTTATCTGGGGTAGTAACACATATGAATGAAAAAATTACGCCATCGCAAGCTGAGCGCTAACCAATTGTTTTAAAACAAGTCCCATCAAATTTTGACTGGTAGAAGCCGAGATATACGACACGACAAACGTACAAATGTACACACGTTCGCTGAAAAACGTCCTCTTAATATAAACTTCGCCCTTTGGAATCGCAATAACAAAGTTTTGCTTTATAAGCAAGTTATAAAACCCAAATGGGGTTATGGGGTTTGGGGTTGTATAAAAAAAAGCAATAGTCCAATCATTCAACGCTTTCAAAACAAGGTACTAAACAACATTTTAAATCCAGCTTTCTATATAAGGAACGATTACCTGCACAGAGACCTAGGCGTGAAATGCGTACAGAATGAAATACACAGATTCGCCAAAAAGCATGAGGATCGACTTCACCACCACACAAATCCTGAGGGACTACACTTATCTACTGAGAAGACTAAAAAGAATCAAACCTTTTGAATAAGTACCAGCATATATAATTATGTTTAGTATAAGTAAGCGTCAATGTTTTAAACTTTTAATCGAGTATTCTTTGATTAAGTCAAAAAAAAATTGCTTATTAGTCCTAAGACTAGATTTTTAAATTTTTAATAACACAGTCATGTGTTTTTCAATAAAAAAAATAAAAAACTGCCAGGATGAGATATCCATGGAAGAAAAACCTGGTAACTTTCCTGTTGAAAATAAAATACCTACAACACCATTCCTTGTAGCCAATATTGGACCATCTTTTCTTTTTAGAAAATAGGTTACTAACACGAAAAAAACAAACACCAACTTCATTTAAGTTAAACTGCGTCATTGATTCTTGCATACATACATGGATTGTATCTATGATAAAGTTAAGGTGTGTATGCCAAGGAGGCGGCGTTTGACCCTGTTATTATTGTTCCTTACAAATTAGATACGCAAACAAAGTCGTCACACCATATATCACAATATCGAACAAACCGCTAGCCCGACAACAATAATTGAAGGATATTACATCAATAAACGCGCTCGGTCGGTCGTCGGTCGCGGCTGATAACAACAATTGGAAGGCGGTATGCCTGCAAGGGTGGTGGTAAGGTGTCATGACAGCAATGCACACACGCATAAACACCACACAAAATAAATTTATGGCAAAATGTTTCCTTGACGCGAAAGTCGGAGCGACGAGCAATTTGCTGCACACCCATGTCTCATACTGCTAAGGACTCAGCAGAAGCTGATGGTGGCTAATGCTGATGTATTTGTGGTACTGAGGCGACCGGCTGACCACGTGTCGGATGGGGATGAGTACGATCGTATATATGCTTTATGGGCGTGCAGAAGACAATGCTCGCATATACGGAATTCGGAGTGCGGAGTGCCGAGTGTTTAGTGCGGTTCTAATATAATGACCAAGGATAATATTTCAATATTTTAGTCATTCTTTGCATCGTCATAAATTATACAAGAGTGTTGAACACACGCACAATGCGCACTGACCACCATCCCTAATACCCCATCCCCATCCCCATCCCACTCACATTGAAATGAAGTTTAGTAAAGTTCATGTGTAAGTTATGAGAGCATCAATACATGCAAGCATACGCATTATTTCGATTTTAGTTTTATATTGGCTTGACTACGAAGTACGAAGGATTTCACAATATGTGCGTATAATATGTGTAATATTAAAAGCGGCCGAGAGATGTTTTGTGCCGAGGAATTTGTTCTATTTAATGGTAAACTGTTGTAGGAACAAAATCTGATATGTTATTGTGCTACAATACTCATTGGCTTAGCAGTATAGGATTTCCTATGCTGCAAATATATGGATATAATATATTGGGCACGTATGGTATTAGGCAAACATGTCCTTCATTAAGTATCATCAGATTTTGACCGAAGAAGTACTAGTAAAGTAAAGAGACACAATTAAGTACCGCTTATAATGAGTAAATAAAAAATTAGGAGCTTTGTGTGGTTAAACTGTACATTTAGGATTAATTACTATAAGAATTGTTGGTTTGAGTACAGAAAGAATTGATGGACGCCGTGGCTCTAGTGGTTAGTTAATAAAAACATTTATAAAAACGCTAAAGATACAAGTGGTTCTAGAGATGCTAAACGATCGACTGCCGATGCAAATTGCACTTAGGGCAATATTCAACCGGTCAAGCTGGTCCGCGGAATGGCTGGAGCTAGCTGTGTAATAGAGCTTCAACGTAATATACATAAGTATCAATATTGGAAACCAACTAAGGAAAAGCTTTTTAAGTGATACAGCGGCGCCGATTCACAGAACCACGTATAGCCAATTATGTCACAATCTGCAAGACAGTTACTTTCAGAACGAAATCACTATATAGTAACTATCGATGGGCGGGTCATCAGTTGGGTATTTCCGTTAGTAACTATACAATTTGTTAATGAAATAGTAAAAGTTATTATTAAATCTATCCATATAAATAAAAATGAAATGCTGTTCGTTGGTAACCACATCAGTTGAGAAAGGCTGGACCGATTTGGCTCATTTTTATTTTAAAACGTTTGAAACAATCCGAATAAGGTTTAACGAAAAGAAAACTTGAAAAAGTTGCCAGAAAAACTGAAAAATTCGGCAAAAACTGAAAGTTCTGTATGCCATAGGATTTTTGTATGAACTCACGACCTTAACTCATGATATTATATATATATACGTATATATTTATGAGCGATATAAGATGTGTCGATTTTATAGTTTTCTGGGTTGCTGAAGTAGTCATTTGCTGGTGGGGTGGTTATTTTTTTTTGCATACAAATCAACAAATTTTCTTTCTTTTGACATAACCGGAAAATATATCACGCCATCTGTTAGAAATCAATTGTACTAAATAACAATTGTCGGTGTAACTACAAATGGTAAACTACACAAAATGAAGATGAAATATAGTTCCATTTAGTCAGTTGTGTATATTGTTCCATACTTAATGGTTGACAGCAAATGTTAACCGTACTTGTAGTACAAGCTACTTTGTAATGTATATTAAAACTACTAAGCAATTGAAACAGGTTTCCATTGTGGTATGTTTGCTGTTCAAAACATACGCTGGACAAGTACAATCCAAAAGGATTCAACTGATTTAATTCGCCATTGTAATTCCAAACAAATCCTTCACCACCATTTCCACCACTAGTAAGGAAGCATCCTTAATCCTCCTCACCATCCCACTCAATGATATTGAATTGATACACATTTTGAAAAGCGTTCACAAAGCATTCACATATTGGACGTAGGTACAACGACTACGTATAAGACAAGAAGAGTACCCTTTGGTTAGCTGAAAACACATTAGCTACACATGAACAAGAGATTACAACTCTTACGGATTGTGAGAATTTTGATTTAGAAAAGGATGTGCGGAAAACTACCGGACCATGATGCTGGTACAGAACTTTGTACTTTTGTTGGGATGGCATGTAGACCCCTTTTCTGAATTGACACTGTAGAGCATGTATACTCGAATGCTCGTATGTACTCTGGTCTCTGGTATGGTACTGGTTGGGCGCGGCATCGTCAATCGTTAAGTACTTTATTAACATTGTAGTGCACCTTTATATCTATGCCTTTGTGTTCATTCTATGAACCCGAGTGCTCGATTGTAGTGAACACATTCATAGACAATTTATATGCTCAGTACAATATAATTTCGTGGTAAAGATTTGAAAGCGTTGATTCGCAATTCGATACATTTCCAAAATAAAACATTTTCTGATCGTTTTCCTTAAAACTATGAGCAGTGATCTATCTCCCTATATATCTATCTCCCTATCTATCTATCTATCTCCCTATCTGTCTATCTCCCTATCTATCTATCTCCCTATCTATCTATCTCTCTATATCTATCTATCTCTCTATCTCTATCTATCTCTCTATCTCTATCTATCTCTCTATCACTCTCTATCTATCTCTCTCTCTCTCTATTTAATTGTTTTTGGGGGTATGGAATTTGCAAGCTATTCATTTTAAAACTGTATACGATGAAATGATTTCAATCAAAATATCGTCCTTCGGAGATAAAAATGTAAAAAAAAATTAATACATAACACAAACTGTATATTGATTAGTGGGTATGACACAGATAAAAGACCTGACAAAATAAAAGAAACTAAATAAAATTGTTCTTCTTGCATACTTAATGTAAAATGGCAGGAAAATATTTGCACTTCATCCTTTCGCATTTCACATCTAATACCTAATATCTGTGCTAAAGGACATAACAAAAGGATTGCCATGAAGAAGAGAACAAATTTTAAACATTTTTTATTTATATGCTCTGTCCATGTTTTTTTGTTTGGCGCTTAGGCTTTTGAGGTATTTGCTACATATATATGATACATAAACCAAATGTATAAGTACGACACACGCACTCCCCGAATCGGAATCAAACCGGAAAAGGAAGTTTTTCTCGGTTTCAAAGTTAAAGGTGGAGGAGAGCTGCAAAAGTTTCTCAATTCTCACTTTTTTTTGCATCAAACAGAAGGCGATATTGCGAATAAAGCATTTTTCTGTTTGTTTCCCAAAAGATGGCAAGGAGAAGAAGGAGGCGAAAGAAACGTTTAGAAATTTCAAATAAGAATCTCCATCATGTTACACGAATATAAGGAAAAGTTTATCCTTTTAGTTTTACTACATTCAAGTATGTACTTATGGGCATGAGTGTGCATATGTGTACAATTCCTAAAGGATAGATTACAAAGATGAGTCAAATGAGAAAGTACCGACAAAATCGATTTGTTATCTTTCACATTCGTCTTGGAATTGGATGAGAAAAAAATATCTATTACAAGAGTACGAGAAATACTCACACAGACAAATAATAGTTGCAAAGTTAGAAATGTGCGTGTGAGAAGACCGATCCCTAGATATAGATTAATAGCATTTCGCTTATAGCCTTTAGCCGTTTTTAAGTTGCTCTTGTTGTTGTGTGTGCTTCTATTTAACATAAAAACAAAAAGCGTAGAACTGGACACTATAGATCCCGAACTGGCAGGGTGTACCTTCAAGTAATATTTATGAGAAGTTACTCGTACAATCAACGGAAATTGCTTTAACAATAAAAGCATTTTATTCGTCGACGAATTGAAATTCGAATTTGAATTAAATTTTTCACAATGTCATTGGCAGTTATTGTTGTAAACAAAGCGTCAAATAAAACATCATTTTGATAATATAGGACCAAATTATCATTCCAAGATTTCTACTACAATGAGTCTCTATATAAAAAAAAGTGGTTGTAGGTAAATATTAACCGTTTAACCCTAACTACTCACTAAGAAATTTCTGTGTTTCTATTTAAAGGGTCTTTCAATAGGGACATAACAATTTTGTATTTTAATACAAACGCACCCTTAAACCTTTGGTACGAGTTGTCAATGACAAGACGTCAGTCATGGTTTATGTTTTTTTATCATGGGGCAGTTTACGAACGAGCACAGTTTGGAAATTATTAAAAATTGCTACCAAAATTCTGAGTCGGTGGTCGCAACTTAAAAAGCGCTTACTCAAATTTGCGGTCGTAATAATCGGCCCCACTAGACAGGCTGTGCGTGCTATAGTGGGTAAATTCCAGTCAACATATTCAGTATTGAATGTTCCTGTGCCAGTGCGACAACGCACGGGTCGAAGTAACGTAAATATCGCAGCCATAAGTCATCAGTTCAAATGACCCAAATCAGTCCACATTGTGGCGAAATTTGAGTAAAGATCTTGGCCTACACCCTACAGGATCAAATTAACTGAAGATCTGAAGCCTCATGATCATTTGAAGTACCGAAACTTCTCCGACTGGGCTCTGCAAAAGTTATTGTTATGTCCTGATTGAAAAACCTTTTATATGCTAATTCTAAATTCACTCGATCACGCACTCACTCACTCACTCACGCACGAACGCTGCATGAGTGATTCTAAAACTGTGCTGAAATATCCTCAGTATACTAATTTAGTTATTCGCAAACATTTAACTGAGACACTCATTTAACTGAAAATGATTCTCAAACCTTCCTTCGGTTATTCTCAAACTTGGGATTATATTAAATAATACAAACTAGGGTGGGTCTGAATATATGTATAACTGTCTGCGACCATATTCGTTTGACTCCTCTACGTACACTGCGGTTCACTCGATTAAAAGCATTTCATTTTTGAAGATAAAATTAATATTTATGCAGTTACATGTCAGAAATTAAAAAACAAATGATGGTGAAAGTTAGAGTAGTTTGTGGTTAAAACAAAATCAAGTTTTAAAAAATATTCAGAACAAGATAACTTCATTCATTCGAGACCTTTTTGCCAAATGAGTCAGAATGGCACGCATTTAAATCGGTTCTTAAGATTAGAAGCACCTTACCTACAAACAAATAAGCAAAATTCTGATTTTGTTCGAATCCCAGTAACACCAAAAGTATTTTTCACGGTGTCCCACCTCTCGCGAAAGTCTGACAAAAGTCCGAGAGTAATAACTTGTCACGGAAAGCTTCTCATTAAATTGTAGGTCCCCTCCATGTGTGTGCAAAAATATACATGCTTAACACAAATGGTTGCGAGAAGCCAGGCTTGGACCGCAATGGTCTGTTGCGCCGAATATGTGGTAGCCAAGGTAAAAGTTTAACATTCTCACTGGCAACAAATGATTTAAAATTACGAGCGGTGTGTCGTGCATGAAAGTGGTCCAAAGACATCGTGGATTTTCGGAAGAGCTGTTTCCAACACCGCTTTGTAGTTATTTCCCGTCATTTTTGAGCTTTGTACCACTAAGTCGATGGTGCCATAATAAGATATTGCAGCCCAAACCATTACGCCCCTTCTATGCTATAATTGTGGTTTAAAAAGAGCTCCTCTCTTCTTAGATAGTTGAAGCAAAAGTTTAAGTAAAAGTTGAACCTCTTTTCGTCAGAAAAGATTACTTTTTTCTAGTTACTCGAACTTGTTCCTTTGTTGCACATCTCAGGCCATGTGCTCTTTCGCGAATTGTAAACGTTGAATCTTCCGCAAAGCATTAAGTGGTGGTTTTTTCTTCAGCTTTAGTCGCTTGAGGTGTTTGTCACTAAGAATCACATGACATACAGTAGATTTACTTGCAGTATCACCAGCTGCTTCTCTGATTTTAGCTGTCGAAACAGCTGAATTGGAGGATATTCTGACAATTTTGCGTTTTTCCGTTGCTGTAAGGGTCATGGAAACATTTTCTTTGTAATTTTTCTCGTACATTTCCGCATCCTTTAAATAATTGCTAACGGCATGATCACTTCGATTGATCTTGCAAGCGATAGCACGCTTAGACAAGCCTTCCGAGTGGTAAACATATATTTTTGCCTTCTCTGACAATGTCAAACAATTTTTTAACCTATTCTTAAAAAAAATATGCAAAACCTTTCTTTTTTACAAAATCACCTTCTTATACAAAAAAAATGAACCACTTCACAAACAACGATTGTACTTTGACTGCTTCTAATCTTAAGAACCAATTTAAATGCATGCCATTTTGACTCACTCAGTTTCATAAAACTTGTTCTCTTAAAATTTTGGAATTCACCTTTATATTGCACTTAACACTATTTCTTTGTTAATTTTGTTTTTTCTCTGATTGCCATATAAGAGAAATATCATTTTACTTCTCAAAATTGCCTGCTTCTAATCTAGTGAACCGCAGAATAAGAAATATAGGAGGAACGAGTATCTATATAACGATTAACGTTAGTATCTTTGCTGTTTAATTACATACGTACACCATTACACCAGATATATTATTCTTCGTCCTCTCATCGATAACGAGTAATGTTGTGCAACTTAGTCTCGTTCGTCCTACGTCGTCTACCTATAAAATATGTACGTACAGCATACGTACTTGTATTTTGTAGGTTGCTGGCTAGGAGAAAGTTTCTTCTTTAGCTTTCGGAGTACACATACTCGTACGCACTTTGCACATCCACACATTCCCTTTAGCTATCATTAGTGTATGTCCAACTAGCCAAGTACAAAGCACGCTCATTATTCTCCTTGTTTGCAGCAAGGTAATGGTTGATAGGAAGGTATAAAAGCAATAAACGCAACCACAACAAAAAAACGATTTCCGGACAATTCCATCCACTTTTTGTTTTATTTAATGCAAACATAGCACGCACTAATGCGAATATTTCTGACTGCACATTGCTGCTAACGGGTAAGCCCGTAAAGAAGGAGGTAATAGATGAAACTTATATGCGAACTTGACGGTAGGGGTAAGTTTTGCGTTTTAACCATAGATACGAAACGTAATTATAACAATAAAAGGATATTTACTTTTAGTTTAGTAAGCGTTTTTTGTTCCTTTTTTGCCCACGAACAGATAACGAGTTGTTGGTTGTTTTTGAAGTTTTTGCCTTGTGTGCGTGTAATTGAGATTTTTAATCGAAGCTAAACATGTGGGTGGTTTTGTTGCCATAGTTAGGTAGACGTACTTGTAGTATACTTACAATCGTTATTGCCTTTGCCTAATGATACTGAACGGGATGTGGAGAGAGAATATACATACATACTTGTGTCTTCGTAGATACTAATAAATTCTTAGATACTTATAAATTGGGAAAATAAATCCGTCTTTAAATTCTCTGTATTAACTTCGCGTTGGCATGTGTCTGCCGGTGGCTGATAGTGGAATCTTATGATTAATTTTTAACCCACTTTCTGAAGCCCGATTTTATTCAAACTTTGCACACATGTGTCTCTTCGATGACAACACTTTTTGTAAAAATTAGAAAGTGATGGGGCCCAGGGCCGATGGGCTCCCATATAATTTTTATTAAAAATTAACCCGATTCAAAAATCTAGTCTCCAATCTACAATTTACATGAAAATTTTTGTTTTTGTTGGTTTATGTAGTTCTTAATATATTGGGTCATTTATTGGGGAATATTTGTACTTCTGAAGTACATTTTAAAATGAAATATTGTAACAATTTATGTTAGGAACTTTTATAGTAATATTTAAAGTTCTTTTTAAGTAATCATTAACATCAGTAATTGGTTATTGAGTACGCAAATCTTGTAAGATGTCTAAATAGAATTTATATTTTTTTGTATAGGTAGTAAGTAGTCAGATCGTGTAGTGTAGTGTATCGTAGAACTGTGTAAAGGATCATCTCTATTATCTCTCAACGAAACAACTTGGAATCAAGTGAGGAAGATCGACTAAAAAGAACCTGCTAATATATTTGATAAGCAAATCGGTATCCGTAAAACAGAGTTTAAGAAAATTATAAAATGAATATGAACTCTTTACAAACACATAATTGCGACCATTAAAGAAGACAAAGCTGTGTTTTCATATCCAATTGTAGCATAATAGACAGTTCTTTAGTTCCAGTATTTGTTTCCTTAATGTCATCGAGCTATCTAATCAAGTATAAAGCCAGAGCAATCCGGCAACACAGTTCGACATAGCTTCTTCTTCAGACACTCCTAAACGCTCAGTAAAAGCTTCAATTTCGTACGGTAACTACGCGACCTTTATGAGCGTGATTCGTGAAGTTGCGTTTTAGTGGTGCGTTACGAAAACTGTAACAGCGATATTTGAAGCAACGTCAATTTTGTATTAAACTTAATAAATCCGCAAGGTTAATCTACAAAAAGTTGCAACGAGACTAATGGTAACATTCCTTATCAAAAGGCACACATTTTTCGGTGGCAAATAGTATTTTAGAGGGCCGAGAAGCAGTGGAAGACGAATCTCGCTGAGGAAGAAATTCAGCAACAAACCTGAGAAAAATGTGGCCTTGTCGACTTAACATTGAAATTGCTACGTAGTGTGTTACATATGAGTCGTTTTACTCTCCTACAGATTTTTACTCAAATTTCGGCCATGAGAAAGGTGTGTTCAGAGATTATGGCCAAAAATCTCAAAAATTTCAGAGGACAGGAAAATTTTTCAGTTTGTCGTGTCGTATATCTCGGCTTCTACCAGTCAAAATTTGATGGGACTTTTTTTGTTAAAGCAATAACCTTCAGAAATCTATTTCCATTAGAATTGAAAATATTATAGAAATTCATAGCCACGCTGTGAACAGAACATCAACAGAGCCAGATAATTTCTTGGTAATCAACTACGCTTTTGCATTGCCAATTTGTTAAATGAAAACTCCGTACAAAGGCGGGCTGAAAATTAATCGGCCTAGACATAAGCTGGCTTTACCAGTGTCAACAACAGTGCTTCGAATCACTTCATTCGACTTTTGGTGACGAAGCAACATCCTTGGCTAGTGTTTAAAATTGGTTCAATGAATTTAAATGCGAACGACGTTCACTCAAAGACGAGCCTCGTAAAGGTAGTCCAAACAAATCTGTTGTGCCAGAAAACATCGATGTTGTGAGAAAACCGATTGAAGAGGATCGTCATGTGATTTTTCGGGAAATCGAGGCATGCCTAGGCATTAGTAACACGTATACAGCGTATATACCATCTTACCTAAACATTTAAGGGTGCGGAGGCTATGTGCACGTTGGATTCCTCTTTTTAACAGACGCATAAAAAAAGGTTGGTCTCGTTTGATGCCGCCAAATGCTTGAAAAATTCGTTGAAGGTACTTCAAAAAACCTATACAAGATCGTGACAGGTGACGAGTCATGGATATTTGCGTATGCGCCGGAAAAAAAGGGCAGTCGATTGTTTGGGTCTTCCAATTCGATGAAAATCCAACAAAAGCGGCGAATCATTTTGCATCACGATAATGCGAGCTCACACACATCACATCAAACAAGCGAATATTTGAGCACTCAAACGATCGAATTGATGGGTTATCCGCCTTACAACCCCGACTTGGCACCCAATGACTTCTTCATGTTCCCGATAATCAGAGAAAAGATGCCAGGACAACGATTTTTATCGCCTGAAAAAGCGGTTGAAGCGTTCAAAAGCCATGTTTTGGAGCTATTATCTTCGCTGTTTCGATAAACGGTTTGAGTGTATGCAAAGGTGTATAGATCTTAAAGGCGAATATTTTGAAAGCAATAAAAAATTTTTTTTTGGATTTTTATTTTTTTTACTTTAAACTTTTACGGCACCCCTCGTACTAGCATTTTTGAAGATGACCCTCCAGGCCGTCCTCCAAATGATCGATTATATCCATAATATGATAATTGATAATCGACGAGCGAAGGTAAGCAAAATTTCTGAGGCTTGGGTTATTTGACGTCAACGAGTGGAGAATATATTGCATGCATATTTGGGACTGATAAAGCTGGCTGCCAGATGGATGCCGTGTTTGCTTTCTCTTGACAACAATTACGACCGTGTGACAGCTTCAAAGGAGTGTTTAGCGATGTTCTATCGCGACAAAAAGGAGCATTTTTGCCGTTGATGAAACATGGATCTATCACAACACCCCAGTGACAAAGGAACAGTCGAAGCAGTGGATTTTTGCTAGCGAATCGAAGCCAAAAAATACCATGGCTGGTGTTTTGGCCAACAAGGTCATTGTCACAGTTTTTTGGAATCACGAGGTACCATTACCATATTATGCTGAACGTATGGTACGATTGGCGCCGATTTAAAGCTAAAGCGGCTGTATTTGGTGAAGAAAAATCTGCTTTTCCACCAAGACAATGCATACAAGTCCGCAGTCGCAATAGCATTACATGGCAATTACAGTAATTGCGCTACGATTTAGAAATTGGTTTATTCGGAGGGTATCGAAAAATTGGAATATCATCGTTGGATGAAGTGTATTACTCTACAAGGAGACTTTTTGTTGAATTTAGCCGAAAAATGTTGTGTTTTTTTTTGGCTAGGCCGATTTCTCTTTAGCCCGCACTCGCATTAGTTAAAAATAGTATCTCGCTAATTATCAATCCGGTAAAATGGACATCTCATCGAAACGCGGGTGCTTTCGAAATTATCTTTGCAATAAACGTTCCTGCTCTATAACACAAGATCCTCAAAAGTAACTGCCAATGATTCTCTAATTTAAAAATAAATATAAAATCTTACGGTCACTTTAGTAATCGTACAACCGATTGGTCGAACATTTCCATCACATCAACACATACTCGCCTCGTATGTTTCATCAACAACATATAACAATAATACTAATACGAATAATAACAGTTATAATAACGAAATAATAAAAAATAGAAAATACGTGCTTACGCAGATAATCGAACAGTTCTTAAAGTCGAGCTGAATAATGATTCGAAAGCGTCCTTTGCTCTACTATTCGTACGTTTGCTTTAATCAGAAAAATATGTCATTACAGGAAAGAGATTCTTTCGTCCGGCGCTCATCCAAGTTGTTTTCTAAATAGCACAGTTTTTTGAAAAAGTGTGTCGTTACATCCCTCGTTTTCGGTATTCCTGTATGAGCTGTACTATTAATAAAAAATGTACATATATGTCACGCAATAAAATGATAATATCATCGAAATCATCGGCTGAATCGCCTGCGAAGGAGAACGTTCTTGGACTCTGGTCAGGGGTTGGAAAAAAATAACTAGCTACTACTTGCATAATCGTCACCGTTTATATTTTTCAACATTTCGTCCTTTATCCTTTTTCGATATTGTGTAATAATGGCTTTTATCCGTTTTAATATTCCATACACATAGATCATTGAAATAAATGTGTGTAATGTATATATGACCTAGACAGAAGGGTGAGGGTGGGGCTGTACAGAATAACTCGCTCTATCTACCATTAAAAGGGTGTAAATGTAAGGACCTTTGTTTTTTATGTTTTACTGCGTGAAAGAACAACATCTCTTTGTGAGAAAAAAGGAAATCAAACAAAAATACGAGTACTACATAGGGATAAAATCAAGCGAACTTCGCACCCACTCTGCATATATTCGTATATTGTTTGAGATGACAAACATTTCATAGAAAATCGAATTTAATATCGAATGGACATTCAATAAGGATGCGATGGTGACAACCATGGACGACTACCAAGTACGAGTAATAAAGGAAGAGACATAAATGCGTATTCTGACCACTTCTACGACAATTTCAACCTACAGAGCCATATACTCGGAGTTCGATGTGCGTATGCCGTATGCTCTTGCGTATAGGAGGAATGTCATTGGAAATTCACAACAGATCGCAGGACGAAATAAAAATATGAAATTGACATTTACACACACACACATGCACATCACACACAAAATGATGAGTTTTTTATTTATATTTTATTCCTTGCGTAACTTTAGTTGGGTTGGGGGGAGAAGGAGGTTGGGTTAGTGTGGTAACAGCGGCAAGAAGAGTTTTAAATGACCATCTTATGAAACACCGTACAAGTCCGTTTAAGGACAAACGACTTCGATCCCTTTCTTCCTCAGTGCGGGGAAAGTCTAAATGTTTGTTCAGTCAACTCTGCTGCCAACTGGTCTTTTCCTATTTGTTATTGTTTTTCCCGCATTTTAAGTCGGACAACATGGAAAAATAACATTGCATGTAGAAAGATCCGGCTACAACACACATGTGGAGTAGAAGATTTTTAAAATAAAAATAAGATATCACTGGACGATGGCCATATGGACGATGCTAAGGGGGAAATCCTGCCAGTGGACAAAACGAAAAATAAACATTAAAAAGTTGGCACAATAGTTTGGATTTCTTCCGAAATGAGTACAAACAACATGTAGAAAATCGTAAACTTTTTCGCAGAGCCGCCTGCTTTTCCGGAATGACCTTTTTGTTCGTTTTGTTGAGACATTTTTTGAAAGCAAAGAATAGACAAATAAAGTTGTATGTGCCTAGAGGACAACGTGACACTCGTACGACATATCCATCAGGGACACTTTCGTGTGACATAAATCGTATTTTTTGCACATGTTATTCGTCATGCAGAGTTTTTTTTTATTTCAATTTAAAGTTCACAAAAGTCACACAAAATATATCTTCAAACCCCATACTAGGGTGGGGTTCTGTGCAGAAGCATTACTTTCGACGGAAAATGCGATGTGGTTCATTACAAACATTGGATTAGAAATAAAAAATCGCATTACTTATGGGTGAGCTGTAATTTTTAATGATAGGTAAGCAACTTTGGTCGTTAAACACTGAAATTTTGTCAATAAAGCGTAAGTTGAGCGGTGCGATAGTTGATCAAAGCGTAGAGATGTGGTGGCGTAAGTACAGAAGAGCGTATCTCAACTAGGGCGTATCTTGATCAAAGCGTATCTCTATCGGAGCGTTGGTCAAACGGTCATACCTTACAGCGTACAGATGTGGTGGCGTAAGTACAGAAGAGCGTATTTCAAGCAGAGCGTATCTTGATCAAAGCGTATCTCTATCGGAGCGTTGGTCAAACGGTCATAACACATCTAGATGTGTGTGCAAAGGCCTGGACGAGCTTAGAGATGCGGTGGCGTTAACAGAGCTTATCTCGAATAGGACGACAGTCGAGCGATGCGTGACAGCACGATGCATGGACCATGGATACGTAGGTCGGAATTCAGGCTACAGGATCAGAAAAGTGTAATAATGGGTACTAGTGTATTACCATACCATATCATTCAATGATAATGACCATTCAAGTTATAACACGGCCTTTATTGTTGGTAAATTGGTACAACAAAATACAAAAACTGGTTGATGAAGTTAAGTATTTGAAATATTTCTTGGTATTTCAAAAGATCGAGTCCACCCTGTCTTTATAAAAAAAAGCCTAGAATAACAAACATATTGAACCGTCTAATCGGGGGCAACCTCACTTGAACTTGACTCACTAAGAGCATTTGGTAAATAATGGGGGCAGAGTCCGTAAATGGTACACTGGATGTACTTAACGTTAATCAGACCCATTTTCACCTATGCGACAGTAGTTTGGCAGCCAAGAACTTGTCTGAAAATGGCTAAGAGGACACTAAACAAATTGCAAAGGAACGTGTGCCTGGGAATAACAGACGCAATGCGCTCTACATCGGCAGGTGCTCTCAATACACTGCTAAATCTGCCACCTCTGGATATTCAGATGGAAGCGGTAAAAGTTTAAGCAGCAAGCTGCGACTGTTCCGTTCAAATGTTGAATCTGTGCTGTTGTATGGTTGCAGCACTTGGAAGGTGACCACTACCATCACAAAAAGATTACAAACGTTCGTAAATAGGTGCCTACGGAACATCTTAAGGGTTTTCTGGCCTAACCGTATCTCTAACGAACATCTTTACTAGAGAACGGGTCTGGAACCAATAGGCACAATCATCCAACGACGGAAGTGGCAGTGGATTGGTTATACACTCCGAAAAGGCGACAGTTTCATAGCAAACTACGCAATGCAGTGGAATCCGTTATCTCAGGATGGTAGAAGAACGGGTCGTCCGAGAAATACATGGCGCAGAACAGTTGAGAAGGAGTCACGGCAATTCGGGAAGAGTTGCAGAGAGCTAAAGCTCATTGCCAGAAACCGCACGTGATAGCGTGTAGGCGTAGTAGAGGCCCTAGGACCCACAAGGGGATATAAAGAAAAGAAAAGAAGCGGTAAAAGCTATATGTCGACTTCGCAAGAATAAGCTCTGCCATTATGAGCATAAGAGTGGGCATGGAAACATATTCCAAAAGGTTTCAGAAAAAATTCATACGCTTCTGACGCCTGTGTACAGCACTGTACCATTTCTTATGTTTAAAAGGTGATATAAAGTTCAATACCGTAGCAGGAAAAGTTGAAAAAATTCCACTGAGATCCTTTGTAATTCGAGTCCATATTCTGACGGTTCTCTTACCGATGAAGGAACTGGTGCAGGATGGTTCTTAGATGAGAATTTAAAGAAAGCACTTAGAAAATGGCCAACTGTTTTCCAAGCAGAAATATTTGCTATTTTGCAAGTTGCCAGCTGGGCTGTCTTTAAAAAGAACCAAGGACGAAACTTTGCAATACTTAGTGACAGCCAAGCTGCTCTATTGGCACTGGAATCAACTTGTGTCAACTCGAAGATTGTTCTAGAATGTCTCCTCTAAGACTGAACTCTATTTCAAGGCGGAATTCCGTCACTCTTATCTGGGTTCCGTGACATACAGGAATTAAAGGAATTTTTTTTTAAATGTACACACGCTTTAGGGGTTGGCACCCTTATGCTTAGCACAGCGTGGGCGTTAGGAATTTAGGAAGAGGAAAAGATGAGATGTCTATGCACGCGTGTCTTAAACGACTGCAGATCATATGAATTTGCTGATGCACTTGCAAGAAGTGGTTCTTCCAATATTCCTACTGGTCCGGAACCAATGTTAGGCTTGAGTCACGCAAGCTTAAATATTGGTAGCCGAACAGGAACAACAGGAGGAAGAAGAAACAACTACACATTTCCTTTGTAGCTGTTCTGCTTTATTTTTCCAGGCTACCGATAACCGTTTTTTGGAATGGATATAATAACGATCGAAGAACTTTGGTCGTTGAAACCAGATCAAGTCCTTCGCTATATTAAAGTAACGAAGAGATTTGAAAAGTGAAGTCACTGGGAACGAGTTCAATGGGCCGACGGTCTGAGTGCTCTGGTGTGGTTTTTCTCAGATTATCACACCAACCCACAACACACACACATTTTAAAGAAATTCATGCCTTTTTTTAAAAAAATTACGGACCCAAGAAGTTGATTCATTTTGCTTGTCGATTGCATGTCGATTACTTATATTTTGTTAAAATATTTATCCTCATTCATTCCAATGTAAAGGTTATGTTGATCTCGTTCGTTCAATACCAAAGATCTATACTGGATATTTTTGGATTAGACCCAGTAAAGATCTTGCGTTAGAATTGAACAAAAATGCTGTCATTTAGCGAGTAGTGTGTGAATCATTAATATTTATAATAAATTATTGATAAATAAATAAATTTGTTACCAACTACGTACAACGTTGTGCAACCGAATGATAAAAAAAAATTAACTTCTGCAAAACACATAAATCAAAAACAAGTGAACATAAAATGTACGAATACACAAACTATTAAAAAATACTATTTAATTATTTAATTTTGAGTGTGCGTGTGTATATTTTGGTTTAAAAAGATAAATCTGTAATCTAAGCAAATTATATGCACAAGAAACTAAGGGTAAAAACATAAAACAAAAATTAAAATCATACTCAAGAGGCAAATATATTATTATATTACGATACGAGTATATATTTGTATTATGTATATAACAATGTATATATACATTGCAGTTTATGATTATGATAACAATAGTTTTTCTGATTATTAACAATGACAATAATAAAGATATGTTACGAAACAGAATAAGAAATAGAAATAAGAAAATTTACAAAAGTGAACTCACCAAAATCATTAGCCCCATGGATTCCTGATGGGCCTGGTAACAAACCGGGTATACCTTGCAGTCCTAAGAATGCACTAGGGAACGAATGAGATCTCTGATTGTCTAGTGAGCCGTTCATACTATCCATTGTACCATCGTGTTGACCATCACCACGATCCGATGGCTCAGTATCACTGCTGTTTGAGTCTTCGCCAGCACTTTGTGCATGTAACGATGCGAGGTCGGGATGTTGTTTCTATTTTGAAATTAAGTAACAAATATTTTAGGAATCAAGAAAATTTTGTGAAACGATATTGAGAAAAATCTGGTCAACAAATAAAAACTATAATATTGAGAAACATTTGCAGAAATGTAGTTAGCTGGGACACAAGCTTCTGGTACTCTCCAGGCACAAACAAATTACCTAAAAGTACCAAATGTGTGGGGTGTAAGGGGTTTCCTCATTCGCTTCATCTACCCATACCTACCCAAAAAAGTTACTATTAATAAAATGCATTCTTAGACTTATATCTATAAACTCGTAAATAAAAGCGAAATTTGTCCTATGTCTATGTTCCTTAAAGATTTCCACACCATTCATCCAATAGGATTTAAACTTAGCGACGAGTGTGGCTAGGACCGCTAATTTGTATTATTCAATTTAATGTCAATTTTCTTACAATTTCTCAACTTTATTTATTTTTCCCAAAAAATCTAGGTATAATATATAATATAATAATATATTTTTCTTTCCTAATTTTTTAATAGTAGCGTCCTGGAATCACGCAAACCAATTATTAAAAAATCGCCATATTTGATAGAAATTTTTTTCGCAATTTTTTCTTAAGTAATGTATACGAATACAGCAGCGAAGTACCCATACACAGAGCTAGGTAATATACTTGTATAATACACAAAACAGATACGAGAAGCTAAATCAGAATAAGAATAACGATAGCTTTAAAATCTTCCAAAATCTGCCAATTGCTATGTGTTTTCTGTAGCTCATCAGGAGTTGGAGGCTCAGAAGGAGGTGTAGAAGTCTTGAGTTCGAATCTGCCCCGAGTCTTCAGTTACGCAAATTCTGATTGCATGAGTGGTTGGGTCATCGGTAGTGAAGAGAGTGCTTCATCTTTTGATGGTCATTTGGGAGTCTTTTGAGGGGTATTTTAGGTGTCTTTTGAAAGTCTTTCTGGGTGGTTTGGTGGTCTTTTGGGAATCTTATGGGATGGGCGCTTAAGTATTCGGAATTTTTGAAATTTTAATATTTGGTAAATACAGTGCATCATTAGGAAGCGGGGATTTAAGACTTATGCCTTCCGAACTTCCTTGCCATGTAACCATGTAACTACTCTTCAGCATCGGCGCCGCTGTAAACTTGAAGAAAGAAGAACTGTTGGACTTACGGTAAGATGTGGCTCATGGGGTTCAGATTAAAGCTATTAACTATTTTTCGTTAACTTGTGAATTTCGTCATAATAACTAATTCCATTTATAAAATTGAACATAATTCATTGAGTTTTAATTATTAACAACTGTAAGGGACGGTTTTGGCGGCGGAACTAACCACCCACTTTCAAAATTAAAGTTTAGGATATCGCGCAAATTTCCCACAAAAACACCCACCTGTTCCATGTTGTTTGCGTGCATTTGCTGTCCGTTACTATTTTCCAATGCCTGACTCAATAGGGAATCTCTCAATTCTAAGCTGCGATCGCGGTCACGATCACGATCTCGCGATGTTTCCCGGCTACAATCACGATCACGATTACGTTCCCGTGTCAATGCATGTTGTCCAGCAATGGGAAATTCACGGTCGATCAACAATCGTTCGGGGCTTATTCCATGCTGGGCACGGAATAAATCGGCGCTCTTGATTCGTTTCTGGGGCGGAGGTGTTAAATGGCTGTTCCTGTTGTTCTCCGAATCAGACAGATCCCAATGGTGATTAGCCTAAAACACAAAAAAAGACCAAACAAAATGAAAAATTATTAGTATCAAAGAAATAAAACTGCTCTCCTGCATGTCGTCGACAAATGTGCGGCGACCAGATCCAGAAAACTTTTTCTTCGGAACTGTCTACTTTACTTTATTATTGTTCGGGTTTCTTACGGGCGACGGTGAGGATGACGCCTTCAATTCTTGCACGGCTGGTGTATTGGCTGATGGTGTTGTGATGTGGGAAGACGACAGGGTGGCGGCGCATGAAGACGAATTATTTTTGCCGCTGGACACCATTGGCGCAGCAGTTAACGCTGGTGCTGTAACTGCTGCCGTTGCTGCTGCTACTGCTGCTACTGTCGTCAATGTTGATGATGACGAAAATGACGAAATGTTGTTGGACGATGTCGAACCGAAAGTCAATTTGTTATTTATATTGTTGTTGTTGTTATTGTTGTTGGTGTTGTTATTGTTATTATTATTAGTGTTGTTATTGTTGTTTAACGATGGTGATGTTAGCTTCATTGGCGGCACTGCGCAGCCACCTCCGCCAGGCACATCAGCCAGGCCACGCACTTGCAGCAGATGAGCGGTTTTCAAAAAGTCCGACAACTGTTCGTGGCTAACATTCACTTCGCCATTGTACATAAAGCTGGTGGGGAGATGGGTGAAATGAAATTAAGTTTTGAATCGATTTGTGGTGGGGAGAATGGGTTGGGTGATTTGGAGAATAGTTCCAACTTACCTCAGAAGATTCTCAACATCCTCCGATCGAACATCGCGTAATATTACAATTGGATGTTCGCACGGGTTGGCCTTAAGGAGTTTGCGAAAATACGGACTACACGCACTAAGGACGACTTTGTGGGCGGTAAACGATTTCTGATCACAGGCCAGCGTCACATCGACGAAATCTTCCTCATCGCGAAGATGGCGAAATGATGAAAGCATCGACGTTTGGAAATCATTCCATTTGAGTGCATATTGCTGTTGTTGCTGTTGCAGTTGTTGTAGTTTTTGTTGTTGTTGTGGTTGCTGCTGTTGTGGTTGTTGTTGCATTTGATTTGACTGCTGGTGATGTTGATGCAGATGGAGGGGATGATGTTGTTGCTGTTGATGATGTTGCTGCTGTTGATGCTGTTGATGATGGTGATGATGATGTTGATGATGGTCGGCACCCGACGATGGTGAGGGTGATGTCGAAATGGGCAGTGGTGGTTCCATTTTTGTCACCCCCGTGTTATTGTTTTCTGTCGTCTGTAGTTGTGTTGATTCAGTCATTTAGGTCGCGTCGTTTTTCCTGGATTACTAACAAAGCAACTAAATTCTTCTTCAGGCTTTGTTTGCGGGTTGTTCTCTAACTTTTGAATGAGTTCTGTATTATCCTTTTGTAGGAATTGTTTCGCCAATTATGGTCCGTAATGCTTTTGAATGAAATTAATTTCTTTTATTGCATCAACTGATGCGATGTGGCAAGGATCTTTTTGTCTGTGTTTCCAAGAGATGATTAATTTATTTTTTAATGGTCTTGCCACGTCGTCCTTTGAAACATTTAAGAACTAAAAAATCATCACTTGGGCGTTAAAAAGGCGAATATAATAAAAATTTCTTTTATAAATTAATCCCAAACTTAAATTAGAATTTTTTTTATTTGTTTCTGATGCCTCTTCCGTTAATTTTTATCTTATGTATTATTGTGCCATTAGAATAACTCGTCGTCATTCAGCAGTTCATAATGGAAGCCTTCTCCTATATTAAAATAATCCTGAACGGAGATTCTTTATTTTGCTTTAATTGCATCGATGGTTGCTTAAATGAATCCATTTTTTGTTGGCTATTTCGCTATTGGATAGGATGATATTATTTGCTTGCGAGGACATTTATATATTTACACAAACACGGCCAATATTTTTTGTACTGTATTTTATGTTTATGGTTTTACAGTTTTTTTTATTATCTATCTTTTTGCCATTAGTTGGTATGTTGTTGCAATTGCTGGACGGAATCTGCAAAAGGGGGAAAAAGAAATAAATTAATTTAATGGAAGTGTAAAAAAACTCGTTAAAGTAATAATTTATAAATTTGTATACAATGTATCGCGTAATTTGCACTTCTACACACTTTGGAGCCGTTATTGACTTTCTTTCTATTTGTCATTCTAATTATTTATTTATTTATTTGCTTAATACAAGCTTAGCAACTTAAACTTAACCCTAATTTAAAAATAACCGGTCTCATGGGCCCACTGGATTTTTTTTACCTAACTATCTATATACTTACTACTTAAATACTACTTATAAGAGAGAGAGAGGTCAAGAGGGGGTAATGAGAGAGCTTCTAAGGGAGGATATACAGACGCAATATTCTGGAGATTGGTTAAAAATGGCCGTAGTTGGTGCGGTGGTGAGGGAAGCAAAAGAGCGGAAATCTTTTCCAATTGGGGAGTCGATCGTTCCAGTTAATAATTGGTGCACGAAGAGTATTTCAGCGACTTCGCGAGGTTTTTTAGGATTTGCAAGTTTATTAATTTGAGCCGATTTTCGTAGGATGGTATGTTATAGTTGTCGGCCCATGTTTATGGCCCATGTCGCGTAAGGCAAACCGGATAAACCTGCGCTGCACAGCTTCAATTCTAAAAGAGAGTGGGTGTCGTGGAATGATGACCAGACTTAGCTGGCATATTCGCGCTGGGGTCTGACAAAGGTATTGTAAAGGGATTTTGTAACATAAGGGCTCGAAAATTCTTTGGACCATATTTTTATGAAATCGAGAGAAGAATTTGCCTTATGTATAATTTGATCAATGTGGGAACTTTAGTTTATCTCCCTGTCACAGGTAATGCCCAGATCGCGAATAGAAGAGACTGAGTGAACTGGTTCGTTCCGGAAATAATAGGTTCTGGGTGGTGGGGGAAGTCGTTTGCGGGAGAAGGTAATGGATTGGCATTAAGCAACATTAAGTTCTAAAAAGTGTTTATGACACCCGGTGTAGTGTAGGTCGTTTTAAAGTAACAGAGAATCGGTGGGGGGTAGATATAATTTTGATTATTTCCATGTCCTCAGCGTAAATAGACAGATCTGAGTCGTTTATTATATCGCCAACATCGTTTATTGTTAAAACAATGATCAGTGGCCCGAGATGGCTGCCTTGAGGAACACCGGAAGTAGCGATAATGGGGTCAGAGACTGAAAATCTGAATAGGACCATGTACTCGCGCTTCTCAAGGTATGATTTCAGCCATGAAATGAAAAAGGATGAAAAACCGAGGGCTTTAAGTTTAAGGTAAATAATTTGGTGGCATATTTTATCAAAAGCCTTGCTGTAGTCGGTGGTAATGACATCCACTTCCCTACCTTCCTCTAATGCTTGTAGTGTTTTAGAGTCGAACACGGTAAGGTTAGTAATAGTGGACCTACCTTTTTGGAAACCGTGATGTTGTGGGGAAAAGATGGATTTGCAGTGAAAATACAGGAAGTCGTAAACAATGCTTTCGAAGAGCTTGTAGATTGAAAAGAGTACGGCTATTGGTCGGTAGTTTGATATATCCTTTTACAACCTTTTTTATGGATAGGGAAAATAATAGGGGTTCTTCCATCATTTTGGGAAGACGGCTTGAGAGAGTGACAGTCGAAATAGAGTTGTAGCATTACACAATTTTTTAAGAATATGGCGGGCAGACCATCAGGACCTGGGGAAAAGTCATCCTTGAGCCGATTAATCGTTTCGCGCACTGTATTAATCATTATATCGACAGAGACGAGGAAGGTTTGAGGGCCGTTATTCATGTAGTTGAAATAGTCAAGTTCCGGTTCGTGGTGATGGTCACTAAACGATTAGCTGAAGAAGGTGGCAAGGAGGTTGGCTATTACTTTAGGGCTTGTAGATGAAGTGTTAAACATTTTTAGAGTGAAAGGGAATCCATCGGACCTTCTTTTGACGTTAATAAATTGGTAGAAACGTCTAGGATCAGTGATAAGGTTAAGTTGCATTCTCTCGAGATAATCGTGGTAGAGGGATTCGCAGAGGATAGAAACGCGGAAGTAAGCTTCTTGGTAGAATGAATAGTTTGAGGCAGATCTGGATGTCAGGTAAGTTATCCATAAGTATTCAGGTTGTACATTGGCACCGATAGCTTACTCAAGAACACTAATGACAATGACAACAAGTCATAGAGATGGCACCAATCAATAATTTGATCGTTGCGAGAACAAGGTTTGTGCGTAAAAAGCCGCGTAAAAAGTCAACGGGGTATCTCCTGATGGAGCCACTCGCAACCATATAGATAGACAATTGCCACAACTCGAACCGGATGACGGTACAAACGTACCGAGGTGCTTATGTCGACTCGGACCACTATCTTGTTTATATGGTGTTCCAAGCACTGATTGCATCATCACCAAAGACTGCACGAGCAATAGATTCGAGTCAACACGGCTGCACTTTGCAACGAATTAACCAGAAACAACTACGGTCAAGCGATAGGACTCGCCCTATAAAGCAGGGCAGTTAAGAATACTGTCATTAATACGGCTGACTGATCGTATAGATCGGAATGACTGGGTCGATGACGAATGTAACCTAGCCACTGAACGTAAGAATGTTGCGTACCGAGCAATGCAAAAATCTCATAGAAAGCGTGGACGCGAAAAAGAAAATAAAGAGCTCAGATGTTATCAAAAAATAATTCAGGTGAAAGAAAGCAGCCTTGAAAAAAATCTCGTCCGTGAACTAGAACAGTACAGAGACCAAGGAAATGAGTTTAATAAGTTGCAAAATGGCCAGCTAACTGAGGAATTGGAGGCTCTTCCAATAACCGAAATGCAGACTATGCTCGTTTGTTTTAAAAAAAAACAATAAGTCCTCGGGTTCAGATTCAGATGGTATCACAGCGGAGCTCATTAAATCAGGAGGTCACACACTACACCAAGCAATTGTGGAAGTATGGGAAGAAGAACCGATGCCTGAAGACCGACGAAAAGGCATTCTGTGACTTCGATTGCAGATACAAATATGATAATGTAATTAAATAAAATTTTTGTTGTTTCAATACTTTTCGAGAGATCGTTAATACCACTCTACCCCTTCGATCTGACAGATCCACCATTGACCAATACCTAACATTGTCATTGATAAAACCCAGCAAAGAGCACACGCGATTAAGATCCTCTGGCTTCTTGTGGGAAAACACACAAAAACATAAAACTACTGCTTCCAATAAGAGCTAAGAAAATGATTAATTACATTCCAACTCGCAAACCCAATGCAATGATCAGAAGCAATTCTACAGATCACATGAATTAAATTTATCCTCACAAAGTCGAACAAATTACAACCGATGTTATTGTGCCAGGATCATTAAGCTGGCAAGCTAGTGATGTGATGTGATGTGATGTGATGTGATGTGATGTGTGCGGGCGAGCGTACCTTTACAAAAAGTGAACTCTTTTTTGTTGGTTATAGAAAAAAATCCAATCTCATCCTCATTACTGAAGTTCATTTATTTTCATAAACATCAAAGTATCTCAGATTTGATTTGATCCATTGAGTATCATAATATTTAAAAACGTATTATTTAACTCACGCACTTGCGTTTTGCTCCTTCCCCGCAGAGTCTTTAAAATGCAATAAATAATAGAACGCGTAGAAATCGTAGATACACGCGGCATTTAAAGATAAGGAAGCTCGTAGTCGCGGTAGGTGTCCGCCCAAGTAGTACTGCAGTACTCACGTAAACATGGTAATTATGATCGAAAATGATTGCTGGACATTCGTCAAGAGCAAGACGATGTGCGTATAGAGTTGGCGCCTGGCCTAAAACAAAGATAAAGCAACCCAAAGAATGTCGGATGGGTTCGCTTTTTCAGGTGCAGAGCGAGCAATCACAAAAGAGCAAAGATTTTGATAAATGATCAACAGCGGTCAATCTTGATTATATATGTGGGCAATTTGATATCGAAATTGTTCTTCTAGCAGCGGGAATTTGTAGAATTAGAGTGCTAAATACGCCATCAATCTATGGTGGTAATTGATAAAAATCCTATTGTTGGGATTGTACAGTAGAAATGTTTCCATTCAAAAAACGTTCAATTAATTTTAACTTACGAGTTAATAACTGTTCGTTGTATAAGACTGATTGCAATCTAAAGAATAAAGTTCTAAGACTTACAATTAAACTGCAAAAATGGTAAAAGTTAAAAGAACACACACACAGTCACTATAAAGAAATTAAATAATTTAGCCTACGAAAATCAATGTGCAGTAAACAAAATAGTTATATTACCAACCCAATACAAAGACCTAAATCTATGCTGCAAAAACTAACCGGAAGCACAGACAGAGAGATTAGGACTTTTATGATATTGTTACGAAAATTAGTTAGTAGTAGCGCTGATAATGGAATTCGAATCCCAAGACAAATCGCAATGTACATATTACATACTAAAAATAGGCACTGAATTAGAATACAGCACTTTTGAATAGCATACTTTTAGACTTTAAGATTTATTGGATTATTTGAAGTGTAACGGTCTATAAGTTTAAATCATTATGTACTGATACAAAAATGTAGTCAAACCGGTTTGTGCGGTTTGCTCGGTTTTTGTAAAAGTACATGATTGGACATGTAGTTTATTTTTAGAAGATGCCAATACATATGAGTATGATAAGTTGTAAATAAGGGAAGTTGCCACATTTTTCTGGATATTTCTGTCTATAAGATTGGAAGTTTCTAGAAACTTTTCAATGAGTATAAAAGGTGGCGTTCGCTGCAGAGGATTGATTAGCTATTTGAAATTAAGTCAAGTTGAAAAAGTTCTTGTAAATAAATACTGCCACCACCTAAGGGAATTATAGTGAAATACAAGTGTTGGTGTAATAAGTGTTTTTGTGTACATTTAAAGTTATCACCAATTTAAATTGTGAACTTATATTATTTTACTGTTTGCTTATTAAAGTTGTAATTTATAATAAACTTGTGTTGTGTTTTATTTGCAAAATCCTTTACGAACGCGAAAGCCTTAATTTCGTAACAATATTAACTAGTGAGTACCCGTCAAAAATAACGGAACCTTTTTTCTACCACCTAAATATTTTTCATTGGATCCCCAAACGAACATATGTGAATATGAACCAAATCCAACCATAAACACAAATTTTCGGAAGCATCGCGACTCAAGCGCCACCTTACGGGTCAAAAAAAACTTAAACTTATCGGAGCACCAAACGATCACATGGTGTAAATATGGCTTCGATACATATAGTGGTTTAGGCTGGATGAGGCGACATAAAAGCGTTATATCCATACAGACAAACAAACAGGCAACGGCAATTATATAGACAATGAAATACGAGCCTATATAGACAATGAAATACGAGGGTTGCCTTTAAAGTTTTGCAGTTTGAGTAGTTTACTTGCTGAATTCAGAACTTTTTAAAATGCTGAATAGCGTTGGTTTTATTCGTTTTTTTTTTATAATGTACACACGCTCAAGGAATTTGCATCCTTATAATGCTTAGCGCAGCGTGGGCGTTAGGAAATTAAGGAAAGAAAAGATGAGATGTCTATGCACTTGATGTCTTAAAGACCTGTAGATCATACAAATGCGGAAACAAGTATTGCGGTTGAATTTAAAGAGAGGTGACATGCATTTGGCTATTTCTCTTGTTGAAAAAAGCGACAAAACAACGACAAGCAGAACACGTTCCTGCGGTTATCAAGCGAACCTATTGACTTCGCAATGTTTTTTTATCGCCTACAAGTTTTATCGCACGGTTTTGTATTCTATCTAGCTGATGCAAGGTAGTCTTAGGCGCAACTGACCAGATATGATAATTCTACCCAAGTTTGGTGCGAATAAATGCATTTTAGATAGTAGTCAAATCAGAGGTAGTTAAATATTTCTTGCACGGTGAGATCATCAACAAAAATGAGAAAGAGTATCGGAGACATAACAGAGCCCTGAGGAACGCCAGCATTATGTGATGAATTTCAAATTTGAAACCGAACAGGACAACTTGTAATGAGCGGACCAAACGAAAGCTTCAAATCTAATAATGCCATTCATTTCATTTCTGGCTCGTTTAAAATTCGGTTTTCCTCCGTAGGATTTACTTTGTAAAACCAAAAGCATTCCTCTCTAATCCAAGCTGCCTCTTTACAGCTCAAGTTAATCAATTTTCCTTGGGCTTGACAGACTTATTCCCGAAAGGAATAAAGTTTCATATAAATTTTAAATTCTGAGGTTGAATTGAGGAGGTTCAAAATTCGAATCTCAGAAAAATAAGAAAAATCTTTTTACGGTCCTACCTTTCGCGAAGCTCTGACAAATGTCCGAGAGTAACAATTCGCCTTTCGGATGCAATATAACATGCACAACACTAATGGTCGCGAGAAGCTAGTTTTTGGACCACAACGGTAGGTCGCGCCAAATAATTTCATTATAGACTAACCATGATTATTCTCAGATAACCGACTGCACTAAGGTACACTAAGTCAAATCAAGACAAATTTTTATAAGTGAAACTCCTTAATCGGCGGTGAGAAGAAAAATTAGCACGGTATCCAAAATAATTTTGTGTTGCGATGTTGTGTTACATTTTTGAAGTCTTGTAACTAAGTAATTTCTCAAGCGATTTCTATGAAATTCGGTATGTAGAACTAAGATGCGACTATAAGACTTGTTCCTATGGAAATTCTGGGATACGGTCATTAGGGACTGAAATTTCGGAAACAAAGCCACCTTCTAAACTTATTTGTACGAAATTCGGTATAGCCATTTGGGTGTCTTTTAGGGGTCTTTTGAGGATCTTTTGAAGGTCTTTTGGGGGTATTTTTGAAGCCTTTTGGGGAGTGCTTTGAGAATATTTTGGGGTCTTTTAAGGGTCTTTTGGAAATCTTTTGATGGTCTTTTGGGGTCTTTTGTTGGTCTTTTAAGGTTCTTTTGTGGGTTTTAAGCGTCTTTTGAGGTATTTTTCGGGTGTTTGGGGAGTTGAGTTGTGGAAAAGTCTTTGGATGGTATTTTTGGGTGTTGTATTGGTCTCTTGGGGGTCTTTTTGCTACACAACATCGAAGAAGTTTCACTTACACCGCGCGTAAACGTAACACACACTGTTTTTTATTTGAATCTCATTTTAGGTGACGCCATAAAATTTCTAAATCGATTAGTGCTTTTGTATTCTGCAATGATTATTGATACATAATTTTGACTTCAAAAATAAAAAATTAGAAATAATGGATTATCGATTCGAATGCACCCAGACGTTTTAAGGAAGAAAGGACTATAAAAAGTATTTGGGGAACTTCTACACATATTTTTAGAATTTTTGGATTATATTGAAAATCTTAAATACAACAAAACTTGATATTGTATCGGTTCATACTCCATACATTAATAGAAATTAACCTTTATTGTGACAAATTACAAAAATACTACCTTAGCAACATCAAATAATAATAATGATCACAATGCAATTATTACCTTAAAGGTAAATATGTAAACATAATTTGTATTTCATTGTTACTCTTTTTGTGTTGTTACGCTATGCCAAATGCAAATAAAGTCATAAACAACTCAATAAAAATAAACACAAATTTATCTTCGAATATACTCGCATGAGGGTTGACATTTTTTTATTAAAGAGGGGTGAAAAACAATGGTTCCTGTTTATGATTAAACGGTGGGGGTTAACGAGTGCCATCGAAAACATACGATTGTCAGTAATTATTTCGGAACATGCTGCTAAACGCAATTTCACTTTTAACTTTTCAAGCATGAAATCAATGCACAAAGTTTGTTCAATCATCGTTTATCATTTATCTTTAAATTTAACCTCAACATTTGTTCTAAGGTTCTTCTAGTTCTAGAAAAATATTTAGTTTCAAAAAAATAGGCATTGGTAATGGGTTGTGTTATATTCCACGGTTTGGTTTGGTTGATAGTATTCCTTTTTAATTGAATTAGCCTACGTGAGCGATTGGTGTTGAATTTGCTGGATCTGCTGAATAATAACAGCACGTTCCATTTATAAATCTACTGAAATCCATACAAAGCATTGAGCATAGTAAGTATTATATTAAATTGCTGACTTGCTCGGCTATGCCAATTATACCACTTTTAAATCAATGAATGTCCTTCAAAAAATCATTAAAAACTGACAGACAAACATCAAAGCTTTCAGCAACTCATATTATGAGTTAATCTTTGCAAATTATAATACAATTTATTTAAAAAATCATAATAACCATATTCCGAACTATTCATCAAAAAAAAATTCATTCGAATCTCAATTAAATTTTTTTTATAAATATCTGACAAAACTTTCTTTAAGCAGAAATCACACAAAAAGTCGAAGAGAGGTCATCGAACCTTAACTTTATTTAAACACATTCACCAAACGATTAAATAAACTTGAAACAAACCAAAAATTAAAAATAAATTGTGTGACGACGCACTCCTTGGGACAGAAATGTGGAGGTTTGTGATTTCATTAGAAACAAAAAAATAATCGGACAAAAAAAAATACGTATTTCAAAAGAACCTACTAAAGAAGAAGAAGACAAACTCTTTTTAATTTACATAAATAGCTAATAAATTAAATTAGACAAAATACCAACAAAAAAAAATGAACTCCATCCACCGCGCTGATCATCTCCTCGCACAAAGAGAAAGCGCGCTCTTCCCTTAACGATAGTTGGCCGGCTCCAATGGACCGAAATCGAACACGCAATCCGAACAAATATGGAAACGAAGGAAAACTAAAATCTCTTTAAATGTAAGATAGTATGAATTAGATTCGTTTTTTTGTTTGGTTGTATTTCTTATTGCTATCTTCTTCGTGATCGTCGTCATCGTCATTTTACCTAAGGCGACAAATTCAGATACAATAAATAGTTTGAAATTATCTTCACCTCTGCGTCGCCTATTCGGTTCTTTTTTTATTTGTAATTTAATAGCTGCAGTTGAGTGTATAAGTGTTGTACAGTACGTACACATATAACGTAATTTAAATACTATTATTCACCGCCAGTAAAACGCAAAAGTGGGAAGAGATTTTTCGGTTTATTGTAGCGAAGAAGACGAAAAAGAAGCCATTGGATTGCTTTTGTTACTATTTTTGTTGTTGTTGTTGTTGTTGTGCTGGTTTGTTACATACGAGTCTAGTTTTGTTTGTGCACAACATTCCGTTGGTCAACTACAATTTTTGGTCACTCATTGGTTAAGATTTATTTCCTTAGATACGCCCAGATATGACACAGACAGATTAATCGTCGTATAATCAAACGTTTTATGTTTTGTGTTTTTTTTTCTATGTTTCTGGCTTGTCACAAGTTATCCAGTGATACCAATTAAGAGGACTTGAAGAGGGGAGATTTTTAAAATTTAAAAACAATTACAAAATACAAGCCAGCTAATGCTCTTAAATGTTAAAACGAAAATAATTATTTAAGCCAAATTAAATGGAAAAAATGTCGATATTCGGTTTAACCCTGTGAATGCATTGGGCGAAATTGACAACACATTTAATGGGAGCCAACACTCATCATAAATTTGTAAGAAATTATAATTTGATGATTAATCAAAGTCATATTCATAGCATTTTAGTGTCATCGGCAAACGATCTAACCTTTTGAAGAACACGGAGCAAATGGTAACGCAAAGGTTCCAGTGAAAAGCGGATAGGCTAAAAGACAAAATTTAAACAGGAACTTCAAACAAAATGGATCTTCAGGCTCCTCAACCAAGAACCAAGAATTTAAACTAAAATGTTGCGACGATAGACTGTACATCCTCGTCACACCATATTGGTTAAAGTTCTTCAAAGATGGTAGATCCTTGTCACACCATTTTTGGTTAAAGTTCTTGGTCTAATTTTGATAGTTACGAGCAGTCTAGGTAGCAGAATCAATTCAATTTGTAGATAATGCAATAGTAGGTAGTAAAATATGACCTATAAATTAACAGCAAATATTTTTTTTCGGCCCAAACGAAGTCAAAAACAATAAACTCTTCATCGGTCATCAACCGCGTCTGTTTCGAAAATATGTTTGTTACGTGACGTTTTACCAACTAATGTGATGGTAATGCGATCGTTTTACATCGCTTCCAAAATACTATTCTGACTACATAATTAGGTAGAGTGGACCTAAATAGGCGATGCCGTTCTCTGAAAGCTCCTTCAAATCGGCAAAGAAGAGATTAATCAATTTGCGGGGTCTGAAGCCCGCCAGGACCGGATAATTGCAAAGATAGTGAATGAGAGTTTCTCTCTCATTCCCATCCAATCTCTCATAATACAACAGTCCAAGCTAGGTATTATGAGAAATTACCAGTTTGGTTTCGCGGCTGCCACTTTGGAAATATCTTCCTTTGATCTGGAGATTTGTTTTAATTGTAGAAGGGATACATCACTCTTGATGTGGTAGAATTAGTCAAGTCATTCCACCTTACCTGTGCTTTGGTGTTAAGGAAGGTTCTCTGACGAATCTTGATGGACATCAGACTGTCTCAGCACAGTCCATGTCCAGTTTGACGCCTTTCTTCCTCAATACGTCTGCTATCTCATTGTCGTCAATGTCGCTGTGCCCCGGCATCCAAACTAGGGTCAAGTCTATGCCTTGCCTTATCAAAGCCAGTTCGGCTTGGAACTGCCTGACACTTTTAGAAGTGTTCCTTGTCGCAATTATTTGATTACAATTAGGCTGTCTACGTATATACCAACCTTGCTAGCTTTTGCTGCTTTTACTGTAAGAAAGGGCCCGGCATGCCTCCTTTATCGCTATTGTGGAAAATGCTTGCATAGTCAGGTTTCTTGTAGGACCTTGAAAGATTAGGGTTTTCAGAAAAAACTCCAGCACCAACGAAATTTCTTATCTTGGATCAATCGGTGAATATAATAATAATATTCGGCGCGACAGACCATTGCGTTCCAAGGCCTAGCTTCTCGCGACCATTTGTTTTGTGCATGTATATTTTTGCACACAAATGTAAGGGAATACAATTTAATGCCGTATCCGAACGGCGAATTGAGAAGCTTTCCGTGGCAAGTTATTGTTCTCGGATGTTTGTCAGACATTCGCGAGAGGTGGCACACGGAGAAAAATACTTTTGGTGTTACTGAGATTCGAACCACGAACATCCTGCTCAGAAGCCATGCACTTAGCCACTGAACCACGGCGCCCACCATCGGTGAATATAGTTACATCAAAAGTCCTTCATTCCGTCCTTCCAACTTTCTCGAGTAGGAAACTCCTTAGCGAAACTATAGGACTGCAGTATAGTTTAGGAATACAGTAGTGTATTGCAGTGACCTTATGGTTTGGTGATAAGCCACCCAGATTCTCTGAGACAGACCGCGCTGAAGTCGCAACTTATTTAATAAATAGGAGGGAAGGTGATAAGTATAGGATTGTATTTAGAGCATCGGTGGGACAGGACCGTATACTCCAAGCAACTCATGATCTTTTTATTCTAATAAGCTTTGCTGGAATTGTATTTTTACTTAATTGGTGGTCACCAGACCTCCAGCGCTCCATAGGTGAGAACCGCTGTGTACAGCCACAGACCCATCCTCGGTTGCAGTCGATATTTCTTACCATTGGTTTCGTTGCTAGCATATATAGAACAATAAATGCTTTCTTAGCATTCTATATTAGATTTCTAGCTAAATTTCCTGTCTATGATTACGCTCCTGAGATAAACATGAGGGTCTGACCATTGAGTTTGAGTGATTTTTGACTTAGTCGTGAAAAGTACCATTTCAGCTTTGCCAGATTTACCCCCAGGGAACAGCCGGTCCAGCTGTGCCATTTTTCACTAACGGCTCCAAGTTAGACGGTAGAGAAGGGGGGCTGGAAGTCTTCTGTGACAAACTGAATGCATAAACTGTTCTGTTCGTCTTCCAGACTACTTTTGCATGTACTTGCGTGTACTAAGCTGAAGTGATAGCGATTTGGGAAGTACATACTGACTTGTAATATCTTTTTTTTTTGTCTAGACAATCAGTCGGCAATCCAGTCCAATCTTCTTCCAATCTTCTCTCAACGAACATTTCCAAGTAGACTGCAAATATCTATTTTGTCCTACAGTATTTCATAATTTTGCTCCTTTTTTGTCGACAAAAACTCTAACAACTAAGTCGATTATATCTCTAATAAGGTAAGCCGTTGTTAAATATGTTAATTTGCTTCGACCATAAATGGTAACCAATCTTACAGAAACCTAAAACCCATAAAAGCAAAAGAAAAACTGGCTTTCCCAACAACAACAACACCAACAACAACGAGAAAAAGTCTTAAAATACCGAACACAATCTTCCACTTTTCTAAGTCGTTCGTCCAAAGAACGGGCAATTGAAAATTTATTACCAAACTACGTTCGGTCCAATGAATTTTTTTTATATTCAATGTCCATCTTGTGGCCCTGTCGCCTTGGTGCGTTAAATTTGTCTTAAAAATAATTTTTATTAGTGTTCACCTATAGCGTTGTTGTTTTGCCCAACCAATTTATCCCTAGGTAGCGTAAGTGCGTTATTTGTTAATTACAGGCGAAAATGTATCCATTTTAAAGTGTAGATAGGTATCTATCTGACGACGGTCATAAAACTAACACTACAATGTACCACCAAAATTACGATAAATCAGTAGATGTTTGTTTACGGTAACGTGTGGTGTGCGGGATAAGTTTGGTTACAGTATGTACTTGGACACTAGACAGATTAGAGATATTAAAAAATATCACAAATCATTTAGGATGGTTTTTTATGGAGTCGAGGAAGGAGATTTTATCCGGTGATTGTTTATTGTATTAAGATGAGCTAACTGAGGGGCAGAACATTTGGGAAATTGTTGATTTTTTTTGTATTGGAAGAAATTAAGAGAAGTTTTATTGGTTTGATAACTTTAGGCGCTCAGCATTCAATGTTTTTAACACTCTTTGTGGAATAAAACCCGATTGGGTCGTTAAAGTACAAAAATTAGAATGAGATGATCATTTTAATAAAATCGTCGTGGAACAACAGTGGTTAGGGGACTTAGAAATGTCTATGTAAATGTTTACCCAATTAGAAGACTTTCTATCTTTTTATACTTCTTCAATATTATAACCAATTTCAGGTTCAAGAGTGGGCAAAGCAATGGTCGTAACTCCGAAACTTGTAACTTATCCATTCTAAACTCATTGCTGCAATGGAGCGTTGTCTTACTAAGAAATGTTGGTAACTTTATGTGGGAAAGGTGGATTCTGTTGGTGTTTGCCAAACTGAAACACTCGCTGAAATTATCCAAATTGTATAAGACATACAGTCACTTCATGAATAAAAACAAGAGGATTGTGGAACTTTAGCATTACACCCACATGGTTATATACAAACCGATTTTAAAATAATTTTCAGAAAATCGCAATGTACATACTCGTCCAAAAATACTGAAGTCAAGTTCAAAAAGTTCTTGCAAAGAGATAAAGCTACCACCTGGGGGAATTATAGTGAAGTACAAGTGTTGTTGTAATAAGTGTTTTTGTGCACATTTAAAGTTATCACCAGTGTAAATTGTGAACTGGTATCATTTTTGCTGTTTGTTTATTAAAGTTGTTATTTGTAAATTGATAAATTCGTGTTGTGTTTTATTTGCAAAATCCTTTACGAACTCGAAAGCCTAAATTTCGTAGAAATATCATAAAAATATCATAATATCATAAAATATTGTAGACAATTTCTCATTTTCAAATGGGGACAAATGTAATTATATAACCCGTCGTTACCCGGGATATGCCGACCCCCACCAACAAGACACCGTTTAGACCCACCAAAAGCTAAAATAACAGGCGTTGTCTGGTAGACCCGCTCACCCCACTGATCCAATCAAATTGACCGCTAACCGACTGTAACCACCGCACACCAGTGAGCCTTTCACCTATCCGCCACTGACCCAAAATTGTAGCCTATAACGTGTTCAAATCGTGAGTTACAAAAATCATACAAAAATCTCATGGAAAACGGCATTTTTTCAGTTTTTCCAGAATTTTCCAAATTTACAGGTTTCTATAATCATCCCTGGATTATTGGATTATTACGAACATTTTAAAAAAAAATATGAACAAAATCGGTCCAGCCGTTTAGCCCTGAAAAGGTAACAGAGAGACAGAGCTATTCCCAGATTTATAATATTAGTAGGGATGAAACTATGTATATCTGTACGCGATTAACTCGAAGACCTTTCATCCGAAAACGCTGAAACTGTGGGATATGATGGGGACGGTTGGGATGGATGTTTGTAGGCGGAGTGGTGGTTTAGAGTGGTGATGGTTTTAGGTTGACGAGGTGGGTGGCTAGGTACTCTTTGTATGAGATTGACTCGAAGATCGTGCATTTGGTAGATAGAGGTGGTATATGTGGGGGAGGGTTTGGGGGTATCTTAAGGTGGTTCTTTAAGTGGGTCTTGGAGGGTTTGGTAGTCACTTGGATGCAGGAAGTGTGGTGAAGAGAGTGTGGTGGGGACTGTGTTGCGGGAACCTTTTGGTAGTGGCAGCCGAAAAACGCTGGGTATTTCATTTAGTCAATGATAGATAGATAGATAGATAGATAGATTTTATTCATTTACAATAATTCATTAACAAAATACAAGTATATAATTTTTAAATTTAAGAAATGGCTAAAAAGCCGTTTGCCCGAGTTTGACGTTACTGTTGATGTATGTTTAAAAAGATTCTTCGAGTATCGCTCTTCTGTATTTTAATGCTTTTTGACAATAGTTGTGTAGTTTGTTACAGTTCGTGCCGTTTAAAATCATCACCATTTCTTCCTCCTTCAGAGTTCCCTTATCAAAAAGCTGACACCTAATTTCGCTTGATAAGCTAGTCAATGATAAAACACGAAGAAGCATTAACCATTTCATTTGAACAAAAATGAGCTTTTTAAATTCTTCTGCGCATCTTGGGATGCTTTCACTGTTTTTGGACAGCCAATACTAAAATCGTATGGAAAAATACCTAATTCGAAGAAGCAAAAAATACTTCTCAAAAAATGTCGTTGAGATAAGATTTTTTGTTAAATGAGTACATGCTGGATGTATAAGACACACAAATTAAAGGCTCTGAACGACATGCCTTGAAATCAAGGTCGGAAAAAACGTAATCATCCCCCAAATTTGCGTCCCTTACTATCTGATTGCACGGTTTTTTTAATTCTTATTTGTCATTTCAAGTGTTGAGTAAATAACTTTGATGCAAAGTGCGATTTTTTCATTATAATATAATATTTGTTTATGCAGTGAGCAGAACATTGTTCCGACACTTCCGAAACTGTGTCGCATATTACTACCCGCATGTAATTTAAAGCTCCAATATAATCAAAAAAAAAACACAAAGTGCTAAAGCTAATCTTAGCAAGATTTAATTCGTGCGCAATATGATTAAATAAATAAACATTAATATTTTTGTCTTCACATAATATGAGTGCATGAGTACATCATGGAATTCCATGAAATCTGAAGTAAACAAAAAACAGAAAAGATAATGAAGAAAAGATAAAAAAAAAATGAGACAAGAAAGCGACCATCTCTAAAAGATTAATTGAACTTGTCGTCGTTTTTTATTCATTTCAAATGAAATAACTCAATTAGTTCAATTATCATGAATTTGTACAATTTACAAAAAGGTATTAGTATAGTACACTATTGAATGTGTGTGCCCGTGTGATGGAATCTTTGAATCTCTTCTCGATATGTTGTGAGAGTTACCCACATTTATTGCCTCGGTAATTTTCAGTAATAATTTCTGAGCGTGTTTTCCTTTTTAATTAGAATGTACGTACTATTTTTGTAACTTATTATATATGTATAAAAAACAACAAGAAATTAAATAGTTTTAAGTATATGCAATATAAGATTAATGTTTTCATAGACGGGCCACCTCTGATTTTTTATGATTTCTCTTCTTTGTAGCCGCCAATGAAATTAGACGACAATGACTATATATAAGTACGAGTACTTCTAGCCTTCAGTCTATTTACAATAATAACCAATTTCGTTTCTTTTCAAAGATTTGTTTTTTCATTGCCGTCTTTCCGTCTAAGTTATTGTCGCTCCAAATGCATCTTCTTTAGCGCGAGATTTGTCAGTCATGTCACCCAGCGAATTGGTACCTTTATTTTATCCAGACTAGACATAGAGCATTTGGTTATTGCCATGAAGCGACGTTAAATACGTAAATGTTTAACGCAATTAGCCAGCAATTATTTTGAATTATTCAATTTATTGCTGAGATTCTATTGAAAAATTTGCCTCTTCTCATTACAGATTACACCTACATTCATTATAAAGTAGTTTGCTAAAGAATGTGTTGTCCAGCAATTAAAATGGCAAAAAGGAGCCAATTCAGATTCTTAAATCTAAGTACCTTTTCATGTTGACATACTCGTACATTCCTTATGTGTAGTACCTATACCTTAGAAATAAAATATAGTTCTATTCCTACTAATCAATCGGCCATAAACCATGCGCCTTTTTAAAGTCGCCTTTTTCATATCATACGCTGTCTTCACGCTACTGCCTCAGCCACTAAATACACATATTTGCATTCAAATGAACGGATTATTAAGAAACTAGCAACAGTTGCCTATAGTCTTCGAATGAATAAATTTAATTTTCCTTAACTGCTTAAGAGACCTACTTATGAGTTATGAACATCAAAGTTAACCTCTACAAGTGCAACCAGATACTAATACTGCTTTAAGCAGATCGTTAAAGAAATTCGGTAATGCTTTTATTTAGATATATCGGTCAGATCGAATTTTTAAACTATAAATAATAATTAATAAGAGCAAAAAATAATACGCGGTTGCCGCATCTGATGCGAATAGTCAGAAACCAGAAGATACAAATTTAGATAGTGGAGTATAAATCCACAAAAGATCCATTAACTTCGAGTTAATCGTAGTCTATTCAGTCTGTAATTATCAGAAGCCACTAAGCCGTCTCTAGTGTTAGAATTGTTGCCTACCATTCGTACGACCTAGATTCGACTGCTGGGTATGAATTTTAGTCGCAAATGTGAAAAACTCACATCTTAACTGCAAGTTCGTAGTATTAGTAGATGTTGTGAGTAGAAGTATGATTTTTAACGCATGCGCATAATTTGATTTTGCTTTAATGTTAACAGCAGTGTTACTCGTTGTTTCCACCTCAAATAACAATAATGCTACAATAAAAAAATTGCTTGGATGAGTAAAATAATGGAGTTATCGCTGAAATGCATTCATGGCAAACATTTAGAACACATGTTATCGTATATGAGAAAACATTTATCTTTGTTGCATCTGATTCTTAAGGTAATATGTGTTCTAAATATTGAATTTGGTAGTGCATTAGGTGTGGTTTCGTTCATAATTTCGGTGATCAAAGCTAACAATTATAACGCCCACTAATACATATGTTCTAAAATTTCTCTGCCTACGTCTACGTGTTTGCAGTGCGACCCTGCTCTTCAATTTCAAATTTCGCCAGTTTGATTTGTGCTCATGAGCTTATCTCCATACAAAACCATGACCTAAAACCGATTGTGGGTATACTGACAGGACACTGTCTTCTCCGGAAAACATGCGAGAAGGATGGGCGTCGAATGCAATGACTTCTGCAGAAGCTACATGGAGGAGGTAGAAGAGGAGACAGTAGAACATCTTCTTTGCTCCTGCCCGGCATTAGTATACAGACGACACAAAAACTTAGGTAAGCGGTTTCTAAATAACTTCTAATATCTCGAAAGAGGCAAAGTGTGAGTAATACTTCAATTCATTAAGAGCTTGGAATGCATCCTCTGGAGAAAAAAAAGTATATCATTCATGTGGTATCATAAAAGGATCGCTAATGGTATAAATTAGAGTTTGCTGCCACCGCAACCTAACCTAACCTATACATTAAATTGTATGTATGTGGTAAATTTTATATTAACGGTTCTCTTTATTTAGAAATATAACTATTTCGAAACTGTTGATTAGGTATATATACTCCATATTTCTTCGCAGTGACATTTGGATTTGTACTTGCAAGTAGATAGACCAGTGTTAAAAGTGAATAATAACTAATCACCTGTGTAAATTTGTGAACTATTGCTATTTGTTAATTAAAATTGTAATTTTTGAATTAACGAACACGTGTTATGTATTTATTTAAAAAATCCATTAAGAACTCTCTAGAAAGCCTACATTTCGTAACAATACATACAATAAGGACGAGTAATAACAACATACTGAGTGTACGGTTGTGATCTTCTTTATTTCCCACCCTTCACTACAAATATACTAATAACAGCCTGCCAAGACTCTATAAGCAAATGAACCTATTCACCAAGCTGTTGGCATAAAAAACAATTCAGCCATCCCATGCAAAATCAGACAGCGAAATTTTACAGCAGGGAATACAGAGCTTTGCCCAAACGTTTGTATACATAGAGGGTGTATTTGATTTGACTAATACTAACGGTTGTTACGATGGTTGATGTTTATATTACCGACAGTATGACAGGTAATCGCGTTGACCTTAAGAAAAGACCCCTACGGCAAAAGAGGATTGTAGGTTTTTTCTTAATAGCTTGAATTTATATTTTTAGCGTTTGGACCGTTATGAATATTAATAACTTGAATAGGTATATGGGCAAGTAGACTCCTTTTAATTAAAAACTTTTATTTAACTTGACTTGACCCCGTTTTTGTCTGTTTTTTTCGACTACTGTCAGGTCCTTTTATAACCACCTTCCACATGACCTAGAGAGCTAAAATTTTGTGAGTGTCTAGGTCCAAAATAGCATTTTTAATGTTCCACGTATGATGCGTGTCGCGTGTGGCGCGTGTAATGGGTTGAATTTTTTTTTCGACTTCTTTGAGGCCCTTTTTAACCAATTTTATGGGTGTCTAAGTACAAAATTGTATTTTTTTCCTTCTGCGTTTGACGCGTGTCGCGTGTGGTGCGTGTAATGGCTTGACATTTTTTTTTCGATTTCTTTGAGGTCCTTTTTCACCATCGTCCAGACCACTTAGAGAGCTCCAATTTCATGAGTATCTAAGTCCAAAATAGCATTTTTTATATTCCCCGTATGGCGCGTGTGATGGGTTGAATTTTTTTTTCGACTTCTTTGCGGTCATTTTTAACCGCCTTTCACACGCCCTAGAGAGGTGAGGTAAAAGTCTAAGTCCAAAAATGAATTTTTTATGTTCCACGTATGACACGTGTCGCGTGTGGCGCGTGTAATGGATTGAAATTTTTCCGACGTAGAGAGCTGAAACTTTGTGAGTGTCTAAGTTCAAAATATCAAAATATCATAATATCTAAACGACCTAGAGAGCGTATGACGCATGTCGCGTGTGACGCGTGTCGATTTTTTTTTTGAGGTCCTTTGAAGAGCTGAAATTTTGTGAGTGTCCAAGTCCAAAATAGCATTTTTTTATATTCCGCGTATGACGCGTCTTGCGCGCCCGTGGCCCGTTTGATGGGTTGAAATTAAGCCATTTCCCCGTTTTTTAGGTCTTTTTTTAAACACCTTTCGCACGACCTAGACGGCTGAAATTTTGTGAGCGACTCAATGTAAGGGGCCAATTATGATATCCCGCGTTTGACGCGTGTCGGGTGTGAAGCGTGGTAAAAAGAAAATACTTTGACATATCGATTATTACCAAATAATAAAGGACTGTGTGGCGTGTTTCGAGATAAACGTAAAAGTTTGTACCGGAAAAATGCATTTTTTTTTTACATTTACTTGTTTAAAATCTTTAATTGTTACAAATAAATAGTGACAAATCGTTACCTTGTCACAGTAACTTGCTGTCGGTACAGCTCAGTTATTCAATGAACAAGTGGGTGTGTGGGCAATCCCTGATTGTTATAACTTCACTAATAATTTTTCTCCAAACGGCTTGATTTATTAAAAAACATTCGAATGCTCCAGAATCCTGAATTTTTCACAAAAAGACCAACCGCATAATTATGCAATTTATTTAATTGCAACTTGTTTCTAATTTTCAGTCAACTAATTAAATTGTTAATAGTTCGAAGGATGAATAGTGGACAATTTATAATAGATAAATGTTGCGCCATCCGCTTGAATGCGTTGAAAATAATATCTAATAAATCTCCTCTGACAGATTCGATTTGAATTCCCAGACTACCCCCACCACCACCACAGTCTAGTGCCAAGTTAGCCAAAGGCCATCCGGGTGCGGTTTTTGCAATCAAATCAACCCCTCTAGGAGGGCACGTGTTTGACTATACCTACGTATTAAAGGTATACATTAACTACAGGGCATTTATATCGCATTCGGCCCACATAAAACAGCGACTAATTCGCTAAACTAACTAAAATATCTTCACATATCAAATATGCATATGCATGTAAATCTGTGCAGTTGCTGCAATAATTGCAATAAATGCGATAATTGTTAATTTGATTATAGCAGACACATCATTATATATTATCTAATCCGACGAGCAATCATGGGCCTACAATGCGAGTCTATTTTACACCTTTTGCCGTTGGTATTATACTTGGGAAGGAGTATCTATGTATTGTATGTATTTGTTATAATAATTCACACATAAGCGTATCGAAATGTTGAAACAGAATAGAATTTTTGTGGTCATATTGATATTGATTTTGATGAATTTTATGCTCGAATTAATTTAGTACGTTTTGCTGCGTCGTGACCGCATACACATTTTTTTTCACCCACACTCGCTTATAGAATTATTATATGACATTGCATTGCACATCTATTCCTAATAATTATTACCATACCAGTCATGTTTTGATTCTCGGGCTTTTGTTATTATTCAATTAATTCCATTTGAATTAGGAACAGCACCCTGAAAGTCAAATGCTGCCACAGTCAGAAAAACTGTCAATAATATGCCTGTGACTTCCATCGATTGTTGAAATGGAGTGCAGCTGCAAATGTCGTCTCAAATGCTTAATTATGAATTTTTAATTAAAATTCGCAACAGGTTGGGGAGCGGTTGCGGCTTACAGGTCAAAGTTTCTGGGAAACTAAAGAATAGATTTTCCATAACTTACTACTGCACATCATGATCAATAATTAGTTCATTTTGTTTTGTTGGTTTTTTTTTTGTTTCTTTGGATTAACACTAATCTGCTATATGCATCGTCTTTATCATCCCTTGAATGATGTAAATTCCAAATTTAAATTTAAATTACTTCGTACACTGTACAGCAACGAATAATGTTCCAAATAAAACGACGTCAGGCAAACGACGCAAAATTATAATTTCTTGCCTTAATAAACAATTGAAAATTGATTAATTTTTCCGGTTTACATCTTCACATACCCACATACACATCTGCAAGCGAATAAAGTAATGAGCATCGTGCATTATCATAAGGAATATGTATCTATGTTTGTGTCGAGTCGAGTATCTACACATCATTGTGGCCGGCCATCTAATGTTTGTGTAATGAAAATTCTAATAAATACGCGATGGACTGGCGTGGACGGACGGTCGGACAACCTAAATTCAAAATCAATTAGTAATTTTTCTGTTTTCTGATGGTTTTTTTGTTGTTGTTGTTGTTGCTGTTTATTTGAAGGAAATAATAATAATGTTTTTAATTGAAAACAAAAAGTACTGTTGATAAACCCATTACGAAATGCTAATCGACCATAAACACTTTAGAAGATCGAAACGGGCAATCGATTGTTCATTGAAATGTATCATGTGCATGATTGTATGTGTGTGTTCATTTGGGTTTGGGTGCAAGTGCGAGTACATTACCTCCCTTTACCAATTAAAATGTACACGTACTTGCAATAATCATAACATCAATGAGTTTCACATTTGGAAGGAGGTAGCATATTGACGAGACGAACCAGTCAATTCATGCGAGTGAAAGGACGAAGTACTTGTAGGTTTATTGGAGCTGCCAAATTTTCTTTTCTGTACCCACCCACTAAAAACCCAGATTATGTATTATATATATGTATATGTTGTGTGCATTATAATAACGTTACATTCTATTCTATATCTAAATTTAGAAACAATTTTTACAGGAGAAAAAAAACCGGACAACGTACATTGATGTTCATTAAGACATTATGCAAGGGGTGATCATGATCTAAGGCAACACAATTAAATGTTGATCCAAGTGGAAAATATATTTAGCCTTTGTAAGAGACGCAAATAAAACAAATTATGTTTCAAGTTCACTTCGATAAGAAGAACGGTTAAAGTTGTTATAATGTTGTACATAGCATTGAATAACTCAACTATATGAAGGATCTTAAACTTTTTCATCATCAACACATATGGTATTCTTTCTTTTAAAAGAAATGAGACAACGCGTCATAGCTAATAAATAGACTATTCTGTTTTTTTAACTCAGAAAAAGTTGTGTACCACAAGGATCAATCGTTTGCCCACCACTCTTTTCTTGTGATATGTGAACGAAATAGTATATTCGTATGCAAATGATGTTTACCTTTTCATGAGTTTACCAATTGATTGCGATTGATTAAAATAGCCATAATCTAATCATAATAAAGAAATATTTGCCCCTCTACTCACTGAAACATGAGCTACGCGTAATAGTATATTACATAACGATCGAGTAAAGTGGAGTATACCAGAACCGGTTTTCCTGCTAAACCAGTTATGCGCAATGCAATGCAATTCTTTAGTATACATTCCAGTACGAGCACACCACTCAGTAAACCTATTCTTAACCATTGGAATTTATGCTGCAGAGTCCCCATATTTTTATTATCAAGCCTTTCCTTGGTATCCGTGATAGTTTTTTTACGCAAAAAATTACAAAAGCTATATTAGCAACCGAAATTCACTTTATTCCATTTTCGTTAAAATTCACGAGGTTGTCTGTTTTCAATCGCTGTTAAACACATACTTAATGACGCAGCTTGCTTAAAATTTGTCAGTAGTCTATTAATTGATTGCAGTTGTCGGAAGCAGTGTTGCATTTAATGTTACTGTGCGGGAAATTTAAAAAGTCACTGATTTATCAAATCACCCTCGTTAATAAAAATGAAATGAACTGTGAGTTTGCTTGTTATTTATTGAAACTTACATTTGCCAACCGATTTTTATGAAATTGTCAATATATATTATAGGAAGGTTATAGGCAAAGCCGGCTTGGCTTTACAAAGCAACAGCTTTTGGCTTTACCGCCTTACGGTGAGCACCATAACTATAAAATGGCTTTAGATTCTTAATCCTAAAATTTTTTGGATTTATTTTCGGCTTTATGCTTATGCTATTGTTGTTGTAAGCAATATAGCTATTATTGCCGATTATATAGTTTTCGGTGTAAATAGGGTGAATAGTGAATCTAGGGTGGTCGGTCGGGTGGTTGCTGATGGAAGGGTGTTGGTATAAGGTCGGGGTGATGGTGTTTGAATGGGTGGTTGGCCGGAGGGGGCGATATAAGTGTCGGATAACTATGTTTCTGACCGGGTAACGCGGGGAACTCAACTACTTTGCTTTAAAAGTTAATTTTTTTACTTAAAAAATAGAGAGGAGCGTTATTTCCTTGAGTCTACTTTCCCATTTCGAAAGCTTCTGTAATGTCTCTTTGGGACTTACTGCTTTTTTAGAGCCATATAAAAGTACTGCTACTAAAACCTGTGAATAGAGTTTGAATTACTCCTGGAAAGTACCTCAGGTTTATGCTTTAAAGTGGCTATAATGAAAATTTAATTTTTTTTCTCTTCCCTGCTGACATTGATGTAATATTACAAAAAACTTTACTAGCTAATGGTAACGAAATAATTTTCAACTTAGATTTTTTTGAAATACCAGAAGGAAGCGTTTCATATATGGAAAGTTAAAATACAAGCGTTCAACTGTGTAAGAAAAGGGTACATCAATGCATGTGTCCGTCCGTCTGATTAAAAAAAGAATTAAAGCTGATACTGAGCTATGATTGGAAATGTTTATCAATCGTACTCACCTTGCTTATCAACTTAAGTTATTAACTGCTTGCGGCTTAAATGTTTAGTGCGTAGGACTATTAAGCGGAAGGTTCGAAGGTGAACTCCCAGAAAGACCCCAAAAAGCTTTTCAACTGTCTGTCCCACCACTAGCGAAACGTTCGAGAGTAATAACTTTTATACTTCATGTTGTGTCATGCTTCTCAAATTGCCTTTTGGATATAGTTTTTAATTCCCTTTCATCTGCTGCGCCAAAATATTAAAAATTATCAACCACGCCCACATATAAATCATTTGGAGTTTCTTTGATGAGTAAATTCTTGCAAAGTAAATGACAAAAATACAAATTGAAATACTTAATGGGAACTTTTCTTGAGTTGGGGGAATCTCCAGTGGTCCAAATGGTAAAACCAATAATGTCTATATTTACACACATATAGAGGTTCATAAATTGTAAAGTTATGATGTAGTTATGATTTTAAATTATTACGGAGAGTGGAACGGCAGTCGTCGTCGTCGTCGTCGTCGTAGTTTGTCACAGAGCAGCAAGGCACATGATTAACATGATTAACCCTATGCTAAAAATACCCAGTGAGAGGGATGCTAACCGATTTCTACATACTTCAAAATTTCATCTTTTTTGTTTTTGTTTGAATCAATCGCGAGTATTTTGTACTACAGTTGAGTACATTTCGGTTAATTGATTTAACCATCGAAGAGTCCATGTGAACAAAATGTATCTTTGTTGATTGCGCCGCATGAGCAGAGGTCCCACTGCTCGCTTTGTTAGCCTGTATGTGTGTTCGTTGTTGTGTGCGTCGATTTTGTTGTTTGTGCGTTGCTGTTGTTCTTTATAAAAAAAACGCTCTTTAAAAAAACGAAGAAAAAGATACTCTGTGTGCATACTTTGATGTTTATTAACGAGACAATAATGTCATGTTGCTTTGATTAAACGAAGCACTTTTATTAAAATAATTAACCCATTGCTGGGATGGGACTACGGAATGAGTAGTAAGCGCCTGCAGCATTTGGTATATGGATATGTATAGCTGATGCAGTTGGTTTGCGATTACGAATGTGTGGTTGCGTTTGCTATTACAGTGTATTTGCGAACTTTATTTTGCTTACGATAGAAACTTAAAACAACAAATTAAATGATGACTGAGCGTCGATCTGTCGGTCGGTCGGCCGGTCGCATAGGAGTGTGTAGTATTGTCTGCAATCAGACTCCTCGCATTGCCAAGGATCGTATTACATACAACTTTTCTACACATTGTCGGTTTGTTTATTTCATTGTAGGAAAAAAATCTGACTGATTAATAACTTGGAGTGATTCTTTATTTTCCCATTGAGCGTTTTTTTTATTAATATGTATACTTAAGGTTAGTTTTCCATATAAAATGCGCTTGTACTTACTTTTTATGATTTTGTTCGTAGTCGGCTTAATCGGGTTAATTTAATTTGAATTTAATTTTCTGAGGATATTCATTTTGATATTGTTGGGTGTAATTGAGTTGCATCTCATCATCTGTAATGGAGGAAAATGAAGAGCTAAATTAGTTTTTAAATTATTATGGATTTTATAATGTTAATGTTTCTTTAGGAAAAGAGAAAGTTGTCTTCATCATCATATTATCATCATTACAGTCGAAGGCCGGTTCTGGAACCCCGTAGGTTAGGTTGGGTTAAGGTGAGTAAAACCGACACACTTAGACCAGCAATAGTCCATAGTGATACCACACGGATCATGAAAACTTTTTCCACCTACTCGTTGAACCAGTTAGAGCTTCGTATGAAGCGCAGGAGACTGCTCATGTCAATATTAGTAAGATCATTAGTGTCGCTGTAGAATAAAGCTCCCATATGGAGTTTACGTTTTTGGGAGAGGGCTGGACAAGTTCCTCCTCCTCCTCATCCATACCAATACACCTTCTGCAGAAGTCATTCGAGAAGACTCCAAGTCTTGCTGCATGCCTATGAGCCTATGAGACAGTGTCCAGTTATGACACCAACAATAGCACCGATGTACGATCTTTTTTGAGTGATCAAATACTTGGAGCGTTTCGGATCCAGCTATGCAACTTGTACCGTTTGACCACCTACGGTTAGTTTTTTCATTAGCATCCCGCTTTAACATGAGTTTTCATGTAGCGATGTAGTATCCCTAAAGAACCAAATTCAGGTAATATGGGTAGTGTTGTTTCTTGTTTGGCGAGATCGTCAGCCATACAGTTACCCGGAATGTCTCTGTGCCCCGGCACCTAACACCGGTGGATATTGAACTGATGCGCCATCTCCACGAGAGATGATCGGCAGTTAAGGGCTAACTCCCGTAAGTTGTCTTACATAACATAACTCCAGTAGAGATGAAAGGCAGTTAAGGGCTTACTCCCGTAAGTTGTCTTGCATAAAATAACTCCAGGAGAGATGATCGGCAGTTAAGGGCTTACTCTCGGAAGTTATCTTACATATCTAAAAAATGTATAACCTCTTTTTATCCAAAACTACAACCCACTGATGTTTTTAAACCAATTTTTAAAAATATTTTTTGAGTGCAATTGCAGTGAGAAGCAGGCTTTGGGTGTGAGCAAGTTCCCAAATTCTAGGCTAACAAGCTTGAACTCACATACTGAGTTTACATGGTGGGATCGATTCAGCAAAGCTAAACTAGGATCCAGTTCATATGCCAAAGAGATTAGATTGTGTTGTCAGTTGCTTTGACTTAAAGCTTAAAGCTTAAACGTTGCGTTTATTGAGTCAATATTTTTTCCAGAGTTGCGTTTGTTTCTAGTGATTTTAATAGCATTGCTAGACTCGTGGAAAATTAGAAATTCATCGACATCATATTTGGCTATTTAACCGAGGTTCGGTCCTGATCTCCCAGGAATAAAAAATTTAGCAAAAAAAATTAAAACATTTTGCTATTTACTGCCAATAGTTAAGCCGATATTCGATGAGAATAAAATACTTTTTGAAGCAACTTTAAATGCCCAACTTTAAAAAGAAAACAGAACTTCATAGTACCTTCTAGTTATTCAGGGTAATGATATACCTTTGAGAAAAGTTTCCCAATCCACTAATACTGGAGACTAGTCCTTAAGAAACGAATTTTCACGTCAAATCCGTTTAACCCCATCAGACCTATACGATTATTTATGCAAAAGTTTATATGTATCTTTCAACTCTTAATAAAGGAACAGAAGAAAATCAACTAACCGTGCAATTAACTGGCAATTTACCGTTGCTAAAAACATAAAAATGCAAATTTAAACCCGACTAACTTTTCATATAACAACATTTACATAATGTTTCTTCACACGTGACTAATAAAATTTGAATAATAACATAATGCTAGGTCCTATCAGAAGCAGCTAATAAAAATTCCAAACAACAACAACAGAATGTCCTGTATGTGCATAAATGAGGAAAATAATGAAAATACTATATAATAACAATTCTAATACAATACCTATTTGTTGGACATATAATTCATAGAATACTGGACGCAGACAGACTTACAATTACTTTGAAGTATTGAATATAATTAGAATACGTCAGGTGACTGGTTAATTTTAACTATCATCTCATGTCTGCAAGGTTCGTAATAACCAGCCAGCAACCTTATAATTATTGCACGAGTAACATTGTAATTAGACCACGAAACAATTATTATTGCTTAACAGATATCACACAATACTTGGATGTATGTTGTGAATGCTTTGACCCCAGAATAAGGATTGCATGTTACCTGGACGTAGCAATTACAATTATATGAATTGTAGGTATTGCTAACTCTGGCCGATTAGCATAAACTAAACAAGCGTTGACTTGTGACCATCAACGCACCCGTGCATGACAGAGGGCCTTTGCTTATCAGAAAAGAGATGAAAACCGCCAACCAACTGAACTGCTATAGCCGGTACTTGCCAACTTATTTGGAGGGATCTTAAAATTAAAAATTGTCAATTTCTTGATATTGATACCTTCTTGATTCTAAGTGATATAGATACCACCTTGGTTCCAAGACAGACTGTGGTAGGCTTTGATTGCTTTGTGAGCCACTTGCTCGATCTTAATAAAAGTGTTGAACAGATTTTCGGCAGAACTCGGTTGATATTGTCTGAGTTAGCGAGCATTTGGTTGGAATTGTAGTGGATAGTTCATGAAAGTTCAAGAAGGCCAGTCAAATTTTATTTAGGAGCGCACTGTAGATGTTGATTAGACGGCGCAGGGACATAAGTCCCAAAGGAAAAATTTGGGACTTATGTTCCACTATACCCGGGACATAAGTTCCAAAAGAAGTCAAATCGAATAAGGGACTATGTTGGGACTTATGTCTCACCTAACATACTTTTTTTTATAAGGAGCCATTTTATGTAATGTTGCATTACCTTACATAAAATGGCTCCTTATAAAAAAAATTTTTTATATTATTATCTGTCCGAAATTTTGGGACTTATGCCCCATCTTCGACAAATTTTATTGGGCTTATGTCCCGATCGGTTGATACATAAGTGCCTAACTCGATTTGGGACTTATGTCCCATTTAAGTGAGTCATAAGTCCCAAAACTAAATATTGGGACTTATATTCCTGCGCCGATTAGATTAGGTGGAAAGTCCTATTACATAGAGTGGTTTTGAAAAGCCTAGTTCACTTAGTGTCTCCTCCAGCAATGCTGTCATAGGTGGCGCAGGGACATGAGTCCCAGGAAATAAGTCCCAAAATAACAAATTGGGACTTATGTCCCACTATATCCGGAACATAAGTTCCAAAAGAAGCAAATCGAATAAGTGACTTATGTTCCGATAGGGTGGGACACCTAACAAATTTTTTTTTACAAGGAGCCTTTTTGCCGTAATGTCATGATAGTCCACAAATTTTTTTTAAATTATTATCTCTCCAAAAATTTAGGACTTTTTCCCATCTTCGACAAAATTTTTTTGGGCTTATGTCCCAATCGGTTGGGACATAAGTCCCTTATTCCATTTGGGAGTTATGTCAGTAGGTCATAAGTCCCAAAAGTAAATACTGCGCCGTCATAGGCAGCCTATAGTCATTGATAGTCATTTCTTACTAATTATAACTATTGTCAAATCCACAAGAAGTGAGACTCACTAAACTGCGGCAACTAAAAAGAAATTAGTCTCCTTAACATCGTCTGTAAGTTCCTACTTCTTATTATGTGTGAACGACTGACACCATTCATCAATAATCTGATTGTCCTTGTCAGTGCGGATTTGTTTTTTTTTATTAAAAGATATATGTATTTTAATTTTCTTTGTATTGTCACTAAACAAATTAATACAATTTTATATCGACTCACAACCATTGAATGCTAAAGCGTTTGTCAGCATAGACAAACAGAAAACAGATAGACAGGTAGACAATTGGCGTAAGAATGGAAAACCAGACCAGAAATGCATGAAGAACCAGATCGACGAATGCGAAATAATCCAAACGTTGTCACAAAGCTGCCATACCACCATAATGTACGCTACAAATAGGATAACGCACATTTCCAGTCGATTTCCACATAACAGTCAAGTACGTACACATGTATTTTACACAGCAATTACCTCGCCAATTATGAATTCTTAATGAAATTAACCATAATTCTCGGCGATAATAACAACATGTGTGTTGTTATTATCGTCCTCACTGTACTGTGAGGATGTGTGGGGGTTTAGGTGAGTGGGCGAATACGCCTTTTTAATGCCAAGTGTATTAACCATGAGGACAACTGTATCTCAATGGTTATAACTTACAAGTGTGGTGTTAAAGTACAAACAACCAATTTATTCACATTACATAAACAATTGAACGCTTGTACACAAAAATTAACTTTTAGTTTCAGATCAATTTGCCGCGTGTCGCTTTTTCTTCAGGAGATGTGAAATTTTGTAATTCCTTACACCTTAGCGCGATTGGGTCGCGGTATAAATATCGTGCAGGTGGTGGTTGCGTTGCGTTAATCCTCAGCGTTTTGACAAAGAAACATAGAAGTATAAATATCCGAAGTTAAAGTGCAAAAGTAATACCCGTTGTGGCGAGGGTGTGCTGTTGTCCGCCAAGGTTTTCTGTTGTAATAATTAATGGTAAGCAATTATGGAATTTTTTTTTTTTATTTGAATAAGAATCCCGTACTGTGGTGGGGGAAGTAAGGTTTACACAGGCACTTGCTTCTTTTTCTTCTCCTTCTTTGTCGACCGACACTGCCGACCATTTGGTATTTATGGCCGATTCAGTGGCTGTTTCCATGTTCAATTAATTCTTCACCTTTTACTTAACAGGCACAACACTTTACGTTCCAAGAACGATGACGAAAAGTCTCAAAATCACAAAGCCAACGAAAATAAATCGCAAGTCACTGGAGTTCGAAAGTCAATGTCGGAGCAATTTTTTTGTTTCTCTCATAATAAGAAGGTGTGATTCATCTTTGCCAGAGGAGCTGGCTATTTGCAAGACAAGATATCAATTGCTGTATTGAGAGGGTTAACATTCTTGATGCATTTTTCTCGTTGATGGGGAGAGGGGTTATTTTTAACTTTCCGTTTTTGCATTTATTGGGTGCTAATTGCTTAAAATGACAGATGAAACTGTACATTTCCAAAATGACAACATTTTTCACCGTCACAGTAGTAGTATTAACTAAATTCTTTATATTAGCTTCGCGTCCGAATGTGTTTGTTGGTAGCTAGTCTAATCTTGTGATAAACTTTAAATCCACTTCCTAAAACTTTATTCAAACTTAGAATCTCCGATGAAAACACTTTTTATAAAAATTTGGAAGTGATTGGGACACAGGGTCAAGGGGCTTCCATATAAATTTTGAAAATTATTTTGCTCTTCAATAAAACTGTATACTTTTAGACGCATATTTTGAATTCTTCGGATGTATTTTTATTTTTCTGCGTTTTTTTTATATATATAAAACTTATTGCTAAGGGAGAACTCTTTTATTGAAAGACAAAAAATCGAAGGAATGTACATTACAATATATCACATTCCTCATGTTTGTTGCCGCTTTCAATTTATTTTCCAAGAATTCTCTCTAATTCACTAAAAAAGGGCGCAGGGACATAAGTCCCAAAAGAAAAAATTGGGACTTATATCCCACTGTCCCCGGGACATAAGTTCAAAAAGAAGTCAAATCGGATAAAGGACTTATGTCCCACCCCATCGGGACATTAGTCCCAAAAAAATATTTTGGGACTTATGTCTTACCTAAAATTTATTTTTATAAGGAGCCATTTTATGTAAAGTAATGAAAGTCCACAATTTTTTTAAATTATTATCACTCCAAAAATTTGGGACAAAATTTTTTGACCCGATCGGTTGGGACACAAGTCCCTAATTCGATTTTGGACTTATGTCCCATTTAAGTGGGTTATAAGTCATAAGTCCCAATAGTAAGTCATAAGTCCGACAAGTAAGTCATAAGTCCCAAAAGTAAAACGACGCGAGTCCAAAGGCTTTAATCAACGGATCATGGTCAGGTGACAAGTTAATACACTCGGACGTTTGTCAGACATTCGCGAGAGGTGGGACCGTGAAAAATACTTTTTGTCCCCGGGGTCGGGGGGCTATTCAAACAAAAAGTATAGCTCAACTTTCGGAATACATCTGCGTCGATCAGTGATCACAGTAAGACTTTTCCGCACTCAATATCGTTCGTAGATTTTTGACAAGCAGGCACGGCTACGGCGTCCCAACACTTGATATATGGGAAAAGTATAGACGCATTAACTTTACTGCAATTAAGAGTCGTTTCTCGTTTCATGAATTTCATTTAATCGAAAATGCCCAAATAGAAAAACATACCCTTAAGGGAAATTCTATTGCGCATCTTGGGATGTTTCAACTAAATGGACGTCTTTCTTACTGCCATATTACAGATACTACACAAAATTGGTAGACAGTTCCAGTGAACCAACTCTCCTTTCATTTAAGCGCATTGTTCTAAAATAAGGTTCCTCACTGTGTCTACTATTAGCTAAATATTTCTTGTAGATTAATAAGAAGAATAAAAGTTAAGTCCACTATTAAGACAATATACAAAGCTAAAATTCTTCTTTATTCCTCTACTCCTCGAACCCGGTTGATCAGGTCAATGATTTCCATGATTGAACAGAGGTGGGAAGACGGCAATGTTATTTGCTTGTGTGCGAGATTATTATTACGAATAAGGCATTAAAGGCTATAACTAATTTTAAGCTCAACAAAAAAAAACTGCAAATTTCCGCCAATAGCAATCAATTGATAGTTGTTTCTTCTATAAATGTGTCTTGGTAAATATATATATTTTTTTGGTGGTAATTATAATAAATTATTCGTTTGAACATTTCAAATTGGGACAACCCGATTCCATCGTCAGATAAAGATGAAATAAATGTTGTACACATTATAGTGGCGAATACTTTGAACGATCTATCTAAAAAGACATCTACATTTGTGTAATTAATAATGAGGCGGTTTACATAGCCGCGGAGAAAGCTTAATTTGTGATTTGAACGGGTTTGAATAATTATTTAAATTAAAAAAATTAAATAGATATCAATAAAAATACGGCAAATACGGTTGATTAGTATATATACGAAGATAAACTTCATCAAATGTACCTACGAAGAGTATTATATATATTGGAAACTTTTATGTGATAAATGGGAGGGGATCTTTGAGACTTCATGGCTTTGGAAGATTCTTTATAGAAAACCAACTATTCCCAGGTATCTTCAAGTAAGAAATCCTTGGGCTTCTCATTGAGACTCACTTTCAAGACTCGGTTGGATAAGAACGCGAGGAAAACCACTCGCTAAAAACGTTGAAAACAGTGGCTCTTTGAGTTTCTTCGCTGGCGGGGTCCAGGTGCAGCGCTTTACCACGGAAGATAAAGTGGCCGCGTGTACTTAGAGTATGCTTAGTATGGGCAATGTAACGGACCCCTTCAGAAAGGGCTACTAGTACTTAGAGAATCTTTTATTGGGTGGTATCTTCGTATTTAGTAGTTCAGTCGTAACAACTACAGGACTGTAATGTGCCTGGGATAGTTTATATCCCATAGCACGCTATCCTAGTGACAAATGATTGGGCTCGAGGTTTCGGGTGGTGGCTGCCATGGTAAGCTTTGCTTCGCCCAGGCACCCATACTGAACGAGCTGAGGCCTTTGATGTCAGATCTCACCAAGGTCGCGTTGGTACTACGGGAGTTGGTGAGGCTGGTCCAACTATTGGTTTAAGGGCCCAGTTTCGTTCTGGGCTTGACCTTCATAGTGTCTGGTGGTTTAGTACAATTTCCTTTGGTACATTAGTTTTAACTCCTGATGTTACCGGTGCGATTTAGTGCTGCATAACTCAACCAAAGTTCGGCACGTATTTAAGTAGGTCCTGCTCTAACCAATGAGTTATTACTGGCACATCTGTCTAAGATGGAGGTTGATTGTCGTATAACTAATCCGTGAATTATGCCCTATGTTCACGTGTTCACGTTAATCCAAAGACATTATATTCTTCCCTGCCAGGGGTTAATTTGGATAGGGTTTTTAAAGCTGATATATATTCCTATGAATTGGACGGTAGCCAAAGAAAAATCTCACGGTTTCGCAAACGACCGAAGACTAATAGATCTACCATCCTTTATTGTGATGATTCTGAAAAGGCGCTGAGGAGGATACCTACACGTGTCCTAGAGTGAAGAACGATATTATAGGGATACTTACAGAACACTGCTTTTTTCAAAAACATGCGAGGATAGTCTGGAATTTAATGACATCTCTAGAAGCTGTAAGAACCTAGAGGAAGAGGAGGAGATCATTAATTAAAGATCTCGACTGGAGTATAAAAATAAAAATATAAGATCGGAAAAATTCAAAATTACAATTATCACCTAATAACATAATTGTTGCCGTTGTCTGTTTGTCTGTAGGGATATAACGCCTTTATGTCGCCTCATCCCGCCTAAACCACTGGACGTATCGAAGCCATATTCACACCATATGTTCGTTTGATGCTCCGATAAGTTTAGGTTTTTTTTTTTTGACCCGTTAGGTGGCACGATATATTTACGAAAATTTATGTTTATGGTTGGATTTGGTTAATATTCACTCCATACGTTCGTTTGGTGCTAAGATGAAAAATGGTGAAATGGTTAGGTGGTAGAAAAAAGACTCCGTCGGGTACTCACTAGTGTATTAAAAACCTTTTAAAACGAATTAATGTTTTTTTTATCTTACAATAATATGGACTTTCCAATCCATTGCAAATATTCGACCTTAATAGGAGGTTCTTACTAAACAAACCATTTTCAATGTAATTCATAAAACCCTGCATATGTAATACCTTAGCATGCTCTCAATACAATATCAAACAAGTTCGTGTAGGGTCAATTTCTATACAAAGGCACGAAACACAAAAAAACCCTCTTCTCCCATAACGCCTTTAGCCAAAATTAATCCCAAACAGCAGGTATCTTGCAGTACAAATTTACAATCCTAATTACTCTAAAAATCTAAGCCATTAGCAGTTGAAACAATTCACAATAACATACAGCTATTTATCTCTTTTTCTGTGTGAACGCCGGCATTTTTATTGCTTTATTGTTGATTTAATTTTTCTGGTTTTCGTTGCAAATATTTAATTACCAAAAAGCCTCATAGACTTGTGGCGCTTCCGCGACACTAAATCTCCTCTTGCGGGAGGAGACTAATTAAAACCCAACCAAAAACAAATATATTTTACGATGATACTAATGCGTGCAATAATAAAACATTTTTAACCATTTTATGAGACTCTAAAGTATAGATATATATATGCCAAGATACCAGACGACACAAATCTTTGGATTGCAAGAAAAGTACGTGAGAAAAACTCGCCTCGTATTAACGTCACTATATTCACTATAGCACTGCAAGCACAAAACAACCAAAAAACACCAAGAGAAGACTGCAATAAAACAGAAAAAGTGAAAACCCACTGGTGGCTACTGGCAACATAGCTGCATTACACTATACGCACCGCCTACAACGAAATATAAAACAAAGTTGGAAAATTAAAAAGATTTATTGCGCTTCATAACGAAATTGTTTCGAATGTTGTAATGTAATTTTTCTTAAATTTTTTCATGCGTGCTACCTGCTTGCAAAACATTACAATGCTGTGATAGATGTGTCTTAGCAACTGCGAAACTCGAACATGAGAACCCTTTGTAATAGCCTCATGTCGTTCGTCGGTCACTTCACACAGTGATGGGTCTCATTTATTGAGAATTTAGGAATAGAAGCTGTGGCAACCTTCAGCCGATGAGCCAAATGTGAGGGCGTTGAAGCGCACTTAAGAACCTCACGGATAAATTCATGAACACATGCGTAAAAGTGAAATAATGGGACGAGGTTGTACTTTGCCCTCCCATTGTTCTTTTAACAACTATCCTTTTGCAATAATTATGCTTCCGTTTTGTTTTAATTTTTACTTATTTTCCCTATTTTATAGTCAAGTTTACGGTACATCAGATGTTCATCAATACAATGAACAATAAATGATATCTATGTATTTATATACTCGTTGTGTTCAGCACAAAGAATTCTTCTATCGACTAAGCGAAAAAGTTTTTTTTATTCCTTGGCGCCCTCTTTCGATTTCGCAATTTATTCGTACACAAGACAACAATTTTCCAACAGAACCCAAAACTGATGGTCTAATATGAATACGATGAATCTAATATACAGTAGATTCTCGATTATATGAACACGTGATTATTTTGATTATTTATGATCTCTCGATTATATTAAAAATATTTATTTAACATAATGTCAATTACAATGAAGATTTATATAATATTATATAAGTTTTTAAGGCTTAACAAATTTTTAGAAATATCTAGTTTTGAAAATATAATGTATAATGTATGGATATAATGGAATGAATATAATTTAAAATAATTTAATTAAAAATGTAAGTTTAAAATAATTTATAAAGAAAATTCTATTATGTGGCCAGGTGTGTAAGAAGAGAAGTTTTAAATTTGTTTGTGTTTTCAATTCTTCTAAGCTTTATTGACAGAGAGTTTCACAATCGAATAGTTTGAACAAAAAATTGACGTTCGGACAGTTGACATGAGTACCTAGGTTGAGGCAACATGAAAGATCGCCGAGGTTGCAGCTTATCATATAGGAATTCTGGATGACACATATTCAATATGTCTCTTAAAAAACACAGGGACTTAAAATTAAACAGGTTCTTTAAAGGAACATCCACTTATATGCTTAGAGAATCACTGGCCAACATTGTACGCAGTCCACTATACACCTTACCGATAGATAGCACTATTTATATATGTGTCTCATGAAAGTGTACGATATAAGATCAGTCCTAGATTTTTAGCTCTATAAGCCCACATAATCGGACTATTAACAATTTTAACCGATTGAAATTCAGATACATCTAGAACTCTACGATGTATATCAAGCGCCTGGGACTTTTTTGAGTTTAAACGTAGCTCATGTTTTAGGGACCAGTCATATACGCTGTACAAATCTTCGTTTATTAGATGAATAATGTCATCAATCGCATTCATAACACAGCTGATAAATAGTTGAACATCGTCCGCATAAATGTGAACTAAACAATACCTAATTACTTTAGGTAGTTAGTTCACATATAACGAGAAGAGTGTTGGGCCTAGGATTGATTCTTGCGGTACACCATTACGGACTTTAAGAAAACGTTAAGTCTTTTCACCAACTACCAAGCGTTGCTTCCTTCTAAGTAGGAGGAGACAAGTTTTGCAGATGGAAAAGAAAACTTAAAATCCTTTATTAGTTTATCGAGTCATTCACGCTTTGGAAAAATATAGAAGAATTAGAAAAGTGGAGCGATTTTTATGTAAAGATTTCCGCACTTCACCAACAATGTATAAAAGCGCCTTTTTACAGTTTTACTTGGGTCTAAATCCAGGTTAGTTTCAGCATAGAAGATGGTTTTCTGAGAGAATCTACGGATTTGTGACATGAAGCTGGTGGCAATAATTATTTGACAAATAGCTATATTCATCTTATTTACATAAATTAGTATGGATTTAAAAAAAAAACGTTGCCTATCCAAATTACAAAAGTATCGCGAACTTAAAAACAAGTATCCTGAACTTATAAACGAGTATCGGGTTCCACAGAACCGAAAACTTGTAAGGCAATTACAATACAATAACATCTTGAAGTAACGAAGAATAATTTTGATTTCCTTTATTCGCGGAGTTAATTCAAATAGGCATTTCAGCGAGTAATCTATCGCTGGGAATGGCTATTTGATTGCTTAACAGTTTTAAGATTTCTGAACGTCACTTGGTCTGACTAAAAATCTTTAAACAGTGAATTTGGCATTACTCAGTCCTGAAATATATTACAGATATTTTATCGAAGATAGCGTGGCAACACCCTTAACCAAACTCTTAGATACCGAACCAATAATATTCAATTGTTAACATATGTTCGCTCAAGGGTTTCCCGATGCCCTCCATAAACCAAATTGTATGATACAATTTAAAAATCGTCAAGAATCACAAAAACTGAACATAAATATGCGTGAACAGTAGATCGTATTTCTTCTTTGAAACTGGAACCGAAGATCGTACAATGAAATGTAATTGCAGCTCTGCGCATGTGCACCACATTCTGTATTGAATCGCCGACAGACTTTGATTTTTTTTTCCTCCAACTTTTGTAGATCCTTTGTTTTTTTTTTTAATTGAATTTATTGCATTTTTTTGTAGCTCTACATTGAAAACCTGCGTCAATTCTGACAACAGCAGTACGGTGTTAAATAGTTTCAAATAGGATTTCCAATTTTCTAATGCACTTAGATGATGCGTGAGACAGGGAATCTGCGCAATTCACCTTACATATACGAAACGTTAGATTGCCTACGATCGATTGTCTCGTTGCCCATTTACCTGACTTGGTGTTCTTGACATACCTGCTACCTGCTCGTTCCGGAGCGCCTTGAATTATTGCACTTATCGTTTAGTGCAACGAAATACGCATGCGTTGCCGCCTTCAAAAAGTGCGCAATGACAATCCTTGTTATTTATTTCCTTTTATCCGCCTTTGTATGTGCACTTCACTGAGGTTTATTCTTTGGAATAAGTAAAAATTACAATACACCGAGAATGGATCTGGCTTAATTCTGTGTAGGTATTCATGTGTTCCGCTTATGGGTCATCCGCCCATAATTTTTTTCCTTTTCACAAAAACTAAACAAACTTATCTCGATTGTGTGATCGCAAAATTAAGAGTCGACGATGATGCTTCGAAATACTTTTAGTTGGAGCTGAAGAGAACAGAGCAATTGGCGAACATGACTTTTCACAGTTGAATCCTATTTGTGTGTTTTGGTACGGTCATGCATGCATTCGTCGTGATTGGATCAGATTAGGATTTTCGGGATTAGGTTTGTGCCAGTGTGTGAAAAGTCAATAATCATTTTGCCGATCAGTGTGGTGGTTGCGGTTCCGAAAGAGCTACAATAATAATATTGTTTTTCTTCAAAAGTTGCTGTGGAAAGGTAAATAACATTACAGTTTTTAATGCATCCTTCTTTCTTCAAAATTCAAAATAGAAAATTGACTGATGGTCATTCATTCTGTTACAATGTTCAATTAAAGAAAACACAGAAAAGGGACATTTTAAACGCCGTCTCCTAGACGCATTACGAGCAGAGTAAACAACACGAAGACAGATCCTAAGCAAATGCTAAATAAGATATTAATGACGCCTATCTTTCGGCCAAAAGTGCAACTCACTAAAAAAATACAGTGGGTTTTTTGGTGTAAGTTCTTCCTTAGCAATACTTTTACTTATAATTTATACATTTAAATATCGGAACTTTCAGATTTACTACGCTTTTTGCCCACACCTACCAATTATTTCGGTCATTGCATAATTTCGTCAAGGCAATGAAATTAAATTCAAAGAAGTGCTGTAAAAGTCACTTGTCACAGCTTCTTGCCAAGAAATCTTAGAAATTATGCGTCTAAATGGACTGATTTTCCTTAAATTTCGCTACAAAATAAGAAGACATTTTCGTACACGTAGGTACGCCATAAAAAATTTAACGAGTTATAAATAGGTTGGATCGATAAATAAACAATAAATCAGCAATAGCGTTACGAAAAAATAATAATAATAATAATATTTTGAGGTAGCAGACCGTTGCGGTTCAAGGCCTAGCTTCTCGCGGCCATCTGTGTTCTTTATTTATATTTTTGCGCAAAAATGGAAGGGACCTACACGTGAATCGTGAATTGAGAAGCTTTCCATGACAAGTTATTACTCTCGGATGTTTGTTGAATTCCGGTCACCACTGCACCTGCTGTTCATCGATTTTGAGAACGCGTTTGACAGTGTCAACAGACAGTTTATCTGGCTCGCCTTGCGCAGGAGAGGTATACCCGATAAACTAATAGCTATTATTAAAGCAACCTATGATGGCTCTAAATGTCATGTGCTGCATAGAGGAAAGCTGTCATATCATTCGAGATCATAAGTGGGGTACGACAAGGTTGCATTCTATCGTAGATACTCTTTTTGTTTGTGATTAGCGATGTGCTTCGCGTAGCTTTATCTACTGGAAATGGAGGAATTCGTCGGACTCTTAAATCTCAACTCAAACATCTGGACTACGCTGACGACGTTTGTTTACTCTCACACAGGATTATGGAGCTGCACAAAATGACAACAAATGTGGAAAGGGAGGCAAATGTTGCTGGTTTGAAGATAAATACTGTCAAAACGAAAATCATCAACCTCGGGCACTAACTCAGTAACGCAAGTAAATATTGCTGGACAATATGTAGAGAGAGTAGAGAGTTTCCAATATCTTGGGAGTATTGTCTCGGCCGACGGTGGAACCGAATAGGACATTGTCAACCGAATCGGCAAAACCAAATAAACCAAATAAATAAACTGCAGTACTGCATAGTCGCACAAAACGCACAAAATTACTCACCCACCTGGTCAAAATCTCGTTAGTTCACTCCATTTCCGTTTCCGCAAGCTCGCGTAAAGGTTAGCGAAACAAAAATTATGTTTGAGAGGAAAAACCAAAACAAAAACCACAATTTACTGAGAAATACTCTCAAACGACCAATGCAACATAACAACATGAATGAAAGCAACTTGTTTGAGAGGTCAGTGTAAAGTTGCGTCTCGCTTGTGTTGTCGTTCTTGTTAACAAAACGAAATTTCTCTCAATTACTATCGACATCGGGTGACTTGACGTGACGTTGACAGCTGAAAGTCAACGTCCACGCTGGTTAATGCTTACTGTTGTTCATTCTCTTTTACACGACTCTGCACAATTTATAGCTTTGCTAATTAAATAATAGCTGTATTTTATTTGCGGAGGAATAAGGAATTACAACAGCAATTGCACTATCTTATTCCTTCTTTGAAATAAGAAAACATGCTGTTTTGCTGGTTTTCAAATTCTAATTCCTTATTCCTCGGCATATAAAATACGCCTAATATAGCAGAGAATAATGTTGAGTTGCATTTTGCAAATCGTAGTAAGTAATCTAGTGTGATTGAGATAGTTTATAAATTTGAAGCATAAATAGCGGTGTTCGGATTCCATTAAAGTGCAACCCAACCCCCTTGCATATGGATAGCATGATTATTATTAAAATAGCGCCCTGTGCTCTGCTAATCTGTTGTTATCGCTATGTTGTTAACAGCTCTATAATACTATCATCTCGGCTGAGAAATTTAAAGACCTCTTGAATAGCGTTGCCGAAGTGGCATAAATATGCTCTTGCTCTACAATGCTATAAATTCAGTTGAGGAATTTTAAGACCTGAGGATCAGCGTTGCCGAAGTGGAATAATCGTGCTATATGTCACCTTTTTTTAAAATGAAACTATGGCACGTTTTTTTATTGATCATGTTCGACAGCAAAATTTGAGTTTTCCAAATACATATATATTTTTATATTATGACAAAACTTTTCATATTATATTATCCTTGTCATCAGCCTGAACGCTTGTGGTAGGTTCTAGTAATACACTTTGATAGAGAATGTTGTACTATAAGCGATAGTTTTCTTATTACCATATGGAAATTCTTAGTTTTTCGGACGTATTATTAAATGCACTTAAAATAACCTGAATCTTTGAATATACCTTACATATGGTCGCAGTAGGTGTCGTTTTTTATTTAATTCAAAAAAACCTAAGAACCGAAATTGGAAGTCTTTATTAAAAGTCTAAATTTGTAGTTGCTCCAGAGTACTTGGCCAAAGTACGAAAAACCACAAGGAATCTTTTGAAAAGAGATGTTTGGCGACATTGATTTTTTGGAATTTGCAACATTTTTGAGTATTTTAATTTTTTGGAAGCTGAATTTTGATAGCCTTTCGGTAGTTGTGGCTCAGTGTCAATGCGCATGGGTACTGAGCAGCAGGTTCGTGCTTCGAAACCCAGTAACACGAAAAGTATATAAAACCGTTTCACATATATAAAGTAATAAAATCTTTCATGTGCATCAATTTATTAATAAAAAATTCATGGCGAAATTTCTTCCCTTCTTAGAATTTAATATATTTAAGAATTTTTTAAATTTTTTGCTAGAAACTTTATTATTTACATTGTATACATAATGGTTAATTCTGTTATGAACAAAAATTAAATTTATTTTTATTTGAATACACACGTGGCACGCGAGAATCTGAAATGGCACGGTTATTTTTCAAGTGTGACACGGAGCTTTTGTTTCGTACGGCAACACTGCTCTTGATATTTAAATCCACCACTTTATTTGAGTTTAAATTAAGTAATCAGGGGTTAATGTCAGACGTCAGAGTATTTAGCTCTGGTGAATTGGTAGGAAATAAGAAATAGCTTTTACTTTTGAAAGCGGAACCACAGTTATATAAATTATTGCTAGGGATAGAAAAGTAGTACGAATAACGGAGTATGTATTGCCATAGCGACTTGAGGTTTGCAGATGGTGTGCTGTCTTTTAGACTAAAGTGGGCATTGTAAGAGCAATTACAACGCGAACGCGATTAAGTCTAAAAAAAACTTATAAGACACATACATTTTAAGTTGTAGTTTTTTGACAATTTTCCAAAAGTTCTCTAATAACATATCAGAAAACTGGCGCCCATTGACGCAATGCAATTTCGGCGAATCAGCATCTCTGTCTGCACACCGAAGGTCGATTTAACTGCAATTTCAATTTTGCTTGCTTGGCCCGTTTAGCATGAGAACTGTGAACTGAGAACTGAATGCTTGAGTTTTTTACACGCCACTCCAATTTCCACTATGCTAGCGCATTATGGCACTGTGTTCTCTCACTGCAAAATTGAACAGAGCACACACACTCATGCAAACTTGTATTTAATTTTGGGTGTTAGTGCCATTCTCGTGTTTTTCCCATTTTCTTTTGTCGCAAATTCATTTCAGTTTTCCTTTTTTTTAATGTTGCCTGTCGCTGTCTGTCTCAATAAAAATGAATGTTGCGAGCGAGTCGTCCGTCATACAAACATTTCCAATTTCCATGCAGCCACAACAACACTGTCGGCATTCATTGACAGTGGTGGATGTCGGGTTTTCCTCGATTAATTCTGTCTGCAAAAAAACACACTTCGCCGCGCCGTACGACGACACAACAAAAACAAACCAAAGGGAACTCGCGACTGACACGTGCTTTTTTCAGCTGTTTTGGAAAATGAAAAAAAAATTGAATCAAAACGAACCAGAAAAACACTGCGCTGTTCACGCTGCTCGCTGTGGCATCGTGATGGCACACAGATTGCTCGGTAGGGTAGACAGAGACGTGCATCTGTACCTATATGCAAAATGTAAATAAAAAAACAAACCACAACTGTGTCGCTCGTTGTACGACTGAATTGCTTGATTCACAGCCGACGGCCGTTGTGCGAATTGTGGATTACCGTACGTACCGTAGACAAAAATGCATATTCCAGATTCGTGGATAAATGCAATGTTTCAGACGACGAATTAGATAGTATGTAGATAACTGTAAAGTTTTATTTTACATCTTTTGCCTAATTCTCCGATTCAGGGCAATTCAGGGCGATTCAGGGCGATTCAGGGCAGATAATGTGAAGTGCAAAATGCGACTGCGTTAGAATATGACACAATAACTGCATTACCACCAGCCACTAGACTACGATGCGTTTGGCATAGTACCGTATCTATATTAGAAAACCAACGAACGGGGAGAGAGATTTTGGATTGGTTTGGCGGTGACAATGGTGCTATTTTCTGTCTAATGATGTTCGTTAGTGTTGTATTTTGTGATTTTCGATAAAGAATTTTATTTTTTAAGTAAAAATAAAAATGCACATAATATATAAAAAATAAATAAATTTTAAATAATAATGAATAATTATTAATTAAAAAAAATATAAAGGCAAATTTGTAAATTTGTAGTTTATTTAAGAAAGCTATTCTCTATAAACTAATTGGCAATATCACTTAGTCAAAAAGTGGTCCTAAGAATACAAACAAAAATATAAACCTTTATTATAAACCACCATAAGCAGTATAGGATTTTTTTTGCTATGTGAGTGCGAATAGTGGTTGAAGTTATGTCAAAAGACAGGACATCAATTAAAAACACTCAAAATTGAGGTTTACTATAATCGCTGCAGCGAACTTGTTTTGCAATAATCAGGTAATGATTATTTTCTTTGATCGTCATATTTGGATCTACAACGGGGGTTCGGTCCTGTTCACCCCAAAAAATCTCTCCACCGGCCCCGATTTCGATTCGATGTCATTCAGTTTGGCTTTTCCAAAACTATTCACAAACGAATTTCCCAGCAGGGTCATCTTCGCTCATGTGAGCAAGGTTTTCTGATAGGATAAAAAAATATGTTACCGTAAACTCCAATAGGCAAGACACCTCACTTGCAGAATCTAAAGGTCTGTTATTTTATTCAACTCGAGCGAGCAGTGTATGTCAAATATTTACTCGGTGTTTTTTTATTGAACCGGGGTAATTTTAGTCTGTACTCTCTATCCAAACTTTGCGTGGGATGAGGGTTTTTTTAATTTTAAATCCATCTAAAAAAAACTTCGTCTGGAAAATCCCTTACAGCGGATTCTGCGTGCGAACAGCTTCCAGCTACAAATTTAAGGATTTTAAAATAACTTTAAATATAAATTATAGGATAGAGTTTACTAGAATTTTTGACTTTTAAAAGGTACTAGCTTAAATACGCATCTTTACCCGCTTGCCACCACTTCACTGTCCCAACCACATTGGACCCGCACCCAGCTGACCATCCTCGCACTAACACCAGCCACTGACATAACTCGACCGATGGGTTAAATAGTTTTTGAGTTTCGTTATTGTATATAACGTAAAGAAAAAAAAAATTGATTTTTTTAAACTTTTATTTAACTTGACTTTGTCTGTCTGTTTTTTCGACTTTTTTTAAATTTTGTATACGTGTGTATTTCCAAAGGCAGCACTTTTTGTAAAAATTAAAAAATTGAAAGGCAAAATTTCAAAATGCAAAGTTTGCACACTTGTGTATCTCCGAGTAGAGAATTTACACGAACAATTTTAATTTCTATGGGTTGTTGTCAAAATATGCTTAACAGTCAATTATTCCCATTAATTAACGACACATTTGAATCAGTGTGAAAAAAGGGAAACATTCCACTAAACAATTGTAATTAAGTGATATTTGGTGTACCGCAAGAGTTCCATTTAGGGCCATTGCTGTTTACGCTGCAGACATAAAAGTCTTTCATCATTCTGGAACTTGTTTTTAAATATAAGTTAATTTAAAGGCTTGTATTGATTTTTAAAGGCAATAACAAGATCATTATAAAATTACCGGCGGACGCAACAGTTCTGACATGATCAAATGAGGACTTTTTAACCAACTTTCACAAGTCGTATAAAGCTAAAATTTTGTGTACGTGTGGCGGGTGCGAAGCCTGTGGCATGTGTTGATATAAACATAGAAGTTTGTACCCGAAAAACGAATTTATCTTACATTTACTTGAATATATGTATAGATAAATAAGATAACTGCGATCATACTTTTGATATTTACCAAATGAAGAGCTTGACAAAAGTGGTAATATGTACTCAACTTTTAACATTCCTAAACCAATAATCTAGCCACATCCACTTTATTTTGTTCTTTCTTTAGCATGAGAACGGTTTAAAAACCCATAATACCAACGATTGTGTTTTTATTAATGTTCTTCACAAAACTACATTGCTGCACTTCTTTAAAGTACACTTGCAGTTGTAATCTGAGTTGTCAGCAATTGCAATAAGTTATTTTAAAAAAATTAATGAAAAAATTAACAAAAAAAACCTCAAGAAACTATACCCAAGCGGTAAACAAAAAAAGGTTCTAACAATCGGACAAAGGTGCTAAAAATGCGAGGTATCAAAATGTGTGGAAAAACAAACGCCCTATACATACACATCGTAGATTTCCTGCAAGTGGCAAACAAATTCCGATTTCCAAAAAATAGTTATCTAATGCAAATTATGTGTTATACGATTATGTTCGTATAGAAGAGCCAGTCTACAATCCGTGTGTGTATCTATGGCTTTGGAGTGAGTTGGTTAGCTAGAAAATCACCATTATCCGCATGGTCGAGGCATCTTTTATATTTTATATTATATTATATTATATTATATAAAATTTATATAAAATAATAATCATCATCGACCGACAAGCGACGGCGTTGTCGTTGCCAGTACCATTATCGTCATCATCGTCATTATGCTGGAAATAAGTGAGGTGATGATGACAATTTTCCGGTTCCACTTGAGAATTGCACTTGCACTTTTTTGTGGATATGTTCAAAGTGGGGTGACGACATTGGATTGGATTTGAGTTTGGTTTTATAGGCGTTTACTTTTGTTTGAAAAAATTGAACACCGAGTTCAAATACAATCATGCAATCATTTGCACGTTGAGATGAACTTTTCTGCACAGTTGCCATTCTTTTGAATGTTATCGTTTATTGCTCTTAGATAGCATTAATTTTTTTCTTACTGAAAATGTTTATTTCGAACGCGATTTTTTTATATCATAATCTCAAAATTTTACCTATAAAATCAAAAATCAAATTGCAATAATCTTTTTCTTGATGTTTGACTTGAGTGTCTCGTTAAATTGGGATATTTGAATAAAATATCAGATGTTAACGATAATTCAACGAATATGTATGAATGTATCTCCGCATCACATATTTCTTTAGCAAAATGTGAGTTAAAAATATATTACTAATAAGTACCTTGATAATTCCAATAAAAATAGAAATAAAGCCAAATATTTTAAGACGAGAGCAAGGAAAAATCAGAGAACCCACACAGGCTACACACCTAAAGGAAATGTGTATATGTATGTATCTATAGAAATAAAAAGTCCAGCCCAATGGAGAGAATCTCATCAGTTGGCTTGGCGGACACTTTTTCTTTCGTTTTATCGTCCACTAATAGCATACCAAAGAGTTATATATTTGCACGTACATTAGTACTCGTAAGTAGCCTACTCCACCCACTTAAAACCTTCCTTTTTAAGCATAGTGTTGTGTGCCAGGCGCCGTTAACCGGCCTTCTTCTGCACCCTTTCCGTTTCGTTTGTTTTAACTTTTATACTTCTTCACCCGTTTTTATCATTATTCTTTCCACCGCACTGCATTATGTACATCCTGGTGATGAAAAAAACGGACAAACTTTTTTTCTTCATCTTCATTTAGGGAAAAGTTAATTTGGTTATTTTAAGGACTTCTCACTATTGTTAATTTTGTTTTTATTTTAATTGCAGTGCGCTCCTTAAGGGGGGTTGGATTTGAATATAAACCACTACCTTAAAAATTTTGCAAAGTATGTTGGACGATTTCTAACGTGGAATGTGGTAGTTTCCCTAAGTTCTGCACTCAAGACCCGGGGGCAACAGTTTTTGTAAAAATTTGAAAGGGAGGGGCTCCCATATACATTACATTTCCAAATTAACCCGATTTATGCAAACTTTGCAGACTTGTGGATCTCCGGCCGAGTAGAGAATTTACACGAAACATTTAAATTTTTATCTGTTGTCTATTATCTTATCTTGCCTGAAGAGTATCCGCTAAAGATATCCGTATATTCTCGGATAGCCAAGCTGCGCTGAAATTCCTGGAATCAGTCTCTACAAATTCAACCTTAGCCCTTAACTGCCGATCATCTCTTTGGGAGATGGCGGAGCAGTTTAATATCCATCTGTGCTGGGTGCCGGGGCATAGAGACATTCTGGGAAAATATATGGCTGACGAACTCGCCAAACAAGGAACTACACTACCCATCTTTCCGAAATATGGTTCTCTAGGCATACCAATCGCTACATGCAAACTCATGTTAAAGCGGGATGCTAATGAAAAAACTAGCCGTAGGTGCCAGGTGGTCAAACGGTACAACTTGCAGATCTGGCCCAAGCTGGATCCGAAACGCTCCGAGTGTTTGATCTCTCAAAAAAATCGCACATCGGTGCTATTCAAGGTGTCATTACGGGACACTGTCTTATAGGCAGGCAGTCGGAGTCTTCTCGAATGACTTCTGCAGAAGCTGCATGGATGAGGAGAAGGAGGAGACCATTATCCATCTTCTGTGTACTTGTTCAGGCCTTTCCCAGAAACGTAAACTTCATATGGAAGCTTTCTTCTACTACGACACTGATGATCTTATCAACACTGATATCAGCAGTCTCCTTCGCTTCATACGAAGCTCAACAAGTAGGTGGAGAGAAACTTTCCTGATCCGTGTGGTATCACAATGGACCATTGCTGGTCTAAGTTTGTCGGTTTTTACCGACAGCCACCTCAACCTAACCTTACCTATCTGTTGTTTTTTCTAAACATGCTGGAGCTAGCTAGTCTCAGTCCAGTTTTATGTCCATTAATTAACGACACATTTGAATCCGTGTAAAAAAAAAGGAAAACATTCCACTATACAATTTTATTTAATTGATATTTGGTGTACCGCAAGAGTACCATTTAGGGCCATTTCTGTTTACGCTGCAGGCATAAAAGTCTTTTATCAATCTTGAACTTGTTTTTAAAACTATGTTAATTTAAAGGCTTGTATTGATTTTTAAAGGCAATAACAAAATCATTATAAAATTACCGAAATAGTTGAGACATGGCCCAAATTTAAATCGAGTATTAATTTTTTTTCGATACCTCCACATAACGCATATTCCTCGTTAGCTTAGGACCAACTTTTTTCAAGGTGCAATGCCCATTTTTAGGCTCTTACATTAGGCTCAACATCATTATCATATTTGACTCTAAAATCGCGGTGCGGCCCTGGTCACCCGTTTATTTACCCATATATACTATAAATTCATCCCGAATGAATCTATAGCTTCCACTGAGAAACAGCCGCAAAAAATTACGCTGGACAATGAGGAACTTTTATTTTCAGAGAGAGAGAGAGAGGGTAGCGATACGAAAGCAAAGCTACCCCTGAAAATTGGGTGGCATTAGGTGGAATGATATTTCCATCTTATTTGACAATAAATGAAAGAGTTTTCACTCGTTTTCGTCCATTTAAATGTTGGGTAATTATTAGGAAATGAGAGGAAAGTATATATATACCATGACCATAGAAATAGTACATACATAGCTGGACTTAAAAAAAATAAACACATTACGTGGTTAACTTTATTTTATCCCTGCTATTCCCAAAAAAAGGGTAATTATGGTATTCAGTAGCAATAGTAAGAAGTAGTAAATGATACAAAAAATGATGGAAGAGGGAAAAATAAACAACAACAAATCACAGCAAATTTTTGGTTTTCTTAACCGCGGTTAAATTTTTATGATAAATGCGCGCTAAAGAATAAACGTAGATGGAGTTTATTGTCTTCTTTTTGTCGGTGGGTGGTGGATGGCGCTTCAGAGTATTTGAGTTGAGAAAAAATTTAAAATCCTTCTATGACAATTAATTGTTTCTTTGACGTTAACGCGGAAATTATTGATAGCAAAAACAAAGTAGGTATGGAGACGGTCTCTTTCAAGCACTTAGTTCAAGGATTTTCCAGTTTTTTCTTTCATAATCGTTAATTACACATTTTGTGTGCATTTATTGAAGAATATAGCGAAACTAATATCGCAATAACTCGCCGTAAGCACCCAACCAATTATCCCCCAGCGATTGATTTTCTCATCACAAGCGAAGGGCTATTACATCTATTACGCTTTTTGAAACTCTATATAGATATTCACAGATGAGAAAGATCAAATTATTATACTTCTGGTAATGCGAGTTGCTGTTAGGAAATCAGTTCAACGCCACTCTTTGTTGCGATTTTGAAAGATTCCAAAGAAAATCCGACAATTATACCCTTCAGGTGATAAGTCATTAATGAAAGGAAAAAAAACAGTGGCGGATGATGATGATGCGCGCAAGCGCGCACAATTGAGCTTCATGAAATGTCTGCGCAACCATATTTACCCGAGAAAACCGAATCGAGCTGCCGTTTGTGCTACTCGCGTACGTGTGATTTTACATGGAACATGAAACAACTAATTATGATTTGTCCGACAATTGGCCAAATAGGTAGTCTGTCTTTTAAGCTGAGATTTCGTGCGAAACCCGCACTTTGGCGGCACATCGTCGAGTGCTTTCGGCTATCATCATCTCAACGAGCATAAAATTTACCAATAATATGGATAACATAACGGCAAAAAGTAATTAGGGTTTAGTGTTTTTTTTTGTTTTTCGAAAAATAATCAAATGGAACAAATTTTAGCATAGCATTTGGTTATTCGTATACACTAGATATTGGTATATGTCGTTCATTGACCGAAGAGAACGTGGATTTCTTCTTGCCTTTAAGATAATTACATTTTTGGTTTAATCGTTTTTAGCTTAGCCCCCCTAATTTGGCTTTGGTATTTTGTTGTTGCTGTTGCTATGCTGTTGGCATTATGAAATTAGCGTTCTAAAATGTAGTAGCTGTGGTTATTTTGTATTAAAATAAGTTTTTAATGTGACTCCATATTTATATTCAGGATAAGAGGGGATAATGTGTGACTGGAGGTACTATTTTTTCGTATGTGAATGTATCTTTGGTGCATTGATAAGATATAATTTGAATTTTAATACATTTTTCAATACAGTAGCGGTTATAAAAGATGTAGGTAAGACAATTACTTGGATCAAAAAATCTTCCGTACAAGCTATGTTGCCTGTGGAGAACGCATCGTGTCACCCAAAGGTTGGCGAGATAAAAAGTGATGATGGCATGATAGTCACCATGTGTTTACCAGCAAACTGCACCGATATTCTCCAGCCGATGGATCGAAATGTGATCAAATTGACTAAACTTTATTATAATTTTTTTGTCTATTTGGTCGGTAGCGAAGGATCTACCTTGGAAAGAAAAGATAAGGCATTTATTTTAAGACATGCCGTATGTCTCCTGGATATTGCATGGGACAAGGTGCAGCATACGGCAATACGAAAGTACTGAAACCCGTCTCCAAGCAGTAATTACGACGAAGACGATGAACTCTCTTTGAGTGTTATAAGGGACCAAATGCTTGAGAAGTGAGAAAGAAGTGAGAAGAGGAATCCCGAAGTCAATATAGCAAAGCCAACAGTTAAATCGTCTTTAAAGAAAGTTCTTGAAAAAATTGATAATGCTCACTCTGAATATACGGACTCACTAATCTATGCTAGCAGAGCGCACAGCAGCACATCATGGATTTATGGTTGGAGTTTTCATGAATTTCCACTAAAGGTATAATGTTAGAGTTTACCTACAGCAATTTGCAGGAAGGAGTTTTGCTGATATTGTTTTATTAATAATATTCAGCGCGACAGACCGTTGCGGTCCAAGGCCTATCTATCTTCTCGCGACTATTTGTGTTGTGCAGGTATATTTTTTCACACAAATGGAAGGGACCTTCAATTTAATGCCGTATCCAACAGGCGAATTGAGAAGCTTTCCGTGGGAAGTTATTAGTGTCGGACACTTGTGTGGCATTCGCGGAAAAATACTTTTCGTGTTACTGTGATTCAACTTTTAAACCACGAACCTACTCCTCAGAAGCCATGCACTTATCCACTGAGCCACGGCGCCCATATTGTTTTATTAGTTTCGCGAAGTATTGGCATCAATTAATGATTTGCTTGAAGAGCTATTATCCGCTGACTGTTTCGAAAACATTAACAATTGGATCACTGAAAAAGAAACCGATCTGGAACTGACTTCATCAATTCGAAAGCCGAAGACATCAAAACTTATTGCGAAAATGCAGTTGGGAACCCACACGGCTAATAGCAGAAGCAGAAGGCACTCAACATTTGCCTTCAATGGGCTGAAGAAAATTTAGCTTCACTGGACAACATTTAAATGCGCAATATTTAAGAGAGTCAGCCGTGCAAAACAGTTTTGCATAACGCAACTCAACCTCTCAATCGCAACTGAACGTTAAAACTAAAATCATTTGTCGATCTCTCATTGATTGGTCATGATTTTAGTGCGGTTAGAGTCTCACACTACTCTAGATCTCAAATTCCTCAATCTTTTTCGATATTTTCACTATCACTAAAAAAAATCGCTATGCTAAACTTAACTATAATTAACAGAACTACAACATTAGTGTGCCGGTGATCAACCTTAACCATTTGTTTCAGAGATTTTTCAAAGGAAACTCTGAAGACCGATGATAAGAAACCCCGATACATCACATTGTATTGACTGATTTGGTTAAAACGGTGACAAAGTTGCAGTCATTAGCATTTGCATAGTTTTAGCGTAGACAATAATATTTAATATTATATTATCTGTGATTTTAGTAAATGCGATACACAATTGCAAATGCAAATGTTTACTGAACCACTTGTCATAAAGTTGTTTTACTTTCTTTTACATAGTTAAAGGAAGTATAGTAATCATGAAAAATTTCGAACTCGGGATTTTCGCAGATTTACCCATTACCGTATCTCCTGAGTCAGCAAAAGCAAAAATAAAAAAATCTCTGTCTGTCTATCTGTATGTCTCTCTCTGTGTCCACTCCACAATCCAGACGGCTGAACTTATCGGGATGAAAATTCATATCTAAGCTTTTTACATAAATTGTGAGGGGCCAGATAATTTTGACGGAAATCTGACAGCCGGAAGTGATAGTTTTTCGAGTTTTTGCAAAAAGTATAGCACTTAGGAGAAATCTGTTGAGTGCAAAAGAAATTTAAGCAAAACAAAAAAAATAAAAAAATTTAAAAAACATTTACTGAAGATTCCAGTCCCGTCCGTAAAAGAAAGTCGTGTTGTTCCCACACCTCTATTTTTAGTTTAATTTTCATTTTAATTCATCTGTACTTCGTTGCCTGAACAAATTTGTTTCAAATCAATATTTCCATGACTGCTAACGATAGTCTATAGTCTCTAAAACTAAACAACCTTACAGTTGATAACCAGAAAGGCTGCCTGCCCTGTTTTGCTTTGAATCGTTGTTGTTGTTGATTATGTCCTTGAAGCTGCCGGTGTTGAAATAAAAACACTCGGCTACAAGACAACACTTTTCTTTTTCTTTTTCTTTAGTTCTTTTAATGAAGTCCACATGTTAACACGAGAATAATAATACAATAGGATGAAAATCGTATATTTACCTTTCAAATCAATAAACGTCAAATATCCCTTTGAAATGTCAAAAATGGACAATCAGACAATCCAGTATTAATGTTTTTATTCAGTGTGAATTTATCAATCGAAGTTTTATATATTGAAGATGTGATTTTTGCTTTTACTGTAAATTTTGTTCTCTATTTATGTTTTTGCACTGATTCCCCTAAAAATATGAAAGCAAAAAAAAACATTAAACACTGCACAGCACAAATCAATTGTTAATAGCAATCAACGTTAGTTTTCAAAAAAAAAAAGTATGCTGTCACACACACACAATAAAATCACCGTTACTTAATAGTATTGTCATACAAATAATTCCGTCTCATACGAGTACATGAGTATTTTTTTTAATGAGTCTGTGCGAATGCACCACTTCCGTTCTGTTTTGCAGATTAGAAATAGAAGCGCACAATGCTCTGGACTGGACTGCCAAATAGAGTCAAGGAAGTTTGCAGTTGTTTTGCGCGTTCTAGTGTGGTGTGTGTGCCTCCAGGTCTGCTGGACAGAATAATGGACACAAATGCATTCGGTTCAAGGCAGAGTAATAATCGTCGTCTCTATGAGCCATAAATATTCTGTCAAACTGTCAGACACAGAAGCAGCACTTCGCGACGGGTCGATAAATGGAACAAAACACATAAATTGCAATTTTAAGTTAAAATTACAAAATTAAATTTACTTTGCAATGAAATTATGATACATTATAGTCTTTCACTGTAAAATTATTACTCAATTATTTACCGGTCACCAGTAGTTACGTTACGTTACGTTTGACGCAGATATAAAAGCACAAAAAATTAATAATTTTGTTTTTGTTAAACTTTTGATGACATTGTATTTTAACCAACATGTAATTACACACAAAGCGAGGGAACGAGAGAGTCAGTCCAAGAACAATAAACACCAAAGCAATTGTAACAGTCAGAGTAATTGAGGAAATGAAATAATTATTGTTATTCCTGAAGCAAAAAAGTCCACAATAAGTATTCCTCTTGACTTGCAACACCAAACGAACACTACTTGCTACCCGACTGATTGCTAAAAATGTACTGAAATTATTACTTCGTTAAAAACCTGAGTAAGTGTTCAACTACACAACCTGCGCACATTAAAAGTATCTTCTACTCTTCGTCTCGTCTTCGTGGACGCATTTTCTTAGCACACATCACAACACAACATAAGCTACCCGCTGTCTGCAGACAGTATTTCGGTGTCGTCCTATCTGCTATCTCCTATCCTACCTACACAACATCCGCCAACACAAGCTCTAAATACTGTTTACATACGTACAGCAGATAAAGAGCATTGTTGAAGAACTCCACCATCAACTACTGCTGTACATAGCAATAGCAGTCATACACACTACATAAAAATCGACGGACGAAACTCGAGAGAACATACTAAACATTTAACAAAGAAGACTACGCGAGTGAACGAACGAACGAGAAATACATGAGAATTCATTTGTTCCGTGTATGATGCGAACAACAAGCAGAATTACAGTGCAACAACACTGCACACTTCTTCATGGCTCGGATAAATATTTTCATTTATGTTGGTACGTAAGAGTGGAATTACTTATTCCAACCAATGCTACCATTGCTGTATGTGGTAAGTAGTATAGTACGTCTTCTGAAAATTCGATTTCGAACCGGCATTCTGTGCAATACAGAACACCGTTTTGTCGCATGCAAAGCAATCGATCGACCCACAAGCCACAACAAGTGATAATCCTGAAATTATGGTGTTGTCGTGGCTCGTAGTGGCCGAATGTGGGTCGGTGGGTGGGTTGTAATCACTTCTGCGCCAGATTTTTTGACTGTCAAGCAATTTTTTTTTTTTTTTCAAGTCAAGTCAATAACAAAAAAATGACTGAAAATATCGAAAATCCCCTTTAAAAGATCTGTATATTTTAGGAGATTTATACTAACTACAATAACAGTAATGTGTTTTTTTTTCATTAAAAATTTGGCGCAGATTGATTTTTTGACTGTCAAGTTGTTTGTTTTCTCTAAAAACCAATCTACGGCAGATCAAAATTCCCCTTTAACAGATCTGTATATTTTGGGAGATTTACATTAACTACAACAACAACACATGCAGCAAAACAATGTAAACAAAATATTCTCGCCTTTCTTGTTTGAAAAAAAAATAACGACATAAAAAACCAAACGGTATATCGAAATTCCCCTCTACTCGTAACAGATCTGTATATTTTGGGAGATTTACCCCTCTTTTCACTAACTACAGCTACAAAACGCCGTTCGTCCTCGATTTGCCAAGAAAAAATCTGAGCTCGAGCGCAAATTTCTAAAACAAGAAAAAACGACATTAATCTATAGTAAATAATGACAGATGACACTTCTATTCTCTATTATCGAACTTGAAGCATCGATCAGAGATTTTGCGAAATATTTACGGGGTAGTTAGCCGGGTTGCCGTTAAACAAAAATTCATTGGACCAAATTAAAAAAATATATGAGCCAAAAATGGACCACTCTTTAATTCAGAATAAGTGTTAGGTTGGTTATTTTGATTATTATTATGTTGATTATGTTGATAAAGGATGCAAAAAAGAACGATCAATAGGTACAATATGACTACAGTTAAGATGATTAGGAGATTGGTCAGTAAAGGTAAAAACGGAAAAAGAGTCCCTGATGGTTAAAGGCAGGGCATTCCACAGACGAACAGCTCTAATGATGAAAGATTGCTCCATGGAGTTATGGGAGTGTGAGGGAGGAATGAGGTGTTTAGTTCTAGTAGATAGCGAAAAATTGAGGTTGGAGAAGAGATAATAGGGTGAGCACCTCTTAATGAATTTAAAAAGGAAGTTTCAGTTCCTAAGCTTGAGGAAATTTGGGAGGGTAGTCCCCAGCAAATCCAACGCAGGGACAGAAATGTGATTTAGGGAGTGAAGGAGCCGTATATAAGTATTAAAGCATAGTTTAAGACGATGAATGTTATCTATAGGCTAGTGCCAGAATATATTCGGCCCCATATATAAAATGGGGCATTATAAGGAAATATATTAATCTGAGTCTAAGCTTGGTAGGTAGCAAATCTTGAACGATATAAAGCTTCCAAGAACAGACCAAACACGCCCAATACAGTACTGATATTAGCATTCCAAGAAAGCGAATCATCTAGTGTGAAGCCAAGGCTAACTACCTTAGAAAAGAGGCGATTAAGCATAATAGGCTTAAGGTCGCGAGAAGTTAGGCCTTGGACCGCAATGGTCTGTCGCGCCGAATATTATTATTAATGGCAAGTTGATTAATTGTAGCCCTGTTTGAGACAGAGTTTAAGTCCTCATTAATTTGGGAAAAAAGAGAAAAGAAGTCTGTAATCTTGGCAGGATGGATTAGTTATACGTCATCAGCAAAGAGATGGTCTAGACAATGGTTTAGGGAAAGCGGAAGGTCATTGATGAATATACTGAACTATATCGGCCTTAGGATGGCACCCTGACATAGCATAATCTAGTTTAATTTTGCTGCTTTCACATTATTTTTGATATCACTTAAGATTTCGTGACAGACGGATTCAATATGTAACTGTTTTCATTCTTATAATAAAGCAGGTTCTTATTGTGTCGGCTTAATTGACCTGAGTTGTTTTGGAATAACTTACTGCATGCCTTGCAAAATGCCATGCAATTTTTTATTATTATTTCCTTGGATATATTTTTATCCATTCTTCGCGAAATGCTCACTCGAAGGTATTTTTAATATTTCTATTCTTACCCGTTATTTTCTCTGATTGCTCTTCGAAACTTGATGTACTACCACACATAATATAATTTGCTTTAATAATAATAATATTTGGCGCGACAGACCATTGCGGTCCAAGGCCTAACTTCTCGCGACCATTTGTGCTGCACATGTTAATTTTTGGACACAAATGGAAGGGACCTACAATTTAAGGACGGATTCGAACGGCGAATTGAGAAGCTTTCCGTGACAAGGTATTAAATTAATTACTCTCGGAACGTTTGTCACCCATTCGCGAGAGGTGGGACACCGTGAAAAATACTTTTGGTGTTGCTGGGATTCGAACCTGAACCTCCTGCGCAGCAGCCATGTACACTACCACTGAGCCACGGCGCACACAATTTGCTTTAATACTTGATCTAAAAATAGTCTTAATACAATTTTCCTTTCTTTTTGTTAGATTTATTATTATTATTTTAAAATACATAATATATCTAGTGAAATTTTTTGTCCTTTAAAAGCTTAATGGCCTTTTAGTACAAAAAATGGAGGTAAAATTAGCATACAATATAAAGATTCACGAGTATACTCCTGAATAACGGATGTTGGCCTTCTAGGATGAGATGAATTGTTTTTTTTTCGCTGGAGATTTGCTTACAGACGCTGACTGTCTGGTAATATGTTTAACAAAACTAATGTTTTTTTTTTATAGTTTAATTTAACTCGTTTTAGTATTCGTGTTTGTAAAATCTTGCAATCTTGGATTAGAGTAAATTGAACACTATTTTAACTTATTTTGGAAAAAAGACCACAATTGGTCGAATTGGACCAAAACGGCAACACATACACTGCGGTTTATATTATCTTTTCATATTTTTTATATACAATTATCAGTTTGTTAACACGTATGTCTCGTAATATACCAGTCAGAATTTGATGGGACTTGTTTTAGAACAATTGGTTAGAGCTCGGCTTGTGATGGTGTAATTTTTTTATTCAAAGGGTAGTAGATGGAAAACTGAGAAAATTACTCAATCAACGCATCGATATCGATTCCAGAGGTGTGCAATATTAAATGCGTTTTTTACAGTCTATTTCTAAATTCGCGTTCTTTATTTAATATTCCATCTATTGGGCTTTTAAGATAATTCAGATGTCAGATTGAATTACAACTATCCATATGGTGAGAAGCTCGCTTTAGTATCTTATATGCAATAAGTCAGCTAGCACTTTAATTCAATGTTAAAGTCTGTGAAAAATTCATAGAATTGAATTGGTTTTCTAATAAACTTGTTTCATATTTCAAACTCTTTTTTTTTTATCGAAAAAAAAAAATAAACTGAGTACCAAACAGCGTTGCCAGACACTCAAAATACTCTCCCATGAAAAATCTTAGAAACCCCAATATTTGGTACTTTTTTTTTAAAAAAAAGCACAGCAATTTTTATATTTTTTCTTTTTTTTTCATTTTATCCTTACTAATGGGAAACAGACAGAGTTATGTTACCTTTTCACGACTAAACGGCTGGACCGATTTTACTCATTTTTTTTAATGTTCGTATATCGGATTAATACGAACATTTAAAAAAAATGTGTAAAATCGGTCGCCGCCGACCATTTATCCAAACGGTGTCATAGGGGTGGTGGTCGGCGGGTCCCGGGTAACGCCGGCTTTAAAATCTAGTTTTTTGTAAATAAAAAGTAGAAAATGCATTTAAGTTTGAGAATAATATAAGTTTAAAAACAATTAATAAGAAAAACTAAACCAATAAATAAATATAAATTAATTTTTAGAAAATAGTCCTAAAATATTAATGTCGTCATCGTCTTCATTGTTGTTTTGGTACATCTGCGCTTATATAAACATTTTGACTATTTGGTCCGATGGATTAAAATATTTACATCCCGATCCGGCCTGCAGAGTGTATCTTGTGCGCAAAATACTATCGGCCGATTCGATGCACTTTTTATTTCTTAATTTGTCTTTAACGGAAGCGATAAAAGTGTGGTTGGCAATTCTCCTATATGGTAAAACTTTTTGACACCAGCAATATCCTTTTTATTATAGACTTCATCCCAAAAACTCTCCGAAGATTTTTTATTCGGCCAACTACACATTGGGATCAAATTCCACTCTCGAATGGCATTATCGCGATCTTCACTGATGCGTCGTAAATGCATTACCAGTTCGTGGATTTCTGGTTTCATTTGAGCAGTGGCATTTTCCGGAGAAAAAATTGAAATCTTCTCCAACAGATGTAAATTTTCCGGCAATCGCTTCTGCAAATTCTTGCCTTGAAAAAGTTAGTTCACATTAATTACCTTTTTTTAAATGTTTTTCAAAGAATGTGTTTGACATCAGAATCAGTAAAATTGTTTGGCACTTTTTATGTATTTTATAAATAATTGTATCTGCAGAATATAACCTGTTTTAAATATTTGTTCAATTTTTATTTCGATCGGTCGCTTAGTTTTGGCAGATTTCGGGCGAAAAAAATAATATTTTGTAATATATGCTCGAAAAATATGGCAATGCATATTACATATGCATATTCAAACTGAATTTAAATACTGCTTTCAGGTGTTGTGTTGGTGTTGGTCTAAACAATTGTTTCATTTCAGATAACCAAGAACGAACTAAAAAACTAATAAAATCGAATTAAAAAAACCCCAAATTTCCCCCTAAATATTTTCACCCACAAGATTTCCACCGGTCAATTAAAAAACGCAAATCTTTGGGAAAACCCCAAACTGGCAACACTGGTACCAAACAAAATGCTCGCAAGATCCAACGTTTATTTTGTTGGATTGGCCCCTATCGAACCAAGCCAAGCAAAACCAAAATAATTTGACAACCACCAGTCCACCATACACCACCCCATCCAATTCAACAAATTCTATTGTTGTTATTATTTTGTAGTTGCGCGCTCAGAGAAACTTAACACAACACAACTCTGAAATGGACACAAATAGTTGATTGTTTGATCAAACATGATCCAATGCAACAAAGCGGCAATAAAAACTCAATGAAAATATTTTCTTTTTTTGTTTATTTTAAATTTTTATCCTTCGTTCAGCTCAAATCGTTGAGTACTGTTACTGTTTCTGCAAGTCTTTCTGAAACAGCAGAATCCAAAAAGTCTTCAACATGGGATGGAAAGTTAGTTACACAATCGAAGAGGTTTCTTTGGAAATTCTAAGAAAAATTATACATTCGCATAAAGCTCAGGTTTGCGCTGTCAGAAACGAAACTGTGTCGATTCGTTTTTCATTTTGGTTGCTTGATAATAATGGGTGTTTTTCCAGTTAGTGCAGAATTTAAAAACACCAAGTCATTCATTTGCCTCGGTGTTTCGCTTACTGGACAGTTGCAAAATTGTGTTAGACGATGTGAATTTTCTATTTATGAAGGTATATAGTATAACACAAGTAAGACAAAGCATCAAAACAATTCACTCTTCGGTGCAATTTACATCGTACATTACATCATCATCGTACCTTATTTATTAAAAAATTAAGTCTGAGATCGCTTTATGGTCAATTGAGAAACATTGGATCATAACCAACTAAATATGCATAAAAATATGGATGATTTTGATCCTGTGGACCAGATGTGAACTCAACAGGATGACGTTATGGGCTATACGATGACAAAAACATCAATTCACAATTTGGCGATAAGTTTATTTTGAGGAATGGTCTTCATAATTGTGCGTTTTGAGACAATCATTTCCTGTTGATATGAATACCTAAAATCATTTTTTTATGATGATGAACCAGCAACAATAAATTGACGCTGTGGATTTTAACATTGTTGGTCTTATTCGTCTAACACAGCCATTGCCAGTATCGCAAAGGTATCTACAAACAATTGAAGTTCAGAGGAGCTCATCATCGAGAGCAGACGCGTAATCATTTGATATGAAAAGCACGCAATTAATCATAATCGCTTTTGGAATCCAGTCCTATCCAGTACAGTTCAGGCCTTCTGAAAATTTTCTATTGAGGAGGATTCAATCAGTTTGGCTTTCATCCCTAAACTATAAACCTTTTCTTCATAATTAATATATGCAGCAAAAGCGTGGTAATGTTTTGTATAATGAGCCGCGAAGCATTTTTCAAACTGGCGAGCTAGATAATTGCTACTAAACTTCGAAGTCTATAATATGTGTTTTACCTGAGCGGCAATAAACTGAATTCTATATGCTAATTTAACACAAATTTGTCAAAGGTGATGCTTACTGCAGCGCGATTTTATTCGAAAAATGTGAATAGATACTTTTTTATAAGTAGATACTGCATAATACCAAAACCTTCTCTGTGTCTGTAGAAAGCCCAATAGTACGCATACTAATGTAGTGAAATAATCCAAAGCGAAACAGTTGGCCTTTCTGTAGAGAAGGTTTTTCTTCTTTATTTGGGTTGTGTCGTGTTTTTTTCGTTGCGTTTGTGTCCTTTAGAGGAAATGTCGATCCTGTTAATCTAACTATAGAGCAATTCAACCCGAGCTAGTAAAGTTACCCTGAGTGGCTGAGTTTATCGAGCAAATGTTGCACGGCTTCAAAGTATTCGGTGTGTACACTGGGTATCTTTACTCGATCTAACTCTGCCTTACTCTGATATTAATTGCAGAGGAAAAAATAGGAAACTGTGTATACACCATGTCGTGCACGGTTCACAATAAAAAACACAGAGTACAGAGTAAAATTACCCCGGTTGAAAAAAAAAACACCGAGTAAATTTAACCGAGTAAACCCTATGAAACATATAGGTGAAAAATAAAACTTTTCTCTGATACTAAAAAAACACAGCAGATAATTTTTTTGAGCTGACAGATCTGTTCAGAGAAAACATTTTCGGATTTATCGCATATCTCAAAATTCTCAAATTTCTCCGACAATAAAAACACGGTTTTTTGGCAATATACTCTATTGCTAACGTTTAAAAAAGTACGGGAACAAACCTATTTGTGCACTGGTGAACCAATTTGAAAGCGTTATGCAATAGAATTAAATTTGCACTGTTATGTAAACGAAATTGTTTTCATATTTTCCATATAAATAACAATTAATAATCGAAAATAAGTTGAGGCCCTAAAAGATACATAGAAGCACTCAGCCAAGAAAAATTACACTCTTTAGCTGCGTAATATATTGAAGTATGGATCGAACATGTTGCACGTGAAAGTTTGAGCATTTGTATGTATACATATGATTTAGTGAATTTTTATCTCACTTGTAGCTAACTCTGTGCGGAGTCATTTGATTGGCTAATGGGATTGGAGTGAAACGATCTTTTGCATTGCGGCAATCAATATTCTAAATAAAACTAAAACTTCTATCTTTTTATTCCATTCTTCTTCTTTGTATTAATTTTTTCTCACAATACCTACGTTAAAGTAGAGATACTTTGCATATCAAAACCAAAATTATGACAAGTAGGTATGTCATTGGTGTAAATTCCTTATTATTCTTATCCTTGCGGCATTTACTTAACTAAAATGTACCAGTGAAATCAAAACACGAAATTCGCTTTTGTTCATGGTACCATAGTTGTCTGTTAAAACTTTCAAAATCATATAGTCATTACCAGCAATTACCAGCTGCAGACAATCTTGGCTCTAGCTAAGATAATAAATTCCTAGATGTCTTACGCTTATGGACAGATGCTATGTTCACAAAATTATTTTCTGTATTAATAAGCCATCTATTGTCAAGTTATTTATTGACAAATAAACCTATACACAAACCGTAAATACAAGTTCCATATACATCCTGACGCAATAAAAGAAAATAACGAAGCTAGAATAAAACTATTGCAAGTAAACACAAGAGCAAATTTAGAATCATATATACGAATAAAAGGACAACTAGCTACAAAACTCTGCAAAAGAAAAAAAAGAAGCTATGAAGGAAAGAATCTTAAAAATACAATAAGAGTATGGAAACAACAATAATAAAGAAGTATACAAACGAATCAAAAGAGAAGTTAGCGAATACCAACCAAGACTAAACGTATGTAAAAATAAAAGCTGATTATTACTATTAGAAGAAAAAGGAGTGCTTAAAACTTGGGCTCAACACTTTAAAGAATTGTTAAACACACAAGAAAACTAGCAAGGAGAAAGTGAACAGGTAAAAGTATTACAGTAGAACCTTTACTGGAAGCCGCAACATCTGATGAAATCGAAATTGTAATAAAGAAAATAAAAAATGGAGAAGCACCAGGAACCGACACAATTACTTACTGCAGAACTGATTAAGAATGGGTGCGAAATCTTAGTGCAGAATCTAAACAATATAACACATATAAAGCTAAGAGGAATGGCGGAGGAGATCAAGTTTAAGGCAGGGAGTGCTGCGGTTAAAATCGAAAGCGGTAAGGTTTAAGTTAACCTTTCGTAGCATACGGGATATTGGTTTTTTAGAAGCGTACATGGTGGTGTTGGTAGATAGAAGAGAGGCAGGAACCGTAGATTACGAGGGTTTGTGTTAAATAAAATCGACATGTATAGAGACGCGCAATCGACGGAGCCCAAGAGGAGACGATGTATGAAAATAATGTCAGCTATGTATTTGCGTTCTTCTAGGTTTTTCAAGTTTTTAAGATTGAGGCTCTCTTGGTAGGTATGCAGTGTAAGATGATTGTCCCAAAGTAGACCTTGAAGAGAAAATCGGAAAAAGGACGTTGGTTGCTCTCGATTCTGAACACATGAACTTGATGATATTGTTGGAAACATTTTTGGACCACCGTTTGACAAAGCCAAGTGACGAGTTGGCATAAGGAATATTTCATCAATATGAGAACAGAAGTTTAGTTCCGAATCGCACAATATGCTGAGGTCACGAAAAGATTGCGCGCTGGATATGGGTTACCGTGGAAGGTAATGTCTGGGAGGGGGCTTGTTGCATTTACATGATACGGTAATAGTTTGGTATTTGGAGATATTGAGATCTTAGCAATTTTTTAGGCATCATGTCGAAAAATTGTCTATGTCTTGTTAAAAGAGATAGGAGTCTTGTGGGAAAGAAACGGGTTTGAAAAATTTGGTATCGTCAGCGTAAACTGAGAGGGCGGAATGCTTGATGACCCTATCAAGATCATCTATAGTTAACATGAAGAGAAGGAGCCCAAGATGGCTGCCTTGTGCGACTGCAGAGATTGCCAAGAATGTGGACGATAGGACGGACCTGAAGCGAACACAATAAAGGCTGCTTCCAGATAATAATAATAAAATAAAAATAATAAAATTTGTTTGTAAAGTTTGTGGAGTAAACGGGCCCTGAGGCCCGAAGGGTTCCCATATAAATTTTGTAAAAATTAGCTTGATTTTCTTCAAATTTTAAACACATGTGTATTACTGATGGACAAAACTTTTTGTAAATTTGTTGGAGTGATAGGGCGCTGACACCCGTGTGGTTTCCATGTTAATTTTTTAAAAATTATTCCGATTTTCTTCAAATTTTAAACACATACCTATCTCCTATTGGAGAATTTACATGAAAAATTTTAATTTTTATGGGTTGTTTTTTATTGAATCACCTTCTGTCTACCCTGCCTCTTTCAGGCACGCTACGACAGTATGTCCAGATATTATTTCCATCCCCATTAAACAATGAGGTATTCCGGATTCTTTTGTCGTAGCGCACCACGACATTCTTCGATGGGACCTAAACACAATTTGCACCCTTTATTCTAAAATTCTTCCAATCATTTTGCAGATCGTGATTTCCTCGCCTAAGAGGGGGGCGAAACAGTATAACTTTGCATTTTGAATAGCTGATCTTAAGCTTCCATGTTTCGCAGTATGTCCGAAATTCATTGAATTTGCCTTGCAGCCTTCTTTGAATTTCTTCGATTTTTGAGCCGTGCGCAAATAATATGATGTGGTCAGCATAAGCAAAGGGAAGCATCCTTATCCCTAAGTACTTCAGCAATATAAATATTGAACAGGATTGGTGCCGTTACTGTACCTTGTGGTAGACCATTAGCGATATTGAATGTTTTATTCATCGTATTTTCTCTACCCGTTACGACAAATTTCCTTTCATACATCATTGATATAATCATTTTGGTCAAATGGTTTGGGAACCCATGTCGTATAATTTTATAAGCCAGCGCGTCGGTCCAAACCGTGCAGAAGGCTTTTGCTATGTCCACTAGACAGGCGGCCGTATTCTTCTTATAATTCAGATGACAGTTGACAGTTGTTCACAGCGTGCACTGTCGAGTGGTTTCCTTTGAACCCAAATTGGTTCCGCGGTATTATCTCATTTGTTTCGCACGCGGTAAAAATTGACTTACTAATAACCACTTCTTTATGGAACACGACAGCGAGTCCGGCCAAGCCTACGCTGGAAGGATGGCGTAGACCAGGACGCCCAGAGTTTAGGGATGTAAAACTGGATGACATCGGCTCAAAATCGGAACAGGTAGAGAGACTTTTTGCGTGAGGCCATGACCGGACCCCGGTTGTAGAGCCAAATTTGATGATGAATAACCACTTCTAGTAGTTTCCCAATATTATGCCTGAGACGAATTGGCCTATAATTAGTCGGATCAGAAGGATTTTTCTTTTTTTGTTATTGCTGGAAAACCTTCGATACTCTCCAACAGTTTGGGAAGTAGTGATTATTAAGCAAGTTGTGAAAATTACGCAATATTGCCCTATAACTTCGATCGGAAGATGTTTCAACAAGATATATGGAATGTTATCTAAGCCTGTCGAGGGTTTATTGTTGAGTTTCATAAAAAAGTTACGGTCAGTTCGGTCAGCGTCGTAAAGTATTCATTAGTCTGTTCTTCAGTCAGTTCTTCAGATTTAAGTTCATCAGTAAAGATTACAACAGTTTCCGAGTATTTATTCTGATTATGAAATCTTTTAATTCTTCGGTCACTAACTCAGCAGAACTACTTGAACGAGTCCCTATTTGATGCACCGTTTCAAAGCGCGATCCAATATGACTGAGCAAAGTTCGATTAATTTTGGGAAACATGTTTCTATAATCTGCCTTTATTATGTTTTCAGCGCGTTGCCTCCAGTAGTTGTTGACACTGTTTCGGAATTGCTGTTCCAAACGAGTTTTAACATTTCTCAAGAGGGATTTTAGCCTTACCAATTCGCTATTGTGTTGCCGTGGCTCAGTAGAAATGCGCATGGCTACTGAGCAGGAGGTTCGTGCTTCGAATCCCAGTAACACCAAAAGTATTTTTACGGTGTTCCACCTCTCGCGAATGGGTGACAAACGTTTCGAGAGTAATAACTTGTCTAGAATAACTAGAAGCTATGCCTTGGACTGCAATGATCTGTCGCGCCGAATATTATTATTATTAATTCGCTGTTGTTCGGTACATCAAGAAACTGTCGTCGTATTATGTTAATCTGCGTGATTAAAAAACTCTCGTGTCTCTGGAGAGTACGTATTTCACGGTTTAGATGGCACTCCTTAAAATGTTTGCCATTTGTTTTCTGGACTGTCGAATCAATACTCATCAAGATCACCGAATACAGTCTTTCGATGCAAAGATCGCATTCTTCGTTCATCATATTCCTAATATAAGGAATATCAGAGGAATAAAAACGATCTCTGCATTCTCTTTTGGTCCATTTTTCGAATCTGTTCCAGTTCTTTTTCCAAAAATTTAATTTAGGAATTTCTGATTGTCTTGGGAGTGCAAATAGATTTGTCAGCAAACGAGTCTACCATTAATATCGCATTATATGGTCGCTATCATACGGCAACTGCGGGATCTTATTCTAGTAGATCATATCTATTTGCAGTCGCGCATCTCCAAGACACAAATCTAGGTATTAGTTCCCGTAAGGATAACTCGCCGTAACTGGGCTGTACAATTGAAATTTATATCTGGTTTTGTTATCATCAACAAAATGCTTAAGGATGCTGCGTCTTCCATTCGCAGTTGAATCCAACCAAGACTGATGTTTCGCGTTTAAATCTCCCGCTATGATGAACTAGTTATATAAACCATCTTTCCTAGTGTTTCGAATAATTTCTCGAGCTCTACGTTAAATTGGTTATCTGCTGGCGATGCATATGCAGATATTGTATTAAGACGACTGTTGCATTACATTGAGCTTTGAGATGCTTGTGTTGAGAAAGCATTTTATAAACCTCCGAGTTTTCTTTCTTAATGCGTAAACATTTTACACTACAGTCAAAATTGGTATATTTTCTTAGGAAAACTCTCAGCAGGTCTGCGAAATTTTCAATCCACTATCGTACGTTATAACAGAAGAATTTTCCCTTAAGTGTCTCAATAGTAAGCACCATCCTGAAGTAATGCGTTTATAAGAAGTGCCTTAGTGGTTATTACAAAATAATTCACAGAGACCCACAAACAAATTAATTAGTATGCGTAAATGTATTCCAGTTTCTAAAAAAAATCCTTCGAATATATGCGGAATAAAATTTAACGGAAAACCCGACAAAAACCTCCCACATTGTTAACAAAAAATAAAGAAATTAAAAATTATAAACGTGAAAAAAATGTCAAAAATGAAATAATAAATGAAATTAATTTTAACATTTTTAATTGGAATACACAGAGGCACACATCACTACACGAGCGATACATTGCTTCACTTTGCCTGTGTATTTGTGTGTTCATTATTGTTCAATTCTACTGGAGAGTACAAAAAAAAATTGGGGAAAAGTAAAAATAACATACTACACCTTTGTACATAAATTATACAACGTATCTACACATGTAATGTTAATTAGAAAATCGTGAATTAAGTTCATCTCGGCGTTTCGATTGCGCCCGCGGATCTACTCTGATGAGCATAAGAGCGTAGCTGATCGCGCTCGATCGCTTTATCAAAAAAATTTCGGCCGGTTGTCAAGACGGAGGAAAAAAATCTAACAATAATGTGTCGTCTTCAATCGAAGCATTTTTTCATACACAGTCGAGTGTCGCAGTGATGTCGTACAGAGGTAAAATTTGGATGGAACCGAAATATATAAATAGTTTGATTACCTACACTGAAAATAATTAACCGCCTACACGCAACGTGCGATATATTTTATTTCACATTTGAATTGTGTTTTCTGCCCCTCCTCCACCACCGTATCATCATTCACGATCATCTCTCTTGAGAGGCGGCGGTGGTATCAAGTGATTTCATGACTTTTGGTGAAAATGAAAAACATCATACACGTATCGTACCAACAATAGGGGACAACAAACAGGAAAAACAGGAAAAAAGCATGAAAATAAAAATGTTTTTCAATTTATCTAAAGCTAAGCGCTGAAGAGATGCCCACATACATACGCGCACATATATACAGCTACGTAGACGTACCTCAATGGTCGATGGGGGAAAATAATAACAATGTCACCTTAGTCACTGGGGCGATAAGTGTCGTCGACAAAGTCAACGGAAGAGCAAATGGAAGTGAAGACAATTAAAGAGGCGCTCTTGAGGAATCTAATGATGACTATAAAATAAAAGAACAAACACCAAAGGCTCGCCAAAAGAGGAATCGTGCAATAGTAATCCCCGTATTTAGCTTTTGGACGGAAATATGCATATGGGATGCGTTTGTACGTATGCTCGTTATGGATGCATTCGAGTGCAGTTGGAGGATTTAAAGGCGAAATCAAAGATAGGGGCCAACATATTTTTTCTTTTTCTATTCGACGGCCGCACGACATATGTCTTTCAAAAAAGACAACACCTGTCCGAAAAATCTTAAAATTTACCTACACAGGGGTATTTAGAGTCTTGCCTTGGCTCCACTTTCCTCCCTAACAGAAAGCATCTCATAATGCCCCATAAAGCATGAATTCTTGCCATAAATCAATTTGGTAAATCGCACGGTTAAACTTTAATAACAAGAAAGAACAACTTAATTCTATTTTTTGTTTCCTTCATTTTAATCTCATTTTTTTTTCAAAACAAAACAACTATGAGACGATGTTTATTTTTGTGACAATAAATGCTACTTGCTAATAGAATGAAATAAAAACAATGTTGCACTCAAAGTAATAAATTAAACTGAATTTTTTTATTTTTCACAAAAAACAAAAATTTAAATAACGTCGTGTGTTTGGTACTAAGTTGAACTGCTTATGAATTTATAAATACATTTCAATTTCACATATTTTATAATATGAATTTTAAAAACAATTTTCAACCTGAATTCATTTTTCTTTTGAAAATTTAATAACAAATAAATGGCGAAAAATTCCGATTTTGTAAACAATGTAATTACGCTTTAAGAGTTTTTTTTTAAATTTTAATTAAAGATAACTGAGAAATATTTCCTGTGTATCGCATCTTAGGGTGAAAAACGGTGATGATGACGCGACTATAGACAGTCATGTCCTTAGCCTCTCGCATCACAAATCCTATCTTATGCGTCCACGTCGCGTCACTGGAAACTTGGCCAAATCAAGTGAACGATTTCGGTACCCAATCCGATTTGTATTAGCTAGGGTCGGGGCTAAATCAGAAGGTGGACTTGCCTTTGTCGGCGGCGCTTCAAGTCGACCTAGGTTGCGGTTGGCCAATCACCACCAAACTGAATTTATTGATTCTTGAAACTAATACATGCCTCGTTTACATGTCGAATTTATGAACAATGACCTTTGGGCCACGGATAAGGACACGTTTTGGAACTTGGAACATTCGCACGCTCGTCAAGACAACAACGCTTGCACAATTAACAAAAGAATTTTGTAAATACCATCTAGAGATTCTTGGTCTTGGTGTGGTGAGATGGGCTGGAGAAGGGGAAAAACGAACATCTACCGGCGAGTTTCTAATTTTTAAATTCTCTATATTAACTTCGCGTGCACGTGGCAGGCTGGCTGGTCAGATTTTCTGATAAATTTTTAACCCACTTCCCAAAGCCCGGTACTATGAATAACAACGGTGAAAGGTTTGATGATCAATGTTCTGATCGCAACTTAATCATTGGAGGCACAATTTTCCCCCATAAAAACATCCACAAAGCCACCTAGACGTCTCCTGATCACTTGTACAACAACCATATTTACCACATCGCTATAAGCCGCAAGTGGCGATCATCGTTGCTGGACGTTAGAACCCGAAGAGCAGCCGACGTCTTTAGCGACCACCACCTTGTGGTTGGCAGTGTGCGATTGAAGCTCGCGGTCCACTCAACCACACGAAGTCAAACAACGAGAAAGCCAGCTGTAGCAGCACTGAAAGACGCAGATGTTAAACTGCAATATGTATCCCGCGTACAATAGTCTCTCTCTGAGATACAGACCCAAACCCTAGACTCTAAATTGAAAAAAAAACAGTAAATCCGTATACGGAAGCAGCCTCAACCATTTACGTTATACCGACAAAACTAGAAAAGAATGGATATCAGATAGTACATGGAACACCATTCGTGAACGCCAATCCATCAAAGCAGAGTTAAACGCGGCCTCGGGTGCCGAGTGAAGCGCATTATCGCGGAAGTAGGGATCTGGACGGGCAAGTTGGCCGTTCAGCTAGGGACGACAAACGAGCATGGCTAAGCGACATCTCAACACAAGCACAGCAAGCCGCTGATAGCAGACAATATAGCACAGTCTACCAACTCGATCGTAAGCTCGCCAACAAGAAACACCACATGAACTACCCTTTTAAGGCAATAGACGGCTCTTTGACCCTTATGGAGGAACAACAATTAACCGCTGGACAGAACATTTTAAGAATGTTTTGAAATGTACTTCGCCAGGCACGTCCATCAACCCACAAACCCACATATGCACCCTAATAGGCTAATTAACATCAGCGTCGCTACTCCATCATTGGATTAGATAAGGACAACAATTCGTTCACCGAAATCAGGTAAAGTAGCAGGCAATGACAACATCTACGCAGAACTCCTTCAAGCCGACGTCGAATTGACTACGCGAACATTGCATGCGATATATCAAGATATCTGGGAATTTGAATCCATCGTTGTTAAAAGAAGGCTTAATAGTCAAACTCCTCAAGAAAGGTGATTTGAGCAATTGCGAAAACTGGAGAGGAATTACTCTGCTTAACACCATTAACAAAGTGATCTCCTCTATAATAGCATTCCGTAAGCGCCAATTTTGATAAATGATTTTCGCCCAAACCGTTCTTGTACTGATCAAATTAACACCCTGCGTATAATCATTGAATAGTCAGTTTAGTATCGCTCTACTCTATATATGGTTTTTGTAGATTTTAAACGCGCTTTTGATAGCGTAGGCCGAAACATGATGTGGCAGATTTTGTCTAGCTATGGTGTTCCGGAAAAACTCATTAACATCATTAAGGAGCTGTACCGCGACTCAACATGCCGCGTCATTCATAACGTTCATATTGGTTCACCTTTCAAAATCTACTCGGGAGTCAAACAAGGTTGACTCTCGTGTAAACAAGGCGCGACAATGCTATAGTATGCTAAATAATATCTGGAACTCCTCGGAAATCTCCCGCAATCTGAAGCTAACGATCTTCAGATCTAACGTTCTCTCAGTACTCTTGTATGGCTGCGAAACGTGGAAAGTCACAGAGTCACTTGCGACGCGCTTCCATGTCTTCGTCAACAAGTGCTTAAGGAGGATATTGAGAATAAGATGGCCGGACCTTATCACGAATCAAGACTTGCGGAGAGTAACGCAGCAGGAAGCAATCGCGATCACCATCAGACGACGAAAATGGAGCTGGATTGATCACACTTTGAGAAAGCCAACGGACTATATTACAAAACTAGCGCTCGAAGGAAGCCACTTTAAAGTTTGTATGTATAAAAATTCGGTCTTAAATTGAAAATTAAAAATTGTTATAGGTACTAATAAGAAATCTTCTTTATTAATAAAAACGAAAATCAGTTGTATTTATATATGTTCTTTATTAAGAATAATATTTTTAAAAAAAAATTGATGGGCTCCCACGACCCTGGGGCCCCTATGTATGCAAACTGACTTGAATGCAGAGGGATAGAAAATTCCGGCCATCCTCTAATGTGCACATCAATGAGTCTCTCCATAGTCTCGAGAACAAATGATGTTGGACTTATAGGTCTATAAGATTACGGCAGCTTTCTAGTCCTCTTGCCTGTTTTTGGGGATGAGGACCACATATACCTATCTCCAGGTAGTTGGGATGTGCTCCCAGTTGTAGCTTGCTCTAAATAAAGCAACCATGCCAGGCAGGATGAGATCAATTGTCTTCTGTAGAAGCGCATGAAAGATACCATAACCGTCGGGGGCTTTAAAAGGCTTAAAGGAGTCTACTGCCCATTTAACTTTATACGGACTGAAGATTTTACCGGATAAACTGTTTACTCTACTAGCAATGTAGACCCATTGATTAGATGCGTTCGGGTACGTGTGTAGTACGAGAAAATATGTACTTACAGATAGTAAATATTTTCGGTAAAAGATTTCCAACAGATATAATAATAATCGGCGCGACAGACCGCTGTGGTCCAAGGCCTAGTAGCTTCTCGCGACCATTTGTGTTGGGGATGGATGGAAGGACCTACAATTTTAATGAAAGAATCCGAACGGCGAATTGAGAAGCTTTTCGTGACAACTTATTACTCTCGGACGTTTGTCAAACATTCGCGAGAGGTGGGACACCGTGAACAATACTTTTGGTCTTACTGGGAATCGAACCTCCTGCTCAGGAGCCATGCAGTTATCCACTGAGCCACGGCTCCCACTTCCAACAGGTGGAAACCCGTTAAAAAAATGGCTCCAGTAAGTTATTCGCAGTATATAACCTACCCAGTGATCCCTTCTAAACTTTACAAAAAAGTACGGGTAGGCAAAAGAGCAAAATTGTGTGCAGTTGTTGTTTATAGGAACCAATCACATTTACCAATCGATTTTTATAAAATTTTTAATGTATGTTGTTAGCAGGTGGATGAACGTTATAGTCTATAGTACACTCCTTTCCTCCTCCCCCTCCCAGCGGATGGAGAAATATAAAATGTTATTATCAGACACATTTACGAACCGATTTATATGAAATTTCCAATTTATATTATTAGCAGGTCGTGGAGGGAAGGTTATAGGCTATAGTACACCACCATTCAAACTTCATAGGGGCGGGGAGTCTGTAAGCAGCTGGTGTTAAATATAAAAATATATTTGTTGTGCAAGAAAATAAGTAATCGGCATAAAACGAGCTAACCCTTTTCCTGCTAAAATTTTTTAAACGGTATAAATTTAATTTCGAAGATCAAATTTTTAAATTTGTTGTTCTATTGCATCTGGGATATATCTTATAGTTTACCCCAATAAAAAAAATACATACAACAATTTTGAAGAAAAATCATATCCAACTAACTGAATTACGATTAGTACGATTTCTATTTCAATGTACGTGTAGCGCTGTCTCACAACAAGCAAAAAGCTACAATTTTTATTCGCTGAAACAAGAGGAGAGTAATTTTTATGTTATTTAAAAAAATAAAAAAATAACAACAAATTAATTATGTACACGCGCAGATAATGTAGTATGTACCTTGCGTGATTTTTTATGAAAAACAAACAGAAAAATGGGAGGTGCTCCAAGCTTGGGGGCGCTTCAGATTGGACAAAATTCGCTTTGCCACTCTGACTGGGGAACAATTTGCTTTTCATAAAAAACTTGTACATTCATACAAACACACACTAGTAGTACACACAAACTTATTTGTTTTTTGACAACACCTACTTACGAGTATTTACTATTTACCTGATGATGTCGACGACGATGATAGATTTAATCATCAGCGTATCGTATCGCATGTTTCACCGAATCATAGTGCTAGCAAGTATGTCTGTATGTAATGTTTGTAGCTATGTAATCATATGGTAAATAGTACAATGGTAAATTGTAGAAAAAGAGAGATCCGTTGTGAATGTGCTGCTGTGTTGTTAGGTTGCTGTATGAGTAGTACACTCATAAATTGTAATCAAATGCTCAACGAATAAGAAGTTTAAGTTAAATGAAAGAAAATGAAAAACATTAACATTTCCATGTGAACTTTCGAGCAAACTTAACAACAGCAATAATAACTTAAGCGTCTTTTGATTTAATTAGACACACAAAACCTCGATCAGAGAATGTGGACAATGTGCAAAATGTTGGATGGAGGGTTTATCTCGATTTATTATCCAAAATTTAACGTTAGCTTTCATGTGTTTTTTATGTTAATTTATTTGGCTTTAATTATAGGTTTGACGCAGTGGCGGAATAAAAATTCCATTTGCTTGTAGTGACACAAATATATGTTAAATGATATGGTCCTCTCGTTTCTCTCATATGTGTATTTTGAGTTTAAAAACTAAGCATATTTTATTAAGTATTCCAGGAAAATTCTGTACCTAATATAGAAAAAGACCTAGTTTAGTGCAACCAGTTTACGGTAGTATTGCAAGACGGCAATGAACTACACTGTAACGCCCTCTCGTCGCAGAGAAAGCTACACAACGACACGAACTTTAAAAAACACATTTATTTACAAGATTTGTATATAAAACCCGTAAAAATTAGGCAATCTTTTTTTGTCGCTTACCATGTATTGAAGCACTAAAGGAGCATATGGTGTACTCGTATGAACTAAATCCGACCATAAGTACAAATTTTCGTAAATATCTCGACTCCAGCACCACCTACCGTGTAAAAAAGAAAGACAAACTTATTAGAGCACCAAACGAACATATGGTGCAAATATGGTTTCGATACCTCTAGTAGCTCAGGCGTGCTGACGTGAAATAATCAGCGTTATATCCATATAGACGGTAACCGGCCGTTTCTACTAGCATAATTCCACTAGACACAATTCAACTGGACACAATTCCACTGGCACAATTCCCCTGGGGAACAATTTAACTTGCACAATTCATATCATATTTGTTTTAAAACCGGGGTCCGGTCCTGGCTTTCCGAAAAAAATCTATGCACCGATTTCGATGCAATGTCATTCAGTTTAGCATCCCTTAAATCTGGTGGTGTCCTGATCTACGCCATCCCTCCAGCGTAGGCTTGACCGGCCTCGCCGTCGTGTCCCATAAATGCTACCACAGAGGACATTTCGAGCAGTATCTTCTTCGCTCATGCAAGCTAGGTGCTTGGCCGGCTTCGCTGCCGTGTTCCATAAATCCTACCACAAAGGTCTTTCCAAGCCGGATTCTCTTCGCTCATGTGAGCCAGGTGTCCTACCCACCGGAGCCTACCGAGCTTAATTCTCTTCATATCGATATCGACATTGCAGTGACGCTCGTAAATCTCATCATTATAGAGTCTCCGAAATCGTCCTTCCTCACATACGGGGCAACAATTCTCCGTAAGACTTTTCTCTAGAACGCGGCTAAAAGGTCAGAATGTTTTTTGATAAGCACTGAAGTCTCGGATTCATATGTAAGTACTGGTATGACCATTGTGTTATATACCAGCAGCTTGGACGGTTAAGTTCCTTGATTTGAAGAGTCTTGAAAGACTATTGGCTTTATTTGCTTTAAGCAACCGTGCGCGTGTTTTGTTATAGGCTGCTACAGTTAACCCGAGATAGTTAAAGGATTGCACTACTTCATATTCGCAGTCCAATATTTTAATTGCGTGACCAAGGCTGGATCTTCTGCTCGCAGACTTTATTTTGCTCTAATTTCTCGTGCCGCTCGATCTGGATGAAAGCTTCCTTTACAGCTTTTGGGTTTCTACCAACGATGTCAATGAAGTCTGCGTAAGCCAGTTTCTGAATGGACTAAAAGTGGAATTTTCCTCTCGCCGTTACATCACAGTTTCGGATCAGTTTGTTCAACGACAGATTGAAGCGGACGTAGACCAGTCCATCCCCTTGTCGAAGCCCGTTATAGTTGTTGAATGGTCTTAATATTCATCCGGTACCTTTACTTGGCTTATAACATTTGTCATAGTCAACCTACATAGTCGTGTCTGTTTATATGGTATGCCGAATTCTATTATGGCTTTATAAAGTTCTACTCTGGCTATGCTATGATAGGCGGCCTTAAAATCTATAAAGGTGTAGTGAGTAATGAAATTTTAGACATCTTTCCATCACTTGCCTAAGGGTGAAAATATGATCAGTTGTTGTTTTGCCTCGAGTGAAGCCACACTGGTGATAATTTTGGCATATGAGTCTATTCTATCTGGAAGAATAGAGAAGAAAATCTTATTCGCGGTATTCAACAACGTTGTATCAAGATAATTGCTACACGTTGTTTGTACTATCTCTCTTCTTATGTATGAGGTACAGATGCCAGAAGACTGGCAAAGGTCTTCTGGCATCGTTTCTTCTTCCTATGCTTGCACTTTAATTTCATAAATTGCTTGGTGTAGTGCGGGGCTTCCTAATTTAATAAGCTCCGCTGAGATATCATCTTATCACGAGGCCTTATTATTTTTAATACGATTTATCGCTCCTCTAACTTCGTCCATGTTTGGTCGCGACAGCATAGTGTGGTCGTCTGTCATTGGTAGAGCCTTCAATTCCTCGATTAACTAGTCCTTTAGCAACTCACAAAATTGCTCTTCCCATCTCTATAAGTGCCTTTTAGACCGGCGATCAGATTACCTTATTTGTCTCTGCAGTATGTTCAACGCGGTGTATATTGCGTCATACCGCCGACTCAACACACGAATTCTAGGTCGTGAAATTATTCACAGACTGATCCAAACTCGACGGTAAAATAGGGGATGGAGTCTTCTGTGAGAAACCAAACGTGAGAATCTTCATTCGTCTCCCAGACTATTTCAGCGTTTACCAGGCTGAGGTGATAGCGATTGAGAAGGCACTATAATATAGGAAAATATAACATAACATAAGTTAAACCATGAGCGAATACTTTGACATCCGCAAAGTTTGGGTTTGTGGTCGCATTGACATCGCGGAGAATATCAAGGTAGATGAGCAGACTAGAAATGGAAAAAATTTCGACTACTACCGGAGGACAAGTGTGGGAAAGAGGCGGAAACATTAACAATTATCCTGCAAGTATATCTAAATCTAGACTTAGGATGCTTTAGAGTCTAGAGCAATATTTTCACTGCAATAATACGAATAATGGTAGTGACACTAACAGGTACTGCCAGACCTGCCTTTTTGGAGTACATTTGAGAAAGCTGGGTTTCGAATTTAATAACATTAGTAGTAGGTGTAAAGATGTCGAGAACGTAGCCTAATTCCTGTGCTCATGGCCGGCTCTTGAAGGCAAAGGCAAAAACAATTTGTCTACGACATAATAAACAACTCAACGGATATCGAAAACTTTAAGGGGCGAGATTTATAAAAAGCCCAAATTTGGTTTTTTTAAGCGGGAAACTATTGATCCTTGTTTCCATAATGGACTTTGACTTTAAGTGGCGAAGTCAGCCATCAAACCTAACCCAACCTAACATAACATCTGATGTAATCCTAAATCCCCATTTTGATACTTGTCGTAGTTTTCGTGCGGTGTTTTGTATTCGAACTCAAAATGTAAATTTACTAGTCTTTCATAATACATTTTTAATATATGGAACCTCTTACAATTATACAAATCATTTAAGAGCAACACCTATTGGCGCAAAGCATTAAACAAAATTACAAGTAATTAGTATTATGTACTTGTTGGTACAAAACTCGTACCGCCTTGAATAGAATTTAATTGTTTCGGCGAGATTTTTACCTCTCTCACGATAATACGAGTATATTCTCAAAACGTACTAAAACGACATCGCTGGTGTAAGTATTTTTTAAAGAGGAAAATGAACTATTCATCAAATTGCCAAAGGTAAAATGGTTATTAAATGTCTTTAATTAGAATTATTTTTGGATAATTGCTGGTACATTCATTTAAATATTTAATAACTAAACTTAGTTGAATGAACTTGCATCATTATATCAGTTGTATTTTTTTTTCGACGATCAATCACCCTGTGAAATTACTTATACATTATGCCAAATGTGCGAAGCGTGTTCGAAAGGCGGAGAAAGAGTTGAAGACTCTGAAGACTTACAATTCAATTCAAGTGGCCTGTGCAGACTAAAAAAGATCTTGTTTCTGGAATGTTGTTAAAATTTAAAATAAAATTTAAAAGTTCAGTTTCCAGCACGCTGACAAGGAACAATGATTCTCAATACGGAAGTGGTTCATCACTTGATAAGATCTCAATGTCATTTTTTTAAATGTAGTAGAGGTGGAAAGACACTGATAATAAAATGAGTGTTCATTTATTTCTGATCAGTTCTTGGACGTTGTATTTTAGTATGCTTCTGAAAACAGGATAGAACTAAAACTTTCAAGAGGAATATCTCAAAAAGAATTGGATAGAAGAGGAATACTCTGCAATTATGCAACAAGATCTACGAGCGCTACTGCGTTGCTGACATTAAGCAGGACATTTTGCTCTGGCTAATTAGAGCTCATTATGAATTTGACCAAAGTCCATCGGTGGAACACTAGAACAATAAAAAAACTAAAACATTCGCCTTATATTACAAATTTATTCACTGTTAGAAGTTTATTTATAAATAATAATTTCCAGGTAATTCTGTGCAACCAGTCTTTCAATTAAGTAGGTGGTTCCATTGTGGCAGAGCGTATGTTGGAATATTCTTTGAGAAAGCACCAGACGATCCATAATCGGCATTAGATTGAGAGCACTGAGTCTGGCAAAGAGTAGGTTGACAGCTGAACATTAATTGATCTGCGCAAGATGGTGATCTGCTAGTTTGTGCTGGGGCTTGAGGTGCTCCGCAAGTTTGTGGATCTATGTTGTAGGTTGATGGTGGTGGGGCTTGACCAATGCCGATGGATGCTTTTTGAGGCATTGCCGCTCTTGCAAAGGATATATATGCATCTCCTGCATATTGTAATGGGACTCCTGCTGGGTAATATAAATTGAACAATTCAGGTGGCATTCCAATTTGTTGGGCGGAAGCAGCAGCAACGACTAAAGCCAAGCAGATGACACCGAATACTTCCATGACGAATGGATTTTTGGTTCGTTTTTCTACGTTTGATTGATATGAAACCGGCAGCAAAAATTAAACTGATACTTAAATCGGCTAAACTTTTGTCTTATATACCTTTCAATTGCAGAAAAAATTTTGATTCGATTTCATTAACTCAGCAATACCAAAAACAAACTCCGTAGACGAGTTGCAGTTCGCATTTTATTCTTTTTAAACTGTTATGCATAAAAAAGTGAATGTAAACAAATTTTATTCGGTCAGCTTAACGAGTTGTATAGCAATTGACAAGAAATTGGGTTTGGGCATTTTCACATTTAGGTATTAGCTTGAAAAAATAATGACAATTCGCATTTTGTTTTGCAATTGGGACGTTGCTTTCGATGTAATATTGGCATTGCAACTCTTTTTGTTTTGGTAAACTTTTGTTTTTTTTATAAAAAAATCACACTCGCAACTTACATAACTTTGCGACATTATGAAAAAGGTAGGTTTTCAATTCTATTATAGAATTGAATTGTGCCACTTTGTTATCGCGGCTAATAAACGCTATATTACTATTCACATCATTTGTATATAAGCCAATGTATACAGAGCTTTTACAAAAATAGTTAACATGGGTATAATTTGTAAGTGATAAGTGTATTAATTTCACATTGAATCACTGAAGCATTGTTAGTTATCAGAGACAAGTTGCTTGGCTCTCTAGTTCAAACTAATACTTCATTCGTGCAGATTTTTATAGAAAAAGGGTTTGGCGTGTTATCTAATCTAATACACACATCCATTATATATTGCTGTCAAAAACGGTGAAGATTTCAAAGCAACCCTGCTCCGGCACACCAAATCTTGTGATCAATTTTTAACCCACTTCCTACAGCCCGATTTTATTGAAACTTTGCACACGTGTGTATCTCGCATGATGAACACTCTCTTTTAAAGTTTGATGCCCCTCGGGCTGCGGGGTCGGGGGGCTCCCATACAATTTTTTTTTTAATCATCAATTTTTAACGCACTTCCTAAAGCCCGATTTTCTTGAAATTTTGTACACATGTGTATTTCCGGTGATAATACTTTCTTTTAAAATTTGGAAGTGATCGGGCCCCGGATTCGTGGGGCTCCCATACAAATTTAAAATAAAAATTACCCGATTTTTTTTCAAATTTTACACACATGTGTATACCCAATAACAAATACTTTTTCCCGGGCTCGGCCGCAAGGCCCTTATAATTTTTTTTAAATATCATAGTGGCATTAGATATCGTGGTACTTTGATGACTGTGTGCGGTGTGTGCTGCGCAGTCGGTCGCGTTTTGGTTTTTGACCCCCAGTAGCTTTATCGGCTTCATCCTTCTTGAAGACTTCGAGGGTTACTGACCCAAAACCGAAAACCCCCTTGGTTGCAGAAAGTAGTGCTAGGGACTTCTTGTTGATTACCATGGTTGTTTATCTAGAGTTGCCCTTAGCCTCTTCTTATTTAAGAATCTTCCAGTTTTGGTCGGAAGATTCGGATTACTGGCATGAATAAATATTCATTATTTCCTGCTCTGTCGGTTTAGTTGAAAGCCAAATGCGTGCTCCAGATCTGTTCGGGATTGCCTTCCCACTAACTGCTTCAAGCTTAACGCCTCACCAACCTCAGAGATAGCCTTCTTTTAGAGAAATGCTGATCTCTGGTCTGAGCATGCAGTTAGCTTTACCTTGAAACCATCCCACATCTCTGGAGGAATGGGGAGGTCCCGGGTTTTCCCTAAGGACTTTAACAACACACGGTTTACACACTGACTTCCATCTATCCGAAGAGATATTCTCTTTCTCATGATTTTCAATGACAGCAAGCACTAAAGCATGTTATTTTGTGACGTCACTAAACAGCTTCGGTTTGTGCGTCTTTAGAGCTACCAACTCATGCATTCTGGTTTTTTTACTTCCCACCACCTTATCCAGAGATCTCTGCCTTTTCGACACGCAGTCCCTTTCAGGGGTTCTGACGTAGACAATTGTTTTTTTACCCATGCTAAAGAGTCCTTCTGCTTCTTCGTGAGCTGCCCCATAGGGGTATCAGCCCACCTTTCTAATATCTTGTGGGCCGAACGACGTTCTCTACATAGCCGTTTGCCAAAAGAAGAGGTTTGGCATTGCTGGTTCCTGGAGTTGGAGCCTTAGGACCAGACAACATTATTACTTTGGAGGGAGTCCCACCATGAACGTTTGAGCAACTCCCCCCCCAGATGATTGCGGCACTTGAGCACCGGTCTTGGTTTCTTGCCTTTGGAGAGTGTCGATCTCGGGATCGGCTCATCATGATGATCCCACGAGTGTCGGTGGTTTGCCCGGGCAGAGATCCGAAATACCCAGATAAAGCCGGATACAACTGGAGGTCGCCAGGTATCCAGAGGGCTCCGATCACTCTGTTCACGACTGAGCTATTTAAATGGACCCCCAGCCTGGTCGGTCTTCTGATCAGATCGCATAACACCTTAATCTAGCCCATTTCTGTCATTTAGCGTGACCAACTCCGCACTTAGGTCCCTTATCCACCCGTTCCGATTCTACAACCACAACTAGGACCTGGAGGCGACAGCACTGCAAAGCTTATTACAGTTACGTGTAAACTGTTATACAGTATACAATAAAAGGTTAATGCAAATCACACTGAGACAATTAAAGCGAGCCGAAGTTAGCATTGAAGAAGTATTGACGGTGCATACAGTTAGACTGCCTAGTAAGAGTTTATTTATTTATTTAATAACAAAAGTCCTGTTTTTCCACGATTGAATACTGAAAGCATATACTTGGAAGGCTGAAGTTACTATTTGAGCAGATTTGGGAAGACATCTCTGTAGTCTTATTTCCCACCAATTAGCCTCCTTCCTTAACAGTTTTGCACTTTTTTTACTACAAACTCATCTTCTTAATCATAACGAAATGCTAGTTTTTAACAAAAATTTTTTTATCGGAATGCACTTTGCATTATTTGCTGAATTGAATTTTTGCAGTTATTTTTTGTCTAAGTTTTTATCTCCATCTACATGAAAATTGTGTCAAAATTCAAAACAATTGCAAAGAATGAAGGAAAATGCAAAAAAGAACACACACAGAGGGATTTGAACTTTTTTTTTTGGCATAAAATATAAAGTGATTGATGTTGAATGTGAGAGGCTTTGGTGATGCAGCAGCAGCGATTTGGGTTACTTGAGTTGAGAATTGCCGATTTGTTACAACGAAATCAGATAGAAGCAATGGTGCAACAGAGGGGACAAAGGGACCTGATGATGCATTATGCAGCAAAACGGATCTATTCACTTTTCATAGAATTTTGTGAATCTCCCCGCAGTGTTCGGCTCGGCTAATAATATAGAATTTTCAGCCTTACGGTTGTAGTTTTATAGATAAAGCATCTCGACAATAATAAATCGATGCAAGGAATGCTTTTTATCCAAACATTGCTTTAGTTTGCTATTGTTATTTGGTGTTTTGTGTTTGGTTAGGTAGGTCATCAGCATCAGCAGGATTTACTCACTGACTCAGTGTTCGTACGTAAACACTGAATCATTTGCTTTGTTTTAACATGATGTTGATTTTGAAAAAGATTATGACAAAGTGGTGGTAAATACTGTTTGCGGATATTCAATGCGGTATAGTATGTACGGAAAGAAAAACAGGGAAAAATATATCAGCAAATATCATGGCACATACTCGTAGATACACTAAACACAACCAGCCCACTTACTGGTTTAAAGATTTTATTTTTTGGCATTTTGTTTGTGGATAAAAGTGTATTCTGATTGAGTGAACTGTTGGAAAAAAACGGTTTAAGAAAATTGCTGCAATTGCAAGTAACATTTTCCCTTACAGTGTTTTTGCCTATGCATTTTTTTTTAACATAAACATGAAATGAAACAAATTTAAACGTAGCCAACGAATTGCCACTTTTGTGATGGTGGGTTTTGTTGTTTAAGTAGTTTTCTTGGAACAGCTTTTCTAAGAGATTTGTGCAACAATTTTATAGACCATTTTATAGGTTAAGCAAAAGTTTGCTTCACGAGTTATGATTTTGTAATTCACACCATGTACTTCCAAAAAAATTTTACATTTGCATTACATTTACATTACATTTACATTACTTTTACATTACATTTACATTACATTTACATTACATTTACATTACATTTACATTACATTTACATTACATTTACATTACATTTACATTACATTTACATTACATTTACATTACATTTACATTACATTTACATTACATTTACATTACATTTACATTACATTTACATTACATTTACATTACATTTACATTACATTTACATTACATTTACATTACATTTACATTACATTTACATTACATTTACATTACATTTACATTACATTTACATTACATTTACATTACATTTACATTACATTTACATTACATTTACATTACATTTACATTACATTTACATTACATTTACATTTACATTGCATTTATAATCCATAGCAAATGATATCTTTTTATCTTTATTTTTAAGTAATTTTTTGTAATTTTTTTATTTAAAACGGCAATAATCTACATACATAAAAGTAAAACTCTGTACATATTACATCGATACTAGTAGAGACCTCCTGGTGTACTAGCATGTACGACTCTTAAACCTACTCAGGTTTAAGGCAGAAATACGCATACCGATAATATACTTCAACCACTCCACCGTTAGGTATTATATCGCGGGACTGGTAAGAAGATTATTTTATGCCTTTCGCATTTTCTGCTGGTGCTTATCGCCTAATTTTTTTGATTTCTCGTAGCCCATTTTGCACGTTGATTATGAATCCACACATGTCCGTTCACTTGTCAGTATCCTATCATTTCCCTTAAAAACTGTCGACTTGACAGGCTGATTCTCCATTCTCTGAAGCGTCTGCTGTGGAAAACCGCACGCTCCGTGACTTCCTCTGGAAAAACCTGCGCAGAAAGGGGAGCTATCGTATCTAAATCGATAAAGATATTTACAATACCTGCCATGGCCTTATAGAAATTGCGTAAGCTTGTAATTGCAGTTACCGTGATATTGCCTTGTCATTGCCTCAATGTTCGGAATCAGCTTGTAGGTCCAACTAGCTTTCAAAGTTATGTCCCAACAAGCTTGCCATACAGCCACTGAAGTGGAATTATCTTTCTCCGAGATCCTTTTGATTATACGGTAGCCCTGTTGGATTGCGGCTCTCCTATTGAAGGTTATAAGCATGTTATCTGCGAGTATATCTACTGGGCTACAAGGCTGCATCATCTGAGATCATTCAGAAAACGCTGATCGTCCTTAGTGCAGAAGTCTGTATATAGATGAGAGGTGTCTTTTTATTTCCTTGTCACCAGTGTCTGTGCCAAAACTAGTGCTTATTAAAGGAAACTAAGCTGACTACTCTGGGCACTCCTTGGATATTCTGGTTCTTCGACGTTTGGAAGTTTGCTGTGCCTGCATATGAGATACCTTTTCTTTTTAAAATAGAGCCTATTGTCGATCGTTACTTCCAGGTATTTGATAGAACCCTTTGATCTGGTTGTGTGGTTACTAGCGAGTTTATGTATTCCATTCCATCATTTCCGGCTGGTAATCAAGACTTCCCTTTTGTGGTCAGCTAATTATAGATCGGCGGAAACTATCCAGTCTTTGATTTGGACGACTGCTTTGTTTTTGGCTGACTCTATTCCGTATGTTGTCTGGTTGTGTGGTTACTAGCCCGTATTTTTATGTATTCCATTATTTTCCGGCTGGTAATCAAGACTTTCCTTTTGTGGTCGGCTAATTCTAGACCGGCTGATACTGAATCTATTCCGTATGTTCTTTTTGAGACGGTAAGAACGGCGATGTCATCGGCGAATCCAAATATTTAGGTTATAGATAGTAAAGCTTAGAACTCCATCGTACATAATAATCCATAGAAAGAAGCCTAGCATTTACCCTTATGGGACTCCTACGAAGATGTTATAGTACTTTGTACCCTCATTGGTTTCATATCGTAGCCTCCTATTGAAACTATCTTCCGTACATTTTATGGTGAATCCAAATCTATTCTAGCGAGTTTTCTTCTTATTAAGGAAAAATTTATAGAGTTGAAGGCATTTTTTATATCCAGTGTCAATACTGAACAATATTCCAATATTCGCCATCTTTCTCTTAGTATCTTTTCCTTCCATCCACTTTTATTTTTGGAACCTTTCTATGCTCATTTCTCTTATTATGTTGTGCACATTAGATGGACCCTTGCGGAATACATGCTCTTCTATTGACATTCTATTTGACAGTACAATTTTCTGTTTGATTTTTCTACTACTTTGTAGTGCTTTTTAACCACCTTTCACACGACGTATGTACTTAAGTATGAGTATCTTAGTCCCAAATAGCTTTTTTATATTCTGCATGTGACGTGTGTCGCATTTCGAACGTGGCGCGTGTTGATCTATACATAAACGTATAAAACCGTTCTTGAAAGATGGCTCCCCTTCTTCTTCGCTGAACTCTGCATCGGGCTAGTTAGATGTTTGTTCTACGTTCTCTTGAAGCTCATTCTATTAATAGCATGGTTTGTCTCTTTTACTAAGAGTCCTTTTCGACATTATTGCGTCGCATACTATATTGATAGAGCGAATTATTTTATGCGAGAGTACTTCCTTTCTCCTTCCCTCCTTTCTCATCCAACAGAACATGCACGGTGGCTGCTTCGCACAAGTGACCTTCATCTTGATATTTTCTACATAGCTTGGAGAGATCTTCTCCATTTTTACACTGCTTGGCAAAGTGGCCAAGTTCCAGGACTTTAAAGCACTTTTTAAGGAGTGTCCTTTCGCGGATAAGAGAGACGATCCAGCCAATATTGAGCAACATTCTGCTAGATCGACTGAGAACATTGCTGCTGTTTAAGAAAGTTTTGAAAACAGTCCATCAACTCATTTCAATACGGTGCTCAGGATATTGGTTTAAGAAGAGTAACGTTGGCCACAAATAAATAACAAATAACAAAATAGTTTTTTCCACAAGACCATTTACTTCGCCGCACTTTTTCAAAAAATATGTTACAGATCGCCTATGACAAACCTGATTTTCATGAAAAACTAATGAGGCTCACAAAAACAAGGCCCATTTTCATTTGAACGGAAATGCAAATAAACTAGAAATCCCTGAGCAACTCAAACAAAACATTTGTGAATAATTTATGGAAATACCGAGGGAAATGCATCAAAATGTAATAAAAAATATGCTCAAAAGAGCCCGCATTTCTGAGGCTAACAGAGGTGGACATATATCTGTTATTGTATTCCATACATAATTGCTAATATTAAAGGAACCACCATCAACATTAGATCCATTCTCTTACATTTCATCAACATTTATTATCAAACAAAATAATAAACCGTTTCCCCTTTCCTTTCATAGTTTCCCGGAAACAAGCCGTACAACCTTAAACGAATCTACCTGAACGAAATTTATTAAGGAATAATTAGATACGATGTCCCGACTTAATTTCTGTTACATTACGTTACTGGTCTAACGATGTGCCAATCATCTGTTAATTGTTAAATATCCTGGTGCAGGATTTTTCGCGTTATCGCTTTGTTACAAACATATTACTAACCCAAAGCTTCTCTCCTTTGTCCGTTGTCCACCATTCACAATTCGTTTGCATATTCTTTGGACGATATTTTTGTTTAGAATAAGATTTTGGTTTGTAGGGTTTTTTCTTCTTGTAGTATAAAGTGTGTCCCATTCCAAATTGGTACGTATACGCCCCGGTAACCTACTAAGAATCTTGGGTGCAATTGTACCCGCGTGTATTGCGTTATGTACAATACAAAGACTGTTTTCAGTTTGGTTGAACTATAAAGCTATAGTTGAAGAAGTGTTAGTAAAAATCCTTGCAAACATATTTACATCTGTTACGCCGATGCATCCTGGTCGTTTGGTGTCCTGGCGCAAAACACTTCACACACAGCAGGCAAGCTTTTTGCATAACTTTCAATGTACAAGTAGTGAGGTATTTTTGCACTGTCTGCTTTGAATGACGTCCAGCAGCTGCTGGAGAGAATTTCTCTATATACTCGAATGTTCTATTGTACTCAATCGCAGATGTACACTTCCTTATTTTCTTATGCACACTTCAAGTATCAAAGCATAGAATGGCATACATAGATTTCTTTTTGTATTTCGGTTGCCGGGGGTATATGCGACATGCGCAAAATTAATTAAGCCTTGGAAAATTGCATCGAAACACCCGATTTTTCACACGTTTTCCAGGATTGAGGAAGGTCACTACGAAGTGGTGTTGTTCTTCCTTTGGGGGTGAAAATCTATGCTATCGAAATTTCCATAAATAATGCCAGAGCTTTTTTCAGAGAAAATACAATCGAAAAGTTTAGACCCAAACCACAATCATTTGTCGCTTGACACAATGAATTCGAAACATGCCATTCTTTGCTGTCTTTAATTTGCAAACCAGTGCGCAAAATCTCAGGTCTAAAATTCAATTTAGGTATTCGAATCCTTTAACAAAAATTAATGTCTGTCTTGTGATCAACTGTCGTCCACCCTATATAATTAAGTGCTAACCCTAGATGTCACATGTCACACTATTATGCTAAGAGTATAAAGTCTCTAACACAATGCCAAAGTTGTCTACAGCACTTCCCGTGCCAACCACGAAAAGAAGAACCATTGCGAACACTTAAATATTTTTTTATACGATCAAAGACGAAAGTGACTGTTTCCTATGCTAACCCTCAAAAGTAGGGTTCTAAATCGCAAGATAATATCCATTTTATGTATTTTTTGAAATAATCGCGCTTAAAAATGCAATTTAAAAAAATTTTTTTTTTACTTTGACGACGTAATGGTTTAAAAAAATGGTAATTTAAAAAAATGCATATTTTTTGACGTTGAAAATTAAATTTTCTTTCAAAAGGACCAACAGTGACTTTGTATCTTGAAGCGTTCAAGAGTTACAGGGTGTAAAGTGATGTAAGGTCAAAAGTACGTCTCTGCGCAGGGGGTGAAAATAGAGCACATAGACCTCCCATACCATTTTTGTTAACGAAATTACTCAAGGAATCACCCTGTATATAACACCCTGTATATAAAAGAGAGAATTTATTTCTATGTTTGTTCCTATCTAACTCTGAAACGCCTTAACCAAATTTAACCAAACTTGTTATACAGATTACTTACCACCAGCAAACAAATACTGATGGTGCGGGGTAAGTCGTTTTGTGGGTTGGGGTGGTTTGGCAGCCGATATTATTGTCGAAACCATACTTTTGGTGATTGCCGTGATGAAAAGTTCTGGATACTGTTCTGTACTGTGTGATCGGGTGTTGTTAAAGGCTATGGCCTTTCGATATATAGGGTAGCTGAGATGAATAGTTGCGGTCAGACATCAGGAGAGTAGGGCGAATGACACAGAATGCTTCAGAAATGCATGTGGCCGTAACTATCTTTGACTAGTGGAAGTGTGATCAAACATCCACGTGGTGGCCGCTGCTAATTTTCCTCCCATACAAGAAAAGCGAAATGATCGGGCTAGTCTCTTCAAAGTAAGGTTCGCGCGAGGCCAGTAACCTCGCTAGTCAAAAATCTTATTACGGAACTCCAAATCGGCCTCGGATGATGAACGACGATGACCACGGCAACGAAAACGGCTAAACGCTTTAAGAATTTTCTCATGGAACGTACGCTCATTGTATAGGATTCGAGCTGAACAGCAGCTAGCCGATATCCTGTTCAAATATAATGTTGACATAACAGCAATTAAGGAGATGCGATTGACGGGGAATGGTGTCTTTAGTACTTTGTTTTTAACTCTTTTACGCACAGAAATTTAAGCTTTCTTTTCGGTCTTCTTGCGCAAAAGTACTGCCTGGATATTCCGTAAAACACCACCTTGAGCAATGGTTACTCCAGACAAAAGTTTGTTTAATTCTTCATCACCAGCTATTACAGCGGTCATGCAAGACATCATGTGCTCGGGGTGAGGTTTCTAGTCAGCAGAAGAATGAAACCTACCGTCGGCTTTACACCCGTCATAAGCCTCATAAACGTTCACGCATCTACAGAGGATTCCCCAGATGATGAAAAAGAAGAATTCTTTGAGTCAGTCGAACGGGAACTCAATGCCTGCCCTCAGTATGATGTAAAAATTATTCTAGGGGATATGAATACTAAAATAGGTAGGGAGCCAGTATTCATGCAGTACATTGGCACCCATACCCTACACGAGAATATTTATGACAATAGTCAACGAGTCACAGAGATGGCAGCAAGAAATAATTTGGTCGTTGCGAGTACAAGGTTTGCGCGTAAAAATATCCACAAAGCCACCTGGGTAACCTGGGATGGAGCAACTCGCAGCCAGATTGACCACTTGCTGAGAGACTGCCGCCACAACGCGAACCTGATGACGGAACGAACGTACCGAGGTGCCAAGGTCGACTCGGACCACTATCTTGTTGGTATGGGGCTCCGAGCGCGGATTGCATCATCACGAAAGACTGCATCCGCGAATCAGATTCGGGTCAACACGGCTAGCCTTCGCAACGAAGAGACCAGAAACAACTATGGTCAAGCGATAGGACTTAGGATAGGCCCTAAATACAGGGAGAGTAAGTCGTGGGGCTCAGATGTCGGCCGTAGAAGAGAAATGCCTTAAGAAAACTGTCATTAGTACTGCTGACTCCATCTTAGGCAGTAGTCGTAGAGATCGAAACGACTGGTTCGATCACGAATGTAAGGTAGCGACTGAACGTAAGAATGTTGCGTACCGAGCAATGCAACAATGCGAAGATGAATATAAAGAGCTCAGAATATATGAAAAAAAAGTTTACCGGCGAAAGAAAGCAGTCTGGAAGAAGAATCTCGTCCATGAACTAGAACAGTACAGAGAGCAAGGACCACACCAAGCGCGGCAGTTCTACCAAAGAGTCCGCGGTATGACGAAATATATACCGCGTTGCACATACTGCAAAGACAAAGAGGGTTTGCCGATTTTAAGGGCATCATAGAGCGATGGGAAGAGCACCTTTATGAGTTGCTAAATGGCCAGTTAACTGAGGAATTGGAGGCTCCACCAATGACCTAGGACCATACCATGCTGCCGCCACATAGCATAGACGAAGGTAGCACAGCGATAAATCGGCTCAAAAATAATATCAGATGGGATCCCAGCGGAACTGATAAAAATAGGAGTTCCTACATTACACCAAGCAATTCATGAATTAATAGTGCAAGTATTGGAGGAAGAAGCGATGCCAGAAGACTGGCGAAGAGACATCCTGTTCCCAATAAATAAGAAGGGAGTTATCACAAAATGCAGCAATTATCGTGTTATAACGTTGTTGAGTACCGCGTATAAGATTTTCTCCTCTATCCTTTAAGACAGGATAGCCCCATACACTAAAGTCATCATTGGTCCAGGCAAATCAACAGCTGATCAGATTTACACCCTTAGGCAGGTGATAGAAAAATGTCTAGAGTTTCAGAACTAACTACACCATCTTTTTATAGACCTTAAAACCTCTTATGATAGCAAAGCCAGAGTAGAATTTTAATTTAAAAAGCCATGAGAGTATATCAATATTATAAGGGTACAAATCAACGGTGCGGTGATTATAAAAAAACACTCTGCAACTCATGGAGGAGGTTATCTCAAGACGATGGAGTGTTCAGCCCTCAGTCCCGACATGAATCCGATTGGACATTTATGGGACTAGTTCCGAGACAGAAATCAGGCACCATATAACATCAACGAGCTCAAGATTGCGTTGCATGATGAGGAGGAGGAGACATTGTTAACATAACTTCTATGAGGAACCGCAGCCATTGTAAACGCAAGGGGAGGGAATAAATGATGATGATAATGGTGTCATAAAGTAAAAACATTAGGCTTTTAACAAAAAAAAAATTATTTGTGAAAAACGGTTAAGCCGTTTTTAAAAAATACGCGTTATTCTGCTGTGCAAACTGAAAGGGTGATTCGTTTTAGGTTGCACGCGAGTGTATATTTCGCATATTTGAAAAAGCTCTTTTAGTATGAGTCTGGGATAACACGTTATATTCAACTTCCGGTTAATGTTTCTTGAGCATTTTTTCCAGTTTGTTCGGCACACACAAAGCTTCTATTATATTCCATTAGGCTTTCTAAGCAAAATTGGTAACCTAGAAAGGCTAAAAGTTTCCCACAAACACATATATCCCATATGGAAAGCTCAAGGATAATATCACTTTCCAAACTGGAATCGTCGACCATGTGCACACGCAATGAAATATGGGCCCAATGGAAACTCCACATGACACGACGGTCGTTAGCCGACTGTCGTCATCATCATCATCGCCTAACCCACAACAATAACAACAACAACAACTACTACTACTACCACTACAGCCACAGCACACAGCTGCTGCTGCACATTATGTCGTTTGGGAAGTGTGAGAAGCTCATCGTAAAGCACACTTTTCACATTTCCGCGAAAAACCACCACTGTTCCCGTTAAAATTCCACAACTGCCCGTCCGTTCTCCTGCACCGTTTTGGAAAAGTCCAAGACAGCAAGAATGTACAAGCTGCTGATGTTGGTTTTTTTTTAATGGAAATTCCACTGTTTTAGTCCTACCTTTAAGCTACACAATCGTACGTCAGTTGCTCGGTTTTCGCGTTTGGTGTTGTATCTGAAAAATATTACACAAAAAAATATTCTCCGCGTTCCGTGCGATGACTTGTCTTCTTTAATTAATGTAATTTGGCAGTTGATTCTAATTTTTTTAGTGGTGTTTTAAAAAAATATGAAGCAAATGTACGCAAAGATTTGTCGTCGTTTCGGGTTATTCAAAAAATGAGATGTAACTTTAGAGAAATATTAAATTCATTAAATTAATGATAATATCTAAAAGTAATTATTTGTGAAGGCAATAAAAAAAGGATCTGGCTCAAACGTGATATACCCGCGGACGAATCTCTCATGGTTTCGTGGTCAAATTGGAATTACATTCCTTCCAACATAAATTGATTTTTTCATTCGATTTTTATTGCAGCTGGTGTTGGTGCTGTTGTTGGTGTTGGTGTTTGTGTTAGTGTTGTTGTTTCGTTTATTCGTCTTCCGTCGTCTTCGTTGCCGTTGTCGTCGTTTGTTGTCCGTGCCGTCGACTTGGTGTAATACGGAAGTGTTGACGGTTGCCTTTATAATTTGAATATATATGTGTATGTGTACTTGTATCTACCGCAATGCATAAATAATTAAGATTCTCAGATGAAATGGAATAGTAACCAGCTTCGGAAGTTGCCCCATTTTGGAAATTACCAAATAAACTAATACTTCATTCAAATAGTGACCTTGAAAGAATAAGTAAACCGTTACCGACAGGCATAGCCGCCGTATCGCTATTGGTTTGTTCGATAATGTTTCTTAAACCAAACATAAAGATGACACAACACAGCTTTTCATTGCCTTAAATAAATATAAAGCTTATGTAAGAGTTTTAAGACAAAAATCTTGACCAAAATTGGAGTCAGGAAAAGCCATTCAATCAAAACTTCATAACTCATCCCTGGGTATCACATAATACATTGCGGCTCACAAGATTAGAAGCACATCATTTTGGGAGACGAAATTGATATTTCTGCTGTCATATACGAGTATGTCAGGAAAGAAAAACACAAATTATAGTTGAAGTAAGAGTAGTTTGTAGTTAATTCAAAATTAAGTTTTAAAAAATATTCAGAATAAGATAAGAAAGATGAGTCAGAATGTCATGCATTTAAATCGGTTCATAAGATTAGAAGCATCTTAGATTAGGTTAGGGTTGGGGTGGCTGGCGGCACGAATCCGATCCAATTAGACTAATGATGGTCCATTGTGATGTCACATGGATCGAGAAGATTCCTTACCCTAATCGTTGAATCAGTTGAAGCTTCAAACGAAGCGTAAAAGACTTTTGATGTCATTGCTTGACAAATCGTTAAGATCGTTGTAAAAGAAGGCTCCCAAATGGAGCTGTACATGTACAGAGAAGGTAAATAATGGTCTCTTCCTCATCCGTGAAGCTTTTGCAGAAGTCATTGGCAAATACACCTTGCCTGTAAGACAGTGTATTGGCACCTATTGTAGCACTTATATACAATCTGTTTGAAGAGATCAATCACTTGGAGCGTTTTGGATACAGCTTTGGCCAGATCTGTTTTGACGCTACACAAGTTATACCATTTGACCATCTAAGGTTGATTTTATCAGTAGCATCATGCTTTAATATGAGTTTGCATATAATAAAGGAGCCATTTTCAGGTAAAAGCGACAGCGTAGTAACATTTTTGTCGAGCTCATCAGCCCTGCCGTTCCCCAGAATGTCTCTATGCCCCTACACCCATTACAGGTAAATACCTGCTCCGCCATCTCCCTGAGAGCTTGATGATGCTTTTCTTCGCACATCAGGGAAGCTTTCAGAAACCCAGGCTCTCTCTATGAGTATATACAGTAGCTCGCTCGATGTTGTTGGCGCTGCTCTTAAGAGCTCTGCGGGAATACTGTCAAGTCTTACCGCCTTTTTAGTCTTCAGTTGTTTAATAAAAATAACCGTTGCGTTCCAAGGCCTAGCTTCCCGCGACCATTTGTGTTGTGCATGTATATTTTTGTTGGACACAAATGGAAGGGACCTATAATTTAAGGCCAGAACGGCGAATTGAGAAGCTTTCCGTGACAAGTTATTATTCTCGAAACGTTTGTCACCCGTTGGTGAGTGGTGGGACACTGTGAAAAATACTTTTGGGTGTTACTGGGATTCGAAGCACGAACCTTCTGCTCAGTAGCCATGCGCATTTTCACTGAGCCACGGCGACCACTAATAATTTTTTCTCTACTAGAAGGTGCGGTGCGGATTCGGGTATTTATTTCTTCGGACGAGTCGCTTCACTGGTGAAAGCACGGCTTAAAACCGTAGAAAAGTGTTATTTCCATCTTCCGAACTGGTCCTTATCCTAAATTAAGAGGGATCTGTCAGCATCTTTCTTGGAGCTGTGAACACCTGTGAGCTCCTTGGTGATTCTCTAAAAACAGTTTTACTATCACATCTATTTGCGGCCTATTCTGTTTCGGTAGCCAATATGTTGATGTAGTTACGTTTATCAAGTCTGAGCTACGGTAAGCTTCTCTCATCTTCAGTCGATACATAGACTCTAGCTCATTTTTCCACGCTGCAGGGGTAGCTGCGATGCAAACTTTGAGGTGTACTTTTTTCTACCCTTTCCCAAGTTTCTTCGGATATCCCTGCAACCGACTGATTAGTCTTTTAGCATCGTATATGAAAACATGTTTCACAGCACACTAGTGGATTTCGATTGAGGTAGGCTCTGTGCTACAGATTGTTCTCGAACCGCGTGAAAGGTGGTCCACTAATTGTTGGTACACTGAGGGATCCTTTAGTCTATGGGTATTAAACTTGGGCTAACGGGTGTTTTCATGGGATCTCCGAACTGCAGCTGCACGTAATCTTACGGTAGCTACCAACAGATGGTGGTCCTATTTCGATGTCTGCTCCTCTTCTGTTCCGGACATCTTGAGGATAGCTTCTAGAGCTTCGGCTGATCGCAAAATGGTCAATTTAGTTGAAAGCTACAAGTCGGTCAGTTGACACCCAACTAACTTTGTGGCACGTTTTTTGTTCAAACATGGTCCCACCAATAACAGGACGGTTGGCGTTGCAAAAATCAACAAATCATTTATCTTTGTCATTGCGGTTGCCAACGCCATGCTTTCCATAACATGCCTGAGCCCACCTTATCATTTAAGTTTCCCATTACAAATATGCTGTCCCTCGTGCGGGTACAACAGCTTAAAGTAGGAAAAGTGTGATCAGTCCTTATCAGGGAAATGGTGTTGGTTTCGCTAGCGCTTAAATTTCAGTTACGAATAATGCTAACCTCCGTAACCGTCGTAGTAAGCCAGACCTTTCGCACTTGTAATTTTTGCCTATTTCCATATATATGGATAGACAATTAGTTACCGGGGACCAACACTAGGGGATAAAACAAGCGCTTCGTCGTGGCGGAATGTTTCCCTACTGGACCAAATCAGGTTTTGGAGAGTCAATAATTTCCTGATCGGCGACGATGCAGGTCCCCAAGTAACATCAGTTACTTCTCTGAATTTAGCTCTCGAAAGAACAGAATTGGAGGCTAGTCTGACAACTTTTCATTTTTCCGTTGCTGTAAGGATCGTGGAAACATTTCCCTTGTAGTTTTCCCCGTTGTATTTTCGGATCTTCTAAATAATTGCCTACAGCATGATCACTCCGATTGATCTTGCAAGCGATAGCACACTTAGACAAGCCTTCTGAATGGTAAACATCTATTTTTGCCTTCTCTGACAATGTCAAATAGTTGTCATTACCCATTCTTTAAAAAATAAGACAAAACTTTTCTTTATTATAAAATTAACTTTTCATAAAGAAAAAAACAACCTATAAGAGTTTTCATGTAAATTCTCTAATAGGAGATGGGTATGTGTTAAAATTTGAAGAAAATCTGGCTTATTTTACATGGACAATTTTGTCCATAGGAGATACACAGGTGTATACAATTTGAAGAAAATCGAGTAAAATTTTGTTAAATATTTGTATAGAAGCCCCCCGACTCCGTGGACCGAGGGGCCTCAAATTTAAATAGAAAGTGTTGTCTCTGGAAGTACACATGTGCGCAAAATTTCAATTTTCGGGCTTTTGGAAGTGGCTTATAAATTGATCGCAAGATTCCACGACAGACCGAGGACCGAAAGACGTCCGACATCCGTGCCACGGGCAAGTGAAGTTAATATAGAGAATTTAAAAATATGAACCACTTCACAAACATCGATTGTACTTTGACTGCTTCTAATCAATTATGAACAAATTTAAATGCATGCCATTCTGACTCATTTAGTTAAAGATTCATAAAACTACAGTCAGCTTGTTCTTTTAAAATTTGGGAATTCACCATTGCATTCAACATGAACCACTGTTTCTTTCATTATTTTGTTTTTTCCTCTCACTGCCATATAACGGGAGAAAGATAATGTTTACTTCTTAAAGATGCCTGCTCCTAATCTAATAAGTCGCAGTGTATATGTTGTTGTCACCGCAACGTCCTCGTGTATAGTGTCTTCTGTGCTTTGCCTTCATGCCCGACAAAGTGCATGTGCACCTGTATTCATGCTTGCAACTTACTTTGTAGTCCATCACAGAGGGGCATTAATCAACTAAAGTGTGTCTGTTTCAGTGTGTGCGTGTGTGACTGTATTTGTCTATACTTCTCCATCCTATATACAATGCAATGTATGCATATTATTAAAAAAAAGATATTCGCTTGTGAATATATCCTTTCAATGCGTATAACAGATGACCGATGGCCTATGAATAACGTGACACATGATTTATAAATTCATTACGCTTTGATGGCTGGTCAATCAGCGTTAATCTGCTGCACAGAGAACAGAAAGTACAGAGGAATGGAGAAGTTCTCGACGAAAGCATTGTAAATCTATTATATGAAGATCGAAAACTGAAAAGATTATCTCAGCTTGTCTGTGGAAGGAATTAGGTGAAGCCAGCCATCCCATTAGTCTTTACATAATGTTTGTGTTACATTACATGCAATCACAATATTAGTTTTTCAGGATTTTTTAGTAACAAAATGACAAACAAATATAAAAATGCTTAGTTACCAAAGAATCTCTACTTTTCCAGCAGACCTGCACTACTTCAAATTCGCGCTCCACTATTTTAATTGCGGGACCAATGTTGGATCTTCTACTCGCAGACACCTTTTCAATATCAGCGTAGAAAATCTGAAAAGTGTAATGAGAAACTGGAAAACAACAATAGAAATCAAGGGAGACTCGTCGTGATTCAGAACAGATAGTATCCCAATAAAGCGTGTAATGTTTCAAGACGACTACTTAAGTGCTTTGTGGTTTTGCATTGCTTTAAATCTACTCGGCAATCTTTTGAAAGAAACGGAATATGGTTTTAAAATTAAAAAAGACAGAGATCCAATACACCAAATCAATCCATTGTACATGGACGACCTTAAACTATATGCTTCTACTAAAACTCATCTGACACACCTGCTGAACGTCACACAATCTTTTAGCAATAAAAGACTACAATAAGATTCGATCGAATTTAGTGCAGAATCAAACAACCAGAAAATGAGCAAATGGGCATCGATGATCTTATAGGTTAACCAATCCAAACGTCGACCAAAAATTGTCAAACAAATGGCTGACCGATGGAAGGATCTACTCCGAAACTGAAGGCCTAACCCGAAACTATATAAAGTATATAGTTAAACAACTGGATGATTACATGCTTTGTTTTGCTCCCATTTATGTTCAGCGCCAGATTTCGTGCCACCTGCTCTATCTGGATGAAAGCTTCCTGTACAGCTCTTGGGTTTCTACCAACGATGTCGATGTCATCGGCGTAAGCCAGTATCTGAATGGACTTATAGAGTATTGTTCCTCTCGCTGTTACGTCAGAATCTCGGATCACTTTCTCCAACGCCAGGTTGAAGAGGACTCAGGCCAGTCCAGCCCCTTGTGAAAGACCGTCATAGATGTTGGCTTGATAGGCAGATATTTTTACTTGGCTTATAACATTAGTCATGGTCAACCTACATAGTCGTATCAGTTTATTTGGGATGCCGAATTCCCTCATGGCTTTATAAAGGTCTACTCTGGCTATGCTATCATAGGCGGGTCGGGTTTAAAGTCTATAAAAATATTGTGTAGTGAATTTTGAAACTCCAAACATTTTTTCATAACATGATCAGTTGTTGATTTGCCTATGATGAATCCACACTGGGCTGGACCAATGATGACTTTAGGTACGGGCTATCCTGTCTTTAAGGATAGAGGAGAAAGTCTTATACGCATTACACAATAACGTCATACTACCATAATTGCTGTGTATTGTGATATCTCCTTTCTTATGTATGGGCACAGGATTCCTCTTAATCAGTCTTCTGGCATCGCTTCTTCCTCCCATACTTGCATTATTAGTTCATGAATAGTTTGGTGTATTTCGGGGCCTTCTGATTCAATCAGCTCCGCTGGAATACCATCTGGTACCTTATTATTTTTTAACCAATTTATCGCTCTGCTTTCTTCGTCTATGCATAATAGCTGCAGCATAGTGTTGTCTTCGGTCATTGGTAGAGTCTCCAATTCCTCAGTTCGCTGGCCATTTAGCAACTCATAAAAGTGCTCTTCCCATCGCTCTAATATGCCTTTGAGATTGGTGATCAGATTACCCTCCTTGTCTTTGTGGTATGTGCAACGCGGTGTATATTGCGTCATACCGCCGACTCTTTGGTAGAACTTCCACGCTTAGTGCGGTCCTTGCTCTCTGTACTATTCTAGTCACGGACGAGATTCTTCTCCCAGACTTAATAAAAATATTATTAAAGAAGTATGCATTTTCTTTGTAAAACTGACATTACATTTGAAAACTTTAATTTATAAACTTAATAAATATACATAGAGATGCGGATACTGTCAGCTTAATGGATGCATTCATAGCCACACCATTACCTAATGCAAATAAGATTTACAACTCAGAAGTCTGTTATGTAAAAAATGTATTATAACTTAAAATTCCAAAAGAGCAGGCTTAAGATAGTATCTTCTAACAAAAAAAAACACCCAAAATTTGCAAAGAGATTTCTGATCTTCAACTGTTCTATGACTTTACTATTATTTTAATAGAAGCTCCTAGCGTTAAATATGATGTTTAACTGAACTGCTGCACGCAAAAATTAATGAGGATTCTGTTAACGCCACTACACGACAGTACAATTCCAACAATTCGTTTTTAATTTACAAAAGCAAAAATAGTTTATCACTTCTTCTATGTGCTACTAGGACATTCCAAAGAATCGGTTCATACTTTTTATTATTATGCAATAATTTTCCGATTGTGTACATAAAACATTACCTAGCACTTCTGTATCTATCTCCCGTCATAACTTCTTTCTGTGTGCTTTACTCATGTTTGTGTATAAAATAAATTCAGGATACAATTTTCTGATGACAGAGAAGATTTCTGTTTCGTCAACGGAATAATTATGTTCCTTCAGACATATTTGGCGCCAATGACGACGAAATGATTTTTTCTATATTTACCTACATTGCTCCTCTCTCACGAGAATACAGGAATATTCTGTTAAAGAAGATCTAATGTTTTGTTGTTGTTTTCGGTTATATGAATAAATTTGATATTTGCTATGCAACAGGCGTTTTGCCGCCATGCTGTTTCGCTTAAGGCTTTGGAATATACGTACGAGTGTGGCGTACAGATTTACGATTTATAGATTTGTTTTGAAAATGTTCTCCCCAATGAATTGCTCCCGTAGGATATTTGCGTACAGCTATTTAACAGTTCCTACTAATAATCTATTTTTAAGATTAATGTGTATGGAACATGGTGGTTTGTGATGAGCACACTGAGCTCATATGAAATGAAGGAAAATCTTGTTCAATAAAACCTGGAGGCATTGTAGCATGGGGAACCTTTGAAGCTGTTTACTGCTCTGTTTTATTGGAAATGAAAAGCTTTGTAAATATTTATTTGCAAGTGACCTGATTCGTTTGCAGGAGATAGCTAAGTGCTAAGATCGCCCGGGAATTCTCATTCAATTTATCCTTCTTAACAATTCGAAATAAAGTCGAAATGAAAATACAATGATAAGAAATGAACGCGAATTAGAAGTTATGAAAATATAAAAAATATTATTTGCTCTTTAGTACAGCATTAATGTAAAGTGACTCCTTAAACTAAAAACAAAAATGATTATTTACTGCTCTATGGAATAAGTTGCAATGAAATAAATCGCAGGAAGAATTAAATATCCGCCATAATCCGAAAATTAGCTAACTCCCAAAAGGAAAACTAAATAACATCCAAATTAGGAGATGAAATATGTCCCAAAACTTAGGGTTTATTTAATTATGAAACAAGTCTTACAAGTCGTTTTAAAAGATAAGGAAAAACCTTTCAAAAAATTTTAGTTTGGGACTTATTTGATTTCAATACTTTGCTTCATAATGAAATAAGTAAATGTAAAAAAAACTTCGGTTTTCAAACTTTAATGTATGCATCGACACACGACAGATGCAGACAATTTAATATCTATGGGACGTATACATTTGATTAAAAAGTATCTTAAAGAAGTCGAACAATTTACTTTTAAATGCGATCTTAGAAATGCCCAACTAGACTAAGCCAACAGTCCCATAAAAGTTTACCTTTCTAAGACGTGTGAAAGTTGTTTATTTCAAAGATTAACACACATTCCACGCTAAACTTGCTCGCTTTAATCGCGACACGTGCCACACGCGTGATATCAGAAACGGGCAATGACTCTGAACAGTTTAAAAATTTTCAGCTCTCTAGGTCGTGTGACAGCTGCTTAAAAACGACCCCTAAATAGTCTACGCGGTGGGGTATATTTCAAAGATTAACCCAATTTCAAGGTATCACACGCGCCTCATACCTCTTGCAACACATGTCATACGCAGAAATGACACATAACATAAAACATAACAGTGTTTAAGCTGATCGCATTGCTTCGCCATATGATGGACATCATTCCAAATACTGATTTCGATTTGCCGATTCGGTTGACAATGTCCTGTTCGGGTCCACCTTCGGTCGAGATACTACTCCCACGATATTGGAAACTCTCTACTATCTCTACTGGTTGTCCAGCAATGTTAACTTGAATTACTGAGTTAGTGCCGAGGTTGATGATTTTGATTTTCAAACCCGCAACATTTGCCTCCCTTTCCACATTTGTTGTCACTTGGTGCAGCTCCATAATCCTATGTGAGAGTAAACAAACGTCATCAGCGTAGTCCAGATGTTTGAGTTGTGATGTAAGACTCCAACGAATTCGTTCGTTTGCAGTAGATAAAGCTGCGAGAAGCACATCACTCAAAAAAGTATCGGCGATAGAATGCAACCTTGTCGTACCCCACTTAGGATCTCGAATTCCTCTGACAGCTTTCCTCTATGCAGCACATGACATTTAGAACCATCATAGGTTGCACGAGGCTATGCTACTCACAAAATTTCAACACTCTAGCAAGTGTGAAAGGTGGTTAAAAAAAGGTGTGGGCTTTTGCAAAGATTAAACCACTTTCCATGCAATACACGCGCGACACTCGACTCGTGACATGCATCATTCGTGATATCTCAGAAAGGGCACAAGACACTGAGTTGCTTTTTAAGTGTAAGGTAGCTAAAAAGGACTTTAAAAGAGTCGAAAAAACTGACAGAGGAGAAGTCAAGTTAAATAAAAGGTTATACTATGTTCCGATTTTTAAAAGGAAATAACTTCCAAAATAAATAGTTTTTTTTTAATATGAAATAACTGTCAAAAGTGTATTAAATTTTTTGGGAGTTATTTAATTTATTTGGGACTTATTTTATTAAGGCTTATGTGTTCGTTTATCTGCTTATTAACCTCTGGATCTCAGCTTGAATGTGCTAACTTTAACAACGCCAATCTTTAGTTCCCTAGCTTGTGAATATATTGCAACAGTTAGTTATTCAGTTCTAAAATAAGTCTTCATCATTATATGAGTCTGAAGCTAAGTCTGCAAACTTTCGTTTGCTTTAAACACAATTAAAGTTAGACACTTTTCAATGCCTGCCAAGCAAAACCTAAAACACCCATTTAATAAGGTCGAAAGTTTAGAACTATGAATCCTAAAATTTAATTTGGATGTGTCATTTATTAATGAATTTAACAAAACATTCAAAAAAAAATATAGAAAAGTAAATTTTGAATTCCTGTACACAAAGCTGCCTTATTTCTAAAAACCTCCTTTTTAACCAAATGCGACACGACCTAGACAGCTGAAATTTTGTGATTGTTTAAGTCCAAAATAGCATTTTCGACTATGACGCGTGTCGCGTGTCTCGTGTGGTGCGTGTGATGGGTAAACTTCTTTTTCGACTTCTTTGATGTCCTTTTTAACCACATTCCACACGACTTAAAGAGTTGAAATTTTCTGAGTATCCAAGTCAAAAATATAATTTTTTATATTTCGCGTATGACGCGTGTCACGTTTCGCATGTGTCGTGTGAATGTTTGAAATCTCGCCATTTTCTTGTTTTTTGGAGTCGGTATTAACCACCTTTCGCACGACCTAGAGTGCTGAAATTTGTGAGCGGCGTGTCGCGAGTCGCGTGTGGCGCGTGTGAAGCGTGGAAAAAAGAAAATTCTTTGAAATAGCCCCGACCTCAAAAACAGATACCAAATAATAAACGACTGTATGGCGTGTTTCGATGTATATATAAACGTTTGTAGCCGAAAAACGACTTTATTTTACATTTATTTGTTTGTAATTATATGATACTTGCCTCTCCCTCACTTTTCGGAAAAGCTTTCACAATTTAATTCCAATTAACCGGTGTGATGTAAAATGAACTAAAAAACTTTTTTTTTTGTTTTCTGTTTTATTATTCATTTGACTTTTGCTTTGCTTATATTAAATGTTTGGCGAATAGTCAAAAGTCACATGTAGCCAAATTAGGCGAATACGGGAGGTGATGCAGTATACCAATATTGGCAACAATTTTGATTTTTAACTAAAATCTCCAACTATGTAAAAGTATTATTACGATGTTTGGAAACTTTCATGTATAGTGTTTTTATTATTTTTCTCATGCCCTTCACTGCTAAGCACAACGTAATTGTAAGAGGAAATTAAGGTGGGAAGAAGCAGATGTCTACGCACATGGGTCTCAAATAAAAATTAAAATATTTATGCGGAAACAAAGAACTTGGCAATTTTTTCGACATAATGAGCGGATAAAAATGAAGGCTCGGTACGTCCGAAGATGGTTTGAATAATGGACCCGTAGGCTCAAGTCGACGCTCAAGTAGTGCGGATGGTTTTCACCTGAATATTTATTTTAAACACAGTTTGTGGAAACAAAAGGCATAAAACAGTAACAAGCAGGAAACCTTTCTACGATGTTCAAGTGAGTCGATTGATCAGAATTTATCGTGCTTAACATACAAATTTATATTATGAAAGGGAGTTATGTCCAGATGATTTAAATTTATATAAGTGCTAGCTGACCCGACAGACGTTATCCTGTCCAACTTTCAATCGTGATCATGATCGTTTCGTGAATTTGTGAAGAGCTATTTGAAATGTTAAATCAAAGTAAAATTGAGAAAAAAACGTCAACCAAATGATTTATTTTCTTTCATTAAATTTGAAATTACAATAAATCTTAAGCTGTTTTATTTACATTTCGATTTCGATTACAATGCCATAGCAAACCAATCGAAACAAAGCATTTGCTTATTTTGAACTAAGTCATTTTTCAACCGATTTGTATGAAATTCGGTATGGTATTTTTAGGGTCTTCTGGGGGTCATTTGGTTGTCTTTTAGTGGTCATTTGTGGAACCGCTGCGTGTCGCGCCGAATATTATTATTAATTTTTTTAATTTATGCTGGAGTACGTTTTCCCAAATTTTTCTACTCTCTTTTGTAATTTTCTTTTGCTAAAAATAAGCGTAACGAACAAAACAAAAAAAGAATCAACCAAATATGTCGTTCCTACAGTCAGGTCTGATCGAGAGTACATACAAAAATTAGGATTTTTACTGTTTGACCAATTTTTTCGACTTTCCTTTGTAATTGTCTTTATTTCCAGAACCATAACGAAAAAAACAAAAAAATAATTATGCAAATCTATCATTCGAATATTGACTTATGGTCATGAATTCATGCAAAAACAGAAAAACAGGAAAACAGCACTTTCAGTTTTTCCCAAAATTTCAAATTTTCCGGGCAACTTTTTTAATTCGTTTTTCCACATGAACCTATGATGAACATTTTAAAACAAAGAATGAGCCAAATCGGCCCAGCCGTTCTCAAGTGATACGGTTACCAACGAACAGCATTTCATTTTTATAAATATAGATAGACTATGATCTTATATGAGTATTGTCGTTGGCCAATGAATTGAATTACAAGTAGGTACAAAAGAGATCATTAATTAAAATGAGAAATAATATCGGGGACAAAACAGAGCCTTGTGGAACATCAGGGTTTGTGCGATGCACATTCGATTTGAATATGACCTGTATTGAACGGTCAGCAATCAAGTTCTACCGTAGAGGCGTCTACTGGCCACAAGGCCCTTGTGGCACGTTCGATGGTGGACTTGATATGAGAATTCCAGTTTAGCTGTTCATCAAGGATGACGCCGAGATATTTAACCTCACTGGAATAATCTAACGTGGTTCCTTTGATGATGATAGGTTCCAACTCGGGCATACTTCTTTTCGTGAAAGGCACATTGCAAGGATTATGGTAAAGCCCTTCTCTATTGCACCATTTTAAGACGTGAAGTAACACAACTTGCATGACATTTGTAATGTTCGTGCTATGCTTACCGTTAATTAAAATCGCCAAGTCATCAGCATAGCCTGGTCTATGAAGATCGGCTAGAAGGTTGTCTATGACGCGTGACCATAGAAGGGGACAGAGGACACCTCCTTGCGGACAGCCCTTAACTGCAGTTACCGACACAGACAATCCCCTTGTGGAGGATATGATAATTCGACTTTCAAGCATGGCCCTAATCCATTGGTTGGTCGAGTCCTTGATACTTCTGCTACTCTTGCTATTGAGTCGTAGCCAGTGTTATCGCAAGTGTGTATCGGTATTTAACCGTCTCTTTATTCTGTGCTATAAAGGAGAGCTTAAATAGCCACTGGACTAAAGCTGACTTTAAAAGAGACGGAAAAGAAGACGCTTCGTCAATAGCTCAAAAATGTCATGAATTCTGGACAAACCTCTTTGATATCTGGAAATAATTGTATACCAACAACTTATTAAAGTTTTAAGCTAAATTTTTCCATGTAGCGTTTTGACATGTAATTTTCCGTTACTTACTTACATATCATGAAAAGGATCTAGAAAAAGGGATAAAACTTTCAATACTCCACTGAAACACCTTTGATTTTTGCATACGATTAGCTCGATAGCCAACAAAGATTGACCCCCTTTACATAATATGCTACTCATTTTCTTTTGATTTTAAAGTCTGTTCGCTTTGTAGAAAAAATTTAAATTTTAATTGAAATACTGTTCGTGTAAAAGGGAAAAATACTTTAGAAATCTCTTGATTCAGAAAATATCGCATATTACTAATGTGGATCATACAAATACATAGATATAGAGCCCAACTTTTTCACATAGGTATCGCAAACATAATGTGCTCAAATTATGCGAGTGTTCGTGTGTTTGAAATGTAATCCTGCTATGTACGTACGCAGTAAAACAAATATGCTTTCTATGACCCACTTTCAAATGCAAAAGTCGATGTCGATTATGGAGCAATTTTGTTTTTTTTTCATTCTTGGCACTGACTTGGAAACTGAGTTGTGAGCTTGAGACGATTGCAACCGTGGGTATACATTTACTTGTGATTTTCTTAGAGTACAATGAGTGACTACATATATATATTACACATATGTATATAATATGTATAACAAAGTGCATATGCACGTATTGTTCTACGTTAAATTTATGAAACAATTCGTTGGCGTGCAGTGTGTTTCGTTTCGTAATTGAATTGAATTTATTTGCAATCATAGAATCAGAGCAGGAGTGATGCGAATATGTTCTCCGTCGAAGCTTTCCGGAGAAGATGGACATAAAAGCACCCATAATCAAACACCAGTCACACAAAGTAGAGCAGTCCTTTCAAAATCATAACTCCGAGCTGCCTGTAACAGTAATAACTTAAATTTTTTATGCACTTTCGATAATAACTGATCGATCATAACTGATAGGAATGGCCAATTTATTTGGTTGATTCTTTTTTTTTTTTTTGTTTTGTTCGTTATGCTCCCGGAGAAATTTTTAGCAAAAGAAAGTTCGGGAAAATTGCAAAAGAGATTAGGAAATTTTGGAAAACGATAAATTGGATATTTTTTTAGGAATTAACTCAATTGAATGTTTTGGTAAAATGAAAAATCTGGAAAAACGCATTCCAGCCTGAATTAAAATAAAATTAAATTTTTATTTTTACTTTTGTGTTGATTATCGATCTATCCGACAAAAGTCTTTATTTCATTTCGTCGTTACATGGCGCTATGAAATGTTGTTTGGTAGCTGATCCATTTAGACGGTGTTTCTTTTGCGATATGTCAACGCAATGAATCCGACCGACATGCCAATAGATATTAAGCACTTGCAGTTTCGGATGCGGTTTGCATTCACAATTACAACAAACAAATCATAAAGGCAGTCATTAAGTGTTTGCAGCATTAACCTTGGAAATACATGTTTCTCACATGGTCCATCGATGATTCCTGCTCCAGTGTCGGAAAACCATAAGCTTTGTTTGTTTACGCGCCAGACAATAAAACAAATATAAAACAGAAGACCAAAAGGACTCCCCAAAACACTCTCAAAAGACCCCCAAAAGACACTCAAAATACTCCTAAAACGACTCACAAAAGACGCTTAAAAACCGTGCAAAAAAACTCCAAAAACCCCTTGAAAAGACCCTCAAAAGAATCATAAAAGACCTCTGAAAAAATCATTAAAGACCCCAAAAGATCCTTAAAAGACCATCAAAGGACCCCAGAAAACCTTTAAAAGATCCTCAAAACGCTTTCCAAAAGACCCCCCAAAAACCCTCATTAAAAAATAATTGAAAGATATCTTAGAATTATCTGATGAGTATGTCGCAGAAGATAATATAGATGGAAATTGGTCAGACGTCGATGACGAAAACGCCAAAGAAGTGCCAAAAAATAATTAAAGGCCCCATAAATATCCTCAAAAGACCCTCAAAGAACCCCCAAAAAACCTTCAAAAGATCTCCAAAGGCTTTACAAAAGACCCCATAAGGACCCTTAAGACCAAAAAAACCCAAAAGACCCCTAAAAGACCCTCAAAAGGCCCCCAAAGGACATTCAAAAGACTCACCAAAAGGTCTCCCAAAGTCCCCCCAAATGCACCCAAAAAAACCACCAAAGGACCCTCAAAATACCCCCAAAGGACCCTTAAAAGGCCATCAAAACACCCTTAAATGACCCCCAAAAGACCCTCAGAGGAACTTCAAAAGACCCACAAAAGACCCTCATAAGACTCACTAAAAGATCCTCAAAAGACGCTTAAAAACAGTCAAAAACCCTAAAAATACCACCAAAAAGACCCTCAAAGGATCCCAAAAAGACCCAAAAAAAGACATACAAATCGGTTGAGAAATTACTTAGTTTCCAAAATTCAAAATGTAACACAATAACGTGACCAATAATGTGACTCAAAATCGCAACACAAAATTAATTTTGATGCCGTGCCCATCTTCATCGCCGATCAAGTAGTTTCACTTACAACAAGTAAATGTAAAAAAACTTCGTTTATTTATTTCTTTATTATCTGTTTTTGAGATCGGGGCTATTTCAAAGTGTTTTCTTTCTTACACGCTTCACACGCGTCACACACGACTCACGACACGCATCAAACGCGGGATATCAAAATTGGCCCCTGACATTAAGCCACTCACAAAATCTCAGTCCTATTGGTCGTACGAAAGGTGGTTAAAAAAGACCTCAAAAAAGGAGAAAATGGCACGATTTCAACTCATCACACGCGCCACACGTGACCACGCGTATACGTGGAATATAAAAAATGCTATTTTGGAATTACACACCCACAAAATTTCAGCTCTTTAGGTGGAAGGAGGTTAAAAAGGACCTCAAATTAGTCGAAAATACAGACAGCTTGACCCATTTTTGTCTGTATTTTTGGGGAATTTAGAAGAAAGAGGAAGTTCGCCGCATGTCAATCCACCTGGTCTGACTGCAGAAAAACCAAAACTCAAGAATCAATAATTTTTGGCTTATTTAGTAAATCTTTGTGAATTTTTGTTGTTTCAATGTCCATGAGAGCGATTTTAATTTCAAATGAGAAGATAAGAAAAGCAATCAATGTCGAAATTGAAAATCTCTCTCCAAAATCAAGATTCAGTTCTTAACAAAGGTGGCTCTACTGACAAATCATTCTGTATATCCTCGATCCATAAAGTAAACCTTTGGTGCCTTCTAAACATAGTTGGCATCATCGGACCTGGTTTCTTTTAAAAAAAGGCTGTATCTCGAGTTACGGTCGATGGAGATTGTTACCGTAGATAGACGGCATTTATCCCCGCGATAATAATCGGCATCGGTTATTATAAATAACTCTTTAATGAGAAGTTTTTTCGAAAAGATCCGTATATAGTTGTAGTATGATTAAGTAAAGTCACTGCTTTATGCTGATAAATCAGCGACAACTTAAAGTCATCCTGTCGTATTATTCGTGAATAAACCCAGCATTTTAATAGAAACTGGATGGCAGCCGTCATAATTTTCCATAAAATACGATTAAAATGAAATATTAGAAGTTCAAGAGGGCTTTAAAAACACACCCATTATCTATGAAAAACACTTTGCATGGTTGTAACGTTGATTCGAGTAAAAATCATTGCAAAAGCTTTTATTCTTCCGATAAAATAAACTTTAAAAGCAATAAATTTGATTTCATGTGATGCGGAAATGTACTCTGTGCACTCAGTATCCTTCCTATATTCGTGAGTTTGTTCCTTATATTCTTAAATAATGTGAGAGGAAAGTATCCAAGTTCTTGTCTTTTCATTCCGTCCCCACCCCACCATTTTTAAGAGGGTGGAGACTAATCAAATATGCAGTAATTATTTTTACTTTTTTACCAATTCGAAATAATATTCAAGAAGGTGCTCCATGGGTGTTAGCATGTTCCTTCCTTTGGCCGAAAGCCAAAAAGAAATATCCAAATGCAAATACGTGTACATTTGAATTTTGCTGTTTGTTTTTCTTGGCGTTTTTGCTACCAATTCAATTAGTTGTGATATAAAACAGCTAAAGGAAATTAATGAAATTGTTGAGAGGAAAATCCCATGTATCAATTTGTACGTAAATTTGTATGTTTGTATTCTTATTAACTAGTTCTTAGTCGATTGCTGGTAGTATAAAAATCTGATTTTATTACTTTTAGAAATAGAAGTATTAGTTACGCTTTAAAAAAAGGATTATGCAATGTAGAGGCCTGGCCGGCCTCGCTGTCGTATTCTATAAATCCTATCGTAAAGGACTTTCAGAGCAGGATCCTCTACACTCATGTGAGCTAGGTGTCCTGCCCACCGGAGCCTACCGAGCTTAGTTCTCTTCACGATGTCGACATCGCGGTAACGCTCGTAGATCTCATCATTATAGAGTCCCCGGAATAGTACTTCCTCACATATGGGACCAACAATTCTCCGTAAGACTTTTCTCTCGAACGTAGCTAAGAGGTCAGAATGCTTTTTGCTAGGCACCCAAGTCTCGGATACATATGTAAGTACTGGTATGACCATTGTATTATATACCAGCATTTTGGAAGTTATGGTTAATTTCCTGGATTTGAAGAGTCTTGACTAACTATGGTAGGCTTTCTCGGCTTTAAGCAACCGTGCGCGTATTTCTGGTTCGGCTGCTACAGTTGACCCGAGATAGTTAAAGTATTGCACTACTTCAAATTCGCGCTCCACTATTTGAATTGATGGACCAATGTATAATTATCTACTCGCAGACGTGGCCACCATGTACTTTGTTTTGCTCTCATTTATGCCCAGCCCCAGATTTTGTGCCGCCTGCTCGATCTGGATGAATGCTTCCTGTACAGCTCTTTCTGTTTCTGTGTTTCTGTGTTTCTACCAACGATGTCAATGTAGTCTGCGTAAACCCGTTTCTGAATGGACTTACTTTCTTTAACGGCAGGTTTAAAGGAGACCATTCCATCCTTTTTCGGAGCCCGTTATAGATGTTGAATGGGCTTGATAGTGATCCAGATATTTTTATTTGGCTCATAATAATGGTAGGTTGACCATACATAGTCGTGTCGTTTGGAATGCCAAATTTTCTCAAGGCTTTATAATGTTCTACTCCGGCTATGCTATCAAAGGCGGCTTTAAAGTCTATAAAACGATGGTGTAGTGAGTTTTGAAAGTCTACACATTTTTCCTTCCTCTTCCAGTTGTTGATTTGTCTGGGATGGAACCACACTAGTATGGACTAATGATGACTTTAGCGTATTGGACTATCCTGTTTTGAAGGATAGAGGAGAAAATCTTATACGCGGTACTCAACAACGTCATACCACGATAATTGCTGCATTTTGTGATATCTCCTTTCTTATGTGTGGGGAACAGGATGCCTCGTCGCCATACTTGCACTATTATTTCATGAATTGCTTGGTGTATTGTGGGGCCTCCGATTTTAATCAGTTCCGCTGAGATCCCATCTGATCCCGGGGCCTTATTATTTTTGAGCCGATTTATCGCACTGCTAACTTCGTCTATGCTTGGTGGCGGCAGCAGAATGTGGTCTTCGGTCATTGGTGGAACCTCCAATTCCTCAGTTAGCTGGCCATTAAGCAACTCATGAAAATGCTCTTCCCATCGCTCTAAGATGCCTTTGAGATCCGCGGACTTTTTGGTACTGTTCTAGTTCACGGACGAGATTCTTCTCCTAGGCTGCTTATTTCGCCGGTGAACTGTTTTTTCATATCTTCTGAGCTCTTTATATTCATCTTCGCGTGCCCGCGTTCTATGAGATTGTTGCATTGCTCTACGACTACTGCCTAGATGGAGTCAGCAGTACTAATGACAGTATTCTTAAGGCGTGTCCATTTATCTTTTACGCCCGGAATCTCAGCCCCAGGACTTATTCTCGCTGCATTTAGGACAAGTCCTATCGCTTGACCGTAATTGTTTCTGGTCTCTTCGTTGCGGAGGGCAGCCGTGTTGACTCGAATCTGATTCGCGGATGCAGTCTTTTGTGATGATGCAATCCGCGCTCAGAGCACCATACAAACAAGATAGTTGTCCGAGTCCGATAGTTGGCACCTCGGTACGTTCATACCGTCATCAGGTTTGGGTTATGGCGGCGGTCTGTCAACGTGGTTGCGAGTGGCTCCATCAGGAGATACACAGGTGGCTTTGTAGATATTTTTACGCGCAAACCTTGTACTCGGAACGACCAAATTATTGCTTGCTGCCATCTCTATGACTGGTTGTCCGTTGTCATTAGTGTTCTCGTGTAAGCTATGGGTCCCAATGTACTGAATACTGGCTCCCTACCTATTTTGACATTCATATCCCACAAGATGATTTTTACATGATACTGAGGACAGGCATGTAGTCCCCGTTCGACTGATTCAAAGAATTATTCTTTTTCATCATCAGTTGTCGATTTTTATAGGATGAAACCATACTGAAGTGGATCCTGATAATTTCTGCACTTTGTTAAATCTCCTTTTTATGAATGAGACATTAGGTGTCTTCTGTATAGTTTTTTTTTAAAATTTAAATCAGCCTTACAACACAACTGCTTTCCAAACCCTACTGTTTTTAAGTCGGGTAACCTTATTTCGCAGTTAGTTAAAGGTTTAGAAATTAAGCGATCATGTTACGGTTTTTGTCCATGCAGTACGATCAACACTGCCTTATACCGTTGATTCTTTAGTAAAACACTAGTGGGATAAGTGGTCCACACTTTCTCTTTTAGTTAATGGTCAAGGTTCTTCTGAGAGACTACTTTTTTTCGTCTGTGAACTCTGTTCTGATATTCATCTTCTTTACATATCTGCTTCTACAGGGTTGTTGCATTTCTCGGTGCGAAACATTTTAACGTTCAGTCGCGCGGCTTACAGTCACTTTCGAACCAGTCATTCCGATCTCTACGTCTACTAACCTCGATGAAGTAATCAGTCATCACTACTAATGGCACTGTATATGTCCAATTTTTCCATCATGAAATTCAAGTGCTTAAGCTCATTCTCATTTGCAAAGCGGACATTTCAACAAAAGCTCCAATACCAAGTTTTACGATTATTATTTGTATTCAACATAGGCATTATTTACTAAGCTAAAGATAATAAGCTTGTAATATAATAAAATCTTAGATGGAAAAAAAGTTATCAAAATCTTGCCACTAATTTCTGCTGCTGGACAGCTTAATAAATTTCACTAGCGCATGTGGCATACAAATGCAATGTCGCACAATTGGTGACGTCAGCGACAATTGCGACGACCAATTAGGGGACGCTTTAACTCTTAAGACTTACACTCTTCGCATTTCTAATGACACACCTTACTCATGACGTAAGCACCGACTAACTGATTGTGGGGCAGTTTAGTTTATTGGATTTTGCATTCACCCACAGAACACAGCACTTCAAATATAGGTTAAGTATAATTGATCGTACCCTTGACAGTTTCTCTTTGCATTGTCATTAAATTTTGTATCGTCGTTTTTTATCAACCGCAACAGAAGAACACGTCGATTCATTAAGACCACCTGATGATGAAGTTCCTAATAGCTGCAACCGCAGTCAGCATGTTGTGGTTGAGGGTATCACAGAATTAAATGTCGTACCTATGTACTGTGTATTATATGGATATATTTATGGACATAGATGCGCATTGTTTCCGCCAAGTTGTCATTGTCAATTTGAAAAGTAAAGCACACTGTATTGATTTTTAGTTAATATGATTTCATTTGCTTTTCACTTGCATTTGCTGTTGTTTTCTTTCTTTGGTTTTTATTTTAATTTTTTGGTTTTTGGAAAACTTACAAAACTTTTCATGGCCAAAATATGCCTGATTGCTTTTGGGTGTGAATAGATTCTTTGTTCGACTAAGTTTCTGAATAAAATCGATACTTTAACTAGATATTGTTTAAGATACCAAACTCTATGAACGTCAATGCGTAACACATAGTGTAGGTATAGCTCTCATGTGGATTATTGTTGTGGCAGAACGGTTTGATTTTCCAATATCCCTTAATATATATAGTTGTGGTGTGTTGGTGTGATAGTTCGAGAAAAAGAACCATACCAGAGCACTCAGACCGTCGGTCTATTGTCCACGTTGTACTCACTAGTACTCGTTGTAACCACTAGTTCACTATTCAAATCTCTTCCTTTCCTTTAGATAGCGAAGGACTTGATATAGTTTCAAAGATGAAAGTTCTTTGATCGTTAACGATCTAAAAATTTCATCCTTACTCTGAAAAAACCAGGACAACTACAAAGGGAATGTATAGTTGTTTCTTCTTCCTACAGGCGGGATTTACATATTGGATTTAATATTACTCCCAACTTGAACATATGACTTCCAGTTGCGTTATGCCCTCTAATAAAACCGACCATGCTAAGACAGTTATTTATAGATATTCCTCAAATGAACTTAGCATTGTGTTCGTTCGGTCTATCCACAAAGGGCTAAACTAGATGTATATATCAGTATTATTAAGTCTATTACCACCATTTTGTAACGAAGCTAATCATCATATGAATAGCTCCGCCACATACGATAAAACTAAAATTCCCGGAGAGTTGGCCAAGCATGCGGTCAGTGAAGGAACAAAAGCTGTTACTAAATATACCAGCTCTAAGTAAATATCGTCATCTTATCTTTGTCTTTTTTAAGACACCACCAAATAAAATCAACATAAACACCTTAATTAGAATGGCTCAGTCAGCAAAAGCGTCCGAACGGCATGCAAACGACATAGGTTCAAATCCGACTACGGTTAATAAAGAGGAAACCTGAAAATTCTACTTTTTTATTCGCTTAAATTAAAGCACATGAAAAGAGCATTAGGAAATTAATCTACAAGGCTGGACACCCAAACAGTGGGTGGATACAACCAAGCTCAAATAGGCAAAAATACAAAAACAACAAGAAATTACAAAATAAACACAACAAATTATTTCTAGTATTGTTTTCTTTTATTTTCTCTAGACATAAATAATTCCCAAACGGATGAACGGTAATGACATGGATCGCGAAATGCAACCAAAAGTGTGCTAGTTTTACGGAACTCCACCAACCAATGCAATTTGCACAAAAGGTTTATTGAGTACAGGCACTCAAATAAGCTACCATTTGGCGAGACCCACCGAGGACTTTATTCCTGAAACACAAACACGCTTCAGCTTCGGCTTCGTTGCGTTACGAGCAACCGCTTTGAATTTGCTTTGAATGACATTTCTCACTTTGTCGTTTTTTCACAGCTGTTGAGCTGTCAGGCAAAGCAAATGTTCGCACTTTTGAACTAGAGCTTCCGTTTGTAGCTTCGTTACGTAGCATTACGATTTTCTTTACGATTGCCAAACGAAACGTTAAAGCCGAAGCTACATTGTGATAGGAAGCATTGAAATCGTATGGCTGAACTCGTAAACGTCAGGCGAAGCCGAAGCTGAAGCGTGTTTGTGTTTCAGGCATTAATGGATACATATATTGCGGGTCAATATACTCCATATATATTTTAAGCTATTATTAGGTACGTATTATATGTATGACATGTAAAGGAGTAGAAATTCTCCTATAAGTTTTCTCTTATAAGTCTCTTAGGCGCTTTTAATAACTGTTTTTAGGGCTCTCCATCCATTAAGGATTTTCACATTGTGGTCTTCCTTCAATTTCTTCTTAGCTTGTGAGCTTCCTTTTGCACCTCCAGAGACTTGTTTTAGCTATTAGAGACTCTTGGAATTTCGTCCAATTGGTTCTTCTTGGATTTCTGCCAGCGGGAATTGTGTCAAGTTCGGCACTTAGCTGAAAGGCAATATATCGATATATTTCTATTTCATCAATTTCCATCCTTTGATTTAATTTGTCGTTTGACAGGGTTAGATCAATAACTTCTTTAGGACTGTTCACATATGTTGGCTCATTTCCCAAGTTATTTATTACTTTATCTATAGAGAGTAACATGATGCTGAGAATTCGCATCGCATTCAACAATCAGACCCAGATTGTTAGATTCAGGATATCTATCTGAGGTGATGTTTGCAACTTCACATGACTATTGCATAGCAGAGCAGTAGCCGATTTGCTATTATGCAAGTTCTCATATCCCTTAATTCACTTTTTCGTTATTATCCTTAAGGCAAGTTGTTGTTTAGAAAAGTTACAAATCAGATTCCAGTCAACATGGCGGCTATTCACAATTAAGAGACCAGAAAAAACTACGGTCAAGCGATGGGACTAAATGCAGGAAGAGTAAATCCTAGGTTTGATCTGCCGGACGTAAGAGAGAAATGGACAGGTCTGAAAAATGCTGTCGTTAGTAAAGATTAGGAACCACTGGTGCGTTGATGAATATATTAGCTAGCGACTACACCTAAAAATGTTGCGTAAATCTTGAGAGCTCACACTACACTTAGCCAATCATTCACTAATAGTGCAAGGAGGGGAGGAGCATACGATGCCAAAACACTTATGAAGATGCGTCCTGTGTCCCAAACATAAAAAGAGAGATTACAAAACTTGCATCAATTATCGTGGAGTAACGTTGTTCGGTATCGTTAGTATCCTTCAAAGGAAAGGATAGCTCCTCCCCTACGTTTTTTTTTGTTTATTTATTGTTTGGTGGCTTAAACCTACGCAAATCAAAATCGGATCAGGTTTTTGACTTTAACTCGGCAGTAAAAAATATCTAGGGTTTCAAAACTAACTACAGGATATGTTTATAGACTATAAAGCCGCCTATGGTAGCTTAGCCAGATTAGAACTTTATAAAGACTTGAGAGAATTCGGCATCCCAAATAAAGGAATACGGCTATGTAGACTGAGCCCACATTTCTTTTTTATTGTTATTGTTGTTATTGGGCTATAAAGCCTTTTACTCTGCGACGTTGAGATCTTTTGTGAATCCTAGATATTTACCACATAACGTGGTTGCTTAGTTCCTCTGGGAATGCCATTATATCTACCAAGTCAATTGGTTTGGAATTCGCCCAGAGCCTTGAGCCTTAAAATGTTTTATTATTTTCCATGTGAGGTCTTCACATATGAAAAGTATGGGTTGTGATGTTTCTTTCACCTCGTTACGAAATCGGCGGCGGTCCGATTAGCATTTACCCATTTTCAAAAGGAATTGGAATTGCCCATGTCCCGTATGTTCGTTCTTAGTGTTCAGTTTAATTACTTTGTTTAAATGATTATTATTATAATTAAAAAAGCTTTTTGGCGTGTCTTATTCTAATGGATTATTCCGATTCCGCTTCGATGGGGTTTTTTCCCACTCTTTGATCTTATTTTTAAGATGCCTTTTGGAATAGCAATAATGGACTCGGGGCAGTGAAGACTCCGTCTGCGCCTTCTCTTGCACAGAGAGGTCTACTGTCTGTCTGGCCTGAGTGACCGGGAGACCACATAAGGTGGATTTTGTTAATAGTGTCAGAAGTAGCTCCACCTTGTTTTGGAGTGAAAGACTCGACCTTTTAATACTGTATGAGATCACATAGATCTCGATTCTTCTGTGCCTTCTTTTGGTGTATTCTAGGGTGCCGGCTTCTATTGCTATAGTTTCTGCCTGTAATACTTTTGGAGATTTTACCAGGGATATTCGCAATTAAATTCTGGGTCCGAATACTCCTGCTCCGGTTCCTGTGTTTGTTTTTGATCAGTCTGTATACCAGATGGAATGCGTGGTGTGAAAGGGTACTAGTAATATTTTCAACTTGATTCCATTCTGGTATTCTTATCGAAAAGTTTCTTTGGTAGTTAGGCGTTTTTATCATTATGTCTGATGGTTGGACAGTTTCATTTTCCAATTTCATTTTGGTTATGATGCTGGAGTGTTCTGGACTGTTTGCTTTTATAAGATCAGCCATTTTATGTTCGATGGCTCTTGAACCAGCTTCGCATTTTGTATGTAAGTGCAGTGGTGGGACTCTTAGAAGCTTTTCTAGAGCTACTGTTGGGCCAGTCTTAACGGCGCCTGTCGCACTTAGACCGATTAGTCTTCGGATTTTGTTTAGTTTTGAGCGTGTCTTTGATTTCTCTGTTTTTGATCACCAAACCAGTGGTATAGCCATGGGTGCCGTTGGGGGTTCGTAGTTCGAATCCCAGAAAACACCAACTCTAGCGAATGTCTGACAAACATTCGGAAAGCTTCGGCATTAAATTGTAGTTCCATTCAATTTGTGTGCAAAAATATACATGCACAACGCAATGGTCGCAAGAAGCTAGGCATTGGACCGTAATAGTCTGTCGCGACGAATATTATTATTAATATAACCATAAAGTCATTTGCGGGCTTATTCCCCACGTTTTGCTGAACATACGCAGGCAGATAAAGAAAGCTTTGGTTAGGTATGCAGGGAGTTCCATGTGACTTTTTGATCAAACATGACCCCCAGATATTTGGCTTCCGGCGCTATTTGAAGGGTTTGCCTTGGAGCAGTAGTGCAGGAAGCGTTTTTCATTTCTTCTTTTTTAATAAGTTGCAGACTTTTTTTTGTCAGGGTTGACACTTATTTCGATCTAGTATACCAGTATTTTACTAGTTTGAGAGCGAGTTTCATGCGTTCTGCTATTGTGCTCTCGAACTTACCACGAACCATTAGCAATAGGTCATCTGCATAGCTGACGATTGTTAGGCAGTTGTTTTTCAGCCTGGCGAGTAGCTCATCCATAACTAGCAGCCATAAAAGGGGTGATAAGACCCCACCTTGTGGGCAGCCCCCGGTTTCCGCTTTTGTTGTGATTTCGTCAACGAACGATGACTGTAACGTATTCTGGCTTTAGCTGGTTCTGTAGAGTTTTCCAAATAGCGGTACTATTATTTTTAGCACATGTTGTAGGATCACACGTAGCGTTTTCCTCCGGTGGTGAAAATACTGGCTGATCGTCTGTAGGCCTCGACTGAGATAAAGTATGAATATGGTATGGGTTTTAATGTCCTCATTTTTTTCTTCATTGTTTAGTTTATTACAGTTATGGAAGTGACTTTTAACTAAGAGAGTTTCGTGTCTAGAGGTTTCCAGTTCACGGAGGCTTCTTGACTGACCCGAGTGGATTTTTGTGGTCAGGGAGAGCGCTTTGTGTAGTCGGCAAGCAAGTATAAGCCTACTTAGTTACTGGATTAGGCAGATGATATTGAAATCATTAGTAGAAACCCAAGAGCTGATTGCTTTTTTCATCTGGATCGAGATGGCTTCAATAAATCTGATGCTGCTTATAACTGAAAAGAAAACAAAATACATGGTTGCCACACCTCCTCGCTTTTGACCAGGGGTCGAATTACGACATCATGTAACGAGTGAATGAAATCCATCCATGATCGAGTATTTACATTGGGATGATCACTACTCGTCACTCGTTCACGTAAGCGATCTTGCCAAAACAACGTTTTTCAGTTACGTATTATTCAATCACGTATGTGATAGTTCGACCCATCGAATTGCTCGAGTGGGAACCTAGTGCTTGAGAGCAGCTTGATTCTCTTGAGAAAATAAGAATTTTGGCGTCTCTCAGATTGGCACATATAGTATAAGTTAAAAAGTACGCAAAAATATACATTTTGTGCAATACATATTGGAAGCATAAAATAACAAACACAAACGTTCTTAAATTAGTTTAAATACATGGATTTAAATAATGCACTCAAAAATGACTTCTTCACGCCAAATGACTCAAGGTGGAAATTTATAAACGTTTAATTCCCTTTTCTCATCTGGCTACCACGTACAAGGTACAACGAACAACAAACTTTAACAACAATCCTGTCAGTGCGACAAACGCGGTGGTATATCCTTTTGCAGCAAGCTAAAAAAAGAAAGATATTTGAGCACTCGTGCTCCACACATAGCCACTACTACACTGTATACAGAAGCTATTGTATTATACTTAAATTGAAAGCAATTTCCTTATCGTATTCTTCCTTGTTGGCGACAGTTTTTTTCCACCTCTTGGTTCGATGCGACATAGTATAGTTCCTTTAGGTGGGCTGCAACGAGCATCGAAATTGGAAATACATACCCAGTACAAACGACAGCTCAAGCTACCAGTATAAGTTGCATGTAGCACGAGTACGCGACTCTAATAACCCAATTTGAAAAAGAGGAAAAAAATGGCAAAAGCCAACCAATCAACCAACCAAACATAACCAAGAACAAGAGCACACAGAGCAGAACACTGTTTAGAGTACAACTGTTCTTAAGGTGTAGCGAGTGCAGCACCACACCCTATTATGACACAAAGGTTGTCACTATTTGCATTGTCGTCGTCGCTTTGCAGGCTATTCGAACTGAACGGAATGATTGTATGAGCCTAATAGAAGTTTGTCGAGGGTTTTATTTTTTCTGTCCATCTGCCTATATAGCTTTCGTGGTACTCGTATGGGTGTGTATGCTTGTATTAACCCTTTTTTGTAGAGTTTGAAATGTGGAAAATTAAATGTGGGAGAGGATTTTAACAATGTGGACAAATTTACGCAAATGTTTCCCTTTTTAACTGCTCAGCTATTTGACTTTGGTCCTACGATAAAGGCCAACTTAACAAGTTCCTATACTATTTGCATGTCTCTCAGCATAGTTCGTGCAGTTGGGTTATTTTAATTAAGATGCAGAAAAATCTACAATTACCAAGAATTTTTTTCTTGTAAATTTTATCTAAGGAAGGGAAAATTAAAGGAAACCTTATCGTTTTTGTTGGTGTTCTCTTGCATATGGAAAATTTATGATCCAACTCAATATGTTTATTAATGCTGAGGTATTGCAGATTTAAAAGATTGTGATACAATACATCACTGCTATCACCAGCATCAGTGTCATCGTAAACGTCATCTAACTAACGAACAAAGAAACAAATAATTGGAACGAGAAACGGATACCATCAAAGAGTATGAGTACTACATGCAAAGATGCAGTATAGGAAAATCTATTCATTCTACGAGTAGCTATCAGCAAGCTATCAAAAAAGAAAGTGTTATCCTTTAACAATTTTTCCACACCCAAACACTCACACTCACACACAATTCAGACACCAAAGGATTATTTATCAGAAAAATACATATATTTTTCTTTAGTCATCATCTTTGCTTTGTGTTATGATTTGGTTGGTAGCCCTGGTTATTTGTTCTAATTAAAATATAAATAAAAAACCGAGTCTATAGTTACCTATTGATAAAGTGAATAGAGAATAACGGTAATAGTGCTGCTGTGTTGTTAATGCCGCCTGGCCAAAGGAGTTACTCTTGTGGATATTTACAACGCAGCTTATGGTGATAGATCGTGGTCAATCTGTGCGCCCTGTTGTAGCGATGTTAAAACTGGGATGAATACCAGCAATCTAGCAACATCCTTATCCCAACTGGATACAATTTGTACAGATTTGCCAAACGGTTTCGAAGAAAATCTACAATTGCAGGTGAGTTAAAGTACTTTTAAGGTTGTACTGTGATCATCAATTTTGTTTAATTCAATTTGGATTTTAAGAAAACATTTAATTCATTTATACTACATTTTTACAAAAACATTATGTGTACTTTAAATAATGAAGTCTTCAATATTAATTATAATCTTACTTATCCTAAGATTTTTGAGAATCCAATAATCTTTATCTAAAAAAAGTGATAGATAACGTTCTAAACTGGGTTTCAATTTTCCATGGAGCATAACGCACTCGAATTTTCTGATTATGTGCATTTCAGTTGCAATGATCTTAGCAATCCACTTACAGATACGTTTTAAAATTTTCTCTAATATTCGCATTAAATGTGGAACCAAAAATTTGCCAGATTGAAACCTTTTGTCCCTGATCAGATGAAATTGAAATGCATTTTGCAGAAACTAGAAATAAGAAATACATTTTTGAGCTTTAAGTTAAATAGATTCAAATTAATCTAAAAGGCGATCAGCGATGCTGAAGTGAATTAGCCAGTTTGTTTACAACATTCGAAAGTTGGCTTGGCTATCCGAGAAAACGCGGATATCCTTAGTGGACATGACATTTCTCTTCATCCAAGACAAGTCTTCATTAATCGGCATTATTTCAGTTTGGAAAACACTACAGTGATTAGGAAGAAGAAAATAGAGACTAAGATTTAACCTTTTTGAAAAAACACCTCCGTCAACGCCGTCACCAGTTTTTGACCCGTCTGTGTAAAATTGAATGTCATCATGAGCTCCCGATAGCCGCGATGGCGGCTATTTTTCTACTAAAAATGTGTAGTGGTGTAAAGTTACCACCAATTGTCAAGCGCTGTGGAAAGAGTTGTTCGAATCAACCCGCTCATGCATAAACAAGCTGCTCTTTGGACCTTGCTTAGTTTGTCATAATTTCCTGCAGTCCACCATACAGTCACACCATATATGGAGTTGAAAGCCCCATTTGTTGTCAATAGCTTTTTTGCAAGAGTAGAGTGCCACTGTGGCCTTACGAACTTTTTCTTAAATGTTTGGTTTCCAGCTTAGCTTTCTGTCTAGTATTAGACCCAGATACTTGGCTCTATCAGATAAAGTTAAGCTTGTGCCTTTAATAAAAGGAGGGTCAATATGTGGGATTTTGTATTTCCTGGTGAAGAGGACAAGTTCACTTTTGTGTAGGTTTATTCCTAAATCTTAGCAATCTGCCCAATATGTTAGATTGTTGTGGGCATTTTGCAGGAGTTCTTTTAAGTTGTTAGTGTCTTTTCCTGGCAATAGCAACGTCATCCGCATAAGCAATAACTCGGCAGTCCTCCCTTCTCAGGCATACAAGCAGCTCATTCACCACTAGGTGCCTTAAAAGGAGGGACAGGTCTCGTCTCTTTGGGGTTCCAATGCATAGAGATCTTCTGGCCAGTTTTGAATTAACAATTCTTCTTGTGAATATAAGGTTAATCAGTTCGTCAAGTGAGTCGTCCGTCCTTAAGGCCGTCAGTGAATCTGTAATCGCAGATGTGTTGACGTTATTAAAAGCACCTTCAGTGTCTAGGAATTCTATCATAGTGTACTCCTTGTAGTGAAGGGAATATAACATCCAATTCGCGTGTTGATCTATGGACAGAAGTCTCTTGTCTAAGTAAGTACGTATTTGGATGTCTATCAGTCGTTCAACTGTCTTTAAGAGGAACGTTGATATACTGATGGGTCTGCGATCTTTTGGATTAACTTGAAAGTATTTGCACGGGTGGATATGAGGACAAATTCGTCCCCATACAATGTGCATGTAAGAAAAGGTGTTTATAATGAGGAGTACCAATTACAGGTTTTTCCACTACTCGAGTTTAAATTTAAAGAATACAAACTCGGCCAATCCTATCTATGCAATCCCGGCTTCTAAAAAAACAGTGTATTAAGAACATCTTAAGAAAGGCAGAAAGAGTCTCCCACAAATTGCATAGATAGAATCCGTTGAGTCTGTGCAAAAAGCTTTAAATAAACGAAAATTCAAGAACCTTTCATCCTCTCTTTCCTTTGGAAGAAGTGACTCATATTTGTAGAATGACTTTATTGTAAATTATATAAATTTTATCTTCATAATAACAACTGCTTGATTAAGAAAAACAATATAATAATTCGTTCAAATAAATTATTAACAAGATAATTGACTGACCTTGTTATAGTGTTATTTTACCATAGAGCTTATAAAAAAAATAACAATTATTTTTATTATTATTATCATTGCATTTAAAAAAAACCCCGCTGATCGTATATAAGGATGTAAAACTTATTTAAGCTTAAAACATCGATTGTATTGTGCCGGCTCAAAAGCGTTGCGTTGACCGCATTGAACAAAGAAACAAACAAAAATGCCAATCGCAATATTTAGGAGTAATTAATATTTAAGCTTTGGAAATTAAATCCATATTTGCGGAGAGCAAAAAAAAGTCCAAATCATAGCTCTTACACATTTCGAAACATTAAATGATCACCATCGTCAGCTACGTACGAAGCTGCCCTCACAACAGCGAATTTTAATTTACGACATTTTTTATAACTTTTTTTCGTGATTCGTTAAAGAGATTAAAAAATACCAGTTTCGTGCACGCTTCCTTACTCCAAGCAAACTGAACTGCAATGTGTCTGTTTTGTATCTTAACCGAAATGATTGAAATACGTTTTACGAGTATTTTCCACACTGATTCGCGGTCATCGCGTTTATACTGCTGATATACATAGCTACGCTTTGCTAGCACCAGTCACAACCCAGATAAATAGCCAAACATTAACAATAAATGGCTAAGCTTAATGCAAATCAGTTAAGTTTCATATCGAAAGCACATAGAAAAGCTATCTTTAGTCGTCATTTAGGTGGTGATAAAGCGGTAATGGTGCATCTGCATTACAAGCAGAATTTTTTCTGGCTATTAAGTGTACATTACGTATAATTTTTATGTAAAATTTAAAGTGCTTTCAGTAGAAAGTACAGAATGGCTTCTTAATATTTATAGACATTTTAATGTACGTTTTGACATAAAAGTTAAGGCTAACTCGGGATTACACGGCGAATTCTATATTTTTTTTTAATTTTGACAGAAAATAGAAATGATATTTATATTTATATCAAAGTCTGCAACACTTTCCAATACACTCTCTATTAGAGATGGAATAAAAAATTAAAGTTTAGTCTGTAGAAATTAGGCTTCTTCTCGTTTAACATTAAAGTAGAACATAGCTATTATGTTGTTGGTATGGTGCTCCTAGCGCGGATTGTATGTACAAGAATAACTGCATCCTGGAATCAGATTAATGACTAGACTTTGCAACTAAAAGATCCCAAAAAACTATGGTCAAGCTAGGACTCCCCCTCATTGCAGGGGGGATGAGTCTTTGAGCTGAGATGCTGGGCGTAAAAAAAAAAAGGACACACCTCAAAATAATACCGAACGACTGACGCAATATACTATATACAAAAAAGCGTAATCTAATTCGATCATAAAGGCATCTTAGAGCGATGGAAATATCCCTTTTATGAGTTGAAAAATGGTCAGATTACAGGAGCATTTGGAAGCACCAACAAAGACAAACGACTACACAACCTCGAAAGCACTAACCACTAGAACCAGGCGACGCTAGCATAAAGATAAATCATCTCAAAAATTATTATCATTTTTGGCTCTTCCAAAGAACCAGAGTTTCGTACACAGTCCACAAAAATTTAAATAATAAGACAAATGACCACTTTGGAACAGTTTCATGTCAATATAAATTTCTTTAGACAAATCGTATTCCATAAATCCTGCCGCAAAGGACTTTCCGAGCAGGATCCTCTTCGCTCATGCGAGCTAGTTGTCCTGCCCACCGGAGCCTACCGAGCTCAATTCTCTTCACGATGTCGACATCGCGGAAACGCTCTTAGATCTCATCACTATAGAGTCCCAGGAGTCGTCCTTTCACACATACGGACCAACAATTCTCCTGACACGTTTCCCTCGAACACGACTAAGAGGTCGAAGCTCCCAATGCTCGGATCCATATGTAAGTACTTGTATGACTACTGTGTTATACACCAGCAGCTTGAATGTTATGGTTACATTCCTTGATCTGAACATTCTTCAAAGACTAAAGTGGGCTTTGTTGGATTTAGGCAACTGTGCGCGTATTTCTGATTCCACGCTGCTATCGGGTGCTACAACTTACCCGAGATAGTTAAAGGATTGCTTTACTTCAAATTCGCGCTCCACTATTTTAATTGAGAGACCAATGTTGGATCTTATGCTCGCAGACGTGGCCACCATGAATTTAGTTTTGCTCTCATTTATGTGCAGTGCGAGATTTGGTGGCGCCCGCTCGATTTTGATGAAAGCTTCCTGTACAGCTCTTGGGTTTTTACCTACAATATCAATATCGTCCGCGTAAACCACTATCGGTACCAGTATAATTGTTCCACTCGCCGTTACATCGGAGTCTCGGATCACTTTCTTTAACGTCAGGTTGAAGAGGATGCAGGCTCGTCCATCCTTTTTGTTGGAGTACGTTATAGATGTTGAATGGGCTTGATAGGGATCCGGATATTTTAACTTGGCTTATTATATTGGTAATAGTCGTATCAGTTTATTTGGGATGCCGAATTCTCTCATGGCTTTATAAAGTTATACTCTTGCTATGCTATCATAGGCGGCATTAAAGTCCATAAAAATATGGTGTAGTGACACTAGACCTTTATCCATTACCTGACTAAGGATGAAAATCGGATCACTTGTTGATTTGCCTGTGATCAAGCCCTGATTTAACGAGCTTGGTGGCGGCAACATATTGTGGTCGTCGGTTATTGGTGGAGCCTCCAATTCCTCAATTATCTGGCCATTTAGCAACTCATGGAAGTGCTCTAAATTGTGTTTGAGATCAGCGATCAGATAACGTGCTATGTGGGTGCGGTTATTGGCCTCGTTCCAAACTTACTTTAATGGGACTAGCCCGATCATTTAGCTTTTCCTCTATTGGATGTAAATTAATTACTGATTATTTTTCCCCCTAATTTGCTAATGGCCGCCTCAAAAATAATAAGGCCAGAGCTGATTAAATCTTGGGGCTCCGTTCCTTACCTAAAGACATTACTGTCCAATACCAGTGCGGCTTCGTCCCAGAACAATTAACAATTAATCGGATTTTCACATTTAAACAGTCGATGGAAAAATCTCGAGTGCAAAAATTTACTTAACCATCTGTTAATAGCCTTTAAAGCTGCCAATGATAGCATGATGATGATAATCAGAGAAACGGGGTTTAGTAGCATTGCGACCCATGTTGATCTATTGCGCTTCCCCCTAACTTGTGCTACAGATACAGTGCATGCCCGTCTCTAAAACATTCTGTCCATGCCTATGGCTCTTAAAAACTTAATAATATGGAGCGGATTTAGTGAGTATCACGCAGCTGCCATCCTATAGGAATTTTATTTTCATTAGATGCCCTTTCATTGTGCAATGTCCTGTTATGAGACCCGTAATGATTTTTACATTACTTCTACTTAGTCCCAATATCATGCGAGGTCTCTTAGGGTTATAGTACCCAAGCATTTCCTTTGCTTGCCGTAGACCTGGGAGATTCTCCCATCTTACGGAAGCGGCTTCCTTACATATACTGCGTAACTCTTCCCGCAGCGGTAATCTATACCACAGAACGCTTCTGGCCCTACTAGCGGAGTTTCTGCTCCTTTATTAGCGAGTCTATCCGCTGCTTCGTTTCCTTCTATGTCAGTGTGTCTCGGCAAACAGTACAAACGCACTTTGTTGACTTCGCCAAGTCTATTTAGCTTCACCCTGCATTCCTTTAAAAGTTTAAATGTGATGCGGAATGCATCCAGGGCGCTTAGAGCGTCGTGGCCGTCTGTCATGATAGCTATTTCCTGCCTCATGTAGTTCCTTTCCAGATTAAAGTGAGCACATCTTTCGATGGGCTGTACTTCTGCCTGGAATAAACTCGGGTACTGCCCCATAGCTACAGTGTACTTGGTTCGTGGCATATAGACTCCAGCCTTCAGATTTCTTTGATCCATCCGTATACCACTTTATGATATCCGAATTTGTCTGGTATTCAGATTCCTTCTTGGTGATCATTATTACTTCAAAATTATTTTTGAATTCGAGCTTTTGCATCATAGTATCACACGGCATACTCGCTAAGGGAGTCAGCTTGGCCAGTGATTCCACTATTGCTCTTACCCTGTTGTCCTTGAAGCAGCCTACCTTGCTTAAGCGTAACTTGGTTTCCCTGGATTTGCTCTTTACCACTAGTTGTAGTGGTAGTAGTTCAAGGATCGCATCCATGCCCGCTGTGGCCTCTGTAATTAAAACACAGGCTAGACGATACAATTTTTCCAGTTGCCTTTTCGTGGTTACTTTGGATGGGTGGAATATCTCTTCCCCACTTTAGGTATAATACCAGCCCTGCCCTTCTCCAGCTTGACGGTATAAACCCGGGTGATAGGCTACTTCTAAATAGTCTTAAGATGTGTGGTATCCAATCCAGCTTGCATGACTGCAGGGATTACTCCGTCCACACTTGCCGATTTGGAGGGCTGGAAACTTGTAACTGCCCATCGGATTCTTTGCTTCGAGCAGATTTCCGTAACCTTCTTTTAGTCCTCCCTACTTGTGCCTCCTCTTAGCGGTTTTAAGAGTTTCCTCATCTGCTTTCGAAGAGCTGACAGCTTTTCGCTCCACCTTTGAGCTTCACTCCTCACTTTAGGAGCATCGGAGATTGTCCTATTAATTTCTCTTGCCTTATATTACAGCTCATGTGGACACTTGACCACACTTTGAACTGAAATCTGTTCCAAGTTGTTTCTCAAATTGGGAATCTTTCAAAACCAATTTCTAATAGTTATTTCCTTCTCTTATGATAGCATAGTCAGCGTAAAATTTTCTAAAGCTACGAGGGAATTTGACATCCCAATTAAATTGACATATGTAGGTTGACTAGGACAAATACTATAAGCCAAGTGAAGATAACCGGATTACTATCAAGCGGGCTCCAACAATAGGATGGAATGGCTTGTCTCTTTATACTGGCGTTGGAGAACGCGATCTGAGACTCAGTTGTAACGGCGATCAATCCTTTATAAATCCATTCAGATAATAGCTTACGCAGACGATAACAACATCGTGGGTACAAGCTGTACAATAATCTTTCATACAGATCGCACGGGCGGCATGAAATCTTGGGCTGCACATAAATGAGATCAAAACAAAGTGCATGGTGACCACATTTGCAAGCAAAAGATGAAAAACTGATACCTCAATTAAGAATGTAAGAATCTTTTCTTATACAAAAGCAGCGTGTTAAGAGGCTTGACACACCGAACATATTGATTTGTTTTTAGTAGATTTATATGTATGTAGAAGTAGGTTCTACAAATTTAATTTGGTACCGTATAGGCTATAAACAAACTAAAAGATGTATCGCAAAAGTTTGCATTGAACAAATTTATTGCTGTGCAATCTTCAATGCACACGAAACATGTGCACCGAATTAAAACTTTTACAAGTGTATATGTATAGAATAATGTATCGTATAGGGAGTTCACAATTTTGTTCAATGGCTACCGATTCCCATGTATAAGTTTTATAGTGGCAATTTGTAAAGTCACTCCTGCATCGATGAACGGGCATATACTCGTCTAACACATATTATAAAATATCTGCAGGCCACACTTACAAAGATTTATTGAAAGGAGTTTCCTTCCGGGTTCAGTCATTAATATCGCACTGTCGGCAAATTTCCAAAAATCAATTCTTTGATTTAGGAACATGTCTTCCGATGCTTCCCGGTTTCTACTTAATCAGTCGTTGATACGAAGTTTTGTTGAACAACGGGGTCATTGTTCACTGAACTTAGATGTTTCTAATCGTTTTTTTTTGTTGTTGTTGCATTTTAAGTACATTTTTTTCTGTCCTTTTATTACATACTTTAAATAATTTTCTCTTAGATAACTTATATTTTAAAATAAAAGTGGGTCCTGTTTAATTGCACAAAATGCATCAAGTCTACGCAAGTACGATTACTTACTTATAAAGGGTGTTTTTTTAGGAGGTTTGTTTTTCCGATATATGTCGTTTTATTTTATGACAGTTGTTTTGACAGCTCAAAGTGGCATTTCTACTCAGTATTGTTTGGCAAATCATTATGAATAGGTTAACTCCAGAACAACGTTTTCAAATCGTGGAAATTTATTTTCAAAATCAGTGTTCAATTAAAAATGTTTATAGAGCACTTCGTGAATTTTATGGTGCACATAATCGTCCGTCAGAGACCACCATAAAGAACGTAATTACCAAATTTCGGTCTACATTCACTCTTTTGGATGCCAAGCCACCGACAAGAATGAGAAGAGTTCGTACAGAAGAAAATATTGCTGTCGTTGAGGCCAGTGTCGAAGAAAACGACAATTTATCGATTCGTCGTCGTGCTCAGCAAATTGGACTTTGTCCATCGACTTTATGGAAAATTTTACGTAAAGATTTGGGTTTGGTGCCATACAAAATTCAATTGGTGCAAGAATTAAAGCCACACGACCATCGTTTGCGCCGTGAATTCAGTGATTGGTCGTTAAATCAATTGAACGAAGATCCATTTTTTTACCGTAAAATTCTCTTCAGTGATGAGGCGCATTTTTTGTTAAATGGATACGTCAACAAACAAAATTGTCGCATTTGGAGCAAAGATAATCCACACGCCGTTCAAGAATTACCAATGCATCCTGATAAATGTACTGTTTGGTGCGGTCTATGGGCTGGTGGGATCATCGGTCCATATTTCTTTAAAAATGAGGAAGGACGACGCGTTACCGTGAATGGAAATCGATACAGAACCATGTTAAATGAGTTTTTGTTGTCAAATCTTGAAGATATGGATATGGATGAAATGTGGTTTCAACAAGATGGTGCCACTTGCCATACAGCACGTGAAACAATCGACTTATTGAAAGAAACTTTCAACGACAACATTATTTCGAGAAATGGTCCGGTGAATTGGCCTCCGCGTTCGTGCGATTTGACGCCACTCGATTACTTTTTGTGGGGATACGTGAAGTCATTGGTTTATGTGGATAAACCTCAATCGATTGACGCTTTGGAAATCAATATTCAACGTGTCATTGCTGACATACGCCCTCAAATGCTTGAAAAAGTGCTGGAAAATTGGACCTCCAGAATGACATTTGTGAAAAATAGTCGTGGTAGCCATATGCCAGAAATTGTATTTAAATGTTAAATGCCAAAAAATTATCTACCAAATAAAAAAAAATGTTGGTCATTTCATAATTTTATATGTGTTTTATTCAAAAAAAAAATCGGCAACCTCTTAAAAAAACACCAGTTACTTACATTAAATGTTTTATTATGTACATCAATCGAATATAAAAACTTAATACAAAGATCCAAAACTATGCTACAAAAACCAACCAGAAATACCGTCGTATACTTTGTGTACATGGATGTATGTATTAGCAATTTACATTATGGTTTCCATACCAATGTACTCAAGCTCTCTCTCATTATTACTTTTGAGCTGTTGCCAAGCAGTGCCAGCTAATTTGAATTGAAGTTGAATTTAAAAGAAAAGAAAACTCACTGCTTAAGTTATTGCCGTTACCAGCCGGTAGCCATCGGAGTTCGGGGTGAGCTTTAGCTTTTTCTATAATCCTCAAAACTTTGCGATCCAATTAGGCTGTCACTTTCCAATTAATAATACGAGACGTTATCGATTCATTGCGTTTGTAGTCGCGGCATTCCGGCGGTTTAGGATGAAATCGCGTCGCTTGCATTCTGTGTGCCTCTCACCGGTGTATTGAAACGCCGCTTGTGCTTCCCAGCCGGTGTCTTGTCTGCTCTAATCACAACCGTATAATCATTGAGAGCATCTGGCCTAGGGCTGTTTTGAATAGTCGGATGAGGCTGTTGTGTTCGTGTAACATAGCTTGAAGACTCGAAACGATTTCCCGTCTGACTTCACCACTGATTACGCAAAGCTGCACGACTTCTGCCAGTGAAATAAATTTGGAGGAATTTGGAATCCTCATCGGTAACCGGGAGCAACCATCTAATTCTGTGGTTGATTTGGCCCTTTACTTTGAAGGTGGGCATGTAGCCGACGTCGTTTACTTCGTTAGTTGCTCCGAAAGACGTCATTTGAAGTCATGAGTTGTACTTTCGGATATTTCGAAGGAAATGCCTGAAAATCGGATTGGCGCCAGAAATGTAACTTATTAGCGTCTCAGGTGTTTCAATCAATAGAGGGCTGAAATTTTGTGAACGGCTCAATGTCAGAGGCCCATTTTGATATCCCGCTTTTGACGCGTTGGCGCGTGTGAAGCGTGGAAAAATGAAAATTCTTTGATATAGCCCCGATCTCAAAAACAGATATTTAGGCGATAAATCTTTTGATAATTACAAGTATTAAGATATCAAAAAAAGCATACCCTGTACATTCTGCGTTAGTCAGCATTCATTAAAAATTGCGTTTAATTTTAGTATTCAAATTTGATTGTTTTTTTTTTATGTTTTTTATTATGATTCTAATGATAAATATAGTTGCTCGATTTACCTGAATCGCATCATCATCATACAGCCAACATGTGTTGAGCACTAGCGGAGTGATATCACTATCCAAACATTTTTTTAATGCTTTATTGTTGTCTACAATCTACGAACATTTTAGATATGAAAAACGGATTTAGCCTTTATTGGTAACATCAACAAGAAGCTGTGAATTAATTTGAGCTGAACTGAAGATTTTGTTCTTAAAATTAACTTAGCTAGATATTTGTGTTCATAGTGGGCTGGCTAATGGAAATATTAGCTTAGTCTTAAATTAAAATGTTTTTTTTAAATGCGTTTTTTGAAGCATAACTAGCTAGAAAATAAAATAGTGTGTAGATCTAGAGCAACTAGAACTCTTATAAAATAAATGTAATTGAATTATTGGAATGTTGTTAATGAAAAGCTTGAATATTTGAGGTTTAAAAAAAAAACACATAAATTAAAAGAACTATGCTATGCATTTGAGGATTAAAACATTATTAACATTATGCTTCAAAAATTTCATTTTTCATTTAATTTTTAATTTTTTGTAATTTTTATTTTTATATTTTTTTATACTTTTTAGTTTTTAATAAAATATATAAAATCTTATTAACTGAGCTCTGAGGAGAAACGAGGAGATGTCTATGAGCTTGTATTTTGAATGCCTGTGGATAATAGTGATATGGGAACACAGAGTTTGGCAGAGTATTCCACATACGTGTTGTACGGTCGAAGAACGAATCCCTCAACTAAACTGAACGTCCGAAGATGGGCTTGAGGGTATACTAATGAGCATTTAGAGCGCCAAGAGAATTGCGGTTGAATTCAAGGAGAGGTGGCATGTAGCTGGCTATTTATCTTGAGCACCGCTGGTGACAGAAACGATAAAATAGTGACATGCATGAAACGCTCCTGTATTCAAGTGAATCTTTTGATTTCGCAATGTTTTCGTCATCGATCAGTTTTATAGCATGGTTTTGTATTCTATCTAGCTGACGCAAGGTAGTCAGATCATCAGGAGTGAAATATTTCTTGCACTGGGTTAGAAAACCTAAACATATCGCAGCACTTTTGGCGACGGTAAATATGTGGTCATTACAACGAAGGTTCTCGTTAACGCACATACCAAAAATTGCGACTTTTTGAGTTTCCTCGATGCCAGTGCCATTAATGGAAAATGGCATGCGATTTAGGATTCACTTAGATGACAGGAAACAGCAATGGGGGGTTTGATGGAAGTGGAACGCCAGCATTTAAGTGATGTTCTTTGGACATGAAACCGTCTAATACAATTTGAATTGAGCGGTACAAAAGATAGCTTCTTATCCAATGAAGCAGTTTTTCATCGACTCCATGAGAACGCATTTTTGATGAAGGAGCTTACTGCCAAACGCCTTCAAATGCCTTGGAAAATATTGCGTACAATAGCTTTTACGAAAATGATTCACTGTAGAACGTTGCTCACGAAATCCGTACGTCCGGTCACTAAGGAGTTCGTTAGAGTCAAGATACTTTATGAGCTAAAAATTTATCAGCGTTTCCAAGACCTTGTAAAGAATGTATGTAAGTGCTATGGGTCGTTACGCAGAAGGAGACGACGGCTCACCTTTATTGGGTATGGGCTGGACAAAGGCTGTTTTCCAACTTCTCGGAAAGAGTCCAGAAGAATAGGATAGAGGAAAAAGCTTACGCCATGGTAATGCCAGCTTGTAAGAACACCTCTTCAGAGCTAATGGGGAAATACTATCTAGCCCAGTGGAATTTTAGATTTGAGATCGCTTAAAACTCTAGCAACTGTACGAGTACGAATGAATATCTGTCCCACAGAGTGTTCAATATTCTGAGGTGCAGGTAACATGGAAATAGGATGGGAATATGGAAGCCCCGAAAAGATCCCTAAAAGTCCCTTAAAATACTCCCAAATCCCGTTCCCTCAAAAACCACTCAAGACCAACTTAATCCCCTCAAATTCCGATCAGGACCCCGCTTAAGAATATCTATTTGAGACCAACGTCAAAACCCCCCAAAAATTCGAAAAAACCACACTGTTCCAGGCACCAAACACGACTCTTGATACGCTTCATACGTGGGTCTCAGAAATAGCTGATAAAACTGAGTTACTCACGGAATATGAGCTCTCTAAAAGTTGCTTAAAAAGACCTCAAAGAAATCGAAAAACCCACTTTAACACGTCGCACACGCGTTCTCTAGGCTGTGCGAAAGGTTGTTAAAAAGAACCTCTAAAATAACATTTGTGGGATTTGTTATTTTGAATTTAGAGGTTCGCTGTAATAAAACTGATTCGACAACTTACATAGACATCTCAAAGAAATGTCGCACTCGATATTTCCAAGACATTTGACAGAGTCGTGCAAGAAGCTGTTTTGTCGAAAATGAATGCCTACAGAATACAGATAAAACCTGCTTTATTGGACCAGTTTCTACTATTCTGACCATTCAACCCAGTTCGTATTGGACGTTTTCAAATCTTATGTTCACACCACAATTACTGTTGCTCCCCAATTCTCAGTTTTATCTTCGAATTCATTATTTTTCTGTTGACAGGACTCCCAGTTTATGTAACTTTGCTTTGTTGGTACGCCCTATGTGGGCTAAAAATTCTGCGAAATATCTAGTTTTTCTAAAACGGTGCTTAAAGTACTTCAATCCTTCAGATCTGGCTAATATTTACAATGCGTGTATACCCTAAAAACTTGAATACAACTGAATTGTCTGGTGAGGTACACCCAAGAACAGATTACCTATACTAGATAGAATACAAAACCACATGATAAAAGTTATTGGTATCTTTGTACCAAAATGTACAGCAGCTGAAAATTCAAACCAAACTGTCTTCTCGGACATTCCAGAGGTGATATTGTAATAACAATATGTTTTTAGAGCGAATATTGGCTATCACTACATATTGCAAAATATATTCGTCACATCGATCGGTGAGATGGGGGTTAAAACTTTTTAAATTGGCACTGAAATACCTCTACTTTTATGTGTTTTGTGTTTTTGAATTGTAGCTTAACATAATTATAATTTTTTCACAATTTTGAAAAGAACTTCAAGAATATTTTACCATAAATGTACACATACACTTATACTTGTACGTAAGCATACAGACATAGTTATGCAGTCTTCTATTAAATTGAATAATTCCATATGAATAAGCCATCATCTAAGTTGTGTAGTGGCCAGCAAAAAAAAAACGATCTGAAACAAGCAACAAAATCAAATCGAAACAAACCGGATTTGAATGTTTTGTGAGAAAATATTAAAGGTTGTTGCTATCTTATAAGAGTGGGTCCACACAGTAATTAATGTTGTAGTTTTTTATTATTGTTAGGCAATCCATAAAAAAAAATATTTACTCATGAGTCTGCTGTCGCATCGTTACGAAGTACGATGCTACGATGCTCGTATTGGATCTCATGTTCCAGTCCAGTATCAAATAATACAAGAAAATAAATGTGGCCAGATAAGTGACAAATAATATACCGAATTGTCCAAAACAAAGGGTGAAACCGAAGAAAGAAAAAGAAGATGACAACATTTAGATAATTTAAATAATAAATGGACACAAGGAAGATGAGGTTATTGCTGTTGTGCCGCATTTTGTACTATCGATCGTAGTTGGGTGTTCAAGATGACTAAGTGATGTACAAGTATTTAATTCCTGAATAAATTATTTATTATTCTCTTCTTCTTTCAATTTCTGAAGTTTTTTGAAGTAAAGTTTATTTTACATTGTGACAATATTTTTGTTATTAATAGATAGCAATAGAAGCAGAGTATTTTTGGCTAATCAGTTTGAATGCTGATTGTTGAAAATGTTTTTAAGTCTGTAAATTATATGCAGTCATTATAAATGGAGTTTATAAAGGTTTTCTGGGCTTAACAGTTTTCAATTTTCTTTTAATTTCAACTTTATCGTAATCTAAATGTTGCTAAGTTAGTCAAAAATGCTAAAACAAGGCCGCTAGAATTCTGAAACTACATGTGTTAGGTTAGGTTAGGTTGAAGATACCACAAGGATCTAGAAAAATCGCCTACTCGTTGAACCACTTGGAGCTTCGTATGAAGCGCAAGAGACTATTAATGTCAATTTGGGTTAGATCGTTGAGATCGTTGAAAAAGAACGCTCCCAAATGGAGCTTTCGCATATTCGTGAGGGCTGGGCACATACAGAGTAGATGGAGAGTGGTTTCCTCCTCCTCCTCATCCATGCAGCTTGTGCAGAAATAATGGGAAAAGACTCCTAGTCTTTCTGCATGCTTGCCTATGAGACAGTGTCCAGTTATGAAACCTATAATGGCACTAATGTGCACTCAGTTTTGAGAGATCAAACACTTCGAGCGTTTCGGATCTAGTTTGGGCCAGATCTGCTTCGTTGCTATTTTTTATTATAGCATCCCGTTTAAACATGAGTGTGCACGTAGCGATCGGCATGCATATTGAACCATATTCAGGCAATTGGGGTTGTGTGGTTCCATGTTTGGCGAGTTCATCAGCCATACAATTTCCCGGAATATCTCTATGCCCCGGCACCCAGCACAGGTGAATGTTGAAATGCTCTGCCATCTCATCAAGAGACGAGGGCTAGAATGGAATTAGTGGAGGCTGATTTCATGGTCTTTAGCGCAGCCTGGCTATCCGAAGAAAATGTGGATATTCTTAATAGGTATGACATTACTCTTCAGCCAAGACAAGGCTTCCTTAAAAACCATGATTTCCGCTTGGAAAACACTACAGTGATCAGGAAGTCGAAAAGAGGGACTTAGATTTAGTCTTTTTGAAAAGACACCTCCACCAACTCCTTCATAAATTTTCGACCCGTCTGTGTAGAAGTGAATTCCTTCATTTTCCAAGTAGATACCTTCCTCCCAAGAAGACCTGGAGGGGATGGTAACGTGGAAGTTTTTGTTGAAGTGGAGCTGCGGAATGGTGTAGTCTAAGTTGACAAGTGGAGTCCTGACTGAAATCAGGATAGAAGACTGGCCGAAATCATTCACGGTCCACTGAGAAATTGCTCTGAGGTGAGTAGCCGCGCTTGCAGCCAGCTGTCTGCCGAAGATGTCAAGTGGAGCAAGGTTGTGCAGAATGTCCAGTGCAGCAGAGGGAGTTATACGAAGCTCTCCGCTTACAAAAAGACAAGCTGATCTTTGGACTCTGCTCAGTGTGTTGCGATTGATCGCTTTATCTAATGCAGAACACCAAACAGCCACACCGTATAGCAGAGTCGGTCTGACTATTGCTGTGTACAGCCAATGAGTGATATGCGATTGAAGACCCCTTTTACTTCCTATGGCTTTTTTGCTTGAGAAGAGTGCCACAGTGGCTTTACGTACTACATATGTACTACCTACATAAGTAAAACATTTGCAGTCTTGCAAGCAATTCATGGGCTCAAGTATGCATTATGGTAGCTAGTCGGAAGAGTCGAGAATATTTGCATATGAGTACTGAGTACACAATGGTCTCAGCCAATGGTGCAGTTGAGTTAAAAAATAGGGTCTCCGTTCAGGTCGATTACACAACAAACATCGACTTGAACGATGTATCCATATTGCAGGTCTTAGCCACCAATCGTGAGTTAATTTCTTTTTGCCTTACTGTATCCTCAACTCCATTGAATACCTTGACCTGCCTGTGAAACGTGAGCAGCGTTGATTGATTAAAGCATTCGGACTCGCGTCGTTTTAGTTTCGGATTAGTTTTTCCGTATTGGTTTTTTCAATGAATCAGGGAGAGATTTCGAGAGAATAATGGAAACCGGCTACAAAGTTGAGGAATGTGATATATTGTAAATAAAATTCCTTTTATTTTTTGTAATTTTAATAAAGGGCATAGTACAGCTTATTGCCGTAGCCGTAGCACAAGTCAATCAGAGAGTTCTCGCAGATTCTCTGTTAGTTTGTCTCATATACATCTTCGATTTTATGATTGTTTTCCCGGATTTGAAAATTTCTGATAGATTATGGTAGCAACATACTAATAGTTTATTAAACTTCTAACAATTACTTGAAACTGGAACTATGATTACCTTTTTATACAAAAGGCATAACACAAGTATAAAACTGATTAGCGCAACAACAAAAAATATCAATTAGTTGGTCATCCATTCATGACATTCTCCGAAGAAGAAACAACTTCGCTTCAAATAGCATGTTGTGCGTTTAAACTATTATTTAGCTATAATTCAATATTTTAAAAACAAAAACAAACAAAAAATAACAAAGTCCCAATGTATGTGCCTTCCGTGAAACATATTAACTCGTTTCAAATAATAAAAAATTAATAACGAAATCACAAAACAAGTATCTAAATCTCAAAATGCTCGTGCAAAATTACACATTCATACATACCTGTCTACCACATATTTGCATGCACACGTACAGATCCAGTTTATTGTCAAAAAAAAATTGCGGAAGTAAATTCAGAAGTTTTTTATTTAAAAAAAACCATCGATTGCAATTTGTTTGCATCGGATCGAACTGGTTTGGTATGACTCGTATGCTCTGAACTAATCAGTAAGTTGCCTATTAAAAAAGACCAGTCGATTGCCACCAAATAAAGAAATAATAAATTGAAAAAATTATCACAGGGGAAACAATTCGGTGGCGGATCTAGGCCATATTTAAAAGCAGTACCTGCAGAGTATAAAAAGGTTGTCTTGCATGTACTCAATATTTGGTAAACAGAAAAAGCTCTTGTTGGGTTTATGTGAAATTTGAGAGCCTATTTGCTATTCAATGGAAATATAAATATCCCTCAGATACTGGAGACAAATCAATTTATTTTTACAGAATATCAACAATATCAGAAATTCCAAAGGAATGTTCAGTCAATGACCCTAACCAGATACATGCTTTGGATTTTACACACATATAGTGACGATCGGGTCATATCAAATATCTCAGCATTTTACTAAACCGCTAAATCGATGCTTTTAAATCGAAAAGTGATCAAATCATCCCACACACACTCGCATCTCGTTGAGTGATTTTTATGAATTAACTGAAATGATTAATCGCGATACGAGCTGATTTACTCTTAATTTTAATGTCCATTGATCGATACTTAGTGAACTGTTTTGTTTTTTATAAAACAATTGGAAGTTCGACATTTTAAGAGTTTTTGTTTTCAGTTTTTATTTTTGATTCCAAACTGTTGGGTTCATTACTCTCCAAACTTTTGTTGATATCGCTGGCTGGCTTTTTTGCCTCCTTTGCTTTCAATTTACGTAAAGTTGAAGTGAATGGTGGCAGACGCAGGCGAAAGACTTTGTTAATTATTTATACCAAAAAAGCATTGATTTTCGATTTTACAAAACAGTTACCTTTCTGAAATGTACACACAAATTGCATTAATTTAATTGCTGTGCAAACTTTTAGTTATATAATAATTTTGTTGTTATTTTTCTCTCGGTTCATCTGCGTTTGTTGAACTAACGGGTGAGGATTTTTTAAACTTGACAGGTACCGAGGCTACCAATACATTGAGTTATTTGGTTACATAATTTTTGTACAGAAATATTTGAAAAATAACGTTTTTATCTGCAAAAACGAAACATCCAGACTGAAGTCTGAAGAATGGGTATAAGTTTTTATGAACTGCAAATTTCATATAGCGCAAAAGAATTTACGAGCAGGTTCCTCCCTGATGTCCACCGAACATTATAGATCTTCATTTTTTGCACCGCGACTGGAGTATACCGATCGCAGCTATCAATTTTGTCTGTTGGAAAGAAAGGTTAGGTAAGGCTATGTTAAGTTGGCTGTCAGTGAAAGAGATGCAATTAGACCAGTAATGGTCTATTGTGATACCACACGGATCAGGAAAAATTCCCTCCACCTACTCGATGAACCAATTAGAGCTTCGTATGAAGCGTAGGAGACTACCAATGTCAATCATTAATGTCGTTTTAGAAGAAAGCTCCCATATGGAGTAAACGTTTTTGGGAAAGGGCTGGACAAGTACAGAGAAGATGGACGTTGGTCTCCTCCTCCTCCTCATCCATGCAGCTTTTGCATGCCTGCCTATTAGACATTGTCCAGTGATGACACCTACAATAGCACCGATGTGCGATCTTTTTTGAGAGATCAAACAATTGGAGCGTTTCGTATTCAGCTTGGGCCAGATCTGTTTTGTCGCTGTGCAAGCTGTACCGTTTGACCACCTACAGTTAATTTTTACATTAGCATCCCGCTTTATCAAGAGTTTGCATGTAGCGATTGGTATGCCTATGGAACCATATTCTGGTAAGAAGGATAGTGTAGTTGTTTGCTTGGCGAGTTCGTCAGCTGCAGTTACCTGGAATGTCTCTGTACCCGGCACCCAACATAGGTGGACTTAACTGCTCCTCCAACTCGAGAGATGATAGGCAGTTAAGGGCTAAGATTGAATTTGTGGAGACTGATTCCAGGGATTTCAGTGCAGGTTGGATATCTGAGACTATCCTTAGCGGATTTGACGTTTCTCTTCAACCAAGGCAAGGGCTTAACTGATCGCCATAATTTCAGCCTGGAAAACACTACAGTAATTAGGAAGACGGAAAGAGAAGATAAGTTTTACCTTTTTTAAGAAAACACCTCCGCCGACTCCGTCATTAATTTTTGACCCGACTATGTAAAAATGAATGTCTTTATCATCCAAGTAAGCGTCTTCGTCCCAGAGTGATCTGGAGGGGAAGGTGAACTGGAAGTTTTTGTTGAAATGGAATTGTGGAATTGTGTAGTCTATGTTGTCTGGGATACTGACTAAATTCAGGACAGATGAGTGACCGATTTTATTTCTAGTCCACTGGGAGATATTATTAAGGTGAACAGCTGAACTAACAGCTAGTTGCCTGCTGTAAATGTCCAGTGGTATAAGGTCGAACCGAATGTCCAATGCGGTGGAGGGGGTTGTACAAAGTGTTCCGATCAGACATAGACTATCTCTTCTTTGGACATTGCTTAAGTTATATAAATTTACTTTCTTATTTAACAACACCAAACACCAAACAGTCACACCGTGTAGAAGAGTGGGTCTTACTGCTGCTTATGGGGTTGAAGACCCCATACTTGGGTGTTATATTGGACGGTTTCAAGCATTACTTAAATGCTGACGTTTCGAAGGGCTCTGTTTTGTCCCCGACACTCTTTCTCATTTTTATTAATGATCTCTTATCTGTGACTTTTAATCTAATTCACTCTTTCGCTAACGACAGCAGTTTTCTTATTTCTTATTTTAACTTCAAAACGATTATTTTCTGACAGTCTTAAAAACCAAAACGTGAAAAATTTACTTTTTAGGTACTGCTTTCTTCGCTGCTGTAGCGACTTTTTTTTTGGTTTTTTCTCATATAAGTTTGAGGAACGTCCCTCCACTTCTCATGTGGAAATCAAACAACTACGTATGTTAAGCACGTTAAATTCTGACCTAGACAGCATAATAGAATGGGGAGAAAAAAATCGGGTAGAGTTTAATGCTTTCAAAACCAAATGCTGTCTCCTGTCATCTAAGCGAATCCTAATTCCCATGCCTTTAAACATGAATGGCACTTGCATCGAGGAAATTGAAAATCTCGCAATACTCGGTATGTGCGTTAACGACAAGCTTCGTTGGAATGATCACGTATTTATCGTCGAAAAAATGCTGCGAAATGTTTAGGTTATCCAGCCCGACGCAAGAAATATTTAACTACCTCTGATCTTGCTACTATCTATAAGGCTTTTATTCGCCATAAACTTGAGTACAATTGTCATATCTGGTCTGGTTCGCCTAGAACTACTTTGCATCAACTAGATAGAATACAAAACTGTGCGATAAAACTTATCCGTGACGCAAATATAGCGAATTCAATTTTTTCGAAGTTAGTACTTCAATACTACCATGAAATGTTCCAACAACACAACCAAGAAGCCATTATTTGTGCAATCCGTGCAAGGTTTTGGTTTTCAAGTATTCGGCAGCTTGTTAGAAGTGCTAAATCGTCCTGCCAAATATTCAAAAATCGAATGACAGTTTCAGAGCCTCCACAAATGGAACAACTACCTAGAGTTCGATTCACTATGTTCCAAAAATACGTACAGTAGTATTGGTCTCACTACCGAAGTAAAGAGCCAGTATACTAGCTTTGTTTTCAAACCCCATTTTTTACCAATGGCGTTCTTGCATGAGTATAAAGCAGTATTTGCGTTATTTACTCGTTCTATTATATTAGGTTTCCAGCCCAGTTTCTTGTCCATGATTGTCCCAAGAAATCTTGCTTTATCAGAAAAAACTAAGGGGGTACCATTTAGTGTTGGCGGATCAACTGTTGGAATTTTATATTTCCTGGTGAAAAGGACAAGCTCTGTCTTATTCGGGTTGATGCCCAGACCGCTTTTATTTGTCCATTTTTTAACGATTAAGAGGGCATTTTGCATAACCTCCTTAGAGAGGCTTTAACTTTTATAGGTTGTTTTTTTATAAATGCAATTCTTTTGTTTTAATTTTAGACTTATAACTAAGCAACCAATTTCAGAATTTTAACTTTTTTGGATATTTGTCCACAATTTTCTTGAACCAGTGTATGCCTACCAGTATAATGCCTACAGAGATGATAATGCAATTGAGAAGAATTTAAAACTTATTCAAACTTTATTGTAAAATTTAAATTCACTACACGTTGTAATTGCCTACCTAGAGAGGCGAACTGTTAAAGGCTCGATTCATTTACTGTTATCAGACCTACCAGTTTTACAGCAGCGCCAGCGGTTCAATGTAAATATCAACTGAACTAGTGATACAGGTATGGTGCATACAATTAAGTTCGGCAGACTTTAGGGGACAGAGCACCTAATTCGCATCAGATTTCAATCTAGCGGATTATTAGACTTGAATAAATTTTTTCTAATAGCGCATCAATTCTCATTGTTGCGGATTGGCTGTACTATTAAGTATTAAATGCTTTTTATCTATAAAGAGCTTAAATTTGTTTCAAATATCACAAACTCAAAATAATAAATAAAAACAACCCATAAAAATTAAAATTTTTCTTGTAAATTCTCAAATCTGAGATACACACACACACACATACCAAATGACGCAGCGGCATCGAACAGCGCTGCTCACAAAGCACAGAGCTCAGACTTTGCCGTGATCTGATGCGATATAGCGATATTTAAAAATTGTATTTTGGGGTCTCCAAGGGGCCGATCGCTCCAAATTTTTACAAAAAGTGTTTTCCATCGAAGACACACATGTGTACAAAATTTAAAGAAAATCGGGTAAATTTTGTAAAACATTTGTAGGGGAGCCCCCCGAACCCGAGGTCCGAGGGGCCTCAAATTTTAATAGAAAGTATTGTCACCGGAAATATACATTTGTGCAAAATTTCATGCAATCGGGCCATTGGAAGTGGGCTAAAAATTGATCAGAAAATCTGACCAGCCAGCCAGCCAGCCACGTGCACGCGAAGTTAATATAGAGAATTTAAAAATGGCCCATTTCACTTCCTCTTTCGAATAACAATCATCCCCTAAAATAACACACATATTTTACTTGACCGCATGGTCAGTCGATTACTACCTACTATAGTGTTCACATTTACATTTAATGTTTTTTTTTTTTTGGTATTGACTCATCTCCTATAGCGGGCACCTGTTTTCAACCGAAATCAACCTGTGTGGTTTGGCGGTCAACCAAAGGTAATCGATCCATGCTCTCGGTATGTGGTATGTAAGTCTAGTTTGGCGGTTTGTTTGTGTGAAATCTGGTGGTAATCTTACCTATGTCGTTCTATGTACTAGATATTAATATCGAGAAATTCATACATTTGATATAATTTTAAAATTTGAAAATTTGGCGATCCTTGTCACCAACGACAGTGTAATAATGAAATGTAAAGCGAATGAAGTTATGCATTTGGAAATTTGATATCATGAGAAATTTAAACAATTAAGTGGTATGAGCGTTGTTTGTATTCGACGGATTTCGGAAGTAACTAGGAACTATGTGAAAATTGAATAAAAAATACATTTCCACCATCTGTCAGTTGTTGACACAAAGAGATATATATTGCAGGGACAATAATAAATACTTTCTTGACATTATTTTCTTACAGGTTTTGGGTAGAATGAATAAATATTTGCATTGTTAACCACCTTGGAGATTTTTTCTTAAAAAAAGTCTCTCTGCATCCTTAAAGCAAGGGTTTTATCTGCACCGCTTTGCGTTCCTTAAATTCTATAAATTCGCGTAAAACTCGAACTAGGTGTCCTGCCAACAGCAACCATAATTTTGGCCTGATGTCAATATTGCGTTATTTATTACCCAAATAAATTAATTGAAATTATTTATTAATGTCATCCTTCAAGAGACTCCTGTGAAATTTTAAGTCCGATAGGTAATTCAGATTGTAATTGACAGCCGTCATTTGAGAAGTACTTAGGTATTTTTACAAATTTGCACATGAAAAAACTATCTACGCGATGAGTGCTGCTTTTGCTTACAGTTGACTACAAACGCACTCGTGTGACAACTTTGTGTATATATATGAATTGCTATTCAAAGGAATTTCATACTCGTTTCATAACTGTAGACGAAACATGGATTTACCACTGCACACCTGAGATGAAGAAACAGTCGGATAATAGACTTCTCCCAGCAAATCAGCACCAAAGAAGGTAAATATCATTCCATGAGCTGGAAATGTTACGCCTAAAGTTTTCTGCGATGCAAAAGGCTTACTCCACATGAGTTCACTTGAAGAACAATGATGTGAAAATATTATTCAAACTTATTGGACCGTTTCAACGAAGATTTAAAAAAACTATCACGTTTTCAAAAATACCTTACATCAAGACAATGCAAAAGCTGACAAGTCCATCATACTAATGGTAAAACTTAATGAATTTGGATACGAACTTGTGCAGCATATTTTATAGGTTTAGCTCCCAGCGATTATTTTCTGCTATCGGCTTTGAAAAATGACTCGAAGGATAGAGATTTTCCTCTAATAAAGATAACGATCGCATAACGTTCTATCATATTGTAGAAGATATCAAAAAGTTAGAAAAACTTATACTAAGTGTATCGATCAAAGAGGAGACTACACTATGTGAAAATATAAAATGACTTTTTTTTAAAAATGCGATGAAACAAAAATGAAACCTTGAGTTTATTTGTGTTGCAGTGCAACGTCAAGTAAATACTTCCCTTTTTCTTTGAATTCAGGTTGAACAAATATTTAATACTAGCGGAAATACCCAGCCTTCACCGGCAGCCCCATCACACTGTCCCCACTATACTACCCCGAACCAACTGACCAATAAGACCCTCCAAGAGCCGATACAAGACCCACCTTAAGACCCCCCTCAAATATATCACCACTATCTGTCAAATGAACGATCTTCGAATTAATCTCATACAAACAATACCTAGTCACCTAACTCATCAACCCCTTCAACACCATCACCACAATCACACCCTACAAACATCCACCCCAACCGTCCCGGGCACACACCCTGAACAGACATACAGATACAGACAAAGTTTCATTTTTACATATTAAGATTTACAACAAAATTATACATATACTAGTATTTTCCGAGCGCTCCGCCACCCACACACAAGAATCCCCGTCTTGCCATCACTACCGCAGGATATGGTGACTATTGCCTAAACCTAAACAAAGCGCCATCTTGATCGTATTCGCACTATCGCACTATGTGGTTTACCGAGATTTTATTAAGATGCATATTCTGTGAAAGTTTCAGCTCAATCGGCAGTCTATTTGAGGCTAAGTGTCGTATTACAAACCAACAGACATTTATTATTATATACATATATAGATACAAAGCAGTTCAGCCATAGCACACAGTAATTATGATGGCGCTATATGGCATGATGTTCGTAAGTAAGAAAGCAGCGTAGCGAACAGTGCAGCACACAGAACACAGTCATTGTAATGCCCGACCGTGACCGTTTCGTTGACTTTAGTTATTTGGTTACAAAAGGCTCTTGTATTTAAATGGAATAATATAAAGCCTGAAAGTCCATTCTGAATATTGGTGAAAGAATGTTTGAAATCGGTCCAGTAGTTTCGAAGATTACCTCCTTCACATAAACCAACATTTTATCTTTTTATAATATAAGTATAGATATATATTGGATGTGTTTGAAAATTCAATTCGACTACTGTTGGCATTATTATTATTATTATTTTTATTATGACTTTACAAAATTGAGATCCATTCGTCGCCTCCCGATGTTATTAATACCAGTTAATCATGTTTTTGATTTTTTTTATATCCCCTTTACTTGAATTAGATGACAATTTAATTGAACTAACTATTTCCAAAAAATCTACTATCTCTAACTTTTTGATAAACTTTGTAAAGATAGTTATTTCAAAAAAATAAAATTAAGTCAGCCTTTTTCCTGGACGTTCCTAACTTATTCGAATGACATTTCTAAATACTACTTTAAAGAAGTACAGATTCGTAATCAAGTTGATGATGTTTATACGGATTGTGTTAAAGCTTTCAACTTCTCATTCCTAGTTATTTAACTTGAAGCCTAAAGTTTAGGCGGATTCATTTTATTAAAGCTTGTATCTTAGCTATTTGGTCGTTCACATAAAGTTCTTATTACTAACAAACTAATGCGTCTTCTGGAGTACCTGAATGCTCATGCTATGTATGTATGTATCAACGATAGTTATGTCTTAGGATTTTAAAAGCGCAACTCTCTTGTGTTTAAAGATATGCAAAATATGAACTGTGTAGGTAGGTGGTAGGGTGGCAGTTCCCGCTACTGTCACCCAACTGCCTCAGTTAGCGCTAGAGGGCGCCATTTTGTTGCAACATACCTCCAGAGACCTATCAATAGATATTTCAATGGTTTTAAATCCAGGCTGCAACATTTAAGTACAAGTTTGTTGATCCTGCATTCTAAAAGCTCTTTCGAGTGAGCAAAAAATGGTTTACCTGAAGTGCGGAGTCTCATTTGCCTCTTTGTAGCTCATGTAGACGGTGTTATGTGGTGTCCGAAGCTTAGCAGTTCTTGTTCTTGATATGGCCCAGTTAGTCAAACTGATCCACCTTAGTTGTGACAGAAGTTGTTCTTTGACTGAGCTCATTAGGCAGCTATCTCTTTCCATTAAGCCAGTGTCCATGTTGACGCTCTCGTCCGCTCTCTCATTAGCTTCTATATTACGGTGACCTGGCACCCAAACTATGATAACATCAAGGACTTGGCTAATCGAAGACAATTTCCAAGTCTTAGATGGAAGGGTAGGATTTCTTTATTATATAAATTTAAAAAGAAAATGTGAAAAACAGTGCTTACCAGTAAAATAAAAACATAAACAAGCTCTGCTTAAAGTTTATAGAAAGCTGTTGATATGTATCGTAAAAAAAACATACAAATGAATTCAAATGGAAACAATTTATCTGCAACCGTAAATTCAAAGTAACCAGATGATGATCATTGAGAAATAACCTTGATTTTAATGCAAGCTGCTCTTAACTTTTAAATTTAATTCCGTACATCAATACATTAAGAAATTGCAAATTCGGACACTATATCCATTAACTTGTATACGTAATTATACATCCCGAAATTCGCATTAATTTATAAAACTAATTCCAGGTAGAAATAGTTGATGCCGCCAAGCGTACGTACGTATATAGACATAGACAGAGACACGTAATGAAAGTGCAACAATGGCAAAGGGGCGACGCAATCGCCGCAATTAAAATGCAAACAAAAATGTGAGCGAATCTGATAATTCCAGGAATTACTTTTGGTTTTGAGTTGAAGGTAAATCAACTCGCAATTTCATTCTCACAGTGTCTCTGGCACTCCACGCGCCATTGAAATTAATCGCCAATGGCACCCAAGCAACCTTCGCTCCGTCCGTCCGTCCGTCCGTTTTTGCAAGCGAACGAACAAAGTGCTATTATGAATGGACGTCGTCCTCGCCGACAGAGACTCCCCCCATTTGTATTGTACGACTTCAAGGCTTCATTATGTTATTGTTCTGCTGCTGTCAAAGTCAACAGCAAAGCTTTCAACAAAAGGTGCTGAACGCGACGATGATCCCAACAACAAGAGTAAATATTTTATATTTTTTCTGCGGCCGCAGCTTATGTACTAATAAGTGTATGCAAGAGTATGATCAGATTGCCACAAGACAAGTTGCCGATGCTGATTGCCAATAATTCGGGTCCATTTCAGTGGAAATGCTTTTTGCAATTTATTGTGTCTCTGCCGTGTGCGCAATGGAGCTCATTATAGTATTGCCATAATTTACGGCAAGATTTAAAGTTTTACAGCACTGTATTGGCAGTGTAGTATCCATCTACCATGAAGTAATTGCCATACAGTCATCGATAGATCTTGGAACTGGCAAAGATTTGCGCAACAATGAAACACATTTAACTCTCAGCGCAGTGCAGGTCACCAACACAGCCAGTTGTCAATTGTCTATTCCAGTGAAGTCAACAATTAGTGAGTCAATTCCTGCATGCACAAAAAAGTAATCATATCCGGAAGAAATTCCTTGGGTTTTATACAAGTTGTTCTCACAAAACATGAGTGTAGCAAGAGTTAATTCTTGGCAACAACATAAAAACATAGAAGGACTTTCCTTCCTATTCTAGGATAGGATAGGATTCTTAATGGGGTATTTTCTGTCACAATTTCCATGAATTAATGTGAATATGGAGATAAGTTGGAATTCACCAACTTAGTTATTCATTCTTGGAATTAGCAATGAAGCATTCCGCTAACTCTGGTTAAAATTGCCATTGATTGCTTAATATCTGATCAGTGATGATTTTCTTTATTCTTTCTCTGGTAGAATAGCGGTACTGAACTACGAAATAATATTAAAATTTTGGTGCAACAAAGCATTGTGGCCAGGGCCTTGTTTCTTGCGAGCATCGATGTTATTCGCGCGTTTTATTTTTGCACACAAATGGAATGGACTTAGTATTATTTAAAGCCACATCTGAAAGGCGAGTTGAAAGCTATACCATGACAGCTTTGTTATCCTCGGACGTTTGTCAAACATTCGTGATAGGTGGGACAGTAAAAAAGCTTTTCGCTATTTTCTTTATAGCTCTTTAATATTCACATTGGAGTATATATTTTTACCAAATACTAATACTCTTTTGCTATATTTGTAATCGATTTCCATACTGGCACTATTGATGTATAAATTTCTCGGCCCAGCGGCGGTCTATTAACTCGTGATTGTATGCTGTTCCACCATCCTTTTGTCGTTTATTTGTAGCGTCGTTAATTTTTTACGTTTTCCAGGAAAACTTTAAAGTACCAGACGTACACGTACTGTCTCCACAAGTATTTAATTTTGACCTGATATCACGTCTCACGTGTGAGGAACAAAATTCGTAGGGTTAAATTTTTCAACACAAAAACAACTTAAGAGAAATTGCTAATTTTTGTAAGTTATAGTCTTTTTTTAATTCGAGTGCACCCTGCCACAGCTGGGAGAGCGAGGTTGCCATAACTTCACTGTAAGGTCATCGTGGCCAAATTTTCGCTGCCAGAGTTTCACTCTCAGGACATCACTCAACAACGTCTCTGCCAGGACATGGCTGCCAAGACTTCAACTTCTAGACATCTCTGCAAACTTTGTTGTTGCCCGGATTGTCGGTGCAAACTTCGCGTCAAATAAACAAAGTCGTCAAATTATTGACGCTGTCGTAAAAATGCATGGATAACCACCACCAACTTGCCACCAACAAATTTGCCCAAAGTCGGATCTGAAACGCTCCAATTGTTTGATCTCTCTAAACATAGTGCACATAAGCGCTACGATATGTGTATTTATTGGGCACTGTCTTACAGGAAAGCATGCAGCAAGGCTTGGTGTATGTTCCAATGACTTATGCAAAAGCTGCATGGACGAGGAAGAGGTAGAGACCATTCTTCATCTTCTCTACACGTGCACAGCTCTTTCTCTCAAGCTCCATTTGGGAGCCTTCTTTTACAACGACCTTAACAATTAGTCAAGCACTGATATCAAACATCTTCTTTGCTTCATTCGCAGATCCAACTGCTTCAATGAGTAGGGCGAGAAATCCTCTCAATCCATGCGGCATCACAATGGACCATCTATTGGTCTAAGTGGGTCGGCTTCCTGCCAACAGCACCCCCTCCCCACCAACCTAACCTAACCTAACCTAACCTGCTCTTACCAAAACCTAAACTACAAGGAATTGTCGATAGTAAATTTGTAATTACAGTTGCTCCTCAGAATTATATTTGTCCCAAATGGTAAGACATAGCCTATAAAAGCTGTTGCTATGACAAGGAATAAAATAATTACTCCAATTATTAAATATTAAAGCATGGCCTGGGGTAGTTTCTATCCTAGATGGCCTAGGATAGCATGCTAGGATGATAGGATGATAAATGATTGGGTTCGAGGTTCCGGATGATGCTGCCATGGTTAGATTTACTTCGCCCAAGTACTCATACTGAACGAGCTAAGGCCTTTGATGTCAGAATTCACCAAGGTTGCGTTGGTACTACGGGAGTTGTTTTATGGTCACGGATGAATTTGACCTCCTTGGAGGTTAGCTGAGTCTGTGCGAACTTTTGATTAAGGACCCAGTATCGTGCTGGGCTTGACCTACGTAGTGGCTGGTGTTTTACTATCCAAATGCGGGTAGAGCACTAGCATTGGTACATCAGTGGCCCCTGGTGTTACTAATTTGTTTGGTTAGTGTCAGTGACCGTCCTGATGGAACCAGTGCGATTATGCGCTCCATGTGGAGTTGTAAGATGGGTCCTGCTCTTACCATTGAGTCAATACTGGTACATCTCTTGAGACCAATCAGTGTCTATACAATTATTGTCTATGTGGAATTATGACCTCTGTTGGCGACGTTTACTTTAATCTAAAGACACTTCATACACATCGCTTGATCTACGCATCGTATAATTTTCGCATCCCGAGATTTACGCATCACTACGACATGCGTACCGCTAGATCTGGGATGTTCGCAACGCTAGACATTTAAGACCTTAACTTAACATTTAAGACATAACAAGAAATTGAATTAAACTTAAAGAACCCCAAAAGCAGAAATTTATATGTAACGTTCCCAATATATAAAACCCTAGATTAGTTGGGGCTTGCATCAGCTGAAAAACTCCTTTATACAAGTGTCTATCTATCTGACCGTTTCTGCCTAGGTTATATTAAAGGCTTGGCTTGCCTCGCTGTTTTGTCCCATATATCTTATGGTAAATAACGTTCCGAACAGGTTCGTCTTCGATCATGTGTTAAGGTTTTTCCGCATAGAAAAACCTATGAAACGAATGTTCCGTTCTACCCGTAGAGTATTCTTATTCGCCATATATTGGAAATAGGTCCAAGGAAAATTATTCGCGAGTGTTTCCTTTCAAACTAGGCTAATAGATAGAAGTGCTGTTTCGCGATTAGCCAACTCACGGATTCGTATTTATCTAATGGTATGGACATTGACTTATACACCGGTAGCCTAGATATTATAGCTACGTTTCTAGATTTAAAAAGTCTTGTCAAACCTTGAGTTTATGGCTACAAAATATATCAATATTGTTGGACAGTAGGAGAAAAGCTAACAGGATTCATGGCATTGAAGGACTATGAAAATCTATATAAATATTTTGAGGTTTTTAGGTAAAAAGTGGATGATCAATTAAAAGTTACGACCACTTATTGGAATAATTGGAAAGCATGTCTTTTAGGCTACTAAATATATTACTGCATTGAAGGACATTTTTTATTAAAATCTTCGTATATGTTTTAATGTTTTCGGGTCGAAAGTGGGAGATAAGTTTGGAAAGTTTTTCTAAGGATTTTTACCGTCAAAACGGAAAGCTTTGGAGCTTTGTAGTTATAATTGAACTTCCTCAAGTCAGAATTTCTGGTATTCTAGAGGAATGCATTTAGGACCTCCATCGTTCATCTAATAAATAGGTAATGTATTAGAAAATATAGCATCGCTTTAGCAAATCTCGATACCTCTTATTATTTTCAAAAGTTTAAAACAGATATTTTGAGGTTCCAACAATTAATTTCAGGTTGCCGTCTATAAATTGAATATTTATGTTATTTATATCATCTTTACTTGTATTTGGTTTGTGAATTTGTTTTCCTTTTTCTAATTTTTTTATTATATTGTGCCGAGAACTTGGTATTTTTTGATTAAAATTTTAACCCCAAAACAAAACTGATTAGGTGTGTATTTATCTTCTTCCTTGATTGATAAGAAATATTTTCATTATAATTTTCAATTTCCACATGCGAACATCGTATCAGGTGGACCTATAATTTTCTTATGATGAGGTTCTCGGTTTTAAGTCGCCTTACGTCTATTGACAATAAATTTGTGGTTACAGAAAAAAACGATGGAATAATTTAAGTGGGCTGAAGGTATCTACGATCGCGTGAATACGCATTTATTACTGTTGTGTATTAAAACCCAATCGGTCAATTTCTCAACCGAACTTAATAGAGACCCATCACAATTTAGGCTTAGGCGCCAGTCTGTACAAGTATTGTGGAAAATTATTATTCTCATAATTGATGTGTTCACATACCTTTGTATCATTATCTTGACACACGATCAAATCAATTGCCTAACTCAATGGATAAACAATAAATGAATAAAGGAATGAAAAATGATTTCTAAGAGATGACACAACATGTCAATGAAGGTGCAATTACATTTCCGTGAGTTGTTTCTCGTCAGATTTAAATTTCACAATCTGAGCATTAATTACATGCACGAATAGAGTAAATGCAATATTTATAGAGCAACCTCAGCAATATATTATATTACAATTCCAAGTTCGTTGACATAATTCTGATTCATCTTTTTTTCCATTATATAAGATCTGACCTAGATACCGCATCATAATAGCCATATCGTGAACTACCCACTTTTGAGTTTGGAAGGACTTTTTGCGACAAGCATCATTACATAAGACTACACAAAGGATGCGAATGAACATGTAAACATTATAATCAAAAAGGTTTAGTAAAAAACAATACTCGTGATAAGTGGATGGATGTACATAGGGCGATAGGGCGTGTGCGGTAATCTGATTGTGCACTAAATCCTTGCGGGTGGCAAATTAAACAGATTCAGCAACTTTTTCTTAATGCAGATATCGTTTTGTTACATATTTTCTACAAGTTTTCTCCTTTTGTGTTTCTTTTTTAAAGGAGTAGATTTTTTGAGCTTTCTATTATGTTAAGGCAAAGTGAGCAGATTAAGAAGTTAGTTTAGGCAGCCACTATCCTTGCATTTGTTCCAGGAAATTTTTGTTCTATCCAATAATTGAAATCTTCTTTGAAGTTTTAAAATTGTTCACATGATATCGACACTATATTAATATTTTTTATATATTGATTATAGTATAACGTGAGGGTTCTAAATATCACGTCTTGTGGAAAAGTCCTACGATTTAAACGTCCAAAGTTGTGTGCGTCAAGATTCAATTTTTTTTACTACTTTGTTTTTTTCTGTTGATCATAACTGATGTTATTCATACAACTCTAGCGACTGAGAAAGCTGGTGTACAATAAAAAGTAAGAAATTTTTTGAACGGAAGCATTTCCAAAGGATAACCTTCGCACTGTGAGCTGATCAAAACGACGACTGATACGACAGACTGTGCCGTGGGTGGAGAAGCCAGGAACAAAAGTTTATGTTTGGCTATAATTTTATGACAAAGAGGTTAGCCAAGGACTATAAGTGAAAAATCATGAGCTTCGTGCGAAATGGTCGACAAAGCAGATCATGAATTACTAGTTTAGGAGAAATGAATCAAATAGTTGATTACACGTATAGGGATTCATAAATGCGATTCGCGAAGAGGTACTTGAACTCACGCTTGCCAGTCTATTTATTTCTATTATCGTCGAAAACTGACATGTGTCCGATAAAGCCTCTCTGTCTGACCATCAACACATCAGGTTTTACCTTCCAGGCAGATTGGTGCACGCTTCCAGATACGGTCCTTAGTATACGGACTGGTATTTTTATCGGGGACTTGTCGTCACCAAGATAGATATGCTACCTACTCCTATAAAGTGCATAGGGGAAATAGATAAGGCAGCATATCAGTTAAATGGTATTTTGCTTAACTCCTACTACGGCAGCTGTGTCCCCAAACCAGTCTGAGTAAACGAATGACCGGCCGGCCAAACTTAGGAAGAAAAGTTAGAAAGCTTTTAAACACTGCAAACGCATTAATCAAGGATCAGACAAGTTGTGAAAGCTTACTTAAGAAGACAAATGGTTAGTACACGTCGGACCAAGAAGACACAATTAGAACGCTACTTCAAGTTCATTTGCCCGGTTTGTCTACTTATATTTCACATATATACCCTAATGCTCCTAATCATAGGGCATGTAAATAGTTTATCGGGAAAAATATTTAGTCCAGGTAAGGTTAAATTGACCGTAGGCTCCTTCAAACCATTCAAAGCACCCGGAGGAGATGACATTTTTTCAGGGCTCTTACAGAGGGCAATTGAGCTCATTCTGCTGAGTTTGATTGCTTTATTTAGAGCCAGCTACAACTGGGGTTACATTCCGTATACCTGGAAAAAGGTTAACGTAATTTGTATCCCTAATACAAAAATAGGCCTAGTGAGCTGCATAGATCAGGCAACATCGCCATTGTTATGATGGTGAGACCAATTATCACGTACGCGGCCATCATATGGTGGCCGACCGTTTTGAGCACACAACGGTATAAACTAGGTATAACGGGTGCCATGCGTACCTGCCCTACGACTGCATTAGAAGCTGTTGTAGTGCTTTCACCCCTGCCAATCTTCATTAGGAAAACGGCCGCTAGTTGCGCTATTAAGCTAGAATATAACTAGAATATGGGTACAAACCAAGTGACTACGTGGGATGCCTGAAAATTCTTGACTCAATTACCGAAAGAGACATGTCAGACACTATCCCGGACACCATGACAAGGGGTACTGTTTCAGAGGTTATTTGAGGTAAAAATATGCGACCAAGCAATCTGGTCTAATGGTGCTCCAGCAGTGGAAAATAAAGGTCTGGTCTGGTACACAGACGGATCGAAGATGGATTCTGAAGTGGGAGCTGGGGTATTTGGACTCAACACCAAAATCTCAATACCAGTGGGTAAGAGTCCCACTGTGTTCCAAGCGAAACTCCATGCCATTTAGGTCTACGCTAGGATAAACCTTAGTAAGGGTATTAGAGGCGGTGCGATTTATATCTTTACAGATAGTCAGGCAGCACTGAATGCGCTATCGTCAAGAATTGTGGACTCTAAATCAGTTACATTCTGCTACGATGCACTGAAATCCCTGGCAGGGCTTAACAGGGTAAAACTAGGTTGGGTCCCTGGTCACCAGGGTGTTGCAGGCAACGAACATGCAGATGAACTGGCCAAGGCTGGTTCAGAATCTGCGTTCTTAGCACCGGAGCCTTAATGTGGTATCAGTTGGGCTACCATCACAGCGATGATTAATAAATAGGAAAATAGACGTCATCTGGCCCACTAGAATTATATCCCAGCGCTTAGACAATCCTAACGGTTCATCAGGCCTATAAGGAAATCCTGGATCTAGAAAAGGATAGCATCAGAAAGCTAGTGAGCTTTGTTACAGGTCACTGTGGCTTGCGAAATCACTTTAGCATATTAATCTGGGCTCAAACACGGAATGTAGGTTCTGCTTGAAGGATGATGAAACACCCGGGCACATTCTCTGAGACTGTTCAGGTTTGATCTGGTTAAGGATATATATTTTCGACAAGGCAATATGTTCGTCGGCAGATCTACGAAACTCTGCCACTCAGAACATACTACCCTTCATCAGGAGGGCCAGGTTTGTCTTTATAAAAAAAATCGTATAGGGATTTTTACTAAAAAATTGGCTACAGTGCAGTGCAGTGCGACCAGAGGGAATGGGAATGGATGCAATTCTAAACGGTTCCACACATGGTGTTTAGAGCATTGTATGTCTTTAGATATGGGTTTCCACATCATTTAGTAAAAATGATTATAAATATAATATACGAAAAGGAGTTTGTTGTAACAGATAATAAAAACACGACAGTTAGGTTTCCATATCGCTAGCGGTCTTCCACAGAATTCAGTAACGGCGCCACTTTTTTTTAATAAATTTATTTCTGAAGTGTTGGAGGATGTGGATGCTTTCCTCGCGTATGCTGATGACATTATGTTATACGTGCACGGCTCAAAAGTCGAGGAAACTCAAAGAAATTTCCGAAGCAAATTCGACGAATTTCTGGCATATTGCCAAACGCGGAAGTAGAAGGTTTGGAGGTACTGCAGCGACATATCTTAAACGGACAGTAACAAATGTAATCTAATCAGATATTGGTGGCTCGACTGGGGTGTGGCCGGCATTCAACCCATGAGAATAAGCGTAGACAGCGTCTTGGCTAATCCGCATAAAAGGTATAATAGAGTTGTCATTAGGACGGCTCTATGATATCGGTTGTGCTTGGGGCTTGGGACGCTGTCAAAAAAATATTAGGGAATAGTCCCTTCGTTTTTGTTTTCTTTGTTATATTTTTGTTAGCTTGTTTTGATTAGATTTAAGTAGTTTTAGGTAAATATAAAATAAAAATTGTAATTAAAGAATTTATGAATTAAAGAATTTATTTTCCATTTTTCATTTAAAAATTTTAATTTAACGTAAAGTAGTACCTACAAAATAAATATTTATAGATGAAAAAAACAAATAGATATAGAATTAATGAGAACAATCAAACTGGTAAATTTTATAAGCATACTAGTATAGCTTGTAAGTTTCGTAATTTTCTTACTAACCAATATATTATTAAATAAAATTTGGAAAAAATAATTAGTTAAAAAAAGAATTGAATGTATGTGACACAGTGGGTACGATGGTCACAATTTTTTTCCAAAATATTTAATGATGTAAATTTCAAATGAGAGAGAAATGCTCGGCTGGCAACTATCAGGCATATATTTCGACCAGAAACATTTTCGATCGATAGAAATATACAAATTATGTCTTAGTGCATTAGTATTTTTTTATTAACGATGTATCTACAGACTCAAGGAAAAAACGTTTTCTCATACTCATGAGTGACGGAAATATAGAAATCCATTACACTTAACGTTTACTTTTTACATTAAATCATATCGTATTTCACATCAGGATACACATATGAGGCAAAAACATTTAAAACTCTCTATAAGTATATTCATAAGCAAGTGCTGTGCAAAGAAAGACAAATCCGCTGCTTTTCCAATCGAACTACGATGCACCACCGATGCTCATGTTTACTTAGGACTTTATGAATTTGCAAATAGAATCAACGAGAATCAGAACAGAAGCAGAAGGAGAAATGCATTTATTGAAAATTGCTTACACAATTTACACATATATATTTATATTGGACTTACATTTTTACAAACACAAGTCATCCTCATATGGAAGTAATATTTATTTCGCTAAATGATCTCTTCGTATTTTTGATATCTGGTTGCACCTGAACGAACATATAAAAACCAAACAGGAACATTGTCCCTCATATATTTTGTGTACTATTTCCTTCTCTTAACACATCCCTAAAGTGGACGAAAACATTAGCATCATTCTTAAGTACTCGCAGACATGTATCTTAAAACGAGAACTCTTATAATTCCTTAATCGACCTTGATTTGGTATTGTATCGAGATGCATATGTATTGTAAATGAAATCAAACGTAAAAGGTAAAAATCAATAAATAAATAAACGTTCGATTGAGAAACGGGAAAAAATTCTCTTCAAGTGCTTTGTTCAAGGTGCAGTCTTTACATGCACTCCTTTCGAGAGGAAGGACGACAAAGGACAAACAATTTACAGGTACACGAAGACAGCAACAACAACAACAACAAAAAAACGGAGGATAATAAATGTGAGCAATAGTTACTCGTATATACGCTAAGTGCAATCAGTTCGCTAGTATTTTAGAGAACAAAAACACAGCTCATTTTGTTAGCTACCAAACCTATCTGGTCCACTGCCGTATCTATCGATGATGTACATTCACATCCAGGATGTTTGCCGACACTATAATGAATCTGAGTTTCGTATACCTAGATGCTGTGCAAAGGGGCAATTGTGTCGTCACGCACCCTGATTTGAAAAGTTTGGATACATTGACATGGTTGACCGCACACAGTAACTTTTTCTTATTGTCTCAATAGCCTATTAGGTCAACTGTACAAAACTACGTGCCGTGTCCTCGGCTTCTTCAGCATTGAAAGCCATTCAATTGAAATCAAATTCGAAGTGACCAGTGTCGCTGCTCATTTATTCTGTACTTTGTAGTCATTCTCACTGTAATCACGTTTTTATGAATTGTCAACGATAGAATGTCCTGTATTTATTTTTTTTCTCTTTCATTTTTACAGTATTTTGGTGAAATAGTTTTTCGTTACTTTTCGAATGGTAATATTTTACTGATTTCACTGCTGCTTGATAATTTCGTTAATTGTTAATTTGCCTATATTCTTTGTGTTGAACATCTTCAATTAATCAAAGTGAATTGGATATATTAAAAAGCTAATAATATCTCAACTTATTTTACTTTATTTGACTATGTAATCTTTGTTTTGGAGCCACTTAAATAGGAGCTAAAACCGAACTTTTTATCTGACGCTTTTTAAGATATACTTTTTTAAAACAGCTTCCACATAAAGGTATTGTCAAACTCACCAACTTAAATCAAACGCCGATTTGATTAAAACACGTTGCCGTATGAAGTGGTATCGTACAGACATATATCCCTACTTCCTATTCCAATTTGAGAGACAGCCACTCAACAATAGACTTGATCCACAGAATCACTGACGCAATAGAAAAGTTGCTAGAGGAAACCCTTTCCTACTCTGCTAATTTTCTCGATGTAGCTCAGGCCTTTGACAAGGTTTGGCATTAAAAACTTTTGTACAAACTTGAAACAACGATACTGCAAGATATTTAAATTTCTTAGCGTTGTGTCACGCTTCTTCCAAATTAAGCAACATGATACTTATTATGATCTAAAGCAAATAAAAGCAGGTGTTCCTCAGGGAAGTATCTTCGGTCCAGCATTATACCTTCTATTCATCAATGATCTTCCTACTCCAACAAGCAATATAATCGTCACATTTGCTAGCTATACTGCTAGCCATCGGTGAAACAGCAGAAGAATCTGCACAAAAACTATAAACGACATTGAAAATAAAACGACATTAAATTAAATGCCGCCAAATCTGTGTATGTTGACTTCAACAACAAAAAAATTCGAAATATCCCGATTCTTATAATTAATACACAGATTTCAAATGCAAACACCGCTAAATATCTTCAAACCTGTATGGACTTAAGGTATTCAGTTATGGGGGGTGCGTTTAAATGAAAACCATCAAAACCATTCAACAGATCCAAAATAAAGTAATGCAAAACATTGTCAACGTACATGGTATATCCGAAACTCTGATTTGCACAGTGACCTATGAGTAGAAACAGTGGCTAACGAAATTAAAAAAAAATTGCAGCAGCTCATGCTAAAGGGCTCAGTCAACTCACACCTTTTTTTTCACCTTCTCCAAATCACACATTGCCGTTTATTGGAACAACATTGAGTCGATTTGATTCCTCACTGCTATATCCCGAACACATTTAAGACACCTGTTTATCTTAATCCGTGTCCTTAAAACCTAATCACTTACTCTAAGCTTGGCAATTATATGTATATCAGTGGAAATTTTTTTTTGCGTGTGAGAAATAAAATAGCATATGTTTAAGAGAAAATTATGCCGACAATTCCGCTTTTAATGTTGGTTATAAGGTCGTCCAGAGATCATATACTCAACGGAAAGGGGCGTCAAATCATATGAACGAGGCGGCCAATTGACTGACCCATTCTTGGCGATAACAGAGTCACCGAACTTTAACTTCAATAGATTGATCGTTTGGCTAGTTGTGTGGCTTGTGGTGCCATCTTGTCAAAACCACAAATGCTTCAAGTCAACCTCTTCCAATTTATCCCAAATATAGTCAGTCAAAATGGTCAAGAAGCGGGGTTGTTAAGACATTTCGTGATTAACTTCGGATTGCTGGTTTGTCTAAATGCGACAGTTTTGCTTGTTAACGAAGCCGGTGAGCCAGGGTTTCATTGCTATGAATTATAAGCGCAAATAAAGTTATTATGCGATTTATTAAGCCTATAGTGGATAAGGAAGAACGTCTGTAAAATATAATAATTCTGCGGAAAATACACTACAGCTTTATTTATAGAAGTCCGGGCGGGCGATTTCAATATGCACAATTCTAGTTTGCTTCGCTATTCAGTCTTCACAATACCAGCACAAGGAAGGACTTTTATTTGCATTTGAATGAACCCACCAGAATTCCAGTCATTTTAAGCTTGAGGCTCTTCAGACCAGCTTCAGTATCAGCTTATTTTTCGCTGTTGAACACCACAATTTAAGAAAACCCTCCTTAAAGATAAGTATAGATACACGAGAACGCCGACCGGGATGGCTTTGAAAATTTCCTTAGGAGTATCAACTGGCCACTTAGTGCAAATTTGGAAGTGTATGAGATGTATGAACAGATCACAAACATAATACATAAGGGTATGAGACAATTTATCCTTTCCAGGAAAAAGTGTATCAAACCGAAGGAAAATATTTGGTATTAAATAAGCTTCAAAGAGGCTTCTAGGAACCCGGAAGGTATGCTTTCAGTTATATAAAAAACCCCCCACTGTAGAAAAATTTGGATGAGTCAGGAATGATTGCAATGCCCACCTTAGACGAGTTAAATTCGACTATGACCAGAAACTGAGATAAAAAATACTCCAATGTTCCAACTCCAACGCTCATTCACAATGGCATTCCAACTGTCAGCTCTATAGACAAGGCCCATCTACTTTCTTCTAATTTCGCAGCTAGCTGAACCCTACCAGATTGCGCGTTGACGCCATCTTTACTTTTTAAATTCTCTATATTAATTTCGCGTGGCTGTGGCTGGCTGGCTGGTCATCTTATGAAAAAATTTTAACACACTTCCTAAAGCCCGATTTTATTCAAACTTTGCACACATATGTATTTCCCTCACTTTCTGTTAAAATTTGAGAGTTATCGGACCGCGGGTCGGGGGCTCCCATACAATTTTTATTTCCATATGACGGCATCAGATCATGTTATACTATAATGATTGTGTTCTGAGTGCGCTGGTGCGCTATGAGCAGCGCTGCTTTGCTTTACGACTAGGGTTGTTTTGTTGTTGGATTGAAGTGCTTCGCATGGGTTTTTATTTTTCAGCAGTCTCTTTGGGACAAATCTTCTTTCATACTCGTCAAGTAGCTAGGGTATTAAATCATCCCAACATTCATAAATCTGCTGGGCCTGATGGTATTCGCGTTATAGATTTGAACAGGTGTTTTTCACTATTGGCATTGCCATTTCGCAGGCTTTACCATTTCTCTTATTCTTCCGAAGTCTTCGCGAAGAATTGGAAAACATACAGCCTATTCTTAAAAAAGGTGAACTGTCATCCCTTTCCTCGTACCGACCCCTTGCGCTAACAGTCATAGTTTTCAAGGTATAGTATATAGCAGTATAGTTTTCGGAGGCAACGTTCTAAATGTGATAGCATATCTCACTGAAAAGTGGAACCAGTCTATTCACTAATTTGGTGAAAGCAAAGTTGTTGAAGTCGATATTTCAAAGAGAGTGTCTGACTTGAAGCTTTTTTGTCGAAAATGAATGCCTATGGAATTTTTAAGGCTCAGCTCATAAACGCCGGTGTTCTCCAAGGCTCTCTTTTGTCTTCGAGAGTCTTTCTAATTTTCATTAATTATCTCCTATCCGCTACTTCTAATCCAATTCATTCTTTCGCTAACGATATCACTCTTAGCTTTTCATATGAGTTCAAGCTTTTTGCACGCCTTTCATCATCGTTAGTGGATCTTGAACAAAAACGTATGTTAATGACGTTAAATTTAGACCTTAATATCATAACAAGGTCGGGACTTCACAACAGAGTAGATCTTAACGTTTTCAAAACTCAATGCTATCTTCTGTCGTCTAAGCGTAATTCAAACCGCCAACCTTTTTTATCCATGAAGGGATCTTTGATCACAGAAACTCAAAAACTCGCAATACTATGTGTATCAACAGCAAGCTTAAAGCCCCCGCGGTGCTAAGCATTATAAGGGTGCAACACCTTGAGCTTCTGTACATTATAAAAAAAAATAGCTATACTGGATAATGTTTGATCACCAAATTCTTGTCAAAGTCAATTTAATAAATGTTATTCTAAAGCAGGAAGGAAGGAAGAAAATAAACTAAAATTCTGAAAGGCAAAGGAGAATGTTAATTGTGCTGTGTCACAACGTATAGCTCTTCTTCTTAAGCTCAGATTCACTTGAAGTGTAATAACATTACAGCTTACTTAGCTGAAGCACTCTAATGGAGAAACGAAGCGGCTTGCGCTTGACTTTGGCTCAAAGCGATTGTGTGGCGCGATAGTAGTTTTAATGAGCAAGGAAAGAGGTGCACTCTAAGGCTATGCACAATGTAAACCTGTCAACTTTTTTGTTTTTCTTTTCAATTTACACAAAATGCTGCTTTGTTCCACTTCTTCTGATGTCTATACGCACTCCGGTCAATTAGCACTTGAACTACAAATAATGAATCTAATTAAATGGACAACCAAATGAGATCGTGCATTTACTTGTGTTTCTGAGGGTTTTTTTACTCTTTCGGCGGATTTCGTCTGATGACGAGTACATGAACTCAATGGTCGCACTTCAACAACAGGGAACACTGCGTGGTGTGCACCATCACCAAAGGCCGTTAAGCATTTTAACTCCGCATTTCACATTTTCACCTGCGCAACGCGCGTCTACAGACCATCGCTTATCCGTCAAATAACAGGTGAACAATGGTGGCTCATTTTTTATCTGCGTGCGTGCTGAAGTGAAGATAACGTCGTTAATTACTCCAGAAATAAAAAAAAACCTACAGCAAAAAGTTCCATTGTTGATGAGTTTCGTAGATTGTTACATTTACCGTACGTGCGAGATAGATCGCTACCACAGGTTGTTGTCTATTTTCTTAAGCGAAATGTTTAGTCCACTTGCCTTATGTTATCTCCTCTACTCTTGTCCACGAAAATTATTTATGATCAGTTGGATTTGTCAGATCAGATAAGTACGGCTGTCCGACGAATAAAACGCAACAAACCAAAATTGTGAAAATAAACTAATTCATTGTTAACTTGGTTTCGTTATATGCGTACTTCTTCAGCAAGTAACACATCAGCGACTCGTAACAATTGAAAGAGGGTGGCTTACATTTTATACGTTCTATGATCATACAGCGTGTAACTGTGTGAATTAAAAAATTTCAAATTAATTTATTACACCCCCCATTAAAAAGAAAGTTACACAGGTTTTATTGTACAATTTCCCAACCATGAATTTTATAATATGATAGAGGATTGAGTACATATTTCGTTTTCTTTAATAAAAAAAATAAATTTAAAACAAACTTTATTTTATTAAGAGATTTGCGTTTAATTATTTCCTACTTTGTTATATTATATATTTTCATTTTGAATAAATGAATTTTAAATCAGCTACATAGCCAACAATGTGAATTTAATTAAATTTTTATTGATTTTTTAGTTTTTTAAAAAATTCAAATTTATGCTGCTGACATTTCTGTGCCTATTCTCTGGCGCGTAAATTGTTTCTAGTATATTTGGCCTAATTTCCTGAAAGGTAACTTTAAAGAGTGCTACTTTGTTGCCATACCCATTTCAGAAAATAAATAAAAAAAGTAAAAAAGACTTTTAATGTAATTTTTATTATATTTTTTATATAAGCAATTTCGACCATAAACACATCGCTTACCAATATTTCAATCGGTTAAATTTTACAGTCAACCTGTGTTGTTGAAGTAAAAGGAATTACATTTTGGGTATCTGCATTTCGATTTATCGGGAAACTACTGACTGCTGAAAACTTGGTTTTAGTGAGCAGCGCAACAATCAAGTTCGTGATGTAGTGCTTGCTTTACCTCCTAGTGGTGGTCCCCGGGCAACTATGTGTATAATTTCTTATATAATAATAATAATATTCGGCGCGACAGACCATTGCGGTCCAAGGCCTTGCTTCTCGCAACCATTTGTGTTGAGCATGTATATTTTTGCACACAAATGGAGGGGACCTACAATTTAATGCCAGATCCGAACGGCGAATTGAGAAGCCTTCCATGACAAGTTATTACTCTCGGAAAGTTTGTCAGCTATTCGCGAGAGGTGGGACACAGTGAAAAATACTTTTGGTGTTACTGGTATTCGAACCACGAACCCCCTGCTCAGAAGTCCATGCTCTTATCCACTCTCCACTTATCCACATGGCGCCCACAATTCCTTATATATGTAGGCTAAAATTGCAGAAGTGCGAACGGTCTAGCGTAGTCTAAATAATGTTGGTTAGTACCCTGCGTTACCGAAAAATGCCCGCTACTGAAACGACACAACGCCTCGGATAAGTAATGATCGTATAATAACAAATTTTGGCTATTGTATCCAGACTAAGATTGGTTTCTGGAATGTGAGGACGATCCTTGACTAAGGAAGTAAAGGATCTCAAAATGCCAGATTTCTTCAACTGGAACGTGAGTTTCTTCGATATAATTTGGACATGCTAGGAGTGAGTGAAGTAAGATATTCGACGCGGTAGATTACCAATCCCCAACGTGTAACACTATGCTACTCTACTCCGGCAAACCCTCCGGCAGTCCCCGTGAATCTGGAGTGGCACGCAAAGGCCTAATTTCCTGGCACGCATGTGGTGATAGGATATTATCGGGAAGATTTCGGACTAGAGTACGGCGCGCCACAATCAAATGGTGATGAGGGCCCTAACGAATCCCTCGACTGAGGATGAAAAGGACAACTTCTACAATCAGCTAAGCGCTGTATTCAATGCAACGGCGAACGGAGATTTCGTCATCGTGATGGGGGACTCGAATGCCAAGGTAGGCAATGACAATGAAGGACTCAGACATGTGATTGGGAAGCACGGCCTCGGCGAACGAAATGACATTGGTGAAAGATTTGTTGATTGTCGAAATGTAAATTTGAACGTCATCATCATAAAGGTGAAAGTTGCAGTTTTTAAGAACCCATGTTAAGTCGTTTATATAAATACAGACTATAACCGGTTTCAAAATAGAGCCTTGTGGCACACCGGACTTAGCGTGGCTATACGACGAGTATGAATCCCCAACGAGTACTCTCACTTTCAGAGATAGTATTTTAAGAGCTTGACAGAGTTATATATAGAGTTTAATATAAAGACTATCATTCATGATTTATAGTATCAAAGGCCTAAGAGAAATTCAAAAGGAAGAAAAATATGATAACTTCAAACGAGTTTCTGATGTCATCCATCACTTTTATCATCGCTGCTTTACAACTATCCTGAGGCCGGAAGCCAAATTGAAGTGTAGACAATATGTTGTGAGCACTAATATAGGATGTGACCTGTTTTACGTTTGTAGTTACGTAGTTACGTTTGGCATTATGAATAATTAATGTCGCAGAATTACGTGCAAGACGGTATGATTCCTAATTGTATTGAGACGGGTAGCGCCTCCAATCGAGATATTTTTTACGACGTAGCTATATAGAATGCATCACGGTGGAAGTGAACCGTTTAGCACCCTTACAGACCCAGACTTATCAAATAAGTAAGAAACTAAGCTGTTGAAATAAATAATTTTACTGTCCACCCTAGCAATACTCCAACAATAACGCCATCAGAGAAGGATTAAAATCGCTCTAGCAATGAAGGAGAAGGGTTCAGAGTTGTGGGGAAAATTTAAGTTAAAGGTGCAGAATATTAAATCGTGATCAGATATTACTTCCATAGTAATTTGGTATTGAAGTAAAACTAAGGACGGGTCGTAAACTATTACTATAGGTCTAATAAGTTAGAAGTTGTGTGCAAAAATATGCATGCTCAACACAAATGGTTGCGAGAAGTCAGGCATTGGGCCGCATGGTCTGTCGCGTCGATATATTGTTATTAATAAGTTAGAAGTAGCATTAGAGCCATAACGAGTAGGAACTCTTATCAAAATGAATAGAGTTAATTAGAGTTGTCCTGTCAATGCGAAACATATACTTTCAGACATTGCCCGTTAATGTCACTTGAATATGACGAAAAACGCCTATATTTGGATTAACGAAGAGCGAAATGCTTCCAAAGATAGTCATAATCATAATTGTCTTATTTGACTCTTTAATCTAAAAAATCGTAAAAATCTATTGAGAATTGATAAGAAGTCATAGAAAGCAATTTCCGGATATAGAGCCGATGGCATCCCGGGGCTTTCTTGTTTACGCCATTCATTCAGTGTAGGCTTGGACTGTCTTCCCCTCCTATAACCTATTACCACAAAGGACTTTACAAACAAATTCGTTGATTTTATGTATAAATTCCTGGATTTGAAGTGTTTTGAGAGACTAAAGTAGACTTAGTTGGCTTTAAGCTGGTGCGGGTATTTCTAGTTACATGCTGCTATCGACTGCAATAATTTACCCGAGATAGTTAAAGGATTGCACGATTCAAAATTGGCAATGTACTATCTTAAGTGAGGGACAAATCTTCGACCTTTTGGCCAAAATGTAATGTTCAGTTCTAGATTTCTTGCCACTCGCTTGATCTAGATAAAAACTTCTTGTACAGTTCTTAGGTTTCTACTAATTACTCGTAATTTTAGTTTTTGAATTGTTTGGTATAATAAGAGTTTTCAAAGTTTAAACACCTGGAGTAGGAAACATCAGTTCCGTATTATATTTAAGTCGATTTTTTCGCTTGACTTGATAGTGTGTTCGTCGGTCGCTGGTTGTACATTCAATTTATCAGTTCAATTAAGCAACTCATAAAGTGTCCTTTCTCATTGAGAGCCCCAGACTCATTGGTAGAACTTCCACGCCCGGTGTGGTAATTTCTTCTTTCTGTACTCGCAATGACCAAATTCTTAACTGTTGTCATTTCTATGACTTCTTATCCATTGTCATTAGATTCATTCATTTGTTCATTCATACAAAAAGTATTTCATCCTTTCTGATCTGACTAAGTGTTGCCAAAATTTTATCCCTATGGTAGGGAATGATGTATACCGGGTATCAGATTGTTACTAAACCAGAGTGCCAAATATAGTAAAACGATGCCATCAATGTTGCTCTCGTAGAAATCGGGTTTTTTATTTTAAATATTTATTTAATTTCTAATTGCCACACGTTCAAGGGGTTAACGCCATTATCATTCAAAGCATGCCTATGCAGGCCCTATGGCATTTTAATTATTTTATAAAATTTAATTAGATCCTGAAGTAAAATACTTTCAAACTGAATGCATTAGAAATATTTCCATCTCAGCCTAAACTTAAATTAAATCGACTATATAACGGTAATAATCAAAATACAAATAATTCTTAGTTACATAAACGCATATATTAGGAGTAAAATCGAAATAACCATCTAAAAATATAGCAAAATTGTATGCCCTTATTTATAATTTATTTGCACTTTCTGACTAACGATATACGATTATGACGTTCTTTCTCATTCGAGCGACAAGAGTGAATTTCACATTGCATGCACCCTCTGAGACGAGATGAAATAACTGTCGAAAAGATAAAGATAATTTGTGATAACAATGACCTAAACTTTTCGGAGCGGCTGGTGTGACTAGCACGGTCTCCGCTTGTCAAAACGCAACCAACCGACTGATGACCAACCGTCAGCATCGCCCTCGTCGGTCAACGTCAAGTCGATTTTATGAAACCTCAATTAACCCATCACCATCAATGGGACTAACAAAAACGACCAGTAATTATTATTATTGCTACACTGACAAGTGTTTTCCTAAATCCGAATTAAAATTCATTTAATGAGTCACAATTCAAACAAAATACTCAATTTCGAGTAAGTGTAGTCGAGCTGTCATAATTGATTCAAATTTAAACAAAAACCAAATTAACTGCTGTTCTGGTGGAAGCTCCCGTCCGCAATGTTTACTCTTCACATTTTGTGGTCACTTCGGTTGAAATAGAAACTAGAACAATACAGCAAAGCTTCAACTGTTGTTTGGATGGTGTTTATGAATGTGTGGAAATATTTTTTGTACTGGTGTGATGTAGTTCGTGGAGGTGCACGATATGCAAATGAAATTTAATAACTGTTTCCGAAGTTGCGCAGAAAAGTATTGCATACATAATGTTGGCGTTCTCCAGGTCTCCCCATGCAAAAGGAAATGTTGATATTGAAATAAACAGCTAGCAGGTTTAGTTGACCCACAATGGAACATTTTACACAAAAAACTGATAAAAAGAAGAAAAATTTTGTAATGATGGGTCCTTTAACTTTTTATCAGTTTTAAAATTTCATCTCCATAGAGTTTCGGATTGTTTCTGCAATTTCTAGTAATTATAACAAGCAACGTGGCTCTGAAAGCCTCTCGCCCAATCAGTCGAAGCAAAAAAGTAGCCTAAGAAGGTACAAGAAGGCCATCAAAGAAGCCAAGCGACGCTCTTGGATGGACTTCTGTCAATCAATTGAAACTACCAAGGACTCTGCTAGATTTGCAAGATTTCGGCCAAACAGAGCACCAGTCCGACTTTCATCATGAAAGCTGACGGTGGCTGGACGGTATCTGTGACAGAATACCTAGATATTATCACAGATACACACTTTCCACCAGCAGTTATCAATGCGAAAATAATTAGGAGAGGCTGCATGCTGAGCATTCGGTCTCTCAGAACGTAGCGGATAACATCACCCGGGAAAAGGTTTTCTGGATTTTAAGAAGCTTTTCGCGCTATTAGTCTCCTGCCCTGTATAGCACATAGCCGATTATGCTACACAAGTCACTGGAGCTGTAAATTTATTGGCTAATGAACATTTTCAGAAGCTTTCTCTTACTCAATTATGTCCCCCGAAGATGGAGAGGAGTTCGGGTGGTTTTCGTACCTAAAGCAGACAGAAGAGCCCATAAATCAGCAAATGATTTTAGGCCCTAAGGGTCTAGAGCGCATTCTAGATCATAATATCAGGCAACGATTTGAAGTCACACAAGCATCGAGATATCAACACGCACATCCCAAGGGCAGGTTAACGGAATGTAAGGCGCTTCATAAGGTAGTGCAAACGATTGAGCACATGATTAACTACAAGCAGTTCACGCTAGCCCCCTTATTAGATATAGTAGGGGCCTTAAACATTGTTTACATTGAGGCCACTAATTAAGGTCTGACCCAATCAGGAGTAGAATCCTTCCTCACGCAATGGATCATATCCATGCTTGCTAGCAGGATTATATATGCCAACCTTGCCAGCTATATCTCTAACGAACATCTTTACCAGAGAATTGGTCAGGAACCAATAGGTAAAACCATCCAACGTGGAAATGGTTTGGTCATACACTCCGTAAAGGCGACAATTTCATAGCAAACTACGCAATGCAATGGAATCCGTTATCTCAGGATGGTAGAAGAATGGGTCGTCCGAGAAATACATGGCGCAGAACAGCTGAGAAGGAGTCACGGCAATTGGGAAAGAGTTGGAGAGAGCTGAAGCTCATTGCCAGGAACCGCATGCGATGGCGCGTAGGCGTAGTAGAGGACCCACAAGGGGATATAGGATATTAGTAAGTAAGTAAGTAACCTTGGCAGCTGTAACATTACCAACCGTGTCAACACAGGCACTGCTGCTGGTGGGGTCATATCTTCCTTACTGTGGCTCCTGGTAATTAACAAAATGCTACTAAAACTGTAAGAGGATAGGACAAAGGTAGTTGTGGACGCAGATGACGTGGTAATACTCGTATCAGGCCAGTATCTTTCCGTGACCAGTGAAGTCATTGAAAGCAATTGGGCAATAAGTTGTGCCCTTGGAGTCAACTCTGGGAAGACTGAAATGGTATTGTTCACAATTAATCTAAAACACCGGCCGTTATCCTTCAAAAACACAATGGGAAAAGTCAGCCTTACCCTCAGCGCCAAATATCTCGGAGTAATCTTGGATAGGAAGCGTAGCTTGAAGTCTAATATAGAGAACAGGACTAAGAAGGGTGTATAACCTGCTATGCCAGCAGTAAAACCATGGGCAGGAAATGCGGTCTTCAACCAAAGATGGATATCTAGCTGTACACAGTTGTTGTACGGCCAATTCTTAAATTCTTACCTACGGATCGCTGGTCTAGTGAAGAAGAAGTATTACGCCCCCAAACTCCGCCGGTTACAGCGATCAGCAGTAGTTGGCATTACAGGAGCTCTACGGTCTTGTCCAACCGAGGCCGTTAACACCATCTTGCACCTATTACCTCCTGGCATGTTTATCAAGTATTTCACGACGTGCAGTGCAGTACGACTCAGAGAATCGGGGTGGTTTGTTACCAGACCATACCGGCACTGTAATATACTGCAGACACTACCTGAAGGCATGATGCCATCATCTACTGACTACTGCATCCATAAATTAAGCTTCGAATCCTCGTTTAGCGTTAAGTTTCCTACCAGGGAAAACGGGAAGGATGGGGCAGTAACGAGGCAGTTTGACGCAACAACTGACGTATCCAAGATGAAGGACCGAGTCGGTGCAGGTATCATCTCGGATGATCTAAATCTGTCAAGGTCATACAAGCTACCCAATTCAGCTCAGCTAGTATCTTTCAGGCAGAGATCGTAGCAATTAGGCAGGCCTGCGGGGCACTAAGGCTCAGAAACGCACAAATTGGAAGGGTTGGTATATGTGTTAATAGCCAATCTGCCATAAGGGTGATTTATGTGACCACAATAAACTCGAATGGCGCTGTGGCTCAGTGGAAATGCGCATGGCTGCTGAGCAGGAGGTTCGCGGTTCGAATTCCCGTAACACCAAAAGTATTTTTCATGGTGCCTTACCTCTCGCGAATGGTTGACAAACGTTCCGAGAGTAATAATTTGTCACGGAAAGCTTCTCAATTCGCCGTTCGGATTCGGCCTTAAATTGTAGGTCCCTTCTATTTGTGTGCAAAAATATACATGCTCAACACAAGTGGTTGCGAGAAGCTAGGCATTAGAGTGTAATGGTCTGTCGCGCCGAATATTATTATTATAAGATTACTTAATTGGTAAATTTTTATCAAAACCTAACCAAAGCTAGACACATTATGGGACCCAAAAAACTGTTGAAAGTCATTTGGTATACAGATGTCCCTGGCCAATGCCCACGAATGGTATCTTCTACAAACAAAGGACGTTGCAATACGTATTGTTTAATACTATTTGAAGTGCAAAGTGCGCTTATGTTTAAAACAATAAAATCAATATAATAATTCCCAAAATTATTAGACTTCTTTGTAGGTACAAAATCAATTAAATTTTTCCAAATCCCAAAAAAACGCAAAACTGATTATACGAATACATTGCGAATTTTTCCATTAGTCCCACTGTACTTGAGATCTGATAAAATTACCATGCACGTTATGTTCTACATCGAAAAAGTTGTTAACATACCATGATGGCTTACCATCAAGTGGATACAATAACTCCGAGTGGTTGTTCCTACTGCTTGTAATGCGAGCAGCGAATGACTTTGCATAAAATGATGGTTGACCATCACAGGAGGTAGAAGTGGAAGAACTAAATCTTTTTATGCGTATTTCGTAACACTGTTAATAGTCGGATAATGTGATAATCACCGCCCTGGGCAGGATTCAATTACACACCACAATAATGCGTGTACGAGTATAACAATTACGCGCTTGTCATTCAGTAATCATATTCACCCACGCTCCAGCCGGAGCCGATGCCGATGACACTCAGACAACAACAACAACAACAACTCATTGTCAATGACTGTGTCATAGTTCGAGTTGAACGCATGCGTGGCGCGCGAGCGACTTAATCTGAAAAGTTTTTTAAGTGGCGCCTCGCGCGTGTCAACTCAATCACTACGATTTGTTATTTGCTTGTATTTTCGTCGTACATGTTATTTGCTGAAAATATACAAAAAAAAACCGTAAAATATTCAAAACTATACGGCAAGTGTCATTTGTCATGTTGACTTGACGGACAGGCATAGAGCTAAGTGAGTCGCTCGGCTGGATTGAATGAAGCCAATCAAATAGTTATCATCATTATCAACATCTCCCTCATCATCATCAGTCACAAATCGGTTGAGTGAGGCAAGGCGACAATGAAGGATCATCTTGTCTTGGATGTATGAATGAAAAATCAAAGAAGCTAACAGGTCTGCGGTTTCTTCCCCTTTTTTGTAAACATTCAACAAAGTGACATGTATATTTGTTAACCAAAAAGAGAAATGATCGGAAAAAAGAAAAACCCATTCCAGACATTGCACGATCATATGAAGGGCCTACCGTAGCGTAACTCTGTATAGTCAACACCAACATCAGTCAGTCGAGTGATTTCAACAAAGGCCTAAATGCTAAATAAAACGCAAGCACAAGCGCTTGATGGACGAGACTGCGACGAGAACACGAAGAGCACTCAGATGATGATGTACAAAATACAACAACAACTTAATTAATCAATCAAAGCGGTAAACGAAAATGTTTGACAGTTTGGTTGACATGAAACGTCAAATGTTGACACGATAACTAATCACGAGTATTTTTAGATGAGGGAGTTTCTCTAATCCCAGAGTGTGCGTTCATTGTTCAGTCGCATTTTTACCCACAATAGGGCACTTGAGTATATGTATGTTGTTGTATGGTTAGATGTTGCTACTGTAAGAGATCATGTGATTGGTTTAGGTTTAATTTAATTATTTAATTGGATTCATTTGGATTTTCAAAACATTAAATGCTTATGAAGATGGCAGAAGATTTTATTTGAATGGGAAAATTTTTCGGATCAGTCTGTGAAGTTTGATTTGAATTGAATGATGTATCAATGGGATGGATAATGGACTGGCATGCTAGATGTTTAATCTTTAACCTTTTGGTCGATACTACTTTATGTTAATGACCACATTCATCCCACAAAGTTTTCTCTCTTCAACGAAATGTTGTACACTTCATTTATTGCATTTTTATTTGACAATGATTCGTTTCCTACAAGAAGGTTTCAATCGAAATTGAGTTTAAGTCTGTCAATAAGATGAAGCTCAAAGGAGTTGCCTTAATATAAAATTGAGTTTTAAGGAGATTTATTTAAAACCCGTCAGCGGTTAAACTTTAGAGGAGACAGATTTTGTAACCTTAACAAAATTAGGTCCTTTTGGTTATGCCCTGTTGGAGCAGATTATGCACTAGAGTGAACTGAAAAGGGTGCATCCGTTCCACGTGTAATTTTGTTGCACTCTTTTTACGGGAACACTGAGACGTCATGCAACTCTTCTTTTACGTAATAGTAGTAAAACAACCCGCACTCTATTTCGCTCTTTTTGACTGAATGCACAAATATTTTGACATAGTTTTGTAGGAAATTGAATAGGCTTTAATACTGCATTTGTCAAAAAAAATGTATCCGATAGCATTTCTCAAATTTATCGGTTTTGTGAATACCGTTACTAAAAAAAATTTGAATTTGAAAACCTTCATATCACTATCGCTTAAATAATTTAAAAAATGTACACCGTTTGAAGTTAAAAATGTACTTTTCTTTCAAAAAAGATTTATAGTAACTTTGTATCTGGAAGCGTTCAAGAGTTATATGATGTTAAGTCATGTAAGGTCAAAAGTGCGTTTTCGTTTATTTTAAAAACTTTCATTTTTAACCCTGCTCCTGTTGACCGAATGCATAATACTGTGAGGAGGATTGGGAGAAAATTGAATAGGCTTTAATATTGCATTTATCAAAAAAAAATTATCCGAGAGCGATTTTCGAAATATTCGCGTTTAAAAATAAAATTTAAAAAAAGAAAAAAACATTTTTGGATTTTGATGACGTTTATATCGGTAACGGTTTCAAGAATTTAAAAAAATATTAATTATTTGATCTTATAAATTTAATTTTCTTTCAAAAACTTTCACCAACAGTGACCTTGTAGCTAGTAGCGTTCAAGAGTTACGGTTTTTTTTCACGAAATTAACTAAGGAATTACCCCTTTAAGTGTTTGCCACCTTAAGGAATATACCCTGTATATTACAGCTGTCATGCAAGACATCATGTGCTCGGGGTAGTGTTTCTAGTCAGCAAAAGAATGAAACCCACCGTTATCGGCTTTAAACCAATAAATGAACGAAAATGCACCCTTCGCGTGCGGGGCAGATTGAAAAACATAAGCCTCACAAATGTTCACGCACCTACAGAGGATTCGACAGATGATTATAAAGAAGAATTCTTTGAATCAGTCGAACGGGAACTCCATGCCTGCTATCGGTATGATGTTAAAATCATTCTGTGGGTTATGAATGCATCCGGGAATCAGATTCGAGTCAACACGATGAGAACAGAAACAACTATGGTCAAGAGGTAGGACTCGCCATAAATGCAAGGAGAGTAAGTCCTGGGGCTAAGATGTCGGGCGTAGAATAGAAATGGATACGCCTTAAGAATACTGTACTGCTGACTCCATCTTAGGCAGTAGTCGTAGAGATCGGAACGACTAGTTCGAGGACGAATATAAGCTACCGACTGAACGTAAGAATGTTGTGTACCGAGCAATGGAACAATCTCATAGAACGCGGGCACGCGAAGATAAATATAAAGAGCTCAGAAGATATGAAAAAACAGATCAAAGGCGAAAGAAAGCAGCTTGGGAGAAGAATCTTATCCGTGAACTAAAAGAGTACAGAGAGGTATAACGCAATATACACCGCGTTGAACATATTGCAAGGACAAAGAGGCTAATCTGATCGCCGATCTTAAAGGCATCTTAGAGATTTTGTGGACCAAGCATTCTCAAGCGATTCGTATGATATTCGGTATGTAGGACTAAGATGCGACTATAAGACTTGTTTCTATGGAAATTCTGGGATCTGAGCAATAGGGTTTGGAATTTTGGGGACCAAGCTATTTCTCAAGCGATTCGTATGAAATTCGGTATGTAGGACTAAGATGCGACTATAGACGCTTCAATGTCATGCGTTTTTGATATTGAAATGAACTAAAAAACAATTTTACTGGAAAAAATGTCCACACCAAACATCCAAAATATTATAGATATTATTTAAAAAAACTTTTCTGAAAGACAATTTGTTTGGTAAAGCAAGTATAAGAAAAGGAAAACAAATCTGTTAAATAGGGTATGTTGATAATCGATAAGTTTGAGAAAATAATATAGTAAGCTTATAATTTGGTAGTTTCCTTTAATTTCTTTTATTTTCTTTCAATTGAAGTTGCTGTACATCACATGACGATAATATCTTTAAAGCATAAAGTGATTGTGGTCGTAAAAAAGGCTTTGTACATGTGTACATAAGCAGACGCAAGGCACCTAAAATCGAGCCAAAAGTGTGATCCTTGTAACATGTTGTATCGGCAATACGTTGTCGCAATAAAAACAATTGCGCCTCCATGACATTAGTAAATGTTTATCAAATAGAACAAAAACCCTAAAACCCCTGGAGAAAGTGTGAATTGTGAACTAATTAAGGACGGTGAAGTGAGTGCAGTTGAGTAGGTCGGATCGACAAACTGAAAGGCTCCGAAAACACTTTACTCGTTAAGCAAAATGAAGAGAAAAAAAATATCAGGAAAACAATAAAACCAAAATCTAATCTTACGTAGGCATCCATGCAGTTCCTTATGAAAGTAAATGTTTGTAAATGTAGTCTGGAATAGTTAAACGAATAGGCAGAGGCCATAAAAGTCGCCTTGTCGACACCTTGTGAAATTGTGCTATTTTCTTTGTGGTTTCTTTTATTTGATTTTCATTTTAATGTGAAGGAATTGTTTGTTTCTTGAATCATAAAAAAAATTACAATCAATGTGCACTTTAACATAGAGAAGAGTATTTACATATAACAAATTATTCCTAGATCATAAATTCTGGCAACAGATCTGTTTTGCGTATGTACTATATCATTAAGAATAGATAAAGTTATCAAAATACAGAAATAGAATTTTTTTCGGTATTCGATAGCACCTCATAGTACTAAACCATAACTTTAGGACAATTTTGTAAGGAGGAAGGAGGGCCAGAAGACTGGTAAAAGACTGTTTTATGATCATTTTGCATTTTTATTTCTGTAAATTTTAGAAGCTTTATAAAACCAGTTCCATTGTAACAATAAGTCAAGAAATGATTACTGAATCACTATCAAATAAATTCAGCATCCAAAATGTTCTACGACGAGGGAATGAATGGAGGTGCTTTCTATTCTTTTATTGGATTCTTTACATTATCAATAAATGGCAGATCTGGGATTGCTTTTTAATGCAAGGGAAAGAAAATACATGGTAGCCTAATGTATGAAAAAAAAAAACAGAATTGGTTCTACAGTTAAGAAGTGTAAAGCAATTCATAAACTCATTGTAGCTCGCGACACTTGTTTGAGTCTCATTTAGCGCATTTTTTCTAATAAATTGGCTTATCGAAGCCAGTACCAGAAGCCGGGCCAAGAAGTCTAAGAAGCTTAGAGTAATTAATGGTCACATGAATGGCTTTGATTGCAGATTGGCTGTCTACCAAATGCCAATACTTGCAATTTACTCCGTACTTTATCTTAAGTCCAAAAGTTGACTGAAAGATGCTAATAGAGACAGGAAGCATGTACGACTTTTACAGATTACTTTTATATAATAAGACACCTGCACCGATCCAATTCTTCACCTTGGGTCTGTCAGGAATACGTCAAATTGCCTCCTTCTCAAAATTCTCTGGGTTGTTATTACATGTCACGACGCATTTGATAGACGTAAAGCTCTCGTGATGCCAGCTACTGAAAATTTTTGTATTCTGCTCAGCTTGCTAGTATTGTGGCTCATCACCATCCACCAGTCTAGCACTCAATATATAGAGACAAGAGTGGATGTAGCCCATTATACGTATCAATTGGTTTATATTGTTTAATTTAATGTCAACTGTTCTACAACGAAAATATTCTTCAATTTCATTTAAAACTAGCGGAAATACCCGGCGTTTCCGGCTGCCCCATACCACTGACTACTACCAATTTACCACCCGCTCACTGACCTCCCGCCCTATTACCTTCCACCAACTGACCACTCACCCACTGACCCCCCACCCGTCGATTGACCCCATGAAGCCTGCAATCAATGGGTGCTAGAGCAACAGCTGATAATGACGATTTTTCAAACTAAATTTTCTTTAACGATGAGGCCCGTTTCCCACTCGGTGGGCACGTACACAAACTAAAATGTCTCATTTGTTAAGAGACCGTTACACACACAAAAAGTCAGTGTGTGGTGCTCATTTTGCGCTGGGCCGTCATCGGACCGAATTTTTTCGAAAACGATAAGGTGACAGTTACCCTCAATGTGGAGCACTATTGTCGTATGATAACAGACGTTTTTTTAGCCAGTGATTAAAGATTTTGACTTGGACGATATGTGGTTCCGAAAAGACGGGGCCAGAAACTATACAACACGCCCCGATTTCGGCTTTATTGCACGAGAGAAAGAAGCGTAACTTCATGTCTCGGCGACGCCAATAGGCCGTCAAGGTCATAAGAAATTTGTAAAAAATCGTGCTAATTATTAAAAAATCAGAGATACACATGTGCTTAAAATTTGAAGAAAATCGGGCTACTTTTTAAAAAATTATATATATGGGGACTCAAGGCCCGCTCGCTCAAAAATTTTACAAAAAGTTTTGTCCATACGAGATACACGTGTACATTTATATGGGCACCCCTTGGCCCTGAACTCGGGCCCCAAATTTTAATAGAAAGTGTTGTCACCAGAAATACACATGTGTGCAAAATTTTTATAAAATCGGGCTGTATGAAGTGCATTAAAAATTGATCACAAGATCTTACCAGCCAGCCAGCCACGGGCACGCGAAGTTAATATAGAGAATTAAAAAAGCAACCATAGGAGCATCTTTTTCTTGATACCTCATTTCCTATCAATGGTTTCACTGCATCCATAGAGAGCAACGCATGCTTTCTTAGCCGTAAATTCGGAGTTCGAACTCCATATATGAGACCCATATATTTCGCGCTAGAGGTAAATGTTTGTCTGTTGTCCATTTAGTTTCGTAAGAACAGAGTCGGTATATTAGATTCAACTCTTTACCCAGGGGTCTTACAGACTATAGGCACACACATTCTCAAATCCAAAATTGATAAACTTGTTGTTACTGATGCTTAAGTGCTCACTAAAAGGCTCTATGAATTCTTGATAAAAGGAAAATACGTCGGAGAATGGTAGGTTGTTCGTGTTATGTATAACTAAAAGACACATGTTATGAGAGATCAGTACCGGACCAAAAAATTGATAGAGAGCTCCTAAATTACATCCTTAAAAATGTGCAACCTGTACAGAGCAACTAAGCTTAAATCTAAATATTAGCGAAGTATAATGATGTCATGGTTCATAGTTCTATCAACAAACTTTAAGCCGCTCAAATTGATTCCAATCAGTCTCTCAACGCATGTTTCTTCCTCAATGCTACTATCGTTCCTAACCGTCATGTCACCATATTCTACAATACGTGCATTATTTTCGACAATTCATGATCATTTAATTTTTATCAATGAGATAGTTTTGCTAAAATCGAAAGATACTAATACCGTTAGCATCATTGCAATTTGTGCTACATGGATAAATCAAACAGAATACTTAAATTTCTTGAAGGCAAATAAAATACAATTTCAACAATGTCAATAAACCGATAAATCTTAAGATTGTCATTTTGAAAATGTATCTCATTATAAACCCAAACGAGTAAGCATATTACGAGTATATTCATTTACAGCAAGCACGACCGGTTATCACCGAAAAGTAATCTACAGAGCGGAAAGCCATCGCATCAATTCAATAACAGCCTCAATTTAAAATAGGTAATATCATAGTATAAGTCAAGGTAAATTCTATGTGAAAAGCGAACCTAAGTATACTAATAGCAAACAGCGATAAATCTTTTTTGGATATAATGTTTAAAAAAAGGTAAAAAAAGGGGGGAAAGTCTACACTACAGCTCAAGCACACAACACTCACCCGCGGGCTGTAGTGTAACTCTTAAATAAATTAATCGCTTTCGGCTTGGCGAGTACAGGATTCAATTTAACTATGACAATGCGACCATGGAGGACAATAACGACGACAACGACGACGACGAAGAAGAAGAAGAAGATGAAAAAACTCTTCTATCTATCTATCTTTCAAAACTAAATACATATGCCAGGGGTCGCCCGCTCGATCAAATTATGTAAATTTAAAAGAAAAAAATTAAGTCAGCGAGATTATAATATTTGAATCGTTGCTGTATGTACTCGTATGTTCCTTCATTACAAGGGATACACACCAGACAAATCTTATTAGATGCTCTTACAGGCTGTGCTGTCTAATTTCTTGGGGGAAAACCCAAAATAAAATTTTATTGTTTTTCCGTGGGCACCTTTTACTTCTTGAAAAATTCTTTCGTTATTACAAAGGTGGTATGTACAGTCCAGTTCGGGTTAGATCAGTTTCTTTTTGTCCAGCGTTATTACCGTCAAACAGGTATGTAATTTGGAGACACAGGCACCACGCACACATGACACGCAGGTACGAGTGCGTTCTACTTGCTTGTATGTGCATACAATGCCGCTACTTGCTTGCTTGCTTGCTTACTTACGATCTTACCAATGCCAGTACTAAATATCTCTAATGAAGTTCAATGATTGGCTCATAAATAAAGATTCGTCTGACAGACGTTACACGCGGTATTCTTGGGTGCGTTGTATTAAAAATCGAACCGAAATAAAAATTAAGCATCATTGATCCAAGCTGAGAAAGAGGACGCCGTTTTTGTTGTTGTACATGTCTCAACTATTTTAAAATTCTACCATTCTTTATCTTAATTACACGTTTTCTGTATTTATCGATCTGAGCCTTTTTTTTCTATTTTGGCTGTACCTTTTAATTCCAAATATTCAAAAGAATGAAAATGTCAAGGCATTACAATGCGATAGTAAGGAATTTTTTTTTAGAGATTGTGTACTTATTTTTTATTATTATTTAAAAAAAACCGATGTTAGTATAGCCAAAGTAGTATATATATACGTTGCTACCCAAATCATTTTACTTTAAAGTTTTTCTCCAAAAGATTTCAAAAAGAGAGGAGTTATGCACAAAAACTCGGAATTTTATTTTTTGCAATGAAACATAAAACAAATGTCTTTTCCAAATTCTTTCTTAATTTTTTCTTAATTCTTCAGAAAAATGTTGTACGCTGAAATCGAATGATACACAACATATCGCAAATTTGTTTTTCAGTACTTACACAAAATTAAATAAGGTATTCTTACATAAAAAAAATAATCTAGACTTTTCCTTTTAAATTCATTATTACATTATGATTGGTTCCGTCTCATACGTTCAAAAATAAGGTTTTTATTAAGAAAGTGAAGCACCAATTCGAAGAGGTGCAGTATTTTAAGCACCAAGAACAGCATACTCGTAGCACTAGTAATACATATACAGTTGCTTAACGCTTAGGTGTGAGATGTATCTTTTAAGGGTACAACCATTAGAAATGTCTCTTATTCGTTGATATTTAAAAAAAACACTTAAATTCTGTCCTAACCCTTTTATACTGGATGGAGAAAAATTCTACCTAATACAAGGATGTTTTTAAAATACTCGCTAATGAATAATTTTTGTTTACAAAATTATATATTTATTTATTTTATATTTTTTGGGATTTTCCTTTTTTGTTGTTCAGAGTTGTTACAGTATTATAAAAGAAACAACACATAATAATTAAAATAGATGCATACAGTCTGTAACATTTGGATAGCCTCAGACATATTTTTTCTTAAAATCACTTATTTTTGGTACGTTCTTGGTGTTTACTTACAGTTTTGAATAATGAGAGACAATGTAAGACTGAGTCGTTGAGATTAAGAGAAGTACTCACTGGTTTCTTAAAATTAACGGAATTTTCTGAGTTGATTTTGTTTGAGGTCACTCAAATGTGCATTTTATATTGTAACATCAGAATAGCCTCACTGTATTTGTTATAGCAAAAACAAAAACAGATTTTTTTTTTAATTCACTTTTACTTTATTTTTTGCAACTAGCAAGATAATTTTAGTACCTTGTACATCCTCCCTTATTTTTAATTACCTCAAAAATGCGATCTTTTAAAGATTCATACAGAGAATTCAAGATTTTATGAAATATTCGCCCTGGCCGCTTTAATGCCTGCTATTAAGTCCTCTTTACTTGCGTACTGTTTCCCACCTCCAGAAACAGTGCGCACTAGCCAGCCCCATACATTTTCAATGATGCTCAGGTCTGGCGAGTATGGTGGCCAGGGTAGTTGCTGTATATTTTGCAACCACGTCTTAATAACGCCAGCTCGGTGCATTGTCCTGCTGAAAAATACTTCGAAGTGGTCCAAAAATATTTTGAAACTGAGGTAAAGCTGTTTCCAATATAGTTTTATAGTACGTCGCTGTCATTTTACAGCTTACAAAGACTAAATCAATTGTGCCCTAAAACGATATCGCGCCCCATGCCATAGCACCTCCCTCGCGGTAATGGTGGCGATCCAAAAACAGTTTTTCTTTTCTCCGGCCATGAAATAAAAAATTTTAACAGTCTGGGGCGTCTAAGTTGAACTTTTTTTCGTCACTTTTCGCCAATCGTTTGACTGACTGCTGCCATCGGTATTCCATGTCTTTTTCTGTCTTGCGAAATTGAGCCGCTGCAGTTTTCGAAGAGTGTTGAGTGGTGGTTACTTAATTTGTGCTTTTCGATGCTCACGCTGACAAATTTTCGCTCGTACTGTAGAACAAAGTTAATTGAGGCTATTCTATTGTTACAATCAAAAAAGCACACTTGAGTGACCTTAATAAAATCAACTCAGAAAATTCCGTTTGTAACCGTACCCAGAGGAGTAGACAATTCTAGGCAATTCTAACCGGCCTATAATATGATGACGGTAGGATGAGATCTATCGCCTTCTGTAGAAGCGCTGGAGAGATCCGCGAGCTTTGAACGGTTTGGAAGAGACTACTGCCCATTTAAATTTATCCGGATTTGAAGATTTTACCGGATAAACTATTTACCATACTATTAATACAGAACTATAATTTGTGTATGGTACGTGTATGGTACACGAGTAGACGAATTGAGAAATGGAACCCGGAGTAGGGTTCTGATTGTATCCTCACGGTCCGAAGTGTTGGTGTCATCGGCGTTTTTTTATAAACCGACACAGTTTGTCTGATCCTTAACTAATGATTTGTGGATTCGTGCTGCTACTGGCATTTAAACAATGTTTTCGCAGCATTTCCTCCATGTAGCACGTTTGTATCGTCTTAGTTCAGAGTTTTACTCCGTAAGGGCAAACTTTTGTTCGTCCCAACTCTTCGTGCATATACAGCGTTGAAGAGTTTTCTTACTTTCTTCCTAAGCTTAGCCAGATGGTCGTTCCACCAGGGAACCTTACGTTTACATGAACTGGTTTTTAAGACACAACTGTCATGATAGGAAATAAGTAACACATCACTAATCTAGATGCCCTGTTGACTCTATGTGTGTGACAAGCATATCCAATTTAGACAAGACAAGTCCCCGATACAGATTCCAGTCCGTAGACTTAGGATCGTTTCTAGAAGAAGCATGTGCCAGTTTGCCGGGAAGGTCAAACCTGATGTGCTGATGGTCTGACAGCGATGCTTCGTCAGATACATGCCAGTCTTCAATTATGTTGACGATAAATGGACTGACCAGTATGAGGTCGAGTACCTCTTCACGGATCGCATTTATAAAGGTTAGTTTAGAGCCCTTATTTAGGATTTCGTTATTGCGCCCTAAGGAAGCGATAATGAAAATCCTAACTGTCGTGTTTTTATTATCTGTTACAACAAATTTCTTCCCGTGGATCACAGATGCACTCATTACACTCATTTTACTTGTTGTTTTATAAATCAGAATTTTGATCCAAAAATTCAATTTTTCTATATCTATAGTTTTTGTTGCAATGTATCGTCTGTGTAAAATCGTTATCAGTCACAACACTTATCTCAACGTCATCCGCCGTGTGCACAACCACGGGTCCTGACAATGTATTAAGAAGAATACAGTCTTCTTTTATAGACATTTTTTAAACAATCTTAGTAAATATACATTGGTTTACAGTTTTTTTTTGAAGCCTCTCCGATAGCTATCGATACAATTTTTGGATGGTTTTACCCATGCATAACCTCCATCTACGTAACTATCCCCACGTTAACCGTAATGGCTAATCCCATCTTCACGAATACAATTTTAACCTCGCTGACATGGTATTAAAAACCCTATTTTATCGCATTGGATCATGACGTATATAGTTGGCGAGAATGGTAACAACCTAAAATACAATACTATTAGAGAGAAAAAGAATGAAGCAAATTACAGTTGTGATGTCTATATACTTACTGATTTGTCATTTCAACGAAGGTCCAATATATTGTTTGTCGTATTGAATACAGAACAAATGCTCCACGATCAAGATTTTTTTTTTAAAGCTGCGCACGCGTAAAGAGCTTCGCACCTTTTTAATGCTCGGCGGTATGCTTGGCACATCTTTAACATCTTTTCTATTACTATGCCCTTGGCAAAGTTACCCAATTCTTCTAATAAAAATATCAATTTTTGCGATGCTAAAAAGTTGTCACACGTTACAGTCTGCTGTCTTAGATTTCTCTCTATCAACGGTTGCACCCAGATCATATCCTCGGTTTTACATGTCGCTAGCTCCAGGCATAAGGACTTAATCGAAATGAAAAGCCATTCTATAATGTTATACATAACATTTTGTAACCCGTTCGTATTATCTTTTGGCCTTGGCATGAATGGCGTCAGGAGTGAAATTGGAGACATTCAGTGGTTGCTCATCAAATTTATAGATCCGATGGTTACGGGTTTGGAAATTCATATATCATTTATCTTGTCTCTTGCTGGCACTTGCTCTGTACGCGTCTTGAGGTTTTAAGGATTAGTAGAATTTGTCTTACTTTTTGAATACAAAACCATTGCAGCTGGATTTTCATCATTAAAGTTATTTTTTTCTTCCAATTTGCCATTTCAAGTTTGGCATATTTTGAACGGATTCATTGATCGCTTGATCATCGTCATTCATTTCTTCGTTATCATTCAAGAGATTAACACGAAATGGTGGCAATATCACGATAATCAACAATATCTGCTCATTTAAATTTTTTTCCAATCTACAAAAAGTGGTAATTTTGGTTCTTTTATGTATTTGCCGAAAAACTAATACCGACGTTTTTATTTTCGTTGGATGTTTTCATGCCAATTTTGTGTTTAATCCGTTACAACGTAATCATACTTAAAATATCTTAGAAAATATCAGTTCACGCATCCATACTTGTATCGTATCATATCTCCATATCTATCCATATAAATGTACGCAAAAGAATTTCAATACAAATTTTCAAATACAAAACAGCAGAACATTATCTCACATGCATTCAATTTATCTCATCTACACATATTCCAGATTAAAAAGCGCACGTGAAGTTGACAATAGAAATCGAATGGATTAAATTTTTGCGTTCCAAATGTAATGCATTCTAGTGCTGACGTTGTTCTAAATTTTTGAGAGAAATTCGCTTATCTATGCTAGGTCACAATTTTCAATTGCAAAACTGGTTATTGCATTTTGTGCATTTTCTTGGAAATTACCAAAAGATTTAGAGCAAGGAAAAATCTTATCAAAACCGTAACATCACGTATTACACGCGTGTGCTCAGCAAAAAGGACAGCCAACATTCAATTCAATACAGCAATGTAAGAAGAGTTTAATTGTTCAACAGAAATGACAAAGGTGTGTACGGGGTACGAAAAGGCAACTAAACAGTAATTTCTTAAAAAACCAACTAGTCATACAATAAAATTTTGAATGATATGAATTAGACCTGGAAACAGTTTGCACAGATCACCTCCTCTGCCTGTCGCTTCGTTGTCAGATGTTGATCGTTTGAGATTGGTATCGAATGGTTATTGTAACACTTTTGACACGTTTTTATCCGTATCACTAATGAGGGAACCAGCAAGACACCGAAGATAACCATGAGAAGGATTTTTATTGTTTTGCACATTTCAAATCCTCGAAAATTGCAGACCATGGACGTTTACCTGGAAACTGCAAAAAACAGATTAAGATTAACGGCTTAAGATAGTCACATATGAGTATATTTTTTCATACAATTTAATCGCAATCTATTTATTATAAAGGATTACAGTAATAATTTTAAAGCAAACAACGATTTAATAAATTTATAGATTTAAAAAAGATACTACATACCTTTCTTCACCATTTAAGCTATCAATCTATTTTTAGCGCACTTTTTTTGTGAAATGCACTCGTGTAAAGGGGCTTGCAACTTATAATGTTAGGGTATGTGATCGATGTTAAAATTAAGTACAAGAATAGATGACTCTGAACAGATGTTTTCAGTGCCTGGTGATTTTATTGATGAGGAAATATAGAGCTTGACAAAAACGTTCCATATACATGTTGTGTGGTTAAAAAAGACTTTTTTAATTTAACAGTACACGTTGGAACATGCATTTTAAAGCAAAATGAACACCACGAGTATTGCGGTTGCGGTGGTTTTACTGTTTAAATTGTTTTCGCATTTTTATTACCTGTTAAGCAGCGTAATTATTGCCCCTTTTTATTTGCAAATTCGAATAATATGGTTTCTTATTATATTTTATCAAATAAGTAACCAAAAAAGAAAATTCTTATAAAAGAAGAAGTTATGGTAATTAAATTCTTTGGTCGAACAAAATTTAAACGTAAACGCAGACAAAAAAGGAAAAGAAACAAAGAAGTTTCTCTATGAATCTATGATAGATGGATTAGGTTTTTGTTAGTTAATCGTCTATAAAAAAGCCACACAGAAAAAGCTTCACAGTTCATTGAACTGATATGGCATCTTGATATTATTTTTACTGCATTAAGAATTAGCAAAAATAAAAAAAAGATCGTCTAACGTTACGCATAAAATCGACTACAGGGGATTGTTTTCAGGCCTTGTAAAAAAAAGCAATAAGACTCTTAACTTTACATATTTTATTTAGAATCTAATGTCCCTCTGTGAGTAACTAATCCTTTACTTCGTGTAAATTATTATTATTATTGTTAGTGGGGTAAGGAGTCTTGTGCACTGCGACCCTATTGTGCAACCCATATATTTACCACATTATGTGGTGGCTTAGTTCCTTTATGAGTGTCATCATATATGCCAGGTTGATCGGTTTGATTCATTCTTATTTTTGCGCACGCGAAAAGATTTTCGCACCCTTATTGTGCTCGACTATATGTTTGGTGTTCAGGAAAAAAAGAGGAGATGTCTATGAGCTTGTGTTTTGAATGCCTGTGTGGATCATAGTGTTGTGGAAAAACAGAGCTTGGCAAAGTATTCCACATACGTTTTGTACAGCTGAAGAACGAATCCCTGAACTTAACTGTACGTCCGAAGATGGGCTTAAGGGTAAACTGATGAGCATTTAGAGCGCCACGAGTACTGCGGTTCAATTCAAGGAGAAGTGGCATGCAACTGGCTATTTCTCTTGAGCACCGCTGGTGGAAGAAGCGAAAAAAGAGTGACAAGCAGGAGACGTTCCTGCGGTGTTCAAGCGAATCTATTGATTTCGCTATATTTGCGTCACTGATAAGTTTTATCGCGGCGCGGTTTGGTATTCTATCTATCTGATGCAAGGTAGTTTGAGGGGCACCAGACCAGATATTACACTTAAACTCCAGTTTAGGGCGAATAAAAGCCTTTTAGATAGTAGTCAGGTCAGAGGAAGTGAAATATTTCTTGCACCGGCTTAGAAAAATTAAGCATTTCGCAGCATTTTTGGCGACGGTAAATATGTGGTCATTCCAACGAAGCTTGGTGTTAACGCACATACCGAGAATTGCGAGATTTTCAGTTTCCTCGATGCAAGTGCCATTCATTGATAATGGCATGGGATTTGGGAATCTCTTAGACGACAGGAGACAGCATTAGGTTTTGGAAGCGTTAAATTCTACTCGATTGTTTTCTCCCCATTTTATTATGCTGTCTAGGTCATATTAGAAGCTGAGAGTGGTGTTGTCAGCAAATGAGCGAATTGTATTACAAGTCACAGATTAGAAACCATTAATAAAAATAAGAACGAGTGTCGGGGACAAAACAGTGCCATGGGGAACGCCAGCATTGTTGTGATGTATTTCAGACTTGAAACCGTCCAACACAACTTGAATTTACCGGTCCAAAAGATAGCTACTAATCCAATGAAGCAGTTTTTGATCGACTCCATAAGCACGCATTTTGGACAAAAGATCTTGATGCCAAACTCTGTCAAATGCCTTGGAAATATCGAGTGCAACAACTTTGCTTTCACCAAATTGATGCAAAGACCGGTTCCACTGTTCGGTGAGATATACCATCAAGTCACCAGTAGAACGTTGCACACGAAATCATAAGGATTTCGTTAGTTTCAAGAAATTTCTTGAGCTGAAAATTGATCAGCGTTTCAATGACCTTGGAAAGAATGGATGTAAGTGCTATGAGTCAGAACGAAGAAGGAGACGAAGCCTCGGCTTTTTTGGGTATGGGCTGGACAAAAGCTGTTTTCCAACTCCTCAGGAAGAGTCCAGAAGAATAGAATAGTTGGAAAATTGTTGTAATATTCCATTGAAATTCGATTCGTTAGATCATGTACAAACGTTTGGTGCAGGCAGTGCAACCGCAATGAACGTGGGGCTTTAATCATCAAATGTATTCTTGGACGAACTATTAAGTTTTGAGATTTTTACTAAAGTCTTTCAACACGGATTTTGAACGTTTTTCATAGCTCTGTCTTCCCACAAGCATTCAGAAGGGGAAGGGTCCAGAAGAATAGGATTGATGGAAAAGCTTACGCAATAGCAATGCTAGCTTAGAAGAACACCTCATCAGAACTAATGGGGAAATACCATCTGGCCCAGTAGATTTGTGAGAGTTGAGATCGTTTAAAACTCTAGCAACTGCACGAGCACGAATGAAGATCTGTCCCATAGAGTGTTTAATACTCAGAGGTGTAGGCGGCATAGAGTTGACAACTGGAGTGTCATTATAAATAAGAGTTGGAAATAATGACGAGGCTGTATTTTTGATACTTTTCACGAATGACCAATAATTGTTACTGCCTTTGGGACATTGTAGTATTTTTTGTCTTAATTTTTGGTCGTAAGCGAATTTGAATCGCCGATGATGAGCATTGCAATCATTTCTGGCTCGTTTAAAATTTGTTCGGTTTTCCACAGTACGATTGCTTTGTAAAACCTAAAGCATACCTCTCTAATCCTAGAAGTCTCTTTACAGCTTGAGTCATACCATCCATTCGTCTTTGGTTTGACAGACTTATTCCTGGAAGGAATAAAGTCTTTCATAACAATAAGGATGAGATTTGTTATTGTATCAGCGGCGAAATCCACGTTGCTATCACGAAACAATAGCGACCAGTTAATTTTTCCAAAGATGTCCAAAGAGTGTTATCTGGCCAGAATATATAAATTCCTTCTGCGCCTTTTCTTGCAAAAAGAACTGCTGCCTCGTTATCTTCGATGCCTTAATGGCCGGGAGACCACATTAGGGTGATCTTGTTGGTTTTGGCCAGTTCATTTAAGTAGCAGCTCCACGTTGTTTTGAAGTTGGTTAGGTTAGGTTAGGTGGTTGTCAGTGGAACCGACACACCTGGACCAGTAATGGTACATTGTGATACCACACGGATCAGGAAGAATTTATTCCACCTACTCGATGAATCAATTAGAGCTTCGTATGAAGCGTAGGAGACTACCAATGTCAATGTTGATGAGATCAATAATGTCGTTGTAGAGGAAATCTCCCATATGGAATTTACGCCTTTGGGAGAGGGCTGGACAAGTACAGAGAAGATGGACGAAGTCATTCGAGAAGACTCCCAATCTATATGAGACAGTGTCCAGTGATGACACCTACAATAGCACCGATGTGCGATCATTTTTGAGAGATAAAACACTTGGAGCGGTTCGGATCCAGCTTGGGCCAGATCTGCTTTGAACGCTGTGCAAGTTGGACCGTTTGACCACCTACAGTTAGTTTTTACGTTGGCATACCGCTTTAACAAGTTTTTGCATATAACGATTAGGATGCCTATGGAACCATATTCAGGTAAGAAGGGTAGTGTAGTTCCTCGCTTGGCGAGTTCGTCAGCCATACAGTTACCTGGAATATCTCTGTTCTCCAAAGTTGGAGTTGAAAACTGGGCCTTTTAATGCTAGCAATGCGGCCTGGCTGTCGGAGATCACGTAGATCTCGGTTCTTCTACATCTTCTTTTAATGCATTCGATGGTGCAGGCTAAGATGGCTGTTGTTTCTGCCTGGAATACAGTTGGGTATTCGTATTGTGGTTCTGGACCCGAATACTCCTGCTCTCGTCCCTGTATCTGTTTTAGATCCATCTGTGTACACGATAGATATATGATGGGGAAGGTTGTTTATGATATTTTCGACTTGACTTCGTTCTGGAATTCTTATTGAGAAGTTCCTTTGGAAATTAGTTGTTTTTATTATTGAGTCTAATTGAAGGACAATTCCACTATCTATGTTGACTTTGTTAGTAATGGTTTTATGTCCTGGTCTATTAGCTTTAATTTGGTTAGTTATATTAAATGTAATGACAATCTTTCCAGCTTCACTTTTGATGTATAAGTGAAGTGGTGGAAGTTCCAGGAGCTTTTCAAGAGCTTCCGTTGTCTTTATCGCACCTGTTTCACTTGGACTGATTAGTCTCTGAAATTTATTTAGTTTTGAGCGTGTCGTATATTGCTCAGTTTTTAGCCACCATATTAGGGCTGCTTATGAGAGTTTGGGTCTGATTATGATTTGGTACAGCCAAAGAGTCATTGGGTGCGATTTTATTCCCCACGTTTTGCTGAACATGCTTTGGCAATTGACGTGAGCTTTTTTAGCTTTCTTGGTGATGTATGGCATATCAGAGTTCCATGTTAGTTTTTGGTCAAACATGACTCCCAGATATTATAGTTCTGGCATTGTTTGGAGGGTTTTTTTCCTTTTTGTGAAGACGGTGCATACTATTTTGTCTGGGTTAGGTCATCTCTCTACACCATTCATTTACAAGTTTGAAAGCGAATTTTATTCGTTCTGCTATCATACCGCGCACCATTAGGAGCAGGTCATTCGCATAGCTAATATTTGTTATATGATTATTCTTAAGCCTGTCTAGTTGCTAATTCATCGCCAGTAGCCACAAAAGTGTTGATAGGACGCCGCCTTGTGGAAAGCCTCTAGTTGTCGATACTGTGATGAGTTCGCCACCGAACGATGCTCGAATTTTCCTATCTTTTTGCATGCTCATGACCCATCCTATGGTAGAGGAGTCTATTCCCCTAGTTCTAGTTTGTATTAAAATTGCTTCGAAGTTAGTGTTGTCAAAAGTGCCTTGAATGTCAATAAGGAATGTCGATGAAGGCGCACGGTAGCATTTCTTTGCTTCGAAGAGTGTCTTCGATTTCTGGAGTGCTGTTTATGTAGATTTTCCAGTCTGATATGCATGCTGGCTGGGGTTTCGTTGGAGTATGTTAGATCTTGTGCGGTGACCTAATATTTTCTCAATGGCTTTAAGAATAAATGATGTGAGACTAATTGGCTTGTAAAACATTATCTTCATATTTTTCTGTTATAAAGAGAAACTGTTATATGTAAGTGGGTCTTAAGAAACATTTTTACAATTAATGAGAACAGCAGACGCTAAAATGACAAATATTCGAGTGATAGCCTGTACAGAATTAAGGAGTTGAACGATTTAGCGCTTAAAATTACTTGCAGCTACAATTTAAGTCAATTTCCATGTGAAGTTGGGTTAAGCAATTAAATGTTTCTGTTAAGGGAGAGATTTCCAAATTTTTTTCCAGTTATGTACACATTCATGACTTTAATCCTGGACAAGCTAACATAGTTTATTAACTAAAAAGTAAAAATTTCTGATTGCAATAAAATATCATCTCTTACATATTAATATGCATATTTTCTTCTAAACATATAAACATACAAACGATACCTATACAACAGAGTCAAATAAGACCACAGTACTCACAATACCGTATACGAGCCAATAAAAGATATAACAGAAACATTTAACATCTCTTTCGAACATAAATACAAATTTGAATTTATACGGATTTCATTTCATTGAAATTTCAGGAATCTTCACCAACCCTCACCCTAATATCATCGAAAGTAAGTAATAAATGTGTAAATTTGTTAATAAATGTTGTGTCGTAATTGTGTTGTAAAATGTTACTCATTCTTATCATATTTATGTTTGTGTGTATTTTAGTGTTTTTTCTATACTACTTTTTCGTACTACTATTAAAAAAAGTAAAAGTAATTAATAGATATTAACTAACCGATGTTTGCATTTATTTTGAATTCTTTTAAACTTCTAATTGAAATTTGCGATCGACGGTTGAACAAATATTATTTATTTTCTGAGTGGTTCCTTTCAACTCACCAGCAAAAATTCAGAAAAATCGTAAAGATTTTTTGTCTTTTAATTAAGTTTTTTATCTTTAAAATATATTAGTTTGTCAATTACAAAAAAATAAAATGATTTGCGCTCTGGCTGGACGAATAAAAAAGTCTACACCTACAGTATTTGCTCTCCCGGCTTGTTTAATGAAAATGATTTGCATGAGTTAGCTAAAATGTATGAAGATATGTTTGATGATTTTTCAGAGGATAACGAACGCCTTCTTTGAGAGATAATAATCTCCAAAAGAACGGAAAAAGCTGTAAGTAAAATCATGGAGAAGTCTTTCAAAGCCGTAAACAACACGATGGAGAAAACCATGGCTAATATATTAAAAAATAGGGAACGGCCGCTCCGTGGTCTCACGAAGACACAAGCAGCTCCCCCCAAGCGGCAACAACTGCAACTCCACTCACGGCTATAGTACTACCCCCGGCAGTAGTTCCTAAACCAGTTGAAACCTAGTCTGTTGACGTCCGTAGCACGAACAGAGAAGCTACTGCCAAGGATATGATTATAGAAAGGTGAAGACTGAAGTGGCCCTACTCTTGGAGTTATGATCCATGAAGTCAAACCACTGAAAGACGGGGGTTTAGTTATTCGCACCCCAAGCATCGCAGAAAGATCCAAGATAAGCAAGAACGAGAGGGTTCTGACCAACTGGTTTATTCATTCCTTGATGCTAGCCGTTGCTACATTAAGTGGGTACGATTGTATGACGCTCGATTTGGCTGCTTCTGATGCCTTTCATTGCCTTGAAGCAGAATGTGTGTCATCGTTGTGGCGTGGGCACGTGGCTGCACAGACAAATCGCCGCACTGTCGCAACTGTAAGCTGAAGGTCCAGTATGCTGACCATTCTATTTATGATGTCAGCACTCTGCCTTATAAATAGCGGAGTGGTTGCGAGGGCTAATGCTAGGTATTAGAAATGCCGAATAAATGGTCTTAAGACCACGCTGAATATTTCTGACTTGTTAACTGACAAGTTAATCTCAGTTTATTTAAGTTGTGAAATTATGGCGTTTAAAGGTCCACCAACACCTGAGTTGTAAGGAACTCAACCGCAGTAGTTAGTTTTGTTGCTAACTCATGTGGTACTGCGGCAGCTATTGGCCCCCCTGTGGGAGCATCGTGGTGGCTGTGGTTGATAACCAAATGCGGGTAGAGTATTAACGTGAGTTCTTGCTCGTCGTGGAGTTGCGTTTTCCAACCGGGTGTCCTGAACCATAGATCGGCAGAGTTTTTTATAGGTCTTGCTCTTAGCACTGAGAAGTTTGAGCCTTACACTCCAGCTATAATGATACATCTGCAATAGCAAATTTGTGGATGGGCGTTGATTGACGTCACAATATCAATCCGTGTCCGAAGAGGACCGTGTAATTATGCCATCTGTTGGCGGTGTTCATGGAATTCCAAATGCACTTCCAAGCACTTGCTCTTATTTATCTGTTTTTCCTTCGAAATCTATGTGGCGATTTTTTTATTTTCTATAAGCAAATACTTTGTTGTGCTAAATAACGCATAGTGAAAGACAACAACCCCTTTAAAATCTAAAAGGGTAATAATATACATTGCTAACCAATTAAAAGGACTTTTGTTCTGATAAGCTCAGATTCTGGATCATTTGGCTATTTCATTTTAATTTCTAAAGTTACACCTTCAACAATTAAACCAAGGATAATTTTAATTTTCTGTCTGTCCATCTGTTTGTTGGAGCATCTCCAACTAGGTTTTTGGTAAGAGTTAAAACTGTAAATATCCTTTGATGGCAGTTTTTTGGAAGGTATTTTGGGAGGTCTTTTGGGGGTGTTTTAGGAGAGCCTTTGGAGGTTCTTTGGTGGTCTTTTTGGTGGTTATTTTAGGGTCTTTAGTGAGTTTTTTGGAGGTCTTTCGAAAGTTTTTTCGGGTCGGGTTTTTGGGGTCTTTCAGCTGTCCTTAGGGAGGTAATTTTGGTTATTTGGGGTTATTAATGGTGTCTTATGGGTCGTTTTTGGAGTATTTTGGTCCTTTGGTGTTTTTTGAGGTATTTTCGTGTCTTTTTTGGTTCTTTTAATCTTCTTTAAAACCCCAAATGCTTAGTGTAGTTCATTTAATTTATGTGATTTTTTAAACTTCAAATATTCCCGATGTTATTATCATCATTCCAGCAATTTTTATTTATTTTATAACAGTTCTTGTTGCTCTAGATCTATAATTTTTTACACTACCACTAATAAAAGCATTTGTTTTAATTTAAATATTATTTCTTTGTGGGCGCCTTGTTGGCTCAGTGGAAATGCGCGTGGCTACTGAGCATGAGGTTCGTCATGGAAACGAAGATCAATCGTTACCTTATGCAATACCTTGATTCACGTAAAATCCTAAGAGAATAGCAGTGCGGTTTTCAAAGGCAACGTTCTACAAGTGATCTGATGGCATATCTCACCGAAAAGTGGAACCAGTCTATTCACAAATTTGGTAAAAGTAAAGTTGTTGCACTCGATATTTCAAAGGCATTTGACAGAGTCTGGCATCAAGCTCTTTTGTCGAAAATGCATACCTATGAACTTGATAAGGCCCTGTTTGATTGGACTAGTAACTAACTTTCTGACCGTTCAATCCAGGTCGTATTGGACGATTGCAAATCTAATGTTCACCCCATAAATGCCGGTGTTCAACAAGGCTCTGTTTTATTAAAAAAAAAATAAAAATAGGCAAATATTTATGTAACTACCCAAAAGTAATTTCTAAATTAAATGCAGATGTGTTCCTTTTTTTTCCCCTCAGAACTTTACATTTCAATGATTCTCCCTCATAATTAATCCCGAATTCCATATCAATTTCTACACAAAAATAAAATGTTCGAAGGTTAAAAATTATTTGAAACTGTCGACAAGACACATCGCAAATGTGGGATAAAAAAATAAAAAAACTTCACCTATTCGATCCAACATGAATATGAGTAGATGCTCTCGCGGAGGTATTAACATTACAGATTTTGGTCATTTCAATTCGATTGTATTCAATTAAATTTTTATAGAACCGGTCATCGAAGATGTCGTTATGTCCCAAACATACAAATGTATATAAGTGTATACAACATATGTGTGTTTGGGAACACATTAAAAATGGTATTCACAGTGTAACAAAGCTAATGTATTGACTGGTTGTACCGCAATCATTTTATTATACGATGTAGATTATTGTGAGTTGGCTAAGATACTTTTATATTCTTCTTCGATCTTTTTTGGTTTGCCTTTGTTATTGTTCTGGCTATTATTATTTATACGCGCTTAGTTACTGATCGACCTAAGTAACTGAGCTGTAGCAATTCTCTTAAATGGACACGAGGACAGAGCCAATCAATATAAATGAATACAAAGACGATCGAAAGATGTTATGCTCATAAAATGTGCGATATATCTTTGTGAAAAAGTATTTAGCTATTTAGATAAAAAAAAAAGAAAAATAAAAACAAAAATTTCAGCCCGACATGATTTGAGATGTGATTGTTTATCGCAACGATATTAGTGAAGTAATGGAATTATAAAAAAAATTATTAATTATGGAACGGATTTACTGAATGTGTGACGTAAAGGGCATTTTTTTTTTTGAATAAAAAATATTGCGATAAAACACTTTGACAATAAAGGAGGCTTGACATCCTTACAGATAAAGAAAGTGTCTTCTGAATCACTCGTTCAATGATAGCCTATGTAATTGATATTCTTCCAAACATCCACTTTATATCCTCATTTACCATTCACCTCATTTACCATTCATTTCGAGTGCAATTTGCACACGTTGACTCATGATATGTTTAATATTTTCTGAGAAAATGCCGGGAATCTCTTCTGTGAACACCTTGACCATCGTCTTTTTATCTGCGCGTCCGTTTAAGCTTTGCAACTAAAACTACTTTTTATGTTCGTACCAACAACAGAAACACAAAAGGAGTCTGCGGATTGAGTGAAGCAAGTGTGAGACTTAAATTGAATTCATATCGGATGAGTCAGCCAGTCACTTCTTGTAAACTGAAATAAATAGATTGCTCTTTCCGGTCGTCACTGCAAGAATATAAATAATAATGCACAGATAACGTCATGCAGATGGAATGGAGTGTACGAAATTAAGAATTGTAAAAAAAAAATTTATAAAAACAATTTCGATGTTGACAGGATAATTGAAATAATTTTTGATTAAAAAACAGAGGGAGTTTTTGTTTTTACTGTCGAACAATGCATTAAATTCAAATTGAGAGAAAACTCATATAACATTTGTTGAGAAATTAAAACAACAACATATATGAATTTCACCTTTAGCATAGCAGAGTGGATTGGGTATCTGCATTGCGATTGATCGGGAAACTACTGACTGATCAAAACTTGGTTTGAGCCAGTAGCGCAACAATCAAGTTCGTGCTGTAGTTTTTGCTTTACCTCCTAATGGTGGGCCCCGGGCAACTATGTGTATAAATCTTTATATATGTAGGCTAACACTGCAACTGTTTCATATTGTGGATACCCCAGCAGCAGCGAGGATCAAGCTAGGGTCTCTGTATCGAAAGAAATGAGAGAAGTGCAGCGTAGTGTAAGACGTGACCTTTTTTTGTTGGAGATTAGTGATGTGCTTCACGCAGCTTTATCTACTGGAAACGGAGGAATTCGTTGAACTCCCATATCTCAACTCAAACATCTGGAATACGCTGACGACGTTTGTTTACTCTCACACATGATTGTGGAACTGCACCAAATGATAACAAATGTTGCGGGTTTGAAGATAAATACTACCAAAACCAAAATCATCCACCTTGGCACTAGCTCAGTTACTCAAGTTAACATTACTGGATAGAGTAGAGAGTTTCCCATTGTCTCGACCAAAGCTTGAACCGAACAGGACATTGTCAACCGAATCGGCAAAGCAAAATCAGTGTTTGGAATGATGTCCATGATATGGAGAAACAATGCAATCAGCTTAGAGACCAAGCTGCGACTGTTTCGTTAAAATGTTGAATCTATGCTGTTGTATGAGTGCAGCACTTGGAAGGTGACCGCTACTATCACAAAGAGAAAACCAACTGGGATGGCCTCAATAATTTCTTTAAACTGGACACTTAACGCCAATAGTGGTGTGTATGCCACTTCTGATACGATCATTAACTTAATCCTCGAGGGTATTAGACATTTTATCCCTTCCAGGACAAAGTGTATCAAACCGAAGGAAAATGTTTGGTATGATTTATGCTGCAAAGAGGCTACTAGGAACTGTGCTTTCGGTTATATAAAGAAAAACCTACTGTGGAAAACTGTACCAAACTTATCATATTTGGCTCTACAACCGGGGTCCGGTCCTGGCCTCCCGGAAAAAGTCTCTCCACCGGTCCCGATTTCGAGCCGATGTCATCCAGTTTGGCATCCCTAAACTCTGGGCGTCCTGGTCTACGCCATCCTTCCAGCGTAGGCGTGGCCGGCCTCGCTGTAGTGTTTCATAAATCCTACCGCAAAGGACTTTCCGAGCAGGATCCTCTTCGCTCATGCGAGCTAGGTGTCCTGCCCACCGGAGCCTACCGAGCTTAATTTTCTTCACGATGTCGACATCGCGGTAACGCTCGTAGATCTCATCATTATAGAGTCTCTGGAATCGTCCTTCCTCACATATGGGGCCAACAATTCTCCGTAAGATATTTCTCTCGAACGTGGCTAAGAGGTCAGAATGCTTTTTGCTAAGCACCCAAGTCTCGGATAGATATGTGAGTACTGGTATGACCATTGTCTTATATATCAGCAGCTTGGATGTTATGGTTAATCTCCTGGATTTGAAGAGTCTTGACAGGCTATAGTAGGCTTTGTTGGCTTTAAGCAATCGTGCGCGTATTTCTGGTTCCATGCTGTTATCGGCTGCTATAGTTGACCCGAGATAGATAAAGGATTGCACTTCTTCAAAAAGGCGCTCCACTATTTGAATTGAGGGACCAATGTTGGATCTTCTACTCGCAGACGTGGCCACCATGTACTTTGTTTTGCTCTCATTTATGTGCAGCCCCAGATTTCGTGCCGCCTGCTTTATCTGGATGAAAGCTTTCTATACAGCTTTTTGGTTTTTACCAACGATGTCAATATCGTCTGCGCAAGCCAGTATCTGAATGGACTTATAGAGGATTGTTCCTCTCGCCGTTACGTCAGAGTCTCGGATCATTTTTTCCAACGCCAGGTTGAAGAGGACGCAGGCCAGTCCATTCCCTTGTCGGATCCCGTTATAGATGTTGAATGGGCTTGATAGTGATCCGGATATTTTTACATGGCTTATAACATTGGTCGTGGTCAACCTACATAGTCGTGTCAGTTTATTTGGAATGCCGAATTCTCTCATGGCTTTATAAAGTTCTACTCTGGCTATGCTATCATAGGCGGCTTTAAAGTCTATAAAAGGATGGTGTAGTGAGTTTTGAAACTCTAGACATTTTTCCATCACCTGCCTTAGGGTGTAAATCTGATTAGTTGTTGATTTGCCTGGGATGAAGCCACACTGATATGGGCCAATGATGACTTTAGCGTATGGGGCTATCCTGTCTTGAAGGATAGAGGAGAAAATCTTATACGCGGTACTCAACAACGTTATACCACGATAATTGCTGCATTTTGTGATATCTCCCTTCTTATGTATGGGGCACAGGATGCCTCTTCGCCAGTCTTCTGGCATAACTTCTTCTTCCCATACTTGCACTATTACTTCATGAATTGCTTTGTGTAATGTGGGGCCTCCTATTTTTATCAGTTCCGCTGGGATCCCATCAGATCCCGGGGCCTAATTATTTTTGAGCCGATTTATCGCTCTGCTAACTTCGACTATGCTTGGTGGCGGCAGCATTGTATGATCTTCGGTCTTTGGTGGAGCTTCCAATTCCTCGGTTAGCTGGCCATTTAGCAACTCATGAAAGTGCTCTTCCCATCACTCTAAGATGCCTTTAAGATCGGCGATCAGATTACCCTCTTTGTCCTTGCAGTATGTGCAACGCGGTGTATATTGCGTCATACTGCGGACCCTTTGGCAGAACTTCCGCGCCTGGTGCGGTCCTTGCTCTCTGTACTGTTCTAGTTCACGGACGAGATTCTTCTCCCAGGCTGCTTTCCTTCGCCGGTGAACTATTTTTTCATATCTTCTGAGCTCTTTATATTCGTCTTCGCGTGCCCGCGTTCTATGAGATTGTTGCATTGCTCGGTACGCAACATTCTTACGTTCAGTCGCTAGCTTACATTCGTCATCGAACCAGTCGTTTCGATCTCTACGACTACTGCCTAAGATGGAGTCAGCATTACTAATGACAGTATTTTTAAGGCGTGTCCATTTCTCTTTAACGCCCGACATCTCAGCCCCAGGACTTACTCTCCCTGCATTTAGGGCGAGTCCTATCGCTTGACCGTAGTTGTTTCTGGTCTCTTCATTGCGAAGGGCAGCCGTGTTGACTCGAATCTGATTCGCGGATGCAGTCTTCCGTGATGATGCAATCCGCGCTTGGAGCACCATACCAACAAGATAGTGGTCCGAGTCGACGGCCTACATTAGCCGAGCCAAATTCGACTTTATCAAGAAACAGAGACAAAAAATACTTTAATGTCCCAAAGGAAGTAAAAATGTTTGGACATTCGTGAAACGAATTAAAAATACTGCCTCGTCTTCAATTCACAATGTTCACAATGACATTCCAACTGTCAGCTCTATAGACAAGGCCAATCTGCTTGCTTCACATTCCGCAGCTAGCTCTACGCTACCAAATAACGCCTTATTGCCGCCTGTGCTTGCGAGAGTCGAATCCCCTATGGGACAGATATTCATTCATACTCGTCAAGTGGTTAGAGTATTAAATGATCTCAAAATTCATAAATCTGCTGGGCCTTATGGCATTATCGCTATAGTTTTGAAGAGGTGTTCTTCAACGGTGGCATTACAACTGCACAGACTTTTCCATTTCTCTTATTTCTCTGGAATCGTCCCAAGGAATTGGAAAACAGCCTTTGTCAAGCCTGTTCTCAAAAAAGGCGAACCGTCACATCTCTTTCCTCGTACCACATCCAATTTCTCTAATATCCATAGTTTCCAAGGTCATGGAAACGCTGATCAATCGTAAGCTTATGCAATACCTTGAATCACGTGAAATCCTTAGCGATCAGAAGTACGGTTTTCGTAGGCAACGTTATACAGGTGACCTGGGGTTGAATTACGACATTAGATAACGACTGAATGAAATCATTACGTTAACGAGTGATCGAGTATTTACATTGGGATGATCACTACTCGTCATTCGTTCACTTAAGCGATCATGCCAAATCAACATTCAACCCCTGATGGCTTATCTCACTGAAAAGTGGAACTAGTCTATTCACAGATTTGGTGAAAGCAAAGTTCTTGCACTCGATATTTTCAAGGCATTTGACAGAGTCTGGCATCAAGCTCTTTTGTCGAAAATGAATGTCTATGGAATTAATAAGGCCCTGCTCGATTGCACTAGTAACTACCTTTCTGCGCGTTCAATTCAGGTCGTATTGGACGGATTCAAATCCAATGTTCACCGCATAAACGCCGGTATTCCACAAGGTTCTGTTTTGTCTCCGACACTCTTTCTGAAACTCATTAATGATCTCCTATCCGCCCACTTCGAATCCAATTCATTCTTTTGCTGACGACAGCACTCTTAGCTTTTCATATGATATCACGCTTTTTTGCACGTCCCTCTTTACCGCAAGTGGAACTTGAATAACAACCTATGTCAAGCACATTAAATTCTGACCTTAACAGCATAAGAAGGTACGGAGTACATAATAGAGTTACATTTAACGCTTCTAAAACTCAATGCTGTCTTTTGTCATCCAAGCGTAACTTAAACCCCCAACCTTTATCCATGAAGTGATCTTGCATCGAAGAAACTGAAAAACTCGCAATTCTCATTGTGTGCGTCAACACAAACTTCGTTGCCCAGAATGCTGCGAAATGTTTAGGTTTCCTAAAATGGTGCAAGATGTACTTCATTCCTTCAGATCTGGCTACTATTTACAAGGCATATATTCGCCCTAAACTTGAATACAAACGTATTCTCTGGGCAATGCCCGCAAGACCATATTGCATCTAATAGACAGAATTCAGATCCGCGCGATAAAACTTAATGCTGACGTAAATATCGCGAAAACAATTGAATCGCTTGAGCATCGTAGGAATGTTTCCTGATTGTCACTGTTTTATCGGTTTTTACACAAATGATGTTCAAAAGAAATATCCAGATTCTCGAGCCCATCCGTAATACCCGTGCCACAACTCGAGCCCACAGGTCTACCGTTAGGCCTGTCTTCGAACTTACTAAAAAATTCAGAAATTCCTTCTTTAGCCGCACTATAGTTATGTGGAATAAATTGTCAGATTCTTTGTTTCAGCATTTATATGATATGCAGTTACTTAAGACACACGTGCATAGACAACTCATTTTTTCCTCTTCCTAATTTCCTAACGACCACGCTATGCTAAGCATTATAAGGCCGTAAATCCCTTTAGCGAGCGTACGTTATATAAAAAAAATTGGCACGACAAGCAGTTTTAGTCATACTGGGGCTTAATAAGTTAGATGTTAGATGATTGTTTTTAAATTTAAGCTTTTTAGGGGGATACGAATATTTTCGGATAGCCATACATGAGTTAAAACATATTTTAAAAATGCACTAATAAGATTATTAACGATCAGTGACGAGATTAATCCTTATCAGCAGTGATCGGTTGAATGCAATGAAAAAGTTCATCACTCAGACCATAAGCTCTTTGTCGCAACACTAAGATGAGATTCTCTTATATATATAAATACATACTTTCAGATACTTTTTTCTTTTGTTTAACCACAATTGTTTTGTGGAATAAAGCAACTCTTCAAAGAAAAACAAATTGCAACGTTTTCAGGTGTTCCTTTGCCAACAGCAACGCTTACCAGTCACAGCATCAAGAGCGGCATGTTTATCCTTATTCCTTTAAGTACTTAACGCTAACGCGCGCTGGCAGTTCCGTCAAATTAAGTTTGAAGTTCGCAGAATCTTTTATTACTCTGCGCTCAGAATTTATTGCAAAGTGTATTTCCCCGAAATTCGAATCATTAAAGTGCACATTCAATTTTTGGCAGTCGTTTGAATTTTTTCTCAAATGTTCGCGTGCACCAAAAAAGTTTGCCCCAACCAATATTGCGTCGTCATGATTACACTTCAAAGGAATTTCATTTTTGAATTTATGAATTGCAGTATGTATTGTGATTTATCATTGGACCGCATTTAGATACATCATCCTGTGAAAAAATATGCATGTACAACAAAGTCTTACGAGTATATACGTACAATATTTATCAAGATGGCACTCGCTAACAGTGAAAGGTTTAATGAACTTGAAAAACAGATTTTTTAGTAAAATGGTTGCTTGCTGAAACGGTACTTAAATTATGAATTTTATTATGATGATTTCAAGAGCATATTTGGATACTTAAATATTGAGAAAGGTATATATATATATATATATATATATATATATATATGCGAGTAACTTGAATGTTTACATAATTTGAGATTTATATACAAATATGCTTAGTTTAAATTTGTTTAGTGAAACATTATTATTAGTGGGACAGCCGGGTATTTCCGCTAGTTTATTATAATGTTACGAAATGTAGGCCTTCGAGTTCGTAAAGAGTTTTGCAAATAAGACACAACACAAGTTAGTTAATTTACAAATAAGACCTTTATATAATAAATAAACAGTAAAATTAATTAAAATTAAAATATGTAATTACAAAAGTTCACAATTTTATGCTGGACAACTTTTAAATGTACACTAAAAACACTTACCTATAATACTTGTATTTTACAATAATTCTTTTAGGTGGTAGCAGTATTACTTTGCAAGAACTTTTACAACTTGACTGATTGAATTCTAAACAATGAACTGAACTTCGGCCAATCGCCTCTATTTATACTCATTGAAAAGTTTCCAGAAACTTCTGATCTTATAGACAGAAATATCGAGAAAAGACCAGAAAAGTGTGGCCTTATTACCTTTTTTACAACTAACGATACTCATATGTAATGAGTCATCTACGTGTACAATCATGTTACTTCACACAAACCTACTACATTTTTGACCAGTAAACAATGATTTAAACTTACAGGCGGTTACATTTCAATTTCAAATAATCTAATAAATCTTATAGCCCAAAAGTATGCTATTCAAAAGTGCTAATTCAGTGCCTATTTTTAGTATGCAGTATGTACATTGCGATTTATCTTAGGATTTGAATTCTATTATCTGCGCTACTAACTACTTATCGTAACAATACTAATGATATTTTTTTTCTTCACAACAAATGATTCATGATTCAATTGAGAAGAAAAAAACAAACAAAAAACACAAAGACAAGAAAACAAAAACTTAAACTACAGGTTTATATATATATATATACGAGTATGCATTATATATATAATAATAATGATAATAATAATAATAGTAACAATAATAATTATAATGTTAATAATATACATAACATTTTAGAACTTAACAAAATCCCAAGTGATTGGAAAAATCTTTCAGAAAGTTTATTTCGATACACTGTTATTCTTTAAATATTCGAATCTAAGTGAACATCTTCGGTTGAAGCAAAATAAGTACTATTTTCTTTAATGTGAGTTTTGGCAGTATTTTTAATAATTGGCGAACCATAACTTTTTACTGGCCTCAAAATTATTTTAAATAGCATTAGTTTGTTATTAATACTAAGCTTAGAACGCATGTTTGTAATAATGCACAAAATTTTAGTGCATTTGTTAGTTTTTTCAATTTTGTGTTGTATATGCTGATTAAAGTAAATTTTGTATCTTATATAATGCCTTCTTCTGATATATAATGCCTGAATATTTACGTGATTTTCCCAGTTAATTGAACTGTATGCGATCTTGAGAGGTCTCTTAGGAATTTAACGTGTTCGTCTACGAGTAAAAAAATGGCCTGCGTTTTTGAAATATTAAGTTTTACTTTACATTTAGTAAAGTAATTCAAGATGTGGTTGATTTGATCCACACCAGGTGCTTTTTCATTTGGATGCTTTTTATGAGCTTTAATGAGCTTTAAGGAGATTGGTCGATAAGTTTTCGCATCCCACGATTTCTTCCCTGGCCTTAAAATAGCCATAATATTTGCATCTTTCCAAACTTTAGGAAAAAGGCAGTGTAGTATGCAAGTGGATATGAACGAATGTAGAAATATAACTCCTGACTTAGGCAACTATTTAATCAAGATGTGGTTGATTTGATCCACACCAGGTGCTTTTTCATTTGAATGCTTTTTAAATTCTCTATATTAACTTCACTTGCCCGTGGGTCGTCGGTCGTCGGTCAATTTTTAACCCACTTCCCATGGCCGGATTTCATTGAAATTTTGCACACATGTGTATTTCCGGAGACAACACTTTCTATTAAATTTTGAGGCCCCTCGGGCTGCGGGGTCGGGGGGCTCCCAAACAAAAATTTTACAAAATTTACCCGGTTTTCTTCAAATTTTACACACATGTTTATACCAAATAAACAATACTTTTTCGAAAATTTGGTAGTGATCGGGTCCCGGGTTCGGCCGCAAGGCCCTTATACATTTTTTAAATATCTGTACTGGCATCAGATATTCGTCGCCCTTTATGGACTGTGTGCGGTGTGTGCTGCGCAGTCGGCTGCGCTGCATGGTTTTGGTTGTGGTGGAGAGAGAGAGAGAAATCTTAGCGCACGCACAAATGAACCCAGCAAATGAAACGAGACATACATGTTTTATGCTTACTTCAACTTACATTTTTATTTACTGAATTGTATTTTTATTGATGTCGTTTTTTTTGTTGTCGATATCAACTTACAGATAGAACAACAAGTTTTCACAATATTCTGTCATTTCGCGTTTTCATAAATTAGTTCAGAGCAGTCAAAGAGTTCTCAAGACAAATGTTCGTGTTTCTTATTTGCTCAGAATAAAATGATCTGAGCATTTTCAATTTTAACATCTGATGTCAAATGTCTGTTTCGATGATTTTCTCCTACAATAAAAAAAAATGGCCCAGGATCGAGGGGCTCCCACATCAATTTCTGCGATTAGAGAATTTAGATGAAAATTTTTAATTTTTATGGGTTGTTTTTTTTATGATGCATACTGTTTCTTCGACAGTTGGAAGATCAAGACAAGCTGACGACGGAGTATGATCACTCGTGAAGGAGCGTACTTTGTTTTCAATTTCAGCCGTAAATTATGGATTGCTGTTTCCCAAAGTGTTGGTATGAGAATTAGCAAAACTATCTGCTAATAGCTCAGCTTTTTTCAAATGTGTAGTTGCTATGAAATCATCCTTTTTTGAAACTGGCAAGTGTTGCCCACGCCTCTTCAGAAATTTGCTAACTTGCCTTAGACTTTTATATTGGTTGTTGATGCCATACTAGATAATTTGTGGTTCCAACTTATGTTTCGCATGTTTTGAATATCAGTTTGAATTTCTTTTAACAAAGCATTAACTTACCTTTTAAATACTGCTTTAATAAGAGGATAGTTACATCTCTGAAATCTTCTTTCAATAACAGCTCTAGATAGTCAGCATCAGCTGTGACATTGCGAAGAACTTCGCTCCAAGTACGGCTCAATGACAATTCTTGTGTTGCGGGAGGTTTTGGTTATAGAAATTGATGCGGTTAAACTGTCGGCTTCTGATATAATAAGGTAAAAGGAAGCTGGTGGTAAAAGAGAGTAAGAAACTGTTGCTTATTAAAGTTGATACGAGTATTAGACCTAACATTTCGATTCAACTGCAGCTACTCTACATTTCTATTTTTGACAGCTCTTTTCTTGTATTTTTCGGTTGTAAGGCCTGGAAGTACAAATGAATCCTGTGCGATTTACTGTCAATCTGTTGGCCTTAAAGAAAGACGTCAAATAATTTCCAAACGACCGAATTGTTCAATAGAGCTTCCAAGAATTTTGAAGGAACACTTTCGTTATTATTTGTAATATTTTTTTGGTCAAAGTTTTTTGTAGTTTTTCCTGAACATGATCCATTGATTAAAGTATTTGGACTCGCATCATTTCAGTTTCATAATCGTTTTCCGTATTGCTTTTTTCAATGAGTCAGTGAGAATTCTGAGAAAATAAACTGAAAGTTGCTACAAACGTGAGGAATGTTATATATGTTACATAAATAAGATTCCTAAGATTTTCAATTTCTAATAAAGGGCTTAGCCCACCTTATTGCCGTGGTGCAAGTCATTCAGGGAATTTTCCTTTCGCAATAAGCTTAAACATAAAAAAAAGTCTGCCTTGCTGCTCTTTCCGAAACTAATCGTGCTTCAACATACAATTTAAGCGAAGGCGAAGGCGAGGACACTACTTCGAGGTCGTCCACTAAATTTTTTGCACCTTGTAGGTTGTTTGGCTGTCACTTGGTGAGTTGTTTTTTTAAATTCATTGTATTTTTTAAAAACTTTTACTTAACTTGACTTCACCCCTATTTGTCTGATTTTCCACCAATTTGAGGTCCTTTTTAACCAACTTCCACACGACCTAAAGAGCTGAAACTTTGTGAGTGTCTAAATCCAAAATACCATTTTTATATTTCGAGTATGACGCGTGTGACGCGTGTGATGGGTTGAAACTTTTTTTTCAACTTTTTGTGATCCTTTTTAACCAACTTCCACACAACCTAGAGAGCAGAATTTTTGTGAGTGTCTAAGTCCAAAATAGCAATTTTTTATTTTCCGAGTATGACACGTGTCCTCCAACGTGACCTCCAACAACGCGTGTGGCGCGTTTGATGAGTTGAACATTTTCTTTTTTTCGACTTCTTTGAGGTCCTTTTTTACCACCTTGCACACGAACTAGAGCGTTGAAATATTGTGAGTATCTAAGTCCAAGATAGCCTTTTTTATATTCCACGTATGTAACGTGTCACGTTTTGCATGTGGCACGTGTGTTGGTTTGAAATCGCGCCATTTTCTCGTTTTTTTGGGTCGTTTTTAATCACCTTTCGACCTAGAGGGCTGAAATTTTGTGACCAGCTCAATGTCAGCGGCCCTTTTGACGCCTGTCGCGAGTCACGTGTTGCGCGTCTGAAGCGTGGAAAAAAGAAAATTCTTTAACCGACCTCCGACCTCATAAATAGATATTTTGGCGATTATTACCAAATAATAAACGACTGTGTAGCGTGCTTCGATGTACATATAAAAGTTTGAACCCGAAAAACGTAGTCTTTTTAGATTTACTTGTTTAATTATTAAGTGAAGAGTAGTATGTAATTCAGTTTGGGGAATGCTGGATAGAGTATTTTCGGCGTTTCTACTATGCACACTTGTATTAAGTAACTAAAACAAATTTTCCAGAAAAGGGAGGGTCTTAAGTGGAAATTTTTATATCTGTATTATGCATACGCATCTAAAATAAGTGCTTAGAGATTTTAAATCAAACTTATCGCATGAATAATTTGCGCATAGTAAAATTAAGGTACTAAGTAACGCTCAGTATCTGCAGTACTGAAGTTAATTAAAATAATAATTTTGTTATGTCAAATGATCATCAATATTAATATCCTGATCAAGTGATAAATCCAAACTGCTGATCATGAATAAGTATTCGATCTTCAAGAACAGCTAACAGTTTTTGTAATAATAATTCAACGCTAAGAAATTCATCTGGAAAAGCTGAAAGGTTTCTTCCAAGTGGCTAGCAAATTGTTCAGCTTTATCCTCTTTACTCAAAGCTCAGTAAGCAGTAGCTCCTTTGTTTTCTGATTATGTGAACAATAATGTTTGCACGATTGCCCTCTTGACTTGTGCGGCATCTTGCAATGTGAATAGTCAAAACATTTTTTGGCTGCAAGATTTTTTTTTGGTTTAATTCCTGAGATGATTTTATTTAATATCTTAAAATCATATTGTTGTTCATGAACACAAAAACTCTCTTCTACAATTAGTTACAGAAAACAATGTGATATCGCTGTGTAAACAGTACTATGGCAGTGGTTGCAAAATAATAAAAAAAAAACTTTTAAAGTTTTGTTTGAATTGTTTCATTGGAATATATCATAGTCCTAACCATCGTTGTTATTATTACGAAAATAATTAATTAAAAAATTCGTAAGCGAGGTGCAGGGATGTGCGAATATAAAACATAAAGTAAAAAAAATGTTATGATACTTGGTATCGTGGTATGAAGGCAAAATATATACAACAACAAATTGTTGCAATAAAAGGCAAACAACGTCTGTCTGCTATCAGCTCTAACTACGAGTACGGATGCGAAGTAAAGGACGCAATTCGTTGAATAGCTTCGCCTTTTGGCCTTGAAATCGCAGATTGCAATTTCTAATTCTCAATTCGTCTTCTGCATATTCTCGCACGATATATTCGCTTCTCACTTTTCGCGTGTTGTTCAGTTCGTTCGCGGGATGTGTTTGCCTGAGTTGCTTCTACAAACAAATACCACTCTAAGGCGTATAGTCGCATCTTTTCTTATTGGATAGCATATAGTACGAGCTATAATATACACGCATACCACTCGTACCTATCTCATGATCCACGCAAAGGTAATTAAATGCAAACTAAGGAAGGGATCTCTTCAGCCGTTGATGATGCTGACGGCTTAACGACTTGTGTCTACTTTGGTTCTCCTTTTTGTAGCATCACTTCGAGACGCGCTGAAATACCGTAAAACTGAAAGTCGGTCTCTGTGCCAATAGACCATAGATCAGCACTGTTTAATATGTATGCGTGTGTGTGGTTTTATTGCTGTGCCAAAGGTTGGAAATCTTTTTCGATGTAAGTAGAGTCCTCTTGTGATACTAGCATGCACGATTCGTACACCTTAATGTTTGTGCCACGAATACGTTTGCGTACTAAACTCATCTAAAACACTGCAACCACTATCCCTGGGGGACTGCCGTTAGGTATTACATCGCAAGGCTGGTTAGCAGAATATTCTATACTTTTGCATTTTCTCATGCTGCTGATCGACTTATTTTTTCGATTTTTTGTAGCTCATTTTAGACATTTACCAGGTTTCCATGAACCTGGGTTGGTTGAGTTGGATTTGGTTGAATTTAATTTTCGTTAAATACAAAATGGCGTCACGCGTTTCCATGTAATCATGTTGAAACTGAGTTGAAATTTTGACCATAGAATACAAAATCCGACGACTACTTACAAAATAATAGCAATGGCCATTTTGAATTTCAACTCTATTCTACCAAGGTATTTTCGTTGAGTTCAAACTGAATTTAACGAAAACTCAACTCAACCCCGTATCCATGAATGCTACCCCAGGTTCAACCCAGCCTGAACCCACTATGGAAACGATATAATTCGTTATGAATCCCAATATTTCCGTGCACTTGTCCTCTGCTCAAAACATTTCTTTTAGAAGGAACGTGGACTTTGCTTCTCCATTATCTGAAGCGTCTGCAAAAAATATCGCATGCCCCGTATCTTCCTCTTGGTGCGAATAATTTTGGTAGAAGTGCTAATTATCGTGTCCAAATGGATGAAGGTATTTACGATAACCGCCGTGGCCAGACAAAAACTGCGAGAGGTGTTAATAATAGTTACCCTGTATGCCTCTACGCCTCTATGCCCCTTTGCCACTATGCATCTCTCCATCTATGCCTCTATGCCTCTATGCCTCTATGCCTCTATGCCTCTATGCCTCTATGCCTTAATGCTCGGAATTTGCTTGAGAATCCATCTACCTTTCAAACATATGTTCCAACGAGCTTGCCATAGAGTCATTTCAGTGACCTTTTCTTATTCTGTAATCATTTTGATTATGCATTGGTCCTTTTGATTCAGTCTCGTCTGTTGTAGATCCTGAGCATTTCATCTGCGAGGATATCTACTGGAACCCTTCCTTCTATTACATTTCATTGCATCATCTAAGATCAATCGGAAACCATCCTTAGTGCACTAAGTCTGTATTGTATAGACGATAGGTGTCGTCTTATTTCCTTAGTCGCCAGTGCCCAATCTGTGGTTGCGTTAAGGAGGATTGTGATGATTACACTGGATATTAGGACCCTCCTTGGATATCCAGGTTCCCCGATGTTAGGCATTACCCGAGATTTTGCTGCCTGCATCTGAGACGCCTCTTCGCTCGATTAGTCCACGTGTATTTTAAAACGCAGCCTATTGTCGACCAGGTATTCCACCTTTTTCCGGCCGATGTTCAAAACCGATTCCGTTTTGTGGTCGGCCAATTCTAGTGGAGGACTCCATCGTACATAATATTTTATAGAAGGGGCCCAGCACTGGCTCTTGTGGGACTCTCGCGGGGACGTTATAGTCCTTGTACTCTTGTTGGTTTCGTATATCACTCTTCTGATTCTGAAATATCTTCATAGTCCCTTCCGTAGATAGTACGGTGCATCCATTCTAGTGATCATCTTATTGACGACCAATTTGCAGAGTTCGAGGCGTTTTTAATGTACAGTGTCACTGATGTAGAATATTCCTTTATGCCCACCGCCATATTTCTCCTTGAATCACTTCGTTTGCTATATTGACAACTGCCTATATGGCGTCTACGGTAAATCGTGATTTTTTAAACCCGAACTGGTGATCTGACAGTGCTTTTTCATCTGCTATATTAAGCAATCTTTCATATAAAATTCTTTTCTTTTATATGCGTTGCGGAGTGCATCCACTGTTCTTCTCGGAATGCCTAATGTGCTAATTCCTCTTATTATGTTGCACATAGTATACGATTTCATGGGAAATAAGTGCTCTAATATGGACCTAAACATTTTTGGGCATTATATCTGTAGGGACTTTCACCTTTTAGCTTTGCCATAACTATTTTGTATGCTGTGCCCAAAGGCTTTATGTTGGCCTCACCACATAGATTTTTAAAGCATTTCGACTTGTTTCCCTTCTAGGCACATCAAGCCGTTGTGGAAAGTGGGTTACTCAACTTGATCGCTGAACTCAGCTTGTAAGCAAATGGCTGTAAGTTCTTTTATCTGCTCGTTTCATCAATAGAAACACCTTTCTTGCTACGTGTTATCCTGGGCAAAGCTGCGGCGCACGCTCTAGTAATTGTAGGATTAAATTGTTACGACAAGATCTCCGCTGTTCCGCTTTTGATTAGAATGCTTGTGCTTATGGCTGCAACAAACATTTCTATATCAAGGAGTTTGTCTTTCCATTAAAGACCCCCTAATTTTATATGCCAAAAGGAGGTAGCTGCTGAGAATCGTAACATCAATGACTACCTGGCTTGCCATATCTATTTGCACGACCATTATTTGCGATGCCTATATCTAATGATGCGAAAGATTCTAGCAGACAACTTCCTCTGGCATTCGTAAGTCTGCTGCCCCAATCTTTTGCCCAGGCATTGAAATCTCCACCTATAACTTTGCATAACAACTGTAAACGTTTATTCCATTTATTTTTTCTAATACAATGCCCTCCGCCTGCCAATCGACATCTTGGAAGACATGCCTGTCGTAAATCCACATTGCAGCGTGTTTCGTTTTATCGCATGACCAAATGTTGTTGTCAAGAAACTTGTACGGCTGACTGATTAACATAATTTTCTCTCTCCCGTCTTTAGCTGTTTGTGTCAGAATATCCTGTGTTATCTCGCTGTTGTTCAGATTTACTTGAATTTGGTCTTTATGTGTAGGTATGTGTGTATTCACAAATTGCCTTCACAAACAACACATGTAGTATTTAACTACGCATCTATGTGAGTCTGACTTTATTTCCCGCGAATCTATCGCAGGCTACACGGATCATAATTTGCAGGAATGCTATGCTAAATATAAGTGTCTGCTTATTTTAGTTTAATTTTTGGAAATTGTCTGAGTTGTCTTGGTAAAATGATAATTGGAGCAATAAGAAGCAATAAATAAAAAAAACAGTTTTTTTTAAATTGTTACGAATTTTGTGAATTAAATGGTTACTATTGCGCTTTTAAGATAATTCAGACGAAATTACAACTATCCATATGGCGAGCTGAGAAGGTAACTTTACAATCATATTTGCGCGATGGACCGTTGTGGTCTGGAACCTTGCTTATCGCCTCTATTACGTGTTATATACTTTTTCACACAAACTCAATAGACAAACAATTTAAAGCTATATCCAAAAGACTAATTGGAAAATTTTCTCATGACTTATTACTAACTGATATCTTTTAGTCATTCGCGACTGGAAAAGGTGTTTTGGTATTTTTCTCGATTCTAACTTTTAGTCTCCCGCTCAGTAGTCCAACGGACTAATTACATGACCCATCGCCATTACAACAATTACACCATAATAATTTTCCTATGTTTTGCTGGTTAAAACGCCTCCTCACAACCTGATCGTTCTCCTCTTCACCCACCACTGCGAGTGTTATTTAGCGGCGGCGTACGCCTATTATTAAACGCTTACATATATTTGACCTAATATTTTCTCAGTAGACAACCTATGGTTTCATCAAGTACAAAGCTGATGTGATCATGAGTGGATACATCCTAAAGCCAAGAACAGTCAACTGGATTTATTACGAATCAACGAGTAGATTGTAAACAGATTATCGCCTTCATCGGGCGAACAGACAGATCAATACAGAGATATGTGAACGTTTGGATGCAATGACAACACAAGTTCACAGAAAATCAAAAGACAACTGCGGGAAAAGGCGGGCGAGCTTACCCTGCCGATAAGTTTAGATTTTTTTTAAACAAATCCCTAGCCCATATGGCAGACACTGCAACCGACAAGATTTGTTGTATCTTAGGGTGTATTTATTAAAAGAGACGTACCACCTCCCTAGTGAAGAACAGGATGTCCTTAGTAGTAGAATTTCTCAACACCGTTTCCGAGCAGATTTCTTTATGAAAAATGCGTCTCATGTCGTCACCTGGTTTATACCCGTTTCTAGTTACAGTTTAATAGCGCATGTGGCAGCCGTCTTCCTTATGAAGATTTGCAAGAGTAAAAGCCTTCTAATACAGTCGTAGATTTTACCGGATAAACTATTTAGGCTACTAGTAATACAGATCCTTCGGTCAGATGTGTTCGGGTACGTGTCTAGTGCACGAGTAGACGAACCTGGGAAATGAACCTGTAGTAGGGTTCTTATTGTATCCTCACATTTCGACGTGTAGGTGCCATAGGCTTTTTTTTAATAAATCTACACAATTTGTCTGATCCTTTACTAATGTTTTATGGATTTGGGAAGCTACTAGCATTTCCACAATGGTTTCGTAGCATTTCCTCCATGTGTCACATTTGGATCGTGTCTTAATTCAGAGTTGTACTCCGTAAGGGCGAACCTATATTCGTCCCAACTCTTCGTGCGCTTAGCAAAGTTAAATAGTTTTCTGATTTTCTTTCTAAGGTTAGCCAACTGGTCGTTCCACCAGGGAACATTTCGTCTACACAAGCAGTTTTTAGGAACACTGCCAACATGATAGGAAGAAAGAAATCCATCATTAAGTTGATATGCTGCCTTATCTAAGTCCTCTGTGGACTTAATAGATGTGACAAGCATGTCTACTTTTGAGAGGACAATTCCCCGATTCCAGTCCGTAGACTTTGTATCATATCTGGAAGAAGCATATTTCAGTTTGCCGGGAATGTTATACCTGATGTGCTGATGGTCTGACAGCGAGGCTACGTCAGACACAGCCAGTTTTCAACAAATTTGGAGATAAATGGACTGGCGAGAGTTAGGACAAGTACCTCTTCGCGAATCGCATTTATGAGGGTAGCTTTGGATCCCTTATTTAGTATATCTACATTACTACTAATAAGATATTCTAAAAGACACTCACCCCTTCTATTAATGTCGCTTCTGCCACAGGCCTCATGATGTGCATTTGCATCGCATCAGGTACTGGAGGTTTTTGTTCCGGTAGTGCTCTATCATCTCCTGGACCTCAAAGGGCGGAATGATGTCGTCGTCGTCGCCGGGGAAATATGCTGAAGCACAAAGGATGTTCTGTGTTCTGTTCCCTTCTCGGTCGAAACTTCAATCAGCAGGGCCACCAGGTCTTTCGTTATGCATTTTGGAATAGGAAAAAAGTTGATTTTCGTGCTGATCAAGCAGGCTGCCCTGGAACCGCTTGGTAAGGATAGCGGACGCAACATTCGCAACATGGTGCTCATAAGAACTTCCTGGATGATTTACCTTGCCGGAGCAATTAAGCTTTTTTAGAAAGCTGGTGGTATTTAGTTACAACTTATGCTACGGCTTAACCTTTTTATCCGTAATTCCAAAAAATTGGATTTCATAACTTCGTTAGTGCGTTTTGTGAGTCTTTTAATCATATAATTTCTAACTAAATATTTAATTGTACTGTGCTACTTGGTAGCTTGAAACAGTATCTCTTTCATTTGTAATTGTTAAAGCGAAGAAAAGAAACATTTATTTTATATCGTGAATTGATGAATTATGCTCAACGTTTTCAGAATTTGACCTTTGTTGTTGAAAGCGATACAAAAATATGTATTAGCGGCATAGAATACCTTGCACGCTTGCACTTCAGACTTGAGAAATCCAACCAAGTAATATCGCTCGATAAAACGCAAATCTCTTCGCAGAGCTATGTTCCAAAGAATATGTTTGCGTCGGTAATTGACTTGGCATTTCTTTATGAAAATCGAACTACTAATATGCTGCAAACTCAACTTTACTGATTTTCATTCGAGTCGCAATAGTTGTTTTGCCTACTTAAGGGTAATTATAATTAGAGAATAAATAACGCCATTGTGTGTTAATTTTTACCTGATCATTTGAGATGTAATGGGGAGTGTTCCCTTCCTTTCGATATCACCAGAAGTTTCACCTTGAAGAGCCTAAATAGACGTAAAATAAATCATACCCGCGTACAAGGACCCACTTTAACATTTTAATTACTTGCTCCAACATAAAACTAAATCACTGCAATGCATCAAGTACAAAGGATTATGCGGATCCATGTCTTCGCTGGTCTTCGTTCGCTTAAAGTGCAAATCTTGGCTTACACCATTTTATTGCACAGTCATTTAAGTGCGAGAATTTCTTAGCAAACTCGTATTCACGCATGATGCACGTTCTCAATTTTGACATATGCAAGATAACGAAACGAAAATAACAAGCGACGACTTCTTATTACTGCTTTTGCGATCTCAGGAAGTCGGGCACTAGTCTTCGGTTCTTTACAACTACTGATGGCCAAAAATGATTTTTCCAAGAAATTGCAAATTATTTTCAGTCAGCGCCACAATTCGCACCGTAGTTGTCCTTATGGATGGATGAAAAAAAGATTAAATATATTATACGAATTCATTTGCATCGCCTTGACCGCTGAGTGACTTGCGAGATAGTAACGAGATGACGTCGAGACGCTGCAGCGGCATCATCGGATGATGTACGTACGAATATAAAAACGTCCTTTATTATGCTCCAATACTCATACGATGTTTTTATGAGTGTGTAGTCATAATTTTTGCTCTGCCGCTCCTGTGTCGTTAAGGATATCTCAGCAGATTGGAATCTCGAGGGGAAGTATTCTCTTAATTTTCATCCAACAAATAATTATCTCGTGTTACTTTTTCACTTTATTCGATGCCTTATCGAATTACCTGCGTTGTGAGCAGACCGCTAAGTGATAACAAACCAATGTTTGTGTATGCACGAGTATATATGACAAGCAAAAGGCGCCTACGTATATCATTGAAAAGTTAATAACCTGAGAGGAATTCGCAAGTTACTTGTAGTTCGCGCACAGTCATCGAAAGCGCAGAATTTTCCTAATAATAAAATTATTGTATCCAGCGGTACCCACCAAAACGTGAGGTATCCACCGATACATATAGCACACAGGCTCAGGGTGACGACGCATGGCGCAAGTCCTTGAACTTGTCCTCAAAATACCTCCACTGTGTACCAGTGAGTAGTATCTGCATATCACCACACAAAGACGATCACGCGAATGTGCAATTAAATGTCTTCTCCTCTGACGAGTGTACGACAATGTAACTCGCATCTCCCATGCTGAACACTGCTCACTGCACACCAGCGACGGATGCCATTAGGAGATGCTCTTAAGAGCTTACAGCCAAGAATCATGAACATCAACAAGTTGAAGATGAAATGAAAACAGTAATCATGTTGCTGCTTAATCTTCGCACAATACTGACGAGCAAACGCAAGGGATGGAGGTACTGTGTTTGACGACAGGCCGTTTACAAGTCAAAATGCTGGGTGATATTGTTTACGTTTCACATAGTGCAATCTACTGTATCGTATTTTAATATTAGCTAGGTTTGGATTTAATAAACCTTTTCAATGTTACATTGTCGATCATTTAATTTACAATAAAGATAAAATTAAAGATTTTCTTTCAAGTACTAACGTCAATATTTATTCAATTCGTCAGTAGTAATGTTCGATAGTAAAATAGGATTAATAATAATAATAATAATATTCGGCGCGACAGACCATTGCAGTCTAACTAACTTCTCACGACTTGCGCGTTTATATTTTTGGACAGAAATGGAAGGGACCTACAATTTAAGGCCGGTTCCGAACGGCGAATTGAGAAGTTTCCGTGACAAGTGATTACTCTCGGAACGTTTGTCACCCATTCGCGAGAGATTGGATACCGTGAAAAATACTTTTGGTGTTACTGGGATTCGAACCACGAACCTCCTGCTCAGTAGCCACGCACATTTCCACTGAGCCACGGCGCCCACTAAAAAAAAGGTACATATATAAAAAACATTTTTTGTACTGTACTTCGATTTTCGTCATTGATAATGTTTCTCTGTGCCATTTCATATGAGGAAAAGTACGAGTAAACTGCAGACTGTTAGGCGGCTCCCTATATTGTACGGTACGGCATCTAACTGCAAATTTTGTTTCCGCCTGCACCTCCGAGTATTGAACAGATCTGCATTCTGAAGAGTATTCTTCCATGCTGGAACTAACATTGCTTAAGCTTCACCAAATATCCTATTCTTTTGGACTCTTCCCGAGTAGTTGAAAAACAGCCTTTGTCCAGCCTATACCCAAAAAGGCGAGCTGTCTTTCCTTCATCTTCGTCCCTCGAGCTCTTAGCGCGTTAAATTTTCCATTAGGAAACGCTGATTAACTATCAGCTCACGAAATATCATGAAACTTACGGAATCCTTAGTGATCGGCAGTACAACGTTCTGATTTGATTGTATATCTCACCGAACAGTGGAACCAATAGTAAAGTCATTGCACTCGATATTTTCAAAGCATTTGACAGAGTTTGGCATTTAGCCCTTTTGTGTGCTTATGACATCGATGAAAAACTGCTTCATTGAATTAGACACTTTCTTTTGGACCGCTTAATACAAGTTGGTCTGTACGGTTTTAAATCTAAAATTCATCACATAAACGCTGGCGTTCCCCAGGGCTCTGTTTTGTCTTCGACACTCTTATGATGATCTCTTATACATTAATTCTAATCCATTTCACTCTTTTGCTGCAAACAGCACTCTCAGCTTCTCATATATGTTTGGTGCGCGTCCCTCCACATCTCACGTAGAACTCAAACAACTACGTTTGTTAAGCACGTTAAATTCTGACCTGGTCAGCATCGAACTTAAAAATTAGCATTTCTCGGTATGTGCGTTAACCATGTATAAAACTGCTGCGACATGTTTAGGTTTCCTTACACGATGCAAGAAATATTTGACTCCCTTTGATCCGGCTCTATTATATAAAAGTCGTTTATTCGACCAAAACTTGAGTACAATTATAACATATTTGATCAGGTACGCCTAAGACTACCTTGCACCTGCTAGATATAAACTCTAGCATTGGTGATGAGAACATTGCGAAGTAAACTGATTAGCTTGAAATGTTTTCTGATTGTCACTGTTCTATCGCCTCTTCCATCAACGGTACTAAAAAGAGCCAGTTGTATGCCGCCCCTCCTTGAATTCAACCGCAATACTCGTGGCGCTCTAGGTGCTCATCAGTTTACCCTCAAGTCCATCTTCGGACGAAAATTTAAGTTCAGAGATTCGTTCTTCAGCCGTACATCATGTATGTGGAGTGCTTTGCCAAGCAGCTCTCTTTTTCTACATTGTTACGATCCGCAAGCATTCAAAACACAAGCTCATAGACATAGACATTTTCTTCTAATTTTTCTTAACGCCGCTGTGCCACGCATATAGCCGAGCGAACCCCTTTACGCATGCGAAATTAAAAAAAAATTAAGTAATCAAGATGTAGAGCAAACATTGTGCGTTTATGAGCACTCAACTCTAACACCACAACACTTTATTTCCTTCTTCTATCCCAATATTTAAAAAAAGCTATGCCTAGGCATTGTGAGGGTGCAAATCACTTTATTACAGGCAACATGGGAAGTGTATTACATGATCAAGTAATACAATCGATACATTCTTAAATGGTAACATAGTGTGCCAAACAAGTGAATTTGTTCACAATGACGATGGCAAGATAATTATGAAACCCCTGAAAGTAAGGAAATCGACTGGTTTTGACTGTATCAAAAATCTTTATTTAAATAATTTGCCACTATACGGATACGGGTTTATAACGCTAATTTTTAACACATGTCTCAACACTTTCCTGGTTTATGGAAAAAATCTAAAGTTGTGCCAATTTTAAACCTGAAAAAGCACCATCATCTGTTAGTGGCTATATGCCCATAAGTTTACTAAGTAGCTTGAGTAAGGTTTTTGAAATTGTTTTGAAAAAAGGGTTATTGATTGAATTGGAGTCCAAAAACATTCTTCCGTTAGAACAATTCGGGTTCAGACAAAATCAGTCAACAACCCACCAGATCTTTGGAATCCCTAAGCACGTCCAAAAAAATTTTAAGAGCAAAAAGTCAGCAGGTCTTGTTCAAAGAAAAGGCATTCCATAAAGTATGGCATAAGGGACTCCTACATAAGCTAATAAACCATGATTTTCCACAATCAAAACAATACGTAGTTTTCTTAGCAATTATTTCTTTAAAGTGTTCGTAAACACAGTTTTTCTTCAGAAAGTACTTTACTGTCAGGAGTTCTCCAAGGTTCTGTACTTGGTCCAGTTCTTTATAATATCTATACCTCTGATTTGCCAAACTGCGAATACGCCATTAACGCCGATGATACTGGGATCTTTACATCGCATGAGTTAGGTTACACTATCGAAGCCATACTTCAAAATGGAATCAGTGTTCTATTGGGATATTTTGATCAATGGGAGATAAAAGTTAATGTAGAAAGTTTTTCAAAAGTTAAAGGAAGTGTTGCTTTTTGCCATAATTTGATGTTTTAAGCACAAATCTGAAGCCGAATTTCATTTACCGGTGATATTTTGGGCTCCAGGTATTAAAAAAATTGACCATCTGTGGGAGGTTATAACGGATTAAGGGAAAATCACAAGAATGGTATTTTCTGTGCTGCTTTTGATGGTTGGGTTGAAGGACAGTTTTTTAAATATGGTTTTACTCCAACGTAGTTGGAAGCTAACACCTCTGTTGTCCTTCCATAAAACCGTGGATATATCGACACCATAGGCTATACAAATATATTCAACAGAGTAACCTCTTTCAGATCTTTGGAATTCTTCATCTTTTTTAGTTGGTTGGAAATTCGATTAGAACGAATTGTACCTAGACTAAAAATACCTTTATCTCGCAGATATATACTAAGAGAAAAGAAGTGTAATAGTTGTCGAAGTAAATTATATAATTTTTAAATTCTGGAACAGTTTGAGTAAGACGAACCACAACATTTGAGGTGGCACCTAGATCCGATGCTCCTGTTAAAATTACATTGTCCCCAGCACCGTTATAGATTTCAAGCCGATAATACTATCCAAATGTATCGCATAAAAAAATAATTTTTTGTTTCAATTTAGGTTCACACATTTGCTCTCCCACACAAAGACATGTTGTTTTGGGAACTAAATCGAAATTCCGATTAAAAAGGGTTGATTTTTCTTACGCAATACAAAGTATCATAACCGGTGCTCCTTTTTCAACTCGTTGTTTTTCATCTGCGAAACTCAAATATCGTTTAATGTTTTAAAAATATCAGCAAGTCGTTGCACTTCGTATCGGTTCAAAAGCGTTTTTGCTCCAATAACTTTTTAAATTTGGATATCTATACAGTGCCTTATATAAAAGGCAGCCTATGAACCGGTGAATTTGATTGATGGTGACTAAAAAGTATTTATATCATTTTGTCGAGCAGCACGATTAGTTTCCTCAACGGTAACTGTCATTATACCCGAAGTAATGAGATATTGAAACATTGAAATGGGGTTTTTTAACATCTGTAAAGATTTGGCAAGAGAACTGTTGCCTCGAAATGCAACTTCATTGACATGTAATTGCATTGAATTTTTTTCCACAAAATATTTCAAAATTTGTTTGATTTTACGTCTATATTCGCCAAATTTCCTCCACCAAAACCACCAGCAGATGGAATTATATGAGGACCATCATTTTCTACTTCTAGTAGTGGTTACCGTTTTCGTTTTGATGGCCTGCAAGATAAAGGCGTTGAGGTTGACTGAGCTGGTGTACTTGATGATGCGTTTGGAACTGATGATGCAAAAAAAAATAATATAATATATAGCAACAACAATGGTACTAACTTGGGCTAGCCAATGGAGTATTGGTAATGTTTAGAGAACAATTGATGGCGTCGACAATTATCGAACTTCAATCACATGCTTCCATTTCACGTAAGCAGTGCGAAATTGCTAATTCTGTTGTTTCAGCGCATGTAATCAGATCTTCGACTTGAAAATCAGGGTTAGCCGCAGAGTCATCACTATCGAAGTCATCGTTAATAAGCTCACCATCAATTTCAAGCATTATTTTTTCAATTTCCTTCTCAGTCAATTTTGAAAGATTGCACTTTCGACACCTATGCAAAACTAATGGACATATTTGCTTTTAAATATCTACTAAGAATTGGCGGTGTACTATGATAATGATGATGAAAAGGGCTATCAACCAATAGCACAGCGACCCATATGGATCTATTGCGCTCCCTCTAACTAGAGACAGTGCATGCCCGTCCCTATATCCCCCTCTCCAAACCAATGGCTCTTATGAACTAAATGACATAGTGTAGGTTCAGTGACTGCCGTGCAGACTCCGAGATCCGATGAGTTCCCATGTGTTCTCTCCTCTGTCGGATCCTTGCTCCGCATTTATTGAGAAGGTGCCACGGGGTTTCTTCCGCCTACCCCACAAAGCCTTCAGCTCTTCTAGTTTTAATATCTTTAGGTGCCCCTTCAGTCGTAAATAACCTGTTAAGAAACCCGTAATGCTTCTTACATTACTTCTACTAAGTCCCAATATCGAGCGAAACCTCTTGGGGTCATAATGTTCATCATTTCCTTTGCTTGTCGTAGATCTGGGAGATTTCTTCCCAGCTTACGGAAGCAGCTTTGAAAGATTGCACTTTCGACGCCTGTCTTCCGGAGATTTAACTATATTTTTATTATCATTTCGATATGTGCAACGACTTTTAACCATTTCTTTACTAAAAATTCTTATATAGGTGAAAAATTAATAAAAAATCCAAGAAAGTAAATTTTTGACGCAAACCGTTATAACCGTCTGCAGACGATCTTATGAAGACGTTATCAAAGTTATATTGTATTATATAATATCTGATAATATATTCTGATAAAACATAAATGCCAACTCGGCTCGGATACATGACTTACAATGCACTTCTTTAGTAATAAGTGTACTTATATCCTACTTTTTTAAGGTAAAAATTTTAAAATGCACTATTTCTGAATGAAATCTAGTTCTTAGGTCAAACCTAATAGACCCAACATTGCATTGTAATGGTTTTTCACTATAGGAGCGCCCCATGTTTTTCTTTTAAAGTAAACACCATGTATTTTGTATACATCTCGGCTTAAACATAGACGCCACTTATTATGGAACACAATAGAATTCAAATGTCTCCAATGGAAACTGATGTATGACTGAATGCGCTGATGTTGGTCCTCAGTTCGTATAGAGTATCTGGTTTATTAACATAGACTGTGGACTTGATATAGGCCCACCGAAAAAAGTCCATGAGCGTCAAAATCATGAGGTGGCTAATTTGTGGAGACACCACGTACACAAAACTTCTACTGCAATAATTCGTTTGATTGGCCAGCTGTGTGGAATTTGGCGGATATATCAAACAAAGCGCAAGCTTGCATCGCGTATAGACGAGAAAACCTATTGAAACAATTGGGGCGTTTTAATTGAAAAATCATTTATTGCGACTAGACTCCAGGATCTACCCCCAAGACTCAGGTGATAACTAATTTTTTAACCGTCATTGGTACTTTTTTACTACTTCACTCACACAAAGGGCAAACTCTTAAGCTCCTGTTTCAAAGAAGATAGATTTGCAAAACCACCAGAAAAACAGAGGGACGAACAGAGTAAACTTCGCTAAACATTGACTTCAAATCAAACTTGACAGTTCTTTAATGTCCTTTATTCAATAAATCACTGACTTACTGATATATTATTATTATTATATTAGATGGGGCTAAAGAGCCTTGAGCACTGCGACCTTTAGGTCTATTGTGCGTCCCTGATGTTTTACCACATTATGTGATTGCTTAGTGAATGCCACCACAACTGACAATGCGACTGGTCTGGCATTCGGCCAGGGAACTGTATAAGCCTTGAAATGTTTTATTCTTTTCTGGGTGAGGGCTACGCATACGAAGAGTATGTGCTCTGACGTTTCCTTTGACTCGTTGCAGAATCGGCAGCGGTCCGATTGGGATTTGCCCATTTTCAAAAGATGGTCATGGAATGGGCCATGTCCTGTCATAAACCAGACTAGTATTCTTAGTGTATGGCAGTCCAGTTTGATGTCCATGCTCTGCTCTGTCCATATGACTAATGTTGTATTTTAGAAGCTTCTTGTTTTGTCTCACCCCAGACGCTTCGATAGTAGCGTTTTCCCACTCTTTAATTCTTTTGATATGGCATTTGGAATAGGCAATGCTGGGTTCTGGACCAGTGAAATTTCCTTCTGCCTGAGTGTCCGGGAGACCACATTAGTGTGAGTTTGTTGTTTTTGTCCAGTTCTTCTAAGTGGCAGAAATAGCTCCACGTTGTTTTAGAGTAAAAGACTGGACCTCTTAATGCAACAGTGCTGCCTGACTGTCTGAGATTACATAGATTTCGGTTCATTTGTACCTTCTTTTAGTACATTCCAGGACGCAGGCTTCTATTGCTATAGTTTATGCATGGAATACTGTTGGAGATCTACCTAGTGGTATTCGTAGTGTGATTCTGGGTCCGAATACTCCTGCTCCGGTTCCTGTGTTTGTTTTTGTTCCGTCTGTATACCATATGGGTGCATGGTTTGGAATGGTACTTATGATATTTTCAACTTGATTCCGAGCGGGTATTTTAATCGAAAAATTCCTCTTAAAATTAGTTGTTTTTATCAATCTGATGGTCTGATGGTTGGACGGTTGTATATTCCAAGTCTATTTTGATTAGATGCTAAAGTGTCCTGGTTTATTTGCTTTTATTTGTTCAAGAATTTTTACTTTTGTGGCTCCTGATACAGCTTCGCTTTTGATGTGTATGTGCAGGAAGTTTTTCCAAAGCTGCCGTTGGGCAGCTTTTAACTGCACCCGTTGCACTTAGACATATTATACTTCTATCTTGTTCAGCTTTGAGCGTGTCGTTGATTGCTCTGTTTTTGGTCACCAAACCTGGGCCGCGTATGTGATCATGGCTCTTATGATGCTTTCGTATAGCCAAAGGGTAATTTGCGGTATAGGGAGGTGTAAGATGTACTCGTATTATTGTATTTTGCCATACAGATTCTTTCTTTTATCTTAAAAACGATCGCTAGATTCATTTCAGATTGGTTGAAGATAAAATTTTGTGTCTCACAACCGACGGACAACGACAACGAACCAGCAAAAAAATCAACTAAAATGATTTTAATGAATCTTTAGAAGAACGCAACGCAAGAAAACAGCAAAAATTTTAACACTTGCCAAATTTCAAGTCCAAGTGCAAGGATATGTAAGGTGAGTGAATACTGGTTAGTTTAGAGAGGGACATTTTACCAGCTCGAGCTGAGCGATGAATAATAATAAAAAATAACAAATTGAATAATCTTATTCTCCAAAAACTAAGTTGCATCCCGTGCCGATGAGCGGTCCAGTCTCTTATCCCTTCTCGTCATATCCTTTTGTTAATGTTTCATTTCATTTGGCTTTGTGCCTTAGCACGGTTGTGTTTTTTTTGATGGTTTTGCCTGTGCACTCTCTTAACTTCTTGCACTTGATTATGATTATTGAAGTTGAAATTGTGGAATGGAAATCGGTGGCTGGCCGGCAATGGCAGACGTGAGGTGCAGTCGTTTTGTCGGCGGCCGGCCAACGATACATGAGACGCGCCATACCGTGCGGTGCCCCTGGAACGAGATAATGAACACACGGACATAACAAAACAAAAGTGAAGTAGTTGTTGCCATTACCATTGCAGATCGACCAGTTAACACAAAGATTTTTTTAACGTTTTTGCATTTGTCCAACCGTCCCGTGTCCGCCTGTCCGCCCATCCTTTTGACGGTGAATAAAATGAGAATTACCAAGAAAAGAGGATTCTCGCTCTTGGACACCAAAATAACTTCATGAACTAAGATGGTGAATGATGCGGAAGTGGGAGGGGGCGAGGGTAGGCAATATTCCATGTTGTTTGATCGCGTTCTGCTACCTGGTCGGGCTGAGGACATGGATGTGACTGTCTGACGTGCAGATAGAGGTACCCTTACCTGTCGGCGCTCATACAGTGCTTCATTAATTACTTTAATTTTCGCATTATCGTTAAGGATATTTTTTATTGAATTATTTTTAAACAAGCTACATATATCCAGTCGTGTGTAAATATAAAGAAGACACACGTCTTCTCGCTCTTCTTAGTAACGACGACGTCTTGAATTTGGTAAAATTAGTGGCTGTGCCAAAGAAATAAATTGAACTGAACACTGAACAAAATAAAAATGGAAAATTTGTATTTTATACAAATTGCAGTGTAGCCCGATTACCAAAATCTGGTTCTGCTAAAGTAGTGCGATAAATCTGTTGACATAGAATAATAATATATGGAATTTTTTATAAATTTTTTAAGATGATATAAGAAGGCAACTTTGTTTTGCAAATGACAAAGAAATTTTAAATTTATTTAAGTGCCACTTCAGTCAAAAACGACCTGTTAGAAAACCAGTAATGATTCTTACATTACTTCTACTAAGTCCCAATATCGAGCGAGACCTTCTCGGATCATAATGATCATCATTTCCTTTGCTTTTCGTAAGCCTAGGAGACGGAAGTAGCTGCCTTACTATTCTGCGTACCACCTTTCGTATTATTCGAAACCGTATCCCAAAGAATGGAATGGAATGGCCCTATAAGGGGCAGAACCCTTTGTTAGCGTGCCTGTTTAGTGCTTCGTTGCCTTCTATGTCAGTGTATCCTGGCATCCAGTCGAAGCTTACTCCGCCAAGTCTGTTTAGCATCGCCCTTCACTCCTCCACAAGTCTTGACGTGATATCGAATGCATCTAGGGTTTTTAGCGCAGCTTGGCTGTCTGTCATGATGGCTATTTCTTGCATCAAGTAGTTTTTTTTGCAGATTAAAGTAAGCACATCTTTCGATGGCATATACTTCTGCCTGAAATATGTTCGGGTACTGCCCCATTGCTATAGAGTACATGGTTCTTGGCCCATGAACTCATGCACCCGTGCCTTCTGCTTTCTTTGACTTATCCGTATACCACTTTATGGCTCCCGGATGTATTTGGTATTCAGTTTCAGATCTGAATTCCTTCTTGGTGCTCATTTTGACTTCAATGTTTTTCTTAAACTCAAGCTTTTGCACCATGTTGTAACAAGGCATGCTGGCTAACCGAACCTGTTTGGTTAGTGATTCCATTAATGCCTTTGCCCTAACGTCCGTGAACCTACCCTGCTCAAACGTAACTTTGTTTCCTCGGATTTGCTTTCTACCATTATATGTAGTGGGGGTAGCCCAAGAATTACTTCCATATCCGCCGTGGGTTCTCATGGCCTATGTAATTAAAACACAGGCCAGCCTCTGCACTTTTTCCAATTCCCTTCTCCTGTTGCTTAGCTTGGTTATATTCGCCCATGCGCCATGCCACTGCCCCATAAGTAATCATTGGAATAACTATCACGGTGTACATGCAGTGCAATATCCCCAGGATTTTCCTGCCAATGGTGTACTTTTTCAGGAATCCAGATATCTGATGGATAGATGGAAAGTATCCATACCAGTGTATTGTATATTCCTTCTATTTTTAAGTTTCATAAAGGGTTTATCCTACCTTATTGCTGTGGCGTAAGTCATTCATGGAGTTCTCCCCTGTTATATATTAAAGGTATATATAAAAAATTTATATGAAAAGCGGAAATTCACGTCATCGAGGTCTGTGTCAAGATTAACATATAGACATAAGTACATAAAAGTTACTTCAATTACTATTCTGACAGACAGGCGGTCCTAAAAGCTCTTAGTTCCCACTCGGTTTACTCAGTGCTGCAGATGCTTCTTTGGTGTTCTACTATTTCTTGCGCAACACAACATGTCCAAACTAGGCTGGATGACAGACCATAAAGGGTTTACTAGCAAAGAAACTGCGAATGAACTAGCAAGGACTGCTCTAGCCACCGTCTTTATGGGCACGAAGAACTTCTGCAGAATCAATTTAGGTACTATCACAGCAAAAACTATCTCCTAAAAAGACAGCTTTGCCATTCCCACTAGGAGATTACAACAGGGCTAAGACATTTCAGATTTTAGTCAAGCCATATTGCAATAAGTAAGTCCTATTCTTCAGTAAGGAACGTCTTATATTGCTTTTGGGCTATCGTACGAAACATTTGGGCCTAAGATATTATCTCAATAAACTAAACACGAACACGATGATAGTGCGCAGGCTCTGTCTGACAAAGGAGGTATCTACTGAGCAAGTTCTCTGCGAGAGACATGATCTAGTGCGGATAAAATGAAAAGCCGTCAACATGACGATCCCTATTTCAGCAGAACTTAATAATAATAATAATATTCGGCGCGACAGACCATTGCGGTCCAAGGCCTAGCTTCTTGCGACCATTTGTGTTGCGCATTTATATTTTTGTTGGACACAAATGGAAGGGACCTACAATTTTTAAGGCCGGCTCCGAACGGCGATTTTAGAAGTTTTCCGTGACAAGTTATTACTCCCGGAACGTTTGTCATCCATTCGCGAGAGGTGGGACATCGTGCAAAATACTTTTGGTGTTACTGGGATTCGAACCACGAACCTCCTACTCAGTAGCCACGCGCATTTCCACTGAGCCACGGCGCCCAGCAGAACTTATTAAATTTAAAACCAGACCCATAATTACCTTTACAGGGCACGTTCACTTGGTTACTCAGTACGCCGTTGCCACAATAGGCCTATATTCGCCACGACGGCTCTAATGCGAATGAGACGAAAGATCCTTCACAAGGAGATCCTTACACCAGCAGAGTTTATTTACTTGAGCACAAGGAACGTAATCACTTCCATATGGGAGGTGTGTTAATCAGTACGCTCTTGACACTATACTTCTATAAAGACTGCAGTGTCGGCCACAGGGAATGACGCTTTTTTTTGTTTTTTTTAGAAAAAAAAGCTCTGAGAAACATTGTTGACTGGAACTTTAATTTGCGACAGACCATTGCGGTCCAAGGCCTAGCTTCTCGCGACCATTTGTGTTGCGCATTTATATTTTTGTTAGACACAAATGGAAGGGACCTACAATTTTTAAGGCCGGCTCCGAACGGCGATTTTAGAAGTTTTCCGTGACAAGTTATTACTCCCGGAACGTTTGTCATCCATTCGCGAGAGGTGGGACATCGTGCAAAATACTTTTGGTGTTACTGGGATTCGAACCACGAACCTCCTACTCAGTAGCCACGCGCATTTCCACTGAGCCACGGCGCCCAGCAGAACTTATTAAATTTAAAACCAGACCCATAATTACCTCCACAGGGGACGTTCACTTAGTTACTCAGTACGCCGTTTCTACAATAGGCCTATATTCGCTGCGACTGACCGGCTCTATTGCGAATGAGACGAAAGATCCTTCACAAGGAGATCCTTACACCAGCAGAGTTTATTTACTTGAGCACAAGGAACGTAATCACTTCCATATGGGAGGTGTGTTAATCAGTACGCTCTTGACACTATACTTCTATAAAGACTGCAGTGTCGGCCACAGGGAAGGACGCTTTTTTTTGTATTTTTTTAGAAAAAAAAGCTCTGAGAAACATTGTTGACTGGAACTTTAATTTGCCTTTTGCCAGTTTAGTTTGTGGTTTTGAACTTTCTTAATTTATTTGGGACTTGTTGTCGAATAACATTTAAAATTCAGAATTAATTTCGTTGACTTGCTTCAAAATTTCTTAAACTTAAAGCAGCCAAAGCGAATGCGTACCAAACATACACAAATACGTGTGCAGAAATGTATTCTTTTTTTTATAAACCATTAAACAAAACTGTAATTGGTGCCTTAAGTGGTGAACTTGTGAACCGTGAATCGAGGCAGCTAAATCCGGTCGAGAAATCACTGTCCACTGTGCGCCACACAACGATGCCCAAGGTGGTGGCTGGCACCTTCTCTCCCGCACAGCGTCATCAATAAATCGTAATTTTATTCATTTTTCCAAGAAATTCACGTTAATTTTTAATGTTTTTCGCGTATCTTTGCGTGCTGTCACTGTGTACGCGCCAAGCACGAGAGATGAGTAAGACTTTGCACACAGCACATTACGCGTGTGAGTACTCCTCACGAGGATCTCCTCATATATCCACCACCAGCTTCGTCAATGCACTCCTCGACAAGATAAAGCGACGCACAAGAACAGCTTTGTGTTCCTTTATTACGAATGTTGTCAGGTTGTTGCATTGCTATTGCTGCACGCCGAGGATACAAGCAAAAGTACTTACCACCACATTTTATGACTGCACAGAAAACGGGTAAAACCTCAAGTGTCTTATATATTTCTTTTACTGATGCTCATTATTTGCGCGGCTTATTTTTCCACTTCTTTAGCTGAACAATTAAAATTACAAAATGATTCTTATACTCTCATGTCGCTGTGCCTAAATGAAATAAACGAAGACAACAGTATCATGCCGCAGACTTAATGCGTTGAAGTTAACCAAGATTTGACCTCGAAAAGGGTGTTCTCCCGCATAGAGAATGCCTTCAGGTATACTGTATACATCTTAGGTATAGTAAATAAACTGCGAGTAAATGCATTTCCTATACTAGATGCCAATAATAATTGTTAGCCTTCGTCGTGCGTTAATGCGTAATACCTTAACTGCAAATAGCTTCGCGGGAATCTTGCAGAATATTTAAAATCAAAAGTTGCATATTATTCGAGTCTGCAGCTCAAGGAGTTCGCTGCGTAAAGTTATCATCGTAAATAGGAAAATTTTTTATAGCCCACACCATAAGGCTATTTAAATTTTGGCTCAACTTTATTTTACACAAAAGAATGGATCAATTCCTAATAAATGAGAGAGATTGAGCCGATGTCGTAATGCCGATTATATGTAAGTATGTGTCAGTTCAGTCTCGCCAATATGAATCTATTTAGTTTAAAACTACAAATGTTGGAAATATTAAATTGAATTGAAACTTAAAAGAACGATATTAAGTTACGATACTGTTTTTATTTATTCCTAAAGTATGGCAACTTTTTTCTAACCTTCATTCCAGTGGTTCTTCGAACCTTTATTCAGTGGTTCCAGAGGTTCTATGAATCTTAGACATAAAACAAACCCAAAAACTTCATGACAAGTACAATCTAAGGCACAATTAAGTGAATTGGAGGAATGCTTCTTCTAAAAACCAAACAGTAATTAGTTTGGCAAAGGCTTGCTACTTGAAAAGCATTTGCATTTTCAGATTAGCTTCGCCATTCTGTGTGCTGAGATATTTTGAGTTAAATCACTTTACTTAGCTTGTAAATGAGGCTACAGGAATACCTGACATAGCAAATCATTCTGCAAACACCCTTGACTTGTTCCTTAACTTTCGTCCCGATAAATACTCCGTCATTGTATTATAGCCCCTAGATTCGTCAGACCACTGAGTAGTATCAGCTTATTTCTTGTTAAGAAACCACGCAGCGATAAAACTTCCAAAAAAGCTGTATGGCAATACAAGAAAGCCAATTGGGACAGCCTTAAAAACTTCTTTGGGAGTCGCTATTGTTTCACAATAGCAACGTGGATGGCGCCGCTGATGCAATCACAAACATTATCCTTATTGGTATTAGAGAATTTATCTGAAGTCTGTTAAACCAAAGGAAGATAGATGGTATGAGTCGAGCTGTAAAGAGGCTTCTAGGATTAGAGAGGTATGCTTTCGGTTTTACAAAGTAAACCCTACCGAGGAAAACGAAATAAATTTTAAACAAGCCAGAAATGTTTGCAATGCCCTTCTCCGGCCACCAAAAATTGAGGAAAAAAAAACTCAAATGTCCCAAAGGTAGTAAAAATATTTGTTCATTCGTAAAATAAATCAAAAATACAGCCTCGTCGTCGTTTCCAACGCTCAATTATAATGGCATTCCAGTGGTTAGCTCTATAGACAAGGCCAATCTGTTTGCTGGGAATTTTGCAGCTATCTCCACGCTTCCAGGTTGTGCATTGCTGTCTCCTGCTCCTCAGAGTATTGAACACCTATGGGACAGATACTCATTCGTACTCGTGCAGTTGCTAAAGGCTTAAACGATCTCAACACTCACAAATCCGCTGGGCCAGATGGTATTTCCCCATTAGTTCTGAAGATGTGTTCTTCCAAGCTGGTATTACCTTTGTGTAAGCTTTTCCATCTATCCTTTTCTTCAGGACTCTTCCCGAAATGTTGGAAAACAGATCTTGTCCAGACAATACCAAAAAAAGGTGAGCATTTGTCTCCTTCTCCGTACCGACACATAGTACTTACACCCATTCTTTCCAAGGTCGTGGAAACGAAGATCAATTTTCAGCTCATGAAATATCTTGAAATCAACGATATCCTTAGAGACTGGCAGTACGGATTTCATGGGCAACCTTCTACTGGTGATTTGATGGTATATCTCCATATCCATGAATGGCACTTGCATCGAGGAATCTCGAAATTCTCGGTATGTGCATTAACGAAAAGCTTCGTTGCAATGACCATATATTTACCGTCGCCAAAAATGCTGCGAAATTTTTTGGTTTTCTAACCCGGTGCAAGAAATATTTCACTTCCTCTGATCTGGCTACTATCTACAAGGCTTTTATTCGCCCTAAACTTGAGTAAAATTGTCATATCTGGTCTGGTGCGCCTAAAACTACCTTGCATCAGATAGATAGAATACCAAACCGCGCCGCGATAAAACTTATCAGTGACGCAAATATAGCGAAATCAATAGATTCGCTTGAACACTGCAGGAACGTTTCCTGCTTGTCACTGTTTTATCGTTTCTTCCATCAGCGGTGCGTGTTCAAGAGATATAGCAAGCTGCATGCCACCTCTCCTTGAATTCAACCGCAATACTTGTGGCGCTCTAAATGCTCATCAGTTTACCCTCAAGCCCATCTTCGGACGTACAGTTAAGTTCAGGGATTCGTTGTTCAGCCTTATGCTCTGGCAAGCTCTGTGTTTTCACATCACTATGATCCACAGGCATTTAAAACACATGCTTATAGACATCTCCTCTTTTCCTTAGCATTATAAGTGTGCGAACCCCTTGAAGCGTGCGCGAATTATAAAAAAATATGTCTCTCTCACCCAAATAAGATAAGGTACCACCAGTTAGCTTATTTACTAATTGCAGCGGCAAATAAGCTATCTCTAGGCTACTATTAGTTATATTTTCAATTTCAGTGTATTCTGGGGTAACCTTTTATTATTATTTTTATTGTTTGGTGGGCTGAAAAGCCTGGTGCACTGCGACCTAGAGATTACCACTTTATATGGTGGCTTAGTTCCCTTATGAATGCCATTACGTCTGCCAATTTGATCGAAATGGCATTAGGTCCTGGGACTGTGTTAGCCTTGAGATGCTTAGGTCTTTTCCGTGTGAGAGCATCATACATGAACAGTATGTGTTTTGGCATTTCTTTTGCCTTGTTACTGTCCGTTTGGGATTTTCCCATTTTCGTTAGGTAGCTATTGAATGGGCCGTGTCCCTTTATGTACCAGACTAGGGATCTGAGTGCATGACGGTTCAGTTTGATTGCCATGTCTATGTGTATAATGTTGTACTTGAGAAACGTTTTGGTATGTTTCATCCCTGTCGACGATACCGATTCAGCTTCGATGGCATTGTTAGACCACTCTCTAATTTTGTTTTTGAGGTGGCTAAGGGAGTAAGCCATGCTTGGTTCCGGCCCAGTGAAAGTACCTTCTGCGCCTTCTCTTGTGCAAAGATCTGCTGCCTCGTTCCCTACAATGCCTGAGTGCCCTGGGGACCACATAATGGTGATTTTATTGGTTTTGAGCTTTTGACCAATTGTTTTAAGTGGCAGCAGCAGCTCCACGTTGTTCTTGTGTTGAAATTAGGGCCTTTTAGTGCAAGTAGTGCGGCCTGACTATCTGAGATCATGTATTCTTTTAGTTCATTCCAAGATGCAGTCTTTAAGTGCAATTCTTCTGCCTGGAAAACGGTTGGGCAGTTACCTAGGGGTATTCGCAGTGTGGTTCTGGGTCCCAATACTCCTGCTCCTGTTCCTGTGTCTATTTTAGATCAGATGAATGCATGATGGGGGAGGTCATTGATGATATTTGCAACTTGATGACGTTCTGGAATTCTAACCAAGAAGTTCCTTTGGAAATCAGTTGTTTTCATCATTGGGTCTGACCATAATCTTGGGAGTCTTAAACCAGCTTCACTTTTAATGTGTATGTGAAGTGGTGTAAGTTCTATAACCTTCTCGAGGGCTGCCGTAGGGCAGGTCTTTATGGCACCTGTTGCACTAAGGCAAATGAGTCTTTCTATCTTATTGAGTTTTGAGTTTTTGAGTAACCTTATTTGCAAATCCTAATCCGCTCTTTCTTAGCGCTACGAGTATTTCAATCTCTCCGTAGCAAGCAAAGTTGTGCATTATTGCTTGTGCAATGGCGTAGGCCTCCAAACGGTAAGCAGTAACCAATTTTAGAGCGTTTATAGACGCTTTAATTGCTATACTCGTATATATAGACAAAAATATTTTGTCATGTATGCCAGCCTATTAGATGGTTCGTAGGATTATTCCTTTTTCTCATAAAATAACGCAATATCCATCTAACAACTCTTACCAATACCTGTTTCTTTTGATTAAGTAGTTAAGCACACTCTTGAGATCCTCTATAATACTTCTATCATCCCAGTCCTGCATAAACTCTTTAGAAATAAACTCTATAGAAAGAGGGCGAAAATTTGCCAACTTGGTTGAACATTTCTTTAAAAGATATTTGGTCCGATTTTGTTTGGCATGCTCTGGATAAGATTTAGTTACGAAATGTAGAGCAAATGAACTCCAATGCTCTGCAGTAGAGGAGGACTTGCCCATAGATGGCACGCATACCTAGATGAATTGCTGCCTAGCTGTAGACTGGAGAGGCATCTTAGCTTGTTTGCAAGAAGGCACTTAATAATGCTTCTGCGCCAACACATTGTCAGTTTTAATTCCCATGATTTTTATATAATATGCTTATGACCTGTTACAAGTTTCAGTATAATAATAATATTTGGCGCAACAAACAGTTTTGGTAAAGAGCCAAGCTTGTCGCGGCATTCTTCTTTTGCGTTTTATAGTTTTGTTGCTTTTGTTTTTTTTTTAGTTTTTGAAAGAAGCTTTTTCATGAAAGTTATAACGCTCAAACGTCAGACGGTATAACCATGATAAGCTTTTTGTTTTTTTTATGATTTGAACTTCGAATTTTCTATCAAACGACATGATTAGCAAAAGGAAGTTAATCAAGCATTAGTCTCCCTGACTAAATATAACTGATTTATTTAAAATAAGTTACAGTTTTATAATACATATTTCTTATTAAATAAGTACCTCAAAACAACGGATTTAAATCTAAAAATTACAAATATATAGCAATTTCTAAATTAAGGAAATGTCCTAAAAACACCTAAAAAGTCTCCATCTCATAATATTTTGATCAGAAAACGTCGTTTGAGCAATTAAGTGTGGGTTTTACTTACAACTCAAGTAATGTTATATAAAAGATATCTACTTATATTTTGTATATGAATAGTAAAGAATGGTTGAATTGCAAAACTCGATCAGCATTCGTTCGAAATGCGTCCGTCCGTTGCTCTTCGCCACTAATTCAATGCTAGCAAAAATATTAAAATCCATTTTTATTTTTACTGAGTGAGTGACTGAGTGACTTCGCCCATCCTTTCATCATCAGGATAATCATTTTCTTCGTTTTCTATATCGTTCAGGATAAACTCGTAGAATACGACACACGAATATACTCGGCTTTTTATCCGTTTGTTTGCATATATCTGTGCGTCTGGCCCCATCTGACATTCTTTGAACAGATGAGTGGCATTTATACGCGAGCGCATCCGCCCGTGCAGCATTGCATTAACCATTTAATGGTTTTATTATGTTCCTTCTTTATTGGTCGAAAATAAAAATAAAGTAACTTTCAAGAGTATGTTAAAGTTCTTAAACTTCTTTTAAAATATTCTTATTGTGCAAATCAGTAAAATTGTTGCAAAACCGTGATGATGTATACAGTGGTGCATATTGAAGAATATTTCTATAAAAATTCAGCGTTTATTTTTTATAAACTTTGAAGGATCTGTATTTCGGATTTTAAAATATTTGAAAAAAACTGTATGAGATGATTAAAAACTGCACCGTCAGCTCTGAGTGTTCCTCAGCAACTTTCTTTCTGTAAAGATTATAAACCGAGAGCTCTTTTGCTCTTCCAAGGATTAGGGGAAAGACAAGTCGCCCGAGGAGTTTATTTTTTTTAAATAAAAAATTACAAAAACTACGTATCGTGTAAAGTCTTCAAGCTTTAATCTTATAACGAATAATGTCGCCGACAAGTTTTAAGAACATTTATATAAATACTAATAGATGTAAATCTGGGTAGACCTAGTCAATATCTAAAGAACAAACCATCTTAGTGGACTCTTACATATATCTTAAAATCTTCACCACCACCACAAGACGCGTGATTTGATAAAGATGTCAAAACCGAAGTTCTGTGTTTCCGCATCTATATGACCCACAGCCATTCAAGACGCATGTGCATAAAGATCTTCACTTTTACTCTCCTAACACGAATGCCGTGGAACCGGTCGTGGCTACCCGCAAAAAATCTCCGACTTCGAGCCGATCTCATCCAGTTTGGCATCTCTAAACTCTGGGCCGCCATCGTCACATAGCGTCACCTTGGCCAACCTCTATGTCGTGTTCCATAAATCCTACCGCAAAGAACTTTCCGAGCATTCCACTTTCTACGCTCATGCTCATGTCCTGCCCAACGGAGCCTGCCGAGCTTAATTCTCTTCACACTGTCGACATCATGGTAACGCTCGTAGATCTCATCATTATAGAGTCTGTGGAGTCGTCCTTCCTCGGAGACGTGGCCACCATGTTATTTCTTTTACTCTCATTTACATGCAGCCCCAAAATTCGTGTATGAAAGCTTCCTGTACAGCTCTTGGGTTTCTACCAATGATGTCAATGTCGTCTGCGTAAGCCAGTATCTGAATAGAATTATAGAGGATTGTTCCTCTCGCCGTTACGTCAGAATCTCGGATCACTTTCTCCAACGCTAGGTTGTAGAGGACGCAGGCCAGTCCATCCCGTTATGGGAGCCCGTTATATATGTTCAATAGTGATCCGAATATTTTTACTTGACTTATAACTTCGATCATGGTTAACCTACATAGTCGTGTCAGTTTATTTGGGATGCCGAATTCTCTCATGGCTTTATAAAGTTCTAATCTGGCTATGCTATCATAGGCGGCGTTAAAGTCTTTAACAAGTTGGCGTAGTGAGTTTTAAAACTCTAGATATTTTTCCATCACCAAGGGTGTAAATATGATCAGTCTTGGATGAAGCCACACTGGTATGGATCAATGATAAATTTAGCGTATCGGGCTATCCTGTCGTAAAGAATAGAGGAGGAAATCTTATAACCGGTACTCAACAATGTTATACCACAATAATTGTGTCATGCTGTGATATCTTCTATCTTACAGGATGCCTATTCGCCAGTCTTCTGGCATCGCTTCTTCCTCCAATAATTGCACTCTTAGTTCACTCAGATCCGCTGGGATACCATCTACTACCGGGGACTTATTTTATTTGAGCCGATTTATCGCTCTGCTAAATTTGTCTATGCTTGGTTGCGTCAGCATTGTGTAGGATTCGGTCATTGGTGGAGTCTCCAATTCCTCAGTTAGCTGACATTTAGCAACTCATGAAAGTGCTCTTCCCATCACTCTAAGATTTCTTTGAGATCGATGATCAGATTACCCTCTTTGTCTTTGCAGTATGAGCAGCGCAGTGTATTTGCGTCATACCGCGGATTCTTCGGTAGAACTTCTGTGCCTGGTGCGTTCCTCGCTCTCTGTATTGTTCTAGTTCACGGACGAGACTCTTCTCCCAGAATGCCGGTGAACTGTTTTTTCATTTTGCGATTGTCGTATGAAACCAAGTTTGGAAGAGATAAATGTTATTCCAATACGAGGCGATGATTGCCATGTACATAAAGATTAAAAAGTACTAATTAATGGCTTCACTTACTTCGTGTCCAAATGTACTTTTATCCCGCATATCAACATTATATTCTCCAAAACAACAACTTGGCTTTTCAAGAAATTTGACAAAGCTCGGATATAAATTGTCCCACAGTCTTACCAGTCCCCACATTGGAGCTGAGAAATTTGACCTCAACGTTCTAAGGAATAAAATCTCGCCAGTCAGCATCAGCACCAGCAGCAGATACTCATTATCGGATACTTTAAGTTTTGTCGGTTTAGTGCGCGTGAGTATTTTTATGTCGTTCATTGCGTACATCCATTTTTGAGGTGATTTTTGAATTCTTTTTAGTATGTCTATGTGTGTGTGTGTGTGTGTATGTGCGACGTTCGAATGATGTGATTTTTGCATTTATTTGCTCTGTAGAATGTGCATCTGCATTTAGCTGTTATTGTTTTTTTCTGTTTGCTTTTTTCTCGTAAGCAAAAGTAAAGATAATGGTTAAGTTGCTATACCGGTCAAGCTTCATCGTCCGTCAAGCGGCTTAGTGGTATACCTCCCACAGCATTAAAAAGGAGCCACATACAAGGGTCTTGATGGAGTTGGTAATACTCTAAGTGCAGAAACGGTCGTCGCACTTAACAATGCTTTAATAAATTGGATTGTGAGCCGTTCTTTTTAATTGTATTTGTATTTTTTACGACAGCGATGATGATGACGATTGGATGACTGGCGTTTTGTTTTTTCATTGTTACAAGTACAACGCTTCGAGTGCAGACAGAGTCCATACGTTCGAATAGTATAATTATTTTTAATTTTTGCAGTAATATAAGATTGCAAGTTATCCTCGCGAGCTGTCTTTATACGAATATTCAAGGATGACGAAGAAGAACCAAAATAAAATGATATCTTGTTAAGGGTTAAGGTAATAATGAGATGGAAATTGTAAGAGAAGATGCCGAGATGATTGACGATGGTGCACGCCAAACAGACTAAATTCAGAAATAGTGACTTCGAGAAATTCCTGTTGTAATGACTTATGCGGATGTGAGGCTTAATTGAATGGAAAGAACGATTTGTCTGAAACGTAACTACTTTGTTGAATTCTGTCTCGGAATAAGAGATAAATACGTATATATAACTAGATGCCTGTTGGTTGGTGTTTCGTGCCGATACGACGATTAACATTGTGGGCATTTCAATTATTTTTACATATTATTGATGATGTCATCGTGTCAAGGATCAGAATCAGAAAATATTGAAACGAAGGAAACTATTCAAACCAATAGCTTGTTCTATAGAGATTATTAGTTTCTTATTTTATACATATTCGTAATTTTGCTTGATATCACAGTAACTGTGCAGTGCATATGTTCTGCACAGTTATTTTGAATTCGTCGTAGATACAGAATATATCTTAACTTTTTAGTAAAAAAAAAATCGAAACTCTCTAATGAAAGAGACATAATGTTGTTCAATGCGTAAGTTGCCATCGACACCAAACAACATTTGCATTATAAATACAAAAAAATTAAAACACATTAATAATACAATTGAGTTAATAAATTCTGTGTTATTCCCCCTAAACTGCTGATGGCTTACCGAACAAGTTAAATTAAGTTTAGGCAATATGTACTACTTAACGATATAATGAAATCTTCATAATCTATTCGACTTTTGCCTGCATGCGAAGCAAATTAAATAATTCAAAATATGCCCCTAAAAGTTAACCCACGTATAATGTTGAAGAAATTTATATGGAAACCACTTGACCCTGCGGCCCGATCACTTCCGATTTTTTTTTTGTAGAAAGTGTCATCGGAGAAAGCCATGTGTACAAAGTTTTAATAAAACCGGGTTTTATGAAGTGGAATAACAATTGATCAAAAGAATTTGCCAGCCACAAACAAAGAAACACACACTCCAGATGCGAATTTAATAAGAATTAAATTATACAACTTCTACAAGGCTCCCGAAGTTATTTTGCTTGCAAGAAGTCTTAATTAACGTTAAGCAATGCAACCCGCAAAAGTGGGATAAATATAAAGGAAATAAAGATTGGTTGGTAAATAATAACCCTGTATCTTATTATGCATTGAGCGGATTCTTTCTCTTTGTATCGCTTTTTGAATGCTTTTAGAAACACAGAGCTTTGAAAAATATTGAAAATCCGTGTTGAAAGACTTAAGACTTAAAACATAACAGTTCGTCCGAAAATATACTTGAAGATTAAAGCCCCAAGTTTATTGCGGTTGTATTGGCTTCACAAAACTTATCTTCATGATCTAACGAATCGAATGTAAATCGAATATTACAACAATTTCCCATCTATCCTTCTAGACTATTCCTGAGAAGTTGAAAAACAGCCTTTTTTCAGCCCATACCAAAAAAAAAGGCAAGCAGTCGTCTCCTACTTCGTACCGACCCGTAGCACTAACATACATTCTTTCCAAGGTCATGGAAATGCTGAATAACTATCAGCTCATAAAATATCTTTAAAGTCACGGAATTCTTATAAGTTTTACGCTTCTAAAACCAAGCGTAATTTAATCCCCCTTTATCCATGGAATGAATGGATCGAAAAAATTGAAAAACTCGCAATTCTCGGTATGTGCATCAACAACAAGCATTGATGGAACGACCAAATATTTGCCATCGCCAAGAATGCTGCGAAATGTTTAGGTTTCCTAAAATGGTGCAAGATGTACTTAACTCCTTCAGTTCTGGCTACTATTTACAAGGCATATTTTCGCCCTAAGCTTGAATACAACTGTATTGTCTTGGCAGGTGCCCTAAGACCACATTGCATCTACTAGACTAGAAAATTCAGAACCGCGCGATAAAATTTATTGGTGACGTAAATATCGCGAAAACAATCAAATCGTTTGAACATCGTATGAATGTTTCCTGCTTGTCACTTTTTTATTGCTTTTTTGTACAAGCGGTGTTCAAAAGAAATATTCAGATGCATCCCGCCCATCCTCAATCATCATCATCATCATCATCATCATCATCATCATCATATTTGGCTCTAGAACCGGTATCCTAGCCTCTCGCAAAAAATCTCCCAAATGTCCTGATCTACGCCATCCTTCCAGCGTATGATTGGCTGGCCTCGCTGTCGTGTTCCATAAATCTTACCGCAAAGGACTTTCCGAGCAGGATCCTTTTTGCTCATGCGAGCTAGCCTCATCATTATAGAGTCTTTGGACTCACCCAAGCAAGCATCCAAGTCTCGTATCCATATGTGAGTACTGGCATGACCATTGTCTTATATACCAGCAGCTTGGATGTCATGGTTAGGTTCCTAGATTTGAAGAGTCTTGACAGACTATAGTAGGCTTTGTTGGCTTTAAGCAACCGTGCGCGTATTAATGGTTCCATCCTGTTATCGGCTGCTACAGTTGATCCGAGATAATTAAAGGATTGCATTACTTCAAATTCGCGCTCCACTTCTTTAACTGGGTGTCCAATGTTGGATCTTCTACTCGCAGACGTGGCTACCATGTACTTTGTTATGCTCTCATTTATGTGCGGACCCAGATTTCATGCCGCCTGCTCGATCTGGATCAAAGCTTCCTGTACCGCTCTTGGGTTTCTACCGACGGTGTTAATTTCGTCTGCGTAAGCCAGTATATGAATTGACTTATAGAGGATTGTTCCGCTCGCCATTACCTCCGAGTCTCGGATCACTTTCTCCAACGCCAGGTTGAAGAGGACGCAGGCAAGTCCATTCCCTTGTCGGAACCCGTTATAGATGTTTAATGGGCTCCGGATATTTTTACTTGGCTTATAAAATTGTTCATATTCAACTTCATAGTCGTGTCAGTTTATTTGGGATACCGAATTCTCTCATGGCTTTAAAAAGTTCTACTCTGGGTATGTTATCATAGGTGGCGATGTTGTAGTGAGTATTGAAACTCTAGAAATTTTTCCATCACCTGCCTAAGGGTGTACATCGAATGAGTTGTTGATTTGGCTGGGATGAAGCCACACTGGTATGAACCAATGATGACTTTAGGGTATGGGGCTATCCTGTCTTGAAGGATAGAGGAGAAAATCTCATACGCGGTACTCAACAACGTTATGTTGTGATATCTCCTATCTTATGTACGGGGCACAGGATGCCTCTTCGCCAGTTTTCTGGCATCGCTTCTTCCTCCCATACTTGCACTATTAGTTCATGAATTGTTTGGTGTATTGCGGGGTCTCCTGTTTTAATAAACATAAACTTCGCTGGGATACCATTGGTCCCGAGGCCTTATTATTTTATTAGCCGATTTATCGCTCTGCGCCCCCATCCTTAAACCCAACCGAAATACCGGTGCCTCAATTCGAGCTCACGGGCTTACCATTAGACCTATCTTCAGACGTGCTAGCCAATTCAGAGATTCCTACTTTAGCCGCACAATAGTTATGCGGAATGAATTGCACGACTCTGTGTTTCCGCATTTTTATGGTCTGCAGATATTTAAGACAAACGTGCATAGACATCTCATCTTTTCATCACCCTAATTTTCTAACGCCCACGCTGTGCTAAGCATTGTAAGGGTGCACAGTAAAAAAAATAAAAAACACATATGTGGAATGCTTTGCTAAGCTCTGTTTTTCCAAATTGCTGGCATTCAAAACACAAGCTCATAGAAATCTCCTCTTGTCCCCTCTTTTACCTTAACGCCAGTGCTGTTCCAAGCATATAGCCGAGCATTATAAAGGTGCGTGCATGCGCAATTAAAAAAACTTCATTTAGCTGCGTATATTATAAAAAAAAAGAAAAAGAAAACCAAGCCTAATGTTTTTTTCAAGTCTCTTCAAATACATCAAATTAGCCGTAGCAGTAACACGCTGAAGTTTTAAAACTTCACCTAGATATTTATTGGGACTGGGTATAGATACGTTGGGAGAACTTGTGGGGTCAGAACAAGAAGAAAACTGGCTGTCTTGTTTATTAATTTTTCCTTATCATGGCCTTGACCTTGTTTGGATAGGGTTCACAATATAAATGTATGTTACTTTATTGTTCCTCCACTCCACTTAATTTTCATATTCGTGTTACGATTTCCTCAATTCTGTACATATTCACTTATTGCTGAATACACAAACGAAAATTAAATATTTCGCAGACGTACGCTCAAATTATTTATCAATAATTGTCAATAAAAGTAATAGATCATTTGTCTGGACGAATAATAATTAGTATGTCAATGCACACACACACACACACACACAGTCACACATCAATTTGGGACTTTATTTGTGCGGCTGGCTCGCGACCCAGCATTCATACCGAAAGTACATAGTTATTTATAAGAATCAAAACCAAAACAATCAAAAGAACATTAGATCTCGCCGAAATTATAATTCAATTAATGTACAACATGACTTTGGTCATTGCGCCGCAGTGCTGTGTTGAGCGGGAGAGTGGGCTGCCACCGGGTACTCCACTCATTGAAGCGCACCACAATTTAAAAATAATTTCGTTAACATAGCAATTTGTAGACGACAAGTTGTGAATTCTCGATGATTGAATTTTGAAAATGAATGCCGTCCGGGCGGTCTGTTGTCCTGTTGCCTTGTCTCGAGAGTCGTCTTAAAATGGGAATTTGCATGCAACTGCGGTTGTTGGCGCGCGATTATTAGCTTTTTGCTCGTTTGATTATTCTCTCCACCTCTCGGAATCATCAATTTTCTTCGATTTTATTGATCAATTGAACAAACAATAAAAATAATAACATAATTGTCAGCGGAGTATTTGGTTGGTTGGTTGGTTGTTTTTCGTTCGTCCGCTCTGTCGCGGAGGTGCAATATTTTAACTTTCATTTTATTTGTGGTTTTGTACTGAATATAATATGTTTGTGTTTGGATATGAATGCCAAAATAAGTGGAACAAGAACATCCGGGGTAGATGGAGCACTTTGCACATGTGCGATACACCAACTCACATATACATGCCTGCCCAAGTTCCAAGTCCGTCGTCCCTCGGACGGAATTGCTGCGTCGACCAACAATATACTCTGCACAACATATGTGTGCCATGCATTTGAATTGCGCCAGCGCGGCGTGATCAGAACCAAATGCCAATGATGACTTCATGCGATTTCTATGGTAGGTACACCCATCAGCCCGAGTCGCTGGTGCACCGTCAACAACAACTATAAACAGATATTTGCCGATAATTTCGTAGAATTTTATACCCCCATAGAACGTGTGTACGCGTACTTACGTAAAGTTCTCATAGTTTGAGCGATGGCTGTAACATTCGCTTAGCATTGAACCTAAGCCGAATTTCTTTACTTTATGACCAGCTCGAAGATGCCACATTGTCCCGTACACACTCGCTCAAAATCATCGACCCAATCATACAAAATATTGATTCCCATCCCAGCAGCAAGAGCGCGGGCTCTCGACAACTCTCTGGACTGGTAGTTATGGAGCTGTTCGCAAAAGTTGACTACCCGCCCTGACCATTGGTGCGCTGGTGGCTGGCTGGCTTAGCGATGAAACGAAATCAATGTCAATGTCAATGCTGCTGCTGCTGCGCTGCCTGGCTGGTAAGTGAAAATATTTGTTATTGATCGAGATCAGTTCGACGAGGAATTCAACCGGAGAAGATGAGGTCTTTGGGGCGAACGTAATCTCGTGCATTGATCGCGAAAAAATAAAACAACGAAAGTTTTAGGCTTTTCGGGTCCGTTTTCGCTTTCTGTCCAGGTATGCGTAAATATGCTTCTCGAGATTTCTATCTACTGACAGAACTGGCAAATGATGTATTGCTGTTTGTACAGCTGTAGAAATTGTACGTAGGTATTCCCGTTTTTCTTCTTCTTGTTTTTGTTTCATTCGTTAAGATTTTTGTCATATCGTAAAACTTTTTTCACAGAGGATTATTGGTATTAGAGTTTATGAAGTGTAATTAAACTCCTTCAAGTACAAACGCCAAGTCATATGGATGAACATAAATACCTACAGTATAACAAAGTAGGTAGATACTTAAAAAAAGTAAGTGGGTCGAATGATTGGATTGGAATTATTAAGAAAAAGATTAAAAGTGATTGTTTGCAATTTAATGAGCTTAGACATTTTTACAAAGTTAAGCAGAAATTTTTATTGAGTAAGGAGGTATTGATATTATTGTGTTTTTTTATATGAAAACTTATTGCCAAGGGAGAACTTGCTAAATGACTTGCGCCACGGCAATAAGGTATGGGCTAAGCTCTTTATTAAAATTAAAAAAATCGAAGGAATGTAACTTACAATATATCACATTCCCACGTTTGTAGCCGGTTTCCATTTATTTTCTCAGAATTCTGTCTGATTGATTGAAAAAGCAAAATGGACAAAGATCACGAAACTAAAAAGGTCGGGAGTCCAAATGCTTTAATCAATGGATCATGTTCAGGGAAAACTACAAGAAACCCTGTACAAGAAAATATTACAAATAATTACGTAAGTGAGCCTTTCAAAATTCTTGGAACCTCTATATTACAATTAGATCTGCAACTTGACACCTTTTTTGAAGACCAACAACTTGACAGTGAATCGCGAAAAACGAAAAAGGAACGCACAACTATCGAGCCGAAAGGCTTATAGAAATTCTGCTTCCAAAACTGAAAAGACTCAAAACTGAATGCAAATTCCACAAATAGAATGAGCTTCTTGTCGCCAAGCCGTAAGTGTATCTTCAGAATTCTTGGAAACTGCACCCCACAATCCTTCAGAAACCAGTTAACGTCTTTCTTAAAGCCCAACGACTCGACAATGAATCGCACATGAATCATCTGTAGTACCAGGCCTAACAAACGAAAAAGGCACGCACAACTATCGAACCAAAAGGATTATCAAAATTCTGCTTCTAAAACTAAAAAGACTCAAAATTGAATGCAAATTTCAGAAATACAATGAGCTCCTTGTAAGTGTGTCTTCAAAATACCTGGAAAATCCATCCCACAATCCGCTCCCTCAGAAACCAGTTGACGTCTTTTTTGAAGGCCAAAAACTCGACAATGAATCGCACCGGAATCATCTGTAGTACCAGACCGAGCCGAATGGCTTATCAAAATTCTGCTTCTAAAACTGAAAAGACTCAAAAATGATGCAAATCCAGATTCTTCTTCAGAACTTCTTTCTTTCGAGCAAACTTTCAATTCAGGGTTTTAAATAAGATTTTCCATTTCGGATTTTTCGTTTATAATTAAATCGCACACAAATATCATAAAGTAATTATAATAGGAGTATGTTATTAAATGCTCTTTATTAACTTCCTAAAGCCCGATTTTATTGAAATTTTGCACATGTGTGTATTTACGTTGACAACACTTTCTATTAAAATTTTGGGCCCTCTGGCCTTAAGGCCCACATAAATATTTCAAAAGTGACACGATTTTCTTCTAATTTTATACACATTGTGTATCTCCGGTGAACAACCCTTTTTATAAAAATTTGGAGTGATCGTGCCCAGGGGGCGAGGAGCCTCTTAAAATTTTTTTTAAAAATTTCACCGATTTTCTTTTTATTTTATACACATGTGTGGATCCGATGGGCAACGCTTTTTATTAAAAATCGGAGTGATCGGACCCCGTGGTCGGGGGGCCCCATTGACATTTTTTTTTTAAAAATTGGAAGTAATCGGGCCTTGTCCCGAGAGGCTCCCATATAATTTTTTTCAAAACTAGCCCCGTTTTATTTTAATTAGAGAATTTACATGAACAAATTTAATTATCATGGGCCCAAAATAAAAAAATATTTGTGACAACAATAAATTTGGTTATGGGCGTCGTGGCTCCAGTGTTTAGTGAGTTGGACTACTAAGCGAGAGGTTGGAAGTTCGAATCCAGAAAAATATCAAAAAAAAATTTCAGGGACCCATCTCTCGCGAATGTCTGACAAACATCCGATGGCGGGAAGTCAGTGGTTGTGAGGTCAGTGGGTGTGAGTTCAGTGGGCGGTGGGTCAGTGGTCAATGGGTGGGAGGTCAGTGGGCGGGAGGTCAGTGGGTTTGAGGTTAGTGGGAGGGGGTCAGTTGGATGGGGCATCCTGGAAACGCGGGTGTAAGTGGGCGTGGCGTCAGTGGGCGGGAAGTCAGTGGTTGTTAGGTCAGTGGGTGTGAGTTCAGTTCGCGGTGGGTCAGTGTGTATGAGGTCAATGGGTGGGTGGTCAGTGGGCGGGAGGTTAGTGGGCGGGAGGTCAGTGGGCGGGGGTCAGTGGGATGGGGCAGCCGGGAAACGTGGGTGTAAGTGGGCGTGGCGTTAGTGGGCGGGTAGCATAGCACCCGGGAACAGCTAGTTTGAAATAAAACGAAATATGAATGATATGGTCTCCGTCTGTGGTCGTTTCGCAAATGAATGGAAAAATAACTACAGTTGAGCAGGGCACAGTTGCATGCCAATGAATGAAACAAATCTGTGGTAGTGATGACACGAATAAGAAAACCGATGCATACATTTCTCTCGACAAGGTGAAATCGGTGATGTTTGAAAGTAGGAGGACATTAGTGTTTTAACTACAATCACACTGAGATAATCAAATTGGGTCTATGGTCCTCTCCATAAGAGAAAATCTCGAGATTTTGGTTATAGGAAACTCTTGTGTGAACCACCTGACAAAGGACAGTAATCATTGTTGGCTTTAGTTTTCACGATACTGATCCAGGCCAAATCTATATCTCATCTCATCCAACGAAGGAGTAGCGACGCTAATTTTAAGTATACTATTAGGTTCCATATGTGGGTTGATGGACGTGCCTGGCGAAGTAAAATTCAAAACATTGTTAAAATGTTCTATCCAACGGGTTAATTGTTGTTCCTCCATAAGGATCAAAGAGTCGTCTACTGCCTTAACAGGGTAGTTGATCTGGTGTTTCTTGTTGGAGAGCTTACGAACGATTTGGTAGACCATGCGGTATTGTCTACAATCAGCGGTTTGCTGTGCTTTTGTTTCGATGTCGCTTAGCCATGCTCGTTTGTCGTTCCTAGCTGAACGGCCGCGCTAATGCGCTTCGCTCGGCATCCGAGGCCGGGTTTAAGTCTGGTTTAATGGATTGGCGTTCACGAATGGTGTTCCATGTGCTATCAGATATTCATTCTTTTTTAAGTTTTGTCGGGAAACCCGTATACTCATTTACTGTTTTCTCCCACTTAGGTTTGGGCCTGTATCTCAGAGAGTGACTGTTGTATGCGGGATACATATAGTATTTTCACAAGTCGGTCTTTCAGTGCTGCCACAGCTGGCTTTCTCGTTGTTTGATTTCGTGCGGTTGAGCGGACCACGAGCTTCAATCGCACACTGCCAACCGCAAGGTGGTGGTCGCTGTAGACTTCGGCTGCTCTTCGGGTTCTAGCGTCCAGCAACGATGATCGCTACTTGCGGTATATAGCGATCTGGTTGTTGTACATGTGATCATGAGAGGTCAAGGTGGCTTTGTGGATGTTTTTGTGGGGAAAAATTGTGCCTCTAACGATTTGGTTGCGATCAGAACTTATATCAGCAAACCTTTCATCGTTGTGATTCATAGAACCAAGGCCATGCTTTCCGATGACATGTTCCCAATCACTTTTGTCGCTGCCTACCTTTGCGTTAAGGTAATCCATCAAAATAACGATATCACTCTTCCGTAGTTGATCTAATGAACTTTTTAGACGCAAGTAAAACGTGTCTTTTTCTTCAGAGGTGGCTTGTTCCGTTCGTGCGAAAACTTTAACAAACACGGCCTGTCGAACAGCAGATTTCCATTTTGCTTGCAGTCTTGTAGCGATCTTCTCGCGGCTTAGGAGAGTAGAAATCCCACTCCATTCAAATTGTGTTCTCCTGCAGGCTTACCAGAAATAATTAGAAACTCGCCAGTAGATGTTCGTTTTTCACCTACTCCAGGCCATCTCACACCTCACTAAGACAAGGAATCTCTAGATCGTATTTACGCTTTTGTTAATTGTGCAAGCGTTGTTGTCTTGACGAGCGTGCGAATTTTCCAAGTTCCAAAACGTGTCCTTTTCCGTGGTCCAAAGGTCGTTGTTGATAAATTCGATATATATCCGAGTCTTGTATTAAATTCAAGAATCAATTAATTCAGTTGAGTGATGATTGGCCAACCGCAAGCTAGGTCGGCATGAAGCACCTCCGACCAAGGCAAGTCGTCTGCTAATTTAGCCCCTACCCCTAATCGGATTCGTTCACTTGATTTGGCCGAGTTTCCTGTGACGCAAGGTGGCCGCATAGGAGTTGTGATGCGAAAGGCTAAGGACATGACTGTCTATAATCGCGTCATCATCACCGTTTAGGACCAGATTAAAGTAATGCTATTCATATATTTTTGTGATCGTGGCTCAGTGGAAATGCGCAGTGTTACTGAGCAGGAGGTTCGTGGTTCGAATTCCAGTAACACAAAAGTATTTTTCACGGTGTCCCACCTCTCGCGAATGGGTGACAAACGTTCCGAGAGTAATAACTTGTCACGGAAAGCTTCTCAGTTTGCCGTTCGGATCCGGCCTTAAATTGTAGGTCCCACCCATTTGTGTCCAAAAAATATACATGCGCACCACAAATGGTTGCGAGAAGCTAGGCCTTGGAGTGCAATGGGCATTCGCGCCGAATAATATTATTACAAATACTATAGCAGTAAGTTCATTCACCTTATATATATATTTCAAATAATATAAAAAAAAACAACCCATAAAAATTAAAATTTTTCATCTAAATTCTCTAATCGCAGAAATTGATATGGGAGCCCCTTGATCCCGGGTCAGTTTTTATTTTTTTTATTTTTTTATTCAAGTAGAAAATCATCGAAAGAGACATTTGACATCAGATGTCACATTTGAAAATGCTCATTTTATTCTGAGCACTTAGAGCACGCTCATACCTTGAGCAAATAAGAAACAAGAGCATTTTTCTTAAGAACTCTTTGACTGCTCTGAACTAATTTATGAAAACGCCAAATGACAGAATATTGTGAAAACTTGTTGTTCTATTTGTAAATTGATATCGACAGCAAAAGACGACATCAATAAAAATACAATTCAGTAAATAAGTAAGTAAGTTGAATTAAGCATAAAACATTTATGTCTCGTTTAATTTTGTGGCTTCATTTGTCGGTGAGCTAAGATTAATCTCTCGTGGTTTCAGTTTAACGTTGCATTTGCGAACTGTGCCCGGAGTACGTTTTGATTTTATGTACCTTTGTTTTGTAACCGATAATGTTACTTTGCTACCCGTCGGCAATCGGGTTCATCGGGCACTCACCTCGTTCACCTCGAAAACTCTGTCACTTTAAAAGATAACCTATGGGAATGGTTTCGGATACGGTTTGTGTAATTGGAAAGAGCCATTAGTAAACATAATACATACATATGTATTACTTAAAAATGAAATGGAATGTTCATAATCGATTCGATTTTGCAATCAAAATCCACCACCAAAACCAAGCAGCGCAACCGACTGCGCAGCACACACCGCACACAGTCATTAAAGTACGACGGTATCTGATGCCACTATATGTTATTTAAAAAAATGTTTAAGGGCCTTGTGTGGGCGCCGTGGCTCAGTGGAAGTGCACATGGCTGCTGAGCAGGAGGTTCAGGTTCGAATCCCAGCAACACCAAAAGTATTTTTCACGGTGTCTCACCTCTCGCGAATGGGTGAAAAACGTTCCGAGAGTAATACCTTTTCACGAAAAGCTTCTCAATTCGCCGTTCGGATCCGGTCTTAAATTGTAGATCCCTTCCATTTGTGTCCAAAAATTGACATGCGCAGCGCAAATGGTCGCGAGAAGTTACGCCTTGGACCGAAATGGTGTGTTGCGCCGAATATTATTATTATTATTATAAGGGCCTTGCGGCCAACCCAGGACCTGATCACTACTAAATTTTAGAAAAAGTATTGTTTATTGGGTATACACATGTGTGTAAAATTTGAAAAAAATCTGGTAATTTTTATTTTAAATTTATATGGGAGCCTTGGACCGAAATGGTCTGTTGCGCCGAATATTATTATTATTATTATAAGGGCCTTGCGGCCAACCCAGGATCTGATCACTACCAAATTTTAGAAAAAGTATTGTTTATTGGGTATACACATGTGTGTAAAATTTAAAAAAAAAACCGGGTAATTTTTATTTTTAATTTATATGGGAGCCCCACGAATCCGGGGCCCGATTACTTCCAAATTTTAAAAGACTAGAAATACACATAGAAATACACATGTGTACAAAATTTCAGGAAAATCGGGCTTTAGAAAGTGCTTTAAAAATTGATAATTAAAAAAAAAATTGTATGGGAGCACCAAAACCCCGGGGCCCAATCGCTTCAAAAATTTTACAAAAATTTTTGGCCATCGGAGGTACACATGCGTATAAAATTTGAAGAAAATAGGGAACTTTTTTCATAAAATTTGTATGGGTGCCCCCCGACCCAGGGGCCCGATCACTTCCAAATTTTTACAGAAATTGTTGTCCATCAAAGATAGACATGCGTTTAAAATTTGAAGAAAATCGGGTAAATTTTTTAAAATATTTGTATGGGAGCCCCACGACCCCGCGGCCCGAGGTACCCCATATTTTAATAGAAAGTATTGTCATGGCAAAGACACATGTGTGTCAAATTTGAATAAAATCAAAATCTAATTTTAGGAAGTGTGTTAAAAATTGATCACAAGATTCTGCTAGCCAGCCAGCCACCCAGCCAGCCAGCCAGCCACGGGCACGCGAAGTTAATATAGAGAATTTAATAAATAAAGATGGTTCTGCAATACTGATTAATTTAGATCAAAGCAGTTCCTAGATTTTCCCCATATATAAAATAGCCTCAAGTACCTATGTAAAATATGCATTTAAGGAAAAAAAAATAATAATAAAATAAAAAAAAATCTAAATATCGTTATTATTCTTTTAAAGATTAACTACTCTTGCAATGTGAATTTTTCTTTAAAGCTTAAAGGTAATGTCTCGCACATAACATTCCAACAATAAGTTTCTCAAAATAAATAAAAAAAAAAATAATATTTAACATTTCACAAAAGCAATTTGGAAGTCCAAGCTAGCAGACCTTCTATAATTATTTCCGTTCCGCACAAGCACGAAAAAAACTTCTAATCTTCTAATATGACAATTATAATTAAAAGATAGTAAACAAAAACGCCCGAGGCAATACAAAATAAAGGAAGCATAGTATTTTCCTCCTTTACTGTGCGATGCCATATTCCTTTGCATACAAAGACTGACGTACTACACATACATACAAAAGCAAACGAAAAATCCCATTGTCATGTACTCTCTAACTTTCAGTATAATAATAATGAATAATTCCCTGCAACCACACATGTTATCCTTTTAAACAGACCGCACACCGATGTTGACGGGCACACACGCCATCGTTGCAGAAGTCAGTCACACACACTCAACAAAATAAACAAAATATAAAAACAAAAGTCTTAAAATAGAATGCAATAAAAAAAGGGAAGAAGAACATTGCATGCGTGGCTGATGGAGAAGTGGGCGGAGTGGATGAGTGGAAGTCAAAGTCAAAAGTCTTACCAAACCGTCTTCTTCTAATGCTGACTGAACGACCGCGAGACCCACTGATGATGCTGGCAAGCAAAAAAATATGGAGCACGGCGTTCAGGTCCCGTGCGCTTATATCCTATTTATGGTCATCTAACATCGTCTGCCTGCAAAAGAATGGTGGTGGTTATAGGAACATCAAGCAACTGTGTTCTTTGTAATTCAAGGCCAAATCATGCTTAAGTGAGTTCCGTGCAAACATATGCTAACTGGCGGACGGGCTGACTGGCTGGCCTATAGCACAGAAGACGAGAAGCAGCCATGAGCAGTTGAAGTTGTAGGTACACAAACAACAAAGGTAAACATCACAGTACGCGTCTGACTAACATTTTGTTCAGAAACTTTTCTAATTTCGCGACGACCGACGAGCGACATGGCTTCGCTGACTTCGTCTTCCTCCCGGGAGCATTGTGTGTTTGCCTGAAAGTACTGCTAATAAAAGGAACCTACCTATAGAAACCCGTTCAATCGTCATTGTGGAATTTGGAAGTGGTAAAATAAGGTACGGCTTGGCTATAATCATTTAGAGTGATCTGGATGTCGTGTATCTAATCGGGCGGTCGGTCGCCGTGGAATACGAACATGAAATGCGGATCATATGGGTGTGTGTGTGTGACTTACGTTAGGTACGCCAAATTTTAAGTGCAGTCGATGGTGATTTTACTGCGGCTTCAAATTCGGCCTTATAAATGGGAATTCGCCAATTCGCTACCCTCTCTGGAAATATTGTATAACACTCTACGATCTGTCGTTAAGTACCTCTGGTTCGCCTTTTTTGGCTTAGAAAGTAAACCGCTGCAGGTTTAAACAAAAGTTTGTTTGTTTGGTAATCAAAATTATTATTTTTTTAAACACCTATTTTATGTACATGAAATAATACTAATGGTTTGCCCGCGAACAAAAAAACCAAAACGAATTTCTCATCCTTTTGACTGCTGGTTCCAATGTTGTACAAGACAGTTGTTGCAAAGATCCAAGCACTACCCACAGTAGCTTACATACATGATTGTTCCTCGATTTTTTCTGTTCTCTTGAAATTTTTTTATGTATTTTTGTGCACTTGCTGCAAAATAGTTTAATAGAAGTCAGCGATCAGCGCTAGCACAGAGAACACGCGGGAACTCTGCTGTCTGCTCGATGTGCCGTACGCAGTCCGCATTTGCTGGCTGCCGGCGAAAATGTTCGCGATCACAATTCCTGGAATAATAAATAAATTGAGGGCGAAATACGGATATTTTTCGCATGGATTGCTGCCTTTGCGAACGCTCTGACAGTGCGCACGAAATGCGAAACATCGCAAGCAGCAGTCGAAAACTTATCCGGTAAATTATTTGCTGGGCAACTATAATCCGATGGCTTACTGTTCTGTTGGAGGTTCAATGGGAATTCCTAGCATTAAGTGAATGAAATATTCTTACTATGTGCAACTAAAATAATGAAAATTACATAAATGCTTTCTTAGCTTGGTATAATTGTAAATTAATGAATGGAATCGATCTATTTTTTCGATGACAATGCTGACTTGAAATGTTCTTTTATAATTTTTTTCATTTTAACATTCTAGCTGTGACAGTATTAATTCCTGTCTTATAACAAACACAAGAGATGTCCGGATTTAACAATTATTTAATTTTTTTTTCTTCAGTAGTAATCGCAGGTAAGGATTACGGCAACGACAACGGCTAAACGATTTAAGAATTTGCTCATGGAACGTACGCTAACTGCATAGAGCTCGAGCTGCATAGCAGCTAGATATCATTCTGGGGAATATGAATGCCAAAATAGGTAGGGAACCATTATTCAGACAGTAAATTGGCACACGAGCTTACACGAGAATACTAATGGCAATGGACAACGAGTCAGAGAGATGGCAGCACTTAATAATTTGGTCGTTGAGAGTACAAGGTTTGAGCGTAAAAATATCTACAAAGCCACCTGGGTATCTCCAGATGGAGCCACTCGCAGATAGATCACGTGCTACGTGCCACGACCGCCGCCATAACCCGAACTGGATGACGGTATAGACGTACCGAGGTGCCAACTTCGACTATCTCGTTGGTATGGTCCTGCAAGCGCGGATTGCATCACCACGAAAGACTGCATCTGCAAATCAGATTCGAGTCAACACGGCGGCCCTTCGCAATGAAGAGACCAGAAACAACTACGGACAAGCGATAGGACTTGCCCTAAATGCAGGGAGAGTAAGTCCTTGGACTGAGATGTCGGGCATAGAAGAGAAATGGACACGCCTCAAGAATAATGTCATTAGTAATGCTGACTCCATCTTAGGCAATAGTTGAAAAGATCGGAGCGAGGTTCGATGACGAGTGTAAGCTAGCGACTGAACGTAAGCATGTTGCGTACCGAGCAATGCAACAATTCATGAAATAATAGTGCTAGTGTGGGAGGAAGAAGCGGAGCCAGAAGGCTGGCGAAGAGGATTCCTGTGTCCCATACATAAGAAAGGAGATATCACAACATGCAGCAATTATCGTGGCATAATGTTATTGAGATACGATTTTCTCCTCTATCCTTCGAGACAGGATAGCCCCAAACGCTAAAGTCATCATTGATCTGTACCAGCGTGGCTTCATCTCAGGCAAATCAACAACTGATCAGATTTACACCCTTAGGCAGGTGATGGAAAAATGTCTAGAGTTTCAAAACTCACTACACTATCTTTTTATAGACTTTAAAGCCGCCTATAATAGCATAGCCAAAGTAGAACTTTATAAAGCTATGAGAGAATTCGGCTGCACAAATAAACTGACACGACAATGTAGGTTGACTATGACCAATCTTATAAGCCAAGTAAACCGGACCACTATCAAGCAAGCCCATTCAACAGTTAAACGGGCTCCTACAATGGGATGGACTGGCCTGGCGAAAGGAACAATCCTATATAAGTCCATTCAGTTACAGGCTTACGCAGACGATATTGACATCGTTGGTAGAAAACCAAGAAGCTTTCATCCAGATCGAATAGACCAAGACCAAGCTGCTGGTGTATAAGACAATGGTCATGTCATTACTTACGTATGGTTCCCAGACTTGGGTGCTAAGCAAAAAGCATTCTGACCTCTTTGCCGCATTCAAGAGAAAAGTCTTACGGAGAATTGTTGGCCCCATATGTAAGAAAGGACGATTGCGGAGATTCTATAAAGATGAGATCTACGAGTGTTACCGCGATGTCGACATCGTGAAGAGAATTAAGCTCGGTAGGCTCCGGTGGGCTGGACACCTAGCTCGCATGAGCGAAGAGGATCCTGCTCGGAAAGTTCTTTGCGGTAGGATTTATGGAACACGATAGCGAGGCCGGCCAAGCCTAAGCTGGAAAGATGGTGTAGACCACGACGCCCAGAGTTTATGGACACAAAACTGGATGACATTGACTCAAAATCGGGGAGAAACTATTTGCGGGAGGACCGGACTGCGGTTGTAGAGCCAAATATTATATGATTCCTTTTTATGTTATATATTAAGTGCTCGTTAGAGAACGTTAAGTTTTTTCTTACTTTGGTATAGGTACTCATAAAAATTTTACATCCAAAGAGTAATACTGGTCTTGAGTCTAAACGTAGTCTATTTTAGGGACCAGTCATTTAAGCTTGACACATCATCGTTTATTAGATGAATAGTGTTATCAATCGCATTCATAGGAAAACTCATGAAAAGTTAAACATCATCCGCATTCATGTGAACAGAACAATGTCTATTTATCTTACACACATAAAGAGAAGAGTGTTGGGCCTCGGATTGATCCTTGCGGTACACCGTTTAGGACTTTACGACAACGTTAAGTCTTTTCACCAACTACCACGCGTTGTTACCTTCCTTCTTAGTAGAAGGAGACAAGTTTTGCAGACGGAAACGTAAACTTAAAATCCTGTATTAGATTATTGCACAGAATCCACTCATTCACAGTGTCAAACGCTTTCGAAAAATCTAGAAGAATTAGAAATTAGGGTGATTTTTATCTAAATCTTTATCTAGTCCACCCATTACACCCAGTGAGTATAATGGGTGTACTGGGTGTACTCGGTGTACAGTGTGTACTGCATGTACTGGGTGTACTCGGTGTACAGTGTGTACTGCATGTACTGGGTGTAGTGGGTGTATATATAAAATTAAAAAAAAAATTTATATACATTTACTGAAAAATCCGGCCCCGTCTCCATTTTTTGTAAAAATTTTGTAGTGATCGGACTCCGGGCTCCCAATTTTTTTTTAAAAAAGTAACCCGATTTTATTCAAACTTTGCACACATGTGCATCTCCGATTAGCGAATTTACACGAACAATTTAAATTTGTATGGAATGTTTTATTGTTTTTATGGGAACATATCTATTCAATACGCTTAGTATCTCTTGTTGTAAGAACACAGTTTATTCGTTCACTGAAGCCATGTAATACATACGGTTCCAGTTAGTTCATCTAGCTTCATGTCTTTGTTCCTTAATTGGATTTCTTGTTCATTGTTACTAGTGTTAACAGAAATGGTTAAATAAGGTCATGTTTAGAGAAACCAGAAACAGAAAGTTGAGTGTAGAGCAGTGTTTTATCGAAGTCGCTAACAAAATAAACGTCAAGGAGATTGAGTCTCTTGAGAAATGAGTTGGATAAGATAAGTTCACGGGAGACAGATTAAATGACTTAATGTATTTCAATAATTTAACTGACATAGGTTTATCCAATAGGTTACAGTTAAGATCACCACATAACATTATGTTTGCGGTAGTGAACAATAGATCATCAAGGACTTTAAGTAATGGGTCCAACTTATATGCCTGTGAGGTCTATAAATTGTTCCAAGTACAACTTTTTTGGATTTACAATTTATTTCTGAAAAGATGAACTTCATGGTGCAATCAGGTCAGACTTAAGTATAGTTTTACATATAAGTGTCTCGCGAACAAAGATTGCTACGCCCCCGCCCGTACGTCCCGTTTGACCGGAAGACGTTATACCCATCAACAGAGTAAAGTTGGTCAGCAACATGAATAGAAAACCATATTTCAGAAACGCAGACAACATCGACATACGATTTTGTATAAATAATTCGTCAATTTTTGGACTAAGGCTTTAATTTGACAAATATGTAATCCGTCGTTTTGCAATCTAAGCACCCGTATCATATGGTAGCACATGGTGTTTTCTGATGAAATAAGTTTTACGATTCAACAGTACAAACAAAATGATCGTCAGTGGATAGAGAGCAAGTCCAAAGACAATTTGCACAAGCAAGTTGCTCTTCGCAAACAAGCGCCGGCTTTTGTGATGGTTTGGGCAGCTGTATGTTTAAATGGTCGTTGTCCGCAAGCCTTTATATATCAGGGGGTCAAGATGAATCAAGAAGTGTCCCGGAAAAAAGTATAATGCGTCGCTACCTTGGGCATACAAAAAATTCGATGACAACAACTGCTGGATATTTCAACGGGACTTAGCCCCATCACATAAAGGTCGTTTGACACAACTATTTTTACAAAGTTACGTTCCAAGTTACTCACCAGAAATGAATACAATTGACTTCTCCATAAAGTCAATTTTTGTGGCTAAGGTGTCGACAAAAAGATATGAAAGTGTAGGCGCAATGTATACAGCAAAGTTTGTGCATCATGTTATGTCTTCGTTAAGAAACTCGACGCTATCATCCGCCCCAAAGCTGGCTATATCAAGCAGTAACTCGTTTTCCATAAAATGAAATGTTTTTAACATTCTATACAAAAATTAAATAAAAATATTCATTAATAACGAAATTACAGCAATTTTATTTAGTAACACTTCGATCGCCGGCTCCTGTATACAAATATTGTATAATATATCTACCTATATGTAAATAAATGTTTGCCAATCAAACGAATTTGCATTTCCTGTTCAAAGTGAAAGAATACAAATACAACAAAAAAAACCCTAAATTGGCAATATGATATTGCCCCAATTTCGGATCACATGTGGATGATGTGGAATCTCCTTTCGATTTAAACATTTTTCGCCAATGCATCATCGATCTTTGAGCAATGAGTTAAGACTCTCTGATCGTCAGACTTTGTGCATCATCTTCTCCACAGTCGCATTCTTCGAAAGGAGATGGCAATCTTCTTCGCTCGGACACAGGCTATTATCTGTGTCAGGAGAATCGACGTGGATGAGTATATTGGAAGGATGTTGCCATCTAAAAACACTAAACTTAAAAAAAATCGAAAACAAAACTTTTACCGGTCTACGAACAGTGACTTTTAAACTTTTTATTGCTAGTAGGTTTTTCATTACAAGCGCTCCATTTTATTTTTTAAGCAAATATGTTGTGTTTGAGATAGTATCAGGAAAAATACCAACGATTCCATTATCCGTGAAATACAAGATTATTCAAATGATCGCTACTGAAACGCCTGCACAAGTTAATGCGTTAAACCCATTTCTTTACATAAAACGGCCGATATGCCGGACATTCGCGTTCGATGTTTTTTCTGAGGTCGTTTCTGATTTATTGACATACAATATTGCCTTGACATATTGACTTGACAAAGCCCATAATAAAAAAGTCAAAAGTGCGTTAAATCACTGATCCAATTGACTGATCCATTTTTGGGAGATACACATATGCTCCAAGTCAACCTTTTTGGTAGAGAAGTCTATTGACTGTGATAGCGTTGCCAGCATTACTGAAGAAGAAGTACAGGCCAATATATATATTGTTGTGGACGTAAAGGCATTTTATAAGTGGCTTCAGGTCGCTGACTTGCCCTGATGCGAAGACTTTGTTTATTAACGAAGCCGTTGAGACAAAAATGGGCTTCATCGCTAAGAATGATTTTGAGATGAAATCTGGGATCGTTTTCGTGTTTAGGTATCATTCTCTGAAATTATGAGGGTGGGTCAATAAGTCCATGAAAATAAAATAAGGAACACTCTTTTCGGCATAAGAACATTTTTTTTCCTTTTAGCTCGATACACTTTATCCAACGTTTCTCCAATTTTTTGATGATCTCCTAATAATACGATTTCTCGAGCCCCTCAAAATAAGCGTTTGTTTCAGCTATGACCTCTTCATTCGACCCAAATCTCTTACCTTCAAGCTTCATGTTTGGAAACAAGAAATTGTTGATTTTTTCTGGAACATCGCCAAAAACACATTTGAAGTTGTCAAACGAATTCGATTGTTGTCGATTGTGAGCAAACGCGGCACCCATCTTGCGGAAAGCTTTTTCATGTCCAAATATTTATGTAAAATCGAAATCACAGAGCCATGTGATAAGCCTGTAGCCTCTTCAAGCTCGCGCACTTTCATTCGTCGATCGTCTATTATCAAACCATGGATTTTGTCGACCATTTCTTGTGTGGTGACCTCAATTGGGCACCAGAACATTCGGCATCACTTGTGCTTGAACGACCGCACCGAAATGGAGTAAACCAGTGGTGAATGGTTCCAATCGATGGTTAAGAGTCCCCATAATATTTGTCAATCTTTTGTTTGGTTTGCGTGATAGTTTTTTCTCGCAAAAAATAGTGTTCAATGAGCACTCGAAATTCACTTTTTTCCATTTTAACGAAAATGCCCGTATGCGTGTATATAAAATAGCTGCCTCAACAAAACTATTTGACTGATCTATCTGAACATTTGGGTGCGCTCTTTTGAAAGATTATAAATTTAAGGTGACGACACAATTTGTGTTAATTTTTAGGGACTTATTGACCCACCCTCTAACGTTGATACTGATAAGCGTTTGGCTTCAGTTCTCGGTTTAAAGCGTTACGGATGCAGGTCTAAGCCCTTGTGCAAAATTCGCCACAAACTGAATAGGGGCATGCCCAATTTCTTATGTCGACAGTCGACACGGAATAAAACAAACCACAGTTAACTTCATGCATAGCCGAAAAACCCTACTGGAAAAATTAGGCGTCGAATTAGGAATTCTTAAATTACGTGATGGTACGAAAGCAAGCATCTTCATTCAAAACCACAATAAATGCAAATACTCAAAATCGTAGCTTGTTTACTTAAACCAACTTCACCTCTGTCAAAATGTAACAAAACGTTGAAATGCATAAATTAAAAAAGTATCTAATACTACAAATATTGCAGAAAATGTTATCTTTATTAGAAAAATCAGTTCAATAGATTATAGTTTAATGGACTATAATCGTTCCATTTCTCGTGCTTATAATTTCAGGTGGATTGAAGCACTTGAAAAACCTTTAACTGACTTAATTAATTATTGTATTTATTAATTAAGCTTTGGAACTTATTTGTCTGCCAACATTTCTTCCTAATATTATCTGACTTATTGATCCTGATGAGTTTCTCGTAAATCGCAAAAAATAACATTTTAAGATAAATGAGTCGCTTTTTGTAAAATTATTTTTGTAAACAGTAAGAATACTTTTACAACATGTAGTGTAAAGTTTGACAAGCCCTGAATAAGTGAAGTCTGGGACTGCACAAACAGTTCTGCATACTAACTTTCTGGTGGAACTGCACGATCGCGACGAAAGGAAACAACAACGCGCAATCGTTGCAAAATAATTTCAAAGTCAAGGTTAACATTTTGTGCATGTACGACGTACGTACATACCATTCGTACTCCTATGTGTAATACTTATCACCGCGTGTTGCTATTGTTGTTGTTGTTTCGCGAATTTTGTTGCCACATTAATTCAAGTCCCAACACAAGTATCTATAGAAGGCAGAAGATAGCAGATGAGAACGAGTAGTATATGCGGCGCAACGAAATACTCGTACATGTGCCTCCTATACCTTATATGACTGAATGTGCGTACGAAGAAGATTCATTCTTTTTAAAAGCAGTTTTTGTGCCTCGTAGCGCTCTGCCTGTGGACGTTCGCCAGGCTTTGTTGCTTTTTCAATCGATATTGCCGAAACTCGTAAGCCGTGCCATCATCAGTCAGTACTGAGAGTTCCAAAAACTGACTTCTCTGTAGACGACACTCATCTTCCATTAGATTATGCGATAGTGTAAGTATTGGCTCTTTTAATGCCCGGTGAACTGAGTGTCGTCTGGAAATTGGGCACGGTCTCGACCAATGAGATATGGCTGCGGCGGCATCGACACCAACTATGGGCCTGTGCCTGTAGCAATACAACGTTGCAAAACAACATTGACGAAGTATGTGCCACAGAATTAAATAGCTGGAGCCGAAATGCATTTAATGCTGTTTGATTGTTTGTTACTTTTTGCACCACTCGCATCCGCACATAGATACAAATACACGTAATATACGAGTACAATGTACGGTGGAAGGTTCTTTTTTTTTTTGGTTGTTCAATGGTTTGCTGTTTGTTGACATAGGTGTAGATGTTTATATTATTATCATGTGGGATTTTAAACTCGTTGCCTTAGCTTAATGTTAGATGTGTCCATGTGCATATGTATGAAGTTATCTGGCTTTGTGATACAATCTAACGAGCAAGAAAGTACTGTCTGCTTTTTTGGTGCTTAACGAGGGCCAATTGCAAGGCAGATATTATACCCTACGCTCTACATCAGTTCCTATTACTCGTTGGTATTTATAAATGAAAACATTATTGTTTGCATTTCGTATTATTTGTTTGCACTTCACTGCGAAATTACATTAATTAAATGTATGAGTGCTCTTGGCCTTGCTGACGCCGAGTTGGCAAGATGATCCCAATTAACTACATTTATTAATTTACTTTAATAATTGTCGCTTTGTGTTAATAGGAATTTCTCTCTAGAAACTTTTTTTCTTTTTTAAACTGACATTTTAAGTTATCTGTTTTACTTACTGCACTCAAACTGTAAATATATTAAATTTAATATGAAAACTTATGTAAAAATACAATAAATTACTTTATTAAGACGCCATATTTTAATGTCCAATGAAGACTGTGAGAAATAAGAAAACCAAAAAACTATCTTGGATTTGAAGATTTCTTATTTATTTTATAAATACCTTAGCCCATGTGGAAGACACTGCAACCTAAATATCTATTGTATCGTAGGGTGTATTAACTCTAAGAGACGTACCACCTACCTTGTGAAGGATAGTACATCGTTAGTGGCATAGTTTTTCAAATCCGCTGTCGAGAACATTTTCTTATGAAAAATGCGTCTAATTAACCAAAGTAAAGCTGTGCATTCACAGAGAATATGCTCGGATGACTCGTCATCTTCCGAGCAGAACCTACATTCTGTCTCTGAGCCCACATCAATTTTGTTAAGGTGATACCGCAACCCACAATGACCTGTTAGAAAACTCACCAGCTTCCTAATGCTATCCCTATTTAAATTAAGAATTTCCTGATGATAGGAAAAGTGCTTGATTAATTGTTTGGATCGTCTCAGCCCCGGGACGTTTTTCCACTGGGCCAGGAGAAGTTTGTATTCCCAACAATTTATCAGTGCTGTGGCGGTAGCCCAGTTGACACCACAGTAGGGTTAAGGTCCTATGAACGCAGATTTCGAGCCAGCCCTAGCTAGCTCATCTGCAGATTCGATGCCTGCAATTCCCTGATAACCACAGACCCAACCGAGTTTGACTTTGTTGTGTCTCGCAAGATATTTCAGTGCATCATTGCAGTTTTTGACCTGATAACGAGTCCAATAACAGCGCTTCAATTGCTATCTAAAAGATGTGTGTTCTAATTCCTTTACTTAGATTAATTCTGGCGCAGATCTCAATGGCATGGAGTTTCGCCTGGAAAACCGTGATACTTTTTCTACTTGGTATCGAGACTTTGGTGTTGGGTCCAAAGACCCCAGCTCCAACTCAAAATTCCATCTCGATCTATCTGTGAACCAGACCAGACCTCTAGCGTCTAGTGCAGGAACACCATTGCACCAGTTTTCCCGGTTCATGATTTCTACCACAAATAACCTGCCGAAACAGTACTCCCTGACCATAATGTCGGGGATTGTGCATAACATGTCTCTTTCAGGAATTAATTCAAGAATTTTCAGATGACCCACATAGTCACCTGGTTTGTACCCCTATTCTAGTTACAGCTTAATTGCGCATATAGTGGCCGTCTTACTACTGAAGATTGATAGAGGTGAAAGCCCTACACAGCTTCTAGTGCTGCCGTGGGGTAGGTGCGCAGACCCAAGAAAGACAATTCTTTTTACCAAACGAACCGACTCACCATCATTGTATACATCCAATGTATCATTTTAGGATTTAGACCCCAAGTTCTGCCGTAGAGGCGTCTACTGGCCAACAAGGCTCTAGTGGCGCGTTCGATGGCGGACTTCCAGTTTAACCGTTAATGGAGGATAACGCCGAGATATTTAACCTCACTAGAATAATTTAACGTGGTGCCTTTGATGATGATAGGTCCCAAATCGTCCAGTCTTCTTTTCGTAAAAGACACTAGAACGGTTTTGCAAGAATTTATGGTTAGTCCTTCTCTGCTTCACCATTCTAAAATGTGTAGTAAATCACCCAGCATGATACTGGTGATAGTCGTGCAGTGTTTACAACTAATAAAAATCGCCAATAATCTGCATTACCAATGGCCATGTAGCCTGATGCGAAGATCGACTAGAAGATTATTAATGGCTAGTGACCATAGAAGGGGAGAAAGCACTCCTCCTTGAGGACATCCCTTGACTGCAGTAACAAACACTCCTCCCGAAAAGGAAACAATATCTCGAATTTCAAGTATAGCCCTTATCCACTGATTGGACAAGTCTTCGATACCTCTGCTTATGATTGCCCTTGCAATATATTCGTAGTCAGTTATATCGAATGCGCCCTCAATTTCGATGAACGCTCACAGGGCCACTTCCTTGGAACGAAAAATTTCTTTTATCTTCTTGACAAAATAGTGAAGGGCAAACTGACTTGAGTGCAGAGGGGTAGACAATTCTAACCGGCCTCTTATATAAACATCAATAAGCCTCTCCATGGCTTTGAGGACAAATGATGTTAGATTTATAGGTCTTTATGATTTAGGCAGCTCACTAAGCCTATTGCCTGGTTTGGGGATTAATATCACATTAACCTGTCTCCAGGTAGTAGGAATGTACCCCCAGTTGTAGGTGGTTCTAAATATTGTAATCATACTCGGGAGGATGAGATCGATTGCCTTCTGTAGAGCCGCTGGAAAGATCCCATTACCGTTGAGGGTTTTGAAAGGTTTAAAAGAGCCTACTGCCAATTTAACCTTATCCGGACGCTAGATTTTACTAGATAAGCTATTTACCGGACTATTCTGACTGGAGGAAGTGCGATCAAACTATCACGTGGTGGCCGCCAGTAATTTTCCTCCAATACATGAAAAGCTCAATGAACAGGCTAATCGCCAGCCCGTAAAAAATCTATTACGGAACCTTCGGGAGGCCAGAACCGGCCCACGGTTGTAGAGCCAAATATGATGATGATGAACTATTTTTACCTATCGACAATGTTTTTGGTAGATGACTTTTTACCATCACTGGAACATTTTCTTTATTTTTTAATAAATATAAAAAGAACTTAGAGCTTGGTAATGTACAAAATCATTACGAGACTTAATAGTAGAGTATTTTTATAACCAAAAATTTAATAACTGTCTTGTTCTTTAATGGTAAGTAAGATTTGATCGTTTGGACGACTCTTTCCGATTAACCGATTCAACACAGGCGTTTAAGCAAATCTATTTTATTATAGAAAATACAAAACTCACTTAAAATGTTGAAACTAAATGGAGGACCATTATCTGAGACTTTTTGGTATTTCAAAGTTATTCCAATTTCAGGGTTAAAGATCTCTTTTAAAGATCTCCTGTCACTGATGTACTAAAATGATAATTGATCTTATTTAAGAGAACATGGTTAAAATATTCTAAATACTTTTAAGGTAAGACGCTTTCTGATTCTTCGATATCTGTTTCTATTTCAATTTGTATATATTTTTTAATATATCCTGATTAAGCCTGGGTCATTGTAGAGAGCGATATAATGAATTTAATTAAAAATGTATAAAGGACGATCATCGAGAGGAATTAGCTTCTGCTGAAAAGGCAAAAGGCAAAGCACATATTGATGTTGTGTGTCTTTTTTTCTTATGTTAAATTAATTCATCTGAAGCATCGGTGGAGCCATGAAAACATTGTTTTTCAATTCGATTAGTTTTTGAATTTTTTGAAAAATTGTTGTTTCATTCGCAAAATATTTTAACAACCCCCGTATATGCATACGATCATACTTGTATTTTCTACACTGTATTCAATCTTATTTTCGTTTTTTATTCCTTCTTTGCTTCTATACACCATTTGATTAATGACACTCACGGTCGCGGCACAGATACGAGTATTTGTCAGGACCTCCCATGATGAGTGTACTCAATGTTGGAAAAATTTGGATCGGCGGATCACCAGGCAAAAGTATTAGTTATGAGATCAAATGTGTATCGTTTGTTTTCTGAACGCAAAGCGAGAATTTAAATAATTTACTTACCTTTTTTTGGGTATTAAAAAGTCGACAACAAATACAAAAAATAAAATAAAATATAGTATAAATGATAAACTCATTCAATTAAAGTTTAAAGATGTGCTGTAAATTTTTCAAAAATTATAACAACCTTGGAACACATCCAACTAAGACAACTCAAAGTCACATCTCATTATGCGCCCGCCATTGATCATTTTTACGAATGTGAATTAAAAAATAAACTAATAATTTTATATTTTCTTCTTTGTTACAATTGCAGATGAAACTGGACTTGCCTTATTTTTCTTAAACAAAATAATGATTAACACTAAACGATCAGAAAATACTTTTTAAGTAAACAAGTTCAGTAAATACAAACAGAAAAATAATAATTCAGCAGAAAATTTTTTGCGGAACCAACAGGTATATAAAATTACGTAGAATAATACAAAACTAGAATATAGTCCCAGTACAAAGTAGTTAATATTTTTATATTCATTTCACACTAACTAATAAAAATGTACAAAGATCGCTACCATATATACAAAAGCGTTTTTGTTAATGCAAAAAAATCCCTCGACCATAAGATATCAATTAAGTATTTTGCTAAATTCATAACAAATTACTTCATATATGAAATAAAAAGAACTTATTTCTCACAATCGTTTTAAAGTACATCAGAAATGAAATTGGTTGGTGTTGATAGAAATAAAATTAATCTCTTACTTATGAGACTTAAATTATTTTATATCCATCTTATGGGGCAGAAAGTTTTTCCCCTTTACTACAAATAGTAAAATAATCTCTGAAATAAGATCAGCATAGTGTGCCTTTTATGGTAGTATTCTAGACAACTCGATATCGGGAACCGAACTTTGAAAATAGCTTTGGCACCTTAGTTTCGGTAAACAAACCCCATTATATCTCGGAGAGTATTGATTGCGATAAGTTGAATTCTGAATTTATCGCTTGTTCTACCACTTCTAATTAGAGGAGAACCCCTTAGATGACCACAATATCTCCCTTCGCCTTAGTTCAAGGTTTTAGGTTTAAGGTTTTAATGGTTTGGAGAATTTCATCCTACATTTGTTAAAATACTGCTGCCTTATATATTCAACGTACGTCTTTAACTCGGTGCTATTGAAGTCAGTATTTCCATTAGAGAAGAAAGATAAAATCGTTCCAATATCAAAGAAAAAAAGCTTTAATATGACGGAATATATACTAATGCCTAGGTATCTTCCTTTTTCTGTCAAAAATTCTAAAAAAATTTTCAATCCATTATTTTATCACATAGAAAATCAACTTATGTGTTAAAACCCATCCGGACCTAGACCAAAGCCTGTAAAACGGAACTTTTGTAAATTTTTGACGAAGCTCAGAAATCATTACATAAACTTTCCTAATTCTCCGCGCCTTTTCGAAACCTCTGGACGCAGTGAAGCACTTAACTCTGTGTAATAAGCTAAGGTGTACCACAAGGGCCTATATTTGTACCAACAATCTTTGAGTAGTAATAGTTATGATCTTAAAACTTAAAAAAATTGGCGGTATTTTAGTCTATTCAGAGGAACCTTTTTGTAGTCGATAGTCCACGTCGTACCTTTCTTAAATTTGTTTTTCAGTTAATAAAATATTTTATTAGAAAAATAATTTTCTATAATTTTTATCATCAAGGTGTAGCTTATATTTAAGTTAAAATGGGTTACAATAAATTTATTTAAATGGATATAATTATGAAAAATGTATTAAAACTGAATTTGAAAGTAAAATTATAAAGATAAATAATTTGATTTTAGCTCTAAAATATGTACATATCGCCCGTCACTTTTATTATTAAGATAAGATAAATCGTAACATTCTACTACTTTATTCACATGTGTGCGGATCATGTTCAAATTATAATAAGTTGTCCTATGAATGATGGAACAATACATACCGAAGTTTTGTCAAAACTTTGCTACTTGTAGCTCAAAGAAATCTCAGGCGTCACCTATAGATCGAAGAGTCTTGATGTATCTGGATATCCGTTGGTTCAAATTGTAAGCTTGTAAACAGTACTGTCAGTAAGGTCTACAGTGAGCTGCTAAAACATGGACAAGTTAGCATTTTTAAATTCTCTATTTTAACCTCGTATCCGCTTGTGTTTATTTGTTTGTGGCTTGTGCCAAATATTGTGATCAATTTTTATTCTACTTCCTAAATTTGGAATTGATTTGACCCCATGATTTTTCAAAATGAACCCGATTTTATTAAAACTTTGCATACATGGAGACACAAATCTCCAATTAGAGAATTTTTTGGGCAAAAACTCTTCTATTGCCAGTCTTAATCTACTTCTACAGATCCGAAATTTTTATAAGTCTAGATCACAACAGTAAGGAAAAGTTAAACTTCGTGTATAACAACGTCACTCTGTATGCTGTATATCTTTATCTTGAGATAACATGGAGATCATATTTTGAGTTTATCAAAGCAGACAAATGAATTTTCGTTCGAAAACGTTTTAAAAATTTTAAGCCTAAGCGATATAATGAAAAAGCGGCAGCCAGAAATTTAAGGGTGCAACCTCTTTCATCTCGAAGATCTAACATGTTAGCTCGACCAAGGTACTCTTGCCAACTGACAAGCTGCTTTTTGTTCAGGTTACTCGATTGTGAAACTTTCTACAAATAAAACTTAGAAGGATTGGATGTCTTCTTATTTTCCAAAAATCATGGAAAGACGCTAGAACCATACCTGTTAATAAGAGAGCTAACAGTACTTCTCAAAGGCTTTTGACTGCATTGATTTTCCAATTATGTGGGGTAAATTAAAAGTATACTTCGGCTTTAGTAGCTCCGCTGTTAAATTTGTTCCTGATTACCTTACTGGTAGAACGCAGCAAGTATTTTTTAATGGTATTTACTCCTCCACACTCTAACTAAAGACTGAAGTACCAAAGGGATCTATGCTTGATCCACTTCAATTTGCCTTATATATTATTGATCTCTCGATCCCTTGCAAATCCGTTTCTGTGCATATGTACGCTGATGATGTACAAGTGTACTTCTCATGCCCCAGAGGAGTTATGGAAGATTGTGTTATCCGCTTTAATAATGATCTTGGTCGCATTCATGAGTGAGCTCGTAGAAATTGCCTCCATGTTCTTCATTCACGCTGTCAGATTGTGGAACTGTCTTCCCATTTTGTTAAGGGTAGTACACAGGTCTGGGAGCTTTAGGCAGGCAATATACGAATACTTTAGAATCAATGCAGGTTAAATTTTCATTTTCATTTTACACTACCAGTTTAGCTATTTCAGCGGCTTTTTCCATTTTCAATTTTTCTCTCTGTTCTCCTATTTCTCTTATTTTTCTTAGCTTATATATATCATTCGTGTTTTTGTATTATTTAGTATATTGTAAATTATTACATAATATTAAACTGAACAACATTTTTATTTAATTTTGTTTTAATTCTCCAACCCAATTTTCGAATTGTTTGTACTACTAAAAGAATACACTTTCTTATTGTACAATTTTTATTTTATGAAATAAATGTAAATGAAAAAAAGTCTCTTTCTCTTCATTATCTCTTATATATTACATTTTTACAAAACTCTAAAGATTACCTTAATTTTCTTTAATAATAATTATGATAAAATTTAAAAAAATAAATATACTTCTGGACTCTTCCTGAATAGTTGGAAATAACTTTTGATCTCTCCTTAAACGATTGTGCATCTTTAGGCTAATCACATATTGAGTGTAGCATAGCACGGCACGAAGGTTTTTAAAGGAATGCAATGTTATACCTAATGACTCACATTTAATTTTTGCGGCATTACCGTTATCATTGTATACCTTAAAAACCTTGGCAATGCTATGTTGTGCTGTGCAGCGATCAATATGCGGCTAGCCTAATTCTTCTATTCGTAATTGCACAAGTGGAAACTTAAAATTTCGCAATATTCAGTATTTGTATAAAAAACCAAATTCGTTGGAATGATTAAGTAGCTCTCAAACGTTAGAATCTCTCTATGGATGTCGCGTCATGAAACAGAAAATTTGAAGAGAATAATGATTCTGCATAATTTAAGCGTCATGAACAGGGTAGTGGTTAATTGCGATAGTATCACAATAGCACACCAATAATCTGTGAGAAAACCCATTACTTTTACTACACATTCTTTTTCAAATAAATGGCTTCCTACACAAATGGAAGGGACCTAGGATTTAATGCCATACCCGAACGGCGAATTGAGCTTTCTGTGACAAGTTATTACTCTCGGAACATTTGTCACCCACTCGCGAGAGGTGGGACACCGTGAAAAATACTTTTGGTGTTAATGGGATTCAGTGGATAGCGGTTATCCACTGAACCACGTCGCCCACAACACTATTCTTTTAGTAATATCATAAAAGACCCTTGGGTTCAAAATTACAAATTCAAAATTCATTCGTTCACTCAAACATTCTCAATTTGACGATTGTTTTGCTAAACATAACACAAACTTTCACTTTCGTCTCACGGTTGAATTGGTGAATTCACTGCCCGATGCATCTTTTATTTTATAAAATTTGAATTTCACTAAAGCATTTTTAAGCATTGTCATCATCGCAGATGTCAGTGCCTTTCAAACTCTAAGAAACATAAACGGTAGATGAAGCAAAAGTTGTAGTGATATGTGAAGCAAACCATTCACGTCGGGTGGAATATTGCAATGAAGGTATCTCTGATAACATATTTAAGGTAAATATTGGCGCAGATCTTGATGAAATAGATTTCAGCTTGGTATAGACAAGGAGACCTTCTTACACATACCGCGACTCTTGTGTTGGGTGCAGAGACAACCGAACTTACTCCAGATTCCATATTTAATCCATCAATATGCCAATAGACAAAACTCCTCGTAGGTAGAGTAAAGCGCACTGGACCACATGTCACAATAAAATATCTTAAATTTAAATGACCTGTCGGAACAGTAATCTCTGGTCATTCTGAGACAGTACCGAGCATATATGTATCGGAAAGTTAATAAGTCACATAATTCTTAGGAGACTTACAGAATGCACTTAATTATACTTTTGCTCCATCTGCAATCTCAAAGCATACATGAAGCGTATCTATTTAAAGATAGGCACATTTTAGAATAATTTTCAGCACAATTACCACTATGTAAATGTTGGGTTATGATGCTTACTTTCTGTACAATCTACTCATTCGTTCTGTTCTACAAATATCTGTACATCGGTGATACATCATTAAGAGCTTTAAATAACAATGATACAAATAAATCCTTCTACTACTGCAACTCATTTTTGCTGGTGCATTCGCATCACTGAACTGTGCAACGTGTGCAATGTGTGCATTGTGTACAAGGTTCAAAAGTTAAATGCTAAATCAGCCACCGGGGAATCCTTCTTTATTCCATTCCATCAGCAATAACACACATACACATTTCTTTCACACGTTATCCTCTGAATACACAACACATTTACCATTCTTATTCATGTCTCTAGGTATTAAACTAATATACTTTATTTAACCGCATTGTAAGCATAAATAAATATACTGTAGGTTATCAACATCCAAGTGCATCTATGTGTAGATATAGGTGTTTCGTTACCTCAAATCCATCACGCAATATGATATCCTAGTGCAGTAAAACTCATGCGATGAGGTTCTATCATGTGATGTCCTTTGTCCTCTCCAAGCTTCTCCCGTGTGTTATACATTATTGTGTGGATACAACAGCAGTATAGCGGATGATGCCATTGCGATGTGGCAAAGACATATGTATGTGTCAACTTGCCAATTAGAGATAAACGAATCAATAATAATTACTCGTCTATTCTTAATTCTTTTGTATTGTGCTTAAAAACAACGCCTTCTCCCATGCAGACATTGTTATTTCTTCTTTTGGTGCTTCATGTATTATTCAGTTCATTATTTCCTATTGCAATTCATTCAAGTGCATGTTTGTGAGTGCGGGAATCTCCTGTGAGTTTTCTTTTCAATTAAATGCATACATCGACATACATAAAATCTTGTGCAATATTTCTTTAATTAATTTGTAAATTTTAAAGTACGATTAAAAGTCTAAGTCAAGTGGAACGCCGTGTATTTTGTATTTTGTACTAATTGAGCCTTTTGCTATTGGCTCGTTATGGTTAGTTTTGGTTTTGTATCCTCAATGAAATCAGTCTTTCTGCATTGATTTCTCAAATAATTGATTGAAGCAATCAATCTTAGTTTTCAAATTGTTTGCTGAGTTTAGTTTTTCTCAAGAGCCTTTTTATAATCCTTACACAGAGAGGATATTGTTATGCTTTTATGCTTTGATTCGCTAAACATTAAGATGTTTTTGAAGAATTCTACAAGGACTACAAAAAATTCTTTTTAAGTTAGTTCTACATTTTTTATTATTGGTCGCTGATCTTGGCGCTCGTCCTCTTTTTATTTATCTGCCATTTCGCTTCGCACAGTTGTGTTCTCTTACATTTGCTTTTTGTTACTTTTCATTCTTTTGGATTTAGTTTTTGCATCTATTCATAAGAAAACATTTTAGTGACTTGAGCACCTCTTGGAGAAAGCTTATTTACTTCATTTCTATTATCTAGGTCCCCTATGGACTCGATAGGGGCTTTATTGGCATAGAGGCAGAATGCAGCTCCCAATTCTAAGATATGTATACTAATAATAACATTCGGCGCGACAGACCATTGCGGTCCAAGACCTAACTTCTCGCGACCATTTGTGCTGCGCATGTTAATTTTTTGGACACAAATGGAAGGGACGTACAATTTAAAGCCGGATCCGAACGGCAAATTAAGAAGCTTTCCGTGACAAGGTATATCATATATATCATATAAGGTATCAATCAATTTGATCGATCCTAATTCCATTACATATCTCAACTTCGTACAAAACGTTAAAAACTTTAATTTTGCTTTTTTGCTTATGCGGGAAGAAAAGTTCCCTATTATTAAGAGATTTTAGGTGCAAAAGCAGATCAGTCGCCTGCCATTATTGGTAAGATTTCTCTTCTCTTCTCCATGGTTATGATTCTATATGTTCAGGTCATGCAACAATGCACACATGCGTTAGCACAACGTGCATCGCACTTTTCAAAGAAAATAAAAGAACGGAAATTTTCTGGGGGTATGGTGTTACTTTGGATTCCTAGAAGGGATAGTATACTAAGGAGATTCTACTCTAATTACCAAATTTGGTTTTGGTAGTTCGTTATTAGGGTTTTGAAAAAAAGGCGAACTAAGGGTATCCTTAGCGGGCGTTTTCTGTTCACTTAATTAGTGCTACTCGCATAAAGAGTCCCTAACGTCACCAGCTATAAAAATATAATAATTGCTCTTCGAAAAAGTTTGTATTGGAAATAAAAGACAAAAACAGAAAAACGATATTTCGGATTATACTCGAATTATATGCCATAAAAAAACGTTAGACGATGGCTTCAGCTTCAGGGCAACAACAGATTTGCTCAACATCAGCCACCGAAACAAATTAAATTCAATTTTTTCTATCTACGATTTTCGTTTGCGGTTAAATCAAAATATTTTTGGAAATATAATTTCGCCTGCCAAAAGGATACACGAGTACAGCAGTCAGACGGCAGGTGTGTATGAACCGTTTGCGAGTCTACACGTTAGTTAATCGCACCGTCTGCCTTTGAGATCCTCCGAGTACATATTGCAATTTGCGTTGGTTATTGCTGCTCCTGTTGTTGTTGTTAGCCGATTTCGTCAGAACAGTCGTCAGACCACTCCTCGAATATTCGTCCAAGAAGTGAAGGGCGGCAGATGAGTGAAAGCCAAGCTAAACTAACGATATAAAAACTAAGATTTTTTGAAGGTTTCCTCAAAGCGCACAGCGTGTCTGCATAATGGATAGGACGCGCATTTGAAGTTGAGCACATGGCAAATGGCAGCGGTTGTTAGCGGCGGTGTGCTTTTAGCCTTCAGCTACCCGCCGTCGACGTAGTGTCCTAACAACTCATTCTACCTACATCGTAGATCTGAGCGATTTTGTTGTTGTTGGTATATACTCGTCTGCAAGGGGCAAAGTATAGCAGGATATTGCAGCACTTGCTACCTTAAGGGGATATTCTGCTGCAGACATTATAAATATTTGGGGCACATGCTATGCGAGTTAATAAGTTACGAGGCCTAGGCTTAGCTCGTGTCTCGTTGGTACGGCAGCAATGGACGGCGTGTTGTTTGGTTCCCCTCCTCCTTCTCCTTTCCGCTCAAAGAACATAATCATTAGGTTTATTTCGGTTGTTGCTGTGTTTGGTTTTGTTGCAACGTGAGGTCCTTCGGAAAAATTTAGTTGGTGCAAAAATAAGAAATTCACAGTTGCAGCTTTTGTTAAGCAAGCAATTTAGATTTGTCCCGTTTTTTTCTTAGAATTAAGTGATAAGTCATGTGCATGGAATTTATATTTTTTCTTCTTCGCGTGTTTATTATGAATATATGTACGACGATAATGTAAAGAGTGCATACAGTATGAATTATGCCTTGTTATGATTGCATGCCAAAAGTTCATAGAAGCATTAAGAAGCATTAAATCACTCAAGTTAATAGCTCGAGTTGGATTTCGTCCAAAAAATATCTAGAACTAATTATCCTTGAATCATCCTTATTTCTTGTTTAGGTTTTTAAGATTTTTGTTCACTGGAAACTTAAGATAAATGAAATTTGGTGAAATGTTGTAATTAGGTCCCTCCTCCGACTGAAATATTCAAGAAATCGATTTTTGTCACTGAATTGTATTGGAAACGAAACCAATGAACAAGAACTGGTTGGTTGAAACAATTGCCCTAAGTAGAATAGGAATACGGGTGTTTTGGTTGCAGGGTCATAAATCCCCGAGACATAAGTCCCAATATTTACTTGTGGGACTTGGGATGAAGCTACTCATCATATGAAGATCTTCGCAACATACCGTACGGCTAAATTCAACTTTTGTCGATAGGAAAATACCTACTAGGGTGGCTCAGTCGGCTAAAGTGGCCGGACGGCTGACTCCGGCCATAGAACTCAACCTGAAAACACTCTACTCTCCTTTTTTTTCTCGCTTAAAAAGCACCACAGAAGGAAATTAAACAAGGCGGGACACCTAAACAGCAGGTGAAGAGGCGATTAGGCATCCCACAAAAAAGATTTACAACAAAGAAAGTACGAAAATTACTTGTAGTGAATACATTACAATTCTTTTATTTTTCTCAACCAAAATAATTCTCAATCGGATAAAAGGAAAAAGTAATGACCTAGAGCGCTAGAAAAGATTTCCGCCTTTCCGGTGTGCTAGTCCTACTACACCAACCATTGCAAACCTTTGAAAAAGGAGTTTGCCGAGCATAAGCCACTCGCCCAAACCGCCGTTTTTCTAAGTCCCGCCGAGGACTTTTAAAATTTCAAGTCAATCGACTCTTTCCCGCTCGACTGCTCATTTTTCCGATTTCACTTTTTTTTTGTAATCAGCTGAGAGACACGCTTAAATACCGCTCTCAGCTGACCACCCAGTTTTAACCACTTATACAAAGTACCAGTCAATCGTCTCCAAAAGTACTGGTCAACCTTTCCGACCGACCGCTCCATTTCCCCTCTTCAATTGTTTACTTATTTTTTATTGCCAGCTGAGAGACGTGCTTGACCATCTAACCTGTCTAAATTTTGATCGCCAACCGAACAGCGTGCTCTTGGCTGACCATCTGTCCTGTAACCTATATTTTAAGTATACATAGTTGATAGTTATTAAAGTCTCTATATTAACTTCGCATGCCCGTGGCTGGCGGACTGGCTGGATGGCTGGTCAGATCTTGTGATCAATTTTTAACTCACTTCCCAAAGCCCGATTTTGTTGCACATATGCATATTTCCGGTAACAATACTATCTATTAAATGTACATAGTGATTGGGCCGCGGGGTCGGTGGGCTCCCATACAAATTTTTTTCCCATATAGCGGAATCAGATCATTTCATACTATAATGACTGTGTTCTGTATGCGTTGTGCGCTGTACGCTGTAGGCAGCGCTCCTTGGGTTACGATTGGTGTTGTTTTGTTGTTTGTGTTGCAATGCTTTGTATGTGTCTTTATATTTCAGCATTTATAGTGGAATACAGTATACTTTGGGTTATTAGAGAATTTACATGAAAATTTTTAATTTTTATTTATTTGTAACACACCAACCAACGATTTGAACCCTGGGTATTCCGGCGAGCAAAACCCCAGCAAAACACGTTACAGACTTATGACCCACTTATATGGGACCCAAATCGATCGGGACATAAGTCCAAAATTTTTTGGACATAAGTTCCAAATTGTCGGAGAAATAATAAAAAAAAAGTCAACAAACTTTCATTAGATTACATAAAATGGCTCCTTAACAAAAAAAAATATGTTAGGTGGGACATAAGTCACAACATATCTTTTTGGGACTTATGTCCCGATGGGGTAGGATTATCATCATTATATTTTTTCATTCTTCTAAAAACGAAGTCCTAAAAAGTGTTTCTACCACTAGTAGTAATAGAGCAATTTCCGTTAACATGGGTCAGGGTACAATCTTTTTCTTAAAACCCAGATAAATGATGTCAACATTGGAAATAGACCCTTACTGTAGAACGATTTTTTTCTTAGAATATACCCAAGAATCATTTTCCAAATTATCTTTGACGAATTAGTAGATACCCTGTATACATATTGTCTAAAATAAACTATTTTTTTGCTTAAATCGATTGACCTAAATAAACTCTATACACAACCATACGAATCACCGCGCTATCACGTCTGAATTGTGACCTTAAATGAAAATAAAGGAGGGAGAGCGCCGATATTGTCCAATCGGCGCGGTTGCCCTTCTTCACCGACACGCCCACCAACGAAGCAGACTCAAGGTCTTATCAGCAAGCTGACCGTATACGTTAAATAACGACTAATACGAGTAGTTTGGGAACAAGAAAGGAAAGCCCATTTTGATTCATGTACCCGCTTATGTTTCAATTTTAAAGACGTTTCATGTCAAAAGGACTATCCAAAGCAATCAAAACCTTGCCACATATTCTCTCACTCATCTATCCTCATATTCAAGTTCCAAAAATTATGAAAATGTCAAGTCTACTAAGCCTTAACGTTGCTTTATTTCCCATAAAATTTTTATGTCATGGAATAGAGAGAATGCTTTTTATTTCGAAACAGAATGGATAATGGATGCATCTTTCCGCACGGAAAGATTTATTATCACCTGAATACTACTGGTACGAGTATGTTTGGAGAACATTTTCACATCTAAGTTATTTTTATGTATTTTACTCGATCGTAAATCATATATATGATTTAATTTCTATGACTGGGATCATACTTCACAGACGAACTCGTAATTTAATGATGTGCTATGTGACATTTTATGCGCACTGAAAAGCATATGTGTGGCGGTGAGTGGTGATTGTGGTTGCGACTAAAATAAAAGCGATGCTAAGCCCGTCACAATTTTGTCGATTTTGAATAAGGGGGCGCCCGATTTTGTTAAAAAATAATTACCTAAAATAAATTGTTGGTAGTCATTTTAAAAAATAGTTCGGTAAAACAAGCAAAGTATTGAAACTTCTCAGAAAAAATCCAAAATTAAGGTAATTAAGGTGAGGGACCTGCCATACAAACTGAACTTTAAAAATTTACATTTTTTGCTTTACCTCCTACAGAAACCTCTAATCTAAATTTTATTTATCGGTTGTGTAGTGCGCTTGTTACCACTTACAAATGGCCACTTTTTGAAGGTCTCCACGTCTGGTAGCTCTCATACAAATTGACTAACTAATTTTACTTATTTCTTTTGATATTGAACCGATGTTAAGGTAAATTGTTAAGAAATAGTATATTTTACAAAATTTCTTAATACATTCTAAATAATATCAAAGGATATTGCTCTAACTAATATTATTCTAAGAACGTCAACGAGGTTATCTAACAAAATTCGTCCACCAGCTTACAAACTAACAATTAATATAAAAGCAAGAATCTAATCAGGATAGTTATGTGGAATCATCTCATCTAGATAAACCAAGCATAACATAATTAATAATAATTTGGTTTTAATTGCAAAGCACTGAAAACAAAATTTAAAGCCTTTATTTTGTATGTACTTTGGATAGGAATAAATAATATAATAATATTCGGCACGACAGGCCGTTGCTGTTCAAGGCCTAGCTTCTCGCGACAATTTGTGTTGTGCACGTATATTTTTGGACACAAATTTTTTAAAACGACAAGCACTAGTTTTGCTATGACCGAAAATAAGCAAAAGAGTCAAGCATAGCTTTACTTATTTGCCTTCTTGTGTCTCTAGGGGGCCATAGTTCGTTTGACTATCGAAATCCGAATAAAGAAACACCAAAAAGCTCCCTTCGCAAATGTCTCACAATCTTTCGAGAATGAAAACAGTCCTAAAAAAACTTCTCAATTTAACATTTGGATATATGTCTTTATATTGTAGGTTACTTTTATTAGTGTGCACACAACGTGAATCGTAGAGAGAAGCTAGACGCGACATGGTCTGTTAAGCTAAATATTATTATTTCTTGCATCTGATGCAAATGTTGCTTAATAGGATATATAATATAGATATTCATACTGTATTGGTTGTTTTTTCTCGCATTGGTGAGTTTGATTGGAATCTGTCCCATTTCCATAGTACAGTTTTACTTTAAGATAAAGAGCCATCCCAATTGCTTGAAGAATAAGGAACTCTTCGAAGACTTTGAAATGTCAAGTTTTTCTGTGAAGACTTATGGTTCTGTGCTTTTTTGAAGTACGCAAAATGACATAAATGTTTGCTTTTTCAGGAAGTATGCTTCAACTCTTTTGTCCATTACCTAAAAGAGTATTGGTGTCAGTTCCAACTACAGAAGAGAACATAACAGAGCAATGCCCATCTTCGGCCAGACAAATTCGCCTACGACCAAAAATTGAGGCAAAAAATAATACAATGTCCTAAAGGTCAAACATTTTTGGTCATTCGAAAGAAAAGAATCAAAAATACAGCCTCGTCCTCTATTCCAACGCTCATTTCTAATGACATTCCCGTTGTCAGCTCAAAGGACAAGGCCAATCTGTTTGCCTGCACCTCTGAGTATTGAACTCTCTATGGGAATGATTTTCATTCGTACTCGTGCAGTTGCTAGATATGATCTAGTAAATGATCTCAACACTCACACATCCGCTGGCCCAGATGGTATTTCTCAATAAATTGTAAAGGGGTGTTCTTCAAGGCTGGCAATAGTAACGCCTAAGCTTTTCCATCTATCCTTTTTTTTTGGACTCTTCCCGAGAAGTTGGAAAACATCCTTTTTCTAGCCCGTACCCAAAAAAAGGCGAGCCGTCGTCTACTTCTTCGTACCGACCCATAGCACTAACATCCATTCTTTCCAAGATCATGGAAACGGTGATCAATTTTCAGTTCAGTAAATATCTTGAAACCAACAAAATCCTTAGTGACCGGCAGTATGCATTTCGTGGGCAACGTTCTACTGGTGATTTCATGTATATCTCACCGAACAGTGTAACCGGTCTTTACATCAATTTGGAGAAAGCCAAGCTGTGCACTCGATATTTCTAAGGCATTTGACAGAGTTTGGCATCAAGCTCATATGTCCAAAATGCGTGCTTATGGAGTCGATGTTAAGCTGCTTCACTGGATTAGAATCTATCTTTAGGACCGCTCAATTCGAGTTGTATTGGACGGTTTCAAGTCTGAAATACAAAAAATTATTGCTGGCGTTCCCCAGGGCTCTGTTTTGTCACCGATACTCTTTCTCAGTTTTATTAATGATCTCTTGTCTATTACTTTTAATTCAATTCATTCTTTCGCTTACGACAGTACTCTCAGCTTCTCATATAAGTTTGAGGAACGTCCCTCAACTTCTCGTGTGGAGCTCAAACAAATACGTATGTTCAGGCTACTATCTAGAAGGCGGTTATTCACCTTTTCTAAAATATAGAACTACCTTGCATCAGCTAGATAGAATACTAAACCGTGCGATAAAACATATTGGTACCGTAAAGATAGCGAAATCAATAGATTGACTTGAATACCGCAGGAACGCTTCCTGCTTGTCGTAATGTCGTCGTTTTATCGCTTATTCCATAAGCGGTACTCAAGAGAAATAGCCAGTTGCATCCTACCTCCCCTTGAATTCAACTGCAATACTTTTGGCGCTCTAAATGCTCATCAGTTTAACATAAAACCCATATCTTCGGACGCAAAGTTTAGTTTAGAGATTCGTTCTTCAGCCATACAACACGTATGTGGAATGCTCTGCCAAGCTCTGTCTTTCCATATCACTATGATCCACAGGCTTTCAAAGCACAAGCTCATAGACATCTGGTCTTTTCTCTTCCTTTTACTTAAAGTCCACACTGTTCTAAGGATATAGCCGATTATTATAAAGGTGCAAAACCCTTTACGCGTGCGCAAATTTAAAAAAACAAAATGGTTTCGTTACCGTTTAAAATTAGATTTGGGGAAATGTGAAGGCTGATATTTTTTAATACTCAAGCGAGAAGTTAGATTACGAGCATAAAAATATTTCCTCGTGGAATATCTGACATTAGGGTGGGCAACTGTGCAGGCGGTATTACCTATCATCCTAGGCTCGTGACGTAAGTTGCAAAATGCACAGAAAGCTGATTTGTCATTTCTCTAGACCTGACAGCTACAATTCCATTATAAATATCGACGTGATTTTAAATTCCTTTCCACAGTGTTTAGCCGTAGAAATTTGGCCTCTTCGTGAATTTCTCGTTCTTTTGATTTCGTGTCGATTTTCCTCAATAAGGTTTTCTTATATAAGCGAACGCTTTGTAATCGACGGGTTTTTTTTTCTTAAAATTGGCCACAGCAAATTTTGTTCGTGCCAGTGTTGGCATATATTACGAGTATTTCAAGATACTTTTACCTCTTTTGCTCGATGTTAAGAATCATCAAAAGCGAGACGACAAAAAAAGTTACTCCTTGTTATGTTTGTGATTAATTTCCGTTGTTCGATTGAAAAAATGAAGCAAAGTAGTAAATCTGTTATAGTTTTGACCTTGAACATAAGGAAAGTAAAAAATTAAAAGAAAAAGAAAAGCCAAAACCACAAAGACGAGAAGCAAATAATGCCAACGGATATATTGTGCGAATGATAATTACAGGGACTTCTCCATTTAATGAAAGGTTTGCCACTCCAGCCGAGGTTCATCGAGCAAAAGCTTAGCCCAGAAGGTACGAGATCCACGAATTCGGAATTTGATAACCGATTAATAACGAAATGGCCCTCTTTTTTGTCGGTGTTCCTTTGTTTTCTTTTCCTTTTTGGAAAGAATAAATTCCTTGAAATTCTGCAAATAACGGTTTATTTCGTATCGCTAAATTGGCTTCAACTTCAAATGTTTTTCAAAGAATTGTTGCCTGAAGGGAGAAGCCAGCCGACTCGGGGTAATGGTCATTTCATCATATGGAGCAACATAATATTGATTCATTAAAGTCTGAAAACTTGAAATGTCCTCCAGCGAGTAGAGCCTGAAAATGTGTAATAATTTGTATTTTCCGGAAATGGCATTGTACATACAAAAATATACACATTGTGTACCAGTACCACAGCACAGGACGTAACAATGTGTGCACGTTTAACACGCCATCGTGCCACTACTGTGTTGCATGACCAACGCTCCACGTATATAATTTCGTCATTCACTTTTTTGAATGAGCGCGTATAGTGCGGCCATAGTCGCATTTTAATCATGGACCACAATAGAACACACCAATTTAGTCCGGCAAACTTGTTAATGCGGCTTGGTTATTTATTTACTTTTTTTTTTTTTACTTTCATTTAATTTAATTATTGCCGCTAGGGATTTCACGCTGCCAAGCCAAGGACCATCCATTGTTCTATTTTCCAAGAATGAAGTACATAAAATATCTGAGTGTGTTGTGCTGTTTTTTTAATACTCGTATCAATTTGAACCGGAAAAGCTGAAATGAATTTACTGCAGCGCTGAAGCACCCCTCAACGCAATTGTAAATTGCAAATAATCAGAATTTTGTTGTCGATTTTTTTAAGATTTTTTTAAACTGTCGATGGTAATACTCACCTTAACTTCTTCGTCATTTAAAGAATTTAGTAGAAAACATCTGAAGTGATACAGTGAAGGTCACCTTTAATGTGCCAAACATTAAACAAAGTCTTTAATTTTTTGACAATATTTCGAATATAGACTTGCTCGATCGAGAAGATGCTTCCAAAATAGTGAAAACGTTCAAATTTTTCTATCGGTGCGTTGCTATGCAATGCAGATGGAGCTTACGTTTTTGCAGAGGTGCTGGGCATGTACAGAGAAAGTGGAAAGTAGTCTCTTCCCCTTCCTCATCCCTACAGCTTCTGCAGTCGTTAGAGAATACGCCAAGCCTTGCTGCATATTTGCCGATTAGACAGTGCTGCCCAGTAATGATACCTATTATACCACTGATGTGCAATCTTCTTTTAAGAGATCAAACACTTGGAGCGTTCTGAATCCAGATTGATCCAGATCTCCTCAAGTTGCTCCGTTTGACCACCATTACGATTAGTTTTCTCAGTAGCATACTGCTTAAACATGAGTTTGCATGAAGCGATATGTATGCTCCGCCATCTCATTGAGATATGATCGGTAGTTTAGGTCTATAAGAGACTTCGTAGAAACTGATTCCAATAGATTTCAACGCAGCATGGCTATCGGGGAAGATGCGGATATTATTAGCGCATATGGCATTCATCTTCAGCCAAGATAAAACTTCTTCAATTGCCATGAGCTTTGCCTGAAAGACACTACAGTGATTAGGATTTCCGTCTTCCTAAGACTAGATTTAGACTTTGAGAAAAATCCTCCCACAAACCCATCACTAGTTTTTGACCCGTCTGTGTAAAAATGTATGTATTTATCTTCCAAGTGTTGTGAAATGATGTAGTCTGTGTTGCCCAGTGAAAACCGGAACGAATTCAGAAGAAAGGATTGTCCAATTTCATTCCTCAACCACTGGGAGGTTGCGCTGCGGCGAATAGCCGTGCTAGCAGCTACTTGCCTGCTGAAGAAGAGTGGTATAAGGTTGAACAGAATGTTTAATGCGATGGAGGGAGTTGCTCCGCTCATACATAAACAAGCTGAACTTTGGACTTTGCAAAGCTTGTCACAAATCACTGCTTTCTCTAAGGCAGTACACCATACAGCCATACCGTAAAGACGTGTAGGTCTTACTACTGCTGTATGTAGCCAATGGGTGATATGGGGTTGAAAAAAAGTCATTTGTTTCTAATGGCTTTTTTACATAAGAAGAGTGCCACTGTAGCTTTATGAACTTTTTCTTGTATGTTTGGCTTCCAGCTTAGCTTTCTATCCATAATAAGACCCAGATATTTGTCTTTGTCAGAGAGTTGAGATTCTCCATTGGTATTGAGAATTTGGTGTTAAGTCCGAATGTCTCGGCTCCCACTCCAGAATCCATCTTTGATCCGTCTGTGTACCTGACCAGATTTGTATTGTCCAGTGCTGGAGCACCATTAGGCCAGATTGCTCGGTCCAATATGTTTACCTCAAATAACTTGCCTAAACAGTACTCACTAGCAAAGGTGTCCAGGATAGTACAAAACATGTCTCTTTCTGGAATTGAGTCAAGAACTTTCAGGTGTCCCGCGTAGTCACCTGGTTTGTACCCATATTCTAGTTGCACCCTAATAGCCCAACTAGCGACCGTCTTCCTAAAGACGATTAGTGGTGGGATTTACTATTCTTAATATTTAAAGAAGAGAACCTATATGTTTGTAAAGTAGTAGCTACTTCTGTCTTCTTCTGTCTTCTTAAGTAGCTGCGAGAAGACAGAAGCTATCGCGAGCAGTCTTTTTGTACACGACCCAATTTTTAAATACATATATATTGTCACTTCTCGTACAGGTGCAAGTATGTTACGCCAATTTGCCCACTATTTAATGAACATGAACGAGAAACTCCGTGAGTCAATCGCTTACTAGACCAAAACTTTTGACATACCCCTAAAAAAGATCTTAAAATTTTAGTTGACCTATTTAATCGTTCGACGTTATGAGTTTTGACAAACTGTGACACACTTCCTTAATCAGATATTATTTCAAGTTGTATTTGCGAGGTAATGGATACCGCAACACTACGACAACTACGAATCTTCAGGGTGGTTCCATGAAGTTGTCGTTTATTTCTTGACTCTGTTTATTTTCTTTTTTATTCTCACTGTCACAGTTGACTTATATGTTTTTGTTTTTGTTTTATTTAAATATAAAAATTTATTATGGGACCCTGTCTAGTTATTTGACGGACTTACCCAATCCCAAGCGGCAGACCGCCATCCATGGCACGATATACGAGTCCCAGACAGATGGTTCGCATTCAAACACACACACACGCAGTTGCAAACAAACTCGCACTTTGTATCCATTTCGAGTGAGTAGTGACTAACGAGTGCTGCTGCGTTTGCTTCGCTGCGGTAGATTCCCGAAAATAACAACTTCCGACAACAATTTATATTAAAATTATTTTCAAATGAATAAATTGGGGTTAGCAGGTAAGTCCCGTCTGCGTGGTCAAGAGTTCCCAAGGTTAGTCGGTTGGTCGGCTGGTTGGTCGGTTGCTTGCCTTGTATCCCTGTATTCCCGTGCCGCCCGTTGAATTTTAATAGAACTTCACCGCGGAGAATACCTTTGCCAGAATTCGCAGAATTCGCGAATCCTCGCGTACACGTATGACAAATGGCTGACCACAGTTTGGACGGCCGCTTGGTTTGGTCTCCTCCTCTCCTTTCTATTACTACCTATCCCTTGTGTACAATTTGGTCGTTCTGTAATTTGAATGTGCACATTTGAATATCAAATGCTTTGCCCGATGTTCCCCGGAGTATATAAATTTCGGGAGAGTTCAAATGCAATTAAATTAAGAAACTGAAGAAATTAAACTTGAATTATTGTTCCGCTAGCCAATCGCTCGTCGCATCGACTTAATATTTTATTGTTTATTGCAACAAGAGTCAATAATATTTTAAATTGACAATCGTCGATGGAAAATATAAAATAATTTGTGCATTTCGGAAGATAAAAAGATACAGATTTCCCTAAATTGGATGGAGGATGGTAAAACTTTTTTGAATAATACTGAAATGTAAGGGGTGGTACATTTAACTTTTCCTTTTATTGAAATTTATTGAAGAATAAAAATGTCAAAAGGAAACAACAACAACAAAAAAAGTTAAATCACATAAATTTGACACAAGATATCGAAGAAGCGCAGCATAATCTCTAAATTTCCATTTCATCGTACAAAAATAAACTAAATGCACCAGAAGGTAATCGTAGGAAATCATTTCATTCAGAAAGGGCAAGCATTTTTGTGACATCAAGTGAGGCTAGAAATAAATTCATATTCAAAGTTAAATATAGATCGGGACACGTTTACGTACTTCAGTCTTTATTGACTCCTTACACTTTTATATCTACTATCTATCTAAAGGGTCCGCCATCTAAAGTTTTTTCAACTAGTGCTTATTTCGTGAATGGTAACACTTAGCTCATGTCTGATTTGACAGATAATTAGTTGTATCCTTCCGCTGAACGAATATGGTTATGTATACGCTTGAAAAACGCTGGGAAATATTGCGACATTACTTTGAAAATCATGGTAATGTTGCAGAATGTGTGCGAAAATTGCGTACGGATTTTGGAAGAAGAGAAGCACCGTCAGCTCCGTATGTTCGTTATCTTGTGAAAAAAGTGAAAGAAACTGGCATCCTCATCGATAAACCAAAGCGTGAAAAGCCAAAAACAGTGCGTACACCCGAGAATATTGATGCTGTGGCAGAAAGTGTGCGTGAAGCGCCATCAACATCAATTCACCGTCGTTCTCAACAATTGAACATTTCGGAGACATCATTGAGACGAATTTTGCATAAAGACCTTGGTATGACGCCATACAAAGTCCAATTGGTTCAGGAGTTGAAGCCAACTGACCATCCAATGCGTTTTCGCTTCGCTGAGTGGGCCTGCGATCGACTTACAGAAGATGCCGATTTTGCCAAAAAAATCATTTTTTCGGATGAAGCTCATTTTGATCTTGGCGGGTATGTAAACAAGCAAAATTGTTGCATTTGGGGCACAGAAAACTCGCACGCATACATTGAAAAGCCGGTACACCCAAAACGAGTCACTGTTTGGTGCGGATTTTGGTCCAGAGGCATAATTGGGCCATTTTTCTTCGAAAATGAGCAAGGAGTGGCCGTTACAGTCAATGGCGATCGTTATCGGGCCATGTTGAACGAATTTTTGTTCACAAAAATTGAAGAGGAGGATATTGGCAACATTTGGTTTCAACAGGACGGCGCTACGTGCCACACAGCCGAAGCTACACTCGATGTTTTGCGCCCTGTTTTTGAAGATCGCATTATCAGCCGCAGAGCTGATGTCGTTTGGCCACCTCGGAGCTGCGATTTGACTGCGTTGGACTATTATTTGTGGGGTGCCCTAAAATATAAGTGTTACGCCGACAAGCCAGAGACAATTGACGCTTTAAAGGACAATATTCGTGAAGCCATTGGTGAAATACAGCTGCACACAATCGATAATGTGCTTAAAAATTGGACCGATCGTGTAGGCTACTGCATGGCCAGCCGAGGCAGCCATTTGAATAAAATTATTTTCCATTGTTAACCGAAAGGATTGTACTTTCAAATAATAAAAGAAATTTGAGAAAATATTCAGTAGTTTTTTTTTATAGCATTTTCAAAAAAAAAGTTATTTGGCGGACCCTTTACTACATCTACTAATTGACTTTCACATATCTACTATATAAAATTCAATTTCTATATTCAGACTTGGTAGAGGAATCCATTATAACTTCTTGTGGTTTTCCGGTTAGACAACTTACGGCCAATAAACCAACAAGGAAGTTTTGAGCTATTGTGAACAAGCTAAGTGGCTTACATGGCTAATACCAATACACCATACTAAAATTTTCTTAGCCAATATTTTCATAATGATATCAAAGTACAGTACAGGGGGTTTTGAGAGAAACCGATCATAGCCGAAGAACCCATGTTCCAATAGGGTTTTTCGGTTATGCATGAATTAACCTGCAGTTTATTTGACTTTACAACGCGTCTATACATTTCGTATTATCACTCAAATTTGTTATCAATGTTCGTGTTGTTCGGTTCCGACAACTTTACGTGCGATAAGACCATTATTTGGTTGTCGTACTCGTCCAGATAAAGAACTAATTGACTGCTGGTCAATAAGACAAATAAATGGAAGGAATGTTGAGAATATTGCGGCTGCATCCCGATTGTAAGTGAGGTGCTAAATTTTTGATTCCGCGCAAATCTCAGGAATAAGCAGTTTAGGCAATTTTGCGCAATAGGTCTACAGCGTGCCTCCCAATAAAATCGCATTGCTCCAAAAAGTGAAACCGAATGACCATCAGCTGCGACATAACTTCAGTGAATGGGCCCATAAAATGTGCGAATACGATTCCAAATTTTGTCGCAAAATCATTCATGAAGCTTATTTCTGGCTTAACGGCCTCGTTAGAAAAGTCTAGCAAGCCATAAAAACTTAATTTTTTGTGCGGGATTAATGCTAAAGGCGTCATTGGCCCAATGTTCTTTTACAATGATTCGGGCAACGCAGTCACAGTCAATGGATATCGCTACCGGTCCTGACAATTGACTGACAAATTTTTTGGATGAAGTGGAAGTGGTTCACTTGGAGCATTTATGAATTCAACAAGACGGAACCACATTCCAAACAACTGCGCAAAGACAATGACATTAAGTCAGAGTCTTTATACGAAAAAGTCATGGAAAATTCTGTTTAGCGCATTCACTAGTGCAGACGTTGTTATATTTCATAATTAAAGGCATTGATAGTAATGGCATGGGACACTCTTAATTAAAACCCATATGCATATACTGCTTTCCTGTTATGTGGAACTATTGGCAAGATAACCAATGCTTGAGATTTGAAGTCATCTTTAAGATAATTAAATTGAAAATAGTTTTGTGCGATTTTAAGTCTGAAATTTACCGCACAAAACCTATTTGTTTTGTCTGCTGCTATTTATTAATTCACTATATTGTAACGAAAAAGTAAATGTTATAAAAAAACAATCTTTTATTGTACTGTACATACTTGTTAAGAATTACCCAAAACAAAAATTGACAAAACAGCAATCCAGGGGATGCGGTGGACGGGGAATGGTGTCTTTTAAAAATCAGAATATGATATATATTACAGCTATCATGCAAGACATCATGCGCTCGGGGTGGGGTTTCTACTCAGCAAACGAATGAAACCCACTGTTATCGGCTTTAAAGACCTTCGCGTGTGGAGCAGATTTTAAAAACATAAGTCTCATAAACGTTCCATCACCTATAGAGGATTATTCAGCTAATGAAAAAGAATAATTCTTTGAATCAGTCGAACGGGAACTACATGCGTGCCCTCAATATGATGTAAAAATCATTCTGAGAGAATAGGTAGGGATCCAGTATTCAGGCAGAACATTGGCACCCATAGCTTACACGATAACACTAATGGCAATGGACAACTAGTCATATAGATGGCAGCAAGCAACAATTTGCTCGTTGCGAGTACAAGGTTTGTGCGTAAAAGTATCCACAAAGCCATCTGGGTATCTCCTGATGAAGCTACTCGCAACCAGATAGACCGCCGCCACAACCCGAACCTGATGATGGTACGAAATGTACGAATACTGTCATTAGTACTGCTAACGCCATCTTAGGCAGTAGTCGTAGAGATCGCAACGACTGTTTCGATGACTAATGTAAGCCGATCCCAAAGGCATCATAGAACGATGGGAATAGCACTTTCATGAGTTGCTTAGTGGTCAGCTAACTGAGAAATTGGAGGCTCCACAAATGAACGAAGGCCACACTATGCTGCCGCCACCAAGCATAAACGAAGTTAGCAGAGCGATAAATTGGCTCAAAAATAATAAGGCCCCGGGATCAGATGGTATCCCAGCGGAGCGGATTAAATACACCAAGAAATTCATGAACTAATAGTGCAAAACTGGGAGGAAGCGGCAATGCTAGAAGAATGGCGAAGAGGCATCCTGTGACCCATACATAATAAAAAGAAGATATCATCACATGCACCAATTATCGGGGTATAACGTTGTTGAGTACCGTGTATAAGATTTTCTCCTCTATGCATAATAAAGGCATATAAACGAGAGGAAAACAAAGTACATGTTGGCCACGTCTACGAGTAGAAGAGCCAACATTGGTCCCGCAATTAAAGTAGTGGAGCACTAATTTGAAGTAGTAATCCTTTAACTATCTCGGGTCAACTGTAGTAGCCGATAACATCATGGAACGAGAAATAAGCGCACGGTTGCTTAAAGCCAACAAAGCCTGCTATAGTCTGTCAAGACTCTTCGAGGAACTTCACCATAACATCCAAGCTGCTGGTATATAAGACAATGGTCATTCGAGTACTTATATATGGATCCGAGACTTGGGTGCTTAGCAAAAAGCATTCTGACCTCTTAACCGCGTTCGATAGAAAAGTATTAAGGAAAATTGTTGGCCCTATATGTGAGGAAGAACGATTCCGGAGACTCTACAATGATGAAATCTACGAGCGTTATCGCGATGTCGACATGGTGAAGAGAATTAAGCTCGGTAGGCTCCGGTGGGCAGGACACCTAGCTCATCTGAGCGAAGAGGATCCTGCTCGAAAAGTCCTTTGCGGTAGGGTTTATGGAACACGACAGCGTGGCCGGCCAAGCCTACGCTGGAAGGATGACGTAGACCAGGAGTTAAGGGATGTAAAACTGGATGTCTTCGGCTCAAAATCGGCACCGGTGGAGAGATATTTGCGGGTGGCCAATACTGAACCCCGGTTGTAGATCCAAATGTGATGATGATGATAACTAATATACCATCTGTAGGCCGCACCGAAGATTCATATTGTTACGAAATTTAGGCTTTCTAGAATTCGCAATGGATTTTGCAAAAAAAAAAAAATACAACAAATGTGCATTTATTCACAAAATAACAACTTTAATTAGCAAATAGCAAAAGTTTACAAATTTACACTGGTGGTTACTTTGTATTCACTTATAGCACTATTATTATCTTAGGCGTTAGCTCTATCTACTTTTCAACTTTTCAAGTAGTTGTGTTCACTTCCAAATATTGATTTAATTAACTGTGAAAAAGTTATTGCATTTATACCTAATCAATTACTATTAATAATAAATCATTACTATCTTCCATATAGAAAGTACCAGATATTATTAGAACATACTGGAAAAATCTTGTATACAATTTGTTGTACATGCTCCACACGTATAACTGTTAAATACAATTTATAAACAAGAATATTAAAGAGCCTAATTGTATACTAATTGTATACAATTCAATAGGATGCTTATTCTTATATACGTACGTATCTACAGTGCGATAAAAGATTTCTATTTACATTTTAGTGATATAATTGTTACGAAAAGTAGTTAGTAGTAGATATCGCCATGGGGTATAAATGGAACAAGGCTTTCGGCGATTGATAAATCTCACTGTACATACTTGAATTGCATTGAGTTGCTATAGAATTAAGAAATGATCACCTACCAGAGAAAGGCGTCATCGGTAGACTGCTAGAATAAGCTTTATAAAAGTAAAATTGTTTATCAATTGTGTATACATATCAGTGTATATATAGTGCATATAAAGGGTGTTTTTTTGGGAGGTTTGTTTTTCCGATAGATGTCGTTTTATTTTATGACAGTTGTTTTGACAGCTCAAAGTGGCATTTCTACTCAGTATTGTTTGGCAAATCATTATGAAAAAAAAAAAAAAATGACATTAGTGAAAAATAGTCGTGGTAGCCATATGCCAGAAATTGTGTTTAAATGTGTTAAAAAAAAAAAAAAAAAAAAAAAAAAAAAAAAAAAAAAAAAATCGGCAACCTCTTAAAAAAACACGTTATATCTAAAGGGTGTTTTTTTAAGAGGTTGCCGATTTTTTTTTTGAATAAAACACATATAAAATTATGAAATGACCAAACTTTTTTTTTTATTTGGTAGATAATTTTTTGGCATTTAACATTTAAACACAATTTCTGGCATATGGCTACCACGACTATTTTTCACAAATGTCATTTTTTTTTTTTTTTTTTTTTCATAATGATTTGCCAAACAATACTGAGTAGAAATGCCACTTTGAGCTGTCAAAACAACTGTCATAAAATAAAACGACATCTATCGGAAAAACAAACCTCCCAAAAAAACACCCGTTAGAATTTATTTTTAGAAGTTTTACAATAGATGACTCACATCTACTTCCGACTGTGGTGAGTTGTAAATAAGAAGTTTGCCAGAGTTTTTTAGCGCACTCTATGTTGTTCGATTGGAAAACAGTAGAAAAGATTAGAACCTTCTCGAAGCTTTTGATTTACTATAAATATGCGTCATTTTGCCGCAGGAATTGATTAGTTATTTGAAATTCAATCAGAGCATCTGAAAAAAATAGCATATGGACAGAGCTTCCAACTAAGAGAATAGTACTAAAAAACAAAGTGTTGCAATAATTGTTTTTGTGTGCATAGAAAGTAATCACCAGTGTAATTTGTAAACCTTTGTTATTCTTTTATAGTAAATGGAATAGTGTGCGTTTCTTACTACTTCCTGTAACAATTGCGTCCCATTCGCGAAATTCTAAGCAAATTGAATGAAGACCGTGGTTGAGATGTGCTGGATTGAAGTCTCATTATGTCAAATATTTTATCTAATTCAATTATTCAATCTTTAAAGTAATTCAGTCATATATGAAAATAAATGTCAATCTGGTAGGTAGGATTAGTGTCAAACAAACTAGACTATAAGTTAATAAATGTACAAACATATTTATAAACATTTAGTCAATAAAAACTAAACTAACAAACCAACTACTAACTAATAAATACCACACCACTATTGCCCAATGATCCTTAAAACTTTTTCTAGCCTCCAAATGGAGAAACGTTACGATTTTAGTGTTTGTACAAACAATCCTTGCGTACGTATAACATAATTGTAATAAAGGGTGATCAGATTGGAGGTACTTTTTCCAATAGAACTTTTTGCTATGCCACGCGTGATTACTGTCAAACTAAATACATAATTTTATCCAGTATTCATTGACATTTCATCATGAAAAGACTAAGGCCTCAACAACGTTTACAAATCGTACAATTGTATTACGAAAATCGACGCTCTGTGAAAAGTGTTCATCGCGTATTTTGGGACCTGAATTTTGTTCAGCCATTAAGCCAAAAATGGGCCTCATCCATTTTTGGCTTAATGGCTTCGTCAATAAGCCAAATTGCCGTATTTGAGCTGAAGAGCAACCCGAAGCCATTCACGAACTGCCATTGTGCCATTACATCCATTGCAAACTACCGTTCGGTGCGGCCTATGGGCTGGAGGAATCATCGGCCCATATTTCTTCAAAGACGAGGCCGGCGCCAATCTAAGAGTGAAAGGCGAACGCTATTGCGCCATGATAAACGACTTTTTGATGCCGGAAATTGAAGCCCGTGATCTCCACGACATTTGGTTCCAACAAGACGGTGCTACATCCCATACAGCCCGTGACACAATTGATTTACTGCTTCCTCGTTTCGGTGAGCAATTGATCTCTCGTTTCGGACCAGTGGATTTGCCACCAAGATCGTGTGATATCACACTTTTGGAAAAAAAATTTTTTGGCGTTATGTAAAGTCTAAATGTTTTGTGGATAAACCAGCGACGATTGAAGCATTGGAAGCCAACATTACTCAAGTTATTCGCGAGATACCGACCGAAGTCCTCGAGCGAGTCATTCAAAATTGGTGTTTACGGATGGCCGAATCACGGCGCAGTTGCGGCCAACATTTGAAAAAGATTATCTTCCAAAAATAAATGTCATGAATGGTTCTAGTTCTGCTGTTTTATTTCAATTTAAAATCCAAATACCTCTAAATTGATCACCCATTACAAAGTTAACATTGTACAAAAAAAAAATCGGTTCGAGAGGTTAATTAATATTCACATATTCGACATTACTCAAAAAACTGCATAAACTTTAGGCTATGAAGTGCGGTTTTGGACTGAAAGGTATTTTTTTCTTCCTTTCAATGAAAATGGTAACACGCCTGTCTAAAGACAGTCTCATTTGACCCATCCACTACTCTTACATCTACGTGAAAAGTTATTTTTAGGATTTTCTAATTGCACTTCATGTGCGTCGTTTTGGAAAATTTATTGCAATAATTAAACGTTCGCTTCCGACGCGCTCTTCAATTGACACTCTAAGCAGTGGGAAATGTGGTGACATAAAAGAGAAACTTTTTTTTGGAAAAAGAAGGAAACACGGTGACAACTACTGGTAAATGCACATCAGCATCGAGTAACGAGCACTCAAGTAAAGAGGAATTCTGATGGGATGATGGCTGCTATACTCCAAATAAAAATAGAAAAGTTTGTTATGTGACACCCGTACCATTGAATGTGTTCCAGGAAATTGACAGCAATCTTTATGACATCATTTTCATTGCTTTCGTTATTGGGCACCAATGGCATTGGGTTGGCATTGGTGGATGAAGTGGCGGTGAGATTTCGTTTTAATTAGAATTACTTAAGTAGAACTCTCAGAACGCAATTTCTTTTAAAATGCAACGATACAATAAAGCTTTTAATTTATTTTAAAAAATCTTTCCTTGACTTTTCGCTATCCATTTTGTTTATGTCTGCAGTTCCTAAGTGCAGTAAGTTAATGGATTGAGCCCAAAAAAGAGCAAGTTACGTTATTTCAAAATATCAACGAAAAACTAACGATGGTCTTCTCTTTTTGTGAAAATAATGTCTTTATAATAATCATAATATTTAGCGCTAGAGATCATACGTCTTGTGCGTATTATATTTTTGCACAGAACTGGAAAGGACCTACAACTCCGAAAGTCGAATTGATAAACTTCGATGACAGGTATTACTCCGCGACGTTTGTGAGACACTTGCGAGAGGTGGGATCATGAAAAGATCGGACACGGCACGGACAGGCGTTGTTAGGAGGTCCTACGGTATCTCATAGTTCGTATAATTTCTAAATTACTGGTGTCTCCCACTGCAAAAAAAGGAAGCAAAAAAAAATATAATCCATAGATGCGGAAGCACTACCTCAAATCATGTGAATAGCAGCATTGCGAACTCAATATATATACAGCACACCAACGCTCATGAAATTCTTAATATATTGCGTGAGTTAAACGCAAGTAAGGCACCGGGCATTGATGGAATAAGGCCAGTTGATTTAAAGGAAAATGCAGAAATTCTATACTCACAAAAATACTCAATAGTAGCTTGTGGAGCAATGTGTAGTCCCAAAAACGCTCAAAACGGCTATTGTACGTCCGATTTACAAGAGAGGAGCAAAAAATAACATTGAAAACTACAGGCCAATATCAATCTTACCTGCTGTCGAAAAATGTCTTGAACAAATTGTTGTGAAAAGGCTCAACGAATTTGTTGGCAGGTATTCCGAGCTTGGAGCAAATCAATATGCTTATCAAAAAAAAAAGCACGAACAAGCTCTTAGGCGAATTTACAAATACGGTCAACGTTAGCCTCAACAGAAATCATCACGTCTTGGTTATGTTCATCGACTTCAGTAAAGCTTTTGACACCCTAGATCGTCATAGGCTACTGGAGGCTATGTATAGGGTAGGAATTAGGGGATCTTTGGCCAGCTGGTTACTTGACTACCTCACTGATCGTCAGTTCCAAGTTAAAATTTCCAGAAACTATGGTGAACGGACGGATATTGAATATGGCGTACCACAGGGGTCAAAACTGGGTCCGTTACTATTTATTATATACACAAACAGGCTGCTGCGAGTCTTCACAGAAAGCATTCCCTTTGCGTACGCCGATGATACAGCCATTGTAGTAAGACATCGATCTCTTGATACCGCGAAGCAAGCCGAATTTGACAAGGCTGCAAGATGGGGTCACGACAATGGTCTTGTCATAAATGTGTCAAAAACGAAACTGAAGCACATCCGTGGACCTCACTTTCCACCAGTAAATATAGGCATTACCTACCAAAACAATGATTGTCCAGCCGCAACGACTGTACTAGGTATCGAAGAAGTAAGTTCCTATAACTACTTAGGGATCACAATCGACTGCAACTTCAGATGGGACTCGCACATAATAAATCTTCGTTGTAATCCCATGTATGTATTCAACTCTTAACATTTTTATACTTTTTTTAGTAAGATAACCTCCTCAGCAGATAAGCCATAAGCTTTGCGGGAAAACAATATAAAATAACGTTTAATTTTGATATATAAATATAAGAATTCTAACAAAAAAATCTTTACCTTACTTTGTAATTCAGAATCGTATTTTTAAAATTTGTTACAGGAATTTGAAAAGTTACAGATCCCCTTCCTGCCGTGCAACGCAAATTTGAAATTCTTAGCAGTATTTCTACAAGGCGTTGAAGAAGACACATCTGCGTAAACAAATCCTGCTTTCTCCTTCGTATGTTCACCAAGTGTCTGTAGCATAATAATTCCTGTCCTCTCCACACTTGCAAATTACACTCAACTGCACTTGCTCCTGTTTATCTGTACTCATATTTTCTTATGAAATGTAATTATTACGTTTTGTCTATCTTATACCACTTAGTACTTACGTTAACTAAATAACTCGTTACCATTAAATAACACATGGAAAGAAGAGAAGTTTAGTTTTGTTTCTTAAAACGACGCTGGTGTCTTTACCCTATAGATATTTATGTATATATACATAATTGTAAATTGTGTTCAAATTATCCACAAAAAAAAACCATTCCCTTCATTTATTAGTTTTGAAATTAAAACATACGATTCATTTGATTGCGCTACCTGGTAGCAAGTAGACAGTTGTATAATTCAGATAAGATATCCTATACAAGAACCACAACCGAACCGAATTCACAGTAAATATAACTGTGAATACGCAAAGAAAATTCTATTAGTGGTGGGCGATGTTTTTTGAGCATTTCTGTAGCTGTTGGGGTAGTTTTGGGTTTGGTTGCAAAATGACAGACTTCTTTTGTGGTTGAATTGCAATGTGTTTTAATTTTTAGCATTAACAGTGGTTGTTTTTTTGCTGATTTTATATCAGAACAGAAAATATTCGCTTACGCTTTACCTGATTGTATAAATCAATTCAAAGGTCAAAGGTAAAAGTTAACTAACTTTAAACTTTTACTTTAAGTTTTAAAGAATAAATTTGGCAAAATTTCCCATTTTATCAAAACGAATTGTTGGCATTATTATATTTTGAAGTCAGCTTGAATTAATTTTATATTGTTTTGTTTTTAAATTCTCTAAATTCTATATATTCTCTATATTAACTTCGCGTGCCCGTGTGTTTGTTTGTTTGTTTGTCATGGAATTTTGCGATCAATTTTTAACCCACTTCCCAAAGGTCGATTTCATTGAAACACATAAGCATTTCTCCGATGACAACACTATCTATTAAAAATACAAATATTTTACAAAATTTACCTGATTAACTTCAAATTTTATACACATGTGTATAAAAAAAAATTTGTATGGGCCCTCCCGACCCCGAGGACCGGGGGCCACAAATTTTAATAGAAAGTGTTGTCATGGTAGATACATAAGTGTTGAAATTTTAATAAAATCGGGCTTTAGGAAGTGGGTTAAAAATTTATAACAAGATTTGGTGTGCCAGTCCGCCAGCCAGCGAGCAAGCCACGGGCACGCGAAGTTAATAAACAAAATTTAAAAATGAGAACGGTGACAAAACCGAATTTTGTGGAATGTGGAATATACTATGTATTTTAGACTTTAAACCTTCCAAGACAACTTGAAATGAGCTTCTTGAAAGACAGCTTCTAATCCAATGAAGCAGTTCGACTCCATAAGCATGCATTTTTGACGAAAGAGCTTACTGCCGAACTCTGTCAAATGCCATAGAATTATCAAGTACTTTCACCAAATTGATGCAAAGTTCTGTAAGATATGCCATCAAATCACCAGTAGAACTTTGTCCACGAAATCCCTATTGCCGATCCACAAGGATTTCGTAGGTTTCAAGATAATTCATTAGCTGAAAATTGATCAGCGTTTCCATGACTTTGGAAAGAATGGATGTGGATGTACGTGTTATGGGCCGGTGCCTAGAAGGAGACGACGGCTCGTCTTTTTTGGGTATGGGCTGGACAAAGGCTGTTTTTCAACTCCTGGGAAAGAGTCCAGATGAATAGGTTAGATGGAAAAGCTAACGCAATGCTAACGCCAGCTTGGAAGAACACCTCTTCTGAACTAATGGGAAAATACCATATGGCCCAGCAGATTGGTGAGTGTTGAGATCTAGTTACTGCACGAGTACGAATGTTAATCTGTCTGAACACTCGGAGGCGCAGGCGGCATTATGGCACAATCTGGAAGCGTAAGGCTTCCAGCAAACTGATTAGCCTTCTCCTTAGAGCTAAATGAATGAGTTGAATCGGCTGTATTTTTGATTCATTTCACGAATGACCAAGACTTTATTACCTTTGGGACATTGTAGTTGCCTCCATTTTTGGTCGTTGGCGATTTTAACTCGCAGTAGATGGGCATTGCAATCATTTCTGGCTTGTTTGAAAATTATTCGGCTTTCCTCCGAAGGTTTTTTATGCAAAACCGAAAGAATACCTCTCTAATCCTAGAAGCGGGTATTCAAATAAAAGTAAAAATCAAAAGTCTAAAGTAAAAAGTTTTACATTTTGAGAGCGCTACATGCAGAAGCCATATTTTTCACAATTTTTAAAACGAATATTTCTAATTAATAAAACCCACGACATATAACAGAATTAGAATTTTGCTTGCCTGGGTTTGTGCTTTAGCTAAATTGAAAAAAACGAATACACGCGTTCCTTTTATTTTCTACAAACAACTACTTTGAATGACTGAGGTATGCATATTAAAGGGTGTTTTTTTAGGAGGTTTGTTTTTCCGATAGATGTCGTTTTATTTTATGACAGTTGTTTTGACAGCTCAAAGTGGCATTTCTACTCAGTATTGTTTGGCAAATCATTATGAATAGGTTAACTCCAGAACAACGTTTTCAAATCGTGGAAATTTATTTTCAAAATCAGTGTTCAATTAAAAATGTTTATAGAGCACTTCGTGAATTTTATGGTGCACATAATCGTCCGTCAGAGACCACCATAAAGAACGTAATTACCAAATTTCGGTCTACATTCACTCTTTTGGATGCCAAGCCACCGACAAGAATGAGAAGAGTTCGTACAGAAGAAAATATTGCTGTCGTTGAGGCCAGTGTCGAAGAAAACGACAATTTATCGATTCGTCGTCGTGCTCAGCAAATTGGACTTTGTCCATCGACTTTATGGAAAATTTTACGTAAAGATTTGGGTTTGGTGCCATACAAAATTCAATTGGTGCAAGAATTAAAGCCACACGACCATCGTTTGCGCCGTGAATTCAGTGATTGGTCGTTAAATCAATTGAACGAAGATCCATTTTTTTACCGTAAAATTCTCTTCAGTGATGAGGCGCATTTTTTGTTAAATGGATACGTCAACAAACAAAATTGTCGCATTTGGAGCAAAGATAATCCACACGCCGTTCAAGAATTACCAATGCATCCTGATAAATGTACTGTTTGGTGCGGTCTATGGGCTGGTGGGATCATCGGTCCATATTTCTTTAAAAATGAGGAAGGACGACGCGTTACCGTGAATGGAAATCGATACAGAACCATGTTAAATGAGTTTTTGTTGTCAAATCTTGAAGATATGGATATGGATGAAATGTGGTTTCAACAAGATGGTGCCACTTGCCATACAGCACGTGAAACAATCGACTTATTGAAAGAAACTTTCAACGACAACATTATTTCGAGAAATGGTCCGGTGAATTGGCCTCCGCGTTCGTGCGATTTGACGCCACTCGATTACTTTTTGTGGGGATACGTGAAGTCATTGGTTTATGTGGATAAACCTCAATCGATTGACGCTTTGGAAACCAATATTCAACGTGTCATTGCTGACATACGCCCTCAAATGCTTGAAAAAGTGCTGGAAAATTGGACCTCCAGAATGACATTTGTGAAAAATAGTCGTGGTAGCCATATGCCAGAAATTGTGTTTAAATGTTAAATGCCAAAAAATTATCTACCAAATAAAAAAAAATTTTGGTCATTTCATAATTTTATATGTGTTTTATTCAAAAAAAAAATCGGCAACCTCTTAAAAAAACACCCGTTAGAAGATAGCAATTCTTTTTTAAATAATTTGCTATTTATATAAATTTGTGAAAAACTAAAAGTCATATTCCATCTATCATCTACTCACAACTACTTTGCTGGACTTGGACTATATCATAGCCAATTGTTGCTTTTTCGGCTAAGAGAAAGCTATGCGGGCGTACCTGTGCGCATTGATTAGGACATATTATTTAAATGGCATTGACGCTCCGTAGTCAGATGGATAGCGCAGTAGAGGAAGTCCTCGTCTTATAAGGAGCGCACAGACGTATGGTGACTTGCAATGGAAACTGGAGTGCAACTGAATGCTGACGCAAAAACGTAGCCCCACCTACAACAACAGTACTGTACTGTACAGTACAACAATACAACAGCACAACAGTGCAACAGTACAACAGTACAACCGCACAATAGTGCAACAGTACAACAGTACTACAGTACAACAGTATACAAGCAATTTGAAACCATTTTTTAAATTCTCTATATTAGCTTCACTTGCCCGTGGGTCGTCGGTCGTCGGTCGTCGGTCGTCTGTCGTGGATTCTTGCGATCAATTTTTAACCCACTTCCCATGGCCCGATTTTATTGAAATTTTGCACACATGTGTATTTCCGGAGACAACACTTTCTATTAAATTTTGAGGCCCCTCGGGCTGCGGGGTCGGGGGGCTCCCAAACAAAAATTTTAAAAAATGTACCCGATTTTCTTCAAATTTTATACCCAATAAACAATACTTTTTCGAATTTGGTAGTGATCGGGTCCCGGGTTCGGCCGCAAGGCCCTTATACATTTTTTAAATATCTGTACTGGCATCAGATATTCGTCGCCCTTTATGGACTGTCTGCGGTGTGTGCTGCGCAGTCGGCTGCGCTGCATGGTTTTGGTGGTGGTGGAGAGAGAGAGAGAAATCTTAGCGCACGCACAAATGAACCCAGCAAATGAAACGAGACATACATGTTTTATGCTTACTTCAACTTACATTTTTATTATATACTGAATTGTATTTTTATTGATGTCGTTTTTTTTGTTATATATCATATGATGATATGATATCAACTTACAGATAGAACAACAAGTTTTCACAATATTCTGTCATTTGGCGTTTTCATAAATTAGTTCAGAGCAGTCAAAGAGTTCTCAAGATAACTGCTCGTGTTTCTTATTTGCTCAGAGTATGAGCGTGCTCTACGTGCTCAGAATAAAATGATCTGAGCATTTTCAATTTTAACATCTGATGTCAAATGTCTGTTTCGATGATTTTCTCCTACAATAAAAAAAAAATGGCCCAGGATCGAGGGGCTCCCATATCAATTTCTGCGATTAGAGAATTTACATGAAAAATTTTAATTTTTATGGGTTGTTTTTTTTTATCCCATGATACTCAGTCTTGCATACATAAACTCTGGGCAACTTGGTCTACACCATTTGCTTATATCTACGTATGCTTAGCCTACCTCGCTGTTTTGTTCCTTAATAATTCGTACCGCAAGCATAATTTCGAGCCAGACCCAATACACTCATGCTAGCTAGGTCCATCCAAACTTGTCGAGTATGATTCTCTTCACGAAATCTACATAGCGGTAGCACTCGTAGTTATCGTCATTGTAAAGCCTCCGGAATAGTACTTTCTCACATTTTAGCCAGTAAGACCTTCCTCTTGACCATTAAAGTCTATTTTTAAATTCTCTATATTAACTTCACTTTCCCGTGGCACGGATGTCGGTCGGAAATCGGTCGAAAATCGGTCGGAAATCGGTCGAAAATCGGTCGGAAATCGGTCGGCTGTCGGACGTCTGTCGGACGTCTGTCGTGGAATCTTGCGAACAATTTGTAACCCACTTCCCAAAGCCCGATTTTATTGAAATTTTGCACACATGTGTATTTCCGGAGACAACACTTTCTATTAAAATTTGAGGCCCCTCGGGCCACGGGGTCGTGGGGCTCCTCTACAAATATTTTACAATATTTTACTCGATTTTCTTCAAATTTTATACACATGTGTATCTATAATATACAACACTTTTTGTAAAAATTTTGGAGACCCCGGGCCCGGGTTAGTGGGGCCCCATAACTTTTTTTAAAAAAATTAGCCCGATTTTCTTCAAATTTAATACACATGTGTATCTTCGATAGACAACAATTTTTGTGAAAAATTTGGGGACCCCGGTACCGGGTTCGTGGGGCCCCATAACTTTTTTAAAAAAAATTAACCCGATTTTCTTCAAATTTTATATACGTATGTATCTTCGATGAAAAACACTTTTTGTAAAAATTTTGGAGAACCCGGGCCCCAGGGTCATTGGCCCCAATTTTTTTTAAAAAAACTAACCCGTTTTTTTTTTAATTTTACATATCTCCGATGGGCAACACTTTTTGCAAACATTTTGAAGACAGGCCCCGACAAATTTTTTAAAAAACTTAACCCTATTTTTTAAAAAATTTTATATACGTGTGTATCTTCAATAGACAACACTTTTTGCAAAAATTTTGGTGGCCGGGGTCGTGGGCCCATAAAATAATTTTTCAAAAAAAATTAACCCGATTTTCTTCAAATTTTATATATCTACATGTGTATCTCCGATGGACAAAATTTTTTGTAAAGTTTTTGGAGTGAGATCCTGAGGCCCGAGGGGTGCCCATATAAATTTTTTAAAAATTAGCTCGATTTTCTTCAAATTTTAAACACATGTGTATCACTGATGGACAAAACTTTTTGTAAGTTTGTTGGAGTGATCGGGCCCTGACCCCGTGTGGTGTCCATGTAAATTTTTTCAAAATTAGCGCGGTTTTCTTCAAATTTTAATACATACCCATCTCCTATTAGAGAATTTACATGAAAAATTGTATTTTTATGGGTTGTTTTTTTAATTTCTAAGTACTGGGTCATTGTCTTCTACAGCGGAAGCTTGGATGTTATTGTTAAAATCCTAGATTTGAATAGTCTTGACAGACTAAAGTAGGCTTTATTGGCATTAAGCAATCGTGCGCGGTTTAATGCTGTTTTCAGTTTCAAGAATTCACCCGAAATATATTAAGGGTTGCGCAACTTCAAATTCCTAATTGAGGGACCAATGTTGGATCTTATGTTCGCAGACGTGGCCACTGGACATCATGTTATTTGTTTTGCTCTCATTTATGTGCAACCCCAATTTCTAGCCGCCTGCTCGGTCTGGACGAGAGATTCTGTGCAGTTCTTGATTTTATTGGAGCAAAGTGTGGTCGTCGGTCATTGATGGAGCCTCGTACTTTTAGCTGGCTATTTAGCAACTTATATGAAAGTGGTTTTCCCATCGCTTCAAGATACCTTTGATATCGTCGAAATAAATGGAGTGGCTTGAGCCCACAGAGCTCCATGGAGTCGGGGCAGTTTAGTGCCATGTGTTTATGGCTTGCTAAGGTGAAAATAGGAAATAGTGCGTCTACGGTGATTGCGTACAAATTATTCAAATATTTCACGACATGTCTAAAAAACCAAAGTCGGTGCCTGTGAAATTTGCAACAAAAGCTCGACAGTTTAAACAGTTGCTTCCCATCTAAGTGGTTAATACGAATACACAACCATTACCCTGTTTTCCGTTGACAACTTGTTTTCAATTCTAGTAGAGTTCTATTAGTATTAGAAATACATAAATACAAATAATACATAATACATAAATACAAACATAAAAACAATAATAATAATTATTACTTGCCCCTCCCGCTGATAGTAACTCATATTTAACTCATACTCTGAAGCATAAGCAAATTAAATCTCAGTCTCCCGCACACGATCTCTCGCTTTGGGAAAACTCGGAGAGCAAACACAGAGTTTTCCTAATCACACATCCGTTGTCGTCGTCATTTTGGTCGATGGCCGAGAGATTTTGTCTCTGTCGCAGTTTTATTTATTTATCTGAGCGCTATGGGTTGAGTTTTGCCTGGTTTGGCCCAGAACGTTGATGTAGACGGGACAATGAAGGGGAGCAAACTTTTCGGCTGAAAGACACAACAATCTAGAACGCTGGCGTTGGTACTTTACTCTTGCTGGCGACGCCAACGACGACGACGACGATCGCGATCGTGTCATGCATTCGACAAGCAAACGAATTTGAGAATTTAGTTTATTTAGTTTGTAATTGAAATTTTTTGGTCGTTTTTCGTCACGTCCGACACTGTACGGACGTTGCGCGGCCAACAACGACAACAGCCCACAAATGTCGCCTTAGTGTGGGCCCCCAAATCAATTCGAAAGTCGTCCGAGTTTCGTGGTGATTCAGCTGTCTTTGCGCGTATTTCGAAACAAAATTTCCATTCAAAAATCAATAATTACGCAGATCTTGCAGTGTGTGTGTGTCAAGCAGAAACAAATTAAATAAAAATTCCAAAATAAAAGTTTGTTTATCAAGCAAAGTTTTTTGTGTCTTTTTGTTCCTTCGAAAATGACCGCAACGAGTTCGAATTGAATTGAAAAGTCATCGAGTGTTTGGCGCGGGTGGCCGGAAAATTATTGTAAAAAAAATCGAATCTATAAAGAAAAAAGTCATGCGTCTGTGTCTATTGTGATTATCGCACCAAAGCGAACATAGCGTGTGACCCAAATTTTGCTCGTAGTTTTCCTTGGTGTGCGCGCGGCGGGCGATAAAAATGGCTTTAAGTTTGTTTGTTTCCTTTCGTTATTGAAAGGCGAGCATTTTTATGAAATTCTCATCAAAAACAAAAAATTAAGAAAAAAACAACAACAAATTGTTGCTCATCATCATCAAGTTTCTTGAGTGGATACCATCTGACGCAGCTGGCAAACAGCTGATTTGTCAAAATGAAGAAACTCCATTTGGGTGTGAAAAGCAAAGCTAAAAACTCGTACATACCATTCAGTAGGAGCAAAAATCGACGGGTAAGAGGTGGCTTATACTTACGTCTGATGACATTCCTACATAAATACGTGCTGAATGAGTGTACTCGCTCATCCGCCACGTTACTATCTCACGCAAATTGTATTGTCGAGCTAGTTGCTGTAGCGATCTGAGTCGTTTTCCGAGGATGCTCGGTGTCGCTGCGGCCAATGATGAGCTGTGGCCGGTGTGGGATATTTTTATCCGTTCATTTGTTTTTCTATTGTCACATAGAGATTATTGTATTTTTTACTTATGTTTTGAATAGAATGCTCGTAAATACGTACAAAACTGTACAGGGTGTGCAAACGAATTATATGGCATGTTTAGTTACCGGAAGATCTTTAATATTAAAAAAAAAACTACGTAAATCTTTGTCTGTCAAACTGCTAGAGAATTGTCGCTTACCACCATCGGTTCAAGTAAAAAGAGTGTCAGTGGTACAGTGGTTTACACCGGTGGCTTCCACTTGGAGGACGCCGGGTTCGATTCCTGGCGCTCCAAAAACGTATGATTTTTTTTCACCGCAATGATACACATCCAAATACAGATGTGATATAAAGAAAATCAATTTGTTTAAAGACGCGCAATCGATGGAGCCTAAGAGGAGACGATATATGAAAAGAATATCAGCTATGTCTCTGCGTTCTTCGAGGGTTTTCAGGTTCATTAGGTTGAGGCGGTCTTGATAAGGAGGCAGTATAAGATGATTGTCCCAAGTTAGGTCTCGAAGAGCAAATCGGAGAAAGCGACGTTGGATGCTCTCGATTCTGGACAGTTTAACTTGCTGATATGGGGAACACGCCTGACTAGCGTACTCGAGGAGGGGACGGACAGAAGTGATGTAGATGGATCTTAAAGCTAACGTATAAATCGAGGGTTAGTGTTAAAGAAAATCGAGTTGTTTAAAGACGCGCAATCGATAGAGCCTAAGAGGAGGCGATATATGAAAAGAATATCAGCTATGTCTCCGCGTTCTTCGAGGGTTTTCAGGTTCATGAGGTTGAGGCGGTCTTGATAAGGAGGCAGTATAAGATTATTGTCCCAAGGTAGATATCAAAGAGCAAATCAGAGAAAACGACGTTGGATGCTCTCGATTCTGGCCAGTTTAACTTGCTGATATGGGGAACACGCCTGACTAGCGTACTTGAGGAGGGGGCGGACAAAAGTGATGTAGAGGGATCTGGTCAAAGTTTATGAGGTTGAGGCGGTCTTGGTAAGGAGGCAGTATAAGATGATTGTCCCAAGTTAGGTCTCGAAGAGCAAATCGGAGAAAGCGACGTTGGATGCTTTCGATTCTGGACACATGAACTTAATGATAGGGGGACCACGCCTGACTAGCGTTCTCGAGGAGGGGACGGACAAAAGTTATGTAGAGGGATCTGGTCACAAGTTTATAAGGTTTATGAGGTCTTGGTAAGGAGGCAGTATAAGATGATCGATATTTTCAAGGCATTTGACAGAGCTTGGCATCAAGCTCTTTTTTACAAAATTCGTGCTTATGAAGTCTATAGAAAACTGCTTCATTGGATTAGAAACTACTTTTTGGACCGTTCAGTTCAAGTTGTCTTGGACGGTTTTAAGTCTTAAATACATCGGATAAATGCTGGCGTTCCCCAGGGCGGGCACTCTATATTAACTTTGCGTGCCTGTGTGTTTGTTTGTTTGTTTGTCGTGTAATCTTGCGATCAATTTTTAACCCAATTCATTTCATTGTAGCTTTGCACTCCCATACAAATTTTTAAAAAACTTAACCCGATTTTCTTCAAATGTTATATACATGTGTATCTCAGATGGACAAAACTTTTTGTAAAATTTTTAGTGAACGGGCACTGAGGCTCGAGAGGTGTCCATATAAATTTTTTAAAAATTAGCCCGCTTTCTTCAAATTTTAAGCACATGTGTGATTCCGATGGACAAACATTTCTGTAAAATTTTTGGAGTGAACGGGCCCTCAGGCCCGAGCCGATTGACCGATTTCTTCAAATTTTAAACACATGTGTGTCTCCAATGGACAAATCTTTTTGCAAAATTTTTTCCAAATTTGCAAACATATGTATCCCCATTTAGGGAATTTACATGAAAAATTAAAATTTTTATGGGTTGTTTTTTATTAAAGATCTCTTGTCTATTACTTCTAATCCAATTCACTATTTCGCTGACGACAGCACTGTCAGCATCTCATATAAGTTTGAGGAACGTCCATCCACTTCTCCTGTGGAAATCAAACAATTACGTATACTAAGCACGTTAAATTCTGTCCTTTCAGTTGCAGTTGACGGTTGCAGCGATAATGGATAAGAGTTTCCCTGTCATTGACATTCCTGCAAAAAGTATTGTGCGGAATTACCAATTTGGGTGCGGGGCTGTCCACCGGCCGTGATCTTGAGATCAGCTCGGTGGATTTGTTTTTATTGTAGGAAGGCCACATCGTAGTAGAGCAGTTGGTCAAGTCACAGGCCTTAATTGTGCCCTGGAGGTATGAAAAGTGGGTACGCGTTCTCTGACGGAGCTCGATGGACAGCACACTCTCTTCATGTGATCGATGTCTAATGTTACGCCCTTCTTTGCCAGTACATCTGCTTTCTCGTTTCCGTCAATGTCGCTGTGCTCCGCCACCCACACTAGGGTTAGAACCATGCGTTGGCTTACTGACTTCTAACAATTATTTAACATAAGTCATAGTCAATAGATAACAGAGCATCTATTTGCTCATAGGAAATTCGAAAAAAATGTGTCCGTAAAGGGCGATCCACCATAATGTACTTCTGAATGTAAATCCTTCCGTAATATATGTAAAATGTATATACATACATCATAAACACAAACAATCGAGTACAACTGCAGTACTGAGTTCCATCACGCTTTCGTGAAGAAGCGTGCATGCCATTGACAAAACACCTACCTAGGTGAAGCATTGGAAAAGCATAAACAAAAATGCTTACAATCATCGGAAAAACAACAAAATGTTTTCTAGTTGGAACTGTCGAAGTAAACACAACCCACACAAGCGCACACAGGCACTTCTTATGTTTAGAACATTCAAATAAAGAAGGTAACCGAATCAACTCCCACTTTCACTTCCATTGTATTACAAAAAGGTCGTACTTAGCAGCAGCAACAACAAAACCCACTGTTGTCATAGGCATATTTTCGACGCAACTAACTAAACCACATGGTACGTAGTTGTACTTTGGAATCCTTTGTACTTGGTTGTAGTATTTCAATCAGCGGCATTTTCTAGGAATACCAATAGCTACGAGTTCAAGTGCAAGTGTACGCAATTATGACACATTCAATCGTCATCATCTGACGTCACGAATCACGATGATGAGTTACGCGTAGAGTTTCCAGTTCCAGTCATTTAGAGCTTTTTTTGTGATGCGTCACGGCATGGAAATGTTTTGACAAATCATGAATGCGTTGGCAGATGGCATGCGCATGAATTGGGATATTTTGTTTCGGAAATGTGGCGTCTAACAGTATTCGGATGGGGGAAATTTTTTTGTACCTAAAATTTTCCAATCCAAGGCTAACGCTGTTTTCGAAACGAAGACTTATTTGTGGAACAAGACTTATTCAAATAAGTCTCCTCTTGAGGTGACTTATTTTATATATCTCTCTCTTGCAAAAAAATCCAATTTGGTTTCTAAAATTACAAAGATGTGTTACAGAGACACAATTTTTTATTTTGATTTTGCTGTCAAAGTAATTATATGGAATTAATTTGGACAATTTCACTGACTTATTTATGATGGCGGCAAAAAAAGTCAATAAGTTAGTCTTAAATAAGTCTTCGTTTCGGAAACAGCCTAGAGCTGAATTAAAATTTCAAATATTGAAAGTAGAATTTTTTGTAGAAAATACGATGAATGACAAACGAGTACAAGGATTGACTCTTTGACCCAGTTGAATGGGAACTGCCTCAGTATGAGATATAGTCATTCTTTGTGGTTACCTAAACGCAAAAAAGGTCGCGAATCAATATTCATACAATATTTGTATGCAGCGAAACCCTGGATATTTGAAAGGCTTTTGTTCGAGTATAGCATGATTGTCTTATAAATACGATTCGTTCGCTCAACTTAGACACCTCTCTCATTGATTAGTGATTATTTATGGAAACGAAAAATAAAAGTTGAATGGTATTTCTTCATCTTCGCATGAGATCAATGCTGGCGTTACACAAGGGTCATCCTTGTCGCTTAAGGTTTTCTTAAAATATATTAATGACCTATTGTCTTCTACAATCTATGAATACATTCAAGTCATTCTTGATTGGGGCAGATCTAATAGGGTGGTAATAGGGTGGCATTTAATCAAAATAAATTCCAGCCTTTTCTTTTTTCTCAGAAGGCAGTTAAGCATTACTTGCCACCAATAATTAATGGTGCCCCTATCTGATTCACTTAAAATGTTAGGTTTGAAAATTTTGAAGTGAACTTTCTTGGAAGGAACATATTTATTAAAATTCTAAAAGAGTGAGCTAATGGTTAGGTTTTATAAAATGTTGTTACACATACTTCACCCCCTCTAAAGTATGTTATATATTCTTATATTAGACCAATTTTGGCATTTAATCTATATGTATGGGGTTGGGCTGTCCGTATGGGAAACAATATACTTCATCTCTTGATTCTTTGGAGCATAGACGAAATATAGGAGCTTTAACCATTTTTACTAGGATCTGAAGAGCATCTAGAAACCTGTTCTCTAGATCTAGCTCCTTCTGTCGGCAACGTTAACTCTGTTTTTAGTTCTAATAGATTTGATTTAAAACCTTTTTTATATAGAACCCAATATTTCAAATTTTCCTTTTATCCGAGAGTGCCTTCGATGTGGAATCAATTAGTCGACTCCATGTTTCCCGAATCGTTTAATCTACAGGCCTTCAAAAAAAAAACGTCAACAATTTCCTAATTAAATAGAGGGTCCAAGAATAAGTAAGTAAGGCAGTAAGTAAAAAGTTGAGTAGGTGCTAGAGTTTCATTTGGCCTTAATATAGGTTGATCAAGTGCAAGTGCCGTACATAAATCGGCAGAACAAAGAATACTACTATTTAGCGGTAGAACACGTAGAACACGGATACGTAGAATACACATGATATGAGGAGATCAATAAATTCATAAGCCAATTGTGAAAGGGATCGTAGGCCAATAAACAACTGTATCGTATTTTGAAAGGGGTTCCAGAGAAATTTTTGTTTGAAGATTTGTGATTTGCTGAATTTTAAATTAAAAGCCTTCTGAAATTTTGCACAGTGTTTTGTTTTTCAAAGAAAACCCAAACTGTCATATTTGGGAAAGAGTCTACATCCTGTGCCATAGGCCCTCATACTAAATTGTTTCGGAATTACAATTTTTATTAGTAGATACGATTGTTTTGTTTGGGATGTCATAAAAGAGGGTTTCAGATTAAGAATCTCGTGAAGGAGTTAAATAGGCGTCCATGAAGAGTGGGAAGAGTGGAGTTCTATTCCTTGGATTGATGATATGGATAGATTTTTTTTTTTTAGATTAAGATATTTTATTAAACATTTAAGTAATATACAATTTTGACTGTAAACTAAATAACTATTATTAATAAGTGTCGGCTCAACAATAGGGGCCCGACGTATTTACATTGTTTTAATTTATTTTGTATTGCTTATAATTAAACAATATTTTTGACTACTTAATCTACTACATGTTCTATTTAAAGCAACTTAATTTTAAACAATAAATTTTAAAATAAAATAAAAATGAAAATGTTTAAACAGGGCGATCTTCAGCCTCTGTAATGTTGATTGCTAGCCTTCTCGTAGAAGGAGACGTCTTGATTATTAAAGATGTCGTCGAATATAGCATCTGTGAATCCACTGATGTTTATATAGCGGTGGCTTGGCTCGATTTTCTCGATTCTCAGTCCTTGCATCTCCGGACTTGGATGTGTTTCCAACCCATCAACGAATTTCTTTGCCATTTGGAACAAGTGGTCGGTTATTGGCAGCAGACCTGCCGCTTCGTACAGTCTTGCAGTCGACACAAACTTATAGCTGTTTGGCACCCTCCAGAGTCCTGTACAGATCCTAAGTACCTTCCTTTCAAATAGGGAGATCTTCTTATTCCATAGCCATAGCATAGCCATAGGTTATCACTGGCCTGATGAGCTGCTTGTAGATGACAGCCTGGTGTTGTTGGACAGTCCGTTTCGTCTTCTTAGTGCACCAAATGAAGAGCGTAGTTCGCTTTTTTCATTGTTTTATCGATATGAGAGTTAAACATGAGCCTCTCAGTAAAGTCGATTCCCAGGTACTTAGTCTCTGACTTGGTGTTTATTGTCGTGTTATCCGGAAGGGTATCGGAAGCAGATGAGTTCCGTTTTGTTGGCGTTGATCTTCAGTCCCCACTTCAGGTAGTACCCCCAAAGATTTCGGAGGTGTTCCTCCACTCTTCGGGGAGCTATCTCAGGAGAGCGGGAAACGGCATACTTGATGGAGGGATAATATGGATAGAATTAATGTGATCTGTACAAAGTCTTCCTAGCATAAAGCTAGCCGGTTCGTTTTTTATATACGCTATTTTTTGGTGAATTTCGTTCCATTGTATGAAGCTGGCTAATACTTTTATTGTACTGTTTAAGAGGGAGAAGCCTCGCCCGTTTGCATTGCATTGCATTCACTTAGGTCTCTTTTCTTCGGAATGGTTAAGCACCAACACCCGCTGTTGGATCTTCTGGTGATTTAAATGCGTCTCCATTGAGGAGTTGAACGGGTATATTATAAGTTCCAGCGGCTTTGTTCTTCTTGAGTTTCTGTATCGCACGTTTAACTGCCAGCTCATATTGTGAATGGGTTATTGGATATTTATTTTCGTTATATTTACCATCTGACCTTAAGGTACCCTTTTCATTTACTTAGCTTCCGTACTTTCATTGCTTATCTTCTTTGAGTGTTCTCAAACAAAAAGACTGCTTTTGATTTGAACGAAAGAACATGATGATCATATTTTTCGAATCTATGTTCTCGAGCAATAACAGCGTGTCACTTAAAGACTCATTTTAGGTAACATAAATTATCTATATTTACTTCGTGTGCCCGTGTGTTTGTGGCTGGCTGGCTGTAGGATCAAATCTTGTGATCAATTTTAAACCCACTTCCTAAAGTCCGATGACAACTCTTTTTTTTTAAATTTGGGGTATACATTTTTTTAAAAATGTACCAGATTTTTTTTAAAATTCTCCCATTAACAAATTTACAAGAAAAATATTTATTTTTTTATTACAACAGAAATCATAAGTAAGAGCAAATAATATCATCCCTGGTGCTATGATATGTGGAAGTGAATGGGACCAAAACTCATCAAAAGAAAATTTCTTTCCAAATGTCACCCTCCTTCTCGTTCTGTCTGACAGTCAAGCACTATGTTTGAGAAACAATCACCCACAGAAAACGCACATTTTCTCCAACCACCAACACGAGTTTATTCCTAAATTTAAACTTTTCCGTATTTATTCTACACCATATATTCGATTATGCCTTCCGAAGTCCTACAAATTAGTTGTGAGTAGATGATAAAAGGAATGTGGTTTTTCACAATTTACATAAAGTAAAGAGTTAAAAACTTGTTATCAAGTCGTGGGATTTATTAAATAAATAAAAATTAAAATTAATGCGGTTGTTATTTATGGAAATTCAGATTTGCCAACCGATTTTTATGAAATGTTCAATGTGTATTATTGGCAGTTGGGGTAAGGTCTTAGGCTATAGTACAAACCATCTCCCACCCTGTGGTTGGGAATATCCGCTACATTTACAAACCGATTTTTATGAAGTTGTCAATGTACATTATTGGCAGGTGGATAAAGGTTAAAGTCTATAGTGCAACCCCATCCAGCGGTGGTAAAAGGAAGGCGGTTGTTCGTGTGTACGGATAGCGAAGCGCCTGAAACAGCTAGTTCTTAATATTTAAGGAAGATAGAAAGAAGAAAGAAATAGCTAGTCATTAGAAGGGTCTATAGTAGATGTAAGAAGACAGAAGTTATCACAAGCATATGTCCGTGCATAGTAGAATACAGCGATTGTATGCCGCTTCCTGCTCATTACTTGTATTTTTTTTACAATCTTTTGGGGTACAATCTGTACCATGCACTCGTGTTGAAAATCGAAACTCGGGAAAAGCTTTTACCAAAACAATTTTGCTTCAGACGTTATTTTGATTGACTTATCGTGATGTGAATGAAAATACACATCAGACTGGAAATAAATGGAGACTGGAGTGCAACTTTCTGTGTATGAGAGGTAGAGAGAGAGAGATAGCACGTTAAAGAGAGTGTTATCTCCTTTTTCCTAATGTACTCAAAGATTTAAGAAGGAAAAGCAGGAAAAGCAGGAAAGAAAAGAGATGAAAAACAAACTTATAAGAGGAGGAAAATCTGCCTATGTTTTCCCCCAAATTTACTCACTTTTTCTTCAGAACTCGCTGTAATACAGAAAAGAAAAATAAATTTCAGTTTGTGCGTGAACTGTAAACCAACATTAGAGCTTAAGTATACGTGTACGACCAGTTGATTAGTGGTTGCGAATTTTATTTCCATTATTAAACGTTTTACTTTAAAGAATTTTTTAATTTCCAATTCAGATACAGGATGACAACTTGATGATTTCTATTTTTGTCCACCGTAAAACTCGCGGTGTGTGTTTCTATGGCGTTTCGATTCGATGCCTTCCAGTGTAGTCATGTAGTTGTAGTGCATTAGAGTAAAGGAAGAGCAGCACATAAATTCCTATTTAAGTATTTATTGCAAAAAAATTCAATGATCCAGTTTTTTTTTTATCAAAATCTCAATCGAAAGAGTTTAACTTGGTTTGCTTTAAACAAAGGGCTAAAGGGCTCCAATGTATCAATAATTGCAGTCAATGATCGGGCAATGAATGGAGTTTGGGTTCATTTGGAGATTATTACTGCTGCGGTTTTTGTTGTCAAAATACGAAAACTAAGTGCTATTAACAGTGCAAAATTGCATTGCATTAAATATCTTTTTTCAATGAAAGAAGAGCCATCTGTTACGATGGTCCAATGAACTTCTCTAAAGCAGTGCATTCTTTATTAGTAGATTGTTGTCAGTCATTGGAGTTCTTATAGTATTTTTATAAGTAAAAAATTAATCAAATTAAAGCTAATAATTTAATTTCTTATTAAAATATAAATTTTCATTTATTTCTATTATTTTTAAGTTAAATTTGTCTTCTTTTTTCACCGCTCTTCCAGTAACTATTGCCACTAATTTTTAATTTTTAAATGCCGAACAAAAACAGAACTTTTTTTTACTGAAACAAAAGTTCAATTCGCCAGTAATAGTAATAATCATATATACTATTAAACTAATACTACAAGGAAACAAACCAAGTTGACACTACAGTGCGTTTAGCAAAAGAATCATACATTCCTTTTGATTTATTGTGCGTTCCTGCGAGTGCGTCATCATCATCATCATCATAGTACTTTTGATTGTTTTTGTTGTTGTTGTGTTAATGATAGTGCTGGTGTTGTTGGTGGTGTTAGTTCATTCAGAATTGTCGCCGAACATTTCATCAAAATATCATCCTTCGAGGAGGATTACAGGGCTGACCGGCCCATGGTGCAAAGAGCATCGTCATCAGATGTCCCTTCGATTTCGGGGGGTCATCGGGAGTCACGCTTTGGCCTTGGATATTCAACGAACCAGAGCGGTTATAATAAATTATTTACACAGGTACTAATAATAGAAAATCATAATTATAATGATCAATAATAATGTGATTGTATTAAAAGAAATGCATTGTTTAGATGTACATCATTGTTTCCAATAATGTAGAAAATTTTTTTTTGTAAGGATAACCTAGCCCATATGGCTGACATTGTGACCTAAAAGATCTATTGTATCATAGGATGAGGTTAATCTTAGAGACAAACTACCTCCCTAAAAAAGGATAGTATCTCCTTAGTGGTAGAGTTTCTTAACTGTGCCGACGAACATATTTCTTAATACGCCTCCCTAATCAAATTAATGCACAGAGATTGTTTATAGATGATTCGTCATATTCCGATCAGAACCTGCATTCCATTTCTGATCTTAGAATAATTTCGTTAAGGTGATTCCTCAACCCAAAGTTGCCTGTGAGAAAACTTACCAGCTATCTAATACTATCCTTATCTAGGATTTCTTATTAAGGATTTCCTTTTAGGTTTTATCAGCATCCTTATATTCGTACAACCGTTGTCCGGTCCAGGCCTCCTGCAAAAAGTCTCTCCACGGGTCCCGATTTCGAGCCGATGTCATCCAGTTTGGCATCCCTAAACTCTGGGCGTCCTAGTCTACGCCATCCTTCCAGCGTACGCTTGGCAGGCCTCGCTGTCGTGTTCCATAAATCCTACCGCAAAGGACTTTCCGAACAGGATCCTCTTCGCTCATGCGAGACAGGTGTCCTGCCCACCGGAGCCTACCGAGCTTAATTTTCTTCACGATGTCGACATCGCGGTAACGCTCGTAGATCTCATCATTATAGAGTCATGAGGATTCCGGAGACTATGGGGCTAACAATTATCCGTAAGACTTTTCTCTCGAACGCGGCTAAGAGGTTAGAATGCCTTTTGGTAAGCACCCAAGTCTCGGATCAATATATGAGTACTGCTATGACCATTGTCTTATACAACAGCAGCTTGAATGTTATGGTTAAATTCCTGGATTTAAAGAGCTTGACGATCTTGATCTGGATGAAAGCTTCCCACAGCTCTTTGGTTTCTACCAACGATGCCAATGTCGTGTGCGTAAGCGAGTATCTGAATGGACTTATTAAGGATTGTTCCTCTCGGCGTTAAGCCAGAGTCTCTAATCACTTTCTCCAACGCCAGGTTGAAGAGGACCCAGGCCAGTCTTTCCCCTTGTCGAAGCCGGTTATATATGTTGAATGGGCTTGCTAGTGATCCGGATATTTTTACTTGGCTTATAACATTTGATATTTTAACTCGGCTTATAACATTAGTCACGGTAAACCTATATAGTCACGTCAGTTTATTTGGGATGCCGAATTGCCTCATGGCTTTATAAAGTTCTACTCTGGTGGTCTATCTGGTTGCGAGTGGCTCCATCAGGAGATACTCAGTTGGATTTGTGGATATTTTTACGCGCAAACCTTGCACTCGAAACGATTAAATTATTGCTTGCTGCCAGCTCTATGACTCGTTGTCCATTGTCATTATTGTTCTCGTGTAAGCTATAGGGGCTAACGTACTGCCTGAATACTGGCTCCATTCTTTGTTTCACAGGGCGTTTCTGTGATGCCGCGTGTGACCCATGTTGCGAGTGACTTGTGTCGCGTGTGATGCGTGAAAAATGGGTTAACTTTAAAATAGGCCCCCATCGCATCAACTTTTTTGAGATCCTTTTAACCACCTTTCACACGACCTGCTTTTTATATTTAAATTCAAACATTCACTTATGCGAGTGGAAAGCCTTTCGTGCTATCCTCCAATATAGTAATGACCTTTACATATATTATTATATTTCTCACAAACATGAAAAGTATGTCTCAATGAGTTACATAAATCGATAAAAACAACCCCACTATTGGACACCGTACAAGGTGTAAAAGATAAGAGCACGTTAACCTATGTACTCATGGATTTGTCTGCATCCACTTTATATCCAATCTAATCATGGTATCACTAAAAGATAGCACCATAGAATCGCACTCTTCATTTATTTTTAATGTATTTGTTCTAATGGGCAACAGTGTAACGATTTAAAAAGCTACTCGATGACACATTTCAAATGACTCAGGACACAGCCAAGTGAATGCACTTGTAATGAAGTTATTTACTCTGGAAACACATTATACAGACAGGGAGTTGATTGTCAATGCAATGCAACCTATACACTACACATACACGAAAGTATACGAATATATATACACGTATTATTATAAAATATATATGGAGGGTAAAACATAGAGGATAAAACGATATGGGTTAATGGAAAATCCACATGGCAACTACATTATGTTGCACACTTGTAATTAAAGCAGCATTTTCGAATAAAAAATAGTAATGTTTACGAATAAGTAACAAAAATGAGAAGCCACTATGATCGTTGGTTGTACTTTTCAGAATTTAAAAAAAACGCGATTTTCTGACTTACCAGTTCAACTTTACTCTAGTTGCGATTAAATAGGATAGTTACTATTGCATACATGAACATAAGAGGTTAGGCGAGAAGATAGATTTTATTGTTTTGCTTGAAAGCAGTAACTTCAATTTAAGGGATGGATTGATGCTAGAGAGATAGTAAAGTATGTGGAACCATTCGATTGAGTAAAGCAGATACCTGATTTAAGACATAACTAAAAAGTATACTTAGTAGACGTTGATTGTTTTGCCATTTTTTAGTTTCTAAACGGCCAAGTACAATTTTCTTCATTCTAAAAGATTGGTCACCGAACATCGAATATAAAACTATAACTTTATAATATGACACCATAAGAATCTACCATTGGTACATTATACAGTCAAGTAGAATGGCTGGGGATCTCCCGGTAAAATATTCTTTCAGTACTTGGACCTGACCCTATCCACAAATTAAACCAGATCTTTTCGAATGAACCTTATAAATTTTTATAATTCTTCACACTAAGCGGACGGGCAAACAAAGAATTTCGGATTGTTGCATACAAATTGCTGTACGCTGCAAATTTAAATAAAATCCTAAAACTTCAGTCTTCAATTTAGAAAAGGGAAATTTGTTGTTGAACTTGTATTGCAGGTAACTGACATCATTGATGTGCTGACATCCAAAAAGTGTCAAATGGAGGACTGGAAGAAGGCCTCGGAGATATACGGAGATAAAGAATCCGATGGGCAGTTACAAGCTTCCAGCCCTACAAATCGGCAGATGTGGACGGAGTAATCCCCCTGCAGTCATGTAATCTGGAATAGGTAACCTCATTCCACACCTCTGAATACTATTTAGAAGTAGGCTAGCACTCAGGTATTTACCGACAAGCTGGAGATGGGCAAGGGTGGTATTCATATCTAAAGTGGGAAGAAAGATCCCACCCATCCAAAGTCCAACAGACCAATTAGTCTACCTTCGTTCCTCTAAAGTTTCTTCGTTTCTAAAGACTATCCAAAAGGTTATCGACAATTTTATAAGGTCGACAGTACGGGAAAGAGAACCACTACACTCTAGTCGCATGCAAACTAAACCGGCAGATCTACGGAGACCGCACTGTGGGAGCTGACGAAAAGTATAGAGGGGTCCCTTGTCACAAAGGAAATAGTGTAATGCGCCTTTCTTGATATCGAAGGAGCATTCGATAAAGCTTTACATGGGGCGATTAGAAATGCTCTGGAAAGAAACAATGTAGACAGCAAAATAACTAAATGGTTGTGCTGGGCACCAGAGCAGCGGAGACTAGCATCATCATCATATTTGGCTCTACAACCGGGGTCCTATCCTGGCTTCCCGCAAAAAGTCTCTCCACCAGTACCGGATTTGAGCCGATGTCATCCAGCGGAGACTGTAGTCGCTGATTAAACCATTATGGTCAACACTAAAAGAGGATGCCCGCAAGTGAAGGTACTGTCACCCTTTTTGTGGAGTATCCTTTTAGATGAACTAATTCAGCGACTAGCTGGAACAGGAATTTATGCCAAAGGCTACGGAGACGATATAGCCATTGTAGCAAGAGGGAAATTCGAGGAAGTGCTCTATGACATAGTCCAAAAGAGTGGAACTCAGGGTAAACCCAAACAAGACCACTATAATTCCCTTCACCAATAAAAGAAAGCTCACCCGTTTACCCTAAATGGGGAAGAGATAACTATCAGCAAAGAGGTTAAATACCTTGGACTGATATTTGATAGCACTACTACAAAAATCCAAAAAAGAACTCGTGTTATGCAGAAGGGTGGCAGGTAAATCCTGGGGAGTTAGTCCCAGAATAATGCACTGGATGTACACCATGATAGTAATTCCAATTGTGCAGAGGCTGGCCTGTGTTTAAATTACAGGGGCTATGAGAACCTGCCCCACAGCGGGCATGGATGCGCTCCTTGGGCCACTCCCACTATACTTAGTGGTAGAGAACAAATCTATGGAAACCAAGTTACGTTTGAGCAAGGTAGGTTGCTTTGCGGACAGCAGGGCAAAAGCTATAGTGGAATCACTGGCCAAGCTGACTCCCTTAGCCAGCATGCCGTGTGATAACATGGTGCAAAAGCTCGAATTCAAAAAGAATTTTGAAGTAATAATGAGCACCAAGAAGGAATTCAGATCTAAGACTGAATACCAGATACATTCGGATGCAATAAAGTGGTATACGGATGGATCAAAAAAATCTGAAGGTACGGGTGCTGGAGTCTATGAGCCACAAGCCAAGTACATGGCATCGAAAGATTTGTTGACTTTAATCTGGAAGCTACATGAGACAGGAAATAGCTATCATAACAGACACCCAAGCCGCGCTAAGAGCCCTGGATGCAACTTCACATCTAAACTTGTGGAGGATTGCAGGGCGAAGCTAAATAGACAAATGAGTAAAGGAGATAAAGGAGCAGAAAATCCTCTAGTAGGGCCAGAACTGTTCTGTGGCATGTGGTACCGTATAATGTGGGAAGAGTTACACAGCAAGTTAGCCGCTTCCGTAAGATGGGAGAATTTTCCAGGTATACGGCAAGCTAATGAGATGCTTGGGAATTATAACCCTAAGAGCCTGATATTGGGACTAAGTAGAAGTAATGTAAGAATCATTATGGATTTCCTAACAGGACATTGTATACTGAAATGGAATATAAAGGAAATAATATTAGTAGAGGATGGCAGGATGTGGAGAAGCGTAGTATACCCCGTGACATCTTCTCAATGAATGCGGAGCAACGATCTGACAGAGAAGAGTTCACATGGGTCGCAGGGCTACTACATCGGATTTATCATCATCATCAAGTAATTTCAACTGGTTTTTTAACTGAAGTAAAAAATCAAACGATCTTTACTGTTCTGTATCTATATCTATATAGTGTCCGGAGTAGTTAGGTACGTAACATCAATTCAGTTTTATTTTGCCAATACACAATACCCACCCAGCCTCACACACTCTTCTTCTTTTTTCATTACAGTAATTTTAGAAATTTTTCAAAATACATTTCACGTATAAACAAACGAACAATGCTTTGCCGCCAGTTGCTGCAGACCCAAATTAGAACCTTAATTTTGTTTTTTCAATGAAATTGCTAATAGCACGCTTTTGAACTTTTGTTTAATTTTTGTTTGTTTCTGTAATAAACATTCCTTCAACCTCCATCAGTGGAATTCTGTCAGTACTCTGTTGTTTTTTAATAGATATTTATAAATAGATTATTTGTGAATAAATTATGATGCGAGAGTATCAGATACGTCATATTCGGTCATTGTTTTTAATACTTTTGGCTTTCGCTAATGGTGTTTGTAGAAAGTATGGTAATAGCATAGACTAGTGAGTATAGAAAATTTGAATAGTTCAACAGATACTGAAAATATGAAAATAGGAGGTGCTTTTAACTCCAATAAAGGTCTTATCTGAACTTCTATGAGTATTATTGCAGCTTGACATATAAAAAAACAACCCATAAAAATTAAAATTTTTCTTGTAAATTCTCTAATCGGGGATTCACACACACATACTGCGTGCTCGTTTTGTGGCAAAATCATCCACCACGAAACGCAGCGGCAGCGAACAGCGCAGCACACAAAGCACAGAGCTCATTAATGCCGCGATCTGATGCGATATAGCGATATTAAAAAAATTTATATGGGGGTCTCCAGGGGGCCGATCACTCCAAATTTTTACAAAAAGTGTTTTCCATCGAAGACAAAATTTAAAGAAAATCGGGTTTTGGGAAGTGGGTTAAAAATTGACCAGAAAATCTGATCAGTCAGCCACCCAGCCAGCCAGCCACGTGCACGCGAAGTTAATATAGAGAATTTAAAAATAGAGAATAAAACCTACGCGAAGTAGGTATAGTTCTAAATTACTATGCTGTATATATTTAATAGTATATTTTATTCTATTCTATCTTAGGTTAGGTTAGGCTAAGGTGGCCGTCAATGAAACCGACTCACTTACACCAGCAATGGTCCATTGTGATAACACACGGATCAGGAAAGTTTCCCTCCACCTACTCGTTGAACCACCTAGAGCTTCGTATAAAGCGAAGAAGACTGCTGATATCAGTGCAGATAAGATCATTAGTGGCGTTGTAGAAGAAATCTCCCGTATGGAGTTTTCGTTTCTGGGAGAGTGCTGGACAAGTACAGAGAAGATGTATAATGACCTCCTCCTCATCCTCATCCATGCAGCTTCTGCAGTAATCATTCGAGATGACTCCAAGTCTTTCTGCATGCTTAGCTATGAGACAATGTCCCGTAATGACACCTACAATAGCACCGATGTGTGATTTTTTTTAGAGATCAAACACTTGAAGCGTGTCGGATCCAGCTTGTGCCAGATCTGCTTTTTCGCTATGCAAGTTATACAGTTTGAACACCTATGATTAGTTTTTAAATATTATCCCGCTTTAACATGAGTTTGCATGTTTGCAGCTACTTGCCTGCTGAAAATTTCGAGAGATATAAGGTCAAAATAAATGTTCAGTACGGCGGAGGGGGTTGTTCGAAGTGCTCCGCTCATACATCGATTCTAGCTGATCTTTGAAGAGTTATCTTCCTATCCAAAATAAGATCCAAATACTTGGCTTTATCGGAGAATATTAAGCTTGTACCTTTAATAGAAGGAGGGTCAACATTTGGGATTTTGTATTTTCTAGTAAAGAAGACTAGTTAATTTTTGTGTGGGTTTACCCCTAAACCGATAGATTGTTGAGTGCAATTTGCAAGAGTTCTTTTAAGGTGTTAGGTTACTTTCCTGAGATGGCAATAGCAACTTCATCCCCATAAGCGATCACTCGGTAGACCTCCCTTCTCAGGCGTACAAGCGGCTCATTCACCACTAAGTTCCATAGAAAGGGTACAGGACTCCACCTTGCGGGGTTCCTCTGCAGATATACCTTCTGGCAGACGTCCCACACAGTTTTGAATTAACAATCCGACTTGTGAGTAGAAGGTTTATCAGTTCGCCATGTGAGTCGTCTACATTCAAAGCCGTCAGTAAATCTGTGATCTACTACGCCTATGCGCCATCGCGTGCGGTTCCTGGCAATGAGCTTCAGCTCTCTCCAACTCTTCCCCAATTGCCGTGACTCCTCTTCAACTATTCTGCGCCATGTATTTCTCGGACGACACGTTCTTCTACCATCCTGAGATAACGGGTTCCATTGCATTGCGTAGTTTGCTATGGAACTGTCGTCTTTTCGGAGTGTATCCACTGCCAATTCCGTCGTTTGATGGTTGTGCCTATTGGTTCCTGACCCGTTATCTGGTAAAGATGTTCGTTAGAGATACGGTTAGGCTATAAAACCCTTAAGATGTTCCGTAGGCACCTATTTACCAACGTTTGTAATCTTTATGTGATAGTAGCGGTCACCTTCCAAGTGCTGCACCCATACAACAGCACAGATTCAACATTTGAGCGGAACAGTCGCAGCTTGGTATTTAAGCTGATCGCATTGCTTTGCCATATCATGGACATCATTCCAAACACCGATTTTGCTTTACCGATTCGGTTGACATTGTCCTGTTCGGTTCCACCTTCGTTCGAGACAATACTCCCAAGATATTGGCAACTCTCTACTCTCTCTACCGGCTGTCCAGCAATGTTAACTTGAGTTACTGAGTTAGTGCCGAAGTTAATGAGTTTGGTTTTGGCAGTAGTAATCTTCAAACCCGCAACATTTGCCACCCTCTCCACATTTGTTGTCATTTGGTGCAGCTCCATAATTCTGTGTGAGAGTAAACAAACGTCGTCAGCGTAGTCCAGATGTTTGAGTTGAGATGTCCAACGAATTCCTCCGTTTTCAGTAGATAAAGCTGCGCGAAGTACATCGCTAATCACCAACAAAAACAGTACCGGCGATAGAATGCAACCTTGTCGTAACCCACTTAGAATATCAAATTCCTTTGACAGCTTTCCTCTGTGCAGCACATGACGTTTAGAGCCATCAATAGTTGCTTTAATAATAGCTATTAGTTTATCGGGTATACCTCTCCTGCGCAAGGCGAGCCAGATAAACTGTCTGTTGACACTGTCAAACGCCTTCTCAAAATCGATGAACAACAGGTGCAGTGGTGACCGCAATTCAACGCACTATTCAATAATGATCCGCAGGGTGTTTATGTGGTCTACACAGGAGGATCCAGTGCAGAAACCTGCTTGTTCGGCATCGAGTGTATCTTTATCTTTACCCTTGCAATACGCATTTTTATCTGTGGGCAGAAGTCTCTTGACAATGCTAGTACGTATGTGGATGTCTATCAGTCTTTCCAGTGTCTTTAGGAGGAACGATGATAAACTGATTGGATCTTGGATTAATATGCGAGCATTTGCCCGTTTTGGGTATGAATATCACTTTAATACAACTCTTTAGAATCGTCTCTAGCAAAGGAAATATATTATCCGAAGTCCTTTGCAGCTCAGCAGAAAAAATTTCGTTTGTCCTGCGGATTTAAATGGTTTGAAGCTATTCAGTGCCCAACGCAGTTTATCCTTGTTTATTAGATCATTGGAGATAGTTGTATGAGTTTTTTGCCAGTTAAGGTTAACATTACTTAAAACGTGGGAGCTACCTGGAAAGTGCGTGTCTCGAAGCAGATTGAGCGATTCTTCGCTAGGGGTAGTGCTAGAGCCATCTCCTTTTTTCGAAAAACTAGGCAGAGTTGAATTGTTAGAGAGAATTTTTCTTAGCCTAATCCTGGGAAGATTCTTCTATTTTGCCACAGAAGAGTATCCAGGATACTAGCTTAGCTTTCCCTAATTCTTTTTTATATAGTTTGAGGGGTGTTTTATAGGTATCCCAATCGTACTCTAGTCAGGTGACCTTGGCTGAATTGAACAACTGCATGTAACTGTTTCTAACAAGTCCCAACACCGAAGTCCACAAATGGGGTTTCTTCTTGGAATCAGACGATAGGAAGCTGACAGCGCTCGGTCCGATTCGGTCTAGTTAGATCGATGCAATTTAGGTACACGTTGTTGAATCGAACTTTAAGTTTTGTTATCGCAAGTTTGTTGTTAAGGTGGAAGCAAGTAACTTCCGTTTTGTTCATACTGGGACATAAGAAAGATCTGCGGTAAGGATTTTTTCCATTTGTTCTATGCTTTGGTGTTGGGTAGCTAAAGCGAGCTCGTCAGCATATGCAAACTTCTTTGAGGTCGTCTCTGGGAGATCATACGTGTAGAGATTGAATATTATTGGTGCTAACAGTGATCCCTGGGTAAGGCCGTTGCTGAGTTTTCTTGGCCGGCTCTTTTCATCATCGACAAAGACTTGAAACGATCTATCACTGAGCACATTATTAAGAATTGTTGCTATTTTAATGCAGGGTACGATCTGAAGAAGTTTGTAGATGAGAGCGTTCATCAAGACTGTATTGTAGGCAGCAGCTGCGCCCGGATCTAAAGCCAGCCTGTTCCACGGGTAATATTGCGTTAATGGTAGGTTCGATTCTGTTACAACAAATAATTCTTGTATAGCATACTAAGCACTGCAATCGGCTGGCTACTTTCTGGTTCATTTTTGGGTTTCCCAGGCTTAAGCAAGGCGATGACTTTTGACTTTTTCAGTTTGTTAGGGAAGGTTCCCGTTTCTATAATGTCGGAAAAGCCAAGTTTTGAAATGAAAAAGGTAAAAGGTCTTGAAAACTCGAATATTTGTTGAGAGTTTCTTTTCTTTATTTTGATACTCTGCTGGATCCATTCTGCTTTCTACTTTATCTGGGGGGGGGGGTTGCTTGGAGAACTTCACAATTCTAATAGCAATTGTGTTAGGGCTTCAAAGTTTGCGAAGGAGACTCCAGGCTTTTCGACTTGAATGCACGAATTTGGTATTTTTAAGTGTGTTTAGCCACTTTGCACTGCGTGCTTTGTCGAGTGACTTTAGCAGTTTGTCTGCTGTTTCGGGTTCTCCATTTAACTCGTATTCTTCATATAGCAGGTCGCTTTCTTCTGTGTATTCTTTGCGGTATCCTCTCGGAACGCGCTTCTTGGCTTGGAGAATATGACATGGAGATAAGTCATTTTATATTTGAATCGAGATCATTTTCTCGGCTGGGCAATTGATTCTACGATGGGGATCTCTATGGTGGTTTCGATGACGACAGGTCTGTGCTGGCTATAGGGGAAGCTAGGAAGAACTTTCCCGCTGGTTTAAAGAGTTCATTCATCGCAATCGCAACTTACAAAAGTAAGATCTAGGTTAAGACTTCTCTGCCAACGTCTGGAGAAGTAGGTTCCTGCATCTTTTGCATCGATAACTAGATTTAGATGGTTGACATCTGACCATTCAATAACTTAAGGCCGTTTAAGTCATTCCGGGCATATCTGCATGAGGTATGATGGTAATTGAAGCAGGGTGTTCGAAAAGTGGGAATACGCTCGATGGCTACCACGTATTTGGTGGTTAACACACATTGGTAATGTATGTTCCAGAAACTTCTATGGTGATTTAGAATATGTTATCTTCGCACAATTGTTGAACTAGTTTTGCGTTGTTTACACCGTCATCTTCGGTTGTCGTGTGTGTTTCTTGTATGACTGCTACGTCAATGGCGTTGTCCATTCGAATCTTTGATATGTCTTCGCTTTTAGATTTACTAATTCTTCTATGTTGAGTTGCAGAATACGAACTGATGGTCCTATATTCCTTGTCAAGAAGCTCTTAAAAGTATCGTTTTGTGTGTTATTTTGTGTGGACTGCACTCAGTTATTTATAGCTATATGTGATTGCCAGGAGATCAGGTAGAAATAATTGATTGTTTGGCAGCCTAGTGTTGATAGATTATTTAGCGTTTTCCAGGGTGCACCTCGAGGAAGCGAGCTATCGTTGCATCCCCTTCCCGTGGGGTTATGATATTCTCAATTTAATCTCGTTTCCCCATACTTTGTTCTAGTGTTGTTGAAATGCCACACAAATTAATAACCAAAGTCTGAACTTTGTAACAATTTTAATAAAAATTGACACTAAACGCTATATGCATATAAAGTGCAATAAAGAAGAATGATACTTTAAATCAAACATAAAAGCCAACCTCTATAAGGGCTAACTGAGATCACAGCAGCATTTTTTCGCAACAGAAAGTGTCCTGTTTTCAGCCAGTTACTTTTTTTGTTTACGTAATCAGAGCATTACTCAACTTTTGTAAAACAAAATATAACAAAAAAAAACACTGAGTGCATTTGAGAAAAGTGCTGGTAAGTGACAACCGTGGGGAAAGTAGATCAACAGTTTTTTTTTCTTTGTCGGCACTAGAATCAATTCTCTCTTTTTCGAGCGATTGTTTGACACTCCTCGCCTACTGAACCATTATGCCTTAGGTTGTTTTGTGTTAGAAAAATGCATAAATTCTATTGACATTAGATAATGTAGTCACTTCAGCAGCGTTTGTGAGAAAGTTCTTCTGTCTTGTAAAGTTCATTGGAACAAGAAACTCAAAATCCAGTTTAGCTATTGTGGCTACATTTTTTATAAGTATAGTAAGTAAGATTGGAGGTTTTAGGGATATAACACGTACTAAGAGAATCAAGTAACATCTATCTGTTAAATAAACAACTGCACAATATTGTAAGAAACCCACACAGAAATGAAAATCCGTCTTTAGTCGAAGGTATAAGCGAGCACTTCGACAAGTTTGGGGGAACTCTTACTCGTACTCTATTAGTTATTTAGGAGTTCATGATATTCCGATAAATTCCTTTGATAGTACACAGTTCGCATAAGTGACTGTATCTACGATGGAAAAGAGAGTACAATTTTGATCTAGAAGTGATTTTTTATTGGCATACTGCCCGAAACTAATTATTAAAAGGGGAGGAAGAGTGTATGGTTTCTGTTTCGTTTCAATGCCAAAATCAAATACCGTAAGACTAAAATATGTAAATTGAAAATAAACGGCTCAAACAGAAGATACGATACTCTCCCTTTAGTTGCAGAGCTTAATTGTTTTCAAAGTTTTTTGCTGGGTGCAGTGCTTTCCTCTCTCACTGTATAATTAAAATTCAAATACGAAAGCTATCGGATGGGCAAATATATAGATAAGTTATCGACTCATTTAGATGAGTAAGTTAAAAGATTATTTGTGGTTGAGTTAAATAAAAGAACAAGATCTAGAAAACCCAAAATAATAACCTGTCGATGAATAATAAGCTAATGCAAATCTTTAATTCACTAAACTATTCGTTTCATTAAAGAGTGTTTATTGGACTAACAGTAAGCTTGTTGGGATTCGGTGTATTTCAAATGTATTCTGAGTGATAAAGGGATGAACTTTTGAGCTCAATAGTTCGTGTTTTTGTTGATTTTTTTAGTTTGCAAAAAATTCCTGGAAGTAAACTTACATGAAATGAAACTGAATAACATCGTTATGAAACCGGGACCAGAGTGGGCGAAGAGATTTTTGTTTGGGATGTCATGACCAGACATAAATGTTATCGAGCATAATATGTATGACTGTGCTAAAGGATGGGAATCTTTCTAGATATTTTTAGAGTCCTCCTGAGAAAATAGCATACACGATTTCAAAAACTAATTGTTCAATGCCAGGAGAACGTGTTCGTGCTAAGCCCACAGCACGTGTGTAATTCAACCCCTATCCCTGCGGTACTGGTTAGCAAAATATCCCAAATATCGCAGCTCATTTTTCACGTTTAATATGAATCCACTAGTTTACGTCCAGTTCTCATCTGATCTATACATTTCTTCGAAAAGGAACTGTGGACGTGGCAAGTTGCTTTTCCATTCTCTGAAGCGTCTGCAATGAAACATTATATGCTTCATATCTACCTCTTCGTTCGGACAATCTAGGCAGAAGTGTGTGCTATCGTCAACATATCGTTGACAGTATACTCACTGGGTGTGTACTGGGTGTCCTGGGTGTACTGGGTGTACTGGGTGTACTGGGTGTACTGGGTGTACTGGGCTTACTGGGTGTACTGGGTGTACTGAGTCGTCCGAATTGATTCCACATACATACTTATTTGACAACGAAATCAATATTAAAATTATGCCGTGATTTTGGAAACAAAGTTAGATAGCCAGTATGCAAGGTACGATAGCATTCACAGCCAGACAAAAACTGTGAAATGTGGAAATTATCACCGTAGAATCGGTTTATCTATCAAAGTGGCGATCGCTTTGATAACTTTTTGGTCCTGTTGGATTGAGGCTTTGCAGTTGTAGATTGTGAGCATTTCATCCGCGATGATATATATTGCAAAAATAGGTATGGAGTCAGTATTCAGGCAGTACATTGACACATATAGCTTACACGAGAACACTAACGAAAATGCACAACATAGAGAAGGGAGCAAGAAATAATTTGGTCGTTGCGAGTACAAGGCTTGCGCGCAAAAATATCCACAAAGCCATCTGGCGCTGAATTTTTACCAAAGAGACCACAGTATGGCGCAATAAACACCGCGTTGCACATACTGCAAAGACCAAGAGGAAAATCTGATCGTCGATCTTAAAGGCAGCTTAGATGGAAAGTTGCTAAATGGACAGCTAACTGAGGAATTGGAGGCTCCAGCAATGACCGAAGACCACGCTATGCTTCCGCCACCAAGCATCGACGAAGTAAGCAGAGCGAAAAATCGGCTCAAAAATAATAAGGCCTCGGGATAAGATGGTATCCCAGCGAAGCTGATTCTATAGGGAGGCCCCGAAATACATCAAGCAATTCATGAACTAATAGCGCAAGCATGGGAGAAAGAATCGATGCCATTTGGCTGGCGAAGAGTTATCCTGTGCCTCATACATAAGAAGGGAGATATCACAACACGCAGTAATTATCTTAACATTTCTGAGTACCGCGTATAAGATTTTCTCCTCTATACTTCAAAACAGGATACTCCCATACGCTAAAGTTATCATTGGTCCATAACCGTGTGACTTCATCCCAGGCAAATCAACAACTGATCAGATTTAAGCCTTAGGCAGGTGATGGAAAAATGTCTAATGTTTCAAAAATCAAAACACCATCTTTTTATAGCCTTTAAGTCCGCCTATGATAGAATAGCCAGAGTAGAACTTTATAAAGCAATTAAAGAATTTGGCATCCCAAATAAACTAACACCACTATGTAGATTGACCATGACCACTGATGTAAGCTTTCAACATCGATAACGGGCTCCGACAAGGTGTTGTGACCACACACAACTCCTTAGACATGTGCTACGCACATTTCATAATATCCTTCCTTTCCCAAACATGTGCTATGCACATTTCCTATTTTTTCTAATGTTACATTATCCATAATGTAACATTACCCATTTTTCCAATAACCCAAATCCATTATCCTAAATCCGACGACCCACCGCGGCGTCTACAATTCCTATTATTCTAAATCCGACGACCCACCGCGGCGTCTTCAATCTATCCTTTTTTTTCCCAAATCCTAAATCGGATACCGACGACCCACCGCGGCGTCTACATTTTCTATTGTCAATTGCATTCTCGCATTCGCTTGTTCGTACAACGACTGCGAGAATGGTGATGCGTAAACATGCAGGTCAACAGAACGGTTCAGTTTGACCTGCACTAAAAAATCAAGTCAAAGGCATGGAGGAAGAAATGGAACGATGGATGAGGCAGTCAATTTCAAACATCCGATTAGGCAAGTTGCCTAGCGGTCAGATCATTAAACACTTTATATAAACTAATCCATCTGTGTTTTATTTTTCGATATATTACCACGACCCAACATTTGGTGGCAGCGGTGGGATTACTAGGTAAAGCATCTGCCTAGTATCCCGATTTTTTTTTCTTTTTTTTAATGTTTTTAAACGCGAATTGTGATTAGTAAGACAACAAAATTAAATGTGTGATTGTGTCGTAGTAAAATTTTATAATCCGTGGTTTTTATATATGCGTAATTAAAGCTGTTTTTAAATATGCAATGAGCTTTCCATAATTTCTCAACGTTCGAGATTATTTATAACTTTTCACGATGAATAATTTGTGCCGAATTTTTTTTGAATACAAAGAAAGCACATGGCAAATACCATGTTTTTCCATAACTACGGAAATCAGAATTACGAAGACAATACTACGCTAAATTCAACCATGATTTGCGATCTACCAACCATAACCACATCCGACAAGCTAAAGCAAGCGAGACTGAACACCGATGCAGTAGCTACAGTAATAGCAACAACAATGGCCCTGAAATTCATCAATCAATATCATCAATTGTCATCAACATCATTACCAGCATCCAGCACATCACAGAGGGCAACATCCAACAACAACAAAAACATGAATTTGTAAGAATTCTATTTTCTTTTTTTTCTTAAACTTTATGAATTTTTATTTAAAAAATATTTCAATCTTTATCTAATTTAAAATATATAAAAAGACAAATAAAATCTTATAAAAGATGAACTGAAGGAAGTCAAAGAAAAAAAATTAAGAGTTTATTTCTATAGTAGTTAACCATTTCCTAACACATATCTTATGTGCTAAATAAAAAAGTTCACTTATAAATATTTTTCTATCCATGTCCAAAACATATATTTCATGTAAAAAAAAAAGTTTGAACACAATTAACCGAAACGATAACAAAATCTTTACAAAAATTCAAATAAATATACATATAGAAATTTTTTAGTAAAACATAAGTATTCACGAATGAGGCAAACATAACAAAAGAGACTTTCCCTTATTCTAAACCCATCAAATCCAACCCCTTTTCTCCGAATTTTTATTTTATTTTATGGTAGTAATTGATTTCCGAAGTTCCGAGAGAAGACTCAAAGTTAGTTGACAATCCGATAGTAGTTAAAGTTCCCCAAGTATCATTAAACAAACAAATAAAAATGACTACAAGTCGTTTTAACCCCTCACACGCCATCAAGCTAATTCCTGAGTTTGATGGATTAGCCAAAAACTTAGATCGATTCATTCAACTAGTTGACCTGCAGTCAAAAAAAGCGATTGACGATGCAGACAAATTAGAATTAGTTGACATAGTGAAGTCAAAGTTAACTGGCAGAGCCTACAATGTTGTAATAAAATACAACGATTATAACGGATGGCCAGAACTTAAAGACGCACTAGTAAAAAATTTTAGAAAATGTCGATCGGTTCAGGTGATTCAGACAGAAATGTTTCAATTTAAGCAAGGCTACAGGGAAACAGTTGCTTCATACGCGGAAAGAGCCAATGCGTTGTGCGATGAATTAAACAACGCAAACGCAAACACTGAGGATGATTCATCCAATAAAGCAATCCGTTCGCTAAACAGCGCAATGATGCTGAATAGTTTTTGCAATGGTTTAAATCCACAAATAAAACTTCTTGTTAAAAGTGCACGATGTAAAGAGTTCGACGAAGCAGTCGAAATAGCGATGGAAGAAGAAAAACTTCTTGCATCCACAAGTAATCGGTACCAAAACCAAAATAACATGTACTGTAAACACTGCAAAACGAAAACTCACAATACCAGTGAATGCCGCACAATCAGAAATTATAATTTCAGCCCCGGTGACGTTAGGTTTTTAAATAACACAAACCACAGACCAAATATACAAACCACGCAACCTTTTGTAAATAGGCCTACTCTAAACTACACTCAACCATTAACAAATAGGTCTGGTGTAGATACAATCCGCAGTGACATAATTTGTAAGTACTGTAGAAACCAAGGTCACTCTATAGAACAATGCCGAAAAAGAGTTTTTAATAACAATAGGAACTCCGGTAACGAAAATAATTATTCGAATCAGGGAAACTCTCAGCGACCTGGCCCGACAAGCACTCGGAGTCAGGTAAAAGACATCAAACCTTGTGCGTAAATCAAAATCAAAATCAAAATCAAAATCAAAATCAAAATCAAAATCAAAATCAAAATCAAAATCAAAATCAAAATCAAAATCAAAATCAAAATCAAAATCAAAATCAAAATCAAAATCAAAATCAAAATCAAAATCAAAATCAAAATCAAAATCAAAATCAAAATCAAAATCAAAATCAAAATCAAAATCAAAATCAAAATCAAAATCAAAATCAAAATCAAAATCAAAATCAAAATCAAAATCAAAATCAAAATCAAAATCAAAATCAAAATCAAAATCAAAATCAAAATCAAAATCAAAATCAAAATCAAAATCAAAATCAAAATCAAAATCAAAATCAAAATCGAAAAACGAATTCTCAAAATCAAATTCAAATCGAGCTGTCTCAAAAATATAAATCCGATAGTTTAAATCGAACTATTCCACATGCTCCTGGCCATAGAATGCCTAACAGAGACTCAAATCCGGAAAAAGTCCGAAAGCAAACAATAAAACAAAATATTCTGCTAAATGAACACCACCATCAAAATCGAAGCCAAAGCCAAATCCGAAGGCTACATCAATTTCTAACCAGAAGTCTAGATACTGAATCAAGTTCAGCTAAACAAATAGCCAATATCTCATCTATAAACAGAGCATCTACTTTTAAAAGCGAGATAAAAATAAAGTCTCAGGAATCAAAGGCTAAATCTAATATTATGCTGCTCGATACGGGGGCAAGCCTTAGTTTAATAAAACTCGGAACATTAAAACTAAATGCCGAGGTAAACTTAAAAAATGTTATTGAACTGACAGGTATAGGCAAAACGTCTACGTCAACGCTAGGTACAATACTACTAAACATCGAAATTACACCAGGTCAACATCTCAAACATCCTTTTCACATAGTACCACAAAACTTCCCTATTACGCAAGATGGAATCATAGGTGAAGATTTTTTTAGAAAATTTAATGCGATAGTGGATTACAATGACAATATATTTGTATACCACTACAAAAACAGACAATTTACAGTAGACTTCAGCAACGAATGGAAGACCTTAACAATTCCAGCTAGAACTGAAAAGTGGGTAAAATATGGACCAGTAAAAGAGAAAATGGAACAAATATATTTTTCTCAGGAAATAGCTCCACGCGTGTATTCGGCATCAACGATAACAGCACCCAAAGACGGTTACGTATTCATATCCATTTTAAATACCAACAACGAAGATGTTAGTATAAAAAACTTAAGCCTTAAATCTGAAAACATGGACCATTACACAGTGTATAACCTAAACTCGATATCAACCGACCAAGTAGTCGAAGAAAGATTAGAAAAACTTAAAACAGAATTAAATCTTATTCACTTAAATCTAGAAGAAAAGCAATCCATAGAGGAAATCTGCAGAAATTTTAATCACTTATTCTTTATTGAAGGCGACAAATTAAGTACCACATCAGGAATAAAGCATTCCATTAAGACAGAAAACACTGTTCCTGCAAACATACGCCCATATCGCCTAGCAGAAATCCACAAACAGGAGATAAGAAAACAAGTTAATAAAATGCTTCAAGATGACGTAATTAGACCCAGTACTAGTCCGTGGAATGCGCCACTTCTGGTAGTCCCCAAAAAAGGAGATCAAAAATGGAGAGTCGTAATAGACTACCGAAAATTAAATGAGGCTACAATTCCAGACGCATACCCAATCCCCAATATCGAAGACATTCTTGGGCAACTTGGAGACTCCAAGTACTTTACTACGCTAGATCTGGTGGATGGTTTCCACCAAATCGAAATTACTGAAGAGGATAAAGAAAAAACAGCGTTTAGTACTACCAACGGTCATTTCGAGTTCAACAGAATGCCGTTTGGTTTACGAAATGCTCCGCCAACATTCCAGAGACTTATGAACGTTGTTCTCTCTGGATTGCAAGGTTTTATGTGTTTAGTATATCTTGACGACATTGTGATTTACGGGAAAAATTTGCAAGATCACAACAAGAAGCTTATTGAAGTTTTTAAAGCTCTAGACAAATTCAATCTAAAAATCAAATTATCTAAATGCAAATTCCTTCAAACAGAAGTTATGTATTTAGGACACGTCATTACAGCAGACGGTGTTAAACCAGATCCCGATAAGATTGCAGCGATTAATAATATCGAAATTCCTAAAACCCAAAAACAAATAAAATCATTTCTAGGTCTGTCCGGGTATTACCGAAAATTTATTAAAAATTATTCACAAATTGCAAATCCGCTGAATAAACTTCTTCGTAAAGACGTACCTTTTAAGTGGGACGCTTTTTGTGACGAATCCTTTAGAAAACTAAAGAAGTCTATAGTTCAACCACCTATACTCATTTACCCAAATTTTGCAAAAACTTTTTATATCACTTCCGACGCTAGCAACGAAGCTATAGGCGCGGTATTATCCCAGCGAGATTCAAACGATAATGATCTACCAATAGCGTTTGCCAGTAGAATACTAAACAAGGCCGAAAAAAACTATTCTACTATCGAGAAGGAAGCTCTTGCAGTAGTCTGGGCAGTCACACACTTTAGACCATACGTTTTCGGACGCCACTTTGAAGTCATTACCGACCATAAGCCACTGGTATGGATGTTCAACCTGAAGGATCCTTCTTCGAGAATAATGCGCTGGCGCATAAAACTAGAGGAGTATGACTTCACGGTCTCGCATAAAGCGGGACATCTAAATACGAATGCGGATGCTTTGTCGCGTTTAAATGTACCAGAAATTAATGTGGTAACCCGTAGTTGTAGCAAGATGACGCCAGGCGAACCTGAGCAGGACAATCATGTTACAGAAATCACAGACCCAGTGAAAATAAAGCAAATACTGTTTGAATTTCACGACACACCCTTAGGAGGTCATCAAGGAGTTAAACGCACACTAAAGCGTATCAGAAAGGCGTACAAATGGAAAAATATGTATGTAGACATAAAGAAATACATCATGTCTTGTGAACTATGCCAGAAGAATAAAGTATATACACGCAACAAAATCCCTATGGTCATCACTACAACAGCGAAAGTTCCATTCGAAAGAATAGCTCTTGATATAGTGGGACCACTGCCAATTACTGAAAACAATAACAAATATATACTTACATTTCAGGATGATTTAACGAAATTCGTCCAAGCAATAGCTATACCCAACCAAGAAGCCAGAACGGTGGCTGAAGCACTGATAAAGAAAATAGTTTGCACCTTTGGAATACCACAAACAATACTTACGGATCAAGGAACGAATTTCACAAGTGAATTATTCAAAAATATTTGCAAAACACTAAAGATTCATAAAATACAAACAAGCCCATACCATCCTCAGTCAAATGGCTCACTCGAAAGATCGCATAGAACTTTAGGCGACTATCTAAGAAATTATGCAAGTAAAGATCAAGCAAATTGGGATCAGTATATGGATTATGCGATATTTTGCTATAATACCACCTCACATTCAAGCACAAATTACAGCCCATTTGAAGCCCTATACGGATTCGAAGCTCCAATTCCCTCAACTCTTAACAGAAGCGTACAGCCTACATACAACTACGATGATTATGTCGCTGAGATAAAAGAAAAAATGCAAACCGGCTATGAAATAATTCGTAATAACCAAATAAAAGCGAAAGAAAAGTCAAAAACCTATTACGATCAAAACTGCAAAGAAACTAACTTTAACGTAGGAGACAAAGTTCTACTAGAAATAAAAAATAGGGTTAACAAAAAACTTACCCCCATCTTCTAAGGACCCTACGAAATCGTAGAAATTCTATCCCCAGAGAATTCTAGAATTAAAATTGGTAGGAAGGAAAAAGTCATACACAATAATTTAATTAAACCATACACACAAGCGCACACAAATACATAAACACTTAACATGACACACACAAAATACCAAAATATTAAAACACGAATTTTCTGTGTTTTCAATTTCAGTTACTTAATCCTTGTTTGCGCACTAAGTGCGGCTGCAGCGCAGCTACATCAACAACTACCACTAAACACTACAGGTGTTTATTTGGAACCCATAGGCGTACTCGAAAAATCCTTCACAAAATGGACATTCCTATTCTATTTTAATAATTCAATAACAAATACCAATGCCAAAACCTTAAAGAAAAACATTAACACGCTCTCGGATCTATGCGAGAATACGACAAAAGAGTATCCTATAGGCCGCTGTAAAATGACCCTACAAATGCTGAAACACTCTCTTAACGAGGTACAGCAAAATAATAGGATGCTGGATGGTATCCTATTGGGGACAAGACTTACTAAAAGAAGTACGACAATTACAAACGGAGGTTTATTTAACGGTATAGGTTATATCCAGAAATTCCTTTTCGGAACAATGGACTCTCAAGACGCTGTAAAGATAGAAAACGCATTACAAACCCTCTCGGAAAACCAAAATAGCCTCTACCACATGACAAAAGAACAATTGACTATAATATCAAACGTTTTTGATGCACTTAATGACACGACACGTAACGTAAATAATAACTTTAATTTAATAACCAAAGAAATTAAAGAAAATTCAGCTAAGCTGGTAAATCTCACGAACTTTGAAAAAATACTTCACAGTTTTGACGAAATGTCATACCTTATATCCATATGCGCTTCCCAAATTTTGGCAAAACAAGCAGAATTACTTGACATTTTGCAAGAGGCAAAATTAGGAAGATTAGACAGCAGATTTTTAAATTCAGACATTTTTATTGCTACGTTAAACCAGATACAGGCCGAACTCCCGCACAACGTAAGGTTTCCACAGAAAATTTCCAGGTTAAATCTACCTATAATCAATTCACTAGCAACAACGACACCCATTTATGTAAATGGAAATTTTATGATTCAGGTCAGCATACCGATGGTTAACGAAGAATTTAATCTATTTAGAATTACCCCTCTCCCCACAAAATATCTAGAGCACACATATCGATACGTCTCAACTGGTAGCGAACTCGTTGCCGTTAACGAGAACTACAGGAGATACATATTTTTGAGCATTAATGATTTGGAAAAATGTATCACAAGCGAACCAGAACATTTCGTGTGCCAACAAAATTTCGTTATACATAATTATGACATGAATAATTGCATAATACAGCTAATATCAGGAAACCCAAATCCACAGATTTGTGAATATCGAGTATTCCAACTCAAACACGAGTTATGGTTCACGTTGAAGAACAAAAACTCATGGCTATATGTTATGCCAGAACCAAAAAACGTACGAATCATATGTGGCGATACTCCACACACAATAAAATTATCAGACAGCGGAATCCTTAAAATAAAGCCATACTGCAAGGCAGTAACGAACGAAATTTACTTGCAGGCGTCAAATGACATTTACAACAAGGTCCCTATTCTCTACCATTTCCAGGCCATACCCGTAATTGAAAAAATCGATATCCCCAGTAACCTATCCCAAATCTCATCCCACATAATACATGTTGAAAAGTTAAATTTGGATAAATTCAGTATTAACGTAAAAGATTTAGTAAGAAAAGATACATCATTTATAACAATAAAACATGAAACTTTATATATTTCGACCTCTACCCTCATTGCCATATGTCTAATTTGCATATTAATACATGTAATAAAGAAATACTTTAAAATAAAAGTCTCGGTGAACAAAGAAGCAGGAGAAAATGTAGCAGAAAATCCATAAAAAAAAAAATTCAAAATAACATCTCAAAAAAAAAATTTCCAATTTGTAATCATTTATATATATATTAAAAGAAAATACATATATATACAATCATTTCTTATCAATAAAAAAAAAAAAGAAATACAATATTATTATTATCATTTCAAACAAATTATAAATATAAAATTATAAACTAAACAAAAAAAAAAAAAAAAAAAAAAAAAAAAATAATAAAATATTGTACACGTGTATAAGCGTGCTAGGCAAACAAAAATTGTTTAATAAATATCTATTTCATATCGTATAGCAGAATCACTAAACTACATTCATCGTTCATTGACTCCTACATGCCATATGCCGAAAGTCTTCTCTCCTAACGTCGCGCGTCTTTCGTATTCTAAGGGGGGAGGAGTGTTGTGACCACACACAACTCCTTAGACATGTGCTACGCACATTTCATAATATCCTTCCTTTCCCAAACATGTGCTATGCACATTTCCTATTTTTTCTAATGTTACATTATCCATAATGTAACATTACCCATTTTTCCAATAACCCAAATCCATTATCCTAAATCCGACGACCCACCGCGGCGTCTACAATTCCTATTATTCTAAATCCGACGACCCACCGCGGCGTCTTCAATCTATCCTTTTTTTTCCCAAATCCTAAATCGGATACCGACGACCCACCGCGGCGTCTACATTTTCTATTGTCAATTGCATTCTCGCATTCGCTTGTTCGTACAACGACTGCGAGAATGGTGATGCGTAAACATGCAGGTCAACAGAACGGTTCAGTTTGACCTGCACTAAAAAATCAAGTCAAAGGCATGGAGGAAGAAATGGAACGATGGATGAGGCAGTCAATTTCAAACATCCGATTAGGCAAGTTGCCTAGCGGTCAGATCATTAAACACTTTATATAAACTAATCCATCTGTGTTTTATTTTTCGATATATTACCACGACCCAACAAAGGGGATGGACTGGCCTGTGTCATCTTCAACCTGGCGTTAGAGAAAATGATTCGAGCTACTGACGTAGCGGCGAGAGGAAGAATTTTCTCTAATTCTAAGTCAATTCAGATACTGGCTTACAACAAGAAATACGCACACGGTTGCTTAAAGCCAACGAAGCCTACTATAGTCTTTCAAGTCTCTTCAAATCCAGGAATTTAACCAAAGATCCAAGCTGCTGGTGTATAGTGAGTTTTGCAACTCTAGACATTTTCCAGTCGCCTGCCTAAGGGTCGTGTTTTTGGGATATATTTTTGGGAATCCCTGAGTGTACACCTTCTTATTTGATGTCATATCGATGAGTCATTATCAGTTATTGTTATTATTTAGATTCTTCAATCGGTAGTTTCTAAAGTTTATTTTTATTGGTAATTGGGTAATGGTACGTCTTTAAAAAAGGCAAAGCACGAATAAAAACCAGCAAACTACAGACTAGAATTCATAAAATATACTTATTATACAAAATTTTTTTATCAACAGGGTTCTGCCGATTCCAATTACTCACAACCGTCATCCGATCTGTCGCTAGACGAGGAAAAGGAAACGCTTCGGCGTGATAGGGAACTTAAGGCACTAAGCCAGCTGGAAAAAGCAAGGGTAAGAAGGAATGAAAAAGTAAGAAATAGTATAGTATATTATACCTCCTATATACAGATTAAACCCGTTGCGTTTGCTGTGCGAACAAACGTAGCATACGATGGCACAATCGATGACGATTCACCTGTGCAGGGAAGTGCGGTATCATTTGACGTTAGAGAATTTCTTCACATCAAGGAGAAATTCGACAATAACTGGTGGATTGGCAGATTGGTCAAAGAAGGCTGTGATGTGGGATTTATACCCAGCCCCGTTAAGCTAGAACACATTAGGATGCAGGTACAGCTTAAGCAGTTATATATCCAAACGTTCATATTCTATGCACGGCTCTTTCATTCCAGCAATCCCAAGCTAGATCCTCAAGACTGTACGCCACAAAAGGATCGTCGAGCGGGAACTTAGGTTCAGGTGTACCAGGTGCGGAGCCATCACGAGGTAGCACACCCCCTACACCTGGTATGACACACTCTTCATTTCCTTGTTTACGTTTTTTTTTGTTTTCAGTATTTCTTTTTTTAATTTTTTGTTATTTTAATTTAAATCTTATTTCGTTTTACAAATAATAACTTTTAATACAATAATATAATTATAAAATATGATTAATTAATAAAATATTGGAATATCGCGACCAACATTTTCGACAAAGATTTTCCCACTATTCCGTCGGCTAATATATTTTTGTTGAAGCCTCTAAAGATGTTGACTAATTATACCCAATTCCTAAATTGCTATACGAGGAACTTGCTGCGATTTTGTAAATATTTTCTTAATTTTATTTTCGTTATTAAAATATTTTTTTCTATTAAGTGACCGATTTGTAGTTCTCCTTTTAGTAGAATCTACAACAATGAAATATTTTTTCGAACTTATGGTGATCCGAAAACAGGTTTGACATACCATGTAACCAGAAAATGACTTCCTTGAAAATTTAGATGTAGATATCTTTTAACATAAATTTTCAATGAGATTTTTTTTACTACAAGATTTTTTATTACCCGGTTTTCTCGTTTTAATTTTCAATTTAATTGTTTTTTTTATATTTTACGTCCAATTACCAGTTACATGATTAGTTGTAATTTCTAGAAAGTCTAAGCTAAAACTAGAATCTGAAGCCATTACTGAGGTCTTTACGTATAAATATACAGCAGCTGTCTTTGGATTTGCGTGGGCATCTTTTTGGAAGATGGTCCTCCTTGGGCACGGATTGGTTCTGTAATGCCAATCAACGCTCACCTGCAATACAGATGTACTAGAATTCACTTACTTATAAGAGCAAGACCTTTCTTAGATCTTTGCCGATATTTGGATCACGCCATTCGGTTGTACCACAGGTAACTCCTCGTCGAGCGCTTAGTCACACTGGGTATACACCAAAATATATACAATATATATTAGCACCAACGCTACACCCTACCCGTATTTGGTTATTAAACCACAGCAACTACTATTGCTTGATTATTCCCAGAATGAAGTCCACATCCAACGATTGGCACAGACTTGGTAACTTCCTAGCGAAGGTCACCTCTTCTGCGGGTTTCACACCCGTAGTATCAATGCGATCTTAGCGAAATCTGACCTCAGTAAGCTTAGCTCGTTTGAAAACAAGCTAACCTAAGCAGCACATCCAGCCGGAACCTCTAGCCACATCATTCACTACCAGGATCGAACCAATAATTTTTTATTTTATTCCTTGCATCTTTCATGTAGTACTTCAACTTAAGTTCCAATCGACTCTTAATAGTCATTCGGCTACATAATTATATCCGACTATATTGTCGTTGAAACTCTAGACATTTTTCCATCACCTGCATAAGGGTGTAGATCTGATCAGTTGTTGATTTGCTTGGATGAATGGTATCCCATCTGTTCTGGAGCCTTATTATTTTTAAGCCGATTTATCGCTCTGCTTACTTCGTCTAAGCTTGGTGACGGGAGCATTGTATGGTCTTTGGTCATTGGTGGAGCCTCCAGTTCTTCAGTTAGCTGGCCGTTTAGAAACTCATGATAGTGCTCTTCCCATAGCTCTAAGATACCTTTGAGTCTGATTCGCTGATGGTGTCTTTTGTGTTTATGCAATCCGCGCTCGGAGCTCCCTACCATAAAAGAAAGTGGTCCGATTCGACTTTGGCGCCTCGGTATGTTCGTATCGTCATCAGGTTCGGGCTATCGTGCCAGTCTGTCAACACGTGGTCTATCTAGTTGCGAGTGGCTCCATCAGGACATACCCGTATTTTTACGCACAAACCTTGTACTCGCGACGACCAAATTATTGCTTGCTGCGATCTCTATGACTCGTTGTCCATTGTCATTAAAGTTCTCGCGTAAGCTATGGGTGCCAATGTACTGCCTTAATACTGGCTCCCTGCCTATTTTTGCATTCATATCCCCCAGAATGATAGGACAGGCATATAGTTCCCGTTCGACTGATTCAAAAATTCTTCCTTTCGTCATCTGGGGAATCCTGTGTAGGTGCGTGAACGTTTATGAGGCTTATGTTTTTAAATCTGCCCCGCACGCGAAGGGTGCACAGCCGTTCATTTATTGCTTTAGAGCTGATAACGTTGGGTTTCATTCTTTTGCTGACTAGAAACCCCACCCAGAGCACATGATGTCTTACATGACAGATGTAATATATGTCATATTCTGATATTTGTAAGACACCATTCCCCATCCACCGCATCTCCTGGATTGCTGTTATGTCAGCATTATATTTTCCCTTCAAATATATTGGACAGCTGCTGTGTAGCTCGAGCTCTATACAGTGAGCGTACGTTCCATGAGAAAATTCCTGAATCGTTCAGCCGATTTCGTTGCCATGGTCGTCGTCGTTCAACCGAGGCTGATTTTGGGTTCCGTAATAAAGTTTTTTTTACGGGCGGGGCCTTGCGCCAAACTTACTTTGAAGGGACTAGCCCGAATATTTAGCTTTTCCTGTATTGGAGGAAAATTACCAGCGGCCACCACTTGGAGGTTTGATCGCACTTCCACCAGTCAGAAATAGTTACGGCCACTTGCAATTCTGATCCATTTTGTGTTATTCCCCCTATTCTGCTGGTGGCTGACCGCCGATATTTCTTATATAGAGTTTTTTAATTGGGACGCCCATACCAAAAGGGTATGCCTGAAGTTAGCTGCAGATTGTTTGACGTTTCAACTCATCTGCAGTTGCTATTTAGTCCCGGAAAATCACACGCTTTAGCAATAATTGCAAATTATTCAATTTTTTTTTTATTAAAGTTCGTGTTTGATTTCAACATCGGTGGTGCAGTGGTTAGAACCACTGGCTCCCATTAAGAGGACACCAGGTTCGATTCCCGGCGCGTCCAAATCACGTATTTTTCTCACCTTACTGATCGTCTAGACTCTAGATTACATGTTACGAAGCTTCTGTACATATGATATAGAGTTGCCGTATACTGTTATATTCACATGTACGGTTGAGTTGATCTAGAGCCAACCAATGTGGGTTTATGAGCACAATGTTCTAGTTTGTGAGTGCTCGCGTGTGAACTCAACTACATCCACCAAAACACTTTCCTTTTTCTATCTACATATTTCCAAGCCCACGCTGTGTCTTGGCATTATTAGGTTGAAAATCCCTTGAAGCGTCCGCTAATTATAAAAAAATGCACTAATCATTCTCAGCGATGAAACCCATTTCTGGATTAATGGTTTCATTAATAAGCTTAATTGTCACACTTTGACAAGTCAGCAATCCGAAGTTTTTAACGAAATGCCATTGATATTTGGTGTGGTTTTATGCTGGAGGAGTCAATGTACCACGTTTCTTTTCAAATGAAGTTGGAAGCGCAGTCACCGTCGATCAAGATCGCTGGCGGACCATGTTGAGGTTGACTTACTATTTTCGGTATAAATTGGATTTCGATTTGCAGAGTAGAGCTAAGATTTCTCTCTCGTGGTTTTGGTTTGACGTTCTATTTGCACATTGTACCTGGGGTATGGTTTGCGTTTTATTTACAAAGTTTTGTAACCGCCACTGTAACTTTACTACCCGTCGGCACTCGATGGGTAAGGTTTCGTTTACTCAGCAAGATGGCAAAGAGGGAGCAGACTTATTTCTCAGTTTGTTTTTGACACTGTGGTTGGTTTTGGTTTGGCGTTCTATTTGCAAAGCATTCACCACGAAAACCGTGAAAACTCTTTTACTTTGACAGCCGTTTTGGGATGGGTATGGGTTGACTAAATCGAAAGAGGCATTAGAATCATAGGTGATTTCAACAACATGGCGCCAGATGTAATACAGCTGCCAAAAACAATAGAGATATTGAAGTAGAAGTTCGGTGACTGTGTTATCTCCAAAAATTACCCAGTCAATTTTTCCGTTCCGTTCGTGTAATTTGAAGCCATTAGACTCTCTTATTTAGGGCTATGTCAAGTTCGCGGTTCTGTGCTAACAAGTCAGTGACGACACAAACATCAAACTCGAAATTGCCGGCATATCGCACGATTTATATGAAAGTCATAAAAATTTGTGTTCGGCGATGTTTCCTTGGACGTTATTTGAATGATATTGTAGGTTATAATTATCTGTGCCATCAATGGTATATTAACACAATGGTATAGAACACGAAAATTTAGAAAACAAAATGGGATATTCTTAATGAAAATGCCACTAGAAGGAAATTGTTTGGTATTATATTGTGCATACTAAGAAAAATCACATAAGACTGTTGGAGTTCCAAAGTTTCTGATAATGTTGTTTTGATAAAAACAAGAGACCGATTGCATTTAGTTGAACGCTTTTATACAGCTCCTCGACCCATCGAAAATTACTCCAAACTTGAGTAAGACGGACCAGGACGTCCGCAGCATTTATTAGACGGTCATTGTTCATTGCCGCCAGCTCTTTCGCTTAGAGTTTAGAGTATATAGTGCTTTTTTCTAAACTCCCCGGTCTTGGATCTGCGAACTAAACAACTCTGTATAATACAGCTAAGATAATATGCATTTGCGAATATTGATTTATTTGGATTTGAGTTTGTGATGCCCGTTGGTCAGAATTATCCAATTTACTCTTGCGGATGAAAGCCGAAGATAGGAATGTAAGACTAGGTAAACATTTTTTCAAATCAACTCAATTATTGATAGATGATATTTTTTTTAACACCATCTAGTTACTTCTAAATCTGACAACAATTTTATCGAACGTTGCCACAACAATAAGAGTCCCTTCTTCTTCCTCCAATTTCTAGTTTTGTAATTATTCGTATTGTTTTTCTTTAAATTCAAAGGGTTTTTTGTTGCTTCTAAGTTAACTCAAAGTTATTTATTTATTTGTTTATATTTTTGTTTGATTTGTTTATTCACCAAACATTTCGTACACAGTCCCCCACTAGCCTTTCTTTGCTAGATAGATAGACGAAAGGTTCTTTTCTAATAGCTCTTCAAGTTATAATGTGCATGTGTTTTTTTGTTTTTTTTAATTAACATTTTCGTTATGGTATTGTTATTCCTATAATACGTTTTTTTAGAAATGTGGTATTAATTAATTTTTATACCAGCTGCACGATTTTTCCCTTTGCTTTATCAAAATTCTAGCAATTGCAACGCAAAATATCATTTCTATTATCTTTTTGCTGAATCAAAAATGAATCACCAATTCGACTTGCTTCCATATAACAATTTTAACAATTTTGAGTAATGTAATGGGTGTTTTGTTTGCTTAGAATGTTGTTGCAATAAAGGTAACCATCAACCATTCAGTTTGGAGTCTGCCAGATTTTATCTGTTCATTTATGATATGTCTGGCAAATGGAAAATTGATATCTATCTATCCTTAATACTCAATTACATCAACAAAAATTCACTGTAATTGAATTCATCGGAAGTTTTTCCTTAAAAAAATGCCGAAGCTCTCATTAAAGTCAATGGAGATATGTATGGAAAATATGTATGACATTTATCCACACGGGATGTAGTTTCAACAGATAGGAACAAAAAACCATGCACTCATCGGGAATCACAACAAATTCGTCGATACCGGTATTTTGTATTGATCCTCAGCGTTCGTCCGCTTGTCTCGTGCATATCTCTCGATTGTTTGCGGTTTGAGACTACATGAAGTACCAGGCTAACATACAGCTAACACATACAAAAATTTACTTCTCGGCAACAAACATTGATCGTGTTGTCATGCGGTCATTGTTACGGTACGCGGTCCATTAAAAAAGTCGCGGAATTGATTATTAATTCTTCAAAATTTAAAGTTCTATCGGACAGCACAAAAAACACCCATTATCTACTTTTGTTGATTCTTTAAAACATTTGCTAATGGCCTGCTACCCTGTCCTTAGCTAAAATCGCAAAATATAGCAATAACTTTAGGTTTAAGGTACAATAATATCAAGTTCTGTCGATACTCACATCTTGTACGCCATTCTCATTTTCTCAACAAAAGTGCAATAAAATTATGCAAAAACTGTCAAAAACCATTGACTTTTTGTATAATAATCCATTTTAGTTTTTAGTTTCTCTTTTAAATATAAATTATTTATCTTTGTCCTTTGAAGAGAATTAAAAGAACATATAAGCATTACCGCTGCTCTAAATTATTCTATCTATTAGTTGCAAAAGAGAAATTAAAAACTTAAACCAAAATCAGAATTGATACACTCTATGGCGCCGTAGTGAGTAGTTTCACGCATTATCGCTCATCATAGAAAAATCCTATTTCTTGTGATACTAACTATTAGGCGACGAATCAGATTCTATGGGACCATCGCGGCACGGCAAAACACCCCTGGCCACACCACCAACCAAGGAGAAACGGAAGCCATTCTTTAAAAAGCAGGAAACCTCATCGCCGTATGATGTTGTTCCGTCGATGCGTCCAGTTGTGTTAGTGGGTCCAAGCCTCAAGGGTTACGAGGTCACCGATATGATGCAGAAGGCGCTATTCGATTTTCTCAAGCATCGTTTCGAAGGCAAAATCATAATAACACGAGTTATGGCGGACATTTCACTGGCGAAACGTTCAATAATGAATAACCCGTCGAAGCGTGCCATTATGGAACGATCGAGCAGTAGTCGTTCCGATTGCCTCAGCAAAGTCCAAGAGGAGATCGAACGTATATTCGAATTGGCAAGGACTTTGCAATTAGTTGTACTCGATTGTGATACAATCAATCATCCGTCACAATTAGCAAAAACTTCACTAGCGCCAACAATAGTTTATTTAAAAATTAGTAGTAGTAAGGTGAGTACCCACACACAAACAGACAAACACACAAACGTGCTAATATTTATTCGATCTTTTGCTTGCAGGTTTTACAGCGTTTAGTCAAATCACGTGGAAAATCACAGGCGAAAAATTTATCCGTACAAATGGTCGCCGCTGATAAATTAGCCCAATGTCCACCGGAAATGTTCGATGTTATATTAGATGAAAATCAATTAGAGGATGCATGTGAGCACATTGCTGAATACTTAGAAGTACGTATGGGTGGGTCTTTGGATGACATTATGCCATATAATGTAGAATATGAAATTATAAATCTTCTCTGGTAGAATAGCTAAGAAAATCGTAAAAGCAGTACGTAGCAGTGTTATACAAGTTCGTGAGTAAACAAGAAAACCTTTTAATAGAATATAGTTATTTTCACGAATTTGTATTTTTTCTTTCAACATTACTGCCATCGCTTTTTTAACGATATAGTTACATTTCAAAGAAGTCGTCAAAATCGTGCTTTAATTTCTTCATTGACGAAAATTGTTATATACCCATTTGAAAGGACGACCCTTGATTATATTTTTATTTTTGGAACTGATTAGAAATCAGAAAGCGATAGACATGAGGAATTTAATTGTTTGTGCTTTTGGTAAACAAGTTTAAGTATAAATAATATTCGGCGCGATAGACCATTGCGGTCCAAGGTCTAGCTTCTTGCAACCATTTGTGTGCATTGCATGTATATTTTTGCACACAAATGGAGGGGACCTACAATTTATTGTCAGATCCGAACGGCAAATGGAGAAGCTTCCTGTGACAAGTTATTACTCTCGGACGTTTGCCAGACTTTCGCGAGAGGACACTGGGATTCTAACCACGAACCTCCAAAAATTTTACAAACAATTTTGTCCATCGGAGCTTAAAATTTGTAGAAAATCGGGCTAATTTTTAAAAAAAATTATATGGGCCACACTAACTTCCTACAGCCTACAACCTCAGGCTTCGGGGTCGGGGGGATCCCATACAAATTTTTTATAAAATTTACCCGATTTTCCTCAAATTTTATGCGCATGTGTATCTCCGATGCACAACACTTTTTGTGAAAAATTTGGAATCTGCACAGGGATACACAATCCCCGATTAGAGAATTTACACGGAAAATTTAAATTTTTATCGTTTATTTTTTATATATTGAGACAATATTTTTGAACTTTTAAATTCTCTATATTTACCTCGCGTGCCCGTGGCTGGCTGGCTGGCTGGCTGGATGGTCAGATCTTGTGATAAATTTGTAACCCACTTCCCAAAGCCCGATTTTATTGAAATTTTGAACACATGTATATTTCCGGTGGCAATAATTTCTGTTAAAATTTGAGAGTAATCGGGCACGGGGTCAGGGGGCTCCGATACATATTTTTTACCAATGTCTGGACGGCTATCTAAAGTGTATACATTTGTTTTTTTTACAATAAGCATTTTCATAATCCAATTTCAGCTACAAAAAACCAACACAATTAAAATTGTTCATGTAATTTCTCTAATAACCAATAGTATACTGAATTCCACTATAAATGCTGAAATATAAAAACACATGTAATGTGTAATGGATAGAGTTGGTTGAATTTCACCCGACCTTTTTACTAAATTCACGGTTTTTGTCTCCATTCTTGCCGAGTTTTACTGAAGTTTCAAATTTAAAATCTATGAAACTAATAACCAACCTTTAATTTCTTTAAAAAATAACTCCGTAGCTCTTTTCTTCGGTCTCTTCAGTTCGTTAGGCAGCCCTGCTGATTTGAAACTTATTAGGGAAAGCCATCTCTTTCTGTAAAGTAATCTTATATCCATCCTTTTTTATCTAGTTATTGCTAGCATTTAGATCCTCGATCTTCACTCAGTGTTTCTACAAATTCAAGTTAGAATTGAAGTGTTGTTAAATATCGACCAATGGAAGGAAGAATTTATTTTATAATTCAAAACTTATTCTTTATTTTGCTGCAGACATATTGGAAGGCGACACATCCAGATTTACGAACGGCTCCATCGATACCTAGACCTCTGCCATCTCAGGAAGCATCACCATCGGCGGAGCAAGCTCGAATGGGTCCAACGCCACCAGGTAACAGAAGCTTTTCGACATTATTTGAACAACAATACATAATTTAAATAAATTAAACACTTTTTAAATAATTATTCTGAATTAAAGGTTTTTATTTAGATAACATGATAAAAAGACCCACTTAAATTTCATAACATTTTAAACAACAAGAACTAAATATATTTTCATAACTGGATACATTTCGAAACGAAAAACCAATGCGTCTTTATGATTTTCAATTGGTTAAATTTTTTATGCTTTTAGTTGGAAACGTTCTTTTACTTACTCTTACCTTTCCCAATTTTTTTTACAAAATAAAACTTTTCATCTCAATTGAAAGCCAAAATTCTAACATAAAAGTTACCCAAATTTTTTTCTACTAATATGTATTGTATAGTAGAAGACATTTTCTATTTTTCTTATATAAAATATACATACAACTACAACAACATTTCAATATTTTAAAAAAAATTACATACATATTATTTTTATTACCGTTTCTTTTTATCTATGTAACGCAAACCTCTTTCTCGCTCTTAATCGAATCGAACCGAACGTTAGATGAGAGGGCAAACGAAGAGAGTAATAATATGAATAGTAGTTCTCAGGGAGAGAGGAACAGAGACAGGGATAGCAGCAGGGAGAGAGAAGGTAGCAGGGAAAGAGAAAGCAGTCGAGAAAGGGATAGAGAAAGAGACAGGGAATGGGACGGAGACAGAGACAGAGACTGGGATCGAGAGTTTAATAGAGATCCTAGGGAGAGAGAAAGATTCAGAGATAGGGACTGGGAGCGCGATAGAGACAGAGAATGGGAAAGAGAAAGAGAAAGAGATTGGGATAGAGAATGGGAGAGGGATCGAGGTAAAGAGATATTTATTATCGTTCAACTATTTTCCTATATAAATAAATTGATATTTTTAAATTATATATTTAAATGTAAATTTGAGTTTTCTTTTGCTTAACTATTTAAAGTACTTTCTCTAGAGCTTTTTTATTAAATGCTTTTTCTGATTTTTATGATTTACAAGAGTTTTGTTAAAATTTTGAATTAATTGTAAAGAAAGAATAAAAAAATAAATTCGTAGGATTAGGTAAATTTGAAAGGTAGACTTTGTTATACATCGAATATATACCGTTAGAAGGTCAAAAAGTTAATCGAATGGAATAAATGAGAAGAATGACATGACCAACAAAAACAATAATAATATTTGGCGCAACAGACCATTGTTGTCAGTAGCAAGGCTTCCATGTTGTGCATATTATATTTTTGCACATAAATATAGTGGACCGACAATTAAAAGCCATATCCGAAATTTAGAATGATCTCCGGATATTTATTACTCTTGGACGTTTGTCAATAAACAATTGTGTGAGCCAATCTTATAACCAATAACCTATCATATTTTGATGTTGAAGGCCCCCTATGAACTATGACCTTATATCTTTTGCATTTTGACGTTTAACATTTCTACCAAATCTATACGTATTACTCATTAAAATTTGTATTACAAAACAAAGTTGTTATGCCAATTTGTCTGCCTTCAGGATAAAAAGGAACATTCTGACCAAACACTGCAACAATCATAGCTACTGCAGTTTTGAGATACCGCGCTGTTGGGTGCTCTATGTGCCTTTGAGCTTAAGATGTAGGTACTGAGGTACTGCGTTGTATGGGGATTAACGCTGTAGTAATTATTGCTGTAGTTTGCGATAACACGCTGTCAACACACCCAATTCTGAATTCTGCATTCGGCGCTAAATCCTGTAAGACATAAAACCCTTCCCGATTGAACTCCTTTTGAATGTGTGTATCAGCCTCTTCCAGAAAATTCAAATAAATTAAACCTTTTAGTGTTTAAAGTGTTAGCTACAACCGGTGTCGGTCCTGGCCTCCCGCAAAAAATCTCTCCACCAGTCCCGATTTCGAGCCGATGTCATTCAGTTTGGCATCAGAAGTTAAATTCGTGGATTTGAAGAGTCTTGACAGACTAAAGCAACCTTTGCTTTGAGCAACCATGCGGGACGAAATTCTTCTCCCAAGATGCTTTCTTTCGCCTTTGAACTGTTTTTTCATATCTTCTGAGTCCTTTGTCTTCATCTTCGCGTGCCGCGTTCTATGAGATTGTTGCATTGCTCGGTACGAAACATTCTTACATTCAGTCTCTAGCTTACATTCATCATCGAACCAGTCGTTTCGATCTCTACGTTAGACGTAAACTTTTATGTGGCTTATGTTTTTAAATCTGCCCTATACCCGAAGGGTGCATAGCCGTTCATTTACTGCTTTAAAGCCGACAAAGGTGGGTTTCACTCTTTTGCTGACTAGAAACCCCACCGCGAGCCCATGATGTCTTCAACACAGCTGTTATATATGTCATATTCTGTTCTGTAAGACAACATTCGCCGTCTATTGCATATCCTGAATTGCTGTTATGTCAGCATTATATGTGGACTATCGGCTATCTGTTGTGCAGCGTGAGACATATACCGTGAGCGTACGTTCCATGAGCAAATTCTTTAATCGTTTAGCTGTTTTCGTTGCCGTGGTCATCGTTCATCAGTGTATCCGAGGCTTATTTGGGGTTCCGTTATATGATTTTTTTACGGGCGAGGTTATTGGCCTCGCTTCAACCTTACTTTAGGACTAGTCCGATCATTTCGCTTTTTCTGCACTGGAGAAAAATTACCAGCGGCCACCACGTGGAGGTTTGATCGCACTTTCACCAGTCAGTCAGTCAGGCCACATGCATTTCTGAAGCATTCTGTGTTATTCGCCCTACTCTACTGATGGCTGACCGCCATATTTTATAGCACCCTCAAATTAAAAAAGTCAAAGTACCTTTTTGCTGTCCTAAAATGTATTTTAGAGATATTAGTGAGGCTTGTAATCGAATTGTGACTGACTGAAGTGAACTGTGATTAGCTTTTATTTAGCATCATTCGACATAAAGAGGGCATATAACCTCTCAGATCTGTTATTTGGTCGAAGAAAACCGTTTTCATATTTTTTTATTGAAAGCACAAGCTAAGAAAAAAAAAATGAAGCACCGAAAGTCTTTTAGACCTCATTTGACTTTTTGACCTTCCTCGCGTATATATGTATTCTTGTGAATTGTATATTTGAACTTTTAGAAGACTTGGTGTTGTTAATTTATTGTAATGTGTATATTATGTATATGTATACCCAATCGTTAGTACAAAATTTCCCGCTGAACATTTAGATGGGCTCCAATTCATGTAAATTTTAAAAAGTGGTTTCCCTCATCGTTCGTTTCTTCACATTATTTTAATTATTATCCAATTGAAGTAGTTTTTCAACTTCGTTTCGATCAATTCTTATTGCAGCTTTTACTCCAGATGATTTTCCTGCATCCTATTCAGTACTATAAAACATAAAGTTACCTCCTCCAATCTACAGAACAAGCCAAACATAAAGCCAAATAAACAAAAAGCCCTTCTACTCGTATCTATAGTAAAATATAATATACCCACCACCACATCACATCAACAAACCATTACTATCCGCACATAAAATCTATACAGAAAATTGCAAATAATTCATCAACGAAATGCAGGTGCTTATGATTTTTCGTTTTTACTTTTCCGTTCCAACTAACGTCCTTTTGGTCTTTTTGCGATTGATATCACCCTAACAATTTTGAATGTATAGAAATCTCGTGTATGCCTTGTGGTTACCACGCATTAACCAACCCATTAATTATTAACCGAAGTGATCAAAATTTGCTTTTATTAACAAAAAGTTTCGAAGTTTCCATTACATTTTCCCCTCCAACCTCCCCGATTAACTAATGAATCTTGTTTTCTTCTCCAAATAAATTTTTCTTATTGTTGAAATTTAATGGGAATATCCATTTTTAGTTACTCCCGGGGTGGTACATGTACATGCGCGCATCTAGTTTGCGTTCTTCAACTGCACTACTTCGTTGTTTTAAAAAATAGAGAAATCTGTCTCAAGATTAGATAGATTTTCCAACAACATCTACCTACCCATAAATTTACTTTAATTACAAACATATTCCATATACAATAACTGATACATACTTATTTTGTAAGTATTCGTGTGTGACTAAGGTGGTTTTTCGTATTTGTTTTTCATTTGTTGTTTACTTTAAATGATTTTTCCTGAATACAATTTTTTTTTATTAGAAGTTACTTCTTTTCCCCTTGATCCATAAAATCCAAAGCAGCAACAAGATTTGCAATTTCATAAAAAACAACGTGTTTCCCAAACACAACATCATATACTTAGGTAGTATAAAGTTTTAATTAAAATGTCTGTGCGCTTAAATAATACTTTTGGTTTCTGTTTTCAGTGTACAGGCCTCAAACATGTTATCAATATCCTGTACATTAAAAAAAATCGTACCATTAGTACCATTTCCCTGTCCATCGCATGCGAAGTTAATAAATTGCGTGTTTCATTGATATGTTGGTCTATATTTTGAAATTCTAGGAACGTAGCTCATTTACATTCATCCATCGTCAACATAATATGGTACCACCACTGCCGATGTCACCAAGTTATTCATAAGCTTTGCGCGTTCTTGTGTACCAGACTAGACACTTTCCGAATTGAGTGTTCAGTTCAGTTAATTTGTTGCACGACGACTCGTGGTATTACAATTTCTCCAAAATCATTCTTCCTCACATATAGGATCATCAGTTTTCAGTAATATTTTTTCTTAAAAGGCAGAATATTTTGTGTTGAGCACATGACTCTCGGATCCATACAATTTTTAATAAAAACTGGATGGATTCGAAGAGTCTTAACAACTTATATTTACCTTCGTTGGCTTTGTGCAACCGTGCCAGTGGTTCTGTTGTTAGTGTAGTTGGCCTTCGGAAAATACCGCGTTCCATTTCCAATGCGTATAAATAATATAACAATTTCTCCCTTCGCACTTATCATCTAGATTCAGAATATAAATGCGATGCTTGTACCTAAGTTGTGTAACTTCTGTATAATTGCTGTACAATGCAAAAACATATACAAATATTTGTATGTACAATATTTTTTATATAACATTGCAAGTGATCGTACAATTCTACATTTTACAACTTTCTCTAGTCCTCTATCTAAAATTACAGCCCCCGTCCTATTCTTGCCACTTACTGCAAGGTATATAATAAAAAAATACAACCCATAAAAATTGTTCATGTATTTTCTCTAATAGGAGATACATATGTGTGCACCGGGTTAATTTGGAAAATATTAATATTAGAACCCCTTCACTTTAATTTTTTTAAAAAAGCTGCTGTCACCGGAGATATACATGTGTAAACAATTTGTATGGGAGCCTCCGACCTTGGGGTCCGATCACTTCCAAATTTTAATAGGAAGTGTCATCGGAGATACACATGTGTTTAAAGTTGAAGAAATTCGGGCTTATTTGTAAAAGTTTTTTATGGGACCGATTTTTCCTGATCACTCCAAAAAATGTACAAAAAGTTTGGCCATCAGTGATATATAAGTGTTTAAAATTTGAAGAAAATTAAGTCCATTCACTCCAAAAATTTTACAAAAAGGTTTGTCCATCAGAGATACACATGATGTGTTGTTTAAAATTTGAAGAAAATCGGGCTAATTTTTAAAAAAAATTATATAGGCACCTCTCGAGCCTCAGGGCCCGATCACTCAAAAAATGTTACAAAAAGTTTAGTCCATCGGAGATACACATGTGTATAAAATTTAAAGAAAATCGGTTTAATTATTTTAAAAAATTTGTATGGGGTCCCAAGACCCTGGGGCCCGGGGTCTCCAAAAATTTTACATAAAGTGTTTTCCATGGAGATACACACGTATATAACATTTGAAGATAACTGGGTTAATTTTTTTTTACAAATTTCTTGGTGCCCTATGACCACAGGGTCACAGGACCCGGGGTCTTCAAAATTTTTACAAAAAGTGTTGCCCATCGGAGATACATATGTGTATAAAATTTAAAGAAAATCGGGTTAATTTTAAAAAAAAAATTGGGCCCCAAATTTTAATAGAAAATTTGTCTTTGGAAATACACATGTGTGGAAAATTTCAATAAAATCGAGCTTTGGAAAGTTGGTTTAAAATTGGTCGCAAGATTCCACGACAAACAGACCGCCCGTCAGACAGACGTGCCACGGGCAAGCGAATTTAAAAATAGAAATTTTTCTTGTAAATTCTCTGATCGGAGATTCAATTTTGTGGTGAAATTCCCCATATGGTGGTGAAAACATAGCAGCCACAGCGCACGGTGCGACGTATACACAACGACGTACGAAGTACCACTAAGGCCCAATTTTATGAACGCTAATAAATGATTAATCCTCGGATTAATCGTCGTTTGCATTTTATGAACGACAAGAAATGAGAAAATTAATCCGAGGATTTTTTTCTACTCTCTGTTTTATCTGCTGATTTTTGTGGTAAATCAGAGGGTAAAAAAGGTGTTATGTGGTGGTGGTGTGTTATTTTTACTAGTGAGAATTTAGAATTCAGAAGAGATCAATTGATCATATTTTAATAAATTAAATTAATTTAAATTAATTGAAAATGAAATATAAAAAAAAGAAAAATGAGTATTAGTAAGTACAAAATAGTTAAAAAATATAAAACTATAGGGATATCGAAATTTTTAATCATACACACAACATAAAATGTTAGTATAAACTACATAATATAAGTGTAAACGTCAAAAAACTGTTACCACTCGTACAAAAAACTGCGGTATAAGTGCAATAAAACCTGTAATAATTTACGAATTTATTTCATCTATCGTCGTTCATAAAATCGGGCCTAAAATTCTTTCTTTTGAGTTGAGTTAAGCTGTAAAGCAGTGTGAGTGCGTAACCAGTTCTTCATATACTCGTAATATTGTACAAAACACAAATTAAGAACACAACTGATTGTACAACACATTTCAATTGCGGAACCATTCAGTTTTGTATACAAATATTTGTTCTACTTCCTCTTGATATCTCTATACTCTCTGCTGCAACATAACAACAAAACAGCCACAATCGTAAAGCAAGCAGCGCTGCTTACAGCGCATCAGCTCATCAGTGCACACAGAACACATTCATTATATTTAGTATGATATGATCTGATGCCGCTAAATGGAAAAATTTTTATGGGAGCCCCCTGATCCTGTTGCCCGATCTATTTAATATAAAGTATTGTCACCGGAAATATACATGTGTGCAAAATTTCAATAACATCGGGCTTTTGGAAATGGCTTAAATTGATCAGAAAATCTGACCGGCCAGCCAGCCAGCCAGCCCAGCGAAGTTTATATAGAGAATTTAAAAATAATCATATTTACATCCAGAATTAGAAGTAACAATTATCTATGCAATGCTGTCCCAACCTAAAAAAAACGTCTCATAAAAAATTAATTTTTTTTAGCTTTTTGCATCGGGTTCTACCTCAGTACCACGCCATTGTTTCTCAAGCTTAAATTCTGTTGGATATTTCTTCACTCTTTCAACGGAAAGCAAATATGGAATTTGAAGGACAACCGAGGAACTCTTAAAATGACTATTTTGAATTTTTCAATTATTCTTTCTTGCAGATTTATCTTTATGCGACAAATGAATTAAAAAAAATCGTAATATTCTTGAATTGTTAGCATTATTGCTTGACACATTTAAGTAATAAACATTTACCATTTACCTTTTTTTCTGTTCTGCCATTTTGCTAGAAATTCTTAAGCGCTCTTCGCATTCATATTTTAAGATTGACAATTATTTAGACTCAAATGACATTATAGAACAACATACAGTAAAGCTAAATAATTGCTTTCGTTCAAAACATTTTACATAAGTAGCAGGCTTAAACCGTTAGATACTCGTATAAATGATATAATATACTCCTCCTTTTTTATTGTTTGCTTTTTTGTATTTTGTTGATCGAATATATTCAATCAGATCACAACACAAATTCAAAATTTATATATTGATGCCAATTGGTCCCGAATTATTACCCAAGGATTGCATGATCCGAAAAATTCAAAATCACAAATGGACAGTTTTAAGAAAAAAACAACCAAAACAATAAGAGCAACAGAATCATTGTACTTAAACCAACCAATATATACATACATTGTTTATCGTTTTCCTTTGTATCTACTCTACTAGTTTTCGTTTCTGATGAGATGGTTTTTTAGTAAAATTAAAAACAGTTAAACAAGTTATATACGCTAATTTATTTACTTGTAATATGTTTTAATTTTCTCCTGAAATATATACATACATGTATACAAGTTTGGTTTTTGTGTTCACAGATTTGTGTTGTTAAAGAGATTTTTTGTTTTGGTTTTTTTAACTCTGCGTTTTGAACACTATTTTAAATAACAATATCAATGCTATATTTAACAATTTGTTGCAATATGAAGTATATTAATTTTGAATTATTTTTGTTTGTTTGTGTCCAACACAATATATTCTCCCCATCGTCAATAAACAGGTGCGTCGTATCACCATAATCGGCGTCAAACATCGAGCCGGCATGAACGAGACCGTGATCGAGATCGCTACGATCGGGAGAGAGAACGTGATCGCATCGACAGAGAACGAGAACGCGATCGATACGATCGCGTCGATCGCGTGGATCGCGTTGATCGTGATCGTGATCGTGAAAGGGATAGATTGAACGCTAGGGAACGAGATCTACTGCATTACGACCTCAATAGTGACGATCTGCTGGAAGAGCGAAACTATAGCAGTGACTATGCATCACACGGTGCTAGCGGTGGACATCATATGTCCTCCACATCCGTAGCAGCTGTTGGACACCATCGCGGAGGCGGAGAAGGAAGACGCATTGTCGACGATATTGATTTATTGCCCGATCGAGACGATCGACGATATCCAGCCACATCGTCTAGAGATGTCCGAGATATCCGAGATGTCCGAGATGTTCCACTACCACCTCCATCGGCAGCGACGAGTCGTCGTGGCGATCGCGATGAATACAGTCCGCACAGAGGCGGTGGGAGTAGTAGGAGAGTACTTAATGCCATGTAGGAATCGTGGATATAGGGGTGGGATCAGATCGATTATAAAAGAAAAGAAACCAATATTGATCATGGTATTGTTCGAAGTGATCATCAGAAACATCAACATCAGCATCAACATCTTCATCATGAATATCAACATCAACATCAACATCAAGATCACTATCATCACCAACATCGTCGCCATTATTCGAATCATAATCCGAAGGATTGCACTTCAGCAGCCGAAGAAGCAAATACAATGCCGGCGGTATTTCACTACGATCAGAAAGAAAGGTGTTGATAGATTTTATTAGGGAGATGCGAAGTGATGATTAAAAATTTAAATTAAGGTTTGCTATAGTCGGTAGCTATCTGCTGTTACCCTGCACTAAATACGCCTTTTTGGCCTTTTCTTTATTTTGTTCTCAAATGGATTTGATAGAAAAATAATTTTATGTTTCTTGCTTCAATCTCAAATAATCTTACGAAAGTAATCTTAGTAAAGTGAACACGCGTAGTAAAAAATTAAAAAAATTTAGTTTTTCTTATGAAATGAACGGACGGATTCGTTGTCTTATTAATTAACGTTCTTATGTTTTGAAGAAGATGCTACTTGAATTTTATTGCTGCAACAAAAAAGCCGAATTGCGATTAAAAATGGTATTTAGCGATATTTAGATGAAACTTTTTCATATATCCTGTAGCATACTATAATGACACACGTAGTTTTGTTCGGTAGGTACGTATTTTCTCTTCTTTCAATTAAACAAGCAAATTTAACAACCAATATATTGCACACGAAACAAAATAAACTGAAATTGTTGTATTTTTACGAGTGCCAAACAAACATTTAAAACACACGAGCCTTGTCTTGTTTAATTGTTTAAATAATACTATTTAGATTATTAAAGCGAATGCAATGCAAACATTTTGAAGAGTACATATAATGATACGAAAAAATATATGCTTAAGTGGAGCCTAATGTGTCTTAAATTCTATAAAATATATTAAACAATTTACAAACAATTGCATTTAAAAATATTTTCCTGATCGGTTCATGTACATTTCTAAGTGTCAGCTTTAAAGTAAAATTTAATAAAAAAATAAAACTACTTTTAACTAAAATGTGAATTGTAAATATTAATATTTAATCGGAACTTATTTCAAAGCAATAAAATATGAATTAAAAGATCGAGATAATTGATAGCGCAACAATCATTCGAATATTTGAATGCACATAGTACACAACTACACGCATACACAAGTACGTTAAGAAAGTTATTATAGAAAAAATCAGCACAAATGGAAATTTCGAGGCAAAAATCTCCTTAATAAAATCATCAACAGTTTTTTTTTGAAAAATATTTAAGTTATTCAACAAATAGTCAGCAGAAAATACAAAGCTTACAAATACATAGGTGCATATACTAATGGTTAGACATTTTTCCGTATAGAAGGCGATAAGTTCTTGGAAGCCATACATAAATTATCTATTTATGTTAAGAAATCTAAGTTAGCTAGGAACTTAAACCCCTCCACACTTCCTCTTTTCCAAGGGTCATGGATTATTTGCTGAACAATTGTCAGCTTGAATCACGAAAAGTCTTTAATGACCGACAGTACGGTTTTAGTAGGCAATGCTTCATGAATGATCTCACAAAAGGTGTTTGCTTGATATGTGCAAGGTTGTGATTGATGCTCTTTTGGAGGATTTTCGATTCGATTTTATGGAATGGCTGTAACTATGATATATATAAATAATAATAATAATATTCGGCGCGACAGACCATTGCGGTCCAAGGCCTAGCACATTTTTGCATACAAATGGAATGGACCTACAATTAAAGGCCGGACCCAAACGGCGAATTGAGAAGCTTTCCGTGACAAGTTGTTATTACTCTTGGAACTTTTGTCACCCATTCGCGAGAGGTGGGACACAGTGAAAAATACTTTTTGGTGTTACTGGGATTTGATCCACGAACCCCCTGCTCAGTAGCCATGCTCATTTCCACTGAGCCACGGCGCCCACTGAAATATATTATATTGCAATATATTATGTAGCTCCTCGAGACTATTCGTTGTTGTTTGCGTAATATATATTTTTGACACAAAGGGAGGGGAGGTATAATTTAAGGCCGAAAGACAAATCAAGAACCCTCTTCTATCCGTTATTACTATCGGAAGTTTGCCAAACATTCACGGCAGCGAATGTTTTACGGGAATCTAAATCCTTCCTTCCGCTCTGTAGTCAAACGTACTAACGTCCAACTTTATAGCAATAGTAAATTTATCTGTTTTTATAAAAATTGCAAAATATATTGCAAAAGCAAATTGAGCAAAATCTTTTCGATTAACAACACAATCTAAGTCACGGCTTTCTTTTTTTTTGCTTTTGTAAAAGTACCTAAATAGGAACACTAGCCTGTATTTGGCAAAAATATTTTGTACTGAAAAAACGTCGTACTACTTGCAGTGTCTTGTGTTCCACCGGTACTTCTTTTTCTTAAATCCTTTCACCACTTGAGGGGCATAGGGCGTCAGCAACGCCTACCCACTATCTTGTTCTGTTTTCCGTAACGCGTTTGAGCTGCCTCCAACTCATTCCCAAGGACGCTGCTTTCTTCTCGAGTGTCCTGCGCCACGTCGTCCTAGGTCGTCCCGCTGTTCTACCTACTTGGGTGAGCGGATATGGCATGGCATATTTCGCAATGGAGTTGTCGTCGCGCGTGTAGTGTGCGCCCAATCCACTGACACTTTCTCCTTCGCATGTTTTGAAAGGGTCGACCAAATTTTTTTTTAGATCTCATGACTTCAAAAATTGTCTAGATTTTTAATATAGTAGCCTCGTTAGTTTTTCATGCTTTCATGAATCCTCTAAATTAAGAGTGTAGAATGAGTGCACGAAGTGCTTCTGTGTAATACAGATCTTACTTTCAAAGATTAGAGAATTCCATTTGGGTTTAGTAGGCTGTTGAGTGGGATGAACCCGCGCTTGCCTAGCATTTGCCATTAAGCCTGCTCATAACTATTCCCATCAGGAGTTCCCCTGATGCGAGCCCCCACGTCAAAATTACAAATCCATAGTTGTCCTTTACACTAAGTCAACCTCAAGGTCAACCTTATCCGTTGGGCTAAGACAACTCCCGTGGTACCAAACGCTATCTTGGTGATCTCAGCTCGTTCGGGGATGAGTGCTGGCGGTTACGAAGCAAACCTTGGCAGCACATTCTTCGGGAACCTCGAAACATATCATTAACCACTAGGACTTTTAAGCAAGCACCACCAAGCAGTCCTAGGCCGCCTAGAATAGAAACTATCCTAGGCACACATGACAGTCATATATGTTAGACTGAGCCACTAAAACTTAATACGAAGAGATCACACATAAACGATTCTCTAAGTACTACTAGCCTTTTTTGAGTTGCTAAATTTCGAAAACATTGCCCATCCTGAGCATACTCTAAGTATACCCTTTATTTTCCGTGGTAAAGCAGCGCACCATTCCCGTATATAGGGTAAGATGCAGCTGGACCCCACCACGTAGCCATCTGGGTTCAGAGGGCATGCGGGACAGTATGAATGTTGAACTTTTTGTTTAATTTATTTTCAACTGTGCAATTTTTTGTATATCCAATAAGTCTGATTTGCTTCTTTGTTTGAATGAAGTTTGAATAAATGGATTATATTCCGAGGTGCTGACAAATGTAGGTTATGTCCTTTAAAAATGGAAAATATTTTCTCAAGTTCATTTCTGGAGATTTTTATTGAAAGCAAGCGTAATAATATTATTCGTAATTATTATGTCCCTGCCCCATTAAAGGCCACCTATTACCAAGACAGCTCTACATAACATTTACTTGTTAGAAGTACCCGTTAAAGCAGATTAAAGTACCGATTGAAAACCCTCCAAGAACTTACCGACAATCCTTCTACATATATACAACATTACTGCGTATTCACTTCACACATTAATCGTATTTTATTAAAATTCATTGCATTTAAACAAAAGAAAGCACTGCTTCTAATACAATACCTATGTAATTTTATTTATGTGTAGAGTTACTTGTTTAATTTTGAAAGTTAAAGTTAAAAACCGCAGATCTAGAACTTTGCACAAATCAGCAGAAATATGAAAAAGACATTTTATTTTTGGATTCTTCCAATTCCGAAAACAAACAAAGAGTCACAGTAAAACAATAGAAATTGAAACAAATGCATAATAGAAGAAGTAAATTACAAAATAGCAAGCGCAGTGAAACAATAAGTTACCGAGTACAGAATAATCATCAAACCAAAAATCTAAATGTAGCTAAAAGGTAAATAGTCAACAACATAAAAACACAATAAATATATTTTTTTATAATATAAATACCCGTATAAAGCAGAGAATCATCTAATCAATCTAACAATAGACAAGAATTTCACTTTTATTTTTTGACATCATATACTAGATACGATATATTATTTTGTTACTCATAATTGATAATCGACAAAAACAGAAACAACAGCAGAAATTGATCTGACCTGCTCCTGAGTGCTCTCTTGGTAATTCCAACCGTTTGGCAATGAAAATTGAATCTCGAAATTCAAGTACAGTAGCCCGTCGCTAAGTGCAATACAGCATAGTGAGATGAATGAATGCAGTTTTTAATTTAACTTTTTTTTTAATTGGGTGTTTGTAGTTATATTATGCTATGGTGTCTTTTAACTTTTTGCAAAACTTAAGTTCTTAAGATTTTTAAGTTCGAGGAAACGAATGGTAGCATATCAGACCTAATTTTTATACTCTGTCTGCTTTCTGACATTAGTTCAAAATAAGAGATAATATGTTCGATTTTCTGACGTTATCTCTCAATAAGATATTTCGAACTTTTTTTTACATACGAGGGTGGTTTGATAAGTCAGTGACTTTTTGAATAGAAGATATTTTTTTCGTCAAAAAAAAGTTTTTTTATCTCGACATAGTCTTTTTTAAGCTCAATACATTTAATCCAGAGTTTATTTTTTCAATTTTTCATTTCTTTCCAAATAATAGGGTTTCTCATGGCTATCAAAATAAGCTTTGTTTCAGTGACGACCTCTTCGTTATACCCAAATCTCTAACCGCCCAGCTATTACTTCAGGTTTAGAAACAGGAAATAGTGGCAGGGGGCTAAATCTGCAGAATATTCTCTATGGGGTAGCAGCTTATAACCAAATTTATGGATTTTTGGCATGGTGACTACACACGTGTCTTAATGGAACAGTACTTTTTTCTTCACAAAATGCGGTCGTTTTTACTTCAAATCAATATCAATATAAATGTCTGTCCAGAAGCTGTCATTATTATTCGCCGGTGACCGTTTTACCCTTTTCAAGGTAATCGATGTGCATGAAACCGCATGTCCTAAAAAACTGTGGCCATGTGTGGCCTTGTTGGCGGACAGACCCACGTTGGCCTTCTTTGGTGCACATTCACCCGGATAAACTCACTATCTTGATTGTTCCTTGATCTCTGGTGTGTTATGATGGATCCATGTTTTGTGCATGGTTACGAAACGGCGCAAAAACTCGTTCGAATTGCGGTTGAACATCGCCAAACACTCCTTTGAAATTCAGCACACGAAATTAACTTTTCTTCCATTTTCGTTAAAGTTAACGAAGTTGTCTGCTTTTAATGGCTGTCAAACTAAATGACGCAGCTTGATAAAATCTTGACAGAAGTCCCTTAATAGATGGCAGTTGATGGATGCAGTATTGCATTTAATTTACCGCGCCAGAAATTCAAAAAGTCCACCCACCACCGTATTTTGATTTTATGGCCATATAAAATATATGAGGTTTGTGCCATGTATATTGACTGGTCCATTTCTGGAAATAGATTCAACGCCACCGATTGTTTGGCCACCTGTGTGCATGTGGCGCCATCTAATTGAAACCGCTTACGCTCCAAGTCAATCTCTTCCAACTTATCCCAAAAATAGTCAGTCAGCATGGTTTGGTAGCGATCTTTTTGACTGTAACTGCTTTGCAAACTGCTTTGTTTAAGAGGAAGTATGAAGCAACCAAACAGTAACAGTTTTTGTGGGCAAACGTCGTGACCGACGGATTGCTGAGTTGTCGCAATGCGACAATTGTATTAACGAAACCGTTGAGCCAGAAATCGGCTTTGTCGCTGAGATGAAAGTCATGATCGCTCTCGCACTTGTTTTGGATTCAATAATTGAAGTTTCGCCACAGCTGATACTCTTTCTTCTACAATTTTTAGTGGAAAGCTATGGGATGCAGGCCCAAGTCTTTGCGAAAAATTGTCCACAAACTGGTGACAGCGATACCAAATTCCTAATATCGCAGAAATTTGGGAGCTCACATTCATTCGGTCGCGGATGGAGCCACAAGAGCAATTCATCGTGCATATGTTGACCTAAATTCTTTCACTATACGTTCAATTGTTCGTTTGAGTATACGACGAATGAAAAATGGTAAAATTAGTCCCAACCAAAGGGGAACTTTGATAAAAAAGTAGTATCATATGCAAAAGTTGCTGAAGTGTATAATTTTCCATGAACAATTTTGTTGGGGACATTTGCCCCCATTTATTCGGCTCATTACAAGCTAAAATCTAAAGCTAACATCATTGAAAACTTAAAACTAAGACTTAAGACAGGGAGCGCTGCGGTTAAAATCGAAAACGGTAAGGTTTAAGTTAACCTTTCCCAGCATACGGGGCTCGTTAGAGCCGTACATGGTGCGGTGTATCGGTAGCTGGCATCGTAGATTGCGATTACGGTTAGTGTTAAAGAAAATCGATAGAAGAGACGATGTATGAAAAGAATGTCAGCTATGTCTCTGCGTTCTTCTAGGGTTTTCAAGTTTATGAGGTTGAGGCGGCCTTGGTATGGTGGCAGTATAAGATGATTGTCCAAAGGTAGACCTCGAAGAGAAAATCAGAGAAAACGACGTTGGAGGCTTTTGATTTCGGATACATAAACCTAATGATATGGGTACGACGCCTGAATAGCTTACTCGAGGAGGGGATACACAAAGATTATGTAGAGGGATCTGGTCACGTAAGGGTTGGAAAATTCGTTGGACCAACAATTGACAAAGCCAAGTGATAAATTGGCTTTAAGAATTATTTCATCAATATGAGAACGAAAGCTTAGTTCAGAGTCGCACAATATGCCGAGGTCACGAAAAGATTGCACGCGAGATATGAGTTGACCGTGGAGAAAATAATGTGTGGGAGGGGGCTTGTTGCACTTACATGATAGGGTAGATTGGCATTTGGAGATATTGAGATCTAAACAATTTTTGAGGGAGCAGATCGGAAAAATAACTAGGTCTTCTTGTTGAAGAAGAAAGGAGTCTTGTGAGGAAGTAATGGGTTTGAAAAACTTGGTATCGTCAGCGTAAATTGAGACGGCGGAATGTCAAGATCATTTTTAGTTGAGGTGAAGAGAAGGGGGCCTAGATGGCTGCCTTGTGGGATTCGAAAGGTTGCCAAGAATGTGGACGATAGGATGGACTTGAAGCGAATACTATAAAGATATATATATAAATAGTAGGGATAGGGGAACCGAAAGTTTAAACAAACCGCAGTTAACTTCAAGCATATTTGAAAAAATTGGGCGTCCCTACTAAAAAAAGTCTATAATTCTGTCAAATGAAAAATTTTTGACTTTGTTTGGATCAATGTATATTTATTGGTTGTTTGGCCAATCAGCTTGCCATTGGAGTTTAGCAACTAATAAAAGTTAAGCCAGTTAAGATAAAAAAATTAAATGAAGTTTTATCACCAATTAAAAAGGTATATTTTTTATTATTAATTTTATGATATAATTTTGCTTCTACTTCTTTATGTTATTAATGTTATTAAGTCTTGATATGCTATTTGTTTATGCTGTGCTTCATTATAGATGTACTTATCGCGAGGCTACTGTGCAAACAAAAAATATCCAATTGACTGTATAAAATGCGACCGCATCTTTACAAAAGTAAAACATAAAAAAGCAAACATTTAGTAAACGAACAAGAAACTCTTATTCGTTTACTGAATTTGAAATCATTCACAACATCAAAACAAAATTTAAATATTTTTATCAATCTTTAAAGACAAGACAAACTGAACAATTGTGGAATATAATCGAATGATCACTGCATCCTTAATTAAATTGAAATTATTGAGAAAAAAAAATGAGATTAAGAAATACATTTTTTAATAAGATAACTTTTCATACAGGGTGATTAATTAAAGTCCGTCAAAGAAATAATAAACCTATAGTTGGTGTTCTTTTGAAAGTTACGCTGAGCTTAACTGTAGAACATTTTTATTCTATTATTTGATATAAAGTTAGATCGCGTCCGTATAATCCGCTCGCATGTGTAAAAACATTTCGTTTCCATTATTTTATTTCCTAACGCTCATATTGTGCTTAGCATTAAATGTTATTCCATTGAGCGTACTGTGTTCATTTAAAAACAAAACCAGTAAAGTCTGACAAATAAGATTAGGCATTTGCAAAATGTACCTCTATTTTTTGTGAGGGACAAAAACGTAGTTCTATTTCTAAAATTATTAAATTAATAACATCAATGTATATTAAAACTAATAAATAATAACAAGTAGTCTTTAAAACGTTGTTGTTTTTGTATATTTTCTCGTTTTTTGCCTATTATCTACGCATATTGACTAAAAAAAATTTCATTTAATTACCGTGAGATAAAGTATAGATTTCTTTTGGTTCGTTACACTACAAAAACCAAATTTTCGGATGCAATGAATCACCCTGTATAAAAAGCTTAGTTAAAACTTAATAAACAAATGGAAATTTGTTAACATAAATTGGACTTTTATACACTTTTTTCCCGTCAAAATGTGAATGCATTCGGAGAAAATGCATGAAAGGAAATTAAAAGATTAAATAATAGGAAAATAATTGAAAAATGTTTGCTGTTATAAATTATAATTAAAAAAATTTAACTTTTTAAACATAGGTACACAATTTAATAAAAAAAAGAATAAACACCGTAACGACGTTGTAAGAATATATAATTTATATCAATGAATAAGACGATTAATTTCCTTAGAAATTATAAACAAATTCATATAAACGAGGTATATCACTTATCCTCTTATTAGACAACAACAACAAATATGTACTCTATTAAAAAAATAAATATTTAACATCAGTGGCTGCCAGGACAAATGACAGCTATGTATATGGACTAAACATTAATTTTGCCATTATAAATATGTAAGATATTGAAAAAAAAAACGCTAAATCCAGGTAATTTTGTAAAACATTTATCTATTGAATAAAGACAAAGGTATTTAAATAAATAAATTGCAAAACTTTAATAACAAAAAAAAAACCAAACAAATCACAAAAACTCAACAAAGCAGAACGATTTCCTTGTAAAAACGTTTTTTCGTTTTCGGTTTCTAAAATTTAAGGAATATTATATTGAAAATTAAATATGAGCTATACATATTTATTATTAATAAATCAATATATATATATATAGACATATATATAAATTAATAATTAGCTAAAATTGATAATGAATTACTTTTTAATATGAAGAGCTGAAAATAGTTAAGGCAGCAAAAAACTAAAAATATTATAATCTTTTTTGGTATCAAACACAATTAAAAAAAAAGAAGAAACAAAAAACAAACTACAAAAAACACATACTTATACTATACATAAACTACAACAAGTTATGGGAGACAATGCTTGTACTTATGTTATAGCCGCAAACGTATGAAGAATTCATAAGTGGGTTAATTAAACCTTTTATTTTAGTAGATTGAGCCCGTCACTGCCTATACTTTTTATTATAGTTCCTCATTGCTTTAGCTGCACTGTTTAGTCACGATAAACACACATCTGAAATTATAAGTGAAGTGATGCTTCTTTAGGTACGATCAGAAGGTCACGTCACGAAACTTTACACGAATGTGTTTAAATGTTTTCTTCTTCTAGGGATTTCGGAACTATCAGTACTTATTTTCTTAGGTAGAGTAAAATTTTGGATGACTCCAACTATAAAACTGATATTTTAGGCACAATCTTTAGCCAATTTATGGTTTTCATTTGCGCACATGCCAGTTATTCCTCAATTGTGCGACAACACAGAATGATGTCTGGCTGAAATGTTCACGTCCATTGTCTATATATTTCCTAATGTTTTCCCAATGCTCAGTTTCTTAACAAGAACCATTTCTCCGTTTTCAAAGACCGTAAACGAAAGTAAACAGAATTTCATCATCATCACATTTGGCTCTACAACCGGGGTCCAGTCCTGGCCTTCCGCAAAAAGTCTCTCCACCGGTCCTGATTTTGAGTCGATGTTATCCAGTTTTGTCTCCCTAAACTCTGGGCGTCCTGGTCTACGCCATCCTTCCAGCGTAGGCTTAGCCGGTCTCGCTGTCGTGTTCCAAAGGACTTTCCTTCTCTCATAGGTAGGAGCGTACCGAGCTGAATTCTCTTCACGATGTCGACATCGCAGTAACGCTCGAAGATCTCATCATTACAGAGTATCCGGAATCATCCTTCCTCACAGACGGGCCCAAAAATTCTCCGTAAGAATTTTCTCTCGAACGCGGCTTAGAGGCGAGAATGCTTTTTACTGAGCACCCAAGTCTCAGATTCATATGTAAGTACTGTTATGACCATTGTCTTATATACCATGGTGGGTTTTATTCTTTTGCTGACTAGAAACCCCACCCCGAGCACATGGTGTCTTCATTACATCTGTAATATGTGTTATATTCTGTTTTTTGTAAGAAAGCATTCCCCGTCCACCTTATCTTCTGGGTTGCTGTTATGTTAGGATAGGATAGGTGGTGCAGCTCAAGCTCAAGATATACAGTAAGCGTACCTTCCATGAGAAAATTCTTAAATCGTTTATCCGTTTTCGTTGCCGTGGTCGTCGTCGTTCAGTATCCGAGGCTGATTTTGGGTTCCGTACCTTCCATACTTTGAAGGGACTAGCCCGATCATTTAGCTTCTCCTGTATTGGAAGAAAATTACCAGCGACCACCACGTTGAGGTTTGAACGCACTTTCACCAGTTAGAGATAGTCACGGCCACTTGCAATTCTGCTGATGGCTGACCGCCGAACAGAATTTATTAGGAGTGATATTCATTCAATTCGACTATTGGTATTCTTAGAACATGACTGCAAGTAATATGGTCTTATATAGGGTATTTAGTTGTCCGAGAGAGGAAGTTGTTCTTTGAATAAAAGAAACAATAACAAAGGTATTGCAACCCAACCTGAACTTCGATATGAATTTTTTGAATACTCTGTTGAAAGCGTGTATTTTTCCATGGTAAAATGGCAAGGTGAAATGTCCAACAAACCGCAGCTAGCTTTACACGTAGTCGAGCAACCCTATTGGAAAAATGAGGCGTCCCAATTATATACCCCAATATGAATATCTGATTGATGGTTTATTTGCTCTATCTACTTGCAAACGACAGTGGGCTGTTTTTCATGGTGACACATTAAAAAATCGATATATTATATTGTTTTAAGAATGCCTATCACGACTTGCGCGTTTACTAAAGAATACGAAAGCATGAATTCTTCATCACCCGCACATGCCTAACTTCTGTTTGGACAAAAAAAAAACAAAAAAACACTCAAAAAATTTGCAAACCGAGCAGAAAAAGAAGAAAAAAAGCGTTGCTGTTATATATTAAAAATAAAGTAAAAATTATAAGAAATAAAATAAAAAATAAAATAAAACTTTTGATTATAAAAATTATATTTTTGAAGTAGATCAATATTTTCTCTCCTTTTGATAAATGCAAAACCGACAAACAAAGTTAATATTAAATTGCATTAAAGTTAGCCGCATTATCTCCACGTCTCCCCTCCACCACCTCAACCACTGCTCTTAACAAAAACTTAAAAGAGATGACTTACATTTGAATTATTCCAAAAAAATTACACAAAAAAGATGAAAAAAAAAACATTTCAAATAGGTACATATATATTTATTTAATTTATAAAATAATAAAAAGTGAATCTTTTTCAAAACTGCGCAAAAATTCAAATGAAAAATGCAAAATTATACTGCGCTTTATATAAATAAAAAAAAAGGGAAAATAATATAATTAAAAAAGGAAATAACAAATAAGCAACCAACCGGATCGATAAATAAATTAAATTAAATTTTCACTTTTATTATTGGACTAAACTAAATGCGCTTGAGAGGGTGTTTGCAATGCAAGCGCGCCTCGGGTGGAATACAACATTTTATATTATAATATAAACTTATACATATATAATGATATATAATAATTAAATTATGAAAACTATGTAAACGAACGAAGATATTTAATTTATATTATTTTGACAAAAGGTTTTTGTTTAAGTTATGTAAAAAAAACAAATTATGTATAGATAGACACTTAACTATATCTTAAGTTTAAAAAAACAACAACACAAAACAGGAAATATGCTTTCCGATATCTTCCTTTGTTTTTGATTCTTTCGTTTGTTTAGTGGAATATGTTACAAAAAAATTAAATAAAAAATAAAACAAAACCATTTCAACATCAATGAAAAATATAATTTATATTTATTTTGCATTTTTATTTTATTTCTAGCTGCAGCTTTAGGTACAAACCCAGAAATTATAAGGCATTCCACTTACTTACTCCAAACGCTTACCCAAATACACGGGTAGGCTATCTAAAGTTTTGTCAGGACGGTAGTACTTTGCCGGCTCATATGACTTGATGTGTATATCTTCAGGTAATGGGAATGTCAGGAGTTTAAGCTTCCTCTATAGCGATGTGCATCCTCGTCGATAATATTACCACAAACAACATTTACCTCTACATACGGAATGTTATTCTTTTCAGGAGTAATTCTACGAGTAGCAGGAAAAAAATTATTGATGCATTGTTTAAAGCTAGAAAGGGGGTATAAGAATCATGGAGAAAAAAGCCCACTGAGGAACATTAAAAAGTACCGCCTTGTAGGTTGTAGTCAATTACAATATTCATTATAATGAACTTCCAATTGTTAGCTTTATAGTAAAGGTAATCCGCTTGATACACATTTCGCTGCTGTATCCATGCTTTCAGATTGTTAATTGCTCCCGCTTCTGTCGAATTTTGCATAAGACCAATTAAATGATATCAATTGGCTCACATGGTATTAATTGAATTGTTTACATGTCGCTTAGAGTTGTAATAAAACTCTGTTGTATTATTTTTTTAGCCATGTATAAAATTTATGAAGAGCAACGTTATTATTTTAAAACGTTTTTATTTGCTCGCTTTCGTGTATGTCTGTCTGTGCGGGTGGAATTTTGTAATTGATTTTAAACTAACTTCCTATCAAGCTAGAGAATTAGAACTTTAAACATATCTCACAGCTGGATGAACATTGACAAATCACAAAAAAATCACAAGAAAAAAAAATAAAAATTAATTCAACGCGAGCTTGCAATTTGTTTCAGATCAAAGCAAATTATTACGCACAATATTCGTTTTGAACATTTTAAATTAAAAATGTATTTTTATTAGATAACATGTTTATGTAAATACTAACTAAAATACCCAGCGTTGACTGCCGGCCCCCACCACACTCTACCCATCACACTTCTCCCTCCCGGCCAACAGCACTTTTAATCAAATGAACGGTCTTCGAGTCAATCTCATACAAACAATACCTAACCACTCACCACGTCAACACCATTACCACACTAACCCCCTAGAAACATTTACCCCAACCGTCCACGCCAAATCCCAAAGTTTCAGCTATATCGGATGAACGGTCTTCGATTTAAGCGCAAACAGACAGACACATATACAGACATACAAAAATAAAGACATACGGGCATACCGACATACAGTCATACAGAAAAAGTATAACTTTTATTTATTAAGATTTTTATGTAAATATTGTAAAAAAAAAATTAAAATTATACTGCGGAAGCGTCCAAAAATCCGGATGTGGTGCAATATGTAAAAAGAAGAACTGTCGTCATTTGTTCCAATCAGCATTGTTTCTCTATGCTCACCCCAACCCCCTGCACAACTGACCACCAAGACCCTTCAAGACTCATTTTTTTTTTTATAATTCGCGCACGCTTCAAGGGGTTCGCACCCTTATAATGCTCGGCTATATGCTTGGCACAGCGTGGGCGTTAATGAAGATGAGGAGAGAAGAGGAGATGTCTATGAGATTGTGTTTTGAATGTATATGGATCATTGTGATGTGGGAAGACAGAGCTTGGCAGAGCATTCCACTGTACGTCCGAAGATGGGATTGAGGGTAAACTGATGAGCATTTAGAGCGCCACGAGTATTGTGGTTGAATTCAAGGAGAGGTGGCATGCAGCTGGCTATTTCACTTGATCACCGCTGGTAGAAGAAGCGATAAAACAGTAACAAGCAAGAAACGTTCCTGCGGTGTTCAAGCGAATCTATTGATTGAAGAGATTGGTGCCAATACCAAAATTTAAAGAAAATCGGGTTTAATTTTAAAAATTTTATATGGGCACCCCAAACAGACAGTGTTGTCTCCGGAAATACACATATGTGCAAAATTTCAATAAGGTCGGAATTTGCGAAGTGGGTTAAAACAGAAAATTTAGAGAGACATAGTCCCAGCCTCCTATGAGCGAACTAAGAAAATAGTCTGCAGCCCAATACCACGGGTGGGGGGAAACTGCAGAATGTATACAAGCAGGACTAATGGATATTTATAATAACATACCACCCCCCTTACCAAGGGTGCGTGGTAGCTGTGACCCACATATAATGTGAAGATAATACCCTGCAACCCTTTCGGGGAGGGGGGAAAGCTCTATGCTATGTACACTAGGAGTACTAGGTATACATATAACTATCCTACCTTTGAACTGGAGAGACAAAGTCCCTGCCTCATACGAGCGGACTAAGAACGATTTGTAACCACTTAACATGGGTGGGGTAAGTTGCAAACCGTATAAAATTGGGAAAAGAAAAGTAGCTGACGTAGAAAATTTGGAGAGACTAAGTCCCTGCTTCCTATAAGCGAACACAGAATAGTCTGCAGCCCCTTACCACTGGTGGGAGGAAGCTGTAGACTGTTTACAAGCTAAAAATACGTAGCTGACCCAAATTTAACTTGAAGAGACAAAGTCCCTGCCTTTTATATTCGGACTAAGAAAATAGTTTGCAGCCCTTTAACACGGGTGGGGGCAAGCAGAAGACTGTATACAAGCTGGGCTAATGTATATTTATAATAATTTTATTTTTATATTTTTTATTGTATATTTTTTTCGGATGAATATATATCTGTACTCGTATTTTATTATTTCTATTCGCGTTCATACAATACATCCTTTAATAGAAATTGTGACTTATTTTTCTTTTAAGGCAATTGACATTGAAGTAAATAATACAAACCCTGGTGCCCGTTTTTTCGTATAACCTATTTACATTCTTATAATCTTATTACAATGAAAACGGGAAAATTATTAGGTGACTATTGCATATGACAATTTGGACAATGTAGGTAATAAAAGGTTATATTTTTAACAATTATGTATTGCGATTTATTTTTAATAAGAACAGCTTTACTACATGACAAATTGGAATTTTTTTTATATATATCCACTAAGAGCATTTACTGAAGGATACTGAGATCTCAGTAACATGCATCGTTCCCTGTCTAACATTAGTGTTCTTCTTTTCAACATTATTTCTCGCTCCAAATTTCCCCGAGTCAACATTAAATCCTTTTTAGCATTTTCCGCATCAGTTAGCGCAGCAAGCATCCCTGTAACTCCACTTTGAATTGTTGCCACTTCATTGATTAGACCAACTTGGGCGAAATCTCGGCAATTTTCTACATGAGGCCTATAATTTCTACCGTCCAAACGGGTCTGCGCTACTTTCATAGCTGCATCGAAGCTTCGTACACCGCAAAACATTTTATCAATACTGGTTTCGGTATCAGCTAACTTTTGCAGACACTGAAAGTATAATTTTTTTATTGAGGATTTGATGATAATTGAGGATTTAAGTAACTAATGCAAAAAATTTTTGGGATCGGTTGTCAAATGGCTCAGAAAACTTGGTTTTCCCATACATTTCCACACAAGTTTCAAATCTAAATTTATTTCATTTTTAGATTTAAACGTGAAGCTAGCACGGGTCGGCTACCATTCGTTAAAGTTTGAAGCACTATATAGTATTTTAAAAATTTCTACTTACATCCTTCAAATCGTTTTCGAATCGTTGCAGGTTTTCTTGAGTGCAATTTATTCGAGCCGTTAAGGACTTTTCAACAACATCGGCTTGATTTCGTAAATCTCTAGCAGCACTCATTAGAATCGCGTCTAAGGTGCTACGCAGATTTACCTTTTTTTTTAATAAAAAATTATATTAAAGACAAGTGGACAAGTTATCGAGTCATAGTGTATCTACCGATTTTTGTCTACATTTTTCGCATTCTTCTAGTGTTTCATTAGTAAAGTGCTCCCAATATTCGCCGGAGGATTGCCTGAAATAAGAAATAATTCATTTTATGTGATAAATTATTGCACTAAAACTTTACTCCGGCGGCTTGCGAGTAGCACCAGGATAAAACATAATTGTTTTTGAACTGTTGTTTAAGCCAACATTGACCGAATCAATGTTATAAGATTCACTTTTATCACTCCAGTCGTATTCCAATCTTTGACGGGCTGTCCTATTTTCAATTTGTTGCTGTTCGAAATCCTCCAAAGTTTTTTTGAGTAATGATCGAATTTCCGCTATTAAAGCCAACTCTTTAATTAGCTCTTCCTCCGGTGTATCACGAACTAGCTCAGTGTCAGGGCGTCCGCTTCGTCTCGCGATACATTCCTTAGCTATTATTGGAATAACCAAATTGTTATGCGTTATTAGATATTATATAAAATAATAATTAATTAAAAAACTATAACAACAAACCAATAGATTCGGGCACTCCCAAAATGACCAAGGACTTTTTTAATCGAAGCCGCTCTTCTTCAAGGATACTTATTTCATCTATCATTGCTTTGATAGCTCTTTCTAGATCGTTTTTCCATTTAAAAATATGTTGTGACCTCTTTTGTATATTCACAGTTGATTCGCCCTGCGTCTTATCGACAAGGGCATATGTATTCGACATAGTAGTCTTGCAATTGTATCGATTTCTACAGAGAACGGAGTTAAAAATTAGCTTTGTTATTACAATTACACAAGATTATATTGAATTGAATAAGATTTATATTTACTTTGTAGAAGCATCAAAGACTTTCCTTGCTTGATTGAAATTTTCCAAATTTTTAGCACGCCATTCATTAATGCTGAAACGCGTAATAGAGTACTGGTCAACAACAGGTCTTGTACCCGTTAATCCTGCTAATGGACTCCAATCAACTTTTCCAGTTGCCCAGGGTCCTATTGGGCCCATTGGTTCCAAGCTATCTTGAGACGGCATTTCATAGCCTGGCTGCGGCAGAAAACAGGGAGGGTTTTCAGACTTATACTCTTCTTCGCCATTTAATAACTAAATAAAAAACCATTAGCATTTTATACTGCCATACGTATATTTTAAGTACCTCATTGTTTAATCCAACCGTCTGATTTTGATTTGACATTTTTGGATTTTTATTTAATGCGAAATTTATAAAAAAAAAATATAATTTGAATACAACACAGAAGAAATATTTTGTTTTAAAATTTTCTGTGCGTTGCTGGGTTTTATTTAGAAATTCCAAAGAGAAAAAGTTGCTATGACAAAAAACAAAAGAAAGCTGTTGGCTACGAGAATTCAATATTTTTAAGCTTTTGGGTAATGATGAGGATATTATTGTAGAAGCGCATGTATAAGTTAGTGCCCTCCGTACCACAATGGTTAGTTTGTTGGACAACAGATTGGGAGGTTCAAAGTTCAATTCCCAAAAACACGCCGGGTTTTTTTTTTCACAATCCCACATTTTGCGAACATCTGACAAACGTCCGGTGGGTAATACCTCTCATAAGAAAGCTTCTCAATTTGCCTTTTGGAAATGCCTTTAAATTTTAGGTCTCTTCTATTTGTGGGCAAAAAATAGCACGCACAACATGAATGGTTGCCTTAGCTCTGGACAACAACAATCTGTTGGGCCAAATATTATTATTATTTTATGTGAAATTTATGTCCCTGTTGCCATCTGTATCTGCAGAATAGGAGGAATAACACGTAGCATTTTTAATTGTGCGAGTGCGACCATATCTACACGTGGTGGCCGACGGTCATTTTCGCTAAAAAAACAAAAGCTGAATATTTGGGCTAGTCCATGTAATGGACGATGGATTTTCTCTCGCCACTCCCTCCATCTGGAGGCAGGAACAACCGGGGCGCACGCTTTAAAATCGGCCATGCTCGTCGGCAATCAGTGTGGGTTTTTGGCTGGCCTCTGTCTACCTCCATCAGCATAAATGATAAATAGCATGTAAAAACCTAAAGGATAAAAAAATTTGAAGCAAACCTAAAAACTACGCAAATAAAATTCCGATACGCACTTTTCAATCCGGCCAGTACTCCTGGTCGGAATGACTTGATGTGGTTAGGGAGAGGACAAACCTACCGACGTCGTCCCGCCCCTGTTCTTATCATCCCTACCTTGGGTCCCCGATATCGTTGGGACCCCCATGATGGGTTTCGTCTACCACATTACACAACCGCTTCCTTGATCACCTAGACTGGAAAGGGATTTCTTCGAATTAATGGATATTCGATGTATATTTCATGTAACAAATAAACATGTTAAGAAAACTTATTTGAACGCCAGATGATAACTAATAAAAAAAAGGAATCAAAAAAAGACAATTAAGTCAAAACTTGTCCATGGTTAACATCTTCAAGTAATTCGAAAATTATTCAGTCCAAAAATTCAATGAGGTATTCGTTAACCAAGTCCCTTCAAAATAAGGCTGGCGCGAGGCCAATAAGCTCGCCCGTAAAAAATTATTAATACGGAACCCAAAATCAGCCCCTTATAAACTGATGAACGACAGCTGTCATGCAAGACATCACGTGCACGAGGTGGGGTTTCTAGTCAGAAAAAGAATGAAACCCACCGTAATAGGCTTTAAAGCAGTAAATGAACGGCTATGCACCCTTCGCGTGCGGGGCAGATTTAAAAACATAAGCCTCATAAACGTACACACACCCACAGGGGATTCCCCAGATGATGAAAAATAATAATTATTTGAATCAGTCAAACGGGAACTCCATGCATGACCTCAGTATGATGTAGAAATCATTCTGGGAGATGTGAATGCTAAAATCCGAACCTGTACCGAAACTGATGACGATACGAACGTACTGAGGTGGCCAAAGTTGACTCGGACGACTATCTTGTTGGTATGGTGCTCCGAGTGTGGATTGCATCATCAAGAAAGACAGCATCCGCGCATCAGTTTCGAGTTAACACGGTTGCCCTTCACAACGAAGAGATCAGAAACAACTACGGTCAAGCGATAGAATTCACCCTAAATGCAGGGAGAGAGATCGGAACGACTGGTTCGACGACGAATGAAAGCTAGCGACTGAACGTAAGACCGAGTAATGCAACAATCTCATAGAAAGTGTTCACGTGAAAATTAATATTTAAGAGCTCAGAAGATATGAAAAAACAGTTCACCGGCCAATGAAAGCAGCTCGGAGAAGAATCTCGTCCGTGAATTAGAAGAGTACAGAGAGCAAGGACCGCACCAGGCGCGGAAGTTTTACCAAAGGATCCGCGGTATGACGCAATATACACCGCGTTGCACATGCTGCAAGGACAAAGAGGGTAATCTGATCGCCAATCTTAAATTCATCTTAGAGCGATGAGTTGTTTAATGGCCAGGTAACTGAGGAATTGGAGGCTCCACCAATGACCGAAGATCACACTATGCTGCCGCCACCAAGCATAGACGAAGATAGCAGAGCGATAAATTGGCTTAAAAATAAGAAGGCCTTCTTTTTATAGACTTTAAAGCCGCCTATAAGCCAGAGTAGATCTTTATGAAGCCATGAGAGAATTCGGCACCCCAAATAAACTGACATGACCAATGTTATAACCCAAGTTAAATAATCCGGATCACTATCAAGCCAATTAAACATTTATAACGGGCTCCGACAAGGGGATGGACTGGCCTGCGTCCTCTTCAACCTGTCTTACGGAGAATTGTTAGCCCCGTATGTTAGACATGACGATTCCGTAGACTCTATAATGATGAGATCTACGAGCGTTACCGCGATGTCCACATCGTGAAGAGAATTAAACTCGGTAGACTCCGGTGTGCAGGACACCTTGCTTGCATAAGCGAAGAGTATCCTGCTCGGAAAGACCGTTGCGGTAGGATTTATGGAACACGACAGCGAGGCCAGTCCAAAGCTATAAAGATGGCATAGAAAATGACGCCCAGAGTTTAAGGATGCCAAACTGGATGACATCGGCTCGAAATTGGGACCGGTCGAGAGACTTTTTGCGGGAGGACAGGACCGGACCCCGCTTGTAGAGCCAAATATGATCATAATGAATGATAAGGATGGAATTATTAGTTACGTTAGTTTTCTTTCTTTTCTTTGTTTATTTGTCACAATCAATTTATAAAAGTGTAAAATATTTGTTTAAATGTTTAAATATCCAAACGATTTGTTTTATGTCCGAATAGCAAGAAGCAAGGGATAATTTACGTATCAAATTCATTTAATCTAAATGAATGGGTGTGAAGCATTCCTATATAGTAAGTGAGAAGAGAAAATTTAAAATTTTTTATGTATTGCTCACTTCCAAAACTATTTTACCGCAACTGTCGGAGAAAATTGACTTTCTTTTTTCCTTCAGTCGGATGTATAAAATGGTCGTCCATAAACTTGTTCTCTGACCAAGGCAGCATTTCAAAATCATTTTTAGGTTTTCTATTGAGCAGTCGATCAGGTGGTTCATCATAACGCACTGGTGGAACCTTCACTTTACCACTGGAAGCTTTCTGTATGGGAGCGGTAAAATATCGTTGATACGTCGAAATAATATTGATCTTCTGCGGTCGAATTGATTTCAGAACTTCTTCTTCAATGTTTTCAAAGCGGAAACTGCAATAAATGGCGTTTTTCATTTTCTATTTTTGTTCAATTAAAGTACCAGTTCATTGTTTATTTACTCATTCATGGGATACGTTACTACATTAATTTCCTTTTTTACTATCGGTCTTCTTCTTATTGCTGTTGCTTTTGCTCCCGTTTCATTGGCCTCTTGAGTAGTCGTCTTCGGAACATAGGGTTCGTTATTTACTCCGAATGTCTGATGATGCGATTCATACTAAAGGCCAGAAGATTCATCATTAATTGGGAAATAACTCTCACTTATAACTAGAGACTACTTACTGTAGGATATGCAACATCATGAGGCAACGACAATACGCGTTCAAACCAATTGGACACTTTCACGCGATTTCCATATTGACGGGGCAGCTCCATTTCCATTTTGCACGAATTGATTAATTTTTAGTGTTTGAATTTTTAGTTTTTTTTTCAAATGCTAGTTTTTAAAGCTCATGTTTTATATTTGTTCATAGTTCCTTTGATAGCTTTCCACGGTGTTTTTCTTCGTCATTGTTTTATTATTGAATATTTAACATTGTACATGGTTCTACTTCAGCACGAACGAATTCTACATACAGTGTACAGTCTAGCATGTAGATATTAAGATTTAACTTTAATCCTATTGCTCGGAACGACGTCCTGAAGATGAGATATTTAAATAAAATCAATAAGTGGGAAAGTGCATTTTTAATTAAATTTTGATCAATAACTATTAGCGAATCTTTTAAAACCTTTTTTGCGTTATAAATAACAAAGAACAGGCATTGGACTGGAACTCTAACGATAGCAAAGATATTGATGAAACGTTAAAAATACAATGGGTATTTTCCGGAATTTAATCGACTGCCGCAACCGAAGCAATTGAGTGTGTTAATCGTTCATTTCTGCAATATGTTTAAAGTTTCAAGTCTCTAGCTCAATGGAAAGTTAGTTTAAAATCAATTACAAAAAATCAATTACAAAATTCCACCCCGTTTTAAAATAACCAGAAAGACAAATTAATGTACTGGTAATCAAGTGTTTTAAATTAAGAAATTAATTAGTGTGAATAGTGCAGACAGTTTTTTAGTGCTAAGAAAAATAAATATAAATTTGATAAAGTAAATAATATCTTCTGTACATGAACGTGTACATGGGTACATAAAGTAAAAAGTCTTCATCACTTTCGGCTTAGTTGTCAGGAATTCTACCCTTTGTACCTATATCTAATAGTATAAGATTTGCTCCAATTTTATTTACTACTAGCTGTTCTGGTAAAACCACCACTAAACGGATTGTGAAAACAACCTCGTCGTTCACCAGTGCCGAAGGGCAAGCTGATCACAGCGCGTACGGAATCAAATCAAGGAAGAAGGTCCCAAGACCAGCCTCTTCTACCATCAGCGCCACTGAACATGCTGACCTTACCGATTCTGGCAGCAGAAATGTCTCGCATCCGACAAGTGCCACTTGACACGCAGAGAGGAAGGATGAGTCGGGTAAGGTTAGATCACTGAGTGCCGTATGGGAAAGGATTCTTAAGAAGCTTAATTACTCAGGCAAGATAAAGCATCCAGGGAATTATGAGCTCCATAAGGGTACTAGAGGCAAATCTACATCACGCGAAGGGCGCCTCCGCTACCCTTAGCAAGTTGTTCGCCGAGTATAATATTAACCTTAATCTCATCCAAGAGACTTGGGTTATAAGCGAACTTATTAGAGGTATACGGAATTAAGTTGATTTTTAAAAGCGGGGAGTTAGTGCCAAGGGTCGTGCTTGATCAGCACGAGAATTAACTTTCTTCTTATTCCAGAATTCATAACAAAGGACCTAGTGGCCATACAAATGGAAGTTCCGACCGAGAGGGGAACTCATAATGTCGTGTGTGCTTCAGCATACTTCCCCAGCGACGACAACAATACTCCGCCAACTAAAGTCCAGGAGCTATTAGAGCACTGTCAGAGCAGAAATCTCCATTACCTCATAGGTGGTGATGCCAATGCACATCATGAGGTATGGGGCATGAGGGGCATCAATAAAAGGGGTTAGTACCTTTTGGAATATCTTATTAGTAATAATGTAGAAATCCTAAATAAGGGCTCTTAGCCAACCTTTGTAAATGCGATTCGCCCTCGCACTCGTCAGTCCACTTATCTCCAACATAGTTGAAAACTGGCATCTGTCTGATTAAGCATCGCTGTCAGACTATCAGCACATCAGGTTTGATATTGCCGGCAAATTGACACATGCTTCTTCTAGATACGATCCTAAGTCTACGGACTGGAATCTGTATCTGTGACTTGTCCTCTCTAAATTGGATATGCTTGTCACACATATAGAGTCCACAGGGGATCTAGATGAGGCAGTATACAAATTAAATGATTTGTTACTTACTTCCTATCATGTAAGTTGTGTCCTTAAAACTAGTTTGTGTAAACGTAACGCTGATAAATGCACGAAGTGTTGGGACGAATATAGGTTTGCCCTTACGGAGTACAACTCTGAACTAAGACGATCCAAACGTGACACATGGAGGAAATGCTGCGAAAATATTGTTGATATGCCAGTAGCGGCACGAATCCGCAAGGCATTAGTTAAGTATCAGACTATGATCCACAGCCATTCAAAACACAAGCTCACAGATATCTCCTCTTTTCTTCTCCTTTTCCTTAACGCCAACGCTGTTCCAAGCATATAGCCGAGCATTATAATGGTGCAAACCCCTTTAAGCGTGCGCGAATTATAAGAAAAAGACAAACTGTGTAGGTTTATTCAAAAAGGCCGATGGCACCTGCACGTTTGACCGTGAGGATACAATCAGAACCCTTCTCCAGTTTCATTTCCCAGGTTCACCTACTCGTGTACCATACCATTTCCATGTCCATGTACCATGTCTACCCCTCTGCCCTTCATCCATACTATGATGGTGGGACATATTATCACGTAGGCGGCCATTGTTTGGTGACCGAAAGTTTTTGAACGGACAACGGCAACTAAGACAAAGAATTGCCTGTCTAGGCATAACGGATGACATGCGCACCTGCTCTACGACTGCATTGGAAGCTTTTGTAGGCCTTTCACTATTGCATATCTTCATAAGGAAGTCGGCTGCTATATGCGAATTTAAGCTGCAACTAGAATACGGGTACAAGCCGGGTGACTATGTGGGTCACCTGAAAATTCTACACTCAATTCCTGAAGGAGACATGTTCTACAATATACCCGATTTTATGATCAAGAAGCACTGTTTCGGAAGGAAATCTGAGTTAGAAATATTGGACCGGGTAAACTGGTGCAATAGTGTTCCGGCACTGGACGCTAGAGGTCTGGTCTGGATGGATCGAACCTGAAACTGGCGTTGGAACTGGTGTATTGAGACCCAACACATAAGTCTCGATACCAATGGGGAAAAGTCCCTTGGTTTTCGGAATCCATGTCATTGAAATCTGCGCCAGAATTAACCTTAGTAAAGGAATGAAGGGCGCTATATTATATATCTTTTCCGATAGCCAGACAGCACTTAGAGCACTGTCGTCCAATTTAATGGACTCGATATTAATCAAAAAATGTTACGAAGCACTGCAATCTATTGCCAGACATAACAAAGTCACACTCGGTTGGGTCCCTGGTCATCAGGGAATTGCAGATGAAGTAGCTAGGGCTGCTCGGAATCTGCGTTCATAGAACCTGAACCCTTCTGTGATGTCAACTGGGCTACCGCCACAGCACTGATAAATTGTTGGGAACACAAACTTCGACTGGCCCACTAGGAAGGGGCTTAGGCAATCCAAGCAATTATGCAGGTCCTTTTCCAACAAGGAAATCCTTAATTTTAATAGGAGTAGCATTTGGAAGCCGTTGAGCTTTCTAACAGTTCATTGTGGCTTGAAATGTCACCTTAACACAATTTGCGTGGGCTCAGAGACAGAATGTAGGTTCTGCTCGGAAGATGAAGAGTCTTATGATCACATTCACTGTGAATGCCCAGCATTACTTTTGGTTGCGGAAACGCATCCTTGATACCATTGTCTTAATAGAAATTTTGCTGTCATGATAATTCTTTATAAAACATTTCGATAAATGCTCAAATTGATTGTCGAATGTTTGGCAATGAACAAACTTGTCCACGCTTCTGTCTCATGCCTCATTTTTTTAATTTGAATATAAACTGGATAAATACAACTTGTGACAGAGCCGGCGTCATAAGCTACCCGCATTATGGTGTAGAGCTTTCTTTACAGCAGTTGATTAAATTACTGAAATCCCCCGAAAAAGGTAAAAAGTTGTACTGCAGTAAAAGTCAAAGCTTAAAAGGGGCAATTATAAAAGCTTTTTTTACCTACGTTTACAGTGAAAACGTAGTTTCGGCTAACTTTAACAAGCTTAAGCAAGTTGCATTAAATTGGCTTTTTAAAAGTTTGTTTAGTAAAGTAAAAAGTAAATAAAGTATTTCAATATTAATAACTTAGTGAAAATGCAGTGTAAATACTGGAAAAGCCAATTTTTGACAAAAATAGAAAACAGATATCACTGTGCAGCAAAGTTTCAACTTTTTCAAAAATTTACTGTGCTGAAGGGTGTTTACATAGAACACAACAAAAAAGTGCGAGTGTGCCTGTATCGCAGCTATGGATAGATGAAGTGTATACGTCTACAACATTGATATGTATGGGAGTCGATGGGGGATAAAGACGGCCCGAGCCCTACAACGCCGACCCCGAAGCTCCAAACCGCCACCAAAACACCCCAAGCACCAAACACCCAGCAACCGACACGCAAACCGCCTCGTGCGAAACACGCGGGCAAATAGGAATTGCACATGAAACTGGAACGTGTGAAGATTGGTTAAACACGACCTCGAACAAGATTTTTTTTTAATAAAGAAGGATATTTTTTCTGAACAATACGTTTTGTAAAGTAGTGTGTGTGACATTTGAAACAAATTGAAATTTCGAATTTGACCAAATTCTATCTTTCATTTTGCCGCCGGCAATAAGGGCGCATTTATGGAACACGATAGCGGAGCTGGCAAGGCCTACTTTGGAAGGATGGCGTAGACAAGGACGTCTAGAGTTTATAGAATCCACACTGGGTGATATTGGCTCGAAATCCGTACCGGTGCAGAGTTTTTTGCAGAAGGTCAAGACCGGAGCCCAGTTGTACAGCCAAATATGATGATGTTTTAGGACGCATAGTCATATGCATCCCTCTTTTCCTTTCCTTAATTCATTCACGCCCATTACCATGCTAAGGGATCTCATGATCGTGTGTACAACAATAACAAAAATTAGCCGCTAAAGAAATTTTACTTTTCTCAAGTGGACTGAAATGAAAAGCAATCTTTTTAATTTTATTATGATTTTTGAATATAATGTATAGTTTTTTACTTAAGTCCTATTGGGTGAGTCTCCATCTGCAACCCAAATAATCATGAAAAGATAAAATATCTCAGTTAACTGGTAGACAATAAAAAAACATTTGCATCCTTTGCATCAAATCCATTCCGTATGACAATATAACCCAATTTTATTAATAAAAATGTATAAAACACACAAACGTGCATGTGCACGAATAACCCGTTCATTACCGAACGTTGATCACCGGTTCCTTTAGCAAATATTTCATGGATTTGGCTGCAATACGAAAAGTATCTACTGATTAAACCAATCACTGTAGAAGCTCTCAGTAAACCGCAAACACCGTCGTGTACGGTAGTCATAGTCAGAGTATTTCTGTGCTGTCCTGGATGTCCTGCAACACTTTCAGTAGTGGCTCTAGGCGTCGCTGTGCCATCACGCATGGCGGTACGCTGTGCTCTTCCTGTGACCTGTGAGTTCTTTAGCACAATCCCGCGGGTAATCCCATTTATTTATAAACCTTAACTTGATTAAAATTCTCCCACCGGAATATATCACAGGTTTTGCGAACGTCCGGCGTCCACTATCGCCACTCGATGCGGTACTGTACAGCACTGTTGGAGTTCGATAAACCTGTAAAGCATAAAACAAAAAAACTCCACTGATATAAAAATTCCCAACCGAACAATACTGAGTTGAGTTGACGATAAAATTTGCGCAAATTAAAAATGACCTGCTGCTGGTCTGCCGGTTTCCATGCGTATGCTTGTTTATTCGGTTTGTCAAAGCAGCAGAATATTAAAAATATGCAGTTAATTGTATAGAATTTTTTGCATAGAAAGATAATTGTTCCGTTCATAATTGTTTGTTCATCATTCTAGAAATGCAACTGACAAATGCACCATTTCAATGACTTTGGAAAAATATTGCTCACAAGTTTCTTTATATTATAAGTGAAACTCTGTATGCTGTAGACAGGAAGCCGATCCACTTAGACCAATAGATGGACCATTGTGATGCCATATGGATCTCGCCCTACTCGTTGAACCAGTTTCAGCTTTCTGTCTATTTCTCATGAGAACCGCTGGTGGAAAAAGCGATAAAACAGTGATAAGCAGGAAAAGTTTCTGACCCCGAGGTTCGAGGGGCCTCAAATTAACAGAAAGTATTTTCACCGGAAATATATATGTGTGCAAAATTTCAATAAAATTGGGCTTTGGGAAGTGGGTTAAAAATTGATCAGAAAATTTGACCAGCCAGCCAGCCAGCCAGCCACCCAGGCAGCCAGACAGCCACGTGCACGCGAAGTTAATATAGAGAATTTAAATATAGAAGGACAGGAAGACAGAAAAATAGAAAGATATAAGGACAGAGAAGGAAAAGGAAGAAGTAGGACAAGGAAAACAAGAGGATAGAAAGTAAGAAAAGGAGAGATGGTTGGAAAATTGGGAAGAATAAGGACAAACGGACAGGAGGATAGAAGGGACAGAAGAACGTAGAAAGAAGTAGAAATAAAGAAAATTGTAGAAAATGTAGAAAAGTGGAAAAGTAGAGCAAAAATTAGTAAGATAGATAGATGCTCGAGTCGTATCCATCTTCCTTTGGCTTGGCAGACTTATTCCTGAAAGAATGATATTTGTAATCGCACCAGCGGCGGCATCCACGTTGCTATCGGGAAACAATAGTGACCAGTTAATACTCCCAAAGAAGTTGTTAAGGCAGTCCCTATTGGCTTTCTCTTATTACCATATTGTTTTTTGGCATTGACTTGGGATTGACTGATTTATATAATTTTCAATAACCTTTGTAACTCTTTTCAATGATAGTAAACATTTCTACATATCCATATGTAGTATTTTTATCTCCCTCACGTAGTAGCTATGAATTATTTTCGTATACTCGTTGGTATTTACATTCTAGCAAAATAAGCTTCTAATTTTTGAATTAATGAGAATTTTAAATATTTTTTATAATAATTATTATAATTTTTGTTCCTTCTGCTATAATTTTTAAAGTTCTAAAGTTTTTAAATGGTTTCCATGGTATTGGTATACGCTTAGTTTTTAAATTTTTTTACTTTAAGTCGATGTAGTTTTGTCACCTACAAGTACAAGTGAGGCCCTGTGCAATAGCACAACATTTATTTTTCCTTACTTATGTTTTTGTGTTCCATTATGTCTACAAAAGTGCGAGAATATTCTTGTATAGTACATTCTCGATTAACGCAAGTCTCGATTTACGCAACTACTCGGTTTCGCAACACCTAAATTTTCATCATTGCTGACGTGGTAATCGTAACTTTTCAAAGATTCTACCTCGATAAGTGCAACTTTTATTTCATCACATCCTCTTGTTTTTGCTTGTCCTTTGAGTTTCTCCACTTTACCATGAATGTATCTGTTGAGTGCAACTGTGTTCTTGGCTAGTTTTATAATTTTTTTTTTGGTGATATACGCTTAATTTGTTGAAGAATTTACTAAAAAAAATTGTGAATTGTCCATTAAAGATAAAAGTAAAATTTTGAGAAAAATTGATAAAGGAGCATCTGTTAAATCACTATGCTGTACACACTAGTCACTATAATATACACAAGTCTACAATCAGCAAAATCAAGGTGAACGAGAACGCGATAAGAAAATTTGTTGCCAATACTGACTGTGGACCGGGAAAAAGAATAACTTTAAAAGACTATGCCAAGATGAAACAAGCTTTATACAAATGAATCAAAGAAAGCTAAATGTGGCGATCTGAAGAAGAATTACCCTGCTAAACACCATACAGAAAGTGATCTTCTCTATAGAGCCAATTTTGAGAAATAAACAAGCAGGATTTCGCCCAAGCCGTTCTTGTACTGATCAAATTAACACCCTGCTTATAATTATCGAACAGTCAGTTGAGTATCGCTCTCTTCTGTATTTGGTTTTTGTAGATTTTAAACGCGCTTTTGATAGCGTGGGCCGAAACATGATGTGGCTGATTTTGTCTAGCTATGGTGTTCCGGAAAAACTCATCAACATTATCAAGGAGCTTTACCGCGACTCAACATGCCGCGTCATTCACAACGGTCATCTTGGCTCACCTTTCAACACCTAATCGGGAGTCAAGCTAGGTTGCACCCTCTCACTATTGCTTTTCACAATTGCCATCGACTGGGTGATGAAATTAATAACCCGTACTCCATCGGGTTTGCCATGGAATGTTTTTCACCGCCTTGAAGTCCTGAACTATGCCGATGATATCTGTCTCCTCTCACAAAGGCTGGGTGTCATGGAGCGTACATTAAACTCAATAGAACTCCACGCTAACAAAGTAGATTTAAAAATTAACGTCTCAAAAACAAAGCTACTTCGCGTTAACGCTAGTGGAACATGTGATCTCTCGATTTACGAACCAGACAGCAGATATAAGAAGTCGAAAAGTTTTGTTATTTGGGCAGCTGGATGTCAAAAAATGGTGGTGCTGACTCGGTTGTGTGCTCTTGTGTAAATAAGGCGCGACACTCCTATAGTATGCTAAGTAATAACTGGAACTCATCGCAAATCTCCCGGAATCTGAAGCTAACGATTTTTAGATCTAAAGTTCTCTCTTGTATGGCTGCGAAACGTGGAAAGTCACAGAGTCAATTGCGACGCGCCTCCAAGTATTCGTCGGTAAGTGCTCAAGAAGGATACTGAAAATAAAATGGCCGGACATTATCACCAATCAAGTCTTGTGAAGAGTAACGCAGCAGGAAGCAATCGCGATCACCATCAGACGCCGAAAATGGAGCTGGATTGGTCACACTTTGAGAAAGCCAGCGGACGATATTACGAGCCCTATACTCCCCCGCGGAGTAAAGGAAAGAAAGATGTTACAAGAACAAACCGAATAAATGATTTTTCTTAAAGTATTATGTATAGATATTGCATTGTTCGGATAGAAATTCAAGTGTTGTTTTCTATAACGATAATTAATACAATGCCTTCTTGCCTTTAACAAGAAAAAATATTTAATTTAAAATTCATTAGTTTTGATAAAAGTGAAATCGGATAGACCCAGAAGTTTCAATGAATATGTTGTGTACGATGTACCGATTTTCATGTTAAGCGAATTCGATTTGATTTATTATTGCAAAAGACACAAAGAATTTTAATAAATATTTTTTTTATTGTAATTTCAATTAAATGGAAACATGAACTCACCTCACAAGAAACATTAAACAAATATAATCAAAGCCCGGAAATTATTCTCTCGCCAAAGCAACAAAATCATTCGAATGAAAACGCGAAGGGTAAAGTGTCGAACGAATTCGATTTGGCACGCAATTGGTGTACATCATGGTGGACCCTCGTTATACCCAATTTATTATATATATGAGTTCTGACCATTTTAAAATTTTCAAAGCGGCGCGCGCGCATAAACAGTGAATTGAAAATCAATCAAAATGTCTGCCATTAATACTAAAATTGCATCCGATGTGCATCGGAATGTGTGCAACGTGCAAGCACAACTCCCACATCCAATAAAAATTTACAAAGTATACATCCGTTTAGCCTTTGTGTTCCGGCATGTGACCGGAAGTTATAGGATGCATCCGCCGTAGCGAATGTTTGACGCTTTTGTAGCAATAAGTACAAGCAAACAGAGCGTAAATAATAATTATTACGTACGCGGGTGCAACAACCGAATCCTGACATTGAGTCAAAATTACTACAATTTGCGTAACGTGTGTCACTCGAATGTGATGGATGCATTTTCAAATACGCATAATTGTTACAGTTATCCTTTGAATATTTTCTGAACTATTGAAGTAAAAAACAATTTGATATGCATGGGAGAATCAGTCAACATCACGTTTTTTTAAAGCATTTGAATATTGTAATAGGTAATACAGTAGACTCGCACTGCAGTGATCATTGGTCGAGTAAGTTATTCAGTAGAGTAAATACGAAAAATTTCTCACAGGCTGTTCTACGAAGTGAAAAAGTGTACCGAAAATATGTAAAATTAATATGAGTGAACATGAAACATGAACATGAACATGTGAACCAACACTGACATCTGTTTTCAAGCAGATAACAATTCGTTCAAAATTGTAACAACCATTTGAGATAAATATCGCTCGATGTAATGAGCATCTCACTACAATAAACATGGCTAGTATTTAGTCCTCCCGATCGAGCATCTACTATAGTAAAAATTTGAACTTCTTACCTCACTTTTAACTCTGAAACATTGTAAAAGCTACCAGAGAGTGCCATTTTTGCCCACAGATTGATCTGCCCAGTCTACTGAAATATTAACAAAAAATATTAAAAATATTATATGGGCTACCCTTGAGCATCACTCCAAAAATGTACAGAAAGTTTTGTACATCAAGTGTAAAAATTTGAAGAACAGGTCACTCAGGGCCTAATCACTCCAAAACTGTTAACAAAAAGTTTTGTCCATATGTTTAAAAGTTGAAGAAAATCGGGCTAATTTTGAAAAAAAATGTATGGGCACAACTTTGTCCTCAGGGCCCGGTCACTCCAAAATTTAAAAAAAAAGTTCTGACCATCGGAGATACACATATGTATAAAAGTTGAAGAAAATCGATTAATTTAAAAAATAAATTATATGGGCTCGGTCCTCAGGGCCGACGGGGAGGGGTGCCCCAAATTTTAATATAAAGTGTTGTCACCGGAAGTACACATGTGTTTAAAATTTCAATAAAATCTGGTTTTGGAAAGTCGGTTAAAAATTGATCACAAGATCTGACCAGCCAGCCAGCCAGCTAGCCAGCCAAGTTAATATAATAAAAAAACAACCCATAAAAATTAAAATTTTTCGTGTAAATTTTCTAATCGGGAATACACAATGTGCAGTTTAATAAAATGTAAATTTTTTAAAAATTTTATTAGAGAGGGGCCGGGGCCGTGACCATTTTACTACCAAATTTTTACAAAAAGTGTTGTCCATCGGAAATACACATGCGTATAAAATTTGAAGAAAATTGGGTACTTTGTTTTTATAAAATTTGTATGGGTGCCCCCAACCCCGGGGCCGAATGACTTCCAAAATTTGTTCATCGGAGATACACATGCGTATAACATTTGAAGAAAATCGGGTAAATTTTTTAAAAAATTTGAGCACCTGAGGCCCGAGTGCCCCAAATTTTAATAGAAAGTATTGTCGGCCTAGTCCCTTCAAAGTAAGGTTGGCGTGAGGCCACTAACCTCGCCTGTAAAAAATTATTATTACGGAACCCCGGAAGGCCAGGACCGGACCTCGGTTGTAGAGCCAAATATGATGATGATTGTCATGGGAAATACACATGTGTGCCTAATTTGAATAAAATCGGACTTTAGGAAGTGTGTTAAAAATTGATCACAAGATTCTGGCCACCAGTCAGTCAGCCAGCCAGCCACGGGCACGCAAAGTTAATATAGAGAATTTAATAATAATATTCGGCGCGACAGACCATTGCGGTCCAAGGCCTATCTTCTCGCGACCATTTATGCTGTGCAATAAGATGTTATAGTAACAACCCCTTAATATCCAACAACAATTTATATTTTTCTACAAATACCTATTACTCCTAGAAAAAAACCCAAATCTACAAAGATAACGTGCTCCTCCTGATATCGAATATACATCACTCACATTCTTCGCAATAATACGCCAATTCATTGTGAGGGAAAAATAGGCGTTCATTGCTTTCAATCTATAGGTAATAATAGATTGAATAATACCTTGTATGTCACATGCATAGGTCACTTAAAATAAAACAGTATCCTCATTTAGGCTTAACATATCTGATTCCTGGATAATATATATGGTTGTGGGTCGAATATATAACTTGCTGCTGGAGATGCTTACGCACGAATTATTATTATATACTCTCAACAACTGTATATATTAATATAATTCTCTACGCACAGCTATTTTGTGTACTAAGCTTCTACAAGTCATTTATCGTGCAAATCTCAAGGGGGTTTTTGTTGCTTTTGTTTTGACAACCGCAAATGTTGCACGTTTACGAAGCTATAAACTCATCGCTGAAATTTTCCCACGGGAGCTATAACTGTGAAGTGTGAATTGCACTTGTTGGTTAGCCGGCTTATTATTTGCTCATCAATTCACAGTGTAGTGCTTAGGACAGAATCATAGAGCAAAGAAACACATTGGCAAAAAGTTACCTTTTGAATCCAATTGACTGAATTTGTCTTCTCGATCTTGGGAACTATGATGAGAAGAAATTGGAGAGTTGTTATAATCACTTTGCCGGGACTCCAAAGGCAGCCTGGCATCATATCGTTAGAGTTTGATTAACAAACGAACTCATACATGCGCGATGACCTCATAGTAAATCCTTAAAGCTGGGTGATTAAGTCGATGGTATCTTATGTGGTATTTGGTCTTTCGTATATCCTTTGGCAATAAGTTAATATGTCAGACAATCAAAAAAGCCGTTGGTAACAATCGTATAACCTCCTTCATTTACCCATCATCATTACCTTTATCATCACTTAAAACTACTATTCTCTCAATCTTTATTGTGCCCATTTGTTAGCTGGATACTTGATAGATGTGGATGTATGTATAATCACTCAAAGACATTCTTAGTACATATTGTATCTTATATTCTTAAACGCAAAATTACATTAGCTGGAAACCTGTACATACGTGAGTAATTGTAATGCAACATGAAGTTAAGGCTCTGCCAATTAATTTAATTTATTGTTCTAGAGTCACCTTCACATATTCACCAAATAAATACCTCAAATTATATTCGAAATTAGGTAAATTAATTGAATTCAATCAGAGAAAAGACCAAGGATGTTCAGTAGCTGTATTGAATGGACAAATACTTTGGAATAAAATATTACCCTATAAGTGAGTAAATAGCGGGATTCGTTTTACTCTTGGCATACAATTTTGGTTACCTAAACAAGTAAATGTAAAAAAGCTTTGTTTTTCGGGTACAAACATTTATGTATAAATCGAAACACGCCACACAGTCCTTTATTATTTGCTAATAATCGCAAAAATATCTGTTCTTGAGTATTTCGAAGTATTTTCTTTTTCACGCAGCACATGCAACTCGCGACATGCGTTGAGCTGCTGACAAAATTTCAGCCATCTAGGTCGTGCGGAAGGTGGTAAAAAAAGACCCCAAAGTAGTCGAAAATACAGACAAAAGAGTCAAGGCAAATTAAATCTAAATTTTTAACAAAAAAACTTAAAGGTAAATGCAATTAAATGATGAAGATTTTATTAACCCATTAACGTACAGCAAAAGTTCGCTGTACGTAACTGTACAACTACGGTCAAGCGATAAAGTGTAAGTCCTGGGGTTGAGATTTCGGGCAAAGAGGAGAAATGGACACACTTTAAGCAGTACTTCTGACTTTATCCTAGGCAATAGTCGCAGAGTTCGGAATGACTGGTTCGATGATGAATGTAAGCTAGCGACAGAACGTAAGTATGTTGCATACCGAGCAATCTAACAATCTCATAGAACGCAAAGATGACTATAAAGAGCTCAGAAGATATGGAAAATCAGTGCACCGGCGAAAGAAAGCAGCCTGGGAGAAGAATCTCGCGCGTGAACAAGAACAGTACAAAGAGCGAGGACCGCACCAGGCGTGGAAGTTCTTTCAAAGAGTCCGCGGTATGCTGAAATATGCACCCCGTTGTATATACTGAACGATAAAGAGGGTAATCTGATCGCCGATCTCCGATCTCGGGATCGCGATGAGAAAAACACTTTCATGAGTTGCTAAATGGCAGCTAACCGAGGAGTTAGAGGCTTCACTAATGACCAAAGACTATACTATGCTGCCGCCAACAAGCACGCACGAAGTTAGAAGAGCGATTAATCGGCACAAAAATAATAAGGCTTCGGGATCAAATCTCAAAGTATCTCAGTGAAGCTGATTAAATCATGAGGCCCCGAAATAAACTAAGCTGTTCATAAACTACTAGTGCAAGTATGGGAGGTAGAAGTGATGCCAGAACACTGGATTAGGGGCATCTTGTGTCCCATACATAAGAAAGGAGATATCACAACATGCATCAATTATCGTGGCATCACGTTATAAGATTTTCTCCTTCCTTCAACATAGGATGGCCGCATACGCTGAAGTCATTAATGGTCGACACCAGTGTGGCTTCATCCCAGGCAAATCAACAACTGATCCAGTTTACACCCTTAGGCATGTGATGGAAAAATGCCTAGAGTTCCAAAACTCACTACACCATCGTTTTATAGACTTTAAAGCCGCCTATGATAACATAGCCAGAGTTGAACTTTTTAAAGACATGAGGCATCCAAAATAAACATGACACGGCTATGTAGGTTGACCACGAATAATGTAAAAGTAAAAATATTCTGATCACTATCAAGCGCATTCAACGTCTATAACGGGCTCCAACAAGGGGATGGACTGGCCTCCGTCTTCTTCAACCTGACGTTGAAGAAAGAGATCCGAGACTCCGACATAACGGCGAGAGGGACAATCCTCTATAAGTTCATTAAGATACTGGCTTTAACATACGATGTTGACATCGTTAGTAGAAACCCAAGATCTGTGCAGGAAGCTTTCATCTAGATCGAGCAGGCGGCACGAAATCTGGGGCTGCACATTAATGAGAGCAAAACAAAGTACATGGTCACCATGTCTGCGAGCAGATGATCCAACATTGGTCCCTCAAATAAAATAGTGGAGCGTTTGAAGTAGTGCAATCCCTTAACTACCTTGGATCAACTGTAGTAGCCGATAACAGCATGTATCAACAAATACGCGCACGGTTGCTTAAAGCAAACAAATCCTACTATAGTCTGTCAAGGCTATAGAAATCCAGGAATTTAACGATAACATCCAAGCTGCTGGGTGGCTTAAGGCAATGCTGCTATAATGCAATGGTCATACCGATACTTACATATGCATCTGAGACTTAGCCAAAATCATTCCGACCTCTTAGCCGCGTGAAATATTCGAGCGTTATCGCGATATCGACATCGTGAAGTTAATCAAGCTCTGTAGGCTCCGGTGGGCAGGACACCTAGCTCGCATAATCGAAGAGGATCTTGCTAGGAAAATCCTTTGCGGTAGGATTTATGGTAGAGAATGGCGTAGACCAGGACGCCCAAGGTTTAGGGATGCCAAAGTAAACGACATCGGGTCAAAATCGAGACCGTTGGAGAGATTTTATGCGGAAGGCCAGGACCGAACCCCGGTTGTAGAGCCAAATATGATTATGATGATACTGTTAATTTTTCTTTTTCAAAACTCAAATGCACCTATTATCCATTATAGCATAGCCAACAAGGCCACACATTAGAACACTGAATCAATCAAAACCTGCAGATAACGTCATGTATATAGAAAAGACAACAGTTACGCGACAAAAAGTTGATAACATAAATTTTATAAAATATATAACAGGGCAAACATTAAAGCAGACGTGTTTTCTTTTGTAAATTTGATCACACCCTGGTAAGTTGTTCCAATAGTTCGCTGCCTCCAGCACCGCACCACTGCGTAATTTCCCATCATCTTCGTCATGTAAGTTAATGGGGAAGCAGTTAAAACCACTTACCACTATTATTGTGCACTTCAACATTTTACCGATAAATAGCATTTCCATCACCTCACATAAGCTCAACTCGTCTTACGCTTCTGCATTTTCGTGCGTCGTGCTGTCACAAAATTTCCCGGTCTACGGATCAAACTATTTACGCTCTGCTTGCACACGCTTATAGGTAAAAATCCAAGTGGTAAGATAGCGATGACGTTTGATTCGTGACTGTAATCTAAGTTTATAATTTGTAGTTTCAGTTCTGCATTACATTCTTGACTCTGAAGATAGATCGGGTCCACTCCTTTTGGGAAAATTATTACAACATACACCATGCAACAAAAGTTTGATGGAACTACGACTAGATGCATACAAATCTGGGATAAGCTTTGTAGTTAATGAACAACACGATAAGTAATAAATGACGTCATGAGAATACTACAAAAGATCCGGCGACAAATTCATTGATTTAAAAGAAACTTCTACCTCGAACAGTATACCAACAAAACTGTTTGTCACAGATTTTTAGTGCAATCTTATTTACGCCGGTATTTCTTTCATATCGTGGGAATCTTTGAGAATATCTCAAGTCAAGCAAACATATTTTTTGCAGTATGCCTAGCTAAGTTGCACATCCTAATGTTGTTACTTTTTAATTGTACCAGCTGATGGCCTGTATTTTGCTTGTCATAAGATATTGATTTGAAACTAATATCGCCAAAAAGCACACCAAGCACACCCCAAGCACACCTCAAAAACACACCATCACTATTTACCTCAGTCCTGTGGATTCAAAACAAATATATCGGTCACCTTGACCACATACCCCTAATGACTATTCACTCCAGTGAAACCGAAAAATAGAATTGATACTAATATCGGCGACCACCCTTCCCCCAGCACGTGAAAAACATTCAACCCTACGGATTTTCTTACACCTCTATTCATCTCAGTATTCCTGAATATCGGAAAAACTCCCCAAACCACACACAACACCCAGTCACCTACCACCATTCTATTCCCCACTATTCATCTCGGCGATCCCGAAAACTATGGGTTCGACACTAATATTGACAGCTATACCACACCACCAGAACAAAAAGATGTTACCTCCCATCCCCTATATTTAATTTCAAATTGTAAGTTATAATAATAATAATCGGCGCGACAGACCATTGCGATCAAATGCCCAGCTTCTCGCGACCATTTGAGTTGTGCGTGTATATTTTTGCACACAAATTGAAAGGACCTACACTTTAACGCCGTATCCCAACGGCGAATTGAGAAGCTTTCCGTGACAAGTTATTACTCTTGGACGTTGTTCAGACATTCGAGAGAGGTTGGTGGGACTCGTGAAAAATACTTTTGGTTAGAATTTATTTTTAGAAGTTTTACAATAGATGACTCATATCTACTTGCGAGTTGTATATAAGGAACTTGCCAGAGTGATCTAGCGGGCTCTAGATTATTCGAATGGAAAACAGTAGAAAAGACAAGCACCTTCGCGAATATTTTGATTAACTACAAATAGGCAGCGTTTTGTCGCAGAGATTTATTCATTGAAAAACCCAATCAAGTTGAAAAAGTACAGACAGACAGAGCTACCAGCTAAAGGAATAGTAGTAAAATACAGGTATTGTTGCAATAAGTGTTTTTTTTGTGTACTTAGAAAAGTAATCAGCAGTGTGGTTTGTGAACTAAATTAATAAAATTGTGTTGAGCTGTGTTTTATTTGCAAAATCCTTTACGAACTCGAAAGCCTAAATTTCGCAATAATATATACCAATACATCTACTACATATACTGCTCTGATAGAGCACGAGCTTTAGCTACCACTCGTAGAACGCCAGAAGCGGTTTCCGTTGTGCCCATAAAAGAGCTTAACCCATTAAAATCTATAATCTCACAGCACTTTTCTGATTTCTACTCCACTACTCAACGTTTTGCTAACGTAGAAACATTTACTGAAACAGAAGCGATATCTTGGCCAGATGCACAATTGCTATGGATCTGGACAATGCAACCAAGGAATCTTTTTGTGCAATGTGAGAATATTATATGAGTGTATGAATAAGTATGCGTCGTGACCAGTGTAGCAATATAGTATTGCACTCTTGGTATATAATATACTCGTATAAACGGATATGGATATGAAAGAAATTTTATTTATTTCACAACTCCAGCATTGGCATAAAAATATTAAAAATAATAATAATATTAAAAGCAGATAAAAGAATTTAATTCAAGACGACATACCGCAATTTCAAATCAGGAAAATTGCATCTGTCTATACAAAAATAATTAAAAGCAGTGAGCTCAGTTCTCTAAAGGGGTAGAAAAAGAAGCGAGCGGCAGTAATTGTTTTACTGGTTATTCTGCGTGTGCACCAAGTCAACGCCATCTCGAAGATCCTTTAGAATTGTGCTCCATTGCAGATGGAACCGTCAGCAATCACATATAGGCCGAGGAGACAAATGAGATTTTCATGGCCAGTAAACAAGCAAAAAAGGAGCAACCGTCCTTCTGAAACGAATACTTGAATGAATGATTTCCACTTCCTTCTTTCCATCGTGAAAGCCCGCTGGCGGAAATGACGAGAACAATCGGTGGTAGCCCCTAGCGCGGTACTAATATTTATTATTTTTTAAATGCTCTCATTTCGATGAAAGGATATAGAGGATACTCATATAGTAAGCGTAGTACGCAAACTGGATATGAATAAGTACGTGCAACTGACAATGCATATCTATGTAATCTCGGATTCGTATGTGACAATAATGACAAAACCCACCGAAACAATAAACGGATGAATTGGCGAGGGCTTTCAATGACGTTATTTTAGTTTGTTCGCAGCATATTTATGTGAATGTGTTGTCATATTTATTTTTTTAAACGTTTTGTTGTGGTTCTACATACTATATATTATTTTAAAGATTATCAGGCTGCATAATATAAAATTGTGTAACATTGTTAAGTATAAGTTTGCCTCGCTGCTAACATACAAAACTGAAAAGCGACATACACAAACGATAACTTTGGTGCGGCTTCTTCACAGACTAGTAAGCGTGGCTCCCAACCAACGAAGCTGATCGGTCACAGGATGAACGTCACCTCGCAATGGAGATCACAAGCATCATCATTTCGTGATACTGGCGTTTATGAGCAGAGCCAGGAGGATTTTGCTTGCAAATCGCGTTTAATATGCAATTACATAAAAAAAATTCCGCTTTCACCTTTCGAATTCGAACTCAAACTTTCCTATTATTCATTGTTTAGTACAACTTGCCTGTAGAATATGAATAAAACGCAATGTTTAGGTTTTAAAGTAAATATAACTATGTCAGTCAGCCATCCGCAGAATAGGACAATAACAAAGAATGCACTAGAATTGCAGGTGGCCGTAACTAACTCTGACTGTTGGAAGAGCGATCAAACCTCCTCGTGGTGGCTGCCGGTAATTTCCCTCCAAATGCAGAAAAAGCTAAACGATCGGTCTAGTCCATTCAAAGTAAGGTTGGCGCGAGGCCAATAACCTCGCTCGAAAAAAAAACTTTTATTACGGTACCCAAAATCAGCCTCGGATACACGACGACCACGGCAACGAAAACGGCTAAACGATTTAATAATTTTCTCATGGAATGTACGATCACTGTATGAGCTGCGAAGCAGCTATCCGATACCATGTTCAAAAATAATGCTGACATAACCGCAATCCAGGATATGCTTTGACCGGGTAATGGTGTCTTACTAAAATCAGAATATGACATATATTACAGCTGTCACGAAAGACATCATGTGCTCGGGGTGGGGTTTCTAGTCAGCAAAAGAATGAAACCCACCGTTATTGGCTTGAAAGCAGTAAATGAACGGCTAAACACCCTTCGCAGGCGGGGCAGATTTAAAAACATAAATCTCATAAACGCTCACGCACTTAAACAGGATTCCCTAGATGATGAAAAAGAAGAATTCTTTGAATCGGGAACTCCATGCCTGCGCTCAGTATGATGTAAAAATCATTTTCGGGGTTATGAATGCTAAAATAGGTAGGGAGCCAGTATTCAAGCAGTACAATGGCACCAATAGATTACACAAGAACACTAATGACAATGGAAAACGAGTCATAGAGATGGCAGCAAGCAATAATTTGGTCATTGCGAGTACAAGATTTTGCGCGTACGAATACCCACAAAGCCACCTGAGTATCTCCTGATGGAGCCACTCGCAACCAGATAGACCACGTGTTGATAGATCGCCGCCACAACCCAAACCTGATGACTGTTCGAAAGTACCGAGGTGACAACGTCGACTCGGACCACTATCTTGTTGGTATGGTGCTTCGAGCGCGGATTGCATCATCACGAAAGACTGCACCCGCGAATCAGATTCGAGTCAACACGGCTGCCCTTCGCAACGAAGAGCCCAAAACCAACTACGGTCAAGCGATAGGACTCGCCCTAAATTCAGGGAGAGTAAGTGCTGGGGCTGAGATGTCAGGCGTAGAAAGGAAATGGACACGCCTTAAAAACACTGGCATTAGTATTGCTGTCTCAGTCTTAGGCAGTAGTCGTAGAGATCGGAATGACTGCTTCGATGACAAATGTAAGCTAGCGACTGAATGTAAGAATGTTGCGTACCGAGCAATGTAACCATCTCATAGAACGCGAATATGAATACAAAGAGATCAGAAGATATGAAAGAACAGTTCACCGGCGAAAGAAAGCAGTCTGCGAGAAGGATCTTGTCCGTGAACTAGAACAGTACAGAGAGCAAGGACCGCACCAGGCGCGGAAATTTCACCAAAGAGTCCACAGTATGATGCAATATACACCGCGTTGCAACTACTGCAAGGACAAAGAGGGTAATCTGATCAGCGATCTTAAAGGCATCTTAGAGCGATGGGAAGAGCACTTCCATGAGTTGCTAAATGGCCAGCTAACTGAGGAATTGGAGGCTCCACTAATGACCGAAAATCATACTTTGCTGCCGCCACCAAGCACAGGCGAAGTTAGCAGAGCGATAAATCGGCTCAAAAATAATAAAGCCCCGGGAACTGATGGGATCACAATGGAACTGATAAAAATAGAAGGCCCCACATTACACCAAGCAATTCATGAAATAATAGTGAGAGCATGGGAGGAAGAAGCGATGCCAGAAGACTGGCGAAGAGGCATCCTGTGACCCATACATAAGAAAGGAAATATCACAACCTGCAGCAATTATCGTGGTATAACTTGGTTAAGTACCGCGTATAAGAATTTCTCCTCTATCCTTCAAGACAGGATTGCGCCATACGCTAAAGTCATAATCGGTCCATACTAGTGTTGCTTCATCCCAGGCGAATCAACAACTGATCAGATATACAGCCTTATTAGGCAGGTGAGGGAAAAATTTCTAGAGAATCAAAACTCACTACACCATCTTTTTATAGACTTTAAAGCCGCCTATGATAGCATAGCCAGAGTAGAACTTTATAAAGCAATGAGAGAATTCGGCATCCCAAATAAACTGACACAACTATGTAGGTTTACCATTACCAATGTTATAAGCCAAGTAAAAATAGCTGGATCACTATCAAGCCCACTCAATATCTATAACGGGCTGCGACAAAGGGATGGACTGGCCTGCATCCTTTTCAACCTGGCGTTGGAGAAAGTTATCCGAGACTCTGACGTAATGGCGAGAGGAACAATCCTCTATAAGCCCATTCAGATACTGGCTTACGCAGACGATATTGACATCGTTGGTAGAAACCAAGGAGCTGTACAGGAAGCTTTCATCCAGATAGAGAAGGCGGCACGAAATCTGGGGCTGCACATAAATGAGAGCAAAACAAAGTACATGGTGGCCACGTCTGCGAGTAGAAGTTCCAACATTGGTCCCTCAATTCAGATAGTGGAGCGCGAATTTGAAGTAGTGCAATCCTTTAACTAACTCGGGTCAACTATAGCAGCCGATAACAGCATAAAACCAGAAATACGCGTACGGTTGCTTAAAGCCAACAAAGCCTACTGTAGCCTGTCAAGACTCTTCAAATCCACGAATTTAACCACAACATCCAAGCTGCTGATATATAATACAATGGTCATACCAGTACTTACATATGAATCCGAGACTTAGGTGCTTAGCAAAAAGCATGCTGACCTCTTAGCCGCGTTCGATAGAAAAGTCTTACGGAGTTGGCCCCGTTTGTGAGGAAGGACGAGGAGACTCTATAATGATGAGATTTACGAGCGTTACCGCGATGTCGACATCGTGAAGAGAATTAAGCTCGATAGGTTCCAGTGGGCAGGACACCTAGCTCTCAGGGAAGAGGATCCTGAAGTCCTTTGCGGTATGATTTATTTATTTATTTATTGCTGGAAGGATGGCATAGACCAGGACGCCCAGAGTTTAGGGATAACAAACTGGATAACATCGGCTCCAAATCGGGACTGGTGGAGATTTTTTGCGAGAGGCCAGGACCGGACACCGGTTGTAGAGCCTAATATGATGATGATGATAATAACTATGTATGTTGTTATGACAAAGTTGCAGCTTTACTCAAAAAAAAACGGTAGTTTGAAATAGTAACGATAGGAGTTTTTGTAAAGTTTTTTAAAAAAAGAACAAGATTTTTCAATTTTGAAATTGCAACAGCGGAAGCGGACGCCTGAATTCCCATTCATACTCGCCCATGTTAAAAGCACGAAGATGCACGGAAAAATCATCCTGCCATGGCATGAAGAATTTATATTTTCTTCTTAATATTTTGGTTTTTTGTTTTGGCAATCAGCCATTTTCGGGGTTTTCCTGTAGTAAGTAGGAGTCTCTAAAGTATTTTCCAGCTTAAAGTTCAAGGTGCTTAAGTGTGTACGTGTGTATGCGAGAAAAGGCTCCTGGCAGTGCTTTGTGGCTAAGTCGTTTTTAGTCGTAAGTAGTGTTCTCGTCGTTTTGTTGTTGTGAGTTGCACCAGCACTAGAAAAAAAAATATGTGAGAAGATTTACGTTGTGCTTTTCTTAAGACGTTCCCATTTTCTGGATATAGAGTATTGGTAAAGAAGTCTTATTAGCAAGCGGTGACTGTACACTTAACCAATAAAATCATCCTGCAATCAGGATAGAATGTTTTTTCACAGTTTCCTTATTTTGTTTCTTTTTTGTGTGTGCACTGACAACATTGTAGACAATATTTTTGAAGGAACTTGCTTTGGTTTTTTTTATTTGCGTCTTCTAAAGGAAGGACACGTAAAAACACACATAATATAAAAAGCGCGATGAAAAACTCTCCTTAAAGATATTTCAAATGGAAACGAACCGAGCAAAGAAAAACCTCGTCTTGTGTAAGAAACTAAATTACTTGTGAAGAATCCGCAAGATTAACTTCGAGTTTTAATTGTTTCTCCGTTTTTTTTCTAGGTTCTGTTTTTTTACTGTTGTTCTTCTTGTTCTTGTTCTTTACTGGTGCCTTTCAACTCTGCTTGAGTCTCGCCAAGAAATTTATATATTAAGCGAAATTGCAAAGCAACTGTTTTCGAATGACAAACTTCTGCCAGAAAGAATCTCATTTCTGTACATCCACGTCACAGTTTTAATTAAAAAAATCTGAATAGAATAAAAAAAAACAGCAGTAATTTGCAGAAGCTGATTTTTGGCAATTCCCTCCAGTTTCCTCACCATCAGAGTTCTTTTACTTATTGTGTACGCACTTCTTCGGTTGGCTAATGCATAAATTGTGCGAAAACTTTCGTTTCGGTACATCGTGTGTATGTGTAAGCGTTGGGTTTTTTTTTCTACAAAAAAAAATGAAAATTTTTGCAATAAGGACATGATTTCGGTATAAGTTTCTTAATTTAAGTTTAAAATTAGTTTCAATTTCTTGACAGCATTCGCGGTGCATGAATACATTTGTCATATTATACAAACCACCGTAGGAAGCGCTGAGGATTTCTTTTTGAGAGTCCATTATTGTAGTCAAAAGTTATAGCGGCATACGTGTATATTTGAATAATAAGTCATTTGATTCTCTTAGGAATATTCTGCTGTTTGTGCAGATTGCGAATATCCATGTGGATTAAAAGTTTCAGAAATGCTCTAAAGAGGATGTCAAAGTGATGCTTAAAGACAATCATTTATTAAGGAAAATAAAATGACATTTAACATTCCAAAAAAAGGAAAGAAGAACATAAAGAGTTCAGAAGATATGAAAAAATAGTTCACCGGCAAAAAAGCAGCCCAGTAGAATAATATGTTTTGTGAATTTGTCAGTGTCGGTGGTGTAGTGGTTAGAACCATTGACTATCACTCGGAGGAAACTGGGTTCGATTCCCGATGCGTCCAAAATAATTTTTCTCACCGCACTGACCATCTAGATCAGGTCTGGGCAACTGAAAAACATAAGAGAGCCAATTTCAAAATTCGCGAAACAAACAAGAGCCGCAAAAAATGTATATAGTTACACAAAATTCAAAGTACAGAAATTAAAAAAATATAATTTTCAAATGTAAAATTTTAATGTTAAATTTGACTTTTAATTTTTCAAAGGCATTCAAACCACAAGCTTATAGGCATCTCCTCTTTTCTCCTCCTTTTCATTAACGCACACGCTATGCCAAGCATACAGACGAGCATTATAATGGTCCGAACCCCTTTTCGCGTGCGCAAATTATAAAAAAAAAATATTAAAAAATTATTACATAACTGAGGAATTCAAACCCCCACCGATGACCCGCGGCCACAGTATGGAGTCCCCACCAAACATAGACAAAGTTAGCACAGCGATAAATCGAGCGAGATGACATCTCAGAGGAGCTGACTAAATATAGAGGGCCCGCCATACACCAAACAGGTCATAAAATAATATCGCAAGTATGGCAGGACGAAACGATGAAATCGTGAGCTTCCAACAATAGAGATGTCAAAACATCAGAGGAAAGTATATACCACAACTTGCAGCAATTATCGTGGTATAACGTTTTTGAGTACCCTGTATAAGAATTTCTCATCTCTCCTACAAGACAATATACCCCCTTACGTTAAGTCTTCATTGGTCCATGACAGTGTGGGTTCAGCAAATCAACAACTGATCACATTTGCACCCTTATGCAGGTGATGGAAAAATGTCTAGAGTTTCGAAACTCACTACACCATCTATTTATAGACTTCAAATCCGCCCATAGCATAGCCAGAGTAAAACTTTTTAAGCTATGAGAGAATTCGGCATCCCAAATAAACTGAAACGAATATGACCAATGTAATAAGCCAAGTAAAAATATCCGGATCACTAGCAAGCCCATTCAAGATCTATAACGGGCTCCGATAAGGGGATAGACTGGCATGTGTCCTCATTAACCTGGCGTTGGAGAAAGTGATCCAAGACTCTGATGTAACGGCGAGAGGAACAATCCTCTACAAGTCCATTCAGATACTGCCTTACGCAGACTACTTCGACATCGTTGGTCGAAACCAAAGGGCTCTACAGCAAGCTTTCATCCAGATCGAGCGGGCGGCACGAAATCTGGGTCTGCACATAAATGAGAACAAAACAAAGTACATGGTGGCCACGTCTGCTAGAAGAAGATCCAACATTGGTCCCGCAATTAAAACGCACACGGTGGCTCAAAGCCTACTTTAGTCACTCAAAACTCTTCAAATTCAATTTAACCATAACATCCAACCTGCTGTTCTACAGGATAATAGTCATATCAGTACTTACATATGGATACGAGACTTTGGTGCTAATAAAATAGCATTCTGACTTCTTAGCCGCGTTCGAGAGAAAAGTCTTACGTAGAATTGTTGGTTCGTATGTAACGAAAGTCGATTCCGGAGACTCTATAATGATGAGATCTACGAGGGTTACTGTAATGTCGATATCGTGAAGAGAATTAAGCTCGTTAGGCTCCGGTGAGCAGGACAACTAGCTCGCATGAGCGAAGATGATCCTGCTCGGAAAGTCCTTTGACGACAGCGAGGCCGGCCAACCCTACGAAGGAAGGATGGCTTGTGAGGAACAAATTCGTCAAAGGGTGGGACGAATTTCTCCCACACAAATTTAAAACTTTTTTCATTTTTTATACAACCTGTACTAAATATTGTGGCCGCAAGTGTGACTATTATTAGTCACTAGCGAAAGATCACTTGCCGCCCAGCTCTCACTAATAGAGAGAGAACAATTTTGATTTCGCCGTTTGTGTATTTCCCCTCGTTTTTCAACTTTTGAACATTTCAACCACGCAAAACTCTTAGGCTAATGCCACACGAGCTCCAAAAAGGTCGCGCGGCAAATTGTCCGCGCGCCCGGAGAAAATTTCGTTGTTGTCACACGAGCAGCATTTTGACCGCGCGACAGCATTTTTTGCTGATCATGCTTGTTAGTTTAGTTTGGTTACTCAAGATGAATCAGTTCAAAATAATGTTTAATTTTTATATTTGTTGCAAAAAGAAAGAAAGAATCAATACCTTCCATGATTTCCTTTCAAAAATTCATTAAATAGAGAGCAGATCACCACAAGTATAGCCGACAGGGTTCACCAAAAAACAACCTATCACGATCGAACGCTGATAAAAAGCACCAACAACAAAAGAGCGACATACCGAACAGCACAATAATAGACGAGCCGAGCAACACCAACCGAACGAGCATGCCTATTACAACATACCGAACAACATAGCAACAACAACCCGAAAAACGCAGCCGAACAACACCAAAATCATAGAAGCCGAGCAACACCAACCGAACGAGCTTACCTATTACAACACCCGAAAAGTACCAACAACAAAAGAGCGACATACCGAACAACACAGCAACAACAACCCGCTGCCGAACAACAACAAAACCAACACACAGAGCTGAGCCAAACAACTCAAACCAAATGAATTTGCATATTGCAAAACATTTTCATACCAAGACAGAACAACAACAAACAACACGATGAGCAAAACAACAGTACACTGACAAGCAAAGCAAAAACCAAATTATGTTTCTGCAATGCAGGAATACAACAACAAAGAAACACTTACAGAGCTGGACAAAACAACACAAAATCGGATGATTTAACGGAACCACAAAACACAATGAGCATAGCAACAACGGGATCTCGGACCGACCGTGGGAGCCAAACAACATCGATCGTCCCACGGTTCAGGGATAGCAGGACTTTTCCACCCAATTCAAAACGTATAAAAGGGCAGGAAATTCCGATAATCAGCCTCTTTCCTTCCCTGTGATTCCTACTGCTAGCAACTCGTCTAGTAATTCCTCGCATTAACGGTTTAAGAGAGATACCCTTGCCGTTACGTCCAAACGCTTCACGCTAGACTATCACATTCGGCGCATTAATGGTTTAAGAGAGATACCATTGCCATTACGTCCAAATGTTTCACGCTAGACTAACACATTCGTCGCATTAACGGCTTAAGACAGATACCCTTTCCGTTACGTGTCCAAACGCTTTACGCTAAGCCTCAGCGAACATTGTTATTACAGCCAAAGAGGTACAAATGCCTCACCGCTAGTACAAGGACACCGCGCTCACCATCCACATAGTCAATACACAACGCCCCGGTACTACGCTTCGCCAGCATATACACACCGCCACGGAGGATACAACCGGATATCATAAGCATTACACTTTAAGTTACACAAATAAATAATTGTTAAGTGAAAGAAGAAAATAAAAGATCAAATTCCATTCCCCAAACAAATAAATTCTTTTTATTGTAACGACCTTATAAACGAAGAACCCTGGTCACACTGAGTTTTGCCCCGGCTAGGAAAACCTCGTTACAGGCTTAGACCAGGACGCCCAGAGTTTAGGGATGCCTAACTGGATGACATCGGCTCAAAATCGGGACTGGTGGAGACATTTTTTTCGGGAGGCCAGTACCGGACAACGGTTGTGAGCCAAATATGATGCTTATAGATTAAAGATTATAATGGTGTCTATTATTGTATTACCGAAAATACTATTAATACATTGCAAAAACCCGGCTTAAGCCTTATAATGCACGCACTCAAAACAAATGCTCTAGCAGTTCCTTTTAAGCCGAAAGGTTGCAACTTAATACAATACAACGCAGATCCGTAGATCCCTTGTCTGCCGATGTAATCTTGTTATCCTCTGGGCACATATAGATTTCAGCACTTGAAAAGCATATGTACAGCTTTGACAGATTGTGTTGGAAATCCGCTTCAACACACACGCCTACACCTTATTATGCATGTGAAGTAAAAGCCATTAGCATCCTTGATTGCACTCTGGCGAATATTACAATCGAAAGAAATGAAATTAAATAAACCCATTGTCATCGGCGACGGCGCAGAGCACACATGCCATTCCCGGAAGCACAGTGTCATTTTGTTTGCATAAAATCCCCTGACCAGAGATTTCCATTTGACATGCCGTGCGGGACAACCGTTAACATGGGATTACATTTTCCTTCCCGGCGAAACTGTAGTACGATCGTGCAGTATGGTCAGAAGAAATTACCCGCACTGTCAGCGGCGAATGACCGTGTGTGTATGTATATAATCGTGTAATTCCATTAAAATGCAATAAGCTAAATTATTATCAGGCCTTCGTCTACGTCGACGTCATCATCAGATAAACACGAGGCGAAAGAATAAGCAGGATGCAGCATCTCTTCCTCAGTAAAACGTTCGAAGCCTGCACAACAATGACCACAGTCGAACATTCTCATTATCAGGCCAACAATAATAATTATTTTACCTTTAATTATCATTTATTTTGAATGTCTGATTACAACTGCTCGGACATTGGTCTGAAAACAATATTATTGTTGGAATTTTTTTTTAATTATTATTTCTCTACCTATTTGCTTTATTAAGTTTTCGATTGCCAACGCAAAAATAGAGGAAATTGTGCAATCAAGACAGAGCGGCTATATTGAAACTGAAACGAATACAATGACGACCGGAAAGATATACATTTTTGTATCTGATGATGCTGTGCATTCATATCATATACCTACTTGCAGAGATAAAAATTTTAAATTTTCATTACACAGTCGATAAATTCAGCTTTCAATCAAGGTGCTGTTTCAGACGCCCACAAGAAAACTTTCCGATGGTTTCGATTTCCATATGTTCTCCTTTGAATTTAACAAAATGTGTACAAAATTTAAGCAAAACTAGATAAAAGTCCCATCTTCTATGAAAGCTGCATTTGGTCGTTATTTCGTTTCCACCGAATTTCTTGTATGTTCTCTTTTTGTTCAATTCTACATAGATATAAATATATCATCGCTTGATCTGAAAGATCGCAAAAATTTACTTAGTAGGATTACATTTTAATGAGCTTTGTAAGATCTCAGTTTTATACCAGCAAGTTCAAGCCATTGTAGCAGATAGCTGCTAAACATTACTATGAATAGAAAAATCAGAAATTAGCCAAATTAGCGAAATCTCTTCGGTATCGAATGGCTATGTGACCTGGAAACTTGACCTTTAATCCTTTTACTTTCTTTTGCATTAACATAGTAAATGGAAGTATAGTAATCATGAATCATATTCATAATCATTCGAACTCGGGATTTTTGCAGATTTTCATATATCCGTATCACCTAAGTAAGAAAAAGCCAAAAATTTATCAAAAGATTTGACCAGCCACGGGCACGCGAAGTTAATATAGAGAATTCAAAAATTAAATTTTTTCTTGTAAATTCTCTTATCGGAGATACACATGTGTATAAAAATTGATGAAAATCGGGTGAATTTTAAAAAAAAATTGTATGGGAGCCCCAGGACCCCGGGGCACGATCACTACCAAATTTTTACAAAGTGTTGTCAATCGGAAATACACATGCCTTTAAATCTGAATTTCAATTTGTGTTCGTTTTTCTGTTCGAGACCTTTCTAACAAACAAAAAAAGGAGAATGAAGATTATTTAGAGAATAAGTTTCAAATTACAAGTACAAATTAATACCTGCAAACGCAAATACATAGCTTGGAAAGAGTGGCTGTTATTTTGGCTATAAAAGGTACATCAGAGGTGTTATAAGCGAATTTAATAGAGTAGAGTGCTCTACCTATTTTCTTCTATTAAATTTGAAATCACAATGAATCTCAAGGTCTTTGAAAATACGGAGTTTTGGATAATCCCAACCTACGTCAACTGCAACTGTTGGGGACGTGACTTTGATAAACTGCAACGTAAAGCGCAGTACAAAGATAATACAAATCTAATGGTGATAGGTGATTTGAATGTTAGAACTGGTACTGAAGTTGGATCTGAAAACACTAGTGCCGGAAAAGTTCGTTCATAAAAAGATGGATTGCATAACACCAGAGGCATGAGAGTGCTAGAATTCTGCGAATCTTTTGGACTTTTGATTTTGAATGGTACGAGTGAGTCTGATAAGAGTGGGGAGTCATCAAGGTATGTCAGTGCTCGATTATGGACTTATTGGTCAACAATGGAATTCGCATGTAACAGATTTAAAAGTTGAACAGGTGCCATACTAAGATCATCTACTTTTCAAATAAAAAACAGCGAAAATGACAAGCAAAGTTTTGGAAAAAGTTTAGGGCTCTTCCCTATAAAAGACAACTGGATAAAATACTAAGCTCGTAACAAGAGGCTGATTTATTTGGAAAACATTGTAGAGGCTATCAAGGCAGCTAATACATCAACGTACAAATTAAAAACCGCAGACACCGGTTCAGAGGGAAGTGGTTCGACGATGAACGCGAGATGGCGAGGAAGCCAACATTCGCCTGGCTAAGAGTGTTCCGTAATTCCTTCCAGCGTAGGCTTGGCCGGCCTCGCTGTCGTGTTCCATTAATCCTACCGCAAAGGACTTTCTGAGCAGGATTCTCTTCGCTCATGCGAGCTAGGTGTCCTGCTACTGGAGCCTACCGAGCTTAATTCTCTTCACGATGTCGACATCGCGGTAACGCTCGTAGATCTCATCATTATAGAGTCTCTGAAATCGTCCTTCCTCACATAACGGGCCAACAAAACTCCGTAAGAATTTTCTCTCGAACGCGGCTAAGAGGTAAGAATGCTTTTTGTTAAGCATCCAAGTCTCGGATCCATATGTAAGTACTGGTATGACCATTGACTAATATATCAGCAGCTTGGATGTTATGGTTATGTTCCTGGATTTGAAGAGTATTCACAGACTATAGTAGGCATTGTTGGCTTTAAGCAACCGTGCGCGTACAATGTCAATATCGTCTGTCTAAGCCAGTATCTGAATGGACTTATAGAGGATTGCTCCTCTCGCCGTTACGTCAGAGTCTTGGATCACTTTCTCCAACGCCAAGTTGAAGAGGACGCAGGCCAGTCCATCCCCTTGCCGGAGCCCGTTATAGATATAATCGGTTTGATAATGATCCGGATATTTTTACTTGGCTTATAACATGGTCAACTTACATAGTATTGTCAGTTCATTTGGGATGCCGAATTCTCACATGGTTTTTTAAAGTTCTACTCTGGCTATGCTATCACAGGCGGCTTTTAAGTCTATAAAAAGATGGTGTAGTGTGCTTTGAAACTCTAGACATACTTCCATCACCTGCCTAAGGGTGTAAATCTGATCAGTTGTTGATTTGCCTGGGATAAAGCCACATTGGTATGGACCAATGATCCCTTTTAGGGCTATCCTGTCTTTAAGGATAGAGAAGGAAATCTTTTACGCGGTACTCAATAACGTTACACCACGATAATTGCTGCAGGTGGTGATATCTCCTTTCTTATGTATGGGTCACAGGATGCTTCTTTGCCATTCTTCTGGCATCGCTTCTTCCTCCCAAACTTGCACTATTAGTTCATGAATTGCTTGGTGTATTGCGGGGCCTCCTGTTTTAATCAGCTCCGCTGGGATACCATCAGATACCGGGGCCTTTTTTTTTTGAGTCGAGTTAGGCTCTGCTGATTTCGTCTATGCTTGGTGGCGGCAGCAAAGTATGATTTTCGGTCATTGGTGGAGCCTTCAATTCCTCAGTTAACTGGCCATTAAGCAACCCCATCGCTCTAAGATGCCTTTGAGATCGGCTATCACATTACCCTCTTTGTTTTTGCAGCGTTTCATTTATTTCAGTATATTGCGTAATACCGCAGACTCTTTGGTAGAAATTTCACGCTTGGTGCGGTCCTCGCCCTCTGTACTGTTCTTGTTCACGGACGAGATTCTTCTCCCAGGCTGCTTTCTTTCGCCGGTGAACTGATTTTTCATATCTTCTGAGCTCTTTATATTCATCTCCGCGTGCCCGCTCTCTATTAGATTGTTGCATTGCTAGGTACGCAATATTCTTACGTTCAGTCGCTAGCTTACATTTGTCATCGAACCAGTCGTTCCGATCTCTACGACTACTGCCTAAGATGGAGTCAGCAGTACTAATAATAGTTTTTTTTAAGGCGTGTCCATTTCTCTTCTACGCCTGAGATCTCAGCTCCCTGCATTTAGGTCGAGTCCTACTTCTTGTCCGTAGTTGTTTCTGGTCGCTTCGTTGCGAAGGGCAGCCTTGTTAGCTCTAATGAGAGGCACTTGCAGTCATGGGCAACTTTACGAGCTGCATCTATACACAGACAGGACTTTATGATTAATTTAATCTTTTTTTCAGACTACGTTATTTCGCTTTTTAGTTGATTTTATAATCGGAGAATACTTTCTGCTTTCTCAAAAAAGTACTGCCAACACATTGTTTGCTTTACCTCCTTTATCTTAATTCAGAAGCTCTGTCAAGCATATAGCCGAGTATTATAAGCGTGGGCAAATTAGAAAAAGTTGCATTTCCTCATTTGTTCCAAATAACAAGGAAATTAAATTTTCATTAATTGCCCATTAGGATTAGCTACACTTATATCAAGTGCAGTTTTATATTACAAATAAATCATCGATTCAAACCTGAAACAGAGTCGCATTGCAACATTTCCTTGGAAAATCACAAATCAAAAATAAGAATAAATTGTACGAGTTTACCAAGCAAACTAAAGCAAAAACAAGAACTCGGCAAATCCATTGTCGCATCATTTCCTTGGCATAAATAAAGGTTTTCTTTTCCCTTGCTCTTGTTTCCCGTGTTAATTCTCGATTTCAAGTGAAGCCGAAATGCCATCAAATGCCGGTGTTTTTCTAGCCTGCAATGACCTCGAAGGGTGTGCCGTGTCAGCCTGCCAAGGAATCAGGCTGGCTTATAGATATATTTTTGATTTGTGGATTTAGTTTTCCCCGTTCGGTATCTCAATAATAATGTAAATTTTCATCGCCAGCATCGCAGGCGACGAAAGAACGATGCCTTCTCACATCTACATCCTGTTTGTTTCCTGTTACATTTTTCTGATGATTATTACATCGGAGTTTCTCTCTACAAATATCTAAGAAGAAGGGATGTGAACATTTGATGCTCTTGAAAGCCATAATATCCTTTTTTATTATACGGAAATGCCATTAGCTGGTACGGCGACAGATAAACTTTTCGTATACCCTTTTTCTTTTTGTCCCTCAACTTTGGACATAAATTTAGGGCGCATTTCATGTCCGAAGAATTATTACATTCATTACTCTCTAACGAACGAGTAAGGGTGTCCCTTCATCATCAAGCGGAGACTAGAATTGAAAACACAGATCATTGCGGGTTATAGTATCCTCAGTCGTCGTTATAATAATTATATGGTCATGGTATGAAGTTAGAACGACAAGACAAGCTTAGATGGAAATCTATTATTTAGTTTAGCGGCATCCAGCATTAAGCTGGTGGTCATTGAAACGCCAGTGAGTTGTGCTATAGGACAACAAAATACTATCGGGGATGCTGCTGTAATAAGAAGTGCAGTCAAAGGACTTTTTTACTGTAAAATGCACCGCATTATACTTCTGCCAGGACAATTGAACAAATTCGGGTTGGTTAGTTTTTGTCATGAGGGCTGTACGAATAATTAATAGTTTTTCATTTACAAACTTTTCGCTTTTCGACTGCTAACAAAATGGATAATGACCGAGGACATCTTCAGTGTGTTATTCGCAGAAATTCGTAATGAACGCTTTTGCATTGGGGATTTGTTAATTACAATCTGCGTGTAGCGTACTGTCGCGAACTTACAAGCAGTGTTAGTAGTTTATGTCGGTGGTGTTCGGTTGTTCGGTTGTTCACCATTTTATTTAAATGAAGCGCATATATAAAATACATTAACATTTACTCTATAGGAAATATATGATGTTCTGTTCTGTTCACGGCTATTAATTAATTTTCTGGCAGAGGCTTTTAGAACGAATGAACTGCAATAGTGGTTTATAGTTGAAGTGTATGCACTACAGTTTCAGTATACTAACTAATTACTTCTACACAATTCATATAGACAGCACCGCCAACAGCTCTGTGGGGTGGCGTTCCTAGATCGCATTTGTTTTATCTTGATGGAATTCAGAATAGAGTTATCTGTTTGATAGACATGTAACCATTACTTCATCCCTTGATTCTTTGGAGCTGAGACGAAATGTAGGAGCTTTAACTGTTTTCTACAAATTTTACAACGGCAGATGTTCTTCAGAAACCCGTTGTCTACTCCCAGGTCCTTTTGTCGGCAACGTTAACACTTGTTTCAGGTCTAGTCAACATAGATTTGCCTTAAAACCGTTCTCATATAGAACCCAACACTTCAAATCCTCCTTTTATCCGAGAGTGACTTCGATGTGGAATCAGTTAGTAGAATCCGTGTTTCCTGAATCTTTTAATCTACAGGCCTTCAAAATAGCCGTCAACAACTTCCTGAAGGACGACAGTAAAGGTCATTAGAAGACCTCTACTTTTTAGAGATGGAGTACTAGGGCTGATAGAAGCGCTCCGTAACAACCATCATCTTGGCGGTGTTGAGTAAAAAGTGACGGTCAGATGAGTAGTAAGAAGAAGAAGGTAGCTAATCTCGTCTTGGCTGGATGAGTTCACTGAAATCAATCTTACGAAAATCAAATCAAATAACGGCTCGCGCGGTCGCATAGTCAACAAGTGCGAAGTGCAGTGTGTGGGGTTCGTGTACCCCATCCTCAACAAGCCAGGTGGGTAGGTAAAGGTATAACACTGGCGATAATTTGTGTTTATAATCCATTGTGAAATATTCACTTCTCAAATTCTGGTAAAGAAGCGGTATGTTGTGTTTTTATGTGTTTGTTTTTTATAGTTATGTGTGATTTCAGAGTGGATCTCAGCAGCATTCGTGGGCTGAGAACGATTTTTTTTGCTGTGTTTAGTAATGAACATGTCCACAGGCCAGAAATTTTGGCGCTGAGCGAAACTCAGGTATTTGATAGTTCCGTTACCTCGGGATTAAATCTGACTGGGTATAAATTATGCCATTACTTTTCCCTCGACGCAGACTCGCAATTTATGTCCGTAGTTAGTAAAGTTAGAACGCACCATCGTTCCAACTTTTGCCTCAATTCCAATGTTCCAATCCAGAATTTAATTTCATATGGCTGAGACTATTGATTTTTATATAGAAGCCCCAACTTAGACAGTGTTTCAACTCAGATCGAGTTTTATGCACTGCCTAAGTCAATTTTAAGAATTGTCACAAAACACGAATATCGTAAAACTGAAATCGTTATTGCGGGCGATTTCAATGTACACAATTCTGGGTTGCTTCGCCATTCTGGCCAGACAACACCCGAAGGAAGGTGTATTGAGATATTCGCTGAGTTTAATCACCTTACTCAGCTTGTAAATTTACCTATAAGATACCCTGACATTGCAAATCATTTCGCAAACACCATTGAGTTGTTCCTTACCTCTCGTCTTGATAATTTATCCGTCAATGTATTATCGGCTCCAGGCTCGTCAGACCATTGTGTTGTATAAGCTTATTTCTTCTTCTCCCGCAGTTAGGACAACTCAGAAAAAATTTAATTGGGAGCATTAACTGGTCGCTATTATTTCGCGATAGCAACTTCAAACCAAAGGATGATGGATGATATAACAACAATAAAAACAATAGAGTAGAATTTAACACTTCCCAAACACAATGCTGTCTCCTGTCGTCTAAGCAAATCCTAAGTTCCCATGCCATTATCCATGAATGGCACATGCATCGAGGAAACTGAAAATCTCACAATTTTCGGTATGTGTTTTAACGACAAACTTCGATGGAATGACCACATATTTACCGTCGCCAAAAATGCTGCGAAATGCTTAGGTTTTCTATCCCTCTGATCTGCCTACCTATAAGGCTAGTGCTACCTATAAGTTCACCCTAAACTTGAGTAAAATTGTCATATCTGGTCTGGTGCGCCTAAAACTACCGTGCATCTGCTAGATAGAATACAATACCGTGCAATAAAACTTATCGGTCATGAAAATATTGCGAAATCAATAGATTCGCTTGAACACCGCAGGAACGTTTCCTGCTTGTCACTGATTTATCGCTTCTGCCACCAGAGAAATAGCCAGCTGCATGCCACCTCTCCTTAAATTCAACTACAATATTCGAGACACTCTTAATGCTTATCAGTTTACCTTTAAGCCTATCTTCGTACGTACAGTTTAGTTCAGGGGCTCGTTCCTTAGCCGTACAACACGTATGTGGAATACTCTGCCAAGCGCTCTCTTTCCACATCACTATGATCCACAGGCATTCAAAACCAAAGCTCATAAACATCTCCTTTTTTCTTCTTCTTTCCCATAACGCCCAGGGCTAGACAGGCAATATTTTGTTGCTTCTGAAGCTTAGTCGCCTTTGTCCGTTCAAGAACTTTTGGCCACCAAACGATGGCCGCGTACCTGATAATAGGTCTTACCATCATTGTATACATTCAATATAACATTTTAGGATTTAGACCCAATAAGTTCTGCCGTAAAGGAGTCTACTGGACCACTAGGCGCGTTTGGTGGCGGATTTGATATAAGAGTTCCAGTTTAGCCGTTTATCAAGGATGACGCCGAAATATTTAACCTCACTGTAATAATCTTAAATGATGCCTTTGGAGATGATAGGTCCCAGATCCACCAGTCTTCTTTTAGTGAAAGGCACTAGAACGGTTTTGCCAGTAGTGATGGGCAGTCCTTCTCTGTCGCACCATTCTAAGACGTATAGTAAAGCACCTTGCATGGCACTAGTGATAGTCGTACAGTGCTTTCCACTAATAAAATCGCATAACCAATGGCGATGTGACCTAATCTGTGAAGCTCGACCAGATGATTGTCAGTGACTAGTGACTAGGCGAGAAAGCACTCCTCCCTGGGGATATCCCTTAACTGCAGTCACGGACACATACACTCCTTCCGAGGAGGAAATAATATCTCGATTTTCAAGCATGGCCCTTATCCAATGATTGGTCGAGTCTTCGAGACCCCTGCTACTGATTGTCCTTGAGATAGAGTCGTAGCCAGTGTTATCGAAAGCGCACTCAATGTTGCAGAAGGCATACAGGGCCACTTGCTTGGAACGAAAAGTTCCTTCTATCTTCTTTAGAAGATAGTAAAGGTCACCTTCTGTGCTTTTCCCTTTCCTGTACGCAAACTGACTTGTGTGCAGAGGGTAGACAATTCACACCGGCCTCTAATATGAACATCAATAAATCTTTTCATGGTTTTGAGGATAAATGATGTTAGACTTATTCGTCTGAAAGATTTAGGCAGCTCACTGGGCCTATTGCCTAGTTTGGGGATACATATCACATTTACCTGTGTCCAGATAGTAGGGGAATGTACCCCCAGTTGTGGCTATGGTATGTTGAGATCGACTGCCTTCTGTAGAAGCGCTGGAGAGATACCATTACCACCGATAGCTTTGAAAGATTTAAGAGAGCCTACTGCCCAATTAACCGGACTGAAGATTTTACCGGATAAACTGTGTACCATACTAGTAATACAGACCCTTTAGTCAGATGCGTTCAGGTACGTGTATAGTGTACCATTAGATGAATCGGGAAAATGAACCTCGAGTAGGGTTCTAATTGTATCCTCACGGTCCGTCGTGTAGGTGCCATCGGCCTTTTTTATTAAATTTACACAGTTTGTCTGATCCTTAACTAATGCTTTGTGGATTCGGGCAGCTTCTGGCATTTTGACTATGTTTAAGCAGCATTCCCTCCATGTGGCTTGTTTGGAATGTCTTAGTTCAGAGTTGTACTCCGTAAGGGAGAAGCTATATTCGTCTCAACTCTTCTTACGTTTAGCAGAGTTGAAGAGTTTATTAACTTTCTTCCTAAGCTTAGCCAGATGGTCGTTCCACCAGGGAACCTTACGTTTACACAAACTAGTTTTGAGGACACAACTGTCATTATAGGAACTAAGTAACACACCATTAAATTAATACCCTGCCTAATATATATACCCTGTGGACTCTATATGTATTCACGGTACAGATTCAAGTCATTAGACTTAGAATCGTATCTAGAGGAAACATGTGTCAGTATGCCGGGAGTGTCACCTTAATGTGCTGACTTTGAGCCCTAGTGATTTTAATATAAAGTTTAAATAAATATGTAAAGCTATTTCTAACTATCATCTATAATTGCTGTTATCTATACCATCATGAACGAACCACATCGCGTCCATCCCGCTCGAAATTCTATGAAAACGTTAATTGCACTTCAGATTAGCTTTACCAGTTCTAATTGTTTTCTGCCAATTGCACTATCAATGACAATACATATAACACTCACACATACCCGTACATAATATGTAAGGTCTAATCAATGATGTTATCGATTGAATTTGCTTCAATCAGAGTGTAATTTGTAACACACACATGTGTTACCCAGTTAGATGAATATGCTCACTGATGCAAACGTCAGTAACGTGACATTCAAAACCACAATCAACATCAATGCCATAGAAACGTTTCCACACATAAACCGTAACTACGATCGTTCCCCTTTTATCTTTGCCCCAGACACTGCCGCTACGCCGTTGGTTGGATTCCAAAGTACTTTAATTTTTTCATATATTTGGTCAAAATGAATTTCCTTTTTAGTTTAAACCAAACTGAATTGCCTGCAATTAATTTCCAGTTTTGTGTTGGTTTGTAGTGATGCTGGAAAGGGGGAAGGGGCGAGTTAATCTGCTCTTGATGGAAGCAGCAGCTAAATTCGTCATCATCATCATCGTCCACAGAGACGTTGCTGGTTCATTCATTTGTAGTTGACTGCAATTTCAATTTTGGCTTTGTCACCTCCTATACGAGTATAAGCATTTTCATTCACAGAATTTGGTAATTTGGAGCATTACGCAGACTTAACATGTAAGGGCGCATTTGAAATTGGTTTGTAATGGAAAATTCAATTCAGATATGATTTATGTGTACCGAGACTGAGAGAGTTAGAAATTTAATTAATTGACGAAATTCTATTTATTGCTTTTGTGGCAATTAAGTATCTAATTAGCGCGAGTTGTTGACAAAGAAATCTTACCAGACATACATTTAAAAAAAAAGAATCAATAAGATCAGTCCATTCAACGTTCCCTTTCTAAAGGTTACGCTAAAAATAAAAGTAACCAAGAAAGGACTGCGTTATTCTATTTAGCAGTTACCTGACGGTTTTTTTTTTAATTTTGGTGTGCGACGAGGAAACGCGAAAGATAATAAAATACCACCGTAGTCCTTAATCAAAAAGGAACCTTTTGTTTATATTTTATTATTCAGTTCAAATAAAAAGTTGTTGCAGCTGTTTTATTTCTTTCTAAATTTGCATTTTTACTTTTTTTTACTACGCAAATCGAACTGTGTAGAATTTTGTGTTGTTGTACATTTCCCAAGAGATATATATGTAATTTAGAGAACGGAACAGACGAACAGAAAGGAAGAATTAAGGAACAAAACCCTCAGATGGGATGAGGTACAAAAAAGTACAAGGGCGAGAAAAACACATGCTTCTTTACCACGACCAACTCCAGCCGCTGATGATGATTTCGCGCTCTATTTTGGCATCTATCTACAAAACCAGAAACCGGAAAACAGGCAACAAAAACCCTAAAGCTTATACCGTTAGCACAACGGCCCTAACCTACGATGCCACCATCCACAAATTTATTCTCCCAATTGGCGGTGAACACAAAAAACAGACCATACACCGGGTATTAATACGAAACTTCTGGTAAACGCTAAACTCCAACAATGCAATATGAAAAACAAAGCATAGAATGCGGCTACCACACAAAACCGTATTTGGCAGTCGCTGATGCCAATGAACATAAAAACGAACTCGGGATGTCCCCCTAAAATCGATTTTGCAAAATTTCGAAATACACTGAAGAAATTCACAAAAGAAGCAAAAAACTAAACTCGAGCAAATAACGGTGAAATAGATTGCCACAAAAAAAAGACCACTTCGAATGTAAAACGTTCTGGCAACATCAGATTATAGTTACCTTTCTGATTGTCCCCGGCCAGAGCCTGAAGCGGATCGCATTGTAGGGAGATATCTATAGATTACTGAAGGCATACTTCGGGTATTGTTCTACATAACGCTTTGATTCCTTTAACCGGATCATTAAAAATCCGGTTTTCTGTTGAAACTTTACCCGAGAGTGATTGATAGGGTAACATAGACTAATCAAAATACAGTAACAACTTTTATTTATGTTAAGTTAACAATTAACCATATAATGTATTACTGCGCCTAAAGACGAACTTTCGTTTTAATCTCATAACTCACGGCTATATAATTTTTTTTGTAAATTTTTTTAATGTAAATATTCTTGATATTGTTACGAAATTTAGGCTTTCGAGTTCGTGAAGGATTTTGCAAATAAGACACAACACAAGTTTATTAATTTACAAATAAAAACTTTAATAAACCTGTGGTGACTATTGTTGTTCTTCTTTCAAACTAATATAATTATTTAAAATTATTTAAAATTATTTCAGTCACTTTGTGCCAGCAAAGTCAAAATGGTGTACATGCGCCCTTCTTGGGAAATTGCAACTTGGCAGTGTGCTCCTCGCTTAATGTCGAGTTGCAATTTCCCAAAAGAACAACTGCACCTAACTTCACTTTGAATTTTTATTATTTTTTAAGACAAGCCTCGCCCTTCCGGCATCTTTCTTTTTGACTATTATTCTGACTGCGTAACGAGTAAGGAAGGATATATTTTTTCTTGCGCGTGTAATTTCACTTAATAATATATTCTAAGTGTTGCTTGTTGTCCACCGTTTTTTTTAACTTTAAATCAGGCCTTAAGAGCTAACGAAGTAATAAATTCTTAAAACTTAAAATCGTTCGCCATTGTTTTATTTAGATTCTTAAATAATCAGCAAAAATACTAAATCGACGAAGGCTCGATCCATATATATATATATGGGAGCTAACCAGAGCCCCATATAATTGGTGACCCCGACGTGATCTGAGTATTTTGCGTCGTTAATATTTTTTTTTGCTGTGAGTGGATTTTTTCGGCAATACTGCATCTACTCTGTCTGTGCGCTGCCACTGCAGCTTTCGAACAGCAGCTTATTACAACAACCTTCATATCATCATCACGCAGCAAAAGTAACTTTACGAGGTGCAGCGTTGCATACCTGCAGCAGAATCGTCTGCAGCATTAACAGCATCAATAGCTGCTACAGCAGAACCAGCTACAGCAACAGTTAAGCATCAACAGTTTAGCATCAACAGTTAAGCAACAACAGTTAAGCATCAACAGTTTAGCATCAACAGTTAAGGCAGCAGAACTGGCTCCAGCATTAACAGCTACAGCATCAACAGCTAATACAGCAGAGACAACAACAACTTCAGCCGCAACAGCAGAAGCACCAGCGCAACAACTGTTGCATTTCAAAATTTTAATTACCTCAATAAACAAAAACTGTAAGTACTCATTTTGATTTCTATGTTGGCACAAAAGACTTAGTTCATTATACGATTCTTAAAATATTTTACATTTCGATACAAAAAATCATTTATATTTTTGATTACATTTTGAATTTTACGATTCGGGTTTTTATTGCATTGCGTTAATGTCACTACGAGCTCCTTCACCGGTTGAAGAACTTTTAATCATGTCCAACCCCAAAGTAGTTGGTGATCAGGGTGCGGTTGGAGGTGTTCCGGATTCTCCACCCAAAAGCTGATTTGATTCTTCGCGATAAAAGACCGACTTCTTACACAACGTTTAAAAATGAGGTTGTGCGTACATTAGGAGAGTCTGAAAAAACTCGTTTACACAATTTAATGAGCGGGTTAACATTGGGTGACAAAAAACCGTCACAGCTTTTGGCATTGTTCCGTTTGAATGCTGGTAGCGATTTTAATGAAAAAACCATTAGACAACTTTGGCTACAATGATTGCCTACTCAGGTACAAATGATTTTGTCTCCTTTTGAAAACGATGTATCATTGGCTGTTTTAGCAGAAAGAGCTGACGTTGTTTTTGAAACAATGATCTCTGGTAAAGTCTCTGCTTTAGAGAATTCTTCGGTCAACGAGATATCTCTTAATCAGAATTCGGTCGCGACGTCAAGTCTGGCAGAATCTTTTGAGAAGTTTAAGAATCAAGTATTAATGGAGTTGTCAGCTTTCACCGCACAAAACTCTTTAAATTATCGCAAGCCACGAAGTTCTTCTAGATCCAGGTTCTCTTCTCGTGAAAATTCGAAGAGCCCTTCTCGACAGGGAAATCGAAATAATTCGCTACCAAAATCTGGCGAATGCTTCTATCATCGTAGATTCGGTGACAAGGCGCAGAAGTGCATAACAGATTGCATCCACTTTTCTGAATTTACAAAGACAAATTCGTCGCTTTCAAAAAAATAAGCGACCATCAGCCAGTGACGGCAGGTATTGATGGTCATTCTTCTTGTCGTCTTTTAGTTTTCGAAATTAATTCTCGAAACAAATTTTTAATTGATACTGGTGCCGACGTTTCTGTTATACCTCCAAAACTTTGCAAATTTTCTTCCACGACTTCTGTCTTTAACTTGTTTGCAGCCAATGGTACACCAGTTAAGGCATTCGGTTCAAAATTTCTTAAATTAAATATTGGTCTTCGTCGCGAATTCCGTTGGGAGTTCATTGTGGCAGATGTTTCGATACCTATTATCGGAGCGGATTTCCTGAAACATTCAGGGTTGCTAGTAGATATACAGAGACAGAGGCTCATTGACCCGTTAACCTCTCTGCATACGTCTGGTAGCCTTTTTACTTCACAGGATCCTTCTCTTTCCAATATCGATTCATCAGCACTACGTCCTGAAATCCAACGCTTGATTAAAGCCTTTCCAGAAGTCACGCAGAATTCAATCGGAACTTCCGAAATTAAACACAATGTGACGCATCGGCTAGAAACTACTGGACCACCGGTTGCCTGCAAAACTCGCCGTCTGGCTCCGGACAAGCTCAAAATCGCGAAGGCGGAATTTGAGAAAATGATGGAATTAGGTATTTGTAGACCTAGTAAAAGTTCGTGGTCTAGCCCTTTACACTTGGTGAAGAAAAAGAATGGTGAATGGCGACCTTGCGGAGACTACCGAGCCCTCAATAGAGTTACTACTCCAGATCGTTATCCCATTCCTCACCTCCAAGATTTTGTATACCAATTGGAGGGTTGTACTTTATTCTCCACCTTAGATCTTGTCCATGCTTACCACCAAATTCCCATCGAACCTTCCGATATTCCGAAAACAGCCATCTCAACTCCTTTTGGTCTGTTTGAGTTTTGCAAAATGACTTTTGGACTTCGAAATGCGGCACAATCTTTCCAACGTTTGATGCATTCCGTTCTGTTGGGACTTAATTTTTGTTTCGTATACCTGGATGATGTCTTGGTAGCTTCAAAAAACTTTGCAGAGCATATGGAGCATTTAAAAATTATTTTTCAAAGATTCGCCGAACACAGTTTAATCATTAACTTTGATAAATGTGTTTTTGCTTCTGAGAAAATATCCTTTTTGGGGCATTCGGTTACTGCACAAGGCATTTTACCTTCTCAAGAGCGAATTGATGTTATTAAGATGATCAAACGCCCTATTCATGTCAAAGAGTTAAAACGTTTTCTTGGCATAATAAACTTTTATAGACGTTTTATACCAAATGCTGCCGAGGATCAAATTTTACTGAACGATTTTTTAAAGGGATACAAGAAAAATAGTAAGATTCCTATTAATTGGTCTCCTCCAGCTATTGAGGCTTTTGAAAAATGCAAAGAGAAATTATGCCAAGCTACTCTGTTGTCTCACCCAAATATTTCGGCACCTTTAGCTATTATGGTTGACGCTTCTGACTCTGCGCTTGGGGCGGTGGTACAGCAATTTGTGTCTGATACCTGGTTCCCCCTTAGTTTTTTTTCGGTCCGTCTCAACGAAGCACAAAAGAGATACAGCGCTTATGATCGCGAACTTTTGGCCGCATATTCCGGTATCAGGCATTTTCGATACCTCCTAGAAGGTAGAAAGTTCACACTATTTACGGATCACAAACCTCTTGTATTCGCTTTTCGTCAGAATTTGGATAAAGCATCTCCTCGCCAGTTTAGACATTTAGATTTCATCAGTCAGTTTACAACGGATATACGACATGTTTCTGGCATCGATAATGTGGTCGCAGACGCGCTCTCGCGTATTAATCAAATTTCATTTCCCGAAAGCATTGATTATTCAGCTATAGCGGATGCGCAGACTAACGATGTCGAATTGCGTGAAATGTTAACTTCCGATTCATCACTAAAATTGAAACAATTTCCGGTCTCTTTCGGGTCCAATAAATTCATCTACTGCGATACTTCTTCAGACCCTCCAAGACCTTTTATCCCAAGAAGTTTTCGACAAAGCGTTTTCGACTCTTTCCACAAGCTATCTCATCCAGGTATCAAAGCTTCAGTTCGGTTATTAACCAAAAATGTTGTGTGGCCTTCCATTCGTAAGGATGCTAGGATCATGGCGCAGAGCTGTTTTCCTTGTCAGAAATCCAAAGTCTCTCGACACACGAAATCTCCTTTTGGTTCTTATAAATTATCTTCAGAACGCTTCTCCGAGATTCATCTAGACATCGTTGGTCCGTTACCTGTTTCGGAGGAGCAACGATACTGTGTTACACTGATCGACAGGTTTACTCGTTGGGCTGAGGCGATTCCCGTGCCGGACATTACTGCCGCCACCGTTGCCTGGGCTATATATTCAGTCTGGATTGCTCGTTTTGGTGTTCCAGTTTCCATTATAACGGATCAGGGAGCCCAATTCGAATCACAAATCTTCTCCGAGCTTTCATCACTCTTAGGTTTCGAAAGGAAAAGAACTACGAGTTACAATCCGAAGTGTAACGGTATGATTGAACGATGGCATCGTATCATGAAGGCTGCCATTATGTGCCATAACCGATCGGATTGGACTAAAGTTCTGCCAATCATTATGCTCGGTCTGCGAACTACCTTCAGTGAGGAACTTCAAGCTACTCCGGCTGAACTCGTTTTCGGTACTTCTCTGCGAGTTCCTGGCCAATTTCTTGAACCGAATCCTCATAAGACTCTTCAATCGGATTTTGCTAGAGATTTAAAAAACCATTTTAATGAAGTTAAACCAGTTCCAGCTTCCAGCCATAATGTTGACAAAGTTTTTATTAGCAAAGACTTAAATCAGTGTTCACATGTTTTCCTCAGAACGGACGCTTTACGTAAGTCTCTGCAACCTCCTTATACCGGACCTCATCTAGTAATTGGTCGGTCTGACAAGTCATTTATTATTGAAGTTAATGGCAAATGCATCAAGGTTTCAATTGATCGGTTAAAACCCTGTTATCAAATTTTTGAGGGGAATTTAGATCATCGTAATTCTCACCAGCTTCCATCCGCTCCTGACATTACGGATCTTCCTATCGTGAAATCCAAAAAATCTGTTACCTTTAAGCTGGACCCTCCAGCAATTTCACCCGATTTGCGGGGCCATACATCGACTCGCGCAGGAAGAGTTTCCAGAACCCCGGCTCGCTTCTTGAAATAATGAACAATTCATTTTTTGTTTTCACTGGGGGGGGAGTATGTGTGGTGACTATTGTTGTTCTTCTTTCAAACTAATATAATTATTTAAAATTATTTAAAATTATTTCAGTCACTTTGTGCCAGCAAAGTCAAAATGGTGTACATGCGCCCTTCTTGGGAAATTGCAACTTGGCAGTGTGCTCCTCGCTTAATGTCGAGTTGCAATTTCCCAAAAGAACAACTGCACCTAACTTCACTTTGAATTTTTATTATTTTTTAAGACAAGCCTCGCCCTTCCGGCATCTTTCTTTTTGACTATTATTCTGACTGCGTAACGAGTAAGGAAGGATATATTTTTTCTTGCGCGTGTAATTTCACTTAATAATATATTCTAAGTGTTGCTTGTTGTCCACCGTTTTTTTTAACTTTAAATCAGGCCTTAAGAGCTAACGAAGTAATAAATTCTTAAAACTTAAAATCGTTCGCCATTGTTTTATTTAGATTCTTAAATAATCAGCAAAAATACTAAATCGACGAAGGCTCGATCCATATATATATATATGGGAGCTAACCAGAGTCCCATAAACCAAACAGTAAAAATGATACAAGTTCACAATTTATATTGGTGATAACTTTAAATGAACACAAAAACCCTTATTACAAAAACACTTGTACTTCACTATAATTCTCTTAGGTGGTAGCAGTATTACTTTTCAATAACTTTTACAACTTGACTGATTGCATTCTAAACAATGAATGAATCCTCTGCAGCAAACGTCACCTTTTATACTCATTGAAAAGTTTCCAGAAACTTTCAATCGTATAGACAGAAATATCGAGAAAAGACCAGACAATTGTGGCCCTATTCCCTTATTTACAACTTACAATCATGTTCCTACACACAAATCGGACAAACCGGTTTTACTACATTTTTGACCAGTACATAATGATTTAAACTTACGGGCGGTTACATTTCAAATAATCTAATAAATCTTACAGCCTAAAAGCATTTTTAGCATTTATTGCGATTTATCTAAGAATTCGATTTCTATTATCTACTTACTACTTTTCCTAACATTAATAATAATATTTTTGGAGATTTACCTTTCCTTCTTTTGGAATTGTAAAGCCAGACCAAATATACTTTCTGAAATCCTCCACAGTTCGCACGCAGGCATATTGCGTCTTCATCCGGTTGCTGGCATCCACTATGTTGCCCCTAACTGCAGCATGTTCCTTTGTTGTTGGCTCTACTGGTGGTGATCCAAATTTGATGTCGCATGGTATACGAAGTTCTTTGCCAAATACAATCATTTTTAGTCGTGTTGGGGACAGCGCTACGATAACCCATCATAAACAACGGTATAGAACGATCCCATTTATCTTAGTTGGCATTAACTTATTTTCGCAGATGTTTTTCCAGCATCCTGTTGAACCTTTCGACCATTCCGTCTGACTGTGAATGTAATCGAGTAGTCCTTGTTGAGTACTTGGCACAGCTCTTGAAATACTAGCGAATCAAAATTCCGAGCTTGATCGGAATATAATTCCAGTGGTACTCCAAGTCTACCTATCCAATTGGAGTGCCACTGGAATTCTTGTATACGAATGCCCAATGCACCGTCCTGGTTAGCGATGGAATATGACTCTGACCATTTGCTGAAGTAATCAATATACACGGGTATATAGTAGCGATTGCCATCTCTTGTTTCTGGAAAAAGACCAGCTATGTCCATTGCCACGCGCTCAAATGATGCTCCAACATTGTACTGCTGCATTTTTCGTCCAGTTTTTAGTTGCGATCCTTTGCTTGTTGCGCTCATTTCACACGTTCTACACCAGTCTTTCACATCTCTGCGGGAATTGACCACCAAATAGAAGCGATTCCTAACTTTATCTTGCGTCTTATTAACCCCTAAATGTGCTTCTGATGTCCCACTATGTAATTCTTGCAGGACTTCTTTGATTAGGTTTATTGGTAGCAAAATCTGTGATTTTGTAGTTCGACCATCAGCCGACTCCAATTGCATTTTCAGTAGTCGATCTTCCAATCTCAATGATTTTTATTGAGCCCTGTAACTTTTTACTGTTGGACTTGCCGTTATAATCTCGTGCCACTCCTGCCTTTTACGTTGCTCCATCCATTGAAATATTGGAGCAATCGAACCACTGCGCTCCAACGCTAGGATTAGAGAATTAAGTTGTTCTTCAGCGCCATATCCATTGTGTTGTACCGCAGCTCTTTGAAATTTTTTAATTAGATATACCATCAAATCAACAGTGGAACGTTGCCCACGAAATCCGTAATGCCGGTCACTAAGGATTTCTTTGGTTTCAAGATATTTCATGAGCCGCAAATTGATCAGCGTTTCCATGACCAAGAATGGATGTAAGTGCTACGGGTCGGTACGAAGAAGGCTTTCCTTTTTTGGGTATGGGTTGGACAAAGGCTGTTTTCGAACTTCTCGGGAAGAGTCCAGAAGCATATATTTAGTAGATGGAAAAGCTTAAGGAATGGTAATAATGCCAACACCTCTTCAAAACTAATAGGGTTATACCATCAGTCGCAGCGGATTAGTGAGTGTTGAGATCATTTAAAACTCTAGTATGTGCACGAGTACGAATATATATCTGTCCCATAGAGTCTTAAATACTTTGAGGTGCAGGCGGTAGCAATGCACAATCTAGAAGCGTGGAGCTAGCTACAAAACGTGCAGCAAACAGATTGGCTTTGTCTATAGAGCTGAACCCTGGAATGTCATTATGAATGAGCGTTGGAAAGGATGACGAGTTTGTACTTTTTTTTTATTTTCACGAATGACCAAATATTTTTACTGCCTTTGGGATACTGTAGTATTTTTTGCCTCAATTTTTGGTCGTAGGCGAATTTGACTCGCCGAAGCTGTGCATTGCAATAATTTCTGGCTGTGTCTGTACACGTTAACAGCATCTATATCGGTGGGGTTTTTTGGGGGGTGGTTTTTGCTGAAAGGGTTTCTTTGGGGTTGTTTGGTAGGGCACGATATTAGTTTCAAATAAATATTTTTGCGACCGGGCGACACCGGGCACTCAGTTAATAATTAAATAAATATTTGTTTCGATATGTTTTTTTAAGTTTAATAAATAAAAACATGTGAGCTTAGTATTTTAAAACTTTGTCTCAATATCCGAAAAAAATAGAAGAATTTGAAAAATAAAATCTTTTCGTCAATTTGTATAAGAAGTACCACCTATTCCAATAACTACAACCTCAAAAAACAACTAAATTTTCGGCGGTAACAAGCGTACTAGAATGCTGATACAATTTTATACACCAGAAGGCTGATTTTGGTCGCAAAAAGCGAGCCTTCAGATGTTCCCTTGAAGAGTTAAAGCAAAAATGTTTTTGAATCAGTTTGTATGGCATGGTGGTACCTCAACAAACCTCAGAATCCTAAACCTGTTAAGAAGTCTACTACTAGTTATTTTTTTGGTTTAAAAATGATTCGTTGTACTACGAATCAAACTTTCGGTGGGGCTGTGTTTTACCAGCTATATGTGGTTATAATTAAAAAACTCCTATGGAAACTTTTTTTCTTCAAACTGGACACATTTAATGCAGGACATGAGTTTAATACATTCATGCGCCTTCAGGATATACATTTTTTTTTTACTTTACTTTGTACGCCTTTTCCTCATCTATCCATTTGCTAACCTTATGTACTGATACTGACCCGAATCCCTAGAATTAATTTTAGGAAAAAAATGTATTCTCTATAAAATAAGCTTTACCATTCACATGTATGGCAATTACAGCATGACAGGTTTTACATTTCCCTTACTGTTAAAATGCTGACCTACATTCTAGTGTAGTGTAATGGAATTTCTTTTCTTTTCTTGGTTTATCCAGTCGAACAGCTTCAGGCTGATTAAATTGCATTACTACTATCCACTAGACTTAGTAATTCCAAAGAACATCCCTATTCACCCTTTGAACACAGATAAAGTTAAGTCTTTAAATCCAATTCGCCATTATTTTTTTCATCCTGTGGCAAACAACTAAGACAACATGTGCAAATAATGAAATAACTCGACTGGGCTGTAGACGGGATGCATTCTAATAAGCCACATGGCTTGTATGGTTATTCAAATCAAGTGCACAGCGTAGAAGAAGTGTGCAACTGGAGCAGCAGCTTAGATAATGTGTTCATGCTTCGGTCTGATACTCATTGCCATCAAAATGTGGCACTGCTTTGCATAGTAATCATCATCATAGTATAGGAAGTAGCTTGCATAACATCAAAAAAAAATGATAAGAATTACAGTGATGCACAACTAATCAGAGTTAATTTGACTTAGGACTTTGACTTGGGCCTTAAATCTTAATTTTTCCCCTAAATTAAGGAATTCATGTAAAATTTGTTTGATATTTTTGCTTGCAATTTGTCAGGACTGTATGTTCACTTAAGCTTAAACGTGTTTTTGAACATAGCCAACGAACAAGCTATAATTCTGCTTTTTGCTCTGAATAGTCTCTAATTGGGTGGTTGCAAGAAATTCTATAAGCATTTAGACTTTAGAAGCGTGCTTAGCATGGTGTTGGTGCAAAAATTCGCGCGAAAAGAGACGAGCTATGTCAACAAACTTTTTTCTTTTAGTGCGAACTGTATGATTATCGAAATAAGCAACTAAGTAACTAAAATTTGCTTTGCTTATAGAGACTTCTCCGAAGCTTTTATTTGGGATATTTAGCTTTGAGTCTCTAAATAAAATATTTGAGCGGGTTTTTATAAAATCTTCATGCGCTGTGCCTATGTTGTATTGTTTTCTTGACTTAGATATATTTCATCAAATTTTAATAATAAATCCGAGTATTATCAGAATCTTAGGTCTTAGAAAATATAATCATATTTTTCCTGTAGATGTTCTATCTATATACATCCATCTTTTATGTAAATATTAAAGTCTGTTTCTTTGTTCTTTATACCAAATAAACCCGTTCATCCGATTGCGAAGGGGTTTTATACCATAATGAGCCAGTTTTTGTCATTTTTTGAAGTTGTAAGACTGGGTGCGTATTCCTTACACTTTTTTGCACCGCCCATCTAATCGGGTTCAAACATTCCCTAGGGGTTTCATACCATAATAAGCTTCATCATGTTTGGAAAGTAGTGGGACACCTGTGTCATTTCGCCCCATACAAACTTTTTTTCATAAATCCTCTAAATCTAGAGTCTTGAATGAAAGAACCAAGTGCATCTAGTATTCTTAATTATTTTAAAAAATGTCGTTCTCTTTTGCTATGAATCATGATAGTTAAAAATTGATGTCCCATTTTAAGATCCCATTTATGTCTGCTTACCAATATTTTCTACTTGTAAGTAGCAAATTTTTTTCATCTTATTCTATTGGAGCTACAACACATTCAATATGCCATCATATTTGTCTCTAAATGCTGGGTCAAGATTTGGCCTCCTGATGCGTTCTTCAAAAATAATAGAAGATTTATATATAGGGTTTTCAATCGAATGTGCCGAAGCCAATTATAATTAAGGAATATAAAAAATGGTAAGGCAACAAAAACGGCTGATCGATTTAAGAATTTTCTCATGGCACATACGCTCACTGTATACAGGTCGAGCTGCACAGCAGCTAGCCGATACCCTGTCCAATTATAATGCTGATATGACAGAAATACATGAGATGCGGTGGACGGGGAATGGTGTCTTACAAAAATCAGAATATATAACAGCTGTCATGCAAGACAGCACGAGATGGGGTTTTTAGTCAGAAAAAGAATGAAACACACCGTTATCGGCTTTAAAGCTATAAACGAATGGCTATGCAGCCTTCGCGTGCGGGTCAGAAGAAGAATCACGTCCGCGAACTAGAACAGTACAGAGAGCAAAGACCGCACCAGGTGAGGAAGTTCTAAGGAGTCAGCGGTATACCCAAATATGCACTCCGTTGCACATACTGCAGAAATAAAGAGGGTAATCTGATCGCAGATCTCCTAAATCTGCTAAATGGCCAGCTAACTGAGGAATTGGAGGCTCCAGCAATGACCGAAGACCACACCATGCAGCCGCCCCCAAGCATAGACGAAGTTAGCAGAGCGGCTCAAAAAGGATAAGGTCCCAAAATCAGATGGTATCACAGCGGAGCTGAATAATTCAGGAGTTTCCACAATACACCAAGCAATTCATGAAGTATGGCAGGATGAGTGATGCCAGAAGTCTGGCGAAGTGGCATCCTGTGCCCCATACACAAGAAAGGAGGTATCACAACATGCAACAATTATCGTGGTATAACGTTGTTGAGTACCGCATATAAGATTTTCTGCTCTATCCTACAAGACAGGATAGCCCCATACGCTAAATTTATCATTGGTCCTTACCATTGTTGGCTTTATCCCAGGTAAATCAACAACTGATCAGATTTTCACCCTTAGTCAGATGATGGAAAAATGTCTAGAGTTTCAAAACTCACTACAACATATTTGTATAGACTTTAAAGCCACCTGTGATAGCATAGCCAGAGTAGAACTTTATAAGCCATGAAAGAATTCGGGATCCCAAATAAACTGACAAGACTATGCAGGTTTGCCATGCCCAATGTTATAAGCCAAGTAAAAATATCCGGATCACTATCAACCCCGTTCAACATCTATAACGGGCTCCGACAAGTGGATGGATTGGCCTGCGTCCTCTTCAACCTGGCGTTGAAGAAAGTGATCCGAGATTTTGAAGTAACGGCGAGAGGTACGATCCTCTATATATATATAATATTGTCATCATTAGTAGAAACCCAAGTGCTGTACAGGAAGCTTTCATCCAGATCGAGTAGGCAGCAATTAATCTGGGGCTGCACATAAATGAGAGAGAAACAAAGTACATGGTGGCCATGTCTGCGAGTAGAAGAACCAACCTTGGTCCCGAAATTAAAATAGTGGAGCGCGAATTTGAAGTAGTGCAATCCTTTAACTATCTCGGGTCAACTGTAGCAGCCGATAAGCATGGAACCAGAAATACGCTCACGATTGCTTGAAAAATCTTACGGAGAATTTTTGGCCCCGTATGTGAGGAAGGACGTTTCCGTTTATGTTGACTATATTGGGTACTGGCCCGAAATAGGAATAAACCAAATTTTGCAATGATTAAAAAGGCTTTAGGTCGTAAACATAGAAAAAGTCACAATCTGCTCCTACTATTGGTTACTATTTACTATATTAGTAAATAGATGGATTTGTTGTTCCCCTTCATTCTGACGAGATTCTGACACTTTTGGAGTTGAAGTGTTCAATTGGCTTTTCTTCTACCTACCATCATAGTTGAACTATTGTGGTGTGTTCTTTTATTACCTTAACGTCATTGTTTGTTTTACAAGAGATGCCAAAAAGGACTTTTCTGAGAAGCTAAACACAACACTGGCATTGCATTACGACATTTGTATGGAAAACATGCCCTGTATGAATTTGTAGTCATAGATATATGCAGAAGTTCTGTCCCCTATAGAGGTGGTGTGGCATCATCCATTCGTAATGGTAATCATTTGAGAGATGCTGTAGTGATTACAAAGTGCTACTCACATTAGAATGGGATGTGCATTGTTAAGGAGTGTCAGAGTCAGCGCAGATAAATGGATCTTGAGTCGACCGCTAGCTACAGTCGTCGTGTCGCTGCCGACCTAACCTAGATGCATAATTTCTTACACAAGGTAAGGCATGTAATGAAAGACCTAAATACAATGCCTCGATGTAAGCATGTTGCGTTCAGGACTACTACGGTGCTGCAATGGAAGGATCCCTTAGGTTTTCATATTTGCCCAGTACGATTGGAGGAGGGACAGTGTATCATGATGGCGTATGATTTTTGTCCTTTTCATTATCTAAACGTGTGCTGGAAGTCACAATACGGTTTTGTGAATTGCCAAGTAAATTTAAATACATTAAGCAAGGTAAGTGTGTAGTTTGGCCCACCAAAAAAGATTACTTATCAAGCTTACCGAGCAGGTATGGTGTAGCCAGGTTCTCTGCAAAAGATGCGCACCTGAATTTATTGTCAAGTAAAATTTTAATTATGCGGACCACTCGCTGAATGATAAAATACTCTTGGGTTCTGTGCTTGTCATAACAAAGTTGAGTTATGACCTTTGAACAAAACAAGATCCGTGCGATAAGCTGTGTGGTTGGGTTCGTTCCTTAGCTGTTGTTGTTTGAGGTTTTCCTTTTTTTTAATTTTCATCTAAATTCTTGTTTGCTGCGGTTTAACAAATCATACCAGAAAATCTTCCACTGAATAGAATAATTACGAATGTGAATCCCCTAATTTTCACTGGGAAAAGATAAAAAATTCACATTATAATGAATGCACAATACACAATCTCGCACATAAATTCAATGGTCCTCTATAGGGTACAGAATGCTTATAAATTCATTTGGTGGAAAATATTTATGCTTCTTTTACGAAAGGGAAGATTTCCACCATTTAGTGTGCTAACTAGCACTATAAGCTAAAGAACAAATAATTAAATTTTTGAATTCTGTCCAGTCTAATGTTTTCGGAGTAATTACTGTGTTATCTATTCTTTGTGTTTTGTTTATTTGGATAACAAAAACAGAGCTGATAATAAATAGAAGAAATAAGAAAAGAAAAAGGAAACAGATAGACTTTGGTAGAAATGTGTTTTTCTGACGGCCATGCTTGTTACAAAACAACAAAGGGTGTCACGGAATTGGTACACCATTTTTTTTTGGTTGTTGTCAGGCACATCTGCTCAATGGGGTACATAATGTTCGCTCAAGGTATGGTCAGCTATACTTCAAAAAATAATCAAACAAGCAATAAAAAGTATGAAGTTAAATTTTTTGACTAAATATTCAATTCTGTTTTTTCGTAAGCCAAATCCAAGATAGACTACGAACTGTCCTTTTAGAAATAGCACTGATTCTTTCGTCAAATAAGATCTTTTCTATTCGCGAGCACACTTGCACCGTTGTTTGTCGCGCCATGTCCTGTAGAAGTTAAGCTAAAAATGCATGCCAATATTTTGTTTCAAATTTTGATTAATACTTTTTTAATAATATTTAATTGTTTCTAGTATTAATAATAATAAAATTATTCGGCGCGACAGAGCAATGCGTTCAAAGGCTTTGCTTCTCGCAACCATTTGTGTTGAACATGTATATTTTTGCACACAAATGGAGGGGACATAATCAACTCTAATATCGGTCATCCCCCTCCCCCCCTCAGTTATCACCCAATCCCCCTAGAGCTGTCTTACCATCAGCACTCAACTCAGCGGCCCTGAAAACCATAGAATCAACACTAATATCGGGCACCCCCCCTACACAGTTATCGACCAATTTAATGCCAGATCTAATTGGTGAATTGAGAAGCTTTCCACGACGCATGTTTTCAGACTTTCGCGAGAGGTGGACACCGTGAAAAATACTTTTGTTCTTACTGGTGGGATCGTGTCCCATTAATCCTACTGCAATTGACTTTCCGAGCAAGATTTCTTTTCTAAGCACCCAGGTCTGGGACCCATATGTAAGTTCTGGTTTCATCAGTATCTTATACACCAGCAGCTTGTATGTTTTTTGACATTTTAGTCAGCATTTCGAGCTCAAGCTAGTGCATTATTTAAATACCAATCTTGTCCCCCAATAATAGTAGTATTAAATAAGGTAGTATCTAATGAAATGTCAAAATAGATTGTCTTTCTTTCTTTCCTTTACTCCGCGGGGGAGCTTCTACAAACACCTGCCAACGAACTCGATTTATCGCCTGAGGTTTCAAGAGATGCCACTCGGTCCCCTGGGAATTTACTTCCTCTTCTATTTTCCTTTTCCATGTCTTGATAGGCCAAGTCGTCGGTTTCCTTGTCGATTCCAGTCGAGCGCTAGTTTCGTAATGTCGTCCGCTGGCTTTCTCAAAGTGTGGCCAATCCAGCTCCATTTTCGTCGTCTGATGGTGATCGCTATTGCTTCCTGCAGTGTTACTCTCCACAAGTCTTGATTGGTGATAATGTCCGGCCATTTTTTTCTCAGTAACCGCCTTAAGCATTTGTTGACGAAATCTGGGAGGCGTGTCGTAATTGACTATGTGACTTTCCACGCTCCGCAGCCATACAAGAGTACTGAGAGAACGTTAGATCTGAACATATTTAGCTTTAGATTCCAGGAGATTTTCGAGGAGTTCCAGATATTATTTAGCATACTATAGGAGTGTCGCGCCTTGTTTACACGAGAGCATACATCCAAGTCAGCACCACCATTTTTTGACATCCAGCCGCCCAAATAACAAAATTTATCGACTTCCTCTATCTGATGCCCGTCAATCGAGAGATCACATGTTCCACTAGCGTTAAAGTGAAGTAGTTTTGTTTTTGAGACGTTAATTTTTAAAACCACTTCGTTAGCGTGGAGTTCTAGTGAGTTTAATTTCCGCTCCATGTCACCTAGCGATTGTAATAGGAGACAGATATTTTCGGCATAGTCCAGGTCTTCTAGGCGGTCAAAAACATTCCATGGAAAACCCGATGGAGTACGGGTTACTATTTTCATCACCCAGTCGATGACAATTGTGAAAAGTAATGGTGAGAGGGTGCAACCTTGCTTGACTCCTGAGTAGATGTTGAAAGGTGAACCAAGATAACCGTTATGAATATCGCGGCATGTTGAGTCGCGGTACAGCTCCTTAATGATGTTAATGAGTTTTTCCGGAACACCATAGCTAGACAAAATCTGCCACATCATGTTTCGGCCCTCACTATCAAAAGCTTGTTTAAAATCTACAAAAACCATATTCAGAGGAGAGCGATACTCAACTGACTGTTCAATGATTATACACAGGGTGTTAATTTGACCAGTACAAGAACGGATTGGGCGAAATCCTGCTTGTTCATTTCTCAAAATTGGCTCTAACGCATTCTGTAAGCGCCTAGCTATTATAGAGGAGATCACTTTGTTAATGGTGTTTAGCAGGGTAATTCCTCTCCAATTTTCGCAATTGCTCAAATCACCTTTCTTGGGGAGTTTGACTATTAAAGCCTTCTTTTAAAGACTACGGAATGGATTCAGACTCCCAGATATCTTGATATATCGCATGCAATGTTCGCGTAGTTAACTCGACGTCGGCTTGGAGGAGTTTTGCGTAGATGTTGTCATTGCCTGCTGCTTTACCTGATTGCAGTGAACGAATTGTTGTCCTTATATCCTCCAACGAAGAAGTAGCGACGCTGATGTTAAGTAGCCTATTAGGGTACATATGTGGGTTGATGGACGTACCTGGCGAAGTACAATTCAAAATATTCTTCAAATGTTCTGTCCAGCGGGTTAATTGTTGTTCCTCCAAAAGGATCAAAGAGCCACATATTGCCTTAACAGGGTAGTTGATGTGGTGTTTCTTGTTGGCGAGCTTACGAGCGAGTTGGTAGATTGTGCTATATTTCCTGCTATCAGCGACTTGCTGTGATTGTGTTGGGATGTCGCTTAGCCATGCTCGTTTGTCGTTCCTATCTGAATGGCCAACTTGCCGGTCCAGGTCCCTATACTTCCGCGCTAATGCGCTTCGCTCGGCACCCGAGGCGTATTGCAGTTTCACATCTGGGTCTTTCAGTGCTCCTACAGCTGGCTGTCTCGATATTGGACTTCGTGTGGCTGAGTGGACCTCGAGCCTCAACCGCACACTGCCAACCACATGGTGGTGGTCGCTGTAGACGTCGGCTGCTCTTCGGGTTCTAACGTCCAGCAAAGATGATCGCCACTTGGGGCTTATAGCGATGTGATCTATCTGGTTGTTGTACATGTGATCAGGAGAGGTCCAGGTGGCTTTGTGGATGTTTTTGTGGGGAAAAATTGTGCTTCCAATGATTAGGTTGCGATCAGAACATAGATCAGCAAACCTTTCACCGTTGTTATTTATAGAATCAAGGCCATGTTTGCCCATGACATGTTCCCAATCACTGTTGTTGCTGCATACCTTTGCGTTAAGGTCACCCATCAAAATAACGATGTCACTCTTCCGTAGTTGATCTAATGAATTATTTAGACGCAAGTAAAACGTGTAGACTGATTGAAATGTTTGACAAGTCGGGAACCGTTGTTGTAAGCGCATGGATTCTAAAGCCCAATAGAGAATAAATAATAATGGGATGTTTAGTGAAGAGATAATAGTATCGTATCAATCATATTACACCTTATTGGATATTCTAACCACGAAAATGGACAAATATTCTAAAGTTTTTTTAAGAAACTTACTACCTACATGATAATAAGAGGAATTGTGTACATACAACAGCCGTATTTACTAAAATTTTTTTTTGTTTACTTCGTCAAAATGCACTTTTTGTTCCAGTACGTATTTTTATATTAAATCAGCGTACAGTATGGGCTTATTTTAACTAAACCTGAAATGAATAATATATGTAATACAATCAAAAAATAAATTACACTGTCGTTCTTTAAATATTAGTAAAAATAAATATTTTTTGAATATCAAAAAGCTTAAAAATCTAAGGACGACAGTGTCACGTCCGTGTTTTTTGCGTATTTTTACGTGGCCCATTTGCAATTTTCATTTTGACAACAGAAAACAAAAAACGTAGGTGCGCTGATTAAGGTAAACAAAAGTCGTTTACGTCAAATCCGGTTCCTGCATGTCCAGCTCCATATGCAGTGGTACTTGGTTGCATTGGACAGGTACTACAGTGAGCGCACCTTTTCCACTCAATCAGCCACACTCAAGTCGAACTTCGACAATAATTGTTGTTTGGAATACAGGTTTTTTGTTGTTTTGGTATAAAATAAACAACAATACTTACCAGTTGTTATTGACTTTCGATAAGGCTGACCGGTTGTCATCCGGTATCCAGTTCCGCCTTTTTTTCTCTCGCTGATTTTGGTAAACGGCAATCTGGCCAAAAATTCAACTGGAAATGGCCGCGAATAAATACTTAAAAATAAATCACCGTTTTGTTGTGTTTATTTTACGATTTTGTAGGTTTTTCAATTTGTGAAGTCCTTTATTCAAATTTTACAGATGTTTTCCAATTTGAAGCACAGTGCAAACTGTGCAAATTACAACAACGTCATCTGTCCAGCTGCTATCACTCTTTGCAAAATGGATGTAACATTTTGTGAGTACCTATTATGCGTGTGCTATAAAGTGATGTAGAGCTGTAAATGATCAGATGCAATTATCTGATAAAGTTGTCCAATTGTCTGCAAAAACACCGGGAAAATTAACTATTATCGACCAATGTAATAAATAATATTAATATTTTATAAGTACATACATTTTTTTTGTAAAAATCTATTTATATATTTTGTGCATCGTACTAAGTCTATATCAGCATGACTGCAAGCGATACCGCAACCACCAACAACACCGGAGGTTACGTCCGTAACTGTGTATACTGCAGGAAGTCCGACTGTAAGCCTCACTGATGTTCCTCAGTACTGTCATGTCTCTGCTGTGGGACCAGTCAAAATAGTCGGGCGGAGAGAAGGAATCTCTGGAATTGTGGAATAAAAGTAAGGATGATTGTAAATGTGAGTGTATGGAATGAATGAAACAAATCTCCTAGCCTTAATTTAGTATTTGGCTTTATGTCACTTTGCAAAAGAATCGGCCCAATTATTTTAAAACACAAAGACAAAGTATTTCTCAATAGCAAAATCTCATACGTCATACGTCATATAATGCTCAAATATAATTTAAAAACAAAAAGTATGAAGACTTGTTAGATTTGTGTTATATAAGGGTATTATCTCATTACCAGGCTTTCTATTACTCATTTCTAACTGCAGGCAATGAAAGTGATATTGTTTATTAAAATAGTGCTTGTTAGTAAAAATAATATCATCCCATAAACTAATTTTTTATTTTACAAATGACGAAATAATGCGGACATACGTTTTTGTGTCACTAAGCCGACACCATATTACCTTTAATTCGATATCAAACAACCCCCTTCTCATATTTGGGAATAATATCTATATCATTATCATAATAATAATATTAAAACTTTAAAGGGTAGAAATAATTTGCAATCAAGCATCAAAAGGGGGGCACTGAACCTATAAATGTAGCTCAACATTTCTTTTGGCATCGCGACCTCCCCCCCCCCCAAACCTACCGCATGAATTTATCAACCGGTATAAATTAGAGCAGATGTCATTCAGTTTAAAACTCAAAACTTTAAACTAGGACGCTCTACGACAAAATAAAGAAGGAATCTCTGAATTGATTGGTACGTCCGAAGATAGGTCTAATGGTAGACCCGTGAGCTGGAGTTGAGGCACGGGTATTCGGCTGGGTTGGAGGATGGGCGGGTTGCATCTGGATATTTCTTTTGAACACCGCTTATGACAAAAGCGATAAAACAGTGACAAGCAGTAAATATCCTACGATATTCAAGCGATTCGATTGTTTTCGCGATATTTATGTCGCCAATAAATTTTATCGCGCGGTTCTGAATACTGTCGAGTAGAAGCAATGTGGTCTTGGAATCGCTTGCCCAGACAATACAGCTGTATTCAAGTTTAGGGCGAATATATGCTCCGTTTTAGGAAACCTAAACATTTAGCAGCATTCTTAGCGATGATGAATATGTGGTCATACCAAAGAAGCTTGGCGTTAAGGCACATACCGAGTAGTGCGAGTTTTTCAGTTTCTTTGATACAGAGCCTTGGGGAAAACCGGCGTTAATGCTGTGAACTCTGGATTTAAAACCGTCCACTACGACCTAATTTGAACGGTCAGATAGTAACTAGTCCAAACAAGCAGGGTCTTATCAATTCCATAGGTATTCATTTTCGACAAAACAATTTGATGACAAAATCTGTCAAATATCTTGGAAATATCGAGTGTAACAACTTAGCTTTCATCAAATTTGTGAATAGTGTGGTTCCACTTTTCGGTGAGATATGCCATCAGGTCAACTAAAGAACATTGCCTTCGAAAACTGTACTGCTGGTCGCTAAGGATTTCACGTGATTCAAGGTATTGCCTCAGATAACGATTGATCAACGTTTCCATGACTTTAGAAAGTATGGATGTTAGCGCAATTGGTCCGTACGAGGAAAGATATGACGGTTCTCCTTTTTTAGGAACAGGCTGTTTTCCAATTCCTTGGGAAGACTCCAGAAAAATAAGATAAATGGAAAAGTTTGCACAGTGGCAATACCAAGGTTAAGGAACACATCTTCAAAACTATAATTTGAATTGGTTTGACTTAAACTTACCAAACCAGATTCTTACAAATATATATTCATACAAATATAGTATAAAACATAGTAGTACGTATATAGGTTATCAAATAATAAAATATGATACCGCGTAATATAGGCAAACTAAAACCCAGACATAAATAAGACTACCGAATTAATATACACCATTTGCGATGTACTAATCATGTACAATAGTGGCACTGTGGGCAAGACCACCGCCGAGAAATCGCTGGGTGTTGTGTTTGAATACCATGCACAGGAATCCTATGTTAAGAAATAAAACTTTAGGATAAATTCCTCACCCAACATCGACTCAAGGAAACTGAGTATTAAGAATATATAGAAGTTATTATACCAAGAATATATGTGTATATATATGTCTTGATAAGAGTTTTAGTCGAAGTAGTATCTCTGTTCTGTTGAACTAGTTGACTGTACCGAACCGATCCCGTTTGAACTTTTCCCCTTTGCAAAGGCTGTGAGGAAAAATTCTGTCACACAAATTTTCCCACACGACTGGAAGTTACATTTCTTTTGCAAGTGCGGACAACCACTACCAAAACCTTCTCTATAGAAAGCCTAACTCTACGCATACTAATGGTTCAAGAGAGATATCCTTACCATTACGCCCAAACGCTTCACGCTAGACTCAGTAATTCCTCGCATTAATGGTTCAAGAGAGATATCCTTACCATTACGTCCAAACGCTTCACGCTAGACTCAGTAATTCCTCTCATTAATGGTTCAAGAGAGATATCCTTACCATTACGTCCAAACGCTTCACGCTAGACTCAGTAATTCCTCGCATTAATGGTTCAAGAGAGATATCCTTACCATTACGTCCACGCTTAACGCCAAACCTAGGCAAACATTGATACTACAGCCAACGGGGTACAAAGGCCTCACCGCTAGTACAACGACACCGCGCTCGCCATCCACATAGTAAACACACAACGCCCGGTACCACACTTCGCCAGCAAATACACACCGCCGCCGAGGATACGACCGGATATCATAAGCATTTCACTTGAATTTACACAAATAAATAATTGTTAACTGAAAGAAGGAAATAAAAGATCAAATTTCATTCCCCAAACAAATAAATTCTTTTTATTGTAACGACCTTATAAACAAAGAACCCTGGTCACACTGAGTTTTACCCCGGCTGGGAAAACCTCGTTACAAGGCTGATCTTCAGCTTTCACACAGTGTTCCTTCCGAACGAATTTTCCGTTCTTGTAGTTCATTACGAATGCAAATTAGTATTTAGGAAGTCTAACAAGTACCTCTGTTCTGAACGCGTTGTAGTTTTTTTTCTACCCCAACTGGCCTTGCTCTGCAGGAATAACCCAGACGTGAAAATAGAATATAGCCTAGCGAATACCTCTGTTTTGACCATATTATAATCACGTGCTATCCAGAGCTGGTCCTGTTCTACATGAACGCCCCTGATGCTCCGCCGTTCATAATCAATAAATGCCTCTATTTTGATCACGTTGCACTTGCTGACTATGACTACTCTGAACTTCTCCCGTTTAACCGATGCCCCCTCAAGCACTTGGTTTCGTGGCAACGTTCGTTGCGAGTAACTTAGGATTAATGTTGTTGAATAACGATCATTACATCGAGTTTCCCTGGACCCAAGAGCTCACCGTAGTTGTAGTTCCATACGTATTTTCCATTTATTAATTAATCAATTAATTTTTCCCAAAATGCAATTTTAATAATTGCGCCTTTAACTCATGACGATGATGATGGAACGTGCAATAAATGATTACTTAATAATTACTCTCTCGTCATCATGAATCTCGGTTTTGATGAACCCTCTATTGCTCGTCTTTTTAATTTTTTTTTTTAATGTAACTTACAGTCAATTAAAAAATAATAAGTATATTTAATATATTTATATAAAGGGTTTTTCATTTGGAACGTCCAATTTCGCGGATATGCGGCTTGTGTGACGTTTCCACTTGTCTACTAGTTATTCAAAGCTTTTATCGAAGTTCGCGTTAGGTTTTACTTTTCGGTAATCATCCTCAACGATGTAGCCCATTTCTTGGACAACAACTTGTTAATAAGCAAAATTGTTTAGGAAATACTATTTTTTTTGATGTTTCGCCAATTCTTCTTCTTCAGTGGTGCCTGCAACGCAGTAAGACTCAATGGAGATCGCTACCGTACCGTATTTTGTCTGACCATCTTTGGTATAAATAAGATGTTGACTTGAAGTTTAGGTGGTTTTAACAAGACGGCGACATAATATAACATAAAAAGTACATAGTATATGCAAACGTATTTTTTCGAATGTGTTATTTATTGAAAGTGTGTAATCCTCGTTCGTAACAACATTTGCAATGGAAAGGAATTGTAAAAAAATCTTCACGTGTGATAATGTAAATTCATTAGATGCATTCAGCAGATTAATTCAAGTGGAAATCACTGAATCAACTTCAATTGAATAAAAAAATAAATTGAGACGTCCATTTCTAAGTGGTTTACAATAATTCAGCGTCCAGAATGGAAGCAGGTAGCAAATAATGTGAGTGACTGGCAGCAGAAAATTGAACGGAGCCCCTTTCGGCCAAAGGATATACGCCTTCTTCTCTGCTGCTGTTGGTCACACAAAATGGGAATTTCCTTCCGAAAGACAATAATATTTGGCATTGCCTGCAAACATAAGTCCTTTATTGCATGAACAAAGCCAAAGTGAAATGTTAAGTTATCATTATTCATTTATTCAGTTGGCAGTTACTCGGCCAAAAAGGTTCTTAAATTTTTGCCTTCTTGGGTGAATGTGCGACTGAGTGCCTGATGCCAATGATGGTGTTTGCTGCAAGAAAGTGCACTGAATTGAAATGATAAGCGAACAATGTGTGTGCCATCACATCGAAACTTAAAAGGATTTTTCGTGTCGTCTTTTTTTCTTTTATGTGTGTCTGTGTATCTGTTCACTTGAAAACGAAGAAAATTCATTACGTGTCTGTGCAAACGACAATGCTATTGCTGCAATAGGCAGAATGGCCCAACTGCTCTTGTAACTGAAACAGACAGGCGCATGTGATCATCATCTCAATGGAACCCTACTACACCTTCACCGTTGGACCAGCACCAACATCGAAGAGGACGACCATCATCAACTGAGCACCGAAGAGGGCGACTTAAAAACTCAAAATTGATTCTTGGCATTAGAACATAAACTTATAACAGGTATGGCATCACAAGTATCTGCTCCCTGCAGCAGACATCCAGCAAATGTACATCTTGCTGAAACTATTTTTGTGTGGGGTGATTGTAAGTGGCGCAGTAATATATTTTCAAAAGTATCCTTACGATAGTTTCAACACATTATTCCACGCTAAAGTGCTTTACTTTGGAACCAAACTTATGCAGCATGCTCTCAAAACAGCTCATAAAGACTTTGAAAGGACATTTAGAAGCCTTCGTTGAAAATGTCAATAAATTGAAGTGGAGAGCGCTTGTCTTTTACAAGGAAAATTGAATTTTTTTAAAAATTAATATTTTCGATATTTATTTTTATTACTTTAAATGTAGATTGTTGAGGTTTTTGTGATATGTTTTGGATGCAATCATTGTATTAACTCTTCGCTTGTTACATGACTCTTATAGATAGACCCATATCTTAGATTTCATCTGGAAAATACTTTACTCTCCAAATCTGAAATTTTACTAATTTGTAGAAAAACACCTTGTAAAACACATAATTATTTGATTTTAATAATAGCTGAATAAAACTAAATATAAATACACCACTACGGAAACTTTCTTGTAAGAAAAGTGCAAAGTAAAGTGATGACGATATTTTTTTGAAAATTTAAATTTAAAGTTTAATTTAAAGTGAGGTAAGACGAACGACGCACAAAAACAATTAACTTTAAGGACGCCGACTTAACTTCATATTAAATATACGACGCAATCATAGCGAAGACAAAAGATTAATGTCAGGACGGAGACATAGGACGGAGTAATAATCAACGCAAGGACTGGGCATTAAATATACGACGCAGGATCCGAAATTAATTTTCAAATTGTGTAGCATTTGAGGGAACTAGCAGTTGATATTGAATTTCAGAACAGAAAAGATTTGGAATAATTAGCTAAATTGAACTATAGTTTATTAATGCTGTTTGATTATTGATGTTACATGTTTTCTCGACGTTTTGGGCATTTTGGTCCCTAAAAAGGCAAAAATAGGGATGTATGAATGTGTAAGGTTCTCGCATAAATGGAAAGTCCTATTTCAAAAATTCTTTCGATAATAAGGCAAAGAACTGATATGGGTTTGCGTGGACACCAATTGGTTGAGGTACCTGATATACAAACTGACCTAGAAAATAACTTTTTTCTCTAAAAAAATTAAAACTTACAAAAAAAAATTCTTTTAATATTGAACCAAAGTTTTTGGAATTTTTAAGTTCTCACTGTAGGTACTGCCTTTTAAAAACTTTTATTTAACTTGACTCTTTCTGTCCGTAAGTTTTTTCGATTTTTTAAAGTCCTTTTTAACCAAATTTCACGCGAGCTAGGGAGTTGAAATTTTGTGAGCAGCTCAGTGTCAAGAGCCATTTCTATCTCGAGATCTCGAGTGTGACGCGTGTCACGAGTGGGTTGTGGAGAGTGTGATCCCTTCACCGTTTTTTTCGACTTCTTTGAAGTCTTGACGCTTGTTACGAGGCAAATGCGGCGAGTGTTATGCGTGGAAAATGGGTTAATTTTTGAAATAGGCATTGAATTTTCCCTTCTAACCACTTATGCCCTAGAGAACTGAAATTTTGTGAGCACCTCAGCGTCAAGTACCGTTTCTGTGATCCCGCGTGCAACTCGTATGTGACGTATTGGTTTAACCGTGAAATAGACCCAACCTTTTTTTACCACCTTCCACACGTCCTTAAAAGTTGGGATTTTGTGAATAACTCTGTCTTAATTTGCATTTCTGAGTTCCTGCGTGGAAATCGTGTCGCAAGCCGCCTGTGATGTGATGCGTCGAAAATATGTTAATATTCGAAATCAACTATTTTGGGGTCCTTTTTTTATTCACCATTTACACGACCTAGAAAGCTTAAATTTTGTGATCACCTAAGTGTCAAGAGCCATTTTTGAGATCCCGGCTATGGCACGTGTTGCAAGATACATGTAGCGCGTATTATGCTTGGAGAAGAGGTTAATATTTGAAACAGGCCACGCTCGCGTCGACTTCTTTGAGGTACTTTAAAACCAACTTTTACAAGTAGATATTTTGTGCGTGTGTACATATGTGTACATAAAGGCTGGTACCCTTTAATTTTGTTTAATTTTTTAATTTCATATAGTAATTTACAGACGTATAATTATTTTATTTTTCTCTCGTTACGACGTGCAAATAACGTTCAATTAAAAATAACTATTAGTAAATAATTAGGCAGTAATCCTAGAGATCGGAACGACTGGTTCCATGACGAATGTAAGCTAGCGACTGAACGTAAGAATGTTGCGTACCGACCAATGCAACAATCTCATAGAACTCAGAAGATATGATAAAACAGTTCACCGGCGAAAGAAAGCAGCCTAGGAGAAGAATCTCGTCAGTGAACTAGAACAGTGCAGAGATCAACGACCGCACCATGCGCGGAAGATCTACCAAAGAGTCCGAGGTATGAAGCAATATACACTGTATTGAACATACTGCAAAGACAAAGGGGGTAATCTGATCGCCGATCTCTAAGGCATCATAGAGCGTTGGGAAGAGGACTTTTAATGAGTACCTAAATGGTCAGCGAACTGAGGAATTGGAGGCTCAACCAATGATCGAATACCATACTATGCGGCTGCCACCAAGCATAGACAAATTTAGCAGAGCGATGATAAATCGGCTCAAAAATAATAAGGCTCCGGGTTCAAATCGGATCCCAGTGGAACTGATTAAAATAGGACGCCCCACATAAAACCAATCAATTCATGAAATAATAGCGCAAGTATGGGAGGAAGAAGACCAGAAGACTGGCGAAGAGGCATTCTGTGCCCCGTACATAAGAAGGGAGATATCACAACATGCAGCAATTATCGTGGTATAATATTGTTATTTTATGATAATGATATGATATTTTAGAAGATTATCGAGCGTCATGCCGTAAAGACGAGAGGTATAATTGGATACATGATCCAATCGTCGTTAATCAGAGACATATCTTACGATAGCATTAAAAGCAACATTTAGTTTACTCTTAGATACGTAGCAGCAATTACAGTAAATTTCGCAACCATATGTCAAGACTGGTACAGCTAATGTATTTGCCAGTAAAATTCATATTTTTGAAAGGAGTAAAAGAATGTGTAGCCCACAAAGTACGAAGCACTCCATAAGTCTTTTCTACTGCTATATTTATGTAAGTGTCCCATGCCAAATCACGACTAAAGGTTATTCCAAGGTTTTTAACTTTTCAACATAGTCTATAAGGGTTTTATTTAATGTTATTACAGGAAAATATGATAGATCCAACTACTGTTTAAAGATAACTATGCATTTAGATTTTTTTGTATTTAGCATTAGACCATTACGATTTGACCAGAGCGCTATATTTGATAGATCCTCTTTTATACAACTAACAGAATGCTTGATTATGCCCAGGGGACCCCCAGAACGAGCTTAGTATCATCACTGTGCCTTAAAATAGATGGTATTTCATTTACAAATATGGAAAATAATAATGGGCCTAAAATAGATCCCTGAGGAACTCAACTAGTTCTAGGGAGAAAGTCTGATAGGACCTTATTAATTATAACTACCTGAAATCAGCTTGTCAGATATGAAGATATCAAAATTTGTAAATAGTGGGCTGGTCTGAGGGAGTAAAGTATATCTTACACCGTTTTAGGAAACCAAACTTCTAAGCGATGGCGAATATGTGGTCATTCCAACGAAGCTTGTTGTTTACGCACATACTGCGTATTGCGAGTTTTTCAGTTTTTTTGATACAGGATCCATTCATGGATAAATATTAGGATAAAAGTTAGGGGTTTAAATTACGCTTAGAAAACATAAGACAGCATTGGGTTTTGGAAGCGTTAAATTTTACTCTATTGTGTAGCCCTTTTGATGAAGAGGGGAGTAGAGAGATCGCAAACTCATATGAAAAGCTAAGAGTGTTCTCGTCAGCGAAGTAATGAATCGGATTAGAAGTAACGGATAGGAGATCATTAATCAAAATGAGAAAGAGTGTTGGAGGAAAAACAGAGCCTTGGGGATTGCGGTGAATATTGGATTTGAAACCGTCCAATGCGACCTGAATTGAACGGTCAGAAAGGTAGTTATTAGTTCAGTGTGTTAAAATTACTTGTATGAGTGTTAAAAAGGATATACGTGCTTTCATTTGCAAACATAAAAGTAGCTTGGCACCTTCTTACATAGGATATTGTCGAATATAACTTCCTTGGTTAATATGGCATACAACATGAGAGCCATATTTGACCAATATTTTCAAAAAGTGTTGCTGCATCACACTTAACATCACTCAAGGTTTGTGCATTACACTTAATGTTATGCATTTACACACATTTTGTAACTCTACCAGTCTATTTTCACTCACTCTTAACTTTTAGTTTGTATATTCAGTTGTGTAGTTGTCATTGTTATCCGTTTGATAGATTTACATGTCATCTCAATGGGAAATGGGAAAAAAGAGGGAACATTTGTCTTTGCAAAAGATTTGTTAACCTTATATTTGTGGTTTGCATAAATTACAAATTAGTCATTATAAACAATAAATATACAAAACAACTAAAAGAGTTATTGTAAGCAAGTTAGTTGAAGAGAAAAGAATGGTTTGCAAGAAAAGAAAACAAATAATTCAACGAAGAAAAGCAAAATTTGGTATTACATACCTAAACGGTATCAGCATTCAGTTGTAGAGTAATTATCATTATGCATGAAAAGAAATTAAATTTAATAAAAACCACTTTAATAACGTTGTAGAATATTGGTTGGAATTTTTATTTGTCGTTAGTTTTGGATCACGTTGTCCCCGTAATTTGTTGCTGGTTGCTCAAAAGAATCCAGTAAAAAACACCCTCACTTTCAATCGTTGGTATGCTTGAAAGTTAGACTTGTCACTTTGTAAAAATAATGTTTCAAGCATAAAGTAAAAGAAAAAATAAAGATTTCCTTTTTCTTTTCAAGCTGATTTAGGTCACTAGCGAAAGAAAACCGGTTCTTATCTTGTCATTAACAACTTAAATTAGCTTCTTTGTAAAGTGGCAATAACAAGAAGAAGGACATCAAATTAATCACTGCTGAGCTTTTTTGAGATTTGGATTAGTTTTTTTTCCTTCACTCTGCCATGATCCAGTAAAAAAAACTTATTCGTAATTTAATTGATTTAGGGGAAAATTTACCAAGATATTGACGTGTACTGACAAGGATTGTTGATCGTATTACTTGTACATCACCCACCCCTTTCCACGGTTTCATATTTTTGTGGGAGCCTTTTTTAGCCTTTCTGCCGCTAAGCACTGTTTATTCGAGGGTTTAAATTTATGTTTTTTCAGAATTTTAATGTTTTGTTCAGCTTCAAATTTTTCCATCCCTAAGTTGAAATAAATTCTTCCTTCTTGTAATAAATAATGTTGCTTTAAAGTTTATGCTTTTGCGCATTCAATAACTTGCTGCAGCAGACTTTTAATTAAGACATTGGTAAATTTGCATTAAATATGCTTTTTTATATCTTCCTCTAAAATTCCCTCTTAAAATAAAGTACACTATCGTAAAAAACTCCCAAACGCCAATCCAACTTATGTAAGTTTTGTGCTTGTGTGTGTAAAGAAAAATTTCATTTTAAATTTCGCCGATCTCCTCGTCGATATAGCAAATGAATTTTCCGAAATACTTCATACTTCTTCAGACAATGTAAGAAATTGGTTTTCAACAAGGACATCACCGTCACAACTCAGCTCGGTACCAGTACGAGATCCTCTCTGCACAAAAAGTGTGCCAAGATAAAAATCTTTCATCCTTTATCGCAGCTGCCTGATTTGATACATCGCATCATTGTTCGCTGGCAATTGTCGAGGGTGAAGAGTGGCGATTATAACGCAGTTCAAATACATGATAAATCCTTATCCCCATACATATATATATAGATAGATATAACGTAGTGCAGATATTTATATTTCAGCAATCAATGACAGCATGTCGACTGTAAAGTGCAGAGTGGAGTGCAATTGAAAATATATATAGCAACAGCATTGAAGCATACGGACGAAGAAATGCCTGGGAATTGAATTTCGATAGCAATGGCAAATCTGAAGATATCCTTAAAATATGTGTTAGTATACGGGGTGTTTATAGTGTACTTTATCCATTTTTATATTTTTTAATTTTTAATGGCTTACAGAAGTATTGCAGAAGCATTCAAAGTTTTTGACAGTTCTTTTTTGTATAATTAGCGTACTCTTCAAGGGATTTGCAGCACCCTGCCTAGGCACAGCATGGAAATATTTAGATTGAAAGCATAGAATAGAATATTGTGCTCAAAACCCCACATTTTTCTGTTTTCTCTACCTCTTGATTAGTTCATAATTCAACTCAATCGTACATGTTAATACAGCAGTATTTGGCAACTGTATATGACATATACAGCATCGCATCATGAGTACTTATAATCTAGATGATCAGTGTCGTGATAAAAATTCTTGCGTTTTTTGGACGCGCGGGGAATCGAACCCAGTCCCTTCCGTGCCAATGGTTCTTACAACTGCACCACCGACACTGACAGTTAATGAGAGTAAAACAAAGTAATATATGCCAAAAAGAGGTAATGCCCAATACCGACCCATTGGACTGAACATCACAGTGTACAGCTAAATATTTAGGGTCATAGGGACATTTGCCTACCATTGCTCAGCTATAACATCAGATAACGATGCAACAAACGATACGATTATAAATACAACTAATAAGGTAACATTTTTTTAAAACCTTAATAATTCTGGTTTTGAACTTCAAACAAGTAAATGTAAAAAAACTTCGTTTTTCGGGTACAAACTTTTATATATACTCGTACATCGAAACAAGCCACACAGTCGTTTATTATTTGGTAATAATCGCCAAAATATCTGTTTTTTAGTTCGGGGCTATTTCAAATAATTTTCTTTTTTCCACGCTTCACAGGCGCCACAAGCGACTCGCGACACGGGATATCAAAATACGCTACTGACATTAAGCCGCTAACAAAATTTCAGCCCTCTAGGTCGTGCGAAAGGTGGTTAAAAAAGACATAAAATAACTGAAAAATGGCGCGATTTCAAACCATCACACGCGAAATGTAATACGCGTCTCTCTCTAGGTCGTATGGAAGGTGATTAAAAACGACCTCAAAAAAGTCGAAAAAATAAAATGCCAACCCATCACACGCGACAGGCATCGTACTCGGAATATAAAAAATGCTGTTTTGGACTTTAACACTCACAAAATGTCAGCTCTCTATGTCATGTGGAAATTGGTTAAAAAGAACCTCAAATAAGTCGAAAAAAAACAAAAATTTCAACCCATCACACGCGCCACACGCGCCACACGCGCCACATGCGACACGAGACATGTGTCATACTCGGAATATAAAAGATTCTATTTCGGACATAGACACTTACAATTTCAGCTTTCTAGGTGGTGAGGAAGTTGGTTAAAAAGGGCCTCAAATAACTCGGAAAAAAAATTTCATCACACGCGCCACACGTGACACGCGACACTTCGTTTTTAAGGTACAAACTTTTATATATACATCGAAACACGCCACACAGTCGTTTATTGTTTGGTACTAATCGCTAAATATCTGTTATTGAGGTCGGGGCTATATCAAATAATTTTCTTTTTTCCACGCTTCAAACGCGATACACTTGACTCGCGACACGCATCAATAAGCGGGATATCAAAATTGGTCCCTGTTGGCTAAAAAATGCCCCCAAAAAAACGAGAAAATGACGCGATTTCAAACCATCCCACGTTTCACACGCGAAACGTGATACGCGTTATATGTGGAATATAAAAAACTCTTTTTGGACTTAGAAAGTCACGAAATTTCAGCTCTCTAGGTCGTGTGCAAGTTGGTTAAAAATGACCTCAAAAAGTCGAAAAAAAACAAAAATTTCGACCCGTCACACGCAACACGCGACACGCGTCATACTCAGAATATAAAAATGCTATTTTGGACTTAGACACTTACAAAATTTCAGCTCTCTAGGTCGTGAAGAAGTTGGTTAAAAAGGACGTGTGAAAGGTGGTTAGAAAGGACCACAAAATGGTCGAAAATGCAGACAAAAAGGGGTCAAGTCTAGTTAAAAAAATGTTTTAATAAAAATGGACTCTATCGAAGGCGGATGAAAATATCCTTGCTAGATTTTAGCTGTAATTCTTCGGAATGATTTTCAGTCTCGATTGCGCTGACGGCGTTTGTAGGAAATCAATTGAATGACAAACTGCTCAGCGATATCTACTTTGTTGTAAAAGATGTTCGAGAAAACTTCGCGTCGACTCGCAGAGTTTTCTAATCTCAACATAAAGTCACAACACTGTAGTGGCAGTCGAATGCAGAGTAGAAAGAACTGAAAAAATATTATGTCCTTTTCTTAGTAAGAAAATAAAAAGGAGAGTGTTTTATATTTATATGGAAAAGGCACCCTGTACAAATAGAACGTAACAATTCTAAAAACCAACACCAAAGACAATCGTTGCAGTAAAATCACATTAAAAACTAAATGACAAAAAGTCTACGGTTGGACAAAAGGAACTTAAATATGTCCTTTTAGTAATTTTTTCTTTGAAAATAAATTTCTAGAACATATTGTCCGTCTGTATTTGATATTTGATAACACAAACCTAATCATCGGATTCTTAAAGTCTCAAGACCAACAAATTTGCAGTAATTGATGTAATCAAAAACGCAAAAATTTGGTGGAAATGGTAAAGCCCTTTTTAAAAAAAAACTGGTCAGGAAAGGTGTTGTTTGTGGTAGTGGTATGAGAACGACCATTATAATAGACCATTAAAAAGAAATAAAATTAATTCTCAGTAGAATACAGATCATCATAATTCTTCACATAGAAAAACCGCCTCTTATATGTAATTCTCAGACTGTAAAGGTTGCGTGACTGTGCAAGTTTGATTTACGGTAAGAAATTTTAAGTAAAACTAAAATTACGAGTAAAATTGTGGACAGGAAATACGCAACCAACATAGCCATCAACGAGTACGCAATTGGCTATAATTTTATATTTTCTATATTAACTTTGCATCGGCATGGTTCTGTCTGTCGTTTGTTCGCTGGTGAAATATTTCGATCAATTTTTAACCTACTTCCCAAAGCCCAATTTTATTGAAACTTTGCACGCATGTGTATTTCCTGTGACAACACGTTCTATTAAAATTTGGTGTTGCTCGGGTCCCGGGCTTGGGCTCGGGCGGCTTCCACACAAATTTTTTTTTTTAAATCATGCCTTATAGCGGAATCAGATCACGCCATACTATAATAACTGTTTGCGTTGTGTACAGCGTGCTTCGCATGTGTTTTTATTTTTCAGCATTTATGGTGGACTACTTTTGGTTATTAGATTGCCATTTTTATGGATAGGTATCAATCTCCATAATTGCACACCATTTTGGTTTTCTTACAATTTCACTTAAAAAAAATCAAAGTTGAAAAACGTCAATGAATGAATGTACAATCGTAGATATTAAAAGGATGACGAAATGGTTTTTATGATGAGTTTCTCAGCTCCTCATTGTAGCTTTTCAAGAGGATTTCCATTGAATTGATTTCTGATTTTGAAAGATTTCTTCTACAGATGGTGGTTAGGGTCTTCTGATTGTTGATGGTCCTTCTCGCCTTAGTTTATTGATGTGTCTTTTCGTCGATATCGCTTTGCACTTTGCTTCGGATGGTTTTGTATTATTTTCTCGCTAGATGTTGAATGCTGGAAGGAAAACACCCCTGCCCACCCCTCTATGTCGTAATGTATTTAATAAGATTCGTTCACCCGCAAAATCATTATCAGGATAAGATCTTATAAGATGCAATGAATTTCTTCTCATACATATTTATGTTTGAAGCACAAAAATTTATACATCGCAAAAAAGGATTTTCCCAAATTAATTGAATTAAGTCCAATCAAGAAAGCTTAAGTTAAATAAAACGAGATTTGCTAACAAGATATAGAGATTGCTGGATACCATTAAGAGTTGGGCTAGGTCAACGTCGTCATTGTTGAGTGAGAGTGTGTGTACTTGATTAAACTCTATAACATGTGTATATAACAAATGTATACATATCACACAGATATATGCGTACTTATATACGTAGGTACATGTGCGGGTAAGATAAAAGCGTACAGAAATTTCAATTGATGCCATGGACGGACGATTTTTCAAGTCAATGATTTCGATTGGATCTGATTTAAGGATAGAGCTAAAGAGTCCTTTTAATATATTTATACGATGTTCGACTGGCAATTAAGTGCAAAATTGAAAGAGATTCCGACTGCGAGACGTTGGCTTGGTGAGTGAGGTGCACTTTTTGTACTCTCTGAATATTAATTTTAATGAAATTTAATATAAGCCAGTTCGTAAGATTTTCGTTCAATATTATACTGTTATATACCATCTAACTATATAAATATATAAACGAAGTCCCCTAGAAATGACAATAGACATCCACATTTATAATAATTCCTGTTGTGAAAACTCAAATATTGGCCAGAAGTTGGCTAGGAAATATAAAATATATTTTACAAGATCCATTTAATCTGTTCCATTTTGAAACAAATTCGTAACCAACATTATGATGTTAGACATTTTAATGATTTTGGAGTTTTCTTAATAAAAATGTTTAAAAGACTTTCTGAATAAAGTCCAGTAATAAAAATTGGAAAATATCAACATCAACTTACGACTTATACAAGAATAACTCGAAAACTCTCAACACCAAATATTCAAAAAAAAAAAAATACCTAAAAAGAACTTCTTTGGTCACAATCACAAAATAGAGACCTACAATTACGAACCTAACACCAGGTGGATTCTTGTCAACAAATTATTAGTAATCCAATTACAACATATTTACCATCGCCAATAACGCTGCGAAATGTTTAGGTTTCCTAAAACGGTGCAAGATGTATTTCACTCCTTCAGATCTGGCTACTAATTACAAGGCATATATTTGGCCTAAACTTGAATACAACTGTATTGTCTGGGCAGGTGCCACAAAGACCACAATGCATCTACTGGACAGAATTTAGAACCGCGCGTTGAAACTTATTGGTGAAGTAAATGGTTTTATCGCTTTTTCCACAAGCGATTTTTAAAATAGGTGTCCACGTGCATCCCGCCCATCGTCCAATCCAACCGCAATATCCGTGCCCCTACTCGAGCTCACGGGTCCACCATTACATTCATCTTCGGACGTACCAACCAATTAAGATATTCCTTCCTTAGCTGCACAATAATTATGTGGAATGTGATGTCCGACCCTGTGTTTCCGCATTTGTATGATCTATAGTCATTCATCCAGATAGAGCAGGCGGCAAGAAATCTGGGGCTGCACATAAATGAGAGCAAAACAAAGTACATGGTGGCCACGTCTGCGAATAGAAGAACATTGGTCCCTCAATTCAGATAATGGAGCGCGAATTTGAAGTAGTGCAATCCTTTAACTATCTCGGGTCAACTATAGCAGCCGATAACAGCATGGAACCAGAAATACGCGCACGGTTGCTTAAAGCCAACAAAGCCTACTATAGCCTGTCAAGATTCTTTAAATCCAGGAACTTATCCATAACATCCAAGCTGCTGATATATAAGACAATGGTCATACCAGTATTTACATATGGATCTGAGACTTGGGTGCTTAGCAAAAAGCATTCTGACCTCTTAGCCGCGTTCGAGAGAAAAGTCTTACGGAGAATTGTTGGCCCCGTATGTGAGGAAGGACGATTCCGGAGACTCTATAATGATGAGATCTACGAGCGTTACCGCGATGTCGACATCGTGAAGCAAATTAAGCTCGGTAGGCTCCGGTGGGCAGGACACCTAGCTTGCATGAGCGAAGAGGATCCTGCTCGGAAAGTCCTTTGCGGAAGGATTTATGGAACACGACATCGAGGCCGGCCAAGCCTACGCTGGAAGGATGGCGTAGACCAGAGTTTAGGGATGCCAAACTGGATGACATCGGCGCGAAATCGGGACCTGCGGAGAGACTTTTTGCGGGAGGCCAGGACCGGACCCCGATTGTAGAGCCAAATAAGATGATGATGATAGTCATTCAACACTCATCATGTGCATAGATATCTCCCCAATTTTCGAACGCCCACGCTGTGCTTAGCTGTGCTAATATAATGGATTATCTTCATGCTAGGAAGCAGGGAAATCCAGGTTAATCTGGGCAGTTGTAGTATCACCAAACCACTTGACAGAGCCACTAGCCACAGACGGGTAATATTGCCCTTACTTTAGCTGTTGGTAATAAACAATTTCCTTAGGAGACTTGAGTTGTACAGGACGAAAGCGGTCGCGTATCCATACGACGTAGTAATGATGTGTCATGACAGTCCCATTCCGTGATTAAAAGAAGTCATGTAAAGGCCTCTGAGCTCTGAGCTAGGGCTTTAACTCTGGTAAAACTGAAATAGTACTTTTCATTGCTACGTAATTCGAATTCGAAATTCAATGTCAATGTTAGAGACTCACTTACCCCAGAAGCGAAATATCTCAGCGTTATCCTATACATAAAACTCAGCTGGAAGTCGAATATAGAATTAAGGGCTAAGAAAGTATGTATTTCTCTATATGCTAGCAACAAAACCATTGGTAAAAAATGGGGACCACAGCCGAGAATGGCTCTGTGTCTGTACACAGTGGTGGTGCGCCCTATTTCACCTATGTAGCGCTCGTATGGTGGCCGGCAATTAACCAAAAATACATAGCCAGCAATCCTTAGTAGAATACAAAGATCAGCAACTGTTGGCATAATTAGAGGGAGCCCTATGGTCATGTCCCACCCATACTCTTAACACAATCCTATACTTATTACCTTCCAAACTATTTATTAAATACCTCGCGACGTGTAGCGCTAAGCGTCTCAAAGATCCAGGGTGGCTTGTCACCAAACTATACTGCAGTTGTATACTGCAGTTGTTACCAATGTAGATGATACCAACTTCAACCAACTACTCCACTTCTAAACTATACTTAAGTCCTAGCTTTATCGTGGAATTTCAAACTCGAGAAATTTGTGAAGGACGGGAAAGTTGTGGGATTTTTTTATGAAACTTTTATTACCGATGAATCCAAGTTGGGATATTGAGTAGGTGCTGGAGTTTTCTCTAAAAACCTTTATCTTTCAAGGTCCTACGAGATACCTGATTCTGCTAACAACATTTCCATACTTGTCGGGCAATGCCAAGTCGAACTGGCTTTGATAAGCCAAAGCATAGACTTGACCCTAGTTTGGTTGACAGAATACAGCGATATTGACGGCAATAAGAAAGACGCATTGTGGCCTTCCTATAATAAAAACAAATCTACCGATCTGATCTGCAGGTCATGGAAGATATTTCCAGAGTGGTTGCCATAATGATGGGCCATTGGCAGGTGGAAATGACTACACCAGGTTAATGTTCGCATTTAATTTTAGTTAAAGAACAAACAGCATGACGAAATTTGCATATAACAGCTCGCTGTTGGAATATTAGTCAGAAGATCGTAAAAAATTTTCAATTCTTAAATTAATTAATGATCCTAATCACAGTACACTATTTGCGCGGGTCCTGGGTTAATATGTATTAATTTATTAACACGCTGTTAAAGGGACTTGGCAATATTTAAACTTTGCTAAATCCCGATAAAAGACATACTTTTTTTAAGTTATATACAGCCGTAAAAGATATGACCATCTATTTGAATGCACGTATACACTAAGCTGGAAAAGTTTTTCGTCATCAGTAACTTGTTTTATTTGCATTTTAATTCAGTTATATGGTTCCGCTAACATTACATGCTCGAGAATTTTCGCTCTTGCAAACGAAAAGATAAAAGTATTAGAACAGTTGAGAAAAATTGCCACAAACTAAAAATTATTATATCCCCGACGTGCTTACTCGTGTGTCTAATGTTACTTTTTAGATTAGGTACCAACTACTACCAACACGCAACAACTTTGTTCGAAACAATTGAATGAACTCAAAGCTTTAGGGGTTTGCTTATACATGTTCTCTTAGTTTTTAGAAGTTCGAGCTGAGTTGTGGTACTGAAATTATCAAGAGGGTATGCAAATTTTGATAATCCCTTTTAAATTTTAATAAACTTATTGTTAAAAGTTAAAATATGAATAACAATAAAAATGCACTTTGTTAATATAAACACGATACGAGTAAATGATAAGGTCATTTTATACTATAGCGTACATTATGTAGTTAATTATATTCAAAGTATTTTTTAAATAAAACAGAAAATAAAATACCTTTGATGATACACTCTTATGAGTAGAGATAAAATTACTAGCTTTATTATTAGGGCAAAAGAAGGTTTGTTAGCAATAAGCAAAAAAGTAATAAGATACACGTATAGCAACGTGGATGCCGTCGCAAATGCAATCACAAACATCATCCTTACTGACATGGGAGAATTTATTCTTTCCAGGAATAAGTCTGTCAAGCCAAAGGAAAATGGATGGTATGACTCGAGCTCTAAAGAGGCTTCTAGGATTAGAGAGGTATGCTTTCGGTTTTACAAGGTAAACCCTAAACCGAATACATTTAAGACAAGCCAGAAATGATTACAATGCCCATCTAAGGCAAGTCAAATTCGCCTAGGACCAAAAATTGAGACAAAAAATACTACAATGTCCCAAAGCTAGTAAACATTTTTGGTCATTCGTGAAAAGAATCAAAAATGCAGTCTCGTCGTCGATTCCAACGCTCATTTATAATGACATTCAAGTTGTCAGCTCTAAGAACATGGTCAATTTGTTTGTTCTGCATTTTGCAGCTACATACACGCTTCCAGATTGTGCATTGCTGCCTCCTTCACCTCAGAGTATTGAACAATCTATGGTTTACCCAAAAAAGGCAATCCGTCCTCTCCTTCTTCGTACCGACCCATAGAACTTTCATCCTTTCTTTCCAAGGTCATGAAAATGCTGATAAATTTTCAGCTCATGAAAATGGGCAACGAACAGTAGAGCCGGTCTTTGTATCAATTTGGTGCAAGCAAATCTGTTGCACTCAATATTCCCAAAGTATTTGACAGAGTTTGGCATCAAGGTCTTTTGTTCAAAATGCGTGCTTATGAGGTCGATGAAAACTGCTTCATTGGAATAGAAGTCTAAAGTACATCACATAAATGCACAGGGCACTGTTTCCTCACACTCTCATTTCTCATTTTTATTAATGATCTCTTATCTGTGACTTCTAATCCAATTTACTCGTTCGCTGACGAAAGCACTCTCACCTTCTCATATAAGTTTGAGGAACGTCCCTTCAGTTCTCATATGGAACCCAAACAACTACGTATGTTAAGCACGTTAAATTCTAACCTGGACAGCATACTAAAATGGGGAGAAAACAATCGAGTAGAATTTAACGCTTCCAAAACCCAATGCTGTCTCATGTTGTCTAAGCGAATCCTAAGTCCCATGGCTTTATCCATGAATGGCACTTTCATCGAGGAAACTGAAAATCTCGCAATTCTCGATATGACAAGCTTCGTTGAAATGACCACATATTTACCGTCACCAAAAATGCTGCGAAATGCTTAGGTTTTCTAACCTGGTGCAGGAAATATTTCACTCTTTCTGATCTGGCTACTATCTACTAAGCCCAATAGATTCGCCATTAACTTAAGTACAATTGTCATGTCTGGTCTGGTGCGCCTAGCCCTCCCTTGCATCAGCTGGATAGAATACAAAACCGTATCGGTGACGAAAATATTGCGAAATCAATAGATTTGCTTGAACACCGAAGAAACGTTTCCTGCTTGACACTGTTTTATCGGTTCTTCCACCAGCGGTGCTCAAGAGTAATGCCACTTCTACTTAAATACAACCGCAATACTTGTGACGCTCTAGCCTATCTTCGGACGTACAGTTAAGTTAGGGATTCGTTCGTTCTTCAGCCGTGCAACACGTATGTGGAATGCTCTGCCAAGCTCTGTCTTTCCACATCACTAACCCACAGGCATTCAAAACACAAGCTCATAGACATCTCCTCTTTTCTCCTCCATTTCCTTAACACCAACGCTGTGCCAAGCATATAGCCGAGCGTTATAACGGTGCAAGACCCTTTTTCGCGTGCGAAAATTATAAAAAATGCATTAGAATCTGCTAAGCTAAGTAAACACTGTTCTATTTCCTCTAAACGCACAGCCTTACGAGATTCAATGGTAAGTCTTTCGTTTTCAATTTCTTTTCGAAATACAAATTTTTCTTTTTTAAAATTCAGCTTTTCTTTTTCGAAATTTAAATACGTATCCAACTTATGTTGCATTTCAATTAGCGGCCCAAATGAAATGAGTCGTCTCTCTGGTAGTTTATTTTTAACACGCTGAGAAGGCGTTGGGATAACGACGTCATGAGAATCCAATGCCTTCATTTTTGCTCCATCTACATCAATCACACACAATATCAGACGACGGAGGATTTAATATTTCTCTAAATGAAATGTTCTGAAATAGTTCATAAATCAATTACTTCGAATTTTTAATAAATTAAAATTTGCATAATATATTAGCCAACGGGTCTGTCTAAGCACCGCTCTTGAGTCTCTATGGCATCATGGGTAATTATGGAGAGAACTATTTTTTCAAGATCATCCATGGGTAGTTTAACATGAACTTAACCATTAACACCTTATTCTTCCAATGTGATAGAATATAACTTGCCATACAAAACGTGCCTCCCATGAGAAAAATTAATATTTTCCTCCATATAAGTTTTTAAACTGCTTTTCTGTTCTTTTAAACCCCCCTTTCCTCTAGATTGAGTATTTCTGCAATCAAAACTAGGAAATATTTCAACAAAAGTTATTTAAAATGGACAAAATTCTTAAAGTCCTTAAATTTCATCCATTTCATTATCATATGATTCAAAATAAAAGTAGAACAATATGCAGCAAATGATAGGGGAATCAAGCGAAAAGTGATTACGCAAAAAATTCCCTTGAGCACAAATTAATTATACACATTTTTTATTCATTAATAAACATATAAACATATACAACTGCTGAACTACTGTTTTGTTACGGTATGAACATATTAGCAGCAGCATTGGTTGGATCTAACATTAACCCCTAAACACACTCGGCGCACATCATATGGAAAACTCATTCATTCATTTACTACCAATATGCCGTTACTGTTCATCCACACACCCATTTAATATTCTATACAACAAATTTTGAGCAAATACTCATCTACTCTTCATCGAAAAAATACCCCCTGTAAATAGAACAAAAGAATTCTAACCGTAAAAAGTTAAACTTTGGTAGAAGGATACCATAGAACGCTTAACCTCGGTGCCAGGTATTCCAAGTATGGAGCTGGACTGGACTGAGCCGAGCAAAATAATGGATGCAAATACCAATGCGGGCGACTTAAAATAAATCCAATTTATCATAGAATTTTTGTCAAATAAATCGTGCGATATGTACTGACAGTTTGGAAATTTATTACGTTAGTTGGTAAAAGTGTGCATCTACTCATATAGATATAGAGAGATAAGAGGAAACAAACCTATACCTGAGCTATGATGGCAGAACTAATCGACACGAAAAAAATACGCCAAACTGGAGGTCACAAATGCAGTTAAATTTCCAACGTCCCAGCTAGATGAATGCATTTCAATATTGAAAACCGATTCTAGGTTAACGAAAAAATACTAGGCTCAGATAAAGAGGAAAAATAATCAACAACTTTTCGAAGGATTTTCACTCTGGAAATGTGTACTTGATTGAATATTGTTCCATCTGAGTTTCATACTTGACTGCGTTTCCTCCTCACTTTGCGCTTCTTGAATTATTCTTCTTCTCTTAATTCAATTTTGTGTTCAGATGAACAAACAACATTTTGCACTCATATCATTTCGTCCTTGGAGTTTTGGAAAAGTTTAACTTTTTGTACTTTTATGAAATGAGCCTGCTACCGACTGACGACTCGTAGAATGCTGAGGAAACATTGCAGAAAATTTTTCCATTTAGAAAAGGGATATCTTAGATACTCGAATAAAATGAAATACACAGATTTAACTGCCCTTCTGTAGTGAATTTTGTGAGTTTAGGAAACTTCAAAATTCACAGAGAAGTTTAACCTAATTTCACATGACTGAATTCCCTCGCAGCAACCTTAAGTACGTGTGCATTTAAATCGGTTCTAATGGTATTTCATTAATATCAAGGGAGCCTTATGTGTAATATGCCACGATTGCGTAGCGCAAAGAGACAACGTATTGATATGGGTACAATACGAAAAACAAAAAACTATCCAAAATCGTAGAAACAATGAAGGTAGAAAAATGGTTTTATTTTTACAAATAAATAAAAAGACTAAAGAAAAAAGATAAGAACCAGATAGTCGCTCGAGAAAAAACTTATGTTTGAATTACTTTGCAAGCGTTAGTCAATACAGTGGTTAATTTGACAAGAAGATGATTCTACGAAAACGTTCCTTCACATTAAGCCAGTGAATACTATGTCCTGGACTGCTAATATGCAGTTTTAAGACCCCTTTCCACGATGTTAATCGTTCGTAACGGGTGTTTTTTTGGGAGGTTTGTTTTTCCGATAGATGTCGTTTTATTTTATGACAGTTGTTTTGACAGCTCAAAGTGGCATTTCTACTCAGTATTGTTTGGCAAATCATTATGAAAAAAAAAAAAAAAAAAAAAAAAAAAAAAATGACATTTGTGAAAAATAGTCGTGGTAGCCATATGCCAGAAATTGTGTTTAAATGTTAAATGCCAAAAAATTATCTACCAAATAAAAAAAAATTTTGGTCATTTCATAATTTTATATGTGTTTTATTCAAAAAAAAAATCGGCAACCTCTTAAAAAAACACCCGTTAGATATAACGTCATTTTTTTTTTTTTTTTTTTTTTTTTTTTTTCATAATGATTTGCCAAACAATACTGAGTAGAAATGCCACTTTGAGCTGTCAAAACAACTGTCATAAAATAAAACGACATCTATCGGAAAAACAAACCTCCCAAAAAACACCCTTTATAAAGAATAGCTAAATCTGTAAACCCAATTCCAATTATTAATGATGATTCGTTTCATTTAAATAATGAATTTGGCTATTCGACTAATTTCTTACAATGCAATGAGATGACTTGGTCCAAGTGAGCACTGCTTTTTCAGATTAACCGTATGCTAATAGAACTTACGGGTCTTTCTTTATACGTAAACTTACATACTGCCAAAGGACTACTCCTTGAATTACTTGCGCCATGGCAATAAGGTGGGCTAAACTTTTTATTAAAATAAAAAATAAAATAAACATCGAAGGAATGTAATTTACAATATATCACATCCCTAACGTTTGTAGTCGCTTTCAATTTATTTCCTCAGAATTCTTCTTAATTCATTGAAAAACCAATAGAGAAAAAATGAGCACGAAACTAAAACGACGCGAGTCCCAATGCTTTAATTAATGTATCATGTCAGGGAAAACTACACAAAAAACCCTGACCAGGAAAATATTGCACAATAATTCAGACTTCAAAAATTCTTGAATCCTCTATTGAACAATTCGGTCCTTCAGGATCTTGTTGACGTCTATTTTGAAAGCCTGTATTTCTAGTATTTTCCAAATTGAGGTAAAAACACCAGTCTTCATTGAGAGATGAAACAATTTGCTAAGCGGTTTCTTAATATCTTGTCAATAATAATGGCGAAATACCGTTGGGTCCAGTTACTTTATTGGGGTCAAAAATCTTTGAAACAACCCTTGGACGAAAATATATTTTAGACATTTTAGGGCGGGAGAATTGGTGGGCTTTTGTTAGATAAAGGGTAGACGCACCAGCCACATGGAAAGCTAACATATTAGCTTTCTCAATACCAATATTATAAAGAATACCTTAATGGAATAAATAAGGAATAGAGTAATTATTGACTGCAAAATTTCTTTTTCCAAGGCAGCAAACGGCCAGAAGCTTCGACTGTTTGAATCTGAATCCAAAATTTTTCGCATGCTATCTCGAATCTTGAGGTGATACAATATGTTGGTTTTTTTTATTATAGCATTTGCTCTGTTTCTGGCTATTCGAAACTTAAACCTTCTCGTTACTAGATCTCTTCCGAAAATACGACGAGTCAAACTATAAAATCTGTACTTAAAAGAAATCAATTTTATAACGCTTTAGCCATCGTTATATCGCAATGCAGAGGATCCTACGACTCTTTGGAAACTTCTCAGTAAGAAAAACGGAATAAATTTTAGAATTGGTTTAAACGTCACTGCATCGTAACTAGAAGAGCACTTTAAAAATGCCCTGAATCCGCATTGACTTAGTGATCATTCTAGGTCCCAATATGAAGTACCGAGTAATATTAATGATCTATTAGATGACCCAATCACAGAAGAAGTCAGCAATTAGTGCGGCTTGGAAAAACTGTCTGGAAGATAGGCACATATCCTTAAGAGTAAAATATCAGATATTTCAAGTGGTATGGGCCACCGGTTTGGGGTAATATGATGTCCGATACCGTGGAAAAACTGATGCGTTTCTTTTTGAAACGGATAGTTCTGTGGACACACCCTAAATTTAAATTCGGGAAACAGACTCAATTGGAAGAAGGAGCTGTATAATATACAAATGAAGCTGGATGAACAAATGCATTTAGATAACATCGAAAAGTAAAAAGTTCAGTACACAGAGCAATATATGCAAACCTCAATCACAACACAACTACTTCTGCGATAACTTCTCGATCGAAGTAATATCCTCCATTTTTAAGGCAAGAGGAGAAATTATGAACCTGAATTTATACCACACCGTGAAGATTTACCAGTCTCTTGTTCCTTGTATAATCTACGAGAGAGAGAGGACATCTTCCACTTCTTGAGCAGGTGTCCAATTCTAAGCGAAACTAGGTGTCAGCATTTTGATAAGGGAATCCTGCACGAGGAAGATATGGTGATGATTTTAAGCGGCACGAACTGGAACAAACTACACAATTATTGCCAAAAAGCGTTAATATACAGAAGAGCGATACTTGAAGAATCTTTTTGAACATACATCAACAGTTTCGTCAAACTCGGGCAGACAGCTTCTCAGCCATCTCTAAAATTTAAGAATTATAAACGTGTATTTGGTTATTGAATTAATGTAAATGAATAAAATCTATCTCCATTTTTTTCTTCGGAATTGCAATTAATGTAGTCAAAATGGGCTGCTGAATTGCATTTTTCATTTTCTTATTCTTACGAATATTGTTTTTCTTAAAGGATGAAGGAATGCATTTTTTCATCTCTAGCTTGACGTAATAAGCTGTGAAGCTTCAACAGTATTTTGTTGGAAAAGCAGATTGACCAATCATATAAGCTATAAAATTGTAACAGGTGTTCCCAGTTAGCTTTTTTTGAATGGCAGAGAAGCCTTGTACGAATAGGCACTACAAGGGCTGGACTAATTGAAAATTTGGCTATTACCAGAGCGTGATCGGACAGTCCTAATGGAGCAGATAAATCAACTGAATATTTTTCTGGCATAGAAGTTAGAAATAAATCTAATAAGTGAGGTGATTGACCAGTTGTATCGGGATATCTAGTTGGCTTATCGACAAACTGGGTGAGAAGAGTGATATTTGAAAATAGTACTGCGGATTCACCTGTTCGATCTCTACCATTCGGAAAGGTCAACCAAGAATCATTGTGGGCATTGAAATCGCCCAAGACTACCAATTTCGATTTGGTGAGGACTGGTAAATATTGTCTATCGTTTCCGATAAATAATCAGAATCCTCAGTATTGTTATCAGGTGACGTACGATATAGGGAACACATAAACATGGAATGGTTTGAAATTCTCATTTCAATCCATAACGTATTGAAAAGGGGATTACTGATCGGAACAATATAATTAGGCACACTAAAACAGATGTCATCCCGAACGAAGAGAATAATTCCTCGATGCGGAATCAAATAGTCGACACGGGAATACCCCGGACATTGAAAATCATTTGGGGTAACCATATAAGAAACCTGCATTTCAAATAAACTAAGAACCGCAGGTTTATTCGCGTCAAGATGAGCTACGATCGAGTTAATATTGCCATTGAAGCCGCGAATATTTGTGAAATTAATTTAAGAATAAGAATTCGTTTCACAAAGTAAAAATACCGATCCTTGCAATAATATATAATTAAAAAATTATAACAGCAAGAATTTATAATAACAATAATAGGAATAATTTTTGAAAAAAACCTTCGCAGACCTTCAATGGGTATTATTGCGGTTTGCCCCATACAAATTATTCTTTGTCTAGATCGGTGCGTAGTGGGTGTAGGAATAATTACTACACGGTATATATTTGAATATATATATGTATTGTTTCATCAAATAAATACTGCAATTCTATGTTAGCCTAAAACAATAATAATTATAACATGTTGTCTAAGTCTGACCAGACCTCACGGATTACTTCAAAGTACCATAATCAAATTCAAAGACATTGTTTCTTCTATAAAAATGGAATGAAAATCTGCATCGGATTCATCAAATCGATTTTATAGAAGTCAAAGAGTTTCAGTATTTAATTCTGTCAGGAGGAAAGATATTAAAAGTGCAAATCAAAAAAACCTGGCAAGATCTCATTATCATTACCACTACCAGGCTTAACAGTGGTAGTATCGTTTACTAAATCAAAGAGTGTGTATTATACACGTTATTTTGACTGGATAGTTCTGTATTCCACGACAGGTTATCGGTGTGTAGATCTTTTTTTAACGATGTGAAGATATCCTAATCAACTGAACTTTTCATATATGACTTTACTCAAAGCTTGACAGCTTGAATGAATATAGCAATTTTAAGCTTATTATCCACTTCGTTCTCTTTCGTATTACTACACTACTCTACTAAACGAGTTGGCATAAACGAAATATCAAACACGGCTCGACGCTTGGTAAATTATTTTCCGAGTGCATTTTATCTTAATAATTATTTATTTTTTACTGTTTATTTAAGTGCAATTGGAATGAATCAAATCGTAAGAACACTTTTGGCCCTTTCGATCTGCTGTCGAAATGAAGCGCGAACGCGCATTGAACGTTATTCACTTTCAAGATACTTCAATGTTTATTCTGTTCATTCTTCCGTGTTCTTTTTTGTGATGGAATAAATGAAAAAATAACAAAAATAACTTACGAAGAATTTAAAACGCCAGAATGAAAAGAAAATTGTATAAGATTTTTTTCGTTTTTAAGTCCCTTGCGAAATGTAGCAAATTGAAACACTCATTTCATTTGCATGGCGATGACGGCAATGCACCGTGGCGCATTTAATGTCAATGCATAACTTATTAAAATATATATATATTTTTTTAACTTTGCTTGAGCAGATATTTAACTACTATTTTTAGCTGACATTATTCTTCTGTAAACCGTGCGATGTAAAGCTATGGTATCTAAGCTTTTTAAAGTGAAAGATAAAGAATTTACAACGAACGTAGAACTTTTTGGAACATGCCAAGAAATTCAAGCCCTGTCAGATTTATTCGTGTCATGCAAAAAAAAAATAATACTATCTCAGTTCATCATAAAAACGCGCATCAGGTTAATGCTGATTCTGACGTTTCGGATTTTAGTTGGCCTGGTTACACCGCGGTCTAACAATCTATGTACGTAGTGATGTAGCTTAACAAATCCAAGCACAGTTCAACGTTCAACCATTGCTCTAACGTGGAATTTAATTTAATTTTGCTCGAAGTCAAAGTGCGTAAGCATAGTATTCACTTCTGCTTTATATACAGAAGCCATAATTTAGACAGTGTCTGACTCTATAACTAGAATTTTATCGCTTGATCCATTTTTTGAAATCGTCATTGCGGCTGATGTCAATATGCATAGTTCTAGTTGGCTTCGCCATTCAGGCTTAACAACACCACCAGGAAGGGATGTTAAATTATAAGCTAATTTTATCAATCAGCTTGTGAATGAGCCCACTGGAATTCCAGACATTGTAAATCATAACGCTAATACCCTTGACTTCTTTCTTACCTCTCTTCCTAACAAATACACCATCAGTGTATTATCACCTCTAGGCTCTTCAGACCATTGTGTGGTATCAGCTAATTTTTCGTTGTCGAACGAGAAAACTCCTTAAAGAAAAGTATGGCTACACGAGAAAGCCGACTGGGATGGCCACTTAACGCCAATTAATAGCGGTGATGATGTCATTTATGATACGATCACTAATATAATCCTCGAGTGTTTGAGACAGTTTATCCCTTCCAGGACAAAGTGTATAAAACCGAAGGAAAATGCTTGGTATGATTTAAGCTGCAAAGTGGCTAAGAGCAACCGGGAGGTATGCTTTCGGATATAAAAAGAAAACCACACTTTGGAAAACCGAAACAAATTTAGACGAGTCAGAGATGATTGCAATGCCTACCTTAGACAAGCCAAATTCGACTACGACTAGAAACTAAGACAAAAAATACTTTAATGTCCCAAAGGAAGTAAACATTTTTGGTCATTCTTGAAACGAATTAAAAATACTGCCTCATCTTCTATTCCAATGTTCTCAATGACATTCCAACTATCAGCTCTATAGACAAGGCCAATCTGCTTGCTTCACATTTTGCAGCTAGCTCTACGCTACCAGATAACGCCTTATTGCAGACTGTGCTTGAGAGAGTCGAATCCCCTATGGGACAGATATTCATTCATCCTCGTCAAGTGGCTAGAGTATTACATGATCTCAATATTCATAAATCTGCTCGGCCTGATGGTATTTCCGCTATAGTTTTAAAGAGCTTTAGTTCAACGTTAGCATTGCCACTAAGCATGCTTTTCCATTTCTCTTCTGGAGTCGTCTCAAGGAATTGGAAAACAGCGTTTATCCAGCGTGTTCCTAGAAAATGCAAACTGTCATCTCTTTCCTCGTACCGAACCATTGCGCTAACATCCATACTTTCCAAGGTCTTGGAAACGCAGATAAATCGTAAAAAATTCCTTAGCGACCAGGAGTACGGTTTTCAAATGCAACGTTCTACAAGTGACCTGACGGCTTATTTCTCTGACGTTGACGACAGCACTCAAGTGGAACTTTAACAACGTATGTTAAGCACGTTAATTTCTGACCTTGACAGCATAACAAGGTGTGTGCTACACAATAGAGTAGAATTTAACACTCAAAACCCAATGCTGTCTTCTGTCGTCCAAACCTAACTTAAACCACCACACTTTATCCATGAATGGATCTTGCATCAAATATACAGAAAACTCGCAATACTCGGTATGTGCGTTATCAACAAGCTTCGTTTGAACGACCACATATTTTCCATCGCCAAGAATGCTGCGAAATGTATAGGTTTCCTAAAACGGTGCTAGATGTACTTCACTACTTCACATCTGACAACTTTTTACAAAGCATATATTCGCCCTAAACTTAAATACAACTGTATTTTCTACTAGACAGAATTCAGAACCGCGTGATAAAACTTTTTGGTGACGTTAATATCGAGAAAAAAAATCGAATAGCTTGAATATCTAAGGTATGTTTCCTGCTTGTCACTCTTTTATCGCTTTTTCCACAATTTCTTCAATTCAATTCTTCAATTCTTCAATTCTTCAGTTCTTCAATTCTTCAATTCTTCAATTCTTCAATTCTTCAGTTCTTCAATTCTCAATTCTTCAATTCTTCAATTCTTCAATTCTTCAATTCTTCAATTCTTCAATTCTTCAATTCTTCAATTCTTCAATTCTTCAATTCTTCAATTCTTCAATTCTTTAATTCTTCAATTCTTCAATTCTTCAATTCTTCAATTCTTCAATTCTTAAATTCTTCAATTCTTCAATTCTTCAATTCTTCAATTCTTCAATTCTTCAATTCTTCAATTCTTCAATTCTTCAATTCTTCAATTCTTTCTGAGTCTTTCATAGTTTTTTAAAACAATTTTAACGTTAAAACTATAACTTTGGGATGCTGAGAAAGTTTAAATAAAAAAATATAATACTTTTCTTATAACCATTTTCGTATTCTTGTCGGCATTTGCCATACATACCTTGTTCTTACATATAAGCAAAAAATACTTTAAACCATACAATCATAAAACGTGCCACTGTGCGAAGAAGCAAATGAATTTGAATGAAAAGAGAACTAAGATTGAAATATGAGTTTTATTTTCTATGCTTAAGAAATACACTACAAAACCTATTCAACGCAGCAACAAGCAAAAACAACAAATCTCGTCTACTATGGAATTTTGTGTTGTAGTTAATAGAATAAAAAGTATTCGCTGCTTCCTGGTGATGTTCTCTCCTCTTTGTACATCAGCACAAGCCGACTGACTGACTGACTGACTGATTACTGTGATTTTGACTTACAGCTCGCACTAGTTGGAAGTTCTAGCAAAGGCCACATGCCATGCCTTGTCAGTGAAATAAATGTTAACACTAAATTATACCGACCAACACATCATGTACGCCCCTTTTCATGTTGTGCTTCACGAGAAGAGCACTGTAACCAAAACAAAACCAACCAGCAACAACAAAGTGTCATCCTACTGCTCGTCGTTGACGACGCACGACTCAAGAAATATTTATTATCTAAAATTCCTGAAATTTCTATGTGAGTCCTTTAGGAACATTTATCTTGCGATTTTACATCAGCCACCGCATTAAGTAAGGCTGCAAGAATCAGCCGACCGACCGACCGACCGACCAAACCCGAAAAGCCAAACATACAACAAAACAGCAAAAATAGCAAAGCAAGTGAAGAAATACCAGTGTTCTTAAATGTTTGTGTATAGCTGTGTGCATGTAATAGAAGATACAAGGGACGACCGCATAAAACACAGTACATGAAGAAAACAAAAACTTTGAATTTCTGATTAATCCGAGCTCCATTTATACTAATTTTCAAGCACCGAGCATTTTGAGTTGGTGACGAAGACTCAAAGGGAGTAAAAAGAGGCAGCACACAATATCAGGATTCTGAATCCGAAGCATTTAATGGGTGTGTATATAGGAAACTTGAGATGCTATGCGCTCAAGTAGCAAGCCGGCGTCTGCATTGCCTTTTTGCTTTTTCGTCTGGTGCAATTTGCAAATCGCTCCGGACTCCGCATAGATTCCTGTGCAACTTTCAAAGCGGATATAGTACGCAACTACTCTGTTTCGCTGCTTCAATTTATCATTCACACTTCGAAGTTATTGCGGTTTGGTTCATAATCCTGAGGAGGGTTCACTTAAGAATGAACGGGGTCAGCTGCATAGTGCACAGCACTTAGAATAACAGGGAGCCATGTTGTCAAAACTGTTGATTTGGTTACATTTTTTTTTCTTACAAAACGTAAGCAGGTAATAGCTAGAGGGTTACCCTTGGGGCCTAAATTGCAACTAATTTTTAAATTCTCTACATAAACTTCGCGTACGCGTGTATCTTTTGGTTTCAATTCCTTAACGTTGATCCCTTGTGATCAATTCCCAAAGCTCGGCATTATTGAAACTTTGCGCACATGTGTATCTTCGATGACAACACTATCTATACAAATGTTGAAAGTTAACGGGTCCCAGGGTCTAGGGCTACCTTATAATTTTTTTAAAATTTACTCGATTTTATTAATCCCGTCTTGTGGGCGAAGACAAAATAAAGGAAAAGATGTGACCAGTACACAGCTGCATAAAAAACTGCTTAAAATAGCGTTAACTCCAACAAAGGTGTAGGTACGGAGATTAAGCGAGAGATCTTTCTTTCCAGCAAGTGTTTTTACTTTAGTGAATGTCGTACACATAAAACTATAAGACTTAAAAGCCAAGGCATAATTCCTTTCCTATTTTATTCATTCGTTAATGAATTAAAAATTATGCCTCCTCATCGATTCCGTTCATTCACAAATATATTCAAGCCCTGAGCTAGATAAGGCAGCTAGGTCCACGATACCAGTTTGCGAGTTGTGCTCGCCTGTTCTTTTAAGAGTCAAATTATGTATGGAACGGATATATTTGGGTATTTGTACAGTTGGTAAATGTGTTTTTCAATACTGGCATTAACATTGCCTAAGATTTTCAATTTCTCCTATTCTTCTGAAGTTTTCACAAGGAGTTGAAAAACAGTCTTTTTCCAGCACCGTGATCAGCACACGTGATCTAATGGCACATCGCACTGATAAGTGCAACCAGTCTACTCACAAATTTTCAAAGTATTTTACATAGTCTCCTCGTCTGTCATACACATTAAATCGATTAGAAATCGTTTAGTTGGACTACTAACTATCCAAGTCGTATTAAATAAGTTCAAATATTTTATTCACCATATAAATAAAAGTGTTCCCCAAGGCTCTGTTTTTTCTTAAAAACTTTTTCCCATTTTCATTGATGATCTTCTGTCAGCTTCTATTAATCTAAATCCATTATTTCGCTGACTGAAGCATTCTCAGCTTTTAATACTACTGCACCTGTACCTTGATTTAAATAACAAATAATGTCAACCCTCTTAAGCCCAGCATATTTTAATTTTCTACGATTAAGTTGAAATATGGTATTTTGGAACATAATGGGTTCCAATTTGTGGGATTAGCTCAGTGGATTACTGCATAGCTGCTAAGCAGGGGGTTCGTGGTTCGAATCCCAGTAACACCAAACGTATTTTTCACTGTGTCTCACCTCGCGAAAGCTTCTCAAGTCGCCGTTTCGATATGGCATTAAATTGTAGATCCCTTCCATTTGTGTGCAAAAATAAACATGCACAACACAAATGGTCGCAAGAAGCTAGGCCTTTGACCGCAATGGTCTGCCGCGCCGAATATAAATATTATTATTATGGGTCCCAACCAACTAAACCAAACTAAATTAAATTTCTAAGGATTTAAAGAATTCCAATCCTTCGGAAAACGACCCACACATTTGTGTAGCTTAAGTCTTCAGGCATACAAAGTGATTATCGGATTTTAAATTGAAATAAAACAACATAAATTCAAAATGATTGGGCAATCTTTATTATTTTTGTTTAGAACCATTCATGACAACGCAGCTGCCTCGTAATTCGGCCATCCGTAAACACCAATTTTGAATGACTCGCTCGAGGACTTCGGTCGGTATCTCGCGAATAACTTGAGTAATGTTGGCTTCCAATGCTTCAATCGTAGCTGGTTTATCCACAAAACATTTAGACTTTACATAACCCCACAGAAAAAAGTCCAAAGGTGTGATATCACACGATCTTGGTGGCCAATCCACCGGTCCGAAACGAGAGATCAATTGCTCCGGTGTCACGGGCTGTATGGGATGTAGCGCCGTCTTGTTGGAACCAAATGTCGTGGAGATTCAGGCTTTAATTTCCGGTATCAAAAAGTCGTTTTTCATGGCGCGATAGCGTTCGCCATTCACTGTAACATTGGCGCCAGCCTCGTCTTTGAAGAAAAATGGGCCGGTGATTCCTCCAGGCAATAGGCCGCACCAAACGGTAGTTTTCAATGGATGTAATGACAGTTCGTGAATGGCTTTGTGTTGCTCTTCAGCCCAAATACGGCAATTTTGCTTATTGACGAAGCCATTAAGCCAAAAATGGGCCTCATCTCTGAGCAAAAATCGGGTCCCAAAATACGGATCTTCGGCGAGTTTTTCAAGAGCCAAACGACTGAAAGTATGACGTTTTGAAAGGCGTTAGTCTTTCCATGATGAAATGTGAATAAAACTATGTATTTAGTTTGACAGTAGTCACGCGTGACATGTCAACAAAATCCTATTGGAAAAAGTACCTCCAACTGATCACCCACTACGAGTAACATTTGTATTTTCTTAATTGTTTTATTTCATAAGTTTTTTTGTTTTTGCGTTAACAAAAAAAAGTTAATTCATAAAAAAGAAAAATAATATAAAAAATATAACAGGATAAAATCCATATATCTATTAAACATTCGGTTTGGCATGAAAGTCGGTGATAAAGTTCCTTTCTCACGTAAGGCACAAATATACTACACATTTTTGGCATCAATTCCGGATTCTACTCCTGCATGACTTGACCCTGCAGGATCGGGAAGTGGTAAGCTTATCAATAATGGGCCAATGATCTCCACCGTCCAATCTTTAGCTGTTTCCCAGAAAAGTTGAGCACTGGTTTTTTGGGGTATTCTGATCTTCTTCCTTCTAACTTTCTGAAGAATTCAGTTCCGCTCCCTCGATGAGGAAAGGAGGGCATCAGCTATTTAATGTATGATGGCTAATGTCATTTTCTTTTATTTAATCCACATACGATAAAACTCCATCATTCTGTCACACACATTAACTCCGCCCAGGTGAGAATAATACTCCCCAACTTACTATAACATATATTTTTTGATTTAGTGTAAACAGAATTTGCTCAAGACCCTCCATTTTGTTCTCCAATCTACTGCATGTTTATTTATAAGATGGTAATACCCTAAAATTATATTTAATTCACTATTGATACTAAATTTATTTAAATTTAAATAATATTTATACTTTTCATTCAATATATTAATATTATATTGCAAAAACTTGACGCTAAGCAGCTGTGCAATTAACATTTGATTTGATTTTTATCGAAGTGTCACCTATTTTTAATACGGGGTTTGTAAGCAAGAGCGATTCGATGCAAAACAAGGGATCCTATTCATTAATAATATGCTCAAAAAACCATACTCCGCGTATTATTTAAGAAATTTATATCGGAACCCATCTACTCTGGTGCTCGATCACTTTTTTTTTTATAATGCACACACGCTAAAGGTGTTTGCACCCTTATAATGTTTAACACAGCGTGGGCGTTCGGAAATTAAAGAGAGGAAAAGGTGAGATGTCTATGCACATTTGTCTTAAATTACTGTAGATCACACAAATGCTGAAATACAGACTCGGGCAATTCATTCCACATAGCTATAGTGCAGCTAAACAAGGAATCACTGAATTGGTTAATACGTCCGAAGATAGGCATAATGGTAGACCCGTGGGCTCGAATTGAGGCACGGGTATTACTGATGGGTTCGAGAATGAGCGGGATGCATCTGCATATTTCCTTTGAGAACCGCTTGTGGAAAAAAAAGTGAAAAAACCGTGACAAGCAGGAAACATTACTGCGATGTTCAAGCGATTCGATTGTTTCGTGACATTTACGTCACCAATAAGTGTTATCGCACGGTTCTGAATTCTGCCGAGTAGATGTAATGTGGTCTTAGGAGCACCTGCCTAGATAATACAGTCGTTTTCAAGTTTAGGGCGAATATACGCCTTGTAAATAGTAGCCAGATCCGAAGGAGTGAAGTAAATATTGCACCGTTTAAGGAAACCTAAATATCTCGCAGCATTTTTGGCGATGGCAAATATGTGGTTGTTCCAACGAAGCTTGTTGCTGACGCACATACCGAGAATTGAGAGTTTTTCTGTTTCTTTGATGCAAGATCCATTCGTGGATAAAGGTTGGGCGTTTAAGTTACGCTTGGACGACAGAAGACAGCATTGGGTTTTGAAGCGTTAACTTCAAGTCTATTATATAGTCTCTACCTTCTTATGCTGTCAAGGTCAGAATTTAACGTGCTTAACATACGTTGCTGTTCAAGTCCCACTTGCGATGAAGAGGGACGTGCAGAAAGCGTGAAGTCATATAAAAAGCTAAGAGTGCTATCGTCAGCGAAAGAATGGATTGGATTTGAGGTGGCGGATAGGAGATCATTAATGAAAATCAGAAAGAGTGTCATAGACAAAATAGAGCATTGGGGAACACCGGCGGTTATGCGATGAACATTGGATTTGAATCCGTCCAATACCATCTGGATTGATCGGTCAGAAAGTTAGTTACTAGCTCAAACGAGCAGCGCCTTATTAATTTCATAGGCGTTCCTTTTTAGATAAAAGAGCTTGCTGTCAGACTCTGTCAAATGCCTTCGAAATATCGAGTGAAACAACTTTGCTTTCACCAAATCTATGAATAGACTGGTTCCAATTTTCAGTCAGATAAGCCATCAAGTCACCTGTAGAATAAAAACCGTATTGCTGGTTGCTAAGGATTTAACATGATTCAAGGTATTTCATAAGCTAACGATGGATCAGCGTTTCCGTGACCTTGGAAAGTATGGATGTTTGCGTAATGGTTCGGTACGAGGAAAGAGATGACGGTTCGCCTTTTTTAGGAACAGGCTGGATAAACGCTGTTTCCCAATTCTTTGTGACGACTCCAGAAGAATAAGAGAAATGGAAAAGTCTGCGCAGTGGCAATGCCAACGTTGAAGAACACCTCTTCCAAACTATAGCTGGAATACCATGAGGCCAAGTAGATTTATGAATGTTGAGATAATTTAATACTCTATCTAATTGAAGACTCTTTGGAACTTTATTTGGACACTTGAATGAAGCAGATTGGCTGGCTATAGAGCTGAAAAATTTTCAAATTTTAAAAGAAAGTTTTTTTATCGAAGATAGTTTAAAAATAACAGCAATATTTTGAAAGCCAACCACAAACAAACAAACACGCGATGTTAATATAAAGAATTTATAACAAGTAAATTTAATTCGTTTTTCGGTTACTAACTTTTGTTTATACATCGAAACACGGTCGTTTATTTTGGTTAATTATAGCGGAGCAACTTTAAATAATTTTCTTTTTTCCACGGTTCACACGCGACCCGCGACACGTGTCAAAAGCGGGATATAAAAATGGGCCCCTGATATTTCAGCCCTCTAGGTCGTGCAAGAGATGGTTAAAAAATACCACAAAAAACGAGATAATGGCGCACGTCAAACCATCACACGTCCCTCACGCGAAGCGTGACACACATTATACGTGGAATATAAAAAATGGTATTTGGAACTCAGATATTCGCAAAATTTCAACTCTCTAGGTCGTGTGGAAGGGGGTTAAAAAGGACATAAAAAAAAGTAAAAAAAAAATGTCAACCAATCACACGCGACACACGCGACACTTGTCATACTCGGAATATGAAAAATGCTAAGCTCTAAAGGTCTTGTGGAAGGTGGTGTAAAAGGACCTCAAGGACCTTAAATAAAAGTTTTTAAAAAGGGTCGAATTTGTACTAATTTTTAGTGAGTCGCAGTTTTCTACAAAGGCTTATTTTTCATAAGCTCAAAATTAAATAGCAACAGAAAACTGGGAATCGGCATAACAACTTTACACTAAATTCATGCATTATAGATCATGTTTCTGTAATTTATAAATATTATTTGGGAATCTTTTGGCATTGTTGCTTGCGAATAAAAGGGCAACTAATTCTTTAAGTAATCAATATATTGTGTGTCAGAATAGTAAGGTTTCCTTGAGTGTTGAAGTATTTGATAAATACATAATAGCAGAGCAAAGTGAAAAGAAAGAGTACCTCACTGTTCGGCTTCAAGTAGTGCCCTGAACTGATGTGTACAGTATTTATTCCAATATATGTTTATGTGCTTAGACTAAATGCATATATTCAATATTGAGTTCACTGCGATAAGAAAGAGAGTCTTTTAATAAAATACCAATTCAACAGGGGTTAATATTGGTAACGAGTTTTAAATATGAGCTTCAACAAATTTTACCAATTTTGTTTTTTAAGTTATTTTGATATGCCCATATTCTATTTCGTGGGTTTCACAGTGATCAATATAAGTACTGTTTACATAAATTTTGAATACACTATCAAACTTGTAACCAAAACTTCTCAAAACCGGACCTGATACAAAATATCTAATCATCTGAGTATATGAATGATAATTGGGGATTCCTGTCTCAGTATATTGTTCATTTGGAAATGTAAAGCTTGCACTTTTCTTTATTACATCAGCATTCTATTTCAAATATGTATGTGTTTATAAATTCTAGGAATTAACCAGTCTGTGACCTGCAACCTTCTTTGGGCATCGTTCCTCGTGCCAATATTCTTCGAAGCATAGTCACCAAGTGACTTTGTGTGGGGAATGCATACTTTTAATGGATGTGCTCTCAAGGAAACTGGTATTAGATGTCATGTGATCTGTAGTGTGAACCAACCACACTCTCGTCGCACTCGCATCGATGTCACATCCAATAGGAATTCTGGTGGATATGCTGCTGACTTTTGATAAAATATAAAGATCCAAGTTTGTCAGACAAAAATGTTCCAAAAAAACAAACTATATTCAATTTGCACTCATCCTCTCGGGTACCTCTTCAATTTCTCTCACTGTCACTGCGCGAAAGAAACAAATATTTACCATACGCACACATACCAAAGATTCCATCCAAATCTGAGAGTTCCATGAGCCAACGCCAGCTTGAGTACTCTGTGAAAGTAGTGAGGAGCAAATCAAGTGGGAAAACATTTTGTAATTTATAGTTTGCTTTTGCATTTAAGCATCCTCCCATTCGTCTGCCAGAATTTACTCCTCCTGGATCAGGATGACGGGTAGTTATACTGCATACTGCTCGTACATAATGTCACCGGCGACGTCGTTGCCAACGATCGTCGACGCCACAGACAGCGTACACGCTGTCGTATGGTAAAGTTTTCAAAGCATTTCTTGTTCCTTTATTCTCCTTTCGGCGCCATCTAGTTGTCTTATCCCTTCTATCCTTCGTCGTCTTCATTGTGAGATTTCTCCGTTTTGTTGGCACAAAAATGTTGGGGTTAGTTAAAAACTTTAATGACATATGAGAGTGGATGCCTTCTGCAACGCACATGGGTTTGTGCACTTCTCTATGTACGCAAGGATTTGCCACTCGCGATTATAAGAAGACATCCAAACACATGCGATTACATGGGTACACATTTTTGGTTTGTTTGTGTACAAATATTTTTGGGGAAAACAAATTTCGTTAATTCGCCGTAAGAAGGACATACGATTTATTTGGTAATCCTCTTTGCCAACAAAATAAATTTCATTTGTGTACCTTTTGAAGTGCATACCAAGCAACCAACCAGCCACACAAAAATACACGAACACGCACACGCAGAAGTCACAACTCACTAGTATCGTGTGTTGAGATATTTCAGAATTAAAGTCATAAATTACTCAACAATCAGCTGCTGTGGTGTTTACCATTTGTATCCCGTCGGGTTTTGTGGATATTAAACCAATGTTAATATGCACGCGTGATGATTTCTAATGCTAGTCAATGGCATCTACTCCAACACCAGAAGCACTCCTAAAATGGAATTTTATTTGTTTTTGGTTTTGATGCTTTCACAGCCAGGATATAGTAAGAGATATTATTTGATTATCGCGTGAATGCTGCAATTGCACCAATTTTTTAACTTCAAACAACAATTTGGTACTCATATATAAAAGTTAACTTTTTTCTATATTCGTCACTAGATAGTTTCATAGCTGCGTCCATAAACATGAGTATACTTCCATTCCCATAAATTTGTTTAACTGTATTTGTCTATAGTCCTTTATTGGTTTTTGATGCTATTCAACTATAGCTTCTTATTGTTCTAAGCTTCAATATTATTGAAAAAAAGTTTCTATTAAAACGCACAAGTCCTTTGTGGTAAATTATTTTCGAAAGTTATCACATATGTTATATATTTCGTTCCAATCATCAACTTTGGTGCTTTTGATGGAATATTTCATTACATAGTTTCGTAATTCGCGAATCATGCTATCTCCATTTTAGATTTTAATAATTAAAACGCTATTTTCTATCACATATCGCTCAATAATTGCACATGTCAAGTTTTAGTGATTACCAAAAATGCTGAACATCAACTGTTTTTCTTCGACAGATTCTGTTTTTCAAATATAAAATACAATTGCAAAATCTTATCTTTTGTCTTTTTAATCTTTTGATTTATTAGTAAAAAATTTAAATAATAAGATTTTGCAATCGTATTTTATCGTAGTTTAACGTTGTTGAGTACCGCGTATAATATTTTCTCCTATAGGCTGCAAGAGAGGATAGCCCCATACGCTTGAGTCATCACTGGTCCCTACCAGTGTGGCTTTATCCCAGGCAAATCAACAACTGATCAGATTTACACCCTTAGGCAGGTGATGGAAAAATGGCTAGAGTTTCAAAACTCACTACAACATCTTTTTGTAAACTTTAAAGCCGCCTATGATAGCATAGCCAGAGTAGAACTTTATAAAGCCATGAGAGAATTCGGCATCCCAAATAAACTGACAAGACTATGTAGGTTGACCATGACCAATGTTATAAGCCAAGTAAAAATATCCGGATCACTTTGTAGCCCTTTCGATATCTCTAACGGACTCCGACAAGGGGATGGACTGGCCTGCGTCTTCTTCAACCTGGCGTTGGAGAAAGTGATCCGAGACTCTGACGTAATGGCGAGAGGAACAATCCTCTATTAGTTTACGCAGACGATATTGACATCGTTGGTAGAAACCGAAGATCTGTATAGGAAGCTTTTATCCAGATCGAGCAGGTGGCACGAAATCTGGGGCTGCACATAAATGAGAGCAAAACAAAGTTCATGGTCTGCGAGTAGAAAATCCAACATTGGTCCCTCAATTCAAATAGTGGAGCGCGAATTTGAAGAAGTGGAATCCTTTAACTATCTCCGGTCAACTGTAGCAGCCGATAACAGCTTGGAACATAAATTACGCGCTCGGTTGACTATAGTCTGTCAAGGCTCTTTAAATCCAGGAACTTAACCATAATATCCAAGCTGCTGGTGTATAAGACAATGGCCATACCAGTACTTAAATATGGATCCGAGACTTAGGTGCTTAGCAAAAAGCATTCTGACCTCTTAGCCGCGTTCGAGAGAAATGTCAACGGCTCCAGGCTTTTTTCTTTCGCCGGTGAACTGTTTTTTCATATCTTCTGAGCTCTTTATATTCATCTTCGCGTGACCGCGTTCTATGAAATTGTTGCATTGCTCGGTACGCAACATTCTTACGTTCTGTCGCTAGCTTACATTCGTCATCGAACCAGTTTTTCCGATCTCTATGACTACTGCCTAAGATGGGGTCAGCAGTACTAGTGACAGTATTCTTAAGGCGTGTCCATTTCTCTTCTACACCCTGCATCGCAGCCCCAGGACTTACTCTCCCTGCATTTAGGGCGAGTCCTATCGCTTGACCGGAGGTGTTTCTGGTCTCTTCGTTATGAAGGGCAACCGTGTTGACTCGAATCTGATTCGCGGATGATGTCCTTCTTGATGATGCAATCCGCGCTCGGAGCACTACACGAACAAGATAGTTATATAGTGATCCGAGTCGATTTTGGCACCTGGGTACGTTCGTACCGTCATCAGATTCGGGTTGTGGCGGCGGTCTATCAACACGTGGTCTAACTGGTTGCTCCATCAGGAGATACCCAGGCGGCTTTGTGGATATTTTTATGCGCAAACCTTTTACTCGCAACGACTTGCTAATTGATTGATTGATTGCTTGCTGCTATCTCTATGACTCGTTGTCCATTGTTATTAGTGTTGTCGTGTAAGCTATGTGTTCCAATATACTGCCTGAATACTGGTTCCGTAATACGGGCGAGGTTATTGGCCTCGCGTCAACCTTACTTTTAAGGGACTAGTCCGATCATATCGCTTTTCCCGTACTGACACCACGTGGAGGTTTGATCGCACTTCCACCAGTCAGAGATAGTTGCGGCCACATGCATTTCTGAAGCATTCTGTGTTATTCGCCCTATTCTGCTTATTGCTGACCGCCATAAACTGTTAAAAAACTTATCTGAAATGCATACGACCTTGTTGAAAATAAAGTATATGACATATTTAACATTTCTCCAATCTTCCTATTTACAATCGAGTCTAATGGATTCAGAGCACATCACGATAGTGATATTTGCAGGACTATATAGCTACTCTTTCACTCATTTCGATGCCAATCAATCAAATTGTACCATAAATTAATTTCAGTCGTTGATCAAAAATAGAATAAAAGAAGGCGCTTACTTGCACATACATAAGAAAAACCCCCCTTCATGACATATCATGGCTCTTTCTGATACAAATGGCAATAATTTTCCGATTAATTCCAATTGAGCGAGCATAGTCCATCGGAGAGATTTTTTTCTTTCCCGTTTTTATTGCTCTGCGCCTTTAGATATTTTGTCATATTGATTTAATTCGCAAACCCTGCATGTGTGTGCACGTAGAGAAATCAATTTCCTTTGCGCCAAAGAGGACGTCTGCCTACGCTATGTTTTTTTTTGTGGGCGCCACATTCTTTCCGCAATCAGACGTTTTTCTCAATTTATTTGGATTCCTGTGCACGTTTGTGCTATACAGGAAACCATTCAGTGCATTTCTGTTTGAAGATGTATCTACAATTTCGCATCTTGATCATTTTTTGTATGGGAAAACCCAGTGAATTTTAAAGGTGTAATCTTGTTTAATATTACAGCACCGTAGAATCCTACAGTAACATTTAAATATAGTGCAACTGCCATATTTAAAAGTAAAGCTTCTTTCTTTCTTCTTTCTTTCCTTTACTCCGCGGGGGAGCATAGGGCTTCTACAAACGCCCGCCAACGAACTCAATTTATCGCCTGAGGTATCAAGAGACGCCACTCTGTCCCCTGAGATCTTGCTTCCTCTTCTATTGTCCTTTTCTATGTCTTGCCAGTACGGCCAACTCGGAGGCTTCCAGTCGAGCGCTAGTTTCGTAATATTGTCCGCTGGCATTCTCAAAGTGTGGCCAATCCAACTCAATTTTCGTTGTTTGATGGTGATCGCGATTGCTTCCTGCTGCGTTACTCTCCACAAGTCTTGATTGGTGATAATGTCCGACCTTATTCTCAGTATCCGCCTTAAGCACTTGTTGACGAAGACTTGTAGGTGCGTCCCAATTGACTCTGTGACTTTACACGATTCACAACCATACTGAGAGAACGTTAGATCTGAAGATCGTTAGCTTCAGATTCCGGGAAATTTGCGAGGAGTTCCAGATATTACTTAGCATACTATAGGAGTGTCGCGCCTTGTTTACACGAGAGCACACATCCGAGTCAGCACCACCATTTTTGGACATCCAGCTGTCCAAGTAACAAAGCTTATTGCCTTCCTCTATCTGGTGTCCGTCAGTCGAGAGATCACATGTTCCACTAGCGTTAACGCGAAGTAAATTTGTTTTTGAGACGTTAATTTTTAGACCCACTTTGTTAGCGTATAATTCTAGTGAGTTTAATTTTGGCTCCATGTCACCTAGCGATTGTGATATCATCGGCATAGCCCAGGTCTGCTAGGCGGTGAAAAACACTATTAAGCATTCTTTTAACGACAATGGAATGGTTTTAGATTCCGAGATACCTTGATATATCGCATGCAATGTTCGCGTAGTTAACTCGACCTCGGCTTAAAGGAGTTCTGCGTAGATGTTGTCATTGCCTACTGCTTTACCTGATTGCAGTAAACGAATTGTTGTGCTTTACTAATCCAACGAAGGAATAGCGACGCTAATGTTAAGTAGCCTAAGAAATAATGAAAAGCTATTTGAACGATATATACTTTTACGTTCAATAAAAAGATGAGTGCTTCAAATTATCAAAATTATTATGTTGACGCAGGCAAGGAAGTGTTTTAGGACCAACGTACTACGAGTATATTATCAATATAGCGGACGTACCGAATCAAATAAATTTCATCCTAGCTACATTTGCAGATGATACTGTAATTCTGTCCTCAAGCAAAGTGCATAAAATTAGACACAGACCAAGTCAGAACAGAACTGGACAGGACAGTAGATCAGTTTCGTGAATGGGGATTCAAGATGGCCAAACAGTACAAGATGTGTACACTTTAAAAGGAATTATAAGCCAGAAATGATCAGTTTAAACAATAAACAAATTCCTCTTGACAATGAAGCTAAATATCTAGGTATTCTTATAGACAAAAAAATTGGCTTGGTAATTACATCTAATCTATAACCAAAACCAAATAAAAACAAACGCAGAACACATTTTGGGCTTCCATGGAAGAGTTCAAGGTTATCAACAGAAAATAAACTATTAATTTATAAAACTATAATAAAATCAATATGGTCTGTTGGGATTCAAATTTGGTGAACTGACTGTATGACAAATTATTCAACGACTGCAAAGAAAAATTCTTAGAACCATAGTAAATGTATATAACCAATGAAGACTTACAACGTAATCTTACCATCCTCACCGTAAAAGACGAAATAAAAGTAATAAACAGACAACATCAAATCGCGGTTTGTAGCCACACAAACTATCAAATACAAAGCTTACCCGTAAAAGAAACCAATACAGGAATACTATTAAGAAGACGCAAACCGGTAGACCTCCAATGTATTTAAAAGCAAATCTATATATCCATTTAACGTTCTTATCTGTAATGTACTCGTATAATGCAAAATATTGTAGTTAAAAAAATATTACGTATGGTTTAACAAGTATCTGTAAGACATTGGCCGCAAGATTTTAAGTATATCCTGTTAATATTTCTTATAATAATTACTAAGTGTCGCTTGACAGATCTAATATAAAATTGGGAAATAAAACAAAATTTTAATTAAACATCTCTTAAAGACAAGAACGAAATTCTGTGGAAACTGAAGGAAAGAGTAAAATCGCTTTCGTAACGTTGCAGTGTCTGTAGTTGTACTCTTCGTAATTAATTTCCTTTGCACCTTGGGTTTGTATACATAACTAATTAGAACAACACCAATTATGATGAATTTAAATTAAACAGCAACATTGTCCTAGGAAACGGAAAGAAATATATCCATAAGAAGCGGAAAATATACTGTTACAACGATAAAGACACTAATGTAGGAAAATTATATAATCCTTCAGTGGTTGGTTATGTGACCTGAATATGGAACCTGGAGAAATGCTTTTATTCATCTCTCAGTTTTTCAATTATTCTTGTAGATTCTATTTTCGAAAACTACAATCCAGAGACTGCCGGAGGAATTGTGCACATCCTTTTCGCAAGAGCACACACAAACATATGCATCACGAGCAGAACAGGAACAGACGTTAGAAAATCCTTCATCCTAATAAATAGCAATTTATCTTTATATTCCTTAAGGGCCATCTGATGCGATTGAGATTGTTGCCCTGTGCGCATGTGAACACAGCTAGAGTAATGTTCATCACAATGAAGCTATAAAGTTGTGCTTATAACCGCAAGTCATTGTCATCATTGCTATCGTCATATCATCATTCCCATGGATCCGGTGAGAGATGTGGCATGGCATCAGGAAACTACGATGTATTCACTTCATCCTCCACGGATGGATACGACAAACATGGAGCATGTGGATTATTGTTTAATATTTGCATCATGTTGCCATTGCCATTCGTACAATTTTGTGGTGGAATATGTGGTGGTCGCTGTGCTCATAATTCTGCCAGCAGAACAAATCGCTTGCGAAAACACTTTCGAGTACCTACGTCGTCCGATGATGTCTAATGTAATTTGGATCGTTTTTGTCAATATTGTGGTGTTCTCGTTAAGTGTTCTAATGGCATTGTTTATTTATTCATTGAAATCTGTACGGATATAAAAGCTTCCTATTGAGAAGGGTAAAATGTATGTCATGCTATTCATTACATATTTTTGAATTGTGTCGTGAATGGACTTTGAACCAATAACATTCACATTTCCAGAAAATTCACTAGAATCTGAGTTCATCAACTCAGGTTATGACGACGTAGTCTTTTTTGAGGCTTCGTCTTAAAGCGAATATATCCGGAAGCAATCGTATCTTTTTGGGATGAATTTGTTTTTACTACAATCGAATCAATGACTCTGTTGATTCTCCAGATAACTGCTTAAAGCTGCTCAAATTATTTATATTTAGGTTTATTTCTAAAATGTTCTCTTTATTCTTCTTTTTAATGGGTGAAAGACATGGTCAGCAATATTGTTATTATTGTCATATTCCATGTCCTTCATTTACTGACTTTCTAAATCACATTTTGTGAAAATTATAGCGCTTGTAAATTTTTAATGAACTATTACTTTTTATTGATGTGTGATAACTTTTTCTATCTTTATAAATGGTTCTGGGTTACCCTATCTTTCCAATAGAGTTTCCGTGAAATTTTACACATTTCAACAACATTTGCAAATTATTAAATTTTTTATCAAAGTTCGCGTCTGGCGGTGCCATATTTACGTGCACAAATTATTCTCACTATTGAATCCGAATTCTGGCTTTAAATGCAAAACTGCCCCCGGCCGTTGGGAATGGTGGCAAGCCGCAGCAATTCGCAAAATGCTTTTTAATGCGGGTTTAAAGCAATAGTAATGTTATTTACAATATATCACATTCCTCACGTTTTCATAATTTTCTTTGATTCATTGAAAAAGCCATACGGAAAAACGAACAGGAACTAAAACGACGCGATTCTAAATGATTTAGATTTAGTCACGGAAAACTTCAAAAAGCATTGACCGAGAAAATATTATCATTAGTACAAATAATAAATATAAACAATAATTACATAATGAACACTTCGGTCATCCTACACGAACTTGTTGCCGGTTTTTTAAAGGCCTTTATATTAAACTTTACGGGAAACACGTAGTCGACCAATTGATTACACATCGAAGTTACCATCGGATAAAATGAGGATTTGAATGTTGGGTTCCACATGAAAAAGGTTTTAAGGCAAAAAGACTGAAACGAGTAGTAAAGTTTCTGACAAAAAGACCTGAAACTAGAGATATGAATATCAAAAGCTTTAGAAATATCCAAGGACAACGTTTGATTCACCTAGATTTTCAATATTTTGCTTCAAACAATGAGGCATGCACGTTATGAGTTCAACTGAAGTGCGATATTTACGTAATCCATACTGCACTTTGGATAAACGAGCATTCGAATCCATATGGCTTATTAGTTTGAAATTAACTATAGATTCCATTACCTTCGATATAACTTCGAATAACAACAAAGCAATATAGCGGTAGTAGGTTAGGTTAGGTTAAGGTGGCTGTCAGTGAAACCGATACACTTAGACCAGCAATGGTTCATTGTGATACCACGCGGATCAGAAAAGTTTCCCTCCATTTAGAGCTTCGCATGAAGCGAAGGAGACTGCCGATATAAGTGTTGACGAGATCATTAGTGCCGTTGTAGAAGAAAGCTCCCATAGGGAGTTTACGTTTCTGGGAGAGGGCTGGACAAGTACAGAGAAGATAGATTTCGGATCCAGCATAGCTATGTCGCTATGCAAGTTGTACCGTTTGACTACCTACGATTATTTTACTCAACAGCATCCCGCTTTAATATGAGTTTGCATGTAGCGATTGGTACCTAGAAAACCATATTTAGGAAAGATGGTAAGAGTAGTTTCTTATTTGGCGAGTTCATTAACCATTTCCCGGAATGTCTCTTCGCCACGGCATCCAGTACAGGTGGGTTATATTGAACTGCTCCGCCATCTCCCTAAGAGATGATCGGCAGTTAAGGGCTAAGATTGAATTTTTAGAGACTGATTCCAGGGATTTCAGCGCGGCTTGGCTATCCGAGAATATACGGATATGACGTTACTCTTCAGCCAAGATAAGACTTCACTAATCGGCATATTTTTAGCCCGGAAAACACTTCAGTGATTACGATGACGGAAAGGGAGGCTAAGATTTAGTTTATTTGAGAAAACACCTCCACAAACTCTGTCATCAGTTTTAGAAGTGGTCGATTTCATTTCTAGTCCAGTGGGAGATAGCCTTGAGGCGAATAGCCGAGCTAGAAGCTACTTGCCTGCTGAATATATAACATATTTTAAGTAAATCGTGTAGAAGGTGGTTAAAAAAGTCGAAAAAACAAAAAATTTAACCCATCATATGCACAAAACGTGACACGCGTCTCACGCGGAATATAAAAAATGCTATTTTGGACTTAGATGCTTGCAAAACTTCAGCTCTCTAAATCGTGTGAAAGGTGATTAAAAAGGACCTCAAATAAGTCAAAAAACAAAGATTTCAACCCACCACATGCGACACATGCGACACGTGTCTCACGCGGAATATAATAAATGCTATTTTGGACTTAGATACTCACAAAATTTCAGCTCTCTAAATCGTGTGGAAGGTGGTTAAAAAGGACCTCAAATAAGTCGAAAAAGCAAAAGTTTAAACTCATCACACGCGCCACACGCGACACGTGACACGCGACACGCGTCTTACGCAGATTTTCAGCTCTCTAAATCATGTGGAAGGTGGTTAAAAAGGACCTCAAAGAACACACACGTAATACACGACACGCGTCTTACGCAGATTCTCAGATCATTAGGTCCTCCAAACCTCAAATTTTTCGAAAATACAGACATAAAAAATGAAATAAAAGTTATTAATAACTTATATGATGATGCATCGCTAATAATTTTAGGAATTTAAAAATTGTACATTGTTCTATTTATATTACAGATTTAATTTTCGTTCAAAAAAAAGACTGACAGTGGTCTTAAACTAGAAGCGTTCAAGTGTTACAGGGTGTGAAGTAATCTAAGGTCAAAGGTAAGTTTCTTCACATTAAAATCTCAGCGGTGAAAATTTACCCCATCTCCAATACAATGTTTTTCTCATAGTTAACCAAAAAATAGCCCCGTTAAGTATTTGTGAAATAAACAGATACACTCTGTAAAATTTTCAACTTACATTACATGGCTTCGTAAATACAACAGCTGTCACCAAATGTCTCATCCTGCCTATTTCTCTAACAGAGAAGAATTCATTGAAAGAATCATCAAAAGGAAATCCTTTCTTTAACTCAGGCGAACAGAACATATTTTCTTTTACCTTCTACCATCGATGTTCTAGGACATCATACGAGAAATTCTTGTTCTTTCAAATAAACCCAATTGCTTTGCCAGACATGCAGGACACGACAAATGGCCGCAAGGAGAACAAAAAAATTTTTATTCGACATTACTGCGTATAAATTTATGTATGTATGTACTCGTAGAAAACATTTTGGCATTGATTTAGGATCTTGATTTGTTCTGCTGTGTATATCAGAAATTATAGGAAAAAGTTTTCCATTTTTCATCGTACGAGTAATATCTAATAGCAGGTTTCTTCATCCCCAAAGGACATGCACAAATTAGAAAATGAAGGATGGCTCTTTTAATTTTCAGATTTCTATGCCTATTGGCTGTGGAATGAATTTAAAATTATTTAGGAAAACTTTGGCAAAGTTTTTCCGCTTTCCCATTTCTAGTACAGTGTATACCTTGCATAACGGATATGACAAATATATAGAATTTTGAAAAATTGTTTGTCCTCGGATATTATTTCATTAGAACTTTTGTAAGCAAGGGCACGAACAAGAAACAAACTCTACGCTGTTTCCTGAGGTAATCGAGGAAGCTCTAAGGGAACTGTCAGGATGTGTGTACTATTTATACGAGTACACCACAAAAGTTTACTTTATTGTGAGAAGATATTAAATGAAAATTTCTCGCTCCAATTGACATTAAGCCAAAGAATCCGTACTCCACTTACTGAACTAAATTCCCACAATTACGACGTTAGTTTTCGACAGAAATTTTGATAGAGTAGACAAAATTTTCCAACACAACATAACGATTTAGGGACTCAAGCTTTGCGTTGCGTTGCTCACTTGGGTAAAACCACTTTCAGAGTTGAAAAAATTAGCACGAGCTTCATTATCCACATCCTCTGTGTTGTGCAATTAGTTACAATGGCATATAAGAGTTGAAATAGTCGAGAAACAAAGTATCGAACTTAAGACGACAGATTTTTTCCATTTATAGGCTAGAAAACAAGTAATAACCTATGTATGGAAAGCATACCAATTAGGGGAATATTTATCTTGGAAGAAATTAACACATGCTCAAGGGATTTGCACCCTTATAACATATATCACTTAGGAAATTATATAATAATAATAATATTCGGCGCGGTCCAAGGCCTAGCTTCTTGCAACCATTTGTGTTGAGCATGTATATTTTTGCACACAAAATGGAGGGGACCTACAATTTAATGTCGGATCCGAACGGCGAATTGAGAAACTTTTCGTGACAAGTTATTACTCTCTGGCGTTTGTCAGACTTTTGCGAGAGATGGGACACCGTGAAAAATACTTTTGGTGTTACTGGGCAATTCATTCCGCATAACTATTGTGCGGCTAAAGACGGAATCTCTGAATTGGTTGGAACGTCCGAAGATAAGTCGAGTTGAGACACTGGTATTTCTGTTGGTATGGAGGATGTGCGGGTTTTTCAGTTTCTTTGATGCAAGATCAATTCATGGATAAATGTAAGGATAAAGGTTAGGGGTTTGAATTAGGCTTGGACGGCAAAAGACAATTTTGAGTTTGGAAAACGTTAAATTTAACTATATTGTGTAGTTCCCACCTTATTATGCTGTCAAGTATAGAATTTAACGTACTTAACATACTTTGTTTTTCCAGTTCCACTTGTGATAAAGAGGGGCGTATAGAGAGCGGGATCACATATGAAAAGCTAAGAGTGCTGTCGTCATCGAAGTAATGAGTCCGATTAGAAGTAGTAGATATGAGATCATTAATAAAAATGAGAAAGAGTTGCAGAGACAAAACAGAGTCTTGGGGAACACCGGGGTTTATGCGGTGAACATTTAAAGCCATTCAATACGACCTGAATTGAACGTTTATAAAAGCAGTTACTAGTTCAATCAAGCAGAGTCTTATCAATTCCATTATCCTTGGAAATATCGAGTGCAGCAACTTTGCTTTCACCAAATTTGTGAATAGACTGTTTCCACTTTTCAGTTAGATAACTCGCGGTTTGGGTAAACAAATGACTAAGTGAAAAAATTTCTCGGTCTGAAATAATTACAAACACAGTTCTGTAAGAAAAAACCAAATAAAAATGGAATTGTATGGGACACTTCTAGGAAAAATACAGCGTGGACAACGTTAGTCAGAGAAAACAGGGGAAACCAAGAAATACGAACTCAGGTGTTGCATTCAGGGGGGAAAATAGGTCATTCCCCCAAATACCCCATGAAGGAGGTTTATCAGGTGGATATAAGATTACGATTTTTGTATTTTGGATAACAAGGTCGTGTTGGGATTATCTAGGATCTGGGAGTTATACCGTACTTAACCAGGAACTTCCTAATGAACGAGGTGACCTCGCGGTATGACTGCAGTAAGTTATGATAAATGGAGCTGATAAAATGTGCAAAACATACGAAATACAACGTCGAAAAAATTTAAATTATAATTAACAAAGTTTTTGACTGAAAATAAAAAGTGCGATACGTTGAGCTAGAATGAGCCCAAAAAAGTGTGAATTCTAGAAGACGATAATTTTTTAAAAATTAACGTGCAAAATATAAGAGCCTTGAACTACGGAAGTATTAGATTTTGGGTGAAAAGATTTGGTACATCCACTAGAATGCTTTTTTTGTGTGTAATAATTTATAGGCTCCAAAATTCTCATGAGAACATAGTTTTCCAACCAAAAATATCCAAAGCTTTAAAGTGCTAGAGCATCAGAAAAAGAAGAAGCACATTTAGCACATCTATAACTTAACAGATTCTGCTTGGAACTGGCATCTGAAATCCTGTACACGTACATCCGACATTGCAGCTAACAAACCACTTAACTGACGGCTCTGCCACTCTTATTCCTTCACACAAATTACAAAAATATTTGTTTATAAATTATTGGCATTATATTTATATTCAATGAAGGGTGCTTTTTTTAGACGCGTCCAGAAATTGAATTAAAATAAAACACACAACTGAGCGAGGACCATGAATTTTGTTTTTATATAAAAGATACTTATGTAAAAAGTAGCATTTGAAAATAATTTCGGATAAATTAGGTGACCGTGAGCACCACGGCTGGTTCTCAGAAAACAACCCCTTAAAATTGTTCATTGAATGTCATTTTTTTAATACAGATGCGTGCAAAATTTGAAGAAAATCGCGTTGATTATAAGAATTTTATATGGGAGCCCCTCGGCCCTGGGCCAGATCACGCCACATTTTTACAAAAAGTGTTGCCATCGGAGATGCACATATGTGCATAGTTTGGAATAAAATTGAGTTTTACGAATTGGATTAAAAAGTGATGACAATATTTGGTCAGGATTTATTTTATGAAGAGTAAACCCCTCATTGCTTTCCTGCCTTTCGGCATTAAGCGATTTCTTTATGTCCGTCTTGACCATCAAGCAATTCCACGACCTTTGAACACCACCTCCTCGCGGTCACCTAATTAGCAGGGAAAGAAGACAACATAGTTTATATCGTCGGGTAAATCATTTGCACCACAGACGCCTACATTATATGACTATTTATTTAGTCATTCGTTCTGGTCTTATAACTTCATTTATTCAGGATCAATTAACTCATGCACCCTAAGATCCAGCTCAGTTCGACGCTTTTCTATGCCTTCTTCTTTTGACTTACAAGGTCTTTAGTAAGTCTTCAAATTTATTTGCTACTAGTTTGCCTCTAGCTTACGTATCAATCAAATTGCTTTCATTCGTCAATCATTACTATTTTCATAATATCAAACATACTTTCGTCTACTATCAGTAAAAAGAGGTATCACTGGTTCCTTACTTGTTCTTTCAACTTACAAGCTCTTTAGTAAACCTTCGAATAACTTTCGTTCTTTTGTTATCATACATGGTATCGGTCAAATTTCTTCCGTTCGACAATCATTACTACATTCATGGTATCAAACATACTTTCGTCTATAACAGCTATGAGTAAAACTAGGTTTCATTCGTATTAAACGGGTCGCAAAGTTCGTAGTGTGAAGTCGTGAGAACCCATTACAGCGAATGTAATCCCGCTCAGGTATCCATGTGTATGACCAATAGATTATCTTTAATGTAAGCTCCATAGATCACCTCTAATGTAAGGTGAAAAGATCACCTCTGACTGAGAGAATGAACGATGTATGAAGTCATGAAAAGACCCCAGTACAACGACGGCATTCCCTTGTCGGTTTTACATGTTAAAGTCAAATGTAAAAACACCTTATCTCGATTAAATATCTCTGTTAGCATTGGTGATTGTAAGGAACCCAATACCCACAATCACCAGCCGTCGTAAACCTGGCTAGAGCCCATTCATGATCCAACATCCGGGGCAAATAAATTATAGTTGTTTTACGAGGTTTTGCTCCTCTACTCCTCCTTTTTCAACACGGGCTTGTAAGCGGCTATGGCGGAGTTCAGTATTTGGTCAGCCAGCCAGACGGCCACTAACAAATAAACTCACGGGCAAGCAAAGTTAATACAGAGATTTATTTTATTGTTGAAAATATAAGCATCAATTTGTAGAAAAATGTAGTATAGAAAGCAAACAATTGCCTTGCAATTGAAAGTTTAGCCCAAGATGCAATCAAATATTTTGCTCGTCCGTCTTCAACCCAGCAATATGCGTATAATCAGTGAAAGCATCAAAGTCAACATATGGCGGGTTCGTTTCGTATCTAAAACAACAAATGTTAAATTTCAACCCAATTTGTGTGCTAAAAAAAGACCATTTGGAATCGATTTTATCTCGTTTTACATTCATAACTAATTAAAAAACGATGGTTAGCCTCCACACACCCGTCGCTTCCCAATTTTTGTCCACCGTGATTGCCAAAGAACGCTAACATGGAATGTACACAAGTTTACAATTTTCATTTGCCACATAAACAAAAAGGATGCCGCGCCCATGCAGCAGGGTCACTTTTCCCATTTTACATGGACAACAATGGACATGCGGTGGAAGCAAGCTACTCTAGTACTACTACTAGTCAGTGTCGCTATCTTGCTTATATTTTTGGTCTGAAATATTACAAGTTTTTAGCAATTCCGGTGGAGTTGACCGAGTATAGTGTAGTGTATCTGTGTGTCTATGTGGTATAGTGCAAAAATAACACTCGTTGCATGTTTTTCGATGCAATTTTCAAATTCGATTTCGCTTACAAACTATGGCAAAGCAACAAAGCATAAAAAGCGAACGATGTGCTAAGCTAATATTGGACTCAATAGGCATGTGGACTAATATAGCGGGATGATGGTGTATAAGGACCGAATTTTACAGTATACAGCACCCATCCGACTAGCAAATGCAAACTTGAAGAGCCATATATACGAGGACAACAAAAATAGCAACAAAAATAACGAAAAAAGAACAACAACAAGTAAAACTCTTCACTGTTTCTCGCTTCCCATTGTAAATCAGCGAGCAAAATAAAATTTGTCCCTTCCATTCCCGCTATCAGCCATAGTTTATTTTTAAAATAAAAAAATGGTTTTGTTCTTGAAACAGTTGGGCGGACTATAGCTTATAGCTCGTTGCTCTTGCAAAACCATTAACAAAGGAAGAACACGACAGTGACGTAACAGCGTGAGCAGATGAAATGCTCTCAAATCAATTGCACTGCACCACCCACCGAATCAATTGTTTCCAAGAGGATATGCGGCTCCATTCTACAGCATATACTACAGCAGTTTTGGTTGTAGTGGTTGCAGTAGCGCTGCGATTTTTCCACCAAATTAATTCTACCCTTAACTGACGGTGGCAGGAAGTGGGACCAAATATGCATGTTTCGGCAGACTCGAAACTAGTCAATCTATCGTATAGGTTTATTGTTTTTGCAGCATTGACTAAATCTTAAATATGTAAGCATTCTGATTAATTGAGTTAGTCAGATAATTAAAATTTCTTTATAAGTGGTAAGTGAGTTGTTGCTGATATAAATGTTGAAGGCTATTTGTTGCACTTACGACAAAGTCTCTTCGCATCTTTTACTGACTTAAGATCTTCTACGCAATAATTTGTTATAATAATAATATTCGGCGCGACAGACCGTTGCGGTTCAAGGCCTAGCTTCTCAGCATTTGTGTTGTGCATGTTTATTTTTGGACACAAATGGAAGGGACCTACAATTTAAGGCCGGATCCGAACGGCGAATTGAGAAGCTTTCCGTGACAAGGTATTACTCTCGGAACGTTTGTCACCCATTCGCGAGAGGTGGGACACCGTGAAAAATACTTTGGTGTTACTGGGATTCGAACCACGAACCCCATGCTCAGGAGTCCATGCTCCTATTCACTGAGCCACGGCGCCCAAATCTTCATAATTGGCTGTAAAACCGGGGTCCAAACCTGGCCGAACGCGGTGTATTACTTGTTCTTATCGACTGATAAAGTTGACTCGAGTTAGTTAAAGGATTGCACTACATCAAATTCACATTCCACTATTTTATTTGAGGGACCAATGTTGTATCTTCTGCTTGCAGAACGCTGCAGCTCCAGATTTCGTGCAGCCCGCTCGATCTGAATGTAAAGCTTTTTGGTTTCTACCAACGATGTTGATGTCGTCTGCGTAAGCCAGTAACTGATGGTTTCTCTAGCCGTTACTTCAGAGTCTCTGACCACTTTCTCCAAAGTCAGGTTGAAGAGGACGCAGGCAAACCAATTCCCTTTTTGGAGCCAGTTATAGATGTTGACATGGCTTGATAGTGATAGTGATCCGGATATTTTCACTTGGCTTATAACATTGGTCATAGTCGATCTGCATAGTCGGGTCAGTTTATTTGGGATGCCGAATGCTCTGTCATGGCTTTATAGAGTTCTACGCTGGCTATGCTATCATAGGAGGCTTTAAAGTCAATAAAAACATGGTGTAGTGAGTTTTGAAACTCTAGACATTTTTCCATCATCTGCCTAAGAGTGTAAGTCTGTTCAGTTGGTGATTTTCCTGGGATGAAGCCACACTGGTATGGACGAGTGATGACTATAGCGTATGGGGCTATCCTGTCTTGAAGGATAGAGGAGAACAGCTTATACGCGGTACTCAACAACGTTATACCACGATAATTGCTGCATGTTGTGATATCTCCTTTCTTATATATGGGGCAAAGGATGCCTCTTCGCCAGTGTTCTGGCATCGCTTTTTCCTCCCATACTTCAACTATTAGTTTATGAATTGCTTGGTGTAATGTGTGGACTCCTATTTTTATCAGTTCCGCTGGGATCCCATCAGATCCCGAGGCCTTATTATTTTTGAGCCGGTTTATCATTCTGCTAACTTCGTCTGTGCTTGGTGTCGGGCTGTATATAGTGGTCTTCGGTCATTGGTGGAGCCTACAATTCCTCAGTTAGCTGGCCATTAAGCAACTCATAAAAGTGCTCTTCCCATCGCTATGAGATGCCTTTGATATCGGCGATCAGATTGTCTATGTAGTATGTGCACCGCGGTGTGTGTTGCGTCATACCGCAGACTTTTTGGTAGAACTTCCGCGCCTGTTGCGATTCTCCCACTCTGTACTGTTTTAGTTCAATGACGATATTCTTCGCGCAGGCTGCTTTCTTTCTCCGGTGAACTATTTTTTCACATCTTCTGAGCTCTTTATATTCATCTTCGCGTGCCCGCGTTCTACGAGTTTATTGCATTGCTCAGTAGGCAACATTTTTACGCTCAGTCGCTAGCTTACATTTGTCATTGAACCAGTCGTTCTGATCTCTACGACTGCTGCCAAAGATGGTATCAGCATTACCAATAACAGTATTCTTAAGGCGTATCTACTTCTCTTCTACGCCCGAGATATCAGCCCCAGGACCTAATCTCACTGATTTAGGGTGAGTCCTATCGCTTGACCTTAGTTGGTTCTGGTCTCTTCGTTGCGAAGGGCAGTCGTGTTGCCCCGAAACTGATTCGCGGATGCATTTCTTTTTGATGACGCAATCTGCGCTCGGAGCACCATAACAACAAGATAGTGGTCCAAGTCGACGTTGGCCCCTCGGTAAGTTCTTACCGTCATCAGGTTCGGTTTAAAGCGACGGTCTATAGATACGTGATTTATCTGGTTGCGTGTGGCATCATTTGGAGATAACCAGGTGGCTTTGTGGATATTTTTACGCGCAACCCTTGTACTCGCAACTACCAAATTATTGCTTTCTGCCATCTCTATGACTCGTTGTCCATTGTCATTAGTGTTCTCGCATAAGCTATGGGTGCCAATGTACTGCCTGAATAATGGCTCCCTACCTATTTTGGCATTCATATACACCAGATTGATTTTTACATTATACTGTACTGAGGAGAGGCATGGAGTTCCCGTTCGTTTGATTCAATGAATTATTCTTATTTCATCTGGGTAGTCCACTGTAGGTGCGTGAACGTTTATGAGGCTTATGTTTTTAAATCTGCCGCGCACGCAAAGGGTGCATAGCCGTTCATTTACGGCTTTAAAGCCGATAACGGTGAGTTTCATTCGTTTGCTGATTAGAAACCCCACTACGAGCATATGATGAAATGCTGCCATTATCCACGAATGGCACTTGCATCGAGGAAACTGAAAATCCCGCAATTCTCGGTATGTCTGTTTACGACAATCTTCGTTGGAATACTGATCACATATTTACCGTTGCCAAAAATGCTGCGTAATGTTTAGGTTTTCTAGCCCAGTGCAAGAAATATTTCACTCCCTCTGATTTGGCTGCTATATATAAGGATTTTATTCGCCCTAACCTTGAGTACAATTGCCATATCTGATCTGGTCCGCCTAAAACTACTTTGCGTCAGCTATATAGATTACAAAACCGCGTGATAAAACTTATCGGTGACGCAAATATAGCGAAATCAATAGATTCGCTTGAACACCGCAGGAACGTTTCCTTCTTGTCACTGTTTTATCGCTTCTTCTACCAGCTGTGGTTAAGAGAAATGCCCGCTTCATGCCACCTCTCCTTGAACCGCAATACTCGTGGCGCTCTAAATGCTTATCAGTTTACCCTCAAGTCATTTTCGGACATACAATTAAGTTCCGGGATTCGTTCTTCAGCCGCGCAACATGTATGTGGAATGCTCTGCCAAGCTCTGTCTTCTCACATCAATATGATCCACAGGCATTCAAAACAAAAGCTCATATACATTTTCTCTTTTCTAACCCTTTTCCTTAACGCCAAGCTGTGCTAAGAATATAGCCTTGCATTATAAGGGTGCGAACCCCTTTAAGTGTGCGCGAATTATAAAAAAATGTGTTACATGGCAGCTGTAATATATGTCATTATCTGATTTTTGTAGGACACCATTCCCCGTCCACCGCATCTCCTGAATTGCTGTTATGTCATCATTATATTTGGACAGGGTATCGGGTAGCTGCTTTGCAGCTCGAGCTCTATACAGTGAGCGTAAGTTCCATGAGAAAATTCTTAAATCGTTTAGCCATTTTCGTTACTGTGGTCGCCGCGTCGTTCATCAATGTATCCGAGGCTGATTTGGGGTTCTGTAATTAAGTATTTTTACGGGCGAGGTTATTGGCCTCGCGCCAACCTTACTTTGAAGGGACTAGCCCAATAATTCGCCCTGTTCTGCTGATACCTGCACAACGTTATAAAACGATAATTGCTGCACGTTGTGATATCTCTCTTCTTATTTATGAGGCAATAGATTTCTCTTTGCCAGTCTTCTGGCATCGCTTCGTTCTTCCATACTTACAGTATTGAAATATAGATCCACCTAAATTAATATTCATTGTAACTCGATTGTATGCCTGTATAAGTAGTACGCATATTCAGATCAAATAATTTCCAATTTTGTTGGAGTTTATTGTACATGAATTTACTTACAATTGCTAGGATTTTCTTCTTCTGGAAAACTTTTCTAGTTACAAATTTGAATCAAAACCCGACTCTTATACCCCACAGTATAGTGGAACTACCAACATCATGGACACGGTGTCGTGTATAGTGGAACTACCAACATCATGGACACGGTGTCGAATTATTGTCAGCATATGGAGGCGTATTCAGTTGCATGAAAAATCCGCTCGTAATTGTGAAAGCCCAGAGTCCACATTCATTGAGTTATTATTTTTCCTTATTTTTGTTCTTTGGCTTTGCATACTTGGACCACTTTTTCTATGAGTTTGTTGTGAAAACAGCCAAGCCCATCGCATCATATGGAATGTGAAGAAGCATCTTGACATATGTAATACTTTTAGTGGTGTTTTTATAGAGAATTCTCTTTTATTTTCTGTGATAAGACAAACACATTTTTAAATTCTCTTTATTAACTTCGCGTTCGGATGTGTTTGTTTGTGTATTTTTTTTTTGTATTCCTTGGTTTATTTGTTTGTTTGTGGTCAAATTTTGTGATTTTTTATCGCGTTTTCCCCTAAAACGAAATTTTAACTTATTTTTAGTTGCCTTTACTGTCTTTTCAGTTTAAATTGTACAAGAATTTTGTAAATTCTGTTTTGTGCAAAATCAGCAAAATCTACAGATATGTCAGTTGTTGTAGCCGAAGTATCTGCAAGATTCTTATGAGATCACCATTAGTTTACCATGAAATGTGTTTTAACAATCAAATAACCAGAAATAAATACATATGCCCAAAAAAACAATCACACATCGGAACACATTAAAATATTCTAAATTTATTTTTCCTCGTAGATTTAAGCAACTTTACAATATTTGCTGCCGCCAGGAAACATATATCAATTAAAAACATATTCCGATTCTTCAGTATACAACTTTCAATATAAGACTTAATTAATTCTATGTATATACACATATGGCGGTCAGCCATCAGCAGAATAGTGGAAATAACACAAAATGCATCAGAATTGCAAGTGGCCGTAACTATCTCTGACTGGTGGAAGTGCGATTAAACCTCCACGTGGTGGTCGCTGGTAATTTTCCCTCGGTACAGAAAAAGCGAAATGATCGGGCTAGTCCCTTCAAAGTAAGATTGGCGCGAGGCCAATAACCACGCCCGTAAGCAAAAACTATTACGGAACGAAAATCAGCCTCGGATACACTGATAAACGACGATGACCACGGCAACGAATGACAGCAAACAATAATTGGTCGTTGCGAGTACAATGTTTGCGCGTAAAAATATCCACAAAGCCACCTGGGTAACTCCTGATTGAGCCACTCGCCCCAGATAGGCCACGTGTTAATAGAACGCCGCCACAATCCGAACCTGATGACGGTACGAACGTACCGAGGTGCCATCTTCGAGTTGGACCACTATCTTGTTGGAATGGTGCTCCGAGCGCGGATTGCATCATTACGAAAGACTGCATCGGCGAATCAGATTCGAGTCAACACGGCTGCCCTTCGCAACAAAGAGACGAGAAGCAACTACGGTGAAGTAATAGGCCCTAAATGCAGTGAGAGTAATTCCTGGGGCGGAGATGTCAGGCGTAGAAGAGAAATGGACACGCTTAAAGAATACTGCCAAAATTACTGCTGACACCATCTTAGGCAGTAGTCGTAGAGATCGGAACGAATGTAAGGTAGCGACTGAACGTAAGAATGTTGCGTACCGAGCCATGCAACAATCTCATAGAACACGGATACGCGAAGATGAATATAAAGAGCTCAGAAGATATGAAAAAAAAGTTTACCGGCGAAAGAAAGCAGTCTTGCAGAAGAATCTCGTCCGTGAACTAGAACAGTATAGAGAGCGAGGACCGCACCAGGTGCGGAAGTTTTACCAAAGAGTCCGCGGTATGACGCAATATACACCGCGTTGCACATACTGCAAAGACAAAGAGGGTAAACTGATCGCCGATCACAAAGGCATCTTAGAGCGATGGGAAGAGCACTTTCAGGAGTTGTTTAATGGCCAGCTAACTGAGTAATTGGAGGCTCCATCAATGACCGAAAACCACACTATGTTGTCGCCACCAAGCATAGACGAATTTAGCAGAGCAAATTCTTCGTAATTTAGCGACCGAGAAAAGGCTACTAGTATTTAGAGATAAATCTTTTGGGCAGCTCTTCGTATTGAGTGGCTTATTTTTACACCATATGACCGTCAGGAAGGCCTAAAATATTTTCAATTCTAGGCTGCCTAGGACTGCTTGGCTTGCTTTAGAGTCCTAGTGGTAAATAATATGTTACGAAGTTCCGGATGGATGTGCTGCCGGGTGGTGCTTTGCAACCGCCCAGGCACTCATCTCTGAAAGAACCGAGATCACTAATTCTAGATCTCTCCAAGATAGCGTTTGGTACCACGGGAATTGTCTGTGCCATACGGAACAGGTTTGACTGTGAGGTTGACCGAGTCTGGAGATAACTATGGCTGCGGACCCAGTTCGTTCTAGGGATGTAACGCGGGGGCTTAGGTTTACTCTCGAAAGAGGGGATTGCCTGACGTGAATAGTAATGAGCAGCTTAATGGCGAAAGCTGGGAAAGCGCGGGTTCGTACTACTCCAATGATGATGTGCCCCATACATAACAAAGGCGATATCATGCAGATAACATACAGTAATTATCGTGGTATAACGTTAATGAGCACCGCGTATAAGTTTTTCTCCTGTATCATTCAAGACAGGATAGCCTCATACGGTAAAGTCATCACTGTTCCATACCAGTTTGGAGAGGTTCAATCCTCTATAAATCCATTCAGATACTGGCTTACGCAGACGACATTGACGTTGTTTGTAGAAACCCAAGAGCTGTACAGGAAGCTTTTATCCAGATCGAACAGGTGGCACGAAATCTGGGCTGCACATAAATGGGAGCAAACCAAAGTACATGAGGGCCAAGTCTACGAGTAAAAGATTTGAAGTAGTGCAGTCCTTAAACTATTACGGGTCAACTGTATCAGCCGATAACAGCATGGAACCAAGCCTGCTATTATAGTCTGTCAAGACTCTTCACATCCAGGAACTTAACCATAACATCCAAGCTGCTGGAATATAAGTCACTGGTCATACCAGTACTTACATATGGATCAGAGATATGTGTGAAAGCAAAAAGCATTCTGACCTCTACCTTTACCCGGTAAATTCAACAGATTGGCAGTTGATCCAAGATTTAAGCAAAATCGTAAATTCAACAGTTTCTGCTTTTAGCTGAAAATCAAGACCGGAAAACGTTGAACGGACTGTCGTTTTCGGTAATTTCAACAACTTCTTTTTCTCCGTGATATTGAAGGGGTTGGACGTCGATTTTCATTAAATTTTCTCTGTTCCTGCCACTGCTATTCTTTTTAGTTTTCCTGATAAATTGCCTACACATATACATATTTATATCCAGTTGCTTTATATTTAGAGAGCTTGACAGTCGCAGAACAAAGACTGTGCACGAGGGCACTCGGACAATGACTTTCGAATTAACGATGTGCTAACTGATTTATTGATTGAGCTTGTTCCACTTGAGCAGTGTACAATATCCACGATACAAATATCTACCCCACGCAACACATATATGTATGTGTTTCCACAGTAATGTGACTTGATGTCATTTCGTTCTTTTATAAAAGGGTTAAAATGACCCATTAAAACGGAGCACTTTGGTTTCGTAATGGATAATGCCATATTGTTATTATTTCTTTAAAGAGGATCTCGCTGCAAACGACATTTCAGAACCAGTCCACAGCACTGTGAATTTTTCATAGTTGTAATAATTAAAGACGTTAAAATGTAACCCTAAAATGTTTATGGACTTCGCATTATACAACGGTTCCAGAAAATGCAATATGTGTAGATATTAAATCTGGCGTTGATTAATGAAAAATGCGATGGCGTTTTTTTTTCTTCATAAGCTTATTGGTATGCAATGTTAAATGTGGTTTTTTCAGTCGTTTTTTATAATTCGCTTATGACTAGAAAAACTACATTTATCTTTGCATACCATTAGGCTAAAATCCTTTTAGGATAATTCAGTCTTTCGACTTTTTCATACAGATTTTCAGTTTTCATCCAGATCAAGCGATCGACATGAAATCTGGGGATACAACGGCGAAGACCAGGATACCTAGAGTTTTTGGATGCTAAACTGGATGACATCGGCTTGAAATCGGGGCTTTGTGGGAAGCCAGGACTGGACCACGGTTGTAGAGTCAAATTGATGATGCTATAATATTATGTAAACATATTTGACTTTATATATTAGATATATACATATATGCTCAAATAGCAGGTATTTGTAGTGATAAAATGTTAATTCAAGATCCGTTATTCTAACTATTGTAAGCTAAAAAAGTGTTGTATTAAGTTTCTTCTTATCGACTTATCCAGTGGCTTGCTTTTTTTCCTCAAGATACAAATAGTAGAAGGAATACATAATCTAGTAAGGCTTATAATTTTAGTAAGGCTTAAGTCTGATAAAGAAAACTTTACTCTTATAGCTAGTGTGCCCCGTAGCTCCAGTTGTTAGTACGTTGGATTTTTGAGAACGAATCTTCGAATCCCAGATTATATTTACTAAAAATATTTTCCACATTCCTACTTCTCGAGAATATCTGACAAATGTCAGAAATTAATAACTGTCACGGAAAGCTTCTAAATTCGCCTTTCTAATATGAAGTTAACCTGTAGGTCTCTGCCATTTGTGTGCAAAAATATAACAAGACCAACACCGATGGTCCTGAGAAGCAAGGCCTTGAACCGCAGCGCTATAGCTATTTTGCCTGTTCTGATGATTAACGGATCACACAGGAAGTACAAATTTGTAATTTACGCAGACCTTAATGAAATGCATTGGCGGAAGGAAACTGGCGGCAGTGAAAAACACTTATTCCTCAGTGCATCCTTATCTAACCTATAGGCAGGGCATAATGCGCTACTGATTCTACAAAGGTTCTTGAAGAGGTCATGTGCCCAGTTTTTGCTGGAAATAACCAAAATTTTGATGGAAATTAAAAAAGCTAAGGAATGATATAAATGAAATATATATAGATTTTTTAAAATTTCCTTTTAATTATCTTACTAACTCCCAAAAGATTATATTTTAAACTTCGAATTTTAAATTAATATTGCATTTAACAAATCCTATAACTTTTCTATTCACATCATCCAATCAACGATGTCATATTAATTAATTATTAAAAGTTACGTAAAATGCCGCAAGTAAGCAGCCTTAATGGTAATGATCACTCAACGATAACTTTATTGATTAATGCTGCCTTAGGCATTTTGTACGGACAAATGAAATTTTTCACTTACAAAGTGATTTGCACCAAATTAATTTACCCGAACCACCGTGATGATATTATAATTATTATGCTAATAGCTTGTTTGTATGGCTTCCTTATCCGTTTTATAACACAAAATTAATTTATTAAGATAATACAAGAATCTACATAAATACATACAAAATATGGAGTGGGTGAAAAGGGTTTATGTCGACGTACCAATTGAACACATCATTTTACCGCACCATTGGATATACAGCACACATTAACCTCTGTTATGTAACAAATACACTTTTATTTTTGCTGACGGCCCTAATTTAAGTTTAAAATAATTAATGTTGTTATTTGTAGTTCTTTACAGGACTTTATTTTTAATAAAATTTTACTTTTTAAATCATCAATAGCTTACACAGCCATTTAAATCCCATGTTTTTAACTTTTTCGCACAGTTGGTATCGGAAAAGTGTGGAATAAAGATTGCGCTAACGTAATTGTATTGAATATTTTACGAAACCTGTCAACAGACTTAGGCCGTAGAAGTGTTCCAGAAGCAAAAGTTCTGATGTAGTTTAAGTAAAGCCAAAATCGAAAACAATGGAGAGATGTTTTGCATGAACAATTCAGTCGATTGAAGAATGTTAAACCAGTTATATTTCATTTCGAATGACACCACGCCACATTGCCTAAATTGATGGACTCGGTCAGGTTATTTTCGATTTTGACAGAGGAGCGAGAATTCTAAATTATTATCTTGCATATTCAAAAGTCTCTATTAATGCTGTCACATGCGACTTTGAAAATGATAACAAGGTGGTGAGTATCGATATGTACTTTTTGGATGTGTGAAAATTAAGTACTCCTGTATTGCGGACTTTGCAAAGAAGATTGTTGATAAGCTTGAGCTTCAATTGGTCACACAATGCGGATACACAATATATCTTATATAGCTTATTGATCATGTTAGAGGATAATTACTCTATTGTTGGTAAAATAGTAGCTAGCGGGTCTATTTTCTTATGGATCAGACAAGGTTAGGTAAAGTTAAGTTGAAGTGGCCGTCAGTCAAAACCAACGCACTTAGACCATGAAGGTCCGTTGTCATACCACAAGTATCTAGGAAAATCCCACGTCTACTCGTTGAACCACTTGGAGTTTCGTATGAAGCTCAAGAGCTCACACAAAGACAAGCTTATCTTTGGACTCTGCTTAGTTTGTCGCGATTGATCGCTTTATTTAATGCAGTCCACCAAACAGCCACACCGTATAGCAGAATAGGTCTGACTACTGCTGTATACAGCCAATGAGTGATATGCGGTTGAAGACCCCATTTACTTCCTATGGCTTTTTTGCTTGAGAAGAGTGCCACTGTGGCTTTACGGACTCTTTCTTGTATGTTTGGTTTCCAGCTCAGCTTCCTGTCCAGAACAAGACCAAGATATTTGACCTTATCGGAGAAAGTCAAGCATGTGCCCTGGATGAACCGAGGGTTGACGAGTTGGATTTTGTACTTCCTCGTAAAGGGGACAAGTTCGGTTTTTTTGGGGTTTACTCCTAGACCACAATGATCTGCCTAGCTTATTAGCTTATTTAGAGCATTCTGTAGAAGTTCTTTCAAGGTGTGTGGGTGATTTCCTGAGACGGCTATGGCAACGTCGTCCACATAGGCGATCACTTCGCAGCCCTCCCCCTCAGGCGAACCAGCAGCTCAATCACCACCAAGTTCCAAAGAAGTAGGGACAGGACTCCACCTTGCGGGGTGCCTCTGCTGAAAAATCTTTTCGCAGACAACAAACCAAGTCTTGAATTTATGATCCTACTTGTGAGTAGAAGATCAATCAGTTCACCCAGTTTCGACGTTGTTAAAAGCGCCTTCGATGTCCAGGAAAATCACTATGCAGAGCTGTTTCTACAGATTTGCCCTTGCAGTACGCGTGTTGATCGACGGACAGAAGTCTTTTGTCAATACTAGTACGAAGGTGGATTTCAATCAGTCTTTCTAATGTTTTTAAAAGGAATAACGAAAGGCTTATGGGTCTGAGGTCTTTTGGACTGACGTGGGAACATTTACCTGCTTTTGGAATGAAGGCCACTTTCACTTCTCTCCATATGACTGGAATATAGACCAGATCAAGACAACTTTTGAAAATTGTCTCAAGGATAATGTCCGAAGTCCTTTGCAGTTCGGCTGGAATTATGCCGTCTGGTCCTACAGGTTTATATGGTTTGATGATATGTAGTGCCAAAAGCAATTAGTCCTTATCAATTATATCTCGAGAGATGGTATTATACCTAATTAATCAATGGATCAGACAAACAATGCTGAGATTTCATTCATTAGACATCATTTCATCAGAACAAACTCAATAGAAGGTGCCTATATCGCCTTGCTGAATTTCTTAAAACTGCCGGAGATGACTTGGTAGAGTGCATATATCACTCTACCAAGTTAATTAAAAGTCAAGTCAAGCTGGATGTCAAAAAATGGTGGTGCTGACTCGGATGTGTGCTCTCGTGTTATAAAGGCGCGATAGTTTGCTAAATAATATCTGGAACTCCTCGCAAATCTCCAGGAATCTGAAGCTAATGATCTTCAGATCTAACGTTCTCTCGGTACTCTTGTATGGCTGCGAAAAGTGGAAAGTAAGAGAGTCAATTGCGACGCGCCTACAAGTCTTCGTCAACAAGTGCAACAAGTTACCCGCTTCGCTAGCCGCAAAAAATTCATAACAACATGAAAGTTTGTATAAGGTTAATTGAACTGGGGGTCCCGTTCCAAAATGTAAAGGTCTGCGCTAATGGATGTCGCTGCTACTAACGTCATGTAATAGACTGAGTACTTTTGGATGAGCCCCGATGTTTTTTTTTAGTCTCCACTTGTCCTGGCTATTACGTATATGACTTGAACCTTGGACAGTTTCCTGCACTCAAGGTGGGATTCCAATAGAGTGGATCTTGCTAATACCTTTAGAGTTTAAGTCTCGCAAGCCTAATAAAACACCGGTGGTATCGGTTTGACGTCCTATTTGAAAGTGATCTTTATTGGAATTTTCTTGCTTATTTATAGGAGTTCAAAGACTCAAAGACACTCAAAGAAAACATAGTACATAATTTAAAAAGAATATAAAATGTATACACATGCATACTAGTTTGGATCGATTTCCCGAACCAATACACTAATTTGTGCTTGTCAGTATTTTGGCATTATTGCATACAAATATACCGAACATTCTTAATTGCTTTAGGTCGCTTGCCTATATTGCTCATGTGACATATTTACCAGCGCAGGCAAGTGACCTATTTTTGTTTATAATTTTATTGCATGCTCGGTCAGCGCCATGCACTGCAAGGGTAAGTGACCGAACGTTATTTACCTTTTTTTTATGATCAGCGCTCGCTTGCCTATAATGCTTTCTATGCATTTTGTTGTCATAGGCAAACGACCGCCGATGGTAATCTTATTACATTGTATGCTGTCATGCTCAGGCATGGAGTGTGCCTTTTCTTTTCGGGGAGCCCCTTAACATCTGACGTCTTCTAAAATATGGCGGTCTTCTAAAATATGCTTATTTAAATACCAAACAGGTGTGCAAAATTTCAGGACACTACTAATCAAAAATTCTAAAAATTTTAAAGAAAACTCATATGACTTGATCCAAGAGTCTGTTAATTTCCAAGATATGACGAAAAACTGCACATTATGGTATAAAACTCCTATCAAAGGTTTGAACGGTTAGAGGGTGTATAGAAGTATTAAGGATATACATAAATACACTCATATTGTAATTTTTAAAAGTTTTATTATTTATAAATAAAAGGTTGTACCCTAAAACGAATTTTTATTATTTTACATTTCCTTCTTATTAATATAGATAGCGACGTACGCAAAATCTCCAATGAAGTTTTACACGCTTTGCTTTGTTTTCAAGCAAAACTTTAATTCTTATAATAAAGTCATTACTGATGAACCTTAACACAGGAAGGTACATATATGTTCGTACATAAATAAAACCTGACGTGTCGACAAGGATAACTGTCAACTAGAAGACATTTACAGAAATGTATTTGTCTCCGGCAAATTCGCTGGGCAAATCAAATAAGAATGATTACCCTGATATAGCTTCGACGAAAGTGGAAAATATGTTTTTTTTTCTCTTCTCTCGAAGGATTATTGCTTGAGTTATCCTTCCTTATTTCTCGATGCGATCGAAAAAGAAGCTATGAGCTATGTGTTGTGTGTGCTCATTGATGATCTCAGACGCCAGCAAAACCACCACACCTCCTCATCATCGTCATTATCATCATCATCTTTATTACCATGCATTAGACTAACCAGACAGGGGACTTCAATTGATTCCACGGAACCCGCACTGGTAATATAACGTTTTCTACAACGTCTACTGTAAGGATTCGAATGCACAATGATTTAATATTCCATGCGATTGGTGTGTGCACTGAATAATGCGGTGTGTAGTGAAGATTTTCACAGAAACGGACGACGAGACAAAAAAACAACTGAGCTCATTTGGTACATGGCAAGGATTCCAGAAATAGCGAAACGAATTGAATATTTTCAACAAATTTAAAAATTAACTTTTTTTCGAAACTTTACCATATATTTCTTGCTGTATGTGTGTGTTGTGTGTGTTTGTGATGCTGTTGTTTTATTATTGCTGAAAAGTACTAACTTCATCCAGCATCAAATAGTTTCTATGTCTGCCGCCCCTTGTGACTCAATTTAGTAGATCTTACTTCTAACTTCCTGCTCCTTTGCTAACGCTCCGAATGGCAACGGGAGAAAGACTTATTCGTGACACAAAAATAACTAAATTTGGTTTAAATGGCTTCTACTGTGCTTGTGATGCTTTGTGTGTATGAAATGGTAGCATTTTCATACATACCCGCATACATATTATATACTCTGGTGACTGGTGACTTCTGTACAGGATTAACAAGCAAAAAACGTCAGTCTTGCTGGATGTCGTCGTCTTGGTTCAAGGCTCACCGCCTCCTGACTCCCTACATTAGTGCGATCGCATTGAATTTTCTTCACACAGCATCAGAATTCATCTCATTGTGAATTCCTTGGAGTAATTTCATTATTTTAGTTCCGTTTCTGTATTTGCTTAACTTTTTCTTTGCTCATACTTTAGGATGGAGTTTGCTGACCAGATGAAAGCAGACCAGACTTTTGCACACACTCATAATACATATACTCGTATGTGCACCTTCAGAATGATCAATTGATGCAATCAACAAAACGACATTATTGCAGATGGCATCAGGAATCAGAAATCAGGTAAATCAATGCTGTTTGTCTGTGGACTTCAGTGCGATGAAGTTGCGAAGGACTTATTTGCTCCTGGCCAGATAGTAAAATTCGATATTGCGGTAAGAGTGCGCAATGATGATGAAGGTGTTGTAGACGTCGTATAAAGTGACAATCTCTCTATTACTTTCTCAATATCTAAGTATAATAAATTGAATGCTGTTTGTGTAATTTTGATCTTACGAAATGTATCAACCATTTGTAATTAAATTAAATTTGAATGTACGCATTACCAATTTACGAAATTTCCCTTTTAATTGAAATGTTTCGTTTGATTTTCTTAATCAAATACGTTTTTAATTTGATTGGGAATTGATGTAGACTTTTCTTGAAAGACTTATTGAATAACAATATTTTTGTGGATCCTCTTTGATAACTGAGCGTTAGGTGCCGATGAGTCTCAACATTTTAAGATCTACTTATTAAAAATTTGTCCTTACTTTTGAAATAGGATTTTTATTTAAACCAGTAAATCTGCAAAACTCAATTTGTCATGACTTTCTCTTATAAACCTGATAATTGTTATAAATTTCGCGTTAGGTAGCCATGGCTTCAAAGAAAAAAGAGACGTCAAATCATACGAGTGGCCACAATTGACTGATCTGTTTATGCAGATGACACAGTCACTCAACTTCGACTTCAACAACTCAATTGGTCAGCTATGGCGCAGTTATTTTTCGAAACGACATTTGCTCCAAGACAATCGACGACATTGTCATATTGCAATCTATGTTGACTCTGACTGCGTTGCGAACATCATTGAAGAAGAATTATACGCCCACCATCCAATATGAAATTGAATGGCTTTGCTCCCTTGCCAATTAAGCCATAAATGGGTTTTATCTCTGAGAATGATCTTGCGGTAAAAATTAGGTTAATTGTTGGCATGTTTAGAGCCCGAGCACTGAAGTTACGTCGGAATGGATAGTCATTGGACCAAGTCCTTGTGCAGAATTCGCCACAAACTGATCTCAGAGAACCCAATTCCTGAGACTAACGCTGAAACGTGGTCCCAAACATACCACCCACTTGCCAAAGCAGCTGCTACTCTCTGCATTTCTTTGTCTTGTTTTGTCCGGAAACCTGTGCATATTTTGACTCAAATTTGTCCACCAGACGTTCTATTTTCATTTACCTGACTGAACATAATGACGACGTACGACGAGGGTGTATTTATTGGGATGACTTATAAGAAACAAGCCGAGGGTAGGGTGATAACTTACAATGTCAGGAATTCTAGTACTCTCATACACAAGCTAATTCCGATTGTTTAACTCACTATTGGTATTGTCATGCTAGAATGGCGGAGCTAACTAGAATTATGTACTAACATTGAAATTGCATACAATTACAATTTCAGAATGTAGATCACGTGTTACAATCTTAAATTGAAGAGTCACTTTTGTGTTGTTGTGCTCTTAGAGGATATTTTACTGATATTAATTCCAAAAGCCGAAAAAAATATATGTAGTGCACCTGAAGGAACTGCAAGAATTCTAAATTGGGATATATGTACATAAGCAAAAACGTATGTGATTGAATACTATTTTCTATTGACATGGGTGGTATTCTCATTTGAAAACATTAAAATAAAACATCCATGCTCTAGGGATATGTAATCAAGAATATTGTGTTGTAGAATTAAGCGCAAAGTAGTATGATGCGGGTTATAATTCAATTTAATTACATATTCGCTTATCTCCTTATCGCTTCGATGTGATGTTACGATTGAATCATCATCCCAGGACATCTAGTTTTTAACAGTTTCGCTAGACTTTGCAACACCACTTGCTCATTTGTTGGGTAATACTTTTTCCACAAGCGGTGCTTAAAAGAAATATCCAGATGAAGACGCCCGTTCTCGAACCCATCCGTAATACTCGAGCCTCAAATCGGGCCCACATCACAGCCATGTAACAGCCATACGGCCACTTAAATTTCAGTGGGCAGGTTAGACTTTAAATTTAATTCTAAAAGACATGTTTTTGTTAAACAGGCGAATTTAATATTTTGCCTAATTCTTTATATAAACTTTTCAATTAAAATTATAATTACAATTTTTATATACTAATTTTATCATAATTACATTATTTGTCAACCATAAAGCCTATCTTCGAACGTACCAACCAATTCAGAGATTACTATTTTAGCCGCACAATAGTTATGTGGAATGTATTGCCCGACTCTGTGTTTCCGCATTTGTATGATCTACAGTCATTCAAGACACATGTGCATAGACAACTCACCTCAATTTCCGAACACCCATGATGTGCTAAGCAATATAAGGGTGCAAACCCCTTGAGCGTGTGTGTATTATAAAAAAAACTTTATTAGTATAAGCTTGCTAAAGCAATCAAAACGGAAAAAGTGTTAGTTTATTTTATAAATAATTCAAATTTTAATGGAATAAATTAACGACACAACCTTCAAGTAACGTGCGTATAAGCGAAATTTGTTCATAATTTATATGAAACACTCAAAAGTGTAAAGCTGCAAACACATTGTGAATATAATTTGCTACTGCAGTTTTCTGGTACAAAAGTTCACATACACAGAGGTGCAGGAGTGCTCATATGCTCATACAAGGCAAGTGGATTTATCCTTGACAACTGTAATTATCACAAGAGTTGCGTTATAAAGCGAAGTGTAATAAGCTGCATAATTATCTGAACGTCTTTTCGCACTTTTACGAGAATCCCTCGTTACTCCCACAAGATGAGATCCTTACATGTGCATTGGTGGTGCTTTAGTGGCCCTCGAATACCCCAAGATGCGTTAAGGGTTCAAAAAAATGTAAATAAAACAGAAACGTTGGAATATCTAACATTTAAGCAGATTCAGAAGGTACAGTACATGTCGTTTGTATTCGTACTTAAAATTAAAGAGCGATAAAACTGCATAGCATACGATTGCTGTGATTATCACAAAACATTCCTCATACGCAAAAGTGCATTCTTCACAGATGACTTACCCTGTACCATTTGAGAAAATCTCCATATTTCACAGAGAGCAAACTTTGTGTTGCCATACGCAATTTTGCATATTAATCTCGCAAACTTTACAAGCTCCCCATTGAGTACGAATGCAAATGCGATCGTAAATAATAGTTAAGTTGTAAAGACCGTGTCTTTGGGGCTGGCTACAGTTACATATACTTCTGAGGAGCAGATGGAAAACTTTATTATTACACTTGTGGGCATTAAAATAATATGCAAAAATGTGTAGATTGCTCTTTGGTGTACTATATGTTTATATGTATTAAGCAACGCCGATTACGAATATAATTGTTCTCCGTTAAAAGGCCATTTAACAACCAAGTAGTATGGATATCTAGTAATTTGTTATATGTTATTTTATGTTATGTTTAAAAATCGTGTAAATATTTATATTTTGATGTGTTAGCGGGTAAACTAGAAGATCGTTTCGCGCAAAACGATAAAATTAAAAACTTTTTCAGTCTCGTTGAAAGCCAGAACGAATCTCATTTTATTGAAATTAATATTTTTGGGACAATCTTAACTTAAACTGAGCTCACGGTGCTATTGTCGTCTGCAATTTAGTTTTCTCAGCAAAAAAAAAATGCTGGTAAATTCTGCGATCGTGGCCAAACGGGCCTTTTTACAATTTGTTAAGCAAATTGAAAAAAAAGCTCCACGCGTCCGGAGCTAAGCTAAAAGAAAAGACAAAATAAAATATATGGGAAAAAACTGGAACTGTCGCTTATGTCGCTTATGTTTATATTATATATATTAGAAAATTACTTCCGGCAACATTAAATACGAGAAAAGTTACAGAAGATGAATGCAACCTGTCTAACAATTCGGAAATATATTATTTCTTATATAACAAACAAAGGAATTGAGGAATTCACGATATCGTTTTTGATACACGGAAGTGACGTGTAACTATCATATAAGTTCACATTTCTGACATATACTTTTGCAATAATATGGTACTGTCCTTGGCTCCTTAGCCAGTATTATACAAAATGTATTTGTGTATGTATGTATTTTAAATTTAAAAGCAATGGATTGATTTTATTTTTATAAAGCTATATGCACTATATCCACTCTATATGGAATTTTAAAATTAAAAAACTTTTGTTTAATATCAAAACAAACAAAACAGAAAAGTTTAGAAATTACTTTATTGGTCGATGTTTTGGATTGGTGCAGCAGGGAAGGACTATCTATCAATCCTTGCAAAACGGTTCTAGTGCCTTTCACAAAAAGAAGATTGGTTGACTTAGGACCAATCACCATTAAAGGCACCAAGGCTGGAGTACATCTCCAGCGAGGTCAAATACCTCGGTGTCATCCTTGATAAAAGACTTAACTGGAATTCTCATATCAAGTCAGCAACAAAACGCGCTACAAGGGCCTCCAGAAGACTTTACGGCAGAACTTGGGGTCTAAATCCTAGGATGATACACAGGATATATTCAATGATGATGAGACCCATAATCACGTACGTGGCCATAGTTTGGTGGTCCAAGAGGTGCTTGAACGGACAACGGCAAACGAGCTTGAGAAGCTTCAAAGAATCGCCTATGTAGGTATTACAGGTGTATGCGTACCTGCCCTACGACAGCATTAGAAGCTATCGTAGGGCTTTCGCCCCTGCAAATCTTCATTAGGAAGATGGCCGCTAGATTCGCTATAAAGCTGCAACTAGTATATAAGTATAAACCAGGCGAACATCTGGGACACCTGAAAATTCTCAACTCAATTTCCGAAAGAGACATGTTCTGCACAATACCAGACTTTATGGTCAGGGGGCACTATTTCGCAGGTTCGGACAGGTAGAAATCTTGGACCTTGCAAGCTGGTCTAATGGTGTTCCGGCACTAGACGCTAGTGGTCTGGTTTGGTTCACTGATGGATCGAAGATGCAATCTGGAGTTGGTGCTGGCGTCTTCGGACCCAATACAAAGGTCTCGATACCAATGGGAGTAAGTCCCACGGTCTTCCAGGCTGAACTCCATGCTATAGAGATCTGCGCTAGGATAAACCTTAGTAAAGGCGTTAAGGGCGCGAGAATATATATCTATTCAGATAGTCAGGCAGCACTCAAAGCTCTGTCGTCCAATTTAATGGACTCGTTAACAGTTAAAACCTGCTACGATGCACTGCAATCTCTGGCCAGACACAACAGGGTATAGCTCGGTTGGGTGCCAGGTCATCGAGGAATTGCAGGCAACGAAACTGTATATAAACTAGCTAGGGCTTGTTTGGAATCTGCGTTCATATGACCTGAACTCAACTGGAGTGCCGCCACAAAACTGATTAACTGTTGGGAAGTCAAACTTCGCCTGGCTCAATGGGAAAATACCCCGGGGCTAAGGCAATCCAAACAACTGATCAGACCCTTTTCATATATGGAAATCCTGTATTTAGATAAAGGCAGCATTAGGAAGCTAGTGAGTTTTCTAACTGGCCATTGTGCCTTAAGGTATCATCTTAACAAAATTGGTGTGAGCTCTGTGACAGAATGTAGGTTCTGTGTGGATGATGAGGAGTCATCCGAACACATTCTCTGCGAATGCCCAGCACTTATTTGGTTAAAGAGACGCATATTCAATAAGGAAATATGTTCGGCATTGGAGTGGAAAAACTCTGCCCTTAGTATCAGAGTCTGTCTTTTATTAGGAAAGTTGTATCTCTCTTAGATAATAAATGCCCTATTGATACAATAGATCTTTTAGGTCGGAGTGTCAGTCACTTGGACTAGGGTTATCAAAAAAAAAAAAAAACTTTATTGGTCAATTTGTATCTTTGGTGGTGTAGTGGTTGGACAGTTGGCTCCCTTTCGGAGGACATCGTGTTCGAATCCAGACACACGAATTCCAAACACACGAAATTTTCTTACCTATCTGATCATCTAGATTCCAAAAATATGAGTTGATGTATGAAGTAATCTAATGTAATGTTGCGAACAGTAAGGCTTATCGCCAAGCTTATATATCATGTCATTGCAACGGAGTTTTCCAGCCTGGGAAAGCCTCATCGTGACCAGGGCCCAAAGAAAATGGTCGAAACAATACAATTTGGTGACTTCGACTAAATCTTATTAATTAAATATTGCGTGCCTGTGGCTGGCTGGCCAAATCTTGTGATCAATTTTTAATCTACTTGCTAAACCCCGATTTTATTTAAATTCTCTATATAAACTTCGCGTACCCGTGGCTGGCTGGTGGGTAGAATCTTGTGATCAATTTTTAACCCACTTCCTTAAGCCCAATTTTGTTCAAACTTTGCACACGTGTATATCACCCATTACAATACTTTCTATTGGGCCCCTCGGGCATCGGGGTCGGGTGGCTTCCATACAAATATTTTACAAAATTTACCCGATTTTCTTCAAATTGTATACGCTTGTGTATCTCCGTTGGGCACTTTCGTCCGTCCACGTCCGACACTTTTTATAAAAATTTAGAAGTGAACGGCACGAACGTGAGCCTGAGCGATGCGTGAGTTTGAACGATGTGCGAGCCTTGAATGAACGTGAGCCTGAGCGATGCGTGAGTATGAACGTTGCGTGAGCCTGAACGATACGAGCCTTGGACGAACATGAGCTTGAAGGAGCCTTGCACGAGCATGAGCCTAAACGATGCGCGAAAAGACAGAGACGTTTGGTGCGGAATGGGCCAAATTGGGGTGATCAATTCGTCGGCAGCGAACGGCTGCTGTGGGAAAACGTGGGATTCTGCTGCATATCATATTCTTTTGATGTAACAACTTACCTGCGGGTTCACGCAAGAGCGGATGGCATGTTCGCCCTTTTATAGCATTTTCTGTGTGCTGTGCCCTTGTACGTTAATCGCTATGTGCTCTGCTGTGATTAGTCGATGCGGTGGCATGATGTTATTCTGGATATCGTTTGACTTTCGTTTTGCTGCTGCTGTCTGCACAGAATTGGTATAGGGTGCACCTGAATTTAGGAAAAAATTCGGCCACAACGCACCGTCTAGCTCTACACAAAACCAGAGATATGCTCTACTCGACTTACGCTCCTGCATCAATCTAATAAGCTAAATCTAGATTTAGAATATTTATTGTTTGATTTAAAAGATTTCAAATAAGAACAAGAAAATTTGAATTACATTTAAAGATCCTTAATATATAAATATATTGAAACGAAACGAAACATTGAACTCTGGTCTTTCTTAAGTTACGCTTAAAAAAATCTCATATTCATTTTTGTTGTCGCCACATGTGTATGTGTCGAAAGAAGTCAAAATCAAGTAATCATCAATATCGTACTCGTACAAGGCAACCACATGTGTTAAAATCAATGAACGAAACCATTGGACAACATTTTTTTCTCTGATGGTTTCTTTGACGTGACAGACCGTTATCCAGGACCTAGCTTCTCGCGTGCACGTGTTATATTTTTCCACACAAATGGAAACAACCAATAATTTAATGGCCTATCAAAAAGGCAACTTGAGAAGCTTTCCGTGACTAAGGCACTATTCACAAGATCCATAGCTCCCACTTGCTATCAAAATAACGTTCAAAATAAAATAACTTTGTGTTTATTAAGAAAACCGATTTTTCGAGTATAACCCAGAAATTATAATAAAATTTTCCTTAGTTTGCTGATTTTATCATTGTTAGAAACATTTCCAGGTTTGGAGTAACTATAATCTAATGTATTGTGGTTATCAAAACAGTAATATTTTAATTTTTTCGAATAATATACGTGGCATAATACATTTTTCATTAAACTTTATACACGATATTAGGAAAAATAAGTAAATAAAAACTCAACTTGTGCAATTTACTAAAAAAAATTTAAAGCTGATCTCAGGAGAAATCATACTTATATTCAGAAATGAGTGGCGTACAAAATAACCAACCGGAAAACTTCATCCCGCATATTTTTAGTGGATCTCTATTACTATATTTCCACTTTTTTCCTGCTTGCAAGACATGTAAACAAAAATATTGTATTAATAATAAATTATATATTTTTTAAATTATATTGGAGTACATGCATGGTTTTTCATTATCTCTACCTTAGCTCTGTAGATTTTAATTAAAAAAACACTGGAACACTACCGTACACTGAATTCGACGTAAGAACAGGTGACTCCAATAAATATTTACCCGCGATTAACAATAAGGAACAAACCATATCTGGTGTTGGTGTTGGAGCGGATTTTTAGTTACTCCTTCTTCCTCATTTCCCTTTTTTAAAGGCAAAGATGTAAATTTACCATCATACATTGTAATACACATTCGCACGGCTTGAAGGAGGGTTGATAGGTCATGCTGAGAAGACCACCTCATGGACATCGTAGCTCAGGGACGAAGCCAACTAGAAAGGAAACCCTAAATTACCAAACGAACAAAACCGAAATTGGAATTTTTGGTTGTTAAGACTTAGGAATGCTTTCATGTGCTATGCACTCTGCCTTTGCTGGTTTCTCTCGTCCGTTTGCATGCAACAAACACCAATAATTCCTATTTAATGGTTTTGGTCTTTTGTACGCTTTGGAACTGTAGTACTGTTAAATTGCACGATTACATCAGGAGCAGTCACGCTTCACGTTATGGTACAACAGAAACACAATTCACAACTGCAACAAATTTTAATTTATTTTTAGCTGGCTCTATGTAGGGCCATGTTATACTGCTTCCGAATGACATTTACTCGCTATAAATGCATTTGGTATGAAGTTTGCTCTAAACGGGAGCTGAAGGACTATAAGTTAGTGCACACAAGGTTCGATCTAGGTGGAAAGGAATTAATTGGATAACTAACTGATTATAAGTACAGTGAGTGGTTTAACTGACCTGCGTGTTTGTCCACTATCCAGTAACAAAGTTACCCAACACAAATGTATAATATAAAGTAAACATTATAGGGTGACATTAGATAAAAAACATGTCTTTTAAATTTTTGCTCTTTATCAAAAAATTTGCTCGCGTTACATAGCTTTCCTTAATTTTAGGTTTTTTTTGGATTAATACCCTAGCCCATATGGCAATACTGCGTCCTAAAAGTATCTTAGTCTTTGTTTATTCTAAGCGACGTACCACCTCCCTAATGAACTATAGCACATTCTTAGTGGCAGAATTTCTCAACTCCGCTGTCGAGCATATTTTCTTGTGTAAGATGCGTCTCCTCAAGCAAAGTAATGCTGAGCATTCACAGAGAATGTGCTCGGATGACTCTTTATCCTGCGAGCAGAACCTACATTCTGTCTCTGTGTCCACACCAATTTTGTTGAGGTGATATCGCTAGCCACAACGACCTTTTAGAAAACTCACCAGCTTCATATTTAAATCAAGGATTTGATTAATTGTTTGAATTGCCTAAGCCCCGGGACGCTTTTCCAGTGGGCCAGACGAAATTTGTGTTGCCAACAATTTATCAGTGCTCTGGCGGCAGCCCAGTTGACACCACAGTAGGGTTCAGGTCCTAATAACGTAGATACCGAGACAGCTAGTACATCTGCAGATTCGTTGCCTGCAATTCCCTGATGGCCGCCGGGCACCCAACCGAGTTTGACTTTGTTGTGTCTGGCAAGAGGATGTACTGCAATCTCAGTAACAGTTTTTGACTGATATCGAGTCCATTAAATGGAACGAAAGTGCTGCCTTTCTATCTGAAAAGATGTATATTCTAGCGCCTTTAATTCCTTTATTAAGGTAATCCCGGCCCAGATCTCTATGGCAATGGTTTGGAAAATCGAGAAACTTTTTCACATTGGGATCGAGACTTTGGGTGTTGGGTCCGAAGACACCAGCTCCAACTCCAATATTCATCTCCGATCCATCTGTGAGCCAGACCGGACATCTAGCATCCTGTGCCGGAACACCATTGCAGCAGTTTACCCGGTCCAATCTACCTCAAATTTCCTTCCGAAACAGTGCTCCCTGACCATAATGTCGGCGATTTTGCAGAGCATGTCTCTTTCAGGAATTGAGTCAAGAATTTACATGCACAACTTAAATGGTCGCGAGAAGCTAGGCATTGGACCACAATAGTCTGTCGTGCCGAAATATTATTATTAATAACATCATAAAGAGTCGCAGCCCGGCTAATACGCGTAAAACTCCGCTGGCCGTAACAACTCTTGGCAAGGAAAGGACGCTGCCGAAAAGACATTTACAGATGCGTTTGAGAATAAGCTTTCCAAGTTAGAAAAATTAGTATTAATAATTATTGTAATTATTATTACTAATAAGTTCATGGACCGAATTGATGATCTGGAGAACCGCTGCGCGGACCCTGAACTTACCGTTCTTAATAATGTCATCGAATCGCGGATTTGATTCTTCGTGGTGTTTCAAAGAGAAATGATGAAGATATACTTTGTATTTTCTACAGCATTCCTTAAGTCGTTAGTTGCGAAGATGTCAAACCGTTAAACATTTTTCGTGCACCCACCAAAGTTAATGCAAAGAAGTAAAACTGCAAATAAGAGAGACTTAGCTGCCATCATCATCAAGCTGCAGAATCATTTCGATCGCAAGCAATTCCTTGCTAAATTCTTCTCGCACATTAAAAATATTAAACGCAGTCTGTCTCTGCATGATTTGAGGATCATTGACCGCTTCAACAGGAAAGCTGACAGTGGGCGGACGGCTTCATCTCCATTTTGTGTTTACTAGATTTCTTAAAGGCTTTCAATTTCATAAATTAAAAGTATACTTCGGCTTTAGTAACTCTGATGTTAAATTTGTTCTTGATTACCTTCTTGGTAAAACGCTGCAAGTATTTGTTACTCTTCCACACTCGAACTGAAGACTGGAGTACCACAGGGATCTGTGCTTGGCGCACTTTTCTTTACCTTATATATTATTGAACTCACGAACCTTTGCAAATCCGTTTCCGTGCATATGTACGCTGATGATGTAGAAGTGAACTTCTCACACCCCAGAGGGCTTACGGAATATTGTGTTACCAGATTTAATGATGACCTTGGTCGTATTCATGAGTGCGCTCGCAGAAATTGCATGCGACTTTATCAAGCAAAACCACAATGCCTGTTAATCGCCTGGAACATGCCACTGGCTAGTGACTTGCCTAGTGTGACTAGTGAGCTTTAGACAGGCAATATACGAATAATTTAGAATCAATCCAGGTTAAATTTTTATTTTCATTTTACACTAGCAATTTAATTATTTTAGCGGATTCTTCCATTTTTAATTTTTCTCTCTGTTCTCTTATTTATCTTATTTATGTTGCTTACCTTTTCTTCTTTTATTTATTTGCTTTTTTTTCTTTTATCAAATATTATTGTTATATTATTAAACTAAACAAAATTTTTATTTAATTCTAATTTTTGAATTGTTTGTACTACTAAAATAATACACTTTATTATACTATCATTTTTTATTTTATGAAGTAAATGAAATGAAATGTATAGGTGTTTGTAAATAGTTAATAACGGGGTTCATATGATTCTCTGCAGTGCTTCTAATTATAAAAGTGACCATATCATTCGAACACGGGATAATTTTTCACTTCAATATTTGAGGCCAAATCAATAAATAAGAACCGCAATAGATTCAAAATCATAATGTATTTGTATGATTGTGCCAGCAAAAAAACAGGACCCCAGGAACTTTTCTGTGGTCTTTCTTTATAATAGATTCCAATGAACACCTTTAATCCATTGACATCCACATCGTATAGATATTACGCTGATCTGTGTAATTCTGAGCACGACGATTTATTTCTTTAATTTTTCACTTTCTAAGATATATTCCATTATTTCTTGATAATAAACGGAATGCATCTTTTTAAGTCGACACGACCCTACGCGGGTTTTTCAGTTCCACAAAATATTTCTCTCCGAAGTTCAGCTACTCGAAGTTGGTATTTCATCAAACTTACCACTTATTTTATCAGCGCTTTTCAAATCAAATGGCAGATGGTCTAATCTTTTCGCAGCTGCGTCTTCTGCAAACGAATCTCTGTCACTACCATCACATTCCGAAGGATTTTGGCAAAAAATCTCCTTCTTGGATCTTGAACATCTTTCAATCAATTGAAACTACCAAGGACTACCAAGGATAATTTGGAGAGGTTGCATGCTGAGCATCTGGTCTCTCGTGATGTAGTATATAACACCATAACCCGGGAAAAGATTTCCTGGGCTCTAAGAAGTTTTTCTGAGCTGTAGACTTCCTGGCTAATGAGGATTTTCTGAAAATGTCTTCTACACAATTATGTCCCCCGAAACTGGAGAGGAGTTCGGGTTTCATACCCAAAGCAGGAAGAAGATGCCATGCATCAGCAAAGGATTTTAGGCCACTCAGTCTCTCATCGTTCTTGCTAAAAGCTCTGGAGCGAATTCTAGATCATCATATCAGTCAACGGTTTGAGGTCACACAAGCATCTAGATCTCAACACGCATATCTCTGGAGTGAATTCTAGATCATCATATCAGCAACAGTTTGAGGTCACACAAGCATCTAGATCTCAACACGCATATCTCAAGGGCAGGTCCAAGGTGCGAACGATTATGCACTCGATTAATTACAAGCAGTTTACGCTAGCTACCTTTTTACATATAGAAGAGGCCTTCAACAATGTTCACATTGAGGAAATCAAGGAAGCTCCGACCCAGTCAGGAAAGGAATCATTCCTTACGAAATGGATCATATCCATGCTCGGTAGCAGGTTTATACACGCCAACATTGGCAGCTGTAATATTATCAAACGAGTCGATAGAGGCACTCCCCAAGGAGGGGTCATCTCTACCCCTTACTGTGGATGATGGTAATTGAAGTTAATTGAATTAGCTGGAAGGCTAACATAGAGAATAGGGCTAAGAAAACTTACGTGGCACTCTATGCCAGCAGCAAAACCATCAGCAGGAAATTGGGGCCTTCAACCAAATCTGGCCGTACAAAGCTTTTGTATGGCCAATTCTTACCTATGGATCGTTGGTTTGGTAGCCAGCGATTAAGAAGAAGTATCATCATCATATTTGGATCTATAACCGGTGTCCGGTCCTGGCCTCCCGCAAAAAATCTCTCCACCGGTCCCGATTTCAAGCCGATGTCATCACTAAACTCTGGGCGTCCTGGTCTACGCCATCCTTTCAGCGTAGGATTGGCCGGCTTCGCTTTCGTGTTCCATAAATCCTACCGCAAAGGACTTTACGAGCAGGATCATCTTCGCTCATACGAGCTATGTGTCCTGCCTACTGGAGCCTACCGAGCTTAGTTCTCTTCACGACGTCGATATCGCGGTAACGCTCGTAGATCTCATCATTATAGAGTCTCCGGAATCGTCCTTCCTCACATACGGGGCCAACAATTCTCCGTAAGACTTTTCTCTCGAACGCTGGTAAGAGGTGAGGATAACGCCATCAAAATCAGGCGATTGCAGTGATCAGAAGCAGTAGGCATTACAGGAACTCTACGGTCTTGTCCGACCGAGGCCCTTTACACCATCTTAAACATATTACCTCCTGACATATTTATCAAGTATTTTGCGACGTGCAGTGCAGTATGACTCAGAGAATCTGTGTGGTCAAAAATATACTGCAGACAATACTTGAAGGCATGATACCATCATCTACTGCATCTCTTAACTTAGTTTTAACTCCTCATTTAGCGTCGAGTTTCATACCAGGGAAAACTGGAATAATGGGGCAGTAGCGAGGCAATTTGACGCATCAATATTCACTGGCTGGTCTATGATGAAGGATGAAGTCGGTGCAGGTATATTCTCGGAGAATCTAAACCGGTCGAGATCATATATGCTACCCGATTCAGCTTTCTTTTAGACAGAGATCCTAGCAATTATGGAGGCCTGCAGGGCACTAAGGGTCAGGAACGCACAAATCGGAAGGGTTGGAATATGTGTTGATCTGCCATAAGGGCTATTTATGCGATCATCATAAACTGGTACAAGAGTGACAGGACCAATTGCTGCATATGACCATAGTATGGGTGTCGGGGCTCTGTAATATAGAGGGTAATGAGAGGGGCACGCTAAGATGGGCGTCGCTATGGACACTGGAGAATTCGCTGTCCAAAGGGCTCAGTCAAAGAACAAATTTTCTCCTTTTTTATACTAATTCACATTTCATGTGAAGCAGTCTGTTGAACTGCGCCATACTCAGACTGATGTGGCTACAGCAAAAGGAAAACCATCGAGTTGTTATCTAGAACCCAGAAGGATATTGCCAAATTTGTGAATATCAGCACAAAACACTGGCCAGTGGGTAGCCACGCTGCTAAGTTGGGTACCTATACCGCACAACAACTTCTGTAGAAGTTGCAAAGTTGAAAATGAGAAAGAAACTCTCATACACTTTCTCTGCATTTAATTTTAATTTTAAGTAAACCATTTTTCTCCGACTTGAAAGAGCTCTCCGATTACAGGATCGTTCAGTTGATCTCGTATCTGAACCCTACAGGTTGGATTTAAACCACTTAAATATCCATGTAAGGGCCCTTGAGATTTGGGGGATCAAAATGGCGAAGATTCATCAGCCCAAGTCATAAGTGTTGCAGAAAACCTGACATTGTTAGTTTAACGCTCACAGGAGTTATGCATCTCCTTAACCTTAATGAAACGTAATTGTATCAAGATATGGGTGTGAAGGTCTACAAACTCCAGGTCACGCATGAACTGAAGACTCCACTGCTGTGCAACTTAGTTGTTATTGCAAATACTGTGCCTGCTTCATTTTATCGCACCTTCGGTTGAAAAATTCTGTCTGGATTTAGACGGCAATACATTATATTACAATGAAACTAGATATACTTCATTGCCGAGCACTTCGTGTAGGGACAACAAAGGGCCACGCTTTACAAACAATGAAAAATTAAAACAACAGAATTTAAATTAAGTAAATATACGAACTACAGGCAGTCGGAATAAAAATTTCATTTTTCATTAATTTCTCTCGTATCGTAATATTTTCGCACTAAAAATGGCCAAAACAAAAGACAATGCAATAAATCTGCATAATGCTTATAACGTATATACCTCTATATTGTTCCGTGGCCAAATACAAAGGAAAGCAATGTTAACGTAGATGATGACGACGACGTAATAAAAGAATTGAATAATTATAATGGTCGCGTCAGCAAGTCCTTTTGAGGATGCATTTCCGGCTACGATGGATGGCAATGAGGTGAATAATGGAATGGAAATGATCGGTGGCACAAGGACTACCATGGGAAACGCCATAAGGGATTTATCGGAGTGGATAAAATTTATTTTTTTTTCTTTGACTTTTGTTTACAGTTTTTATCTCTTCCTTAATGTCGGTGGTTCGATTCGATTTGTTATTTGCAAATGTTGGATCGGTGGATGGGAAAAAATCGTTCCGACGGAGCTGGCGTTCGTTTTTATTCGAATTTTCAACTCCCATTGGAAACGATGGAAATGATGATGATGATGGCCAATGCTTCTGAACGAACATTGTTGAACGTTGATGTCACGGTCGACTGTTGATGAAAAATGCTAATTGACATTGGCATACGAAAATAAAGGGGAGCAACTGATGGGGCCTTCTCTCTCTCTGCATCATAAGCCATTAAAATGCAATTATTTTGGAATTTTAATTAAACATTTAGCACAGCGATTTGCTGCAATAGCAGCAGCTGTAAATTGAGCTTGTAAATCAGAGTCAATAGGACAAAGAATTTGCGATTTCATTGGCGGAATCTTCCCAGTTGGAATGTGTTCGACCATTGAGTAGATCATCATTGGCATGCCAATTGTAAAAGTAATTTTTTAATTACAGACTTAGTTTTATCTCTGAGAAGTACGAAGTAATGGCAAACTTTGCGCACAAATAAAGAAGTACAAGTGGAAGTACAGTGGAAATTTAAGAAAACGATTTAAAAGAACGGAAAAGTCACTCGTACTAGGGTACGTACATTTAATGCAAATTTTTAGACATCAATTCAATATTGATAACAAATTGTACTTAAACTTTAAATATAAATTTTATAAATTTTGAATGTGGAAGTAAAGGGGAAAATTGGTTTGGGGGACCGTATAATTTCCGTTGTTCGTCAGGTCTGTCTTGAGCGAACCAAATCAGCCCAATCTAATTATAAAAGTTTATCGCTAAAGTAATAGTATGAAACTTTAATTCATTCAACCCAAAACATACGTGTCTCAAATAATTTTACTATACCTTGATTGTTTATATATTGTTATACAATTTGCTTTCAGTGTTTATAACGAATAATATTATTGCATTTTTTACTTTGTTCATTGATTACCATTCTGATCTAGCTAGAGAGCATTGGCTTCGTAAAGCTATAACATCACACATATTTAGGAATATATTTCATTCCAAATATCACCACATTCCCTACCTTCAATTAATCAACAAATGCATGTTTTGTCCCATAAACTTTATTCTTAAAAAAACTCTTAATCGCGGTAGGTATTCTGCCTCTGCTTCTGGTCTCAACGGTTCTCATTAATATAACAATCGTAATGTGATAGAGCTACAACCTGTATGAAGTAAAATCTCTTAATTTTCAAAATCTTCAAGAATACGTGACATGATAGATTTCTTTGATTAAATTAAGATAACTTGCACAGCTAACAGTACGGAATTGCCCAATAAAATAATCGCACCTACAATAAGCACCGCACTGCACTGTAACTACTGGTATGTTCATATGATGTTCCTCTATTACGGGTGGTTTTGTTTCTGCGCCCAGTGCATACAATTGTGATCGTTGTACCATCAAATTTAAACGTAGCTTTATCGTTCCAAATTATCGGTCTAGAGACTCCTAATCTTCACCATCACATTTCTACAAATCATCATCATATTTGACTCTAGAAGCAGAGTCCCGTATCTCTACATATACCACAGACGAAAATCATCTCTCTTTTCTTGATAATCTTTTCATTGAGAGCGCTTACTATTCTAGTTTTGTAAGTTTTAAACTTAAATCGCTTTAAAATACGATGGATGACACACCATTATTAGTTGTAGATAATATCTTCCTAGCGCACATTGTTCAATTTCAGCATTTCCGTTGGAACCAAAGCTCCGCCGCATCAAAAACATATTCAAAACGTTTTCAAAATGCAGTTATCATGATGCCTCTGGAGCGCGAACTACGTTCTTGAAAAAACACGGTAATCAGTGTCTACGCATGATTTGTTGGTACACCATGTCGCAAACTTTATTTTGATGACATAACCTGCGAGATGATAATGAGCTCCAGCGCTAAAGATCTTTTGCGTCCTAACTAGGCACTATATTCAAACTCATTTAAAACCCACATAGAGAAGTCATTTTGCTCTAACTCTTAACTGACAAATTCAAATAAAAAATCTTTCTTAACGCAAAAACAAAAGACCGAATCATCACCAAATTTGTCCTTACCGGATCAAAGGCCCCTCTCGCCTACGTCAGCTTCAGGTCCAAATGAAATAAACTCGCGTCAAAAATCAGTCCATGAAACGAAAAAATTAAAACTGGCCTAAATAGGTACATTGTTATTGCGAAACGAAAGCTTAGTCCAACACCAGCTACCTCTAGAAGGGTTGCTAAATTACCTAAATCAACCACCTATACCAGTATTGCATATACTCAAAATCGCTTTGCAAACTTAGATCCAGACTCTGAGGAACTTGCCCAGAAACGCAAAACGAGCACTAAGCCAGCCCGTATTTCTAGGAGAAGCAACCAGAAATTCCCAGTTTTCCAAATTAATAGGAAATAACACCTTTCACGTTGCATCCATACGAAAAGGCTCTATAACTGAAACTAAGCTTCAAATATACGATAAGGAAGACTTCCGCAAAGTAGTTTCGGAACTCGAAAAAAAACGGGTAAAAGTTTTGATACATTCCAACTCAAAAGCAGCAAAGGACTAATTCTAGTACTGAAGTGCATTGAACCAGGCGGACCCTGAACTAAACAAAAAAGCCTTACATGAAGCAGGTTTCATCCCCAAATTAGCTACAACATAGTTAACAAGAACTAAATCCCATAGCCGCTTTATCGTGTTTAACTAGACTCCATGATAAACAAGCCCCAAAGGGTGAAGCTCATGGTATCTGCAATCTCAAACTCCTGTTGCACCGCAAGATCACTGTAGAGGAGGCACGTAAAAGAATTGGGACAGCCCAGTGCCAAAACTGCTAGGAGTATATGGGCACATAAAATCCTACTGCCTCCTCCCAAGCGTCTACATTTTCCGTAGCGACTTACACGCAACTTCGAATTGCAAGTTAAAGAACATAAACGCAAAAAAATGCAGTAACTGTGGTGGCTCACACACTGCCAGCTACAAAGAATGCCCGGTGTACATCGATATGAAACAGAGATTGCGCCCCAGCTAAAACAACTAGTCACACCTGCAACATTCACAGCAAATCTCAACGGGCAACGTAGTGAATAGCGTAACCTAAGAGTATGCTAATGTAGTAAAATTAGGACCCACTTTCAAAGGGTATGAAAAGTTTTTACGCCGAATCTATCGCAGTCCTACGAATGCAAAACAGTTGCAGTAAGACTCTCAAAAATGTATTTTTTGAGAAGAAGGGCGCGTCCCATGCTCTAAAGAATGGAATAAATCTCAGAAGGCGAGAATTGCAGGTTACGACCTCATTACAGGGAAAATATTAATTGAACTCCCAGAACACCTTACCTCTGCTTTGAACTGATTTTTAAGCCAACCTTGAAAGACGTCGAATATAATCATAATCCCAAAGGTAGGGTCCTTTACCATTGTATAGTTTTATCGACCAATAAGTTTATTAGCTTTGCCATCCAAAGACTTTGTGGAATTACTTCTCGTAAAAAGAACTCCGTTCTTGGAAAAGGAAGAAACAATACCTACGCAACAGTTTGGATTCAGAGCTAAGCATGGCATGATTGAACAGGTCCAAATGGTAGTAGATGAGTCTAGAAGAGCCTACCATAATAGATTCTACAGTACGGCAGTTTGGCACCATAGGGTCATCCATAAAATAAATAAACTTTTGCAACAAATCTTACACAAGATACTTAAATCGTACCTTCAAAACCGCCACTTAAAGATAAATTACAAATCCTTTATACAGAAAGACCAGTGCATACCAGCGGGTTTCCCCGAAGGAAGTGTCCTTGGGCCACTCCTATAAATATTATTTACATCAGACCTTCCGATGGACAACAACTTGACCATATCTACAATTCTCATAACCTAAATAACTATATAAAGAAACTCGAACTCTGGTTTACTACTTGGAGGATTAAAGTGAACGAGACGAAAAGTACACACATCATTTTTGTCCTCAAGCAAGAGGACTGCTCACCTATCACTCTCACTTTCACACTTTTCTCAAAGAAAAGTAAGTACCTCGGTATCCACCTAGACAGACGGCTTACTTGGAGAAAACATATTGAGTGTAAGCGCAACCAGGTCAAACGGAAATGTTACAATATGCACTGGATGCGCAACAAACACTCTAACATCAGTCTAGATAAGAAAATCCTTCTCTATGAAGCAATCAAGCTAATATCGACATATGGCATACAGCTCTGGGGCTCAGCAAGCTCTTCCAATCTAGAACTCTTGCAACGGTTGCAGCCCAGAATCCTAAGAACAAAAACAGGTGAACCATGGTACTTTAGAAAAACCATGCTGCATAGAGACCTATGTATCCCGACCTTAACAGAAGAAAACAACATTCAAAAACTGAAGCATACCCTAAAACTTAACTGTCATCCTTCCACCGTGAACTTCTACGTCAGTATGAGGCGCACAGGCAAAAGAGATTTTAGAGTAAAACTGTACAACTTATAACAATCACAATATTTTGCTCGAACTAATTATATTGCAATTAATTTTGACTTAAGATTCTACTACATATTATTGTAAGTTCCTTAAATTGGAAGATCCAATCTATACTAATATTAAAAAGAGGTAATGTTTGTTTGTGTGTAGGAGGTTATCTTCGGAACTACTCCTCCATTATTTAGAATTGACCTTTAGTGTGAATATAATAGAATATAGGCTATACATTATCCCGTTCAAAGAAAAGGGCCTTTCCTGACAACAAATCTTCTTACTAAACAAATAAAGTCGACGAAAAAACGGTCGGGCATCATAATGACTGTGTGCTGTTTACTGCACTGCTTTATGTGCTCTACGTGATGTTCGTAGAGCCATTTAGTTGCATCATATCATGACTGTGTGCTATGTGCTGTGCTGTTTTCTGTGCTGCGTTTTGTACTATAATCGTACTATATATTATTTATATATATATACATATAAATGAATTTCTGTTGCTTTGTAATACGACATTAAAGCTCAAGAACTAGATAGCCGATTGAGCCGAAACTTTCACAGAATATGCGTCTTAATAAAATCTCGGTAAACCATATAGTGCGAATACTATCGAGGTAGCGCTTTGTTTAGGTTTAGGCAATAGTTCACCCTCACCGTGGTAGTGATGGCAAGGCGGGGATTCATATGTGTGGGTGGCGGAGCGCCCGTGAAAAGCTAGTATCTAAATAAATAGGAAAAAAACTTTCGTCTATATGTACTGAAGGAGCACGTGCCTTACTTTTATAATCCACAAGCATTCTAGTTTGGCTTTTTTAACACCAGCCCCAAAAGGAATTCTAATTTGGGTCAAACATTTCTTACTTCTGTTAGACTAAATGCGCCTCAAACCAGGACGTCGATAGTATAACTTCCACGATTATACAGAAACACTGGCTCGGATACTGCGCTATATAGCAATACTCTGGAAACTGAACCGTGGATATCTGGAGCCAGACTTTGAACAGCCAACATTTGCCATAACATACCTGTGCGTGACGACTGTCTGCTAAATCAGACTCAAGAAACACACCTTAGAATCAATCACTACGCAATTCATGCACGGGGAAAATTCTGGAGGTGGTTATTGACAAAAGAGTTGATTAAAAAAAACCATAAAAGTTTACATATTTCTTGTATGTGTTCTCTAAGCGGAGATATACATGTGTGCAAAGTTTGAATGAAATTCGGTTAGTTTTTAAAAAAAATATATGCGAGCTACTTGCAAAATTTTTTAATTGTCCATCGGATATACACATGTTTATAAAATTTAAATAACAATTAAAATCACTTTCAAATTTTAACAGAAAGTGTTGTCCGTCGGAGATACAACGGTATACAAAATTCGAAGAAAGTTGGGCTTTAGGAAGTGGGTTTAAAATTGATCAAAATAATCCACCATCGACAGACAGACAGACAACTGGACACGCGAAGTTAATATAGAGATTTAAAAAAAAAACAATCTTCTTCGAACTCTGAATTTTATTTTTAAAATAATTCTTTACAAGAATTAAAACTGTAAAGTTACATAATACTTTCACTTCATCCAACTACTCTTGGAAAATATATCCTTCGTCATTTCATGAAAATTTATTTCAGTGAACAATAATTTAACTTTGATGTATTATGTATGTCGTGGCGTGCTGTACACATTGCATGTGGGCGCAAAAAAGGGTTAAAATAAAGCAAAATTGCACATTAAACAAATTACAATTATTTTAATATAAAGAGCTGTGTCTCTCTGCAGAATCGCCGTTGGAACATCACGTACACGTTAAGAGGCACGACTGTGCCTGCATACAGGGTAGGGGTAAAATATGCAAATTTTTCACATTGTGCACAATAATTCGTTTTAGCATTCACATAAAGCGGCCAACATACTCGCACATAGTCGTATAAAAAATTTACTCGCTGCGCTGATGAGGCGGTTAAATAAATATCGCAGATTAAAAATGAAATTATACGAAATAATATTATAGTATTTTTTTATCATTTACATATATAATTCAACAGTAATGTTTAATGAAAAGTGGCGGCAGGACTAAAAAAAAATAAAATGCAATTTTAAATAAATACCACATTAAAGTAAATTACCTTTTTTGCAGCTTAGAAGCACTGCCGATTCATTGAGTAAATGTTTTTTTAAGTAGGTACCTACTTTAAATGTCTCGTATAAATAGTGAAATTTGGAGTAAAATTAAATTTGGTTGTTGGAACAATGTTGGGCATACATTTTAAAGATCGGGAATGCATGTGGGAATATGGCAACACACTTAAGAAATAATCTCTAAACTTAACAGTTCATTCGAAAATAGGCTTTAAGGTAAACTGATGACCGCGTGTGTGGTCACGATAGTTAAATGGAAGAATTTATGGAGTAGCTGCACGCAATCAGCTATTTCCATTTAACACTACCTAATTGTTGTATAATCAATAATGCACTAACAAAAAAAAAAAGAATTACGGCCATGTTGGGATGAATCTATTGACTTCCCAATGTTCTTTTCACCGATCAGTTTTATTGCTCTTTTTTATATTGTATCCAGCGGATGTGGGGTAATTTTAAGTGTATCCGGATATGACAATTGTACTTAAGTTGATGTCGAATGAACACTTTATAAATATTAACCAGATCAGAGAGTTAATGAGCTAACCAAAACAGTAGAATTTCGGCGACGGTGAATATGTTGTCATTCCAAGAAAGTTAACGCACGCAACTAGAACTGCGGTTTTCGGTTTCTTTAATGGCAGTGGTGGAGGTATTCGTCTTGCTCTACTCTATTATGTTCTCCAGATCTTATTGTGCAGTCCAGATCAGAAATTAACTTGGTTAACATACGTGAGAAGAGAAGGAACATTCCATAAGTATATATGTCAAGCTGAGAGTGATGTCATCACCAAAAGTGTGAATTGGACCACAAGTAGCGGACATCATTATTAAAAATGAGAAAGAGTATCCCGGACAAAACAGAGCCCTGTGGAACGCCAGCATATATGTGGCGATTTTACGATTTGAAACCGTAACACAAAATGAATTGAGCGATTCAAATGTTGTTACTAAGCCAATGCGGCAGTTTTTCATCGACTCGTTTTCATCGCGCATTTTTTGTAAGAAGGTGCCGGTGATTACCTTAGAAATATTGAGTTCTCGGTAAGATATATACAGGTATGAAGTTTAGGCTTTCGAATTCGTAAAGGATAAACACAACACAAGTTATATATTATACTGAGTATAGAAATAACAACAAAAAGCCAAAAAAAAATAGCGAAAGCTTACAAATTATACACTAGTGATTACTTATTATGTACACAAAAACACTTATAATATTTGTATTTTGCTTAGGTGGTAACTCTATCTGCTTGCTACTACTTTTTAACTTGGTTTGTTAAAGTCCAAATAATAACTGACTTACTGCCATAAAACTTTGTTCAAAAGCTTCGCGAAGGTTCTAATCTTTTTTAGTGTTTCTATTCTAACAGTCTAGAGTGCGACAGATCTTGCTGGTGAATTCCTTATTTACAAATCACCATATAGAAAATACGTATGACTCATATATATGGTAAAACGTTCAAACATAACTCCTATGTACAAGAATGTACACACTTCACGCGTATATCTGTTGCATACAATTGATAAACAATATTACTGAGCCATCGTTTTTGGTACGATGCTTATTCTGTTAAGCAAACTAAATCTGTTTTTCGCAGCAATATAATATCATCAAATAAATAGTAGAACGTTGCCCACGAAATCTGTACTGTCGATTACTAAGGACTTTGTGAGTTTTTAGATATTTTATAAGCCGACGATTGATCAGCGTTTGTATGACCTTTGAATTGTTGTGTGTAAATTCTATGGGTCAGTAAGAAATAGGAAACTACGGCTGTCCTATTTTGAAGATGGACAAAACGTGTTTCAAAATTTCTTAAGAAGAATCCTGAAAAATGGGACAGATGGAAAAATGTACGCAATTGTAATACCCACTTAGAACAACACCCCTTAAAAATATTGGAAAAATGCAACCTGGTCCAGCGAATATATATAAGTTAGAAAGTATTGAATCAATACTCGGAGGCACAGGTGGAAGCTGGCTTTGTTCTTACAGCTGACAGCCGGAATGTCATTATAAATTGGCATTGGAATTGAGAAAAAGGGAGTATTTTTTTCGTTTCATGAATGACAAAAAATGATTCCTATTATTTATTGCCACAATTTTTGGTCGTAGGTGTAGGAATTTGAAAAAGTATTTCTCTTATTCTACAGGTATCTTTGAAGATAAAACCAAATAGTTTATCTGGAAGAGATGAGGTCTCTTATATGAATAAGAATAATATTTGTGATCGTATCAGGTGCGGGATGCACGTCGCCATAATGGAACAACAGCTACAAGTTTACTCTCAAATAAGTTGCTTTATTTTTTTTTATTTTTACCCTAGCCTCTAGGCAGACAACGTGAAAGATCTATTGGATGTTAAGGTGTCTTTACTCTAAGAGACGAATCAGCTCCGTAATGAACTATAGTGGTGAAAGATAGTAAATCCTTACAATACACCAATTTTGGTAAGGTGATATCGCAAGCCAAACTTACATGTTAGAATACTCACCAGCTTCCTAATGCTATCCCTATTAAAGTTAATGATTTCATTCCTTGTAGGAAAAGTGCTTGATTAATTGTGTGGATTGTCTAAGCTTTCATGACGCTTTCCCAGTGTTCCCAACATTTTATCAGTGCTGTAGCGGCAGCCCAGTTGACACCACAGTAGTGTTCAAGTCCTAAGAACGCAGATTCCGAGCCAGCCCTAGCTAGTTCTTCTCCAGATTCCTTGCCTGCAATACCCTGATAACCAGGAACCAAACCGAGTATGACTTTGTTGTGACTTGTAAGAGATTGGAGTCCTTCGTTACAGTTTTTGACTGATATCGCGTCCATAAAATTGGCTATCTGAAAAGATATATATTCTAACGCCTTAAATTCCTTTATTAAGGTTAATCCCGGCACAGATCTCAATGGCATGGAGTTCCACCTTGAAAACCAAGGGATTTTTTCCCATTGGTATCAAAGATTCAAAGACACCAGCTCCAGCTCCAGTTTCCATCTTTGACCCATCTGTGTACCAGACCAAACTTCTAGCGTCTAGTTCCGCAACACCATTGCACCCGTTTACCTGGTCCAATATTTCTACCTCAAAGTTCCTTCCGAAACAATGCTACCTGACCATAATGTAGGGGATAGTGCAGAACATGTCTCTTTTAGGAATTGAGTCAAGCAATTTCAGGTGACCCACAGGTGTACCCGTATTCTTGTTGGTACATGGCGTGTGGCACGATCGATTGCTGAATTGATGTGAGATAGCCATTTATCAAGGATGCCACCGAGATATTTAACTTCACTTGAATAATATAATGTGATGCATTTGATGATAATAGGTCCAAAATCGACCAGTCTTCTTTTCGTAAAAGGCGCTAGAATGGTTTTGCAAGGATTGATGGGTAGTCCTTCTCTGCTGCACCATCTCGAAACGTGTAGTAAAGCACCTTGCATGACACAAGTGATAGGGGTGTAGTGCTTACCAATAACAAAAATCGCCAAATCGTCCGCATAATTAATGGCGATGTAGCCTGATCTGTGAAGATCGACTAGAAGATTGTTAATGACCAGTGACCATAGAAGGGGAGAAAGCACCGCTCCGTGGGGATATCCCTTAACTGCAGTCACAGACACAGACACTCCTCCCGAGGAGTAAATAAAATCTCGACTTTCAAGCATGGTCCTTATCCAATGATTGGTCGAGTCTTCGATACCCCTGATACTGATTTCATTTGCAATAGAGTCGTAGCCAGTGTTATCAAAAGCGCCCTCAATCTCAAGGAAGGCACACAGGGCAACTTGATTGGAACAAAAAGTTATATATTCTAGTGAAGGGCACCTCCTGTACTTTTGCCTTTCCTGTAAGCAAACTGACTTGAGTGCAGAGGGGTAGACAATTCTAACCGGCATCTAATAAGTTGCTTAGTTTTCTTTTGTTTGCTTTGTTTGTACTTTTGAGACTATTTCCTCAATGTGAGTAGCTTAACAACCAAAAACTAGCTGATAACACAAAATTTTCGGAGGAGGCTACCGTTGATAATACAGATAATACACTAATTGTGTATTTATCAGGTTGTTGTTAAAATTTGAAATGTTAGGTATTTTCATGGAGTCATTAACAAGGATAACAAGATTTTTAACTCAACGATTATTTCAACAAGCACCTTTCTCTGTCTGGATAGATTGGCGAATCAAATCAGAATGGTGTACATAAAAATCATCAGCTAAACCGATAGCAGAGTGAGAGAGTGAAGTTATTGTGTGAAAAGAACATCACTATTTTCATAAAATATGAGTCCGCATCGTAGAAAAAAGAATTGTACCAAATTTAATTCCGAATCATTGGTTTTCACTTATTGCCAGATTTGACGAAAACAGTAGACGTACGCAGCGAAAAGATTAGTTTTCAGCCCACGTATGTTGCAGTGATACTATCTGAAATCACACATCACAGTAAAGACACAACTTATCGCTTTGTTAACCCTAGGAGGCGCAATGAGGTATGGCCAGAACCTTTTGATATCCAGTTTTTAATATCTTCTTTCCATGGTTAAACTACAAACTGAAACACTTAAAAGTCTATAAACTTGATACTGGATATCAGAATGTATAGCCCTCGATTGCTATTTCAAAGTATTTGCTTCTATCGAATTAAGCGGTCTTGATAAAATTTTTTTTCGCGCTGTGTTGTGCGCAGTACATTTAATAGATTTTCTGGGCATTTTCTCCATATCATGGCAACAACATTCCTAAATATTACAAAGTGTACTTTATACAAATACATCATTAACCATTTACTTTGTGCATACCTGAAGGTATGCCAAGAAATAGCTTCTTTAATAAATTGTTCATATCATGTGCTACGGTCTGGCATAATTGGAGCTTTTATTGCCCCATTAGCTCGTTTAGTGTTGTTGTTTTAAATATTACCCCTAATTAATAGCTGGTATTAAATATTTATACAAAACTCATTCACAAGCACACAAATTTCTTCACACTACAGTGAGGAGCGATTTATTTATGCTACTGACTGCTTCTGTATGAGTGTCATCGACGTCCTCATCATTATCGTACATAAAACGTCCTGAAACTAAACACCACCTGTATGCATATTTGAACGTATGCTACTTGCAAAACTGTTGCGATATGATATCAGTCAGCACCTGTGACCTTCCGCTGCGACGTTCCTGTTGATTTCATTCTCTGTATTATAAATCCTTGTTGTAGCTCATCTCATGTATGTCTAATGCCAAGGCATACAGTAATATGAAATATGCAGTAATATGCAAAACGCTGTATCCATATCCAATATGTCGACAGTGAAAAGGTAACATAAAATAAAAGTTGCAAATTCTGCACGGAAAGCAGAATGCACGTACACGTGGAATCCTGGAGAATGTGCACAACTATGCGCTCTTACATCGTTATCCATCCAGGATGCATCGCAGGTGATGTATTGTGGGGCGGTTTATGCAGTTAGTCTTTCTTTTTCTCTCTCTCTTTCTCGGTATTTTTGATAGAGTCATGTAAGCTCCTTCTTCAAAATAACGGAAATTATCCAACGATGCAAATTATTCATACATTGGAGTCTATATATATATGAAGGTATACAGTGCTGAGCTCCACCGTACCACCGTACATGGTGAACCAAATTTACAACATGTACTGTGGAATATATTAGCAGGACTCTAGTTACCTTATGATTACGCTGAGTCACCAAATCCTGTCAAGCTTTATAGCTTGTAAATTCCATACTCGCATTTGCGAAAGTTCTTTTACCGCTAATGTAATAAAGTGGATAACGCCCATTTATGCAAAGTACCTGATAGCGCATGTGATGTTGTTTTGTTCTCTGTATTAAATTAGATTTTTCGTAATATTCACAACCTTTATAACATAAAAACTTCTTTCACGTTTGGCAATATCAATACTAAATAAATCGTTAAACCGAATATCCTTGAAATGGTATCGTTTTAAAAAGAATAGGTAAAGAGGAGACATTTATTTTTCTTAATCAGAAATAAGTGGAAGTGTTACTACACCTTACTAAAATGTGTACAACAAAGTAGTTTTTACATTTTTCATAATTGCAGAACTCAGAGTTCTATTCTTTCATCAACACTTTATAATTCCAATACAATAGACACCAAACATAACTACCTATATTGGTGGCAGTTTAGGCAGCCTATAAATTCGTAATATGATTTGGAAAAGAACTTGTTAACTCTAGGAATATTTGCTCCATTGTAGTAGCAGTTGTGGTGGAAGGGTAGAGCTCATTAGATAGGCCATATTATTAAAGCAAGAATCCTGTGGATACTATACTCAATGGCCAAGGCATCAAACTTTTAAATTTGACATAAATCCAATCTATGCAAATATTTCGCCAATACTCACAATTTTTATTGATCATTTTATGATTTTGAATTTATTACATATTCCAGATCATTGCATTTATGTCGATTCTCCATTCAGTTTCAAACAGTTAATTGGCAGGTGGTTTTTACTGGCGTCAGGAATATTAACCGCAATTGCATTAAGGCTGATGTCAACTTCAACTATAACTACAGTTACCAGTGTGCAGTTACAGTTTGCGTAAATTCCTGAAAATTATATATAGTATTACCTCCTACAAATATAAAACTATCGTCATTTAGGCTGTTCAGTTACAATAAGGTGTACAAAAAGTTAAATATGGAATTTTTAATATTCGCGGAATAAGGATTATGAAATGCATATAAAAGATCATAAATAATGGTCACAGTTTTTAATTCATATTATGAAATTACAAAATTACAATTAATATTACAAAAAAAATAAAAAGAATTAATATTCCGACGGTTCGTATTCGTGTTTGAAAAATGAATCCTCGCTCACATACAAATATATTAAATCTTGATTGATTAAAAAGAGATTTCAAATTTCATTGAAACTCATCAGTAGCCTATAATAAATTGTTATAGGATTTATAAACCTCCTTTAATTTTTTTTATATATACACTCATTGCCAAGGGAAAACTCCCTGAATGACTTGCGTCACGGCAATAAAGTGGACAAAGCCCTTTATTAACACTCCGGTACTAACCATAATTTTAAGTAATAAAGTACTAACCATAGGTGCGATGAACCCAAAACTTTTCAACTCATAATTTAAAGAACATTACTATTCAATTTTATTTTCTAATTGAACGTACGCTCACTGTATAGAGCTCGAGCTGCACAGCATGTGGCCGATACCCTGTCTAAATATAAGGCTGACATAACAGCAATTCAAGAGATGCGGTGGACAGTTAATAGTGTCTTACAAAAATCAGAATATGACATTTATTACAGCTGTCATGCAAGACATCATGTGCTCGGGGTGTGGTTTCTAGTCAGCAAAAGAAAGAAACCCACCGTTGTCGGCTTTAAAGCAATAAATGAACGTTGACTCGGACCACTGTCTTGTGGGTATGGTGCTCCGAGCTCGGATTGCAATATCACGGAAGACTGCATCCGCTAATCAGATTCCAATCAACACGGCTGCCCTTCGCAATGAAGAGACCAGAAACAACTACGGTCAAGCGATAGGACTCGCCCTAAATGCAGTGAGAGTAAGTCCTGGAGCTGAGATGTCGGGCGTAGAAGAGAAATGGACACGCCTTAAAAATACTGTCATTAGTACTGCTGACTCCATCTTAGACAGTAGTCGTAGAGATCGAAACGACTGGTTCGATGACGAATGTAAGCTAGCGATTGAACGTAGGAATGTTACGTACCGAGCAATGCAACAATCTCTTAGAACGCGGGATGAATATAAAGAGCTCAGAAGATATGAAAAACAGTTCACCGGCGAATGAAAGTAGCCTGGGAGAAGTATCTCGTCTGTGAACTGGAACAGTACAGAGAGCAAGGACCGCACCAGGCGCGGGAAAATAATAAGGGCCCGGGATCTGATGGGATCCCAGCGGAACTGATAAAATGTTATAAGCCAAGTAAAAATATCCGGATTACTATCAAGCCCATTCAGCATCTATAACGGGCTCCGACAATAGGATGGATTGGCCTGCGTCCTCTTCAACCTGGCGTTAGAGAAAGTGATCCGAAACTCTGACGTAACGGCGAGAGGAACAATCCTCTATAAGTTCATTCAGATACTGGCTTACGCAGACGATATCGTTGGTAGAAACTAAAGGGCTGTACAGGAAGCTTTCATCAAGATAGAGCAGGTGGCACTAAATATGGGGCTGCACATAAATGAGAGCAAAACAAAGTACCTGGTGGCCACGTCTGCGAGTAGAAGATCCAACATTGGTCCCTCAATTCAAATAGTGAAGCGCGAATTTGAAGAAGTGCAATCCTTTAACTATCTCGTGTCAAATATAGCAGACGATAATAGCATGGAACCCGAAATATGCGCAGGATTGCTTAAAGCCAACAAAGCCTACTATAGTCTGTTAAGACTCTTCAAATCCAGGAACTTAACCATAACATCTAAGCTGCTGGTATATAAGACAACGGTCATACCAATACTTATATATGGATCCGAGACTTGGGTGCTTGACCTCTTAGTCGCGTTCGAGAGAAAATTCTTACGGATAATTGTTGGCCCTGTATGTGAGGAAGGACGATTCCGGAGACTCTATAATGATGAGATCTACGAGCGTTACTGCGATGTCGACATCGTGAAGAAAATTAAGCAGGACAGGACACCTAGCTCACATGACCGAAGAGGATCCTGCTCGGAAAGTCCTTTGCGTTAGGATTTATGGTACACGACAGCGAGGTGAAACCTACGTTGGAAGGATGTCGTAGACCAGGATGCCCAGAGTTTAGGGATGCCAAACTGGATGACATCGGCTCGAAATCGGGACCGGTGGAGAGAGTTTTTGCGATTTTTTTAAAATTTTATACAAATGTGTGTCTTTGATGGACAACACTTTCTGTAAAAATTTGGTAGTGATCGGGTACCTATGTCGGGGGGGGCACCCATACAAATTTTTCTTCAAATCTTATACGCATATGTATCTCTCTGGTAAGTCTCTGATTGTACTTACGTTTTAAAGTTTATTTTACCGTAATACTCGTATCAAAGTTTTAGTTACAATTGTAACTTCGCAAAATAATTAGAAATTTTGTTTTGTCTCTCATGAAAACTTTATTGTTTTTTGTGTTATGAGAGTATTTTTCTATGAGTGCAATATACTATATTTGCTGACAAACAAAAAACTTGTTTCGTTCATACTGAAAATGCTAACCTAGCTCCATGAAGTCTCAGAATAAAATCGCTCGACAATGCTGCACCTGGGATTCGTGTTATATTTTGAGATCCTGATGCCAACAGATTAAAATATTGTCCATTTGATTTACCCGTCTTACCCGCTAAAAGTCGACTGTACTGGCAGCATCCACTATTCTGATGAGGCCATCCCATCCTATAAGTCGTCTGAAGCCTAAAAGAGTAAATGAATGAGGAACGGATTTAATGGAAACCGAGACCATTTCATTTTGTTTGATATTGCAGGTGACAGCGGAGCAGTGCCATCTGGAATGCGATAGAATGAAAAAGTAAATCCCTGGCACCCCATACTTTGCTCATATTGAATGCCCCCTGGAGTCTTTCAGGTATATACAGTTTCGTAATATTATGCTGATTTTGTGTTTATTTCCACAATTGCTCCCAGGTTAGGTAGTACGGCGAAATGAGTGGGATTGCTGAGGCAATACGAACAGCTCCACACATAAACGGCCATAATACGCTCTTAACTTTTCTGCCAACAATAATATTTTCAATTTCATTTCAAAGGAGCGAAATGTGCACACTTAGCAGAGTCACACAAAATCACACCGCAGTGACAGGAAAAAAACAACACAAATGGATATGGGTCGAGTAGTGGGTCTTCGCATATTCGAAATTGAGTTTCCTTCTTCTGACTAAAGTTACAGATGTTAACAACTTTCATACGACCATAACGTATATATATTTTAAGTTGAGTGACAAGTTGAACAGAATTTCCAATTTTTCAAAAGAATTGAATTATATGCCTTTTGTTGTCCACCATTGAAGTTTCGCATCTAAGTTTATGCCTAAGTATTTGGCAGAATTCGATTACGGGTTTTGTAAGCCGGAAATTTTGATAGGAATGTGTTTCAGTTTTTTTACTGGTAAAATTGACATATTGTATTGATTTAGAGTTATATAATTTTATTCGCCATTTTTCTGTCCAGTTGACTATGATATATATTGTGTCTTGCAATTTTAGTGTAGATTCGTCTTCAGTTTTCCCATATGCAAGTATCGCTGTGTCGTCAGCAAAAGTTGCTAACGTGCAAGGATATGAGATATTGGGGATCTGCACTGCGATTGAATGGGAAACTACTGACTGCTTAAAACTAGGTTTGAGCCAGTAGCGCAACAAGCAAGTTCGTGATGTACTGCTTTCTCTACCTCCTAGTGGTGGTCCCCGGGCAACTATCTGTATAAATCCTTATAAATATAGGTTAAAATTGCAAGTGCGAACGGTCTAGCGTTTCTAGTCTAGGTAACGTGAGTCAACTGGAACGTGAGTTTCTTCGATATAATTTGGACATACAGGGAGTGAGTGAAGTAAGATGGGTCGACGCGGGAGAGTACCAGTCCTCAACGTGTAACACTGTTTTACTCTACACCGGCAAACACTCTGGCTCGTGAATCTGGAGTGGGTCTGCTGCTAATGCCAGCAGCAGGTAGATGCCTAATTTCCTGGCATCCACATGGTGACAGTATCTTATAGGCCAGACTACAGACTAGAGTACGGCGCATCACGATCATACAGTGTTACGCCCCAACGAATTCCTCGAATCTACAATCGGCTAAGCGCTGTATTCAACGCATCGCCGAACGGAGATATCGCCATCGTGATGGGGGACTTGAATGCCAAGGTAGGCAACGACAATGACAGACTCAGACTCGAGACTGACAGGCAATAATCATCCAACCAAATCGACCATGTGTCGATCAGCCTACGTTTAAGGAGCTGTCTTTTAGACGTCCGAAACAGACGAGGAGCCGACATGGGTATGGTACGGGATTATCACCTTATGGTACCTACTGTTCATTACATACTGCATCGGTTCAAAGAATACGCAATAACATCAGAATGCCTAGGTATAACATCGACCGGCTAAAATTCCCTTCAGTACGCTAACAATTAAGAGATCATTTATCGCACGGAGTGGAAGCAATCAGCAGCTCACTGCCGACAACCATCCAAGAACATTGGAAAGCTGTGAAAAGCTGTTTTCACATCTGGAACGGAAAGTTTTGTTGGTAAAAGCCAGGTAAGGCATAGCACGTGGATTACCGAGGATACCTGGAGGTGGATTAAAGAACGTAAGCTACTTGAAGCTCATATTGTAGATACTCCAACTGCAGCGAGGATCGAGAAGGAGTCTCTGAATCGAAGCAAACTAAGAGAAGTGCAGCATAGTGTAAGAAATGACAAATAACCTGGCCTCAGCAGCGAGCAGTTACGATAGCCGAACCGTTTACAGAATCACCACAGAGCTGACAGGTGGTCACCGCTTTAGCCAAAATCCGGTGAAAGGCCTAGATGGCCGTTTCTTAATCGTATGTTCGCCAACGTCATGCACCCATATCAAACTGAGCTGCCGGAAGTAACAATTTCCCGATTTCACACCTCATCTCCCAGTAAAGATAACAACAAGTCGGTAGGACTAGATGGTATACCCGCAGAGCTTCTGCGTGCCGCTCCAATGACATCAGAGCTTTTATATCTGTTCGGTCAACAACCATTGACCTTGATTCATGGCAATCAAAGTATTGCCACTAGCAATACTCACATTAAATGCGGACTGCTGACGCGCCGCATTCCACACCACCAGTCGCACAAAGTTGCAGTACATTCCGTCTGCATACGATCCCTATTGCGATCACTTTGTTGCCTGCCGAATGATCACCACAACATTATCATCATTTCGCTGACGACGCACATTGCGACGTTCACTGCTTGTGCGGCTCATCGTCGTCCACTCATCGACTGGGCACTGTGTGCGGACACCCGATACCTCGCTCCGTTGCGATGTAGACGGATGGCCTATTTGCTAAGCAAATAAATATACAGCAACGACGAGCAGCAGCAACATTGTTCGCTCTACGTACACCAGAATGTCTTACCGACAGAAGATTATTATCGCAGTTGCCGGCGTAGGCACCCTTCTCATCGTATACAGCTGGATAGCCAAGGCATGGGCCTGGTATCAGCTACTCGACGCGCTACACATTTGGAATGTGTGATGACGCAGCAATTTGGAGTCACAGGCGATGGTGGTGGTGGACGGACTTGCATGGCAAGGCGAGCTTTCTTGCAGCAGTCGGCTGCGCAACATACTTCAGTTCTTCTGGACCAGCTCAACCGAGTGCGACAAAGTTAAACCCGACGGAATCGCCGCGCGAATATACAAAATTATTAGCCTTGTTTGTACAGTAAATTCAGAGAATAAATAGACTTAGTGTAAATAGAAAATTAAACTAATTTTGTTCTTATTTCCGACCACCCCCCTGACTTTCGGAAGTACTAATCCCCGACATTTTGGTGCCTCCTGTGAGGATCGATTAATTTAAATTAAATTAAAGTTCAGTTTAATTTGTGCTTGTGTGGACACTCTTGTCCAACGGTTTGTTATTCGTGCTTTTGTGGACACGCTTGTCCCACTGTTGTTTCTCTCTATTTAAATTAAATTTGTGATTTAGTTTGTGCTTTGTGGACACGCTTGTCCCACGGTTCGTTCCTCGGGATATGTGCGCATGCGGCCACAGTCGCCTAGCAATTTACTGTGTAGTTTTGGCAACACTTATTGCCTTCGCGTCTTCGTGTCTTGCCCTTTGCCTTCTGCTTGGGTTACTGTGAACCGAGTTCACCAGCCTATTTGAGACTTGTTAGTGAAGTGATCGATAGTCGACATGGCCGACTTGAATCGACGCACGTCAGCATGCACCGCCATCAAGCGGGTGCACGACCGCATTGTGAGTATGGACGTGACGGCTTTGGATGAGGTCCAAATCCACTTGGAACAGCGCCAGATAGAAGCACACTATGCACGCTTTCTGGTGGCACACACGGCATTGGTGAGCGATGCCACACCGGAGGGCCTTCAGGCCCACGATGATCTGCTGGCAGTCGTGGACGAGCAGTATAATAACGTTTTGATGGTCTTGGGCAGACGACAAAACGCCCTCCAAAATCTGGCGAAACTCGCGCCGGCTTCTCCACCACAGCATCACAGCTCAACCACGCCAAAGGTGGAGATGAAACTTGAGTCGGTGCAAATACCGACGTTCGATGGCCATCTGCATAATTGGCTAGCATTTAAAGATGCATTCGAGAGTCTGGTGCACAACACGGAGCTGGCGCCCGCCTACAAGTTACAGAAGCTTCGTGCCGCTGTCCTGCCTGGCAGCGTAGGCCTCGTCGGCAACATTTACTCCGGCGGCTACGAAGAGCTCTGGAGTGAGCTTAAAGAGAGGTTCGACAACCCACGCCTGTTGTGCGAGACCCACGTTTCTCGGCTCCTCAATCTGCAGGCAGCCCAGGACGAATGCTCCAGTGCCCTGCTTCGGATCGTGGACACCGTGCAAGAGTCACTCCGTGCACTACGAGTGATGCGGCAACCAGTGTCCAGTTGGGACGCTTTGACGGTCCCGATTGTTGTGTCCCGTTTGCCAAAGGTGACCCAGCAAGGTTGGTGCATGCATTGCCCAGCCAAACAGATTCCCACCCTCACCGGCCTGCTCGAGTTCTTGACTCATCGTGCCCACAGTTTGGCGACAGAGATCCAGCTACCCTCAACCTCGGGTCGACAACAGGCAAGTGGATCACGGCAGCTAAAGATGCTTCCCGTTGCTCGGACTCACGTCATTGCAGCTCCCGAGAACCGGTGCGGCCATTGCCATGGCTCTCACCGGCTATACCAGTGCACAAAGTTCAAGCAGTTGGACTTGAATCGGCGCCTCAACGCCGCGAGAACGACAGGTGTCTGTTTCAACTGTCTGCAGCCAGGACACAACGCTACCGGATGCCAATCCGAAAGTTCCTGCCGCCACTGCAACGGCAGACACCACTCGCTGATCTGCAGAAGGGAGGCGGCAGCCCAGCAAGAAACACAACGTCGGCCAGCCCGCCGAGAAGCAGAACGCCAACCAGCCTCACAAGCAGCGGCACCTCAGCCAGCCCAAACAGAAGCAGAACGCGCCCAGACCCCGCCTGGTGGTCGCTATGTGTTCACGAACGGACGTTGGGAGTTCATTCCGGACCAGGGTCCCTCAACTATGGATTGACTCAATCAAGCGACCACTACCGTATTGCTAGCTACGGCGCTCGGCTACGCGTACGGCGCAAACTCGGAACCCCACCTGGTTCGAGCCCTCTGCGATCCTGGATCGCAGGTAAGTCTTATAACCACTAAACTAACCAAACAACTTCGTCTTCCCAGAAGCCGATTGGATGTAGCCGTGCAAGGCGTCGGTATTTCCCGACCCACTCTGGCTCAAGGCCAAGTGACGCTCTCACTTCAGTCGACGCGATCAGAGTTCGTGCTCACCATGAAGGCCGTAGTGATCCCCCTGATCACTTCGACGCTCCCCGCAGCACATGTGGATGCAACACGTTGGCATCATCTGGTTGGCCTACCACTGGCAGACAGCCATCTGGGCACCCCTGGGCCCATCGACATCTTGCTGGGTGCTGATGTCTGGGGTCTCTTGGTGCAGGACGAGGTCATTCATGGACGGCCACACGAGCCCCACGCCCAACGCACACACCTTGGTTGGGCTGTCTTCGGCCCAGCTGCCCTGGTGCGAGCAGCACCACCCATCCGATCGCTCCACAGCCAGGTGACGGAAGAGTCGCCTTTGGAGCCCACTCTGGAACACACTCTGGATGAGCTCGTTCGGAATTTCTGGAAGTTGGAGGAGGTACCCACAGATGAATCAAGAGAGGACGAGTGCAGCCGGCACTACTCCCAGACGCACTCCCGCACATCGGAAGGCAGATACATGGTCGAAATCCCCTTCCGACACGACGCACCAGCACTAGGTGCCTCCTACCGGCCTGCACTGCGACAATTCTACTGCCTGGAGCGGCGACTCCAGAACAACCCAGATCTCAGAGAGAAGTACATCGCCTTCATGCGCGAATATGAAGAGCTTGGACACATGGAACGGGCTGGTAAACATGGCGACCACCCCCATTGTTACTACATTCCACACCATGCGGTAACTAGCAAATTCCGTGTGGTCTTCAACGCATCTGCACAGACCACTACTGGAGTCTCACTCAATGACGTCCAGCTGGTTGGTCCTACAATCCAGGATTCACTAATCAACATCATCCTGCGGTTCCGGCGCTACTTGGTCGCGCTGACCGCCGACGTAGAGAAGATGTTCCGCCAGGTCTTGGTGGCGCATAAACATCGAGACTACCAACGGATTCTCTGGCGAGAATCACCGTCCGACGAGCTGACCGTCTTCCGCTTGACGACGGTCACCTACGGTATGGCATCCAGTCCATACACTTCTGTGCGATCCATGATGCAGTGCGCACAGGACAATCAACAGCTGATCCCAGATCCAGCACGGGCTCGAGCGGCCCGAGAGACGATTGAGAAGGCCTTTTACGTGGACGACCTCCTCACCAGCTGCAACAGCATTTCCGAAGCAGTCGGCCTGGCTGCCGATGTCAACACTGTCCTCATGGCAGGACACTTCAAATTGCGCAAATGGAACTCCAACAGCGCACAGGTAATTTCCATGGTGACTAACGAGACTTCCTCTTCTCCCTCTTCCACAGAGCTTGTCATAGAATGCCCAACGGCAACGGTACTTGGCTTGCGTTGGGATCCAGCTGCTGACGAGCTCTTCTTCTTGGTGGAAATGGAACCGCTGGGACCCTTCCCTACGAAAAGGCGGATTCTGAGCGAGGTGGCGAGACTGTTCGATCCTACTGGGCTCCTTGCGCCAGTCATCATCACAGGAAAGATGTTCATCCAAACGCTGTGGTCCGCAGGCATCACTTGGGAGGCCCCACTTTCCCCAGAACTGCTCAACACCTGGGCAGCATTCCGCAACGGCCTGCAGGCCCTCAATCAAGTCAAGGTACCTCGATGGCTTGGCATGCATAGTCAGCATGTGACCACAATTCATGGGTTTTGCGATGCCAGTTCCCGAGCCTATGCAGCTGTCATCTACCTGAAGACATCAGATGCCGATGACCGGTCCCAGGTCGCACTGCTGACCGCCCGGACTAAGGTGGCTCCACTCAAGGGCGCTACCATTCCTCGTCTGGAACTGTGCGCCGCTAGTCTCCTCGCGGCCACATTGGAGAATGTCCGCACCGCTCTAGGCCTGCAGACTGCACCCTACTACCTCTGGTCGGACTCCAGCATTGTTTTGTGTTGGTTGCGGAAGGAACCATCCGCTCTCAAACCCTACGTCGCAAACCGAGTGCGACAGATCCAGGAGTTGACGTCTCCAGCACGTTGGAATCACGTCCGCTCTGCGCAGAATCCAGCCGATTGCGCTAGCCGAGGTCTTGGTGCATCAGAACTCCTGCAACACTCGCTGTGGTGGCAAGGGCCGAGTTGGCTGCAAAGCGGACCGCTCCCCGTCGGCCCACCCGGGCAGCTGCACGCCGACGACATGGTCCAAGTGACAGAAGAATTAAAGCCATGCTTCTTCTCGGGCATGGTCATCACGCAGATGGAACTGACGACACGACGCCGAGACAAAGTCATCATCCCGTTGACCGAGCGATTCAGCAACCTACACCAGTTGCTCCGTACTGTTGCCTATATGCTCCGTTGGCGGAGCACTTACCGGCACCTACTAAAGCGATCAGTCGTCGGAGCGGATGAGCTCGACCACGCCTTGGAACGACTTATCATCATAGAGCAAGCTGCCGCTTTCTCTCAAGAAGTGCACCAGTTGCGCCACCGTGCACCACCGTCAAGTAACAGCCCGTTACTCTCTCTCAACCCATACTTGGATACTCGAGGAGTCCTACGAGTCGGAGGTCGACTCACGCATGCGTCCCTACCGGATGAGCAAAGGCATCCCATTGTCTTGCCGAAAGCAGGCGCCTTGGTTTGGCTATTGGTTCGCCAGACACATGACGCCACCCTACACGGCGGCGTTCAACTGATGCTGCAGACGTTGCGGCAGAAGTATTGGATACTCCATGGTCGACAAGCTGTGCGGACTCTGCTACACAAATGCGTCATCTGCAGACGACACCGCGGAGCGGTCATCAAGCAACAAATGGCTTCGCTACCCAGCCCACGAGTCAATTCAGCTCGCCCGTTCCTGGCCTCAGGGGTCGACTACTGTGGTCCCTTTTCCGTTCGGGTTGGAACCAAACGGTCACGCACCACAATCAAAGGCTACTTGGCGATCTTCGTTTGCATGGCCACGAAGGCTGTGCACATCGAGGTAATTGAGGACCTCTCATCACAGGCTTTCATGGATGCTTTTACCCGATTCACCTGCCGGCGCGGACCCTGTCCCGATCTCTACAGCGACAATGGTACCGCCTTCGTTGGTGCGAACCGGTACCTTAAAGAGGACTTAGCAGCCTTCGAATCGCATCACAACCAACAGGCCCTGGCACATTCCGGGACGAGATGGCACTTCATCACTCCTGCGGCCCCTCATCAAGGTGGATTATGGGAGGCCGCCGTAAAATCCGCCAAACATCATTTGGTTCGTTTGGTGGGTGCCCAGTCTCTCTGGTACCACCAACTCCACACTCTGGCAACACGCATCGAGGCGTGTCTTAACTCACGTCCGCTGGTCCCACTCCACGATGACCCCGAGGACAAACTGGCGCTCACCCCTGGCGATTTCCTCATCGGTGCCCCCCTCATCGCGGTACCCGAACCTCACATTGGCGGCGTCCCGCTTAATCGCCTCAAGCAGTATCAGTGGATACGTAAGCTCCACCAGGACTTCTGGCAGCGCTGGAGCGAGGAGTACTTGGTCACCCTCCAGACCCGTAGCAAATGGGAACGACGAGAACCGGACATTCAACTGAACGACGTGGTCCTCGTGAAACAAGAGAACCTGCCCCCGACTCATTGGAGGCTCGGTCGAGTCATTGCCGTTCACCCGGGCAGTGACGGATTAGCCCGCAACGCTACTCTACGCACCAGCCATGGCGAGTGCCGCCGGCCCATCCAGAAACTTTGCCGCCTCTTGGAGACATCATGAACAGATCATGAGATGTCCACATGATCTTGACTTTCCTGGGAGCATTACATGCACACATTTCGAACCAGAGGGTTCAACCGGGCAGGATGTTCGGTCAACAACCATTGACCTTGATTCATGGCAATCAAAGTATTGCCACTAGCAATACTCACATTAAATGCGGACTGCTGACGCGCCGCATTCCACACCACCAGTCGCACAAAGTTGCAGTACATTCCGTCTGCATACGATCCCTATTGCGATCACTTTGTTGCCTGCCGAATGATCACCACAACATTATCATCATTTCGCTGACGACGCACATTGCGACGTTCACTGCTTGTGCGGCTCATCGTCGTCCACTCATCGACTGGGCACTGTGTGCGGACACCCGATACCTCGCTCCGTTGCGATGTAGACGGATGGCCTATTTGCTAAGCAAATAAATATACAGCAACGACGAGCAGCAGCAACATTGTTCGCTCTACGTACACCAGAATGTCTTACCGACAGAAGATTATTATCGCAGTTGCCGGCGTAGGCACCCTTCTCATCGTATACAGCTGGATAGCCAAGGCATGGGCCTGGTATCAGCTACTCGACGCGCTACACATTTGGAATGTGTGATGACGCAGCAATTTGGAGTCACAGGCGATGGTGGTGGTGGACGGACTTGCATGGCAAGGCGAGCTTTCTTGCAGCAGTCGGCTGCGCAACATACTTCAGTTCTTCTGGACCAGCTCAACCGAGTGCGACAAAGTTAAACCCGACGGAATCGCCGCGCGAATATACAAAATTATTAGCCTTGTTTGTACAGTAAATTCAGAGAATAAATAGACTTAGTGTAAATAGAAAATTAAACTAATTTTGTTCTTATTTCCGACCACCCCCCTGACTTTCGGAAGTACTAATCCCCGACAATATCCTTTTATAGAGAGAGGGAGGCAAAAAGTTTCCCCGACGAGTGGAAGAAGGAAATAATCGTCAAGCTCCCTAAAAAAGGTAGTTTAATGGAGTGCGAAAACTGGAGAGGCATTTGCGTTCTTCCTGCAGTGGCATAGGTAATAGCCAAAGTAGTACTTGAGCGAATTAGGAACATCTGGAAGATACACTCGATGCCGAATAAGCAGGTTTCCGCACTGGATCCACCAGTGTAGACCACATCAACACCCTGAGGATCATTTTTTAACAGTGCGTTGAACTTCGGTCACCACTGCACCTGAAAGTTTATCTGGCTCACCTTGCGCAGGAGAGGTATAACCGATAAACTAATAACTATTATTAAAGCAACCTACGATGGCTCTTAATGTCATGTGCTGCTGTCATGAAACATGTTTAACACGAATGCAAGAGATAAGTTAATCTTCTTAATTTTTCCAACGCTTTTAATGGCAGTGGTTTTAAAACTTCAGCCAAATTAAGGTCATAACCAAGTGCTTTTTTGGTTTTAAGATATTTTTGTATTTCCTGTTTTAACTCACTTAGTGTAACATCGGAATTGTGACGTTATCTTCATTAGGTACTTCATTTTAGATACTTTGTGGCTATTCACAGCGAAAAATTCGTAGATTTATTATTTGTTATTTCCCTTAGGTACCGATCGAAGGATTTGTTTTTCATTCCTTGTAATTTCGTTCTTAATACTTATGAGACATGATTGAGTTGTGCTTTGTGGACTGGATACATACCATTTCTTGCCATTTCCTTCGAGGTTTTCTTTTCTCAACAATAAATTTTTTTGTCTCGTTGGGGCATCTAGGAGTTTTTGTTTCCTTTTCCATGCAGCTTTTTGTATATGTTGGGTGAAAGTTAAAAACTCTTCAACAAGTTGGGTTTTAGTTCGTGAATGAGTGTAAAGACTTATCTCTTGCTCTAATATTTCCTTAAAATCATTGCAGTCTGTACGTTTGTTAAATAAAAAGAAACTCGGATTCAAACAAATTATTTGGACGTAGAGGAGACCAAGGTGTGATCGGAAGAGAGATCTGTACCGTCTTCTATTATGAGATAATTTCTTAAGATTTTTATTATGATCAGTTGGCCAGTACGTAGGTTTTCCAGTGGAAATGAAATCACATCCAGTTTCTTGAATGGATTAAAGTAGATTTCTCCCTTCAGTTGTAGTTAATCTTGATCCCCAATAGATGGGCTTTGCGTTGAAGTCACCGCCCATAATGGATCAGTTTTTATGTCTATTTGTTATTATTGTTATTGTTTGTGGACTGAGAAGCCACTGCACTGCACTGCAACCTTGAGATCTATTGTGCATCCCAGATATTTACCATAATATGTGGTGGCTTAGTTCCTTTATGAATGCCATCACATCTGCCAGTTCGATCGGTTTGACATTTTGACATGGAATTGTGTGAGCCTGGAGGTATTGAAATCGTTTCCTGGTTAGGGCATCACACATGAAGAGTATATGATCTGGCGTTTCTTTTGCCTCGTTGCAGAAGAGGCAGCGATCCGTATGGTATTTTCCCATTATCTTTAGTTTGTCTCATCCCAATTGATGATTCATATTCTGCTTCGATTGCGATATTTACCAACTAATTTATTTTCCGTTCGCAATTTCCAGAGAAACTCCCAGATGGCACCACGAGAAGGTCGAACTAGGACTTACTAATAGAGCTGCAAGTTATTAGGCTGTAGAGGCTCTATCTCGTTATTTTGCCGAACCATCACCTATCGGGAGATGCTGCTCCTACGAGGCCTTTGTTAGTTATTTACCATCCAAATATTTATTTATATTTAATTTTAAGGATTTCTTGAGCAATCTGCTCCACTTTAACTGTGCGTTTTTGCAACGTTTTGATATGTCCTTCTTGTTAATTTAATTTTTCTAAAATTTGAGTTTTTTTACTGCTGTTTGGTTCTTTGTTACCCTTTACAACTTTAGCGTAATTTAGTCTAGGTGCATCTGAATCTTCTGTAAAAATCGATAAAGTGGTGTTGGTTTGTCTTTTCTCCGAAGTTGTAACCGATTTAAAAATAACTTTGTCCTCAAATCTATTTTGGTAAGTCTGACTAGACCTTTTCTTCCTAAATTTTTGCAATTCATTTGGAACTAACCATCTACGGTGGCTTGCAGGATGTGATTTGCCAAAATTGCAACACTTAGGTGGCTGGTTTTCAAGCTTATTGCACTCAGAAGTAATATGATTTCCTGCGCATTTTACACATAGCGGTGATTTGGAACAATATGCCAGAATTCCGGACAGTTTCTGCACTGAGGTATCAAATTTGACGTCTTCACTGGTTCAATTTTGAGTATTGTACTCATTAGTTTTTTGATTTCGTATATTTTTTTAATGTCCTCTGTTTGGACAAAAGAAAGCAAGAATATATATAGTGGTTCCTTCGATTCCCATTTCAGCTAATTTACCGCGCTTATTACTTTAAAGCCTTGCCTTTGAAGATCAGTTACTCTCATATCGGGCTCACATGAGGAATGAAAATTTTTTTATATGCCTTTGGTTTGCCTCGTTTGACTGTTTTCATATGAGTACCAAGGAATATTTGAATCAGATAACAATTTAGTTACTTTTCTGAAATCTTTTTCTTAATTTATATTAAGTTTGTAAACATTGTTGCTAATTATTCTAACGGTGAGTTCCACTTGATTGCAATTGCAATTGATTACAAATTTTGAGACAATATACTTGTTTTCATATAACTTTGCACTATATGTGAAGAATTTTGTGTAGGGGATATTTAAAACCCAATATGCGATTGTTCAATTGAATAAAACAATTTATTGTTTGGGTAAATATTACAGTGCAATATAATTTATTTTCTTATTAAAGTCTGCGAGTAACTTGATTATATAAATATATATACAAAGTTAACAAATTTTGCTTTTATTTATTTATTAATTTTAAAAAACACCAACACATTATTGGAATGCATTTAGGGAAAAAATCTCTGATGCGAATACTAAGAAAAGTTGAGTTAAAAAAATCCTTAAATTGAATTGCCTTCATACGGTCTAAAATCTGTAAATATTTAAATGAAATATCTCGTAAGATAAGTGTTCTCAAATATTTTTTGAGGAAATGGTTGAATGACATTTTCTATACATTTGAAATATTTATACAAAAAGGTACCAAGTTCTTTTGAATTTTTCCTTATCGAGCGCTAAAGGGAACTAAGTCATCTCCATCATTATAATTTATCCATCCACAAGCATCCAAATAGACAGCAACATATCAAATTGATGCCTATTTTAACTGAGAAAAAAATAAGTGAAAAACGCATAAACAGAAAGGAAATCTCCTCTAATAATATTCAAATTTTTATGTCCTTTCGTTTCGCATTTGATTCGTATCCTGGAGACGAGGCTATAAATGTCAAACTCCCCAGCCAGGCTAAACTTAGTTCTGTCAAGAATGTGCGTCATATCGTGTAACTTTTATAGATGGATTTTTGAATATAGGGAATTATTATACCTATTTGGCCCGGCAGAATTAGCATAATATTTTGAATATCCGAATATTCGTCGTTCTCCGTTCGTCCAAATGCAAACTAAACTTTTTTTCCTCTATTTACCCGTATTTGAATACGTAACAATTTTCAATGAGTCCGTCGTTTTTCTAAAAGTGGCAAGGCTCTGATCTTGTTTCCATGTCGCGATGGGGAAAATGAAACTGATTTCCATTTAGATGGAATTCATAATGGGTATTTCTTTGATTTATATTTTGACTTTGCTCTGCACGGAAATAATATCCTCGATGGGTGTCCTCGGCTGGGTGAAAAAGGGTATAACTGTTATTGATATCGCGTTCGACATCGCTAGCAACGAAATTGCAGTTTCGTATCGTATGTTTGGTGCCGGAAATTGTATTACCATTAGCACTGAAGACAGATCTTGACTTATGTAACCACTCCAACTGGTTAGGATGCAAAGTTGATAAATCGATGTGGAGATATAATCTGTCTTCAATACACGGTATCTATTTTTTCGAATATCTTCATGTTATGCACATGTGCAAATATTCACGAACGCACACAAAAGTAAATTTAATCGCATTGTTACCTGGCAGAAAAAGTAATATTTAGGCTGAATGGGATTGAATCGCTCAAAACTTTAATTACAGTAAATGAACATAAGTTTGGCTTAATTTTTTAGAGAGATGATGGCAGAGTTCTGTGGCTAAGATACTGATAAGAAGAAGGGAAAATAACATGCCTTAATAACAATATCATTAGTACTCCAACGACTCAACCTAACAATGTTCTGTAAAGAGCAATTCAACTGTTATGTTTGTGGGTTAATTACATTAATTACAATTAACAAAGTTAAACTTATAAATTATTATGTATTTTAATTAAAGTCCATTAATAAAAATAATATATTAATTCTATTTTAACAATGATTCTGTTTCAATAATAAGTCTAGTTTAAATTTTATGTCCACTGCTTCGATGATTAGTTACGACGCGACACGATGCCATTTTTAACTGATGACGAGTGTATATTGCTTGTTGTCTAGTAGTAGCAAGGAACAGTAAATGTATTTAGTGTATGTATCTACAACTAATTTGGTTATTTATGTGTGGTTACAAACACATCCGCTACTAAATTTGATACTATGGAGCAAATCGGTTTCTTTTTGGATAAGTGAAGATCGACGCGGTATGTTGTAGCTATCATCTTCTGATAATGAATGTTGCAATATGGATCTAGGTTGTCTTGTGTTTAATTCTAAGATTGGAAGTCTCGATTTAAATGAGGTCGAGGTCTCAGCTGATTTTGATGTCCCTTTAACTGACCCCTCTCACTGTCAACGATGTATATCATTCGACCAATCACTTTTGCAATATTTCCTTTCATCAATTTTGGTCCCGCTGAAAAATTCTTGATAAAAACAGGTTAGTTGACACTGAACTTTGTTGGTATCTTCAATTTGTGCTTACTAGATTTCGGGAAAACCAAAGAAAGATGTGTTTTAGGTTGCCTGTCATGCAAAATTTCACTCGGCGATTTGTTGTTGTTACCAGGCGAGAACCGGTGAGTTCTTAAAAATGTCAGTAAAGCGCGACCGGTTGATGCTCCATCTTTCATTTCTTTTGTCATTGTGGCTTTAAACGTCCTAACAAAACGCTCTGCTTCACCACTTGATGCTGGATGGAATGGTGCGGTGGTAAGATGCTCTATACCATTTGTTTCACAAAATTCAGCGAACTCATGCGACGTGAATGCAGGTCCATTGTCACTGACAACTAAATCTGGTAGTCCCTCTGTTGTAAAAATGCTTGTCAAGGCACGAATCGTTGATTTTGATGTGATATCAGCCACCTTAATTACGTATGTATATCTGGAGAAACTATCCACGCAAATTAACCACATATTGTTGAGAAACGGTCCCGCAAAATCAATGTGGATGCGTTTCCATGGTTTTGTTGCAGAAGGCCAGCTCTGGAATTGCTTCGGCGGGTTAGTAGCTGTTTCTTGGCAACGTTTGCATGACTTTGCAGAAGACTAAATTTCTTCGTCGGTTTTTGGCCACCAACAATATCGACGGTCAAGCTGCTTCATCCTCACAACACCCCAGTGTCCAATATGGAGCATCTTTATCACTTCGCTTCGCAGACTGTTGGGGATAACCACCCTTGTGTATTCAGTCTGCAATAACAGTACATCGTTAAAACAAGTAAGTGCATTTTTTCTAACCGCAAATGACTTTAAGTCCGGATCCACCGTGTCTGGCCAGCCACTTTTCGCCAATCTTAAGATTTTTGACAACTGGCGGTCCTGCTTTATTGCTACACTAATTTTCTGACCATCAATCGGAAAATTAGACAAATTCTCTTCATAAATTTCGTTGTATTTTGGAGACCGGGGTCGTGAGGCCCCATACAAATTTTAAAAAAATTTACCCGATTTTCTTCAAATATCATACACATGTGTATCTCCGATGGACAACACTTTTTGTAAAAATTTTGGAGAGGTATCTCAGATGGAAAAAGCTGTTTGTAAAATTTTTAGAGTGAACGGGCCCTAACGCCCGAGTCGTGCTCAAATAACTTTTTTAAAAATTAGCCCGAATTTCTTTTAATTGTAAACACATCTGTATACAATTTTTGGAGTGAATGGGCCCTGAGCCCAGAGGGGTACCCATTATTTTTTTTAGAAATTAGCCCGATTTCTTCAAATTTTCAACACATGTGTATTTCCGATGACAACACTTCATATTAAAATTTGGAAGTGATCCCATACAAATTTTTTTCACATGTGTATCTCCGGTGACAAGAGTTTTTGTAAAAATTTTGAAATAAAGGGGCTCTAATATTAATTTTTCCAAATTAACCCGGTTCCAACTTTGCACACATATGTATCGCCTTTTAGAGAATTTACATTAAAATTTCATGTATTTTTTATGGGTTATTTTTTAACTTTTAAAGTCACACTTATATTCACATATAACACTGCTCTATCTACTTGCCAATTATTCTGATATAATTTCAAAAAACAACTAACTAACTGCAAAGAAATATGCGCTATTTAAAATAAATCAACAATATCGAGAAGGTACGATTCTTAGACTACATAAATTACATAAAGAACCACCTAGCAAATACCAGAAAAATGCAATATAATGTGATTCTTACATCCGTCGCATTTTGGTCAAACTTCAGCAAACAAAATAAAACCAACTAAAACCACAATTTTTGAAAATTTTGAAAATTAATTTACTTTTTTGTCCAACACTAAGTACTGGAGGCATGATGCCTTGTGCATGACAATGAGTTCTCTTCATGCTTGGAGCTCAACGAAAGCTTCACAAATACACCTTTAGTACTTTATTGTTATGACTCAGGTAAATCTATTCATGTTATTTACCTTACACGGCTCAAACCGACCATTCAGAGGTTCTTAAAATTTGATTGCGAATTTCACTGTTGAATACGTAATTCGCCCTAATTTATATCCCCTATTGTTATCAGTTCTGACCATTTTGTGATGCTCGTAGTGGTCGTTGGTGTTGATTCTGTGCATATGAATGTGTATGACTCGCTTTATTATATATATAACCATCACACACTGACTATAGATCATTTTTATGATCTGAGCCGATTACGTTCGGGAATTTTTTTGTACACACACAAGCACTTGCGTTGTGTTTCGTAATGACTGTCTTTTGTCCTCTTGTCGTCTGGAATTATTTTGTAATGGACATGGTGTAGGGGTAATGTTAAATTTGTGTAAATAATATGCATGCATCATAAACCCTATAACATTATGAGTTTCATAATGAAAGAAGAAGGCACGAAATTGATGTTCACAATACATGTGACAATTTTATTTTCTCCTTTTGTATGCAATATTGATATAAAAGTTAATGTAGAAAAAATATTAAAAATGGTAAGCCAAATAAATCTGATGAATTATGTAAAGTAGGAATTTTTTTAAAATAATTCGAGAAGACCCATCGCGCAACCAGAACCACTCGCAATAAAACATCAGTACACATTTCAGACAAAGACAATTACTTAAAAAGCAAAATGAATCATATCCAGTGCTGCAGTACCTAACAAGTGCTCGTAAACATACTCTTATTTTTGTTTCTACCGTTAAACTTTTGGTTTCATTAAATTAATGCCTATCTCTACAGGTAAACTAGGATATCAGGTACGATAACGCTCCACTAAAGAAACACCAATTCAATTCATCAATGAAATGTTCGTAATATTTTCTTAAAGGATAACCTTGCATAACTGGGGTAGGTACTCTCCTCTTAGACCGCATAAAGCAATGGTACATTTACAAAATTAAAATTCTGCTTCTATGTTTTTATTCACTTTCGTCGGAAGACATTATTATTATAAGCAAGAAAAACCTTGTACTAAAAGCTATGGCAAAAACAATAATGGATTCATGTTATGAGCTTTGCTATGCATATCCTTCACAACAATATAATTTATTTTTATTTCTAAAAAAAACTCAAAATAATAATAATTGTTTGTCCGTCCGTCTGTGCGACTCTAAAAATATTTTACTGTAATAGATTTTTAGGCCAATGAATTATTTGACAAAATCCTCTATGTTTGTTATACCCCCACGTGTTGAAAAGGTAAAAATCACGGGGTGTCACATAACTACGGTCCGGTACTAAAAATGTATAGTTCCCTATTTTAATACTTAATGTTTTGGTTACTTTTGAGGTAAGAATCAGTTTTTATTATTGAGTAAAACTACTGTTATTTCGAATAATATCATTTGAAAACCCTTTCCACTTTGAATCATATTCTGATCGGGTTACAATATCGGTCTAAGTATTTTTGTGAAATACCGTTATTTAAATGATCCAAACGGATCGAAAGACTCGTTAATATAAGTTCAATTTACTTTACTGCTATTTATTCAAGTACTTTACCCGAATTTATTTTATATAAATCTTTTTTATATAAATCTTTTATATAAATCTGTTATGTTGATGTCAGTAACAGGGTAACTAAATTCTCAGCACAAACATCTCGTAGTTGCACAGTAATTTGACTTTCCGTTCATTTTACAAAGTTGTTTCCTCAGTTGCGGGCACAAGTTACCAACACACCCCATTGTGAATCTGAATTTGTTTGTTTATTTTTCCTATAGCCAAGGATATTTGTGGTAAAAACTCATAAGCACTTTCATAACATTTTCCATTAACGTACGGGAAATAATTAAAGTTCTGAAGTGTTACACCTGAGGTAGAATATTATTATATATACTCTTATGCTTATATGTTAAAAAGTACGCAAAATTGGTAGACTGGAGTTATCTAATTTTATTGAATAATCTCTCTTTCTTATAATAACTTGGGCTCTTACAAATATAGTGCTTCCATTAGTTTACAAATTACCCAAACACAAATGAGTTCTTTCTTATATGCCGCAGATCACTAGATTAGAATCACATCATTTTTCGAAATAAAACCGATATTTCTCCCGTTATAGTTCAGAAAAAAATATGGTGAAAATAACCGTATTTTGTGGTTAGTACAAAATCAAGTTTCAAGAAGCATTTAGAGCAAGATAGCGATACATTAGAGACCTTTTTGCCAAATGAGTCAGAATGGCATCCATTTAAATCGGTTCATAAGATTGGAAGCATCTTACAAATGAATAAAAAAAATATTAATACTGATTATTATTAATTTTTAAGTCTCTTAATAATTTTTTTTTTTAATCGTATTTAAAAGTTATAAAATTAATACTTGCCAAGATTTCGGTCTTGCTGGCCGTTATCAAGGCAAAAAAGATAAGCTTTAAATTACTTATCTGGCAATACAGAAATTAAAGAAAATTTAAAAAATGTATTTTTGTCATTATATTCGACCGAATTAAAAATTTAACTAATATGAAAATTTCACGACAGATAATTACTAAGTGTAATTCTTGATAAGGATAATATTACTATTGGGTAATTTATTAGTATACCCTTTAGAGTTAACTGGACTATTGGATAACCAAATGTGACAAGCTTCTTTGACTTGTCGTTTATGTTTCTTGTCTTCAAAGTCTAAAGTAATAAAGTTATCTGTATCAATTATGTTGGTGGCAATGTTTATCGAGTGATGATCTATAATAAGTCTGTTTTTTGTCTCTAAGTTTTTTAACATTGTCAACATTTCTTTTATCATTCATGTTTAATTCGTTGAATTAATGTCTTACTTGTTTCTCAAATATAATATGCATTGCAATAATTATTAAAATTTACTTTATATACTCGTATCAAGCCCCTTTTTTAACTAAAAGGGATTTTGTCTTTTAATTTTGTGCAAATGTAAGAAATTTTACCTAAAATTTTGTTAGCCATGAAAAAATTATCTCTGTTATTTTTTAGTGTTTTTCCAATTTTCTCCGTCAAATTTGGTATGTAAGGAAGAAATCCGTATTTAATATTGGTATAATTAAGATTTCTAATGAGATTTTTATTTTTATATGTGTTTTAGCTGACCCGACAGGCGATGTCCTGTCGCATTTTCAATAATTTGTTTGTGATCGTTTTGTGAATTTGTGAAAAGCAACATATTTGAGTTGTTAAATCAAATTAAACTGAGAAAAAAAGTCTTCCAATTGATTTATTCTCTTCCATTACATTCGATATTACAATTAATCTCAAGGTTTACGAATACAAACATACCCTGTTGACTTTGGCCCGTTCGTTCAGCTTCGCTCTGTACTCCTCCACTAGTCTTGAACTGATGTGGAATGCATTAAGGGCACTTAGCGCAAGTTGGCTGTCTGTGATGATGGCTTTCCTGCCTCATATAGTGTGCGCCGCGGCTCAGTAGGGAGGAAGTACATGGACTTCTGAGCAGGAAGTTAGAAGTTCGAATCGCAGAAAAGACCAAAAGATTTTTCACGGTCCCACCTCTCGCGAATGCCTGACAAACATCCGATAGTAATGAATTGTCACGGAAAGCTTGTAGGTCCCATCCATTTGTGTGCAAATATATATATGCAAAACACAAATAGTCGCGAGAAGCTATGCCTTGGACCGCAATGGTCTGCCGCGCCGTAATATTATTATTATTATAATTTCTATCCAGATTAAAGTAAGCACATTTTTTGATGGCATATACTTCTGCCTGGAATATGCTCGGCTACTGCCCCATTGCTTCAGAGTACTTGGTTCTTCACCAATGAATTATGCTTTCTTTGTACATCCATTTACCAGTTTTCCGAATATATATGTTATTCGTTTTCTGATCTGAATTTCTTTTTGGTGTTAATGGAAAGACATGCAAGCTTCTCGTGGTGCATAGATCGGCCATATTCGCCCATGCCACCACTCTGTAGGTGTGTACATCTTGTGCGTTATTCTGAGACAAACTCCACAGGAATTTTCTTCCATCTTTCTGCACACCATGAGTGCCCTTCTTAATTTTTGTAGTTCTGGTTGTAGGCGTTTCTTCCATTGCAGTCTATTATCAAATATCAGTCCAAGGTACTTCACCTCTTTGCTGATAGTAGCCTCTTCTCCATTGACGGAATTGGGTGCATTCGCCCCAGCTTCCCACAATTGTTGAAGTGGACCAATGTATTTACCCTAAGTCCCACCCCACCTCTTGGCACCATCTACTCGTGGTGGTTAATCCGTTTTGAACTATGTCACAGAGCACTTCCTAGAACTTCCCCCTTGCCAAGATGACTATGTCGCCTACGTAGCCTTGGGCTTAAGTCCCGGCTTCAGTTAATTGCTGGAGTATTACATCTACAAGGATGCTCCACAAGAGGGGAGACGTAGCACTACTTGTGGGCATCCTCTTTTAGTTTTTGCCATGATGGTTTTTTCACCACTATAGTCTCCGCTGTTCTGATGCACAGTATCTCGCACAACTATTTAGTAGTTGTTCTGTATATTTTCTTCCTCTCCAGGGCATTACTTATCGCATCATGAGATGCTTTATCGAATGCTTCTTCAATGTCTAGGATGACTTAAAGCGCGACCTCCTTTTTTATTTGGTGGTGTCTTAAAAAAGACAAAGATAACATGACGCCGATATTTACTTAGAGCTGGTATATTTAGTAACAGCTTTTGTTCCTTCAATGACCGCATTATAAATGCAAATTTATGAAATATTTTTATTTAAGCTTAAGCAGTTGCCATGTGACTTTGCATCCTCGTGATTATTTCAAAATACATTCTACACAGAAATTTTGAATTTTTACTTTTGTCAACATTCTGTTTAACATTTTAACTTAGTTTACTTACATGTTCGGAAAAATAAAAACGAAGATATTTAACAACAAAGAAGTATCAAACGTGCTAGTAGAGTACACTTTTCATAATGTGTCATAACACAAATACCCGTAGCCTATCAGTCCTTAAACTTAACAACCACAAAGAATGTTTGAAAAATTTCAATTAGGATTATTGGCGTAATCCTTGTTTTTATTTAAGTACCTAAGAACAGTAAGAAACACACTCGCACACATAACCTCATTTGGTGTTCATTACACATGCAAATCCCATTGATGGAGCAAATAAAAATAATTGAAGCTAATTTGCCACAGCATAAACCAACCAACTAATAAACAGCATTGATGGGCCTGTGTGTGTATGTGTAGCTCGAAGTCAAACCAACCTCACAGTGGCGTTGGTGCGGTTCGGCAAACAAGTTTTGTAATTTAATTATTGATTTTTTGGCAGAGACCCAGTTGAAAGCAATTCCATTACTTAAGGACTGCCGAACCTTTGTAATAAAATAAAAAGATAGAGGAAAGATGAGTATGTGGTAAATAACGACTTTGCCTCAACAAAACAAAAATATCACTATCAAATATGGGAGGACAGCCAATTTTTTAAGTTCTTCAAAAAAGTATTGATTATTTTATGCTATAAACAATCATTTGACCAACTTTCCCAGTACCACACAGCATGACTTCTCTTTCGAAGGCAGTATACTGGATGCCATCCGGCAAATTTTGCGCAAGAATTCAACGGCTTCGTGTTATGAGTTTGGATACTGTAAAATCTTGCCCTATAACCGCTTCAGCAAGTTTTTAGTATATAGTAACCCGCCAAACATCTACCTAATGCACTCATTTCCTTGCAGAACCATTTTCTTCATGAACATTTCATTTTGTCCTTCGGACTCTTACGTTTTCTTTTTAAGGAAATACAAGATAATGTTATGAAAATCTTTTTAACAGACGGTCATATAATAAATCTGTTAGATAAATCAACCGTCCAACCGACCTTTCTGACGCCCTTTGTGCAAAATTGTTTTGAATCTAGGTCTAGGTCGACTCCTCCTGAAAAAGCCTTTAAAAGGCATTAAAATGTATTGTGGGTGAGTTGCCGTTAAAGCCGCCATTGTTTTTTAATGCCTCGCATTATTAATTTATGCATCGCATATATACTCTTACGAAAATGTTGATAGAAAACTTTAATTGCATTGCAGATAAAAACTTTGCATTGAAATAAATTATGTACTACTACTAACAATGGCATAAAATTAGGCTGATTGTGTTCACACACTCCGTTTTATGGAAAAATGGTAGCTCTTATGCAAAGTTTTACAGTTAGACCCCGACTTCAAAGGATTTTTTGCGATAATTTTACATAAATATTCCGAATTTTCCGGCGAGTCACTTGCCGACTAAAATCACTGTACATATAATTTTTGAATTTTTATCATATACAAGGTGTAAGGTGGTTAAGGTGGCAAATATTTAAAGGGCCTTGGTTAATTTCATGTAAAAAAATCGTATGGTAGGGGGTATCTATTTTCACCTACTGCGGTGTACGTAGCGTTTAAATGCGAAGAGACTTACTTTTGACCTAACATCATTTCACACCCATTAACACTTGAACGCTTCTACCTACAACGTCACTATTGAATTTTTGGAAAGAAAATTAAATTTTTAATGTCAAACAATGTACATTTTCTTAAAGGACCTAATTTTTTGAGTGGACACCATTTTCATGTATCTACTCACAAAGTTAGGCACTTCTGGGCAAGACCGTTTGAAGAAGATTATGCACTAGAGAGGAGTGGTAAGAGTGCATCTATTCCATCATAACGGATACACCCTGTATAACTCATTTGTACTTGCTATATTGTAAGTTTTATACAGGGTGTCCCCTAATTCGTCAACAATAATTTAGGAAATAATTCTTGGGTATATTCTCAGAAAAAAATCATTCTACAGTAAGGGTCTATCTCCAATGTTGACATCATTTTTCGGAGATTTAAGAAAAAGCTTACTTTAGTCTACCCATGATTAATGTTACTGAAAACTGCTCTGTTAATACTAATGGTAGAAACTTCCTTTATGACTTTGTTTTTAGAAGAAATACTTGCCTTTATAACTGCCGTGAAATAAAGTTGATATCTTATTTGAGTCTTTGGATATCCAATTTCAATTCCTGGTCCATTTTTCTTGCTCATGCTAATTTTTGATTTTCAGGTCAATTTTCTCCAGAAAATGCGTAATAAACATAACGTTTTACTATTTTTTTTCATCCCCGAAAAATAATGTCAAGATTGGAGATATACCCTTACTGTATAACGATTTTTTCTACGAATATACCCATAAATCATTTCCCAAATTATTAATGACGAATTACCTGTATAAATTCATTTAACAGAATATTCTGATCTTTGCTATATTATTATTTGTGTTAGTGAATAGGTATAAATATCCCAAATCTACCGCAGAGTGCATTCGTTATTTAGAATTCAACCAGACGAGCTGTCAGCTAAAGGAATAGTAGTGAATCATATGTGCTATAAGTAAATAAGTAATCATCATTGTTTGCCATGGCAAAAAAGGTCGTTATCATAGTTAAAAAACTGCAGAAATAAAATTCATAAGAAATTAAAATTAAACCCCTCCGAGTTAAACACAAAAATGTTCTTAAGATTGAGTCGGGAATATAATTTTTTAAGCAAATTTCTCTATGGTCAATATGTTTTCCGTGTTGAGTCGAACCTTAAATCAAACCCAAAGGCTTTTTGGAAATTCTTGAATTGTAAGAAAAAAACTATGTCTATACCATCGGTCATGACTTAGCAGGGTCTTCTTCGGATTCAATGGAAACTATTTGTGATTTCTTTGCCGCTTTCTTTCAAAAGAATTTCAATCATGATATCGTTTATGATGGTGATGTAAGTTATAACCATTTTGTGATATAAATATTATCGACATCTCTCAGAAAGATGTTGCTGATTGTATAAAAAAATTGGAGCCAAGCTTTAAAACTGATGGTCAATTTATTTGCAACTCTTTTCTGAAGTACTGCTGCCAAAATTTAGTTTATGCTTTATCTTATATGTTTAATGAGTCACTGAGGACGGGTCTGTTTCTTTCCTGTTGGAAAATAAGCTCTATTTCACCTATTCATAAGAATGGATCCAAAACGGTTGTGGAAAATTACAGACCTATTTGTAAATTGCTTAGTATTCCTAAATTGTTTGAGGCAATTATTAAAGATAAATTATTTTCCATCGTAAAATCGCACATAGATTTTCCCGAAACGGTCAGTTGTATCGAATTTACTCATATTTTCGAACTATATTTACTCGGCGTTTCGTGAAAACTGTCAAGTGGATTGCGTCTATATTGATCTTGAAAAAGCTTTTGATTCCGTCAATCATAACCTTTTAATTTTAAAACTAAAAGCTATTGAATTTCGATCCCCAATTTTGGATTTATCTTATCTAAGTAATAGATGGAACTTGGTTTGTGTAAACGAAAAAATTTCTTACATAAAATAAATTCATGTAAATTTTAGTTTTTACGTTTTTTTAAGTCTGTTTATATCTTAGACTAAATAAATAAATAAAAAATTATAACTTTTTAAACTTTTGCTCGTTTGTGCTATTTGCTAAATAAAGTTGTAATTTGTAAATAAATAAACCTCTCTTGTGTTTTATTTGCAAATTCCTCTACTAACTCGAAAGCCTAAATTTCGTAACAATATTATACACTTACCATTAGCTCCACTTTTATGTATTTCCAAACCACACGCAGAATTTAATTGATTATTGAACGACGTGTAGTGTAATTACGGTAATTTTAATCTGATAGGCACATTGCGCCCATACTAGTAACATTTTAGAATTTTCAAAAGTTATTGGTGTGGGCTTATAGTTTATTGCTTTTTTTAATTCACAAAATAAATCGCAAAAGATCCTACATTATAGGAGGATGCATGCAGGCGTACAAAAGTAGCATCAGACTAGCGATAAAATGATATAAAAGGGCACATAGAAACGATAATTCGCTAATTACATCGACCGACCGGTAAGTTTCTGTTCACTTTAAAGTTAATTTGCTAACTATGTGGTAGGTTAATCTGATTGAATAATGCTACTATGCATGTTTCATTGACTGAACTTTTTCGGAGTCTCTGTCCAAGCCTCTGATAACATCTCTACCAATGCCCCTGTCGACGTTTCTGACTACGTCACTGATTTCACCTTTGTCAACGTTTCAGCCAAATGGGTTGATTTTACCTCTATAGATGTAACTGATTCCTTCAGCTAAGACATTTGTGCATAATCTCTTCCAACAAGATCATATAAACCTATTCACAATACTGACATGGAAGACTTGAAAGAACATGCCATGCTGAGTTAGTCTTGCTGCTAGGCTTGTTATCAATACTTGCGCGTCGTCGCGCCGTGCTTAGAAATATCGAAGTTTAAGCTAGATTAAGAACCGACGAATTTCTCTGCTCACAATGGAGGGAGAAGTTCAAGCTGGGTTGATCTTATGCGCTACGCTTGTTAAATCAGGTAAACACAGTTTCTGCCTTCGTCTCTGCGTACTTAATATCAGATCAAGCTGAATTAGTCTTTCTGTTAGGCTTGTCATCAATGCAACACGCCTAGCTGATTATACATAGCTGCACAAGTACGTACAACGATGCAGTACTTAAACACACTGATTTACCATTAACGTTATTTGCACATAATTCATTCGTTTTATACTTCTGTAACAATATTACTTTGCTTTCACGTTTTTAATGTTACTCCTTTTATTACATTACCAGACAACGCAAATATTTCTAAGCGTTTGCGTTGATTGAGAAGTTGAGAAGTAAATGTAAAAAAAATTTGGTTTTTCAGGTACAAACTTTTATATATACATCGAAAGGCACCACACATTCCTTTATTATTTGGTAATAATCGCCAAAATATCTGTTTTTGAGGTCGGGGCTATTTCAAAGTGTTTTTTTTATTCCACGCTTCACACGCGCCACACGCGACTCGCGACACGCGTCAAACTTGGTTTATCAAAACTGGCCCCTGACATTGTACCGCTCAGCTCTCTAGTTCGTGCGTAAAGTGATTAAAAAATACCTCAAAAATGAGAAAATGGCGCATATTCAAACCATCACACGTGCCACGCGTGAACTGCGAAACGTGTGTCATACGCAGAATATAAAACTCACACTCACACACACTCACAGACACTCACTCCCAAAATTTCAGCTTTATAGGTCGTGTGGAAGATGGTTAAAAAGGTCCTCAAAGAAGTAAAAAAAAAAAATCAACCCATAAGACGCGCCACACGCGGCACCCAACACGCGTCATACGTAGAATATAAAAAACTCTGTTTAAACTTAGAACCTCACAACATTTCAGCTCTCTATGTCATGTGGAAGGATGTGGTTTTCAACCCATTACACGCGCCACACGCGACAAGCGTCATACGCGAAATATAAAAAATGCTACTTTGGACTTAGGTACTCACAAATTTTCAGTTTTCTATGTCATGTGGAAAGTTAGAAAGGACCTCAAATTAGTCGAAAATACAGACAAATAATAAAAATTTCTCATAAAGCAAAAATATTTTAATCTTTATACACAGATTCAGGATGGTTTTATATATAGTATATATGGATATGGATATATATACTATATTATTTTCCTTAAATTATTCGAAAAATTTTCCATGCTGAAAGACGAGAAAATAAAATAAATTAATTTCAAAAACGAAGTCCTTCATTATTTGTTGCCACTGTTGAATCAGCAAAAAGTTCAATGAATAAATTTTTTGTCTGTTCTTTTAAACTTTTCAACCTCCAGTCCACAAAAGGACACTGGAATGAACAGAGTTTTTAATTAATCAGCATCCAAATTGACCACGATCCATTTGTCTCCATCAGCTCTGTCCCAATGGAAATCATTATTAAAAACAAATTTAAATTCATCTTCCTGTCGTGCTAGAAAAAATCCAAAGAAGAAGCAAACGAAAAAAATCCACAAACCTAAAAAAAAAAATACTCAAAAAATCCTCTGTCGTTAATTTTCACCCAATTCAGCCAGAATTGCTAATTACCCTGGTGACTATAGTCGCTACAGCGACGAACGTAAATGTGTTCCTGCCACAGAAAATACCCAAAGTGCCAAGACCGCAAGGCGGCTCTACTGATTGCCCATTTCCGATAAGGCGAATCAATTTGATAAATAACTTTTCGGTAGAAAATCATTCATTATATTGGCGCGAGTTGTGGCGCACGACCTATTTACCAAAGTTGTCCCATGTCCTGTGGATGGCTCTGACTAACTTTTCATTTTCAGCCCAGCTTTCGTGTTCGCTGTCGGTTTCCGTTGTTGGGTTTGTTTAATTTTTTTGTTGTTGTTTAATTTTCAGGAGTAACAATTACATACTGTGCCATTATGTGTTTCCTAGCAAGTTTGCTGTGCACTGTTCAACGTTTGATGGGAGCATTTGACTATACTCTAATGGCTTGGCTTTTGCCAGAATTGAACGAGCGCACGCAGAAATACAGCGACTCATACCAAACCGCTCCACAGGACGCTTTCTGGTAATTAAACTAAATTAATGAAATTTACAAATTGATTTGACGACAAGGACGATCAATTTGAAACCACCATTATGGTCGCATCGTCATTTCATTGTATGCATAGAAATTCGATCAGATGCCGTTGGTCTCTGTGACAAAAATGTGCTAACGACTGATGAGACCGGTCGTTCGTCTTTTATAGATGGACGCCGCCAGCCAGTGTTATCGTAAACAACAGTAGCGATACAATATTACCAGGAGAGCATTCGGAAGGAACCTTATTGTTTGGAAACAGTAACTCTTGTGCCTTTCCGACCGTGGAGCAGTGTGTCATTGTAAAGCACGAAATAATAGTAGTTGCTCAATTTAACTCGGCATAAAATATAAACAACCCTTGAAAATTAAAATGTTTCATCTAAATTCTCCAATCGGAGATATAAATATGTGCAAAGTTTACATAAAATCAGGTACATTTTTTTAACCCTAGAACCTGCCTGTGAGGCCGCTCACAACCGTTTTTTTTGAATTTTTTCAGAATATACTACTCCCATGGGATTCTGTCTCATTACCAACTTAGTAGACGCGGTCGATAGCGGACGTTTGTACAATTTCAGTGTTAATTTTCCAAGCAAATAAGAGCAAATAAGCCAGTGGTTACAACAACTGTCCGACGATGAGAATGAAAATCAGGAGAATTTGGAAATCCAAGATTTCAATTCCGATGACAGTTTGGCTGACCCCACCCATGTATTTAGCTGATTCTGATAATGAGTTGGCTAATATAGCTAAAGATGATCCAGGTAATGCTAACACGCAACACAACTTCAACTTTTAATAAACCTCAGTGCGTTCTGAGAGCATCAAATTCATCGAATGCAGAATGTGCACATCTCATCATTTCGCCATCGACACACATTACTCGTGGTAAGAACAACTATATTTGGTCATCTCAACCAGCTTCACCTCGGCAAAGTTCAAGCAGGACGGTTGCAAGGAATATTATTCACGTTATGCGAGGACCAAAACAATGCGGCAAGAATGCTAAAAAACCATTGGAGTGTTTTGAAAATTTTTTACGCCAGATATGATCAGCGAAATATTCCTTCGTACTAATGAAGTTATTGAGGTCAAATCAGGAAAATATAAAGTACATACCACCAATGTATCCACTTCTAGAAAAGAAGAATTTCAAGTACTACTTGGCCTATTAATTTTAACCGGTGCGATGAAAAATAATCATCTGGCAAGTAAGGAACTTTTTGATTCTACACTTAGCGGATTTAATTATATTGCTACAATGAAAGTCATGAACGCTTTGATTTCCTCATAGGATGTCTTCGTTTGGGTGATCGTAGCAGCCGTGAGGACAAGCAATAGGATGACAGATCCGAAGTATATCGGAAACATTTTTCCAACAAGGTCGTGATCTATACAATCCAGGTTCCCATGTCACGATAGACGAACAACTTCTTGTCCTTTCAGAATGTAAATACCGAACAAACCTGCTAGATATGAAATAAAGATCGTCCTGGTACGTGATGTTAACACTAAATATATTTTTGATGCTTGCCCATACTTAGGAAAAAACAAGGACACGTCTGCTACTGGCAATCCTCTCGGCAGCTACTATTGCAAGCTGCTTACAAAAAGAATACATCGGAGCAACCGGAATCTTACAGCAGATAATTGATTTACATCAGTGTCTTTAGCTGAACAGTTACTTGCTGAACCATTCAAGTTAACCATTCTTGGGACAATCAGGAGTAACAAAAAAGAAAAGTTCAGTATTGTTTTTCGGTTGCAAGTTCTGTTAAACATTGAGTATATGCAAAATTTTATTTTGTTGACGATAAGTTATTATATATTATATTATATGTATTATTATTACTAATAGTAAATCTTATTGCTATTTATTCGAAAAATATATTTTTATTGAAAAAATAAGTGCTATAATCTAACTTCGACCCACCGTAAATCATTACTCGTAATATACATAAATGTATGTGTAACATATTGGTACACGAACACAACGATAGCAGAATTGTTATTTTATGGTGATGAAGTGACGTTCAGCTGCAAATATAAATTTTCAATTAGTACTCGTCGCGAGTGATGTCCTGTTGTTGCTGTCTCAACAATGGTACAATGTCCAAATTGCTCCACGGAGACTGGGGAGATCAGGGTGAAGATCTAAATGAGCATCGCGAATAATGTGAAAATGCAGAATCAAATTATACGATTAGGTTATTCGACGTGCAGGATAACGATGATATTTTGTACTACATAATTTATAGTATTGACAGTGACTAGTCACTCATGAGTGGAATAATTATGAACAATGTCGTTTCAAATGACCGCATCATATTTTGTCATCATATTATTATGGAATCCCCCAAAGAATTTCATAAAAGTCATTTGGTGGAACTAAGGATCGTTTCGTGTTGACCGAACATTTTTTTCTTTGACTGATGGAAATTTAAATAACACGATATTCTGAAAATAATCAATTAAGTTTTGGGCCTAAATAATTATACTTACTGCTGTGGTAAAAATTAAAACTTAATTGAGTATCTTTTCGATCGATCTTCAACCGTATTAATTAATAAAATCAGGCGTAAATAAATATGTATAGTGAAATGCTATTATGAGGTAATAATGTCAGCTTGCGACATAAGTTGAATTATAAATATTAGACTTCCCGTAAAAAAATCTCTGCCGTTTTACAGTCACAGGAGCCATTTATAGTTTAGTATTAGTCAAGCTTGATATAAGGCGGTAAGATATCAGCAGAATTGGGGAATAACATAAAATGCATCACAATTGCAAGTGACCGTAACTATTTCTGACTGGTGGAAGTGAGGTGAAACCTCAACGTGGTGGCCACGGGTAATTTTGTTCCAATACAGGAAAAGCTGAATTATCGGGCTAATCCCTTCAAAGTAAGGTTGGCGCGAGGCCAATAACCTCACCCGTAAATTTTTTTTATTACGGAACACAAAATAAGCCTCGGACATACTGATAAACCACAATGACAACGGCAACGAAAACAGCTAAGCGATTTAAGAATTTTCTCATGTAACGTACGCTCACTGTATAGAGCTCGAGCTGCACAGCAGGTAGTAAATAACCTTTCCAAATATAAGGCTAACTTAACAGCAATCAATGTGATGCAGTGGATGGGGAATGATATCTTGCAAAAGTTCGAATATGACATATATTACAGCTGTCGTGTAAGTCACCATGTGATCGGGACGGGGCTTCTAGTCAGCAAAAGAATGAAACCCATTACCTTTAAAGCAATAAATGAACGGCTACATACCCTTCGCATGCGGGGCAGATTTAAAAACATAAGCCTCAAAAACTTTCACGCACCTACAGAGGATTGATTCCCCAGATGATGAAAAAGAAGATTGCATTGAATCAGTCGAACGGGAACTCCATACCTGCCCTCAGATCGATGTAAAAACCATTCTGGGGGATATGATTGCTAGAACAAGGATTCAATATTAAGGCAGTACATAGGCACCCATAGCTTAAACGAGCACACTAATGACAATGGACAACGAGTCGTAGAAATATAAGCAAAAATAATTTGGTCGTTGTGAGTACAAAGATTGCACGTAAAAATATTCACAAAACTACCTGGGTATCTCCGATCTCAAAGGCTTCTTAAAGCGATAGGAAGAGCACTTTAATGAGTTGGTAAATGGCCAACTAACAGAGGAATTGGAGGCTCCACCAACGACCGAAGACCATACTATGCTACCGCCACCAAGCATATGCGAAGTTAGCAGAGTGATAAATCGGCTTAAAAAATAATAAGGCCCCGTGATCAGATGGGATCCCAGCGAACTGATAAAATAGGAGGCCCCACAATACACCAAGCAATTCATGAAATAATGGTGCAATAATGGGAGGAAGAAGCGATTACAGAAGACTGGCGACGAGGCATCCTGTGCCCCATACATAAGAAGGGAGATATCAAAACATTCAGCAATTATCGTTGTATAACATTGTTGAGTAATGCGTATAAGATTTTCTTCTTTATCCATCAAGACGCTAAGGTCATCGTTGGTTCATACCAGTGTGCCTTCATCCCAGGCAAATCAACAACTGATCAGATATATACCCTTAGGCAGGGGATGGATAAATGTGTGGAGTTGCAAAACTCACTACACCACCTTTTTCTAGACTTTAAATCCGCCTATGATAGTATAGCCATAGTAGAACTTTATAAAGCCATGAGAGAATTCGAAATCTCAAATAAACTGACACGACTATGTAAGTTGACTGGTCATGGTTATAGCCAAGTAAAAATATCACTATCAAGCCAATTCAATATCTATAACGGGCTCCGACAAGGGGATGGACTGGCCTGCGTCCTCTCAATCTGTCGTTGCAGAAAGTGATCAAAGACTTTGACGTAACGGCGAGAGGAACAATCCTATATAAGTTCTTTCAGATACTAGCTTACGCAGACGATATCGACATCCTTGGTAGAAACCAAAGTGCTGTACAGAAAGCGTTCATCCAGATCGAGCGGACGGCACGAAATCTGGGGCTGCACATAATTGAGAGCAAAACAAAATAAATGGTGGCAATGTCTGCGAGTAGAAGATCCAACATTGGTCCTTCAATTAAAATAGTGGAGCGCAATCCTTTAACTATCTTGGGTCAACTGTAGTAGCCGATAACAACATGGAACTAGATATACGCGCATGGTTGCTTAAAGCCAACAAAGCCTACTATAGTCTGCCAAGACTCTTCTAATCCAAGAATTTAATCATAACACCCAAGCTGCTAGTGTATAAGACAATGGTCATACCAGTTGTCTTAGCCGCGTTCGATAGGAATGTCTTACGGAGAATTGAGAAATATCCATATGTGAGAAAGGATGTGTCTAGAGACTCCATAATGATGATATCTTCGAGCGATACCGCGATGTCGACATCGTGAAGAGAATTAAGCTCGGTAGGCTCACGTGGGCAGGACACCTATTTCGCATGGTCGAAGATGAGCCTGTTTGGAAGTCCTTTGCGGTAGGACTTATGAAACATGACAGAAAAGCTGACCAAGCCTACCCTGGAAGGATGGCGTAGACCTACAATTATTGTGTAAGAACTTAATTTGCGAAACTTTGACAGACTAGTTTATTCCTTGTGGACTAAAACCTGCTCTATTACCTAGATATTATCCGAATTTAATTGGAATTATGTTTATATTTATTCAAGAAAGTTTTCGTGCTGCCCGCTCGATACAGATCAAAAGGATTTCTTTTGTTGATATCAATATATATAACTTGCGGAAATCATAATCGGACGGGATTTATCGTCGTTTGTTACACCAGGATCACGAATAACTGTTTCCAACACCAAGTCAAAATGAGGCAGAACAATCCATTTATTTGAATCCTTAAACATTACTGAATGAATCGCTTTTTGGTTTTAATTCTCTTTAAAATCGCTAACTATTACTGCTCATAATGTTTTAAAATGCTAAGTTGCAATCAGTTGATCTCTGGCGATTTCACCTCTTGTATACCAAACCTTCCGCACTATCATGTATCATATTTGTATTCGGTTAAAAGTTGCTTTAAAAAACTCTATATGACATCAAATTTCTTTTTAAATCGCACATTTAAAAAACGTACAGACCCGACTTGAAGCATATAAATATCAATTATTGAAATGCGAACGAAGATATACATATTTGCCGGTTCCCTTTCACCATTAAATAGGAACTAAATGGAAATATGCACATAAATAACCAGGTAATTGTTTTTGTGCACCTTTGTGTTATTCCTTTGTACGTCGTAATAAAATAATAAATAGACATAATGATAAATTAATTTGCTTTTAATAATATAGCCTATAAAGCCATGCATGCGTACATAGTTGTTCTCGTCCTTTCGACAAGCATCCTGCCAGCATCCGATTATAAGGCATCCTACGAAATAATCATTTTTATGCTTTAAGAGCAAAATCCCGTATGTGTGTATGTACGAAACAACATAACAGTATCAAGGTTTTAAACTATCCATTGTAGCCGAACAAAGGATTTACCGAGACTCTTAATCAAATGAAATGGAAATGAAGAAACGATAGATAAGGCAAACGACGGTATAATTTAATGCGGATACGAGTCCTCTTCCTTTCACATTAGAAGAAAGATACTTCGAAGGCACACAAAGCCGTATAATGATTATGCAGGTGCATTACTGTAATGTACATATTATGTAGAATTGTATATATAGTATATATGATAATATATTATATTATGAGTTCCTGTTCATTGTGCTCTTGGAATACAGGGTACGCAGTTGCTTTAGATAATCATTGCTAACTGTTCGGCTGTTAAGCATTTCTACACTAAAATTTCTACATTATTTTTTACCAATCTTCTTGGTGTACCTCAAAGTCAAATGTATATAGATCAGATCATATGTCACATAATTTGCAATTTTGAAAAGCAATTTGAAAGATTATTTTCCCCTGGGCTAAGCCGTGGATTTAAGACAATATAAACAATTTCTTCAAAACTCTCTCGTAGTCATGAAAGAAACGAAAGAACCAAATGCAATAACTTGCAGGATAAAAATGTTTTAAAATCGAATTATTACGTTGTTAATTTGCCTAACCAGTTCTTGATTCCGTGATTTCTGGTGCAATTATTTGTACTCCAATTAGGTACTATTTAAGTTATTTTCCCTTAGATTGCGGCATGGCTACGCGTAAGCGTAAAAATATATTATATTAGAAAGAAATATCAGCAAATTGAAGAAACTAAAAAATAAGTCTTTAAAGTAAGTATTTGTTTTTTATTGTTACTTATCTTGCAGTTATCAGGATCTTCCGACTTTTAAGATAGCTGTGTTTGTTTAACCTTTTAGTAAAAGTACCACTTCTAGGTTTGTTCATAGAAAACCAGTCAAAAACTAAATTCCAATACACTGATGCTGCAAGAGGCTCGTCAAAGTAGCTAAGTATAAGCAACTGTCATTATGGTAGCAGTGTATTTAATGATGAGATTGTTTAGTTCGCTTGTTGAGCGAATGTCACATAAACTATATTGGGCCCTATGATGGAAAACTAAACTGAGTAAGCATAAATCAAAGCATTTTCTCGATTAAATCCTTTAATATGTAACTCAGCTGTTCCTTCCATACATTGAAATACGTGATGTTTTTGTTGCGTTTTGGCATAGTTACACAGTTCAGTCTTTTCCCGTACCCGCCGATATGATCGTCTAGAAAATTTCTTACGACAGCTGTTTTAAATTTAAGCTGCAGTTTTAATAGTCTTCTCATATTTTGAAAACAATTTTCAGCAATCGGAACGAACTTTATTTAAATCGATAACTGGAATATTTACAAAAATTACAAAAATATAACTAACGTTTTTGGAATGAGGAACTTTTCGCTAAGTTTGTATCAAGACTGTTATTTTGCCAAGTCCACCACGGTTCTCTATTATCTATACTGTACAGTTTGTCTTCCTGGTGTTTATTTCTGCAAAGTTCCGAAATAGTTCTAAAAAGTTATCTACAAATATGACTTAGTTGTAAAGTTCATTTTCATCGGGTCATGCATTATTACTGCGGACGACACAAGCATTTATGTATTGATACCTTTTGTCTTGGCAACGCAGTTATATTCAATGAGACAGCCACTGGATCATTTTGACAGATTTTTTATTATTAAGTGGAAGGAGGTTTACATGGAGCATATGCAGTTTTCAAAAGATGGCACGCCACACAATTACGTAAAAACTCGAGTCAAATTTCGATGAACATGTTATCTTCACAAATGAACCTATCAGTTGGCCATCTCGTTCATGTAATTTAAAACCAACCAAAGGAACTCTGGACTTTTTTTGGCGCTATGTCTAGTAAAATCTATGATAATAAGCCAGATGGACTTTATATGACCTTAGGAGCACCATTGAACGCGAAAGTTGTTTCGATAATCGAAAAAACTGGGTTTAGCGAAAATTAATAAAAATATGGAAATAGTTGTAGTGGGTTGGTGTGATAATCTGAGAAAAACCACACCAGAGCACTCAGACCGTCGGTCCATTATACTCGTTCCCAGTGAGTTCACTATTCAAATCTCTTCTTTACTTTAAGATAGCGATGGACTTGATTTAGTTTCAACGACCGAAGTTCTTCGATCGTTATTATATCCCTTCCAAAAACCTTCATCAGTAGCCTGGAGAAAGCAGGACAGCTACAAAGGAAATGTGTAGTGTGTCTTATTCCTTCAGGCAATACTTACATATTGAATCAAACATAGATCCCAACTTGAACACATAAGTTCCACTTGGGTTATATCCTATAAGTAAACCGACCTTGCTCCGACAGATCCCTCTGGATATTCCCAAAATGCACTTAGGTGTGTTTTTGTTCGCCCTATCCATAAAGTGCTTGGTAGTTCTACATGTATTTATGGAGTGCCAACGTTGTTCCTCTTCGTCTTCCATAAATCTTCGAACACCAATATTTAAGCTTGCCTGAAACAAGCCTAACATTGGTTCCGGACAAGTAGGAATATCGGAAGAACCGCTTCTTACAAGTGCATCAGCAAATTTATTTCCTTTTATTCCTGTATTTCCCGGAACCCAGATTTTGAAATAGAGTTCAGTCTTCTCTTACATTCTAGAACAATCTTCGAATTGACACAGGGTGATTCCAGTGCAAGTAGAGCATCTTGGCTGTCACTAGATACTGCAAAGTTTCGTCCTTGTATATTCTAGAGACAGCCCAGTTGGCAACTTGTAAAAAAGCAAATATTTCTGTTTGAAAAAAAGTTGGCCATTTTCCAAGAGCGAATGCTTCCTTAGAATTCTCATCTAAGAACCATTCTGCACTAGTTCCTTAATCGGTAAGAGAACTGTCAGTATAGAATATGGGTTCGAATTAAGGATCTTAGTTAAATTTTTCCAACTTTCCCTGCTAGGGTATTGAACTTTATATCCTCTTTTGAACATAAGATATGGTAACAGTACAAATCAGGAGCGTAATAATTGTTACGAAACCTTTTGTAATATGTTTCCATGCCCATTTTTATCGTCATAATGCCCGACCTCATTCTTACGAAGTCGACAAATAGCTTTTACCGCTTCCATCTAAATAACTATATCCAGGGGTGGCAGGTTTAGCAGTTTATTGAGAGCATCTGCCGATGTAGAAGGCATTGCACCCTTTACTCCCAGACAGACGTGCCTTTGCAATTTGTTTAGTGTCCTCTTAGCCATTTTCAGACAAGTTCTTGGGCACCAAACTACTGCCGCATAGATGAGAATGGATCTGATTATCGTTACGTACAACCAGTGTACCATTTTCGGACTTATACCCCATGATTTACCAGATGCTCTTTAACATTGAATAAAGGTAAACTGAGCTTTCGATATTCTCGATTCCATGTGAACCATCCATATCATCTTCAATCTAGAATTACTCCTAGATATTTGACTTCCGTGGAGATTGACAAAGTGAAAAATTGTAGTATACGAGAAATAAGACCATCAAATCTACACAAATTATCCAACCGATTCAGAGCTGTAGATTTATACAGGCGGCTCGGAGGGATTTATTTAATGAAATAAAACATACGTCATCCGCATAAGCTTGTATGTGTATATCAAACTGACCAATTTCTTCAAACAAAGAATCGGCAACAAGGCACCGTAGAAGCGGCGAAAGGACCCAACCTTGTAGGCATTCTTTGGCCAGTTTGACCGTAATTTTATCATAAATATTCTCGCCTGTCTGTAGAAGCCGGCGGAAAAGCATTAAAAATATGTACTTAAGTAATTAATAAATCGCATTGGTTAATAAAATCTATATATTGATAATAATAATAATATTCGGCGCGACAAACCGTTGTGGTCCAAGGCCTAACTTCTCGCGACCATTTGTGTTGTGCATGTATATTTTTTGCACACAAATTGAACGGACCTACAGTTTAAAGCCCTATCCGAACGGCGAATTGAGAAGCTTAACGTGACAAGTTATTACTCTCGGACGTTTGTCAGACATTCGCGGTGCCACCGTGAAAAATACTTTTGGTGTTACTTGGATTCAAACCACGAACCTTCTGCTAAGCAGCCATGCAGTTCTCCACTGAGCCACGGCGCTCACACTACAACCACAAAACTTTGTACCCATTTTTAAGAAAACTGCGTGCAAGGAGAAGTATAATATTTGGCATGGTTAAAGTTTTTATAGAGAAGGAGTGCAGAATGCTTAAATTTATATATTTTAAAAATTTTTAATTTATATATAATTGTATAGGTTTTGCAGGGAATTAAGGCAAACAACACAGGCTAATGACGTACTTGTACATGCCCGCAGCATACGTCATAGAATAAAATTACGTTACTCTGGACGTGTACAAACAAGACAAAATTTAATAAAATTAAAAGCAATGGTTATAGAGGTTATACTCTCTGAAAAGAATCTCAGTAACGTTGAAACTTACAAAATTTAATGAATTACGATTGAATTTTCGACCATAAACGAGCCTCTATTGTCTGTAAAAAAAAAACATTCACTAAGTAGCCCTATATAATTTAAAATACATTGTAATAAATAGTGAAAGAGAAAAGTAAACTGTCGGAAGCTAAAAAATTAAGATTAATACAGTATTTAATTGAAAAGATACAAATACAATATATGCTGAATTTTCTGAAAATCAATTAAATTTTTAAAGATACGTTTATTTATATTTATAATTATTTTTATTAAATTCTCTATATTAACTTCGCGTGCCCGTGGCTGGCGGAATGGCTGGCTGGTGAGATCTTGTGATCAATTTTGTACCCACTCCCCAAAGCCCAATTTTATTGAATTTTTTATTGCACACATGTATATTTCCGGTGACAGTACTTTCTATTAAATTTTGAGAGTGATCGGGCTGCGGGGTCGGGGGGCTCCCATACAAATTTTTTCCCCCGGCATCAGATCATTTAATACTACTAGTTATCGCCCATGGTCGAAATTCGACAGTTCTCTGTACTCTATGCGACCCTCCATACGGTCACTGAACCGCCGCACCCACCATCCACCCACTCCCTCGCCCTACACCACCCATCGCCAACCACCCAACAAACTCACTCAACCCCTCCACCACTGTATTTCTGTTCTATCAAAAATTTGAACGTTGAACTCTTAGCAACTGCTCTAAACGCTAAAATGAACAATAATAGATAACTTTTTGTTTACAATGTTTTTTTTATTAATAACACTAAAGCTTATCTATAGCTACCAAAAAAAGAAAATCGGTTGACAAACAGAGGAGAAATTGGTTCTTAACTGTTTTGCCTTTGCCTATTTATATATAGATAATGATTGTATTCTGTGTGCGTTGTGCAATGGGGCAGCGCTGCTTGCTTTACGATTGGGGCTGTTTTGTTGTTGGGTGTCAGTGCTTTGTATGTATTTTTATATTTCAACACATATAGTGTAATTCAATATACTTTTGGTTATTAAAGGATTTACATGAAAATTTTTAATTTTTATGGGTTTTTTTTTGCTCTGAAATGCCATTGTTAATGCATTATACTTTGGACCTTCTGTATATTATTGAAATTGTAAAAAAACTATATTATAAAACAAAGTTGGTGACAAACAGTGATGATGACGCGATTACAGGCAGTCATGTCATAAGCCTCTCGTATCAAAACTCCTATCTTATGCGTCCACGTTGCGTCATTGGAAATTCGGCCAAATTAAGTGAACGATTTCGGTACCCAATCCGATTTTAATTAGCTTGGGTCGGGGCTTAATAAGAAGGTGGACTTGCCTTGGTCGGCGGCGCTTCATGTCGACCTAGGTTGTGGTTGGCCAATCATCACTCAACTGAATTAATTGATTCTTTAAACTAATACAAGCCTCGGATACATATCTAATTTATCAACAATAACCTTTGGACACGTGTCCTAGCAAGACATGGAAAAGGACAATAGAAGAGGAAGCAAGATCCGAGGGGACCAAGTGGCGTCTGTTGAAACCTCAGGCGATAAATCGAGTTCGTTGGCGGGCCTTTGTAGAAGCCCTATGCTCCCCCGCGGAGTAAAGGAAAAAGAAAGAAAGAAGATAAAACAGAGTTAATTATTCCGTAATTTTTTTTCAATATAATATACTTTAGAATACATATGTATATTTAATCTCGTACAAAAATACAAAGTCACAGAGATTGCTGCAACGCTACAAAAATCTAAATTTCCAACTTCCAGTTATCTTTTCACAACAAAGGTGTGACAATATTTTAATGAACTTCTTCTTCACACATTGCAATTTCGGCATTCTAAGCACGATCCTGTACTAATGCACTTAAAGTTTTGTTGTCTTTTGGTTTAATTTTGTGTGCTCCGGTAATGAAGTGCAGCGCACATAGACCAAGCACATTTCAAAGTGAGAAAACAAATTAAATCAGAGAGAAATTAATTGGAATGGAAATTATATTTGCTCGCACCCATTGCTGACTCTGAGATAATACTGCCACTAGTCATTCATTATTTAGGGACATTGAAGGACATTTGACAACACTGCATCCCATCCTTGAATGAGCAGCCATTGATAATCATTTGAAAAGGCCGATATTATGTTCCTATTTGCAGTTCTCATTCAGAATGGAATGCCACTGAACAGTTGACGCAAACAACGCCAAATGCTGCCGTTAAGCTCGACAGAATATTGCCTATTGATTTTCTTACTATCGCACTACTTATTGGTATATCCTTGAGCGCACACTCTAACATAGCCAGGAAATAAGAGCAGCGCAAATATTATGAAGCGCGCATTCCGGGATTAATATCAATTCATACTTGTAGGCATATCCACTTAATTCTATATGTTTAGTAAACGCTGATGGCAACAGCTGTATTCATTCGGTTTGCAAACATTTCTCCTGCCAATTGGGTTACAAATGGTGCGCTTGACGTAGATATGTATGTATAAATATATACCTGCGCATTAAATAAATTTGTTTTAATTTTAGTTATTAAGCATAATAATTATTTGATCGGTTTTGGTATATACAATTTATTCAAAGGACAACTGAAAACACTGCATCCTTTCTTCATATTATGTGCATCTGCTGATAATCATGCGAGTTGGCCGACGTTATGTTCCTATTTGCAGTTCTTATTCAGAACACCCTGGCCTTTTTGAAATATGCGTTATTTGATTATTTGCGTCAACTATTCAGTGATGTCAGAGCAGTTGACGCAAATAATTATTTCAAAATGCGTTTGTTTTGTGGGCCAGTCCATCCCCTTGTCGGAGCCCGTTATACATGCTGAATGGGATTGATAGTGATCCGGATATATTTACTTGGCTTAAAACATTGGTCATAGTCAACCTACATAGTCGTGCCAGTTTATTTGGGATGCCGAGTTCTCTCATGGCTTTATAAAGTTCTACTCTATTTCTACTAGGCTATGCTATCATAGGCGGCTTTAAAGTCAATAAAAAAAAGGTGTAGTTAATATTTTGAAACTCTAGACATTTTTCAATCACCTGACTAAGGGTGTTTATCTGATGAGTTGTTGATTTGCCTGGGATGAAGCCCCACTGGTATGGACCAATGATGACATTAGCTTATTGGGCTATCCTGACTTGAAGGATAGAGGAGAAAATCTTATACGCATTACTCAAAAACGTTATACCACTATAATAGCTGCATATTGGGTTATCTCCTTTCTTATGTATGGGACACAGGATGCCTCTTTGCCAGTCTTCTGGCACTATTAGTTCATGAATTGCTTGGTGTATTGCGGGACCTCCTTGTTTTAATCAGCTCCACTGGGATATCATCTGATCCCAGGAACTTATTATTTTTGAGCCGATTTATCGCTCTGCTAACTTCATCTATTCTTAGTGGCGATATCAAAGTTGCGTCTTCGGTTATTGGTGGAGCCTCCAATTCATCAGTTAGATGGTCATTTAGCAGCTCATGAAAGTGCTCTTCCCATCGCTTTAAAATGCCTTTGAGATCGGCGATCAGATTACCCTCTTTGTCTTTGCAGTATGTGCAACGCGGTGTCATACCGCGGACTCTTTGGTAGAGCTTCCGTGCCTGGTGCGGTCCACGCTATCTGTACTGTTCTAGCTCACGCACGAGATTCTTTTCCGGGGCTGATTTCTTTCGCCGGTGAACTTTTTTTTCATATCTATTGAGCTCTTTATATTCATCTTCGCGTTCCCGCGTTCTATGAGATTGTTGCATTGCTCGGTACGCAACATTCTTACGTTCAGTCCTAGCGACTTACATTCGTCACCGAACCAGTCGTTCCGATCTCTACGACTACTGCCTAAGATGGAGTCCGTAATACTAATGACAGTATTCTTAAGGCGTGTCAATTTCTTTTCTACGAACGACATTTCAGCCCCAGGACTTACTGTCCCTGCACTTAGGGTGAGTCTTATCGCTTGACCGTAATTTTTTCTGGTCTCTTTATTGAGAAGGGCAGCCGTGTTGATTAGAAACTTGTTCGCGGATACAGTCTTTTGTGATGATGCAATCTGCGCTCGGAGCACTATACCAACAAGATAGTGGTCCGGATCGACGTTGGTACCTCATAACGTTTGTACCGTCATCCGGTTCTGGTTGTTGCGACGGTCTATCAACACGTGGTCTATCCGGTTGCGAGTCGCTCCATCAGGAGATACCCAGGTGGTTTCATTGATATTTTTACTCGCAAATCTTTTACTCGCAACGACCATATTGCTGCTTGCTGCCATCTCTATGACTCGTTGTCCATTGTCATAAGTGTTCTCGTGTAAGATATGTACTGCCTGAATACTGGCTTCCTACCTATTTATATCTCACAGAATGATTTTTACGTCATACTGAGGACAGGCATGGGTTTCCCGTTCGACTAATTCAAAGAATTTTTTTTTCATCATCATCTGGGAATTCTCTGTAGGTGCGAGAACGTTTATCAGGCGATGCGTGCATAGCCGTTTATTTACTGCGGTGGTTTTCATTCTTTTGCTGACTAGAAACCGTAACCTGAGCACATGACGTCCTGCATGACAGCTGTAATATATGTCATATTCTGATTTTTGTAAGACACCATTCGCCGTCTAGACCATCTCTTGCATTGCTGTTGTGTCAGCATTATATTTGGACAGGGTATCGGCTAGGTGCTGTGCAGCTCGAGCTCTTTACAGTGAGCGTACGTTTCATGAGAAAATTCTTAAATCGTTTAGCCGTTTTCGTTGCCGTGGTCGTTGTCGTTCATCAGTGTATTCGAATCTGATATGGGGTTCTTAATATGGTTCTTTTACGGGCGAGGTTATTGGCCTCGCGCCAACCTTACATTAAAGGGACCAGCCCGATCATTTCGCTTTTCCTGTACGGGAGGAAATTTACCAGCGGCTAGTACGTGGAGGCTAGATCGCACTTCCACCAGTCAGAGATAGTTGCAGCCACATGCATGTCTGAAGCATTCTGTGTTATTCGCCCTACTCTGCTGATGGAAGACCAGAGATATCATAACTTCACCAATTTTTGAGCGCAGCCGCCAGGTAGACTGGTTCGCACATAGATTTCTAAAATTATTTAATTTAATTTCTATTTTTACGCCAATATTTCTAAAAATCAGCTACTGCATATAAACTATAACTGAAGATATTTATAATATTTATCTGAAAAAATTTATTCTAAGTAAATTTACAATGGATTTTTCAAAGAAAAACACAATACAAGTTGGATAATCCATAAATTGCAACTTTAATTAACAAATAGCAAAATTGTACAAATGCACACTGGTGATTATTTATTATTCACAAGAAACACTAAAGCAACTTGATCACCAGCAAATATCACACTAGGTGTCCAGGTCATTTCCGCTCAGGTCAAAACATAATGCAAAAACATTTTTTTTATTAACATAATTGAAAGTCCTTAAGCATAGTCATTATTCGCATATTACGATAAACTAACTTCGGAATACTTGACTGGAACTAATCCCGTACACACGCAAACACATGCATTAGCAATAAAAACAAATTCTTACCCTTGCAATTAGACTTTTGAACGATAAAGTTTAGTTTTAAACTTTGCACTCTTATTGCCTTCACATTCACTCTGGTTCACTCTGGTGAACCGTAAATTGGAATTATTGAAGAGAGGAAAATACGGTTATCGCCCAACTTGCCGGAGCCAAACAATCAACTACTTACGGTTAACAACTTCATGAATATTTCTTGCTGTCCATGTCATACACACAGTAGCACCGCTTTCCGCATATCAATGCTTATTGAGCTGGAATAAAACTTTGTTCAAAGAAATCCAGAAAATACTTCGTGGCAAAACACCCCAAGTAACAAACAGGCATGACAGGCAGGCGGATAATATGAAACTTTAACCCGAAAACACTTGTTAATTTTAACAACATTAACTACACTACACAACACTACACTACGAGCACATACACCTTGTTCTTAGTTTTGGTTGTTCTCTCGTTAGGTTTATTTTTCAGCTGATGTTGATATTTTCACTGTACGTACGTACGTTTTCTGTTGTTACCAATCACTGCTACAGCTGGTTGAAGGGGACCAAATGCTACAATTGAAAACGATCTGACCCGATGTCAACCAGCTACATACAGCGTTGTGTTGTTTTCTCTGCGTCTGTCCTTAGCATTCGCACAGGAAGTTATCGCTGTCAGCTCAACGACAAGGACTCTGTTGTCCGTGTTGAAAGTTGAAACTTTGAGGAAAAACTTCTCCCCAAGAAAATGGGAAAAACTTTGCAACTGAAAATTAAAATAACAAAATGTTAACACACAAAATATCCATAAAAGTTCGTATCATGTGATGATGCGGTCGTTTAACGATGCACGCGGAGCACAACAGCAGCTGGGCGAAGAAGTTCTTTGTGGTTTTTATCCGACTGTTTACCTGCATCCATGGCCATGTATTGGTAATTACGGTGGGTATTGATCCACCGGACTAGTAACTACTTCCAAATTGCATGTCGCATTTCCAGTCTTCTTTGGTGCTGGTCATTGTAATGTTCACAGTGGGGAGCTGACTCAAAGATAAAGAAAAAAGTTATAAAAAAGAGCTTGGTAAATTCTACAACTTTAGCCATAAAGTTTTTCGTATTAAAATTAATTGCTTGCAAAATCCATAGAAAACTGTGATTTTTAGCGAATACATTAGTAATTAATATTTTATGTACAATGTTGGGTTAATAATCATGCAAAATCATAATAACAGTACGATGTGGTCATCGTGTCAAGCTGGGACTTCGAGGTAGTACTTAACTCGTATTATATAATCCAATATAGGTTAAACACAACATGTAGATTGTACCAAGAGGTGAAACTCAGGATAAATCCGAGTACGATCACACTGATGTTTACCTTCACAAAAAAAGAAAACTGGTATGCATGCAACTAATTACCCGAATGGAGAAGAGATTGCTATCAGCAAATGTATCAACTATCTTATACTAGTATTCTTCTTCATGAGAGTAGACTATTGTGGGAGAAACACCATCAGGATGTACTATAAAATCAAAAAATTGTGCAGATGTATCGCAAGCAATTCGTGAGGAGTAAACACAAGAAGAATGCACGGGATGATGACAATACCAAAGATAACCTGCAGTAGAAAGGCATGATCCGCAAGAAGAGGAATGACAAAAATACAGAAGCTGGCCTGTGTCTTAATATAAGGGGGTAAGCGAATCTGCCCACAAGCGGGCATGGAGGCAATCCTTAGACTACATCCTCGGCATGTAGTGGTGGCAAATCTAAGGAAACTTAACTACGTTTAATAATAATAGACGGCATGACTGGCGCTAGGGAATAACCGAAGTGCACTTACTTGGTAAGCAGATTTATCTAGCATGCATACCTTTTGAAAGCTTGAATTCAAGAAAACCATTTATCTCAGACTGGGGAAAAATTGCAATAAGGTGTAATATCGATAAATCAAAGAAAGCAGAGGCACTGGTTCAGGAGTACATGGGCAACAAAGTACTCTGAAGCAATAAGAGAGTATTCTAACAAATTGTAGACAGATGTGCAGGCCATTAAAGAAAGTGCATGCCATTGAATGGTGTGCTAACTTAATTCTGGGAAAGAACCTTAGGTGGAGGTAGAGAATAGTCTTGATAACGGCCAGTAAATCAGTAATAAGGATCATGGTTGCATTCTAAATTACGCCTAGACTGGTGGAGGAGTTCTCGGTTAATACGAAGTATGTCTATACTTGGTTTCGTTAGAAAAGATATCGAAGCAGCCTATGTCTTCGCGAACAAGGGGTCAGATAGTCTGAAAGTGGAGCCAGAATCATCAGTGGTATAACACACCGGATTATGTGTGTGGATATACGCAGAATAGAAGCAACTGGGGGAGACGCCTCTTTTATGAGGTAGGAGCTTTCAAAGTTTTGATGTTTTTTTTTAAATTCATTTTTCTCAGTGGTTTGAAGGAGGTTTGGGGGTTGCCGCCGTAAGAGGGAACTATATTCTTGGAATACTACAGGAAAAGGAAATATTAGGGACCTATAACACAAAGGGCTGGGCGCTGTGGCTCAGAGGATATATGCATGGACTTCTGACAAGGAGGTTCGTGGTTCGGATCCCAGTAACACCAAAAGTATTTTGTTCACGGTCCCACCTGTCATGAATTTTTGACAAACATCCGAGAGTAATAACTTGTCACGGAAAGCTTCTCAATTTGCCGTTCGGATACGGCATTATAATAAATATAAAATATACACAACATACATATACAGCACAACACAAATAGTGGCGAGAAGCTAGGACTTTGACCGCAATGTTCTGTCGTGCCAAAGAGATCTCAGTTATAACCGGAACCAAACAGAAGTAATGTAGGAATCAATACAGGATTTATAACATGGTATTGCAAGCTTCTCTGAATCTGCTGCATATCATTAGGTTTTTAAGAGCCGTTGGTATAGAGGGTATACTGTAGGGATCGGGTTATTTGCACTTCAATTAGGGCTTTTGAGTAATTTTGAAATTCCTGGCAGTTGTCTCACATTTCGAGTATTCACAATTTTTGCGGATTGCGGATCACTTTACCTAATTGGAAATCTAATTTAACTTTAGATGGATGATGAAAAATTTATTCATTCAACAACAGGAACACAGATTTATAGAGATAGAGATAGAGAAAGCGTGGTAGCGGCTACTGCTTCCTTATCTGTTCTGTAAAGGAAGTACATTCAAGGATACAGATTTGTGCTCGGCGTTGTAATCCATATGTTGCAGATTAGGCTAAAGTACTTATGTCTTTCGTTTCAAAACATTCAATTGCGTCGGGTGCAGGCGATTCAAATGATGAAAGCCATAGATATTGCATTTATTTGTTTATGCTCGTGCGTGTATGTGAGCATTCGTCCAGATGTCCAGATAACTAGAATGAAACGTAATCTGCATTAAGACCACGCTCTTATCCCTATGATTTATAATGTCTGACAAACCTTATGAAAATGTAGTATAACATTTATACAGCAATCAACATATACACACACACCCACTCACACCTATATGTATAATTGCATGGGTGTAGCGTGAATGACTGCATGCTCAAAATGCATCGACTGGTTTCCGGGCGGATGCCTTTGCCGGAGCGGATTTGGTCGAAATGTGAACATTTTTATTGGTACAGAGCAGCGGTGGGAGCGCAAGGTGTGTGTGTGTGTGTGTGTGTGCGTGCGAAAGTCTTTCATTTATGATGTCGTGATGTTCTAATTGTTTGTTTCTGTCATGTGGTGAAGTTCCTGTGCAATAATTTAACTGCGGCACCATAGCGTAACATTTATCGGATGCGGAAATTTCATGCTGCATTGCACAAGTACCAATTATTTTAATTTTCACGCATTCATCAATTACCGTAACTTATAGAAAAAATATAATAAAATTAATAAAATTTTGTCATCCAGTGCCCAGCTTCTGGCTGGTGTTATATTATTCCAAAGAACGAATTGAGAAAGTTTCCATGAAAGTTTAACTCTCGAACGTTTTTCTGACATTCGCGAGAAAATAAAGAAAATGATAGATCACTCACAAACACAATAGAAAAAGTATATACTCGACTTTTATATTTACCGGTTTTGAAAGCTATGTCAGAGGAGAATGCATTTGGTAGCAGCTTTGTGGTTTAGAATTTTCTCATGGAACGTACGCTCACTATATACGGCTCGAGCTGCAGAGCTGCTAGCCAATGCCCTGTCCAAAAATAAAGCTGACATAACAGAAATCCTGGAGATGTGGTGGACGGGGAATGGTGTCTTACAAAAATCATAATATGACATATATTACAGCTGTCATGCAACCCATCCAAGCTTTATAGCAGTAAATGAACGGCTATGAACCCTTCGCGTGCGTGGCAAATTTTAAAACATAAGCTTCATAAACGTTCATGCACCTACAGATAATTCCCCAGCTCATGAAAAAGGAGAATTCCGCGAATCAGTCGAACGGGAACTCCATACCAGCCCTCAGTGTAATGGAAAAATCATTCTGGGGGATATGAATGCTAAATTAGGTAGGGTAGGCAGTATATTGGCAACCCTAGATTACACGAGAACATTAATACCAATAGACAACGAGTCATAGAGATGACAGAAACCAATAATTTGGTCGTTGCGAGTAAAGGTTCGCGCGTAAAAATATCCACACAGCCACCTGTGTATCTTCTGATAGAGCCACTCGTAATCAGATAGACAATGTGTTGATAGACTGCAGCCACACCCCGAACCTGATGAAGGTACGAACCCAGGTGCCAATTTCGACTCGGACCACTATATTGTTAGTATGGTGCTACGAGCGCGGGTTGCATCAAAAAGAAAGATATATTCGACTCAACACGGCTGCCCTTTGCATTGAAGATACCATAAACAACTAGGGTCAAGCGATAGGTCTCGCCATAAATGCAGCGAAAGTAAGTCCTAGGGCTGAGGTGTCGGGCTTAGAAGAGAAATGGACAAGCCTTAAGAATACTGTCATTAGTACTGTTGACTCCATCTTAGGCAGTAGTCGTAGATATCGGAACGACTGGTTCGATGACGATTGTAAGCTAGCGACTGAACGTATGAATGTTGCGTACCGAGCAATGCAACAATCTCATAGAATGCGGGCACTACACATTTGCAGAATATGTAATTCACCTATTGAGTGATCATGTGCAAAGTTCCATAAAATCGGGTTAGTTTTTAAAACATTTATATGGAGCACTTAGGTCCTGGGCCCGGTCACTTCCAAATTTAATAGAAAGTCATGTCATCGGATATACACATGTGTGCAAAGTTAGAATAAAATCCGGTACATTTTTAAAATGCACATATTGCAAGGACAAAGAGGGTAATCGGATCACCGATCTTAAAGGCATCTTAGAGCGATGGGAAGAGCACTTTCATGAGTTGCTATATGGCCAGTGAACTGAGGAATTGGAGGCTCCACAAATTACCGAAGATTATACCATGCTGCCGCCACCAAGCATAGACGAAGTTAGCAGAGCGATAAATCGGCTCAAAAATAATAAGGCCCGGGATCTGATTGGATCCCAGCGGAACTGATAAAAATTGGAAGCCCCACATTACACCAAGCAATTCATGAAATAATAGTGAAAGTATGGGAAGATGAAGCTATGCCAGAGGACTGGCGAAGAGGCATGCCCCATACATAAGAAGGGAGATATCACAAATTATCGGAAATTATCGTTTTATAAAGTAGTTTAGTACCGCGTATAAGATTTTTACGTCTATCCTTCAAGACAGGATAGCCCCATACGCTAAAGTCATCATTGGTCGATACCAGTGTGGCCCAGGAAAATATATAACTGATCAAAAAGAAAGAACATGGTGGCCCCGTCTGCGAGCAGAGGATCCAACATTGGTCCCGCAATTAAAATAGTGGAGTGCGAAGTAGTGAAATCCTTTAACCATATCGGGTCCATAACCGATAAAAGCATTGAACAAGAAATACGCGCACGGCTGCTCAAAGCCATAAAAGCCTACTTTAGTCTGTTAAGACTCTTCAAATCCAGGAACTTAACTATAACATCCAAGCTGCTGGTGTGTACGACAGTGGTGATAACAATTCTTACATATGGATCCGAGACATGGGTGCTTTGTCTTACGGAGTATTGTTGACCCCGTATGTGAGGAGGGACGATTCCGGAGACTCTACAATGACGAGATCTTCTAGCGTTGTCGCGATATCAACATCGTGAAGAGAATTCAGTTCGATAAGCCCGTTGGCAGGACACCTAGCTTGCATGAGCAAAGAGGATCGTGCTCGGAAAGTCCTTTGAGTAATATTTATGTCACACGACAGCGTGGCCGGCCAAGCCTACGCTGGAAAGATGGCATAGACGCTCTGTGCTTAGGGATGCAAAACTGGATGACATCGGCTCAAAATTGTAACCAGCGGAGTAATTTTTTGCGGGAGGCCATAACTGGAACTCCGTTGTAGAGCCAAATATGATAACGATTCTCTCATATTAAACATTTTAAGCTGTGTTAATGTGTTAGAGTTGCTAAAACATCGATAGTCAGAGGGTTCAGAAGTTTTCAGATTTTAATAAAAATTAAGTTCGAAGTTAAATTGTTGTCTTTATTTCTATAATTAGCTTGGTTTTCCTAAGAACGTATTTTAAAAGTTGTTTTTCCCGCTTTCAAATTACAAGCAAACTGGTGTTGGATTTTTCGAGCAATTACTGATCATGAGATGTACCATTGCATCGGCGACGTTGTACTAAATGTAGTCCAATGCTTAGTTTATCATGCGTCGGCTGGGTAAATGTTTCGTTCGTTGTAATATCCAATAATTGATAAGTGATAAAAATGCACTATAGTAGGAAAATTGGGTTGATCATGTGTGACATTGCGTATGTCTTAGTATTATTTGGTTAAAATTTAGGTGTAAAAAGGATTGGTTGAATGGTTTAAAGACAAAATTAACCTACCACAACTCTAGGAGAAATTCGCAGCATTGCTAAAGGCATCAATGCTGTCCCAAGATGTATATTCATAAGTTATTAAGAAAAAAGTTATAAGAGGTAAAAACATACCAAATTACAAAGTAAAAGTTTCGTTTAAATAAGAAATCTGTCTGTCTGTCTGTTTTTTTATCTATTTTTATCCTTTCATTTCTCTTCATAAATCAAACTCTCGTCTATTATTCTATTGTTCATTGAAACATACTAAACAAACACTCAAAGAACTCTTCAAAAGATTATTGATTGATACATAAGCAATTGTTTTATAAATTGAGGATAAATCGTCCGTTCGCTGTGGAAAACGTAAGTTCATCGAAACTTTATTCCTCCTCATCGAAAGTCTGAGGAGGATCGGATCCTTAATTTGTTTTAATTAATTGCGCCAGGTATTTAATATATTTTCTTTCTGCCAGCAATCTACCCTTTCTATCTCCCTGTTAGCATCGTTAATCACTAATCTACCTAACGACTCCAGGACAAACGAGGATATTTTTACAAAATGTCTCCTTGCAAAAGGATTAAATGACGTTTGTCAGCTATTACCATATTTGTTTTCCATGTGACCATCATTGATTTACATAGCATCTTTCTAAGCTGACCCTTTTCCATTTATATTTTTATTTACCCCTAGCAAACGGCATGGTCCGGTACTTTCATCGCTTTCCGCTGGTTTGAAATTTGCATTTTTTGCTTATATTTTAGCAGTGTAGGATGTATCAACAATTGGAAAATTTTCCCACAGCCTACTTTCATTCATGTTTTTCACTTTTACCCGAGTTAATCTGTGTCTACTTAAGATGACGACAGAAAGAGAACAACAACAAATAACCGGACAAACAGTTGAACCTCTTAATCTTCCGTCTAAAGAAGATAAATTAGTTTTTCGCTTCAAGTGTCGTCGGTCCACACCAAAACGAAAAACAACTCGAAACGGACGTAGAGTTCAGGATAAAAAAAAACAACAACAGCAGCGAACGCTATAGAGAAGGTTAATTACTTTGCAAACAAAAACGGATAAGAATGGGGTAAAAAAAAGCCAGTGCGACAGATAAGAAAATAGAAAAACCGAATCTACATGATGATGAAAATTATCCCTTAAGCCCTTAAGGATAAATTAAATTGGATAGACATTCTTTGGATGTACAAACTTAGGAGAGGATTTCAACATGTCCAGTTGTTAAACCGTCCTTTGGACTTGCACCGGCCATAATTATTCCCATCTCAAAGCAGAGTAAAAGAATTGCCTTGTAATTATATTACATTAACGCGCGTAGCATTACATGATGAACATCGGAAAAGTAACGATAATACGGACAAGACTCAGAGATGAAGATCGAGCGTAAGGAAAAAGCCGAAAATTAAAAAAAAAAAAGGAAACAAAAATTAGCGTAACTGGGTTATGTTTGCAATGCCGAGGAACTAGTATAATACTTTCAAACTTTGAAGCATTTTTAATTAGATTCTTCCTGTTTCAAAGGGAATTAAGACACAGACAAAAAGCAAACTAAACCGGCTGCGCCAAAACCTAGTTGAAGCACAAGTAACTTTGGCAATTAATTAGGAATGGATGCTGGTTCTTCTGCTGTCTTTGTTTGACACTTGCAGAAGTTAAACGTAGAAATAAGAATACACATAATGGGCAGATAATTTAAAGAGTTCCTCGAAAGGTTGTTTCTATTTTTAAAATCACCCGGCCCAATGACCGATACTGCCACCTAACATATATATGTCCATTATGTGGTGCATAATATTTGCAAAATGAAGTTGAGAAATGTCCCTAGATTTTTAACTCCATGAAGATATAAGGGGAATATGCTCGGACGCCTTCATATTCCTATAAAAGAACGTTCGGTACTCAAAAATGTACTCTGACGTCTTCATCTTTCTATAAATATATAAAATCAGGGAATGTGATCTGATGTTTTCATGTAAAAGATGTGTCCAGCCAAAATTCCACATGTTGACCTACCCTCTAACAAGGGCATACGGTTTACCTTCTCTGATAAAGCCAAACATCTGGCTCTTATTCTGGACAACAAGCTAAGCTGGAAACTAAACAAGAAAGAGTTCGCAAAGCTACAGTGGCACACCTTCTGCTGCAAAAAAGCCATTGGTAACAAATGAGCTCTTCAACCCCTATATATTGCTATATATATCGGTAATAAGACAGATCTACAATTCAGTTCGGTGTGGTCATCTGGTGGACTGCCTGAGACAAATGAGTAAATCGTGATAAGCTAAGAAAAATCCAACTATCGACATGTCTATGCATAAGCGGAGCACTTCGCACTTTCCCCTCCGCTGCACGGGACATTCTGTTCAACTTAACACCACTCGACATATTCAGCAGACAAATTGCTAATGCGGCTATTTGCCTCAGTTCAACCTCCCAGTGGACACTCCTCTATTCTGGGTTTATTCAGGGTTCCATCAGGAAACATATATTACACCAATCTGCAATTACAGTCCTGGTGCACTGCGAACTAAAGATCTATTGTGCGTCCCAGATAATTACCACTTTATGTGGTGGCTTAGTTCCTTTATGAATGCCATTACGTCTGGCCTTGAGGTGCTTAAATCAACTGTCCGATATGGCTCTTTCTCTAAATGCTCTATCTCTATTACGATGATCTTCATTATTAGTGAAGTACTGCCATTAGAAGTCTTCGTAGCTTCAGCTGTTTCAACGAGTAGGGTCAAAAATTGTCTCGATCCATGTGGTATCACAATGGACCATCATTGATCTAATTGGGTCGGTATCCTGGCGACACCCATCCGAACTTAACTTAACCTAACCATATGTCAGAGTGGGAAAGCCCACTCCACTAGCTTTTCTAACTGCTCCATATTCAAAGAAAGAACTTCCTTTTGTACTTAATTAGTCTCTTTAATTGTTGAGTTCTCTGATGTGCGTGGGACAGGCGGTGTTGTTTTTATCAAGGTCTGATATTAGCTCCACCATTTGTCCAATTTTCTTAGCAAATAAATCGGTAGAGCAGACGCGCTTATCATAGGACGAACAGTCAGGGGTCCGTTAATATCTTAGGTATTTCAAACTCTACTAATCGACGTTTAACGTTATGTAACAACGATATTAGATTATACAACAAATATTAATGCCGACAGTCAATACATCTAACTTTCATCCAAAACCAATTGTTGCTTTGAACGAAAGTTTGCAAACGTTGCTCTAGCAATCGTTTATATTCTATAGTCACTCTATTGAATATAACAAATAGTTTGATCTACCAAAAAGTTTCAATTGTAAAGTCAAATGACAGATGTAGTTAATTTTATCGCGTGCTCACTTCCAAAGCAGTATATAACCCAGGTATTTTCAATTGAGTGCAATAGTCGTAATTTAAAGTTTATCAGTTTTTGTAACATGACCACCAGTCACCAGATAACTCAAACAAATCGTGTGTACTTAAGTTTGACAGTCTGAAGCAGTGAGAAGAAGAAGTTCGCGGATGTTATCCGACTTGTTCAACAAGCTTGCCGACATCGTGTAACATGCTCTCCTATATACATTCTTATCTGTACTATTCTTTCCATATCCACCAAAACCTTTCCACAAACAATAATTACTGAGTTTACGTTTATTTTGAAAGACATCAATTGTAAACATCAACATCGTCACATACCACACTGAGCGTTGAGCGACCTGTTTAGAGGTACACTTTCTTTAACTTGAAAATGATAAATGTCCTCGCTATTTGGATAAGAATGACGTGGCAGGCATACCGTTTCATGGTGAAGTATTCCCTGTGGTTTTTAGATTATTTATTGTACAATTCGTTTGAGCCAACACCCACGTGCATCCAAAACGGCAATAGAGTTTCGGCGAATCCCTAACTAAGCTACTTGAGCAACATCAGTTTGTTTTTTTAATATTCATTCATTGCAGCTTCAGCATTTGGTAAATAGAACGTACGAGTACGTACTTGTGCCTTTTTATTTATTCTGTATGCCTGTATGAATGTTATATGTCCCAAGATAACATTAATAACATTAAACCGTTTGGGAATTAAACAAATACATACTTAAAACGTGAGAAGTCTAAACACTTTATAGGGAAAAGCAATTCTTTAGAGAAGAAAATGAAAAAAAAATTGCTATTTTTGCCAGTGTTGACAAAAGCTCCCTGAAGTCAGTGCGGTATTACCTTTATTGTTCAGTTTTGAAGGAAGGAAAACCAATTACCAACATATGTGTTTGTAGAGTAGGCCTTTTGTGAATACTTTGGTACTTTTGATTTAAACATAAATAGCTTTGTTTTCCCTTGCGTACCTTTTATGTTTTTATCCCATTGACTTATTTAAAAACAATTTGTTTGGTGTTAGCAAATATTTTTATAACCTAATTTAAAAAGATCTTTTCAGCATCTACAATATAAATAACTGGGAATTTCTGTATGCAAGACTTTAATACTCATATGTGGGACGCAGATATTCAAGCAAACATTTTTTCAAACAAAATATACTACGAGTATCTGCTGAAGGAAAACAAACTACAAAAACCTATATTACCCATATCAAGTCTTAGTCAGGAGATAAGGAAAAGAGAACACACTTGGCTTTTTTTTATCACGTCTGAGTTATATACTTGGTTTACATCAATTTACAACCAGCAACAAGCAATGAAAAGAGCAAATTTTGTATGGTATCACAAACAAACGTCTCAAAAACAAAATTACTTCGCGTTAACGTTAGTGGAACATGTGATCTCTCGATTGACGGACATCAGATAGATGAAGTCGATAAGTTTTGTTATTTGGGCAACTGGATGTCAAAAAATGATGGTTCTGACTCGGATGTGTGCTCTCGTGTAAACTCCTATAGTATGCTAAATAACATCTGGAACTCCTCGCAACTCTCTCGGAATCTGAAACTAACGATCTTCAGATCTAACGTTTTCTTAGTACTCTTATATGGCTGCGAAACGTGGAAAGTCACAGAGCCAATTGGGACGCCTCTCTAAGTCTTCGTCAATAAGTGCTTAAGGAGGATACTGAGAATAAGATGGCCGGATATTATGACCAATCAAGACTTATGGAGAGTAACGCAGCAGAAAGCAATCGCGATCTCCATCAGACGACGAAAATGGAGCTGGATGGGTCACACTTTGAGAAAGCCAGCGGACGATATTACGAAACTAGTGCTCGACTGGAATCCACAAGGAAGCCATCCAGTTGGCCGTCCTAGCAAGACATTGAAAAGGACAATAGAAGAGGAAGCAAGATCCCAGGGGACCTAGTGGCGTCTTTTGAAACCTCAAGCGATAAATCGAGTTCGTTGGCGGGCGTAAAGGAAAGAAATAAGAACTTGGCATTGACTCATAGGCAAGCATGCAGCAAGGGTTGGTGTATTTTTCAATAATTTCTGGAGAAGTTGCATGGACGAAGAGGAGGAAGAGGCCATTCTTTGCCTTCTCTGCACATGCGAAGCTCTATTTCTATTACGGTGATCTTGTTTATTAGTCAAGTACTTCCATTAGAAGTCTTAGAGTTATATAGTTGGCTTAGAAGGGTCAATTTACAACAAGCAACAAGCAATGAAAATAGCAAATTTTTTATGGCATGTCCATTTCTGACCATAGCATAGCATAGCAGATACGTAGCATTAAAAGAAGTGACCAATCTCATTTTTAATCTTCCTTTCTTTTAAAACAATGAGTTGTTCTTCACTTTTTTATGTGCAGCTGCATACTTTGCATAGTCCGACAATTTGGAGGAAATCTTCTTGTGATATGTGTCATTGTAATCGGAAAAAGGACAATCGAATAAGAACTTTTAAAAACTTTGTAATCCTAGCACATAATAATGCAATTAAAGGTTCGTGAATTATTGAATCTAAAGTGACTATGTGTCGTGCTACTAATTCCCAAGACACGCCTGCAGAGAAAATAGAAACTAGCACGCTTAATAATAATAATAATAATAAGACCGTTGCGGTCCAATGCCTAGCTTCTCTCGACCATTTGTGTTGTGCATGTATATTTTTTCACCCGAATGGAAGGGACCTAAAATTTAATGTCGTATCCGAACAGCAAATTGAGAAGCTTTCCGTGGCACTTATCCACTGAACCACGACGCCCACAATTAAATTTACTTATTTTTAATTAATTTAAATTCAAAAACCAACCTTCATCCAAGTGGACCTTGTTCTTATTAGGAATGGTTGCTTAATTGGAGATAAATATGATGTTTTGGTTAGAAAAGCAGTTAGAACAGTGTATAACGGGTTATATAAATATAATTTGTCACAAAAATTCAGTTTCGCTGCAGAAATCAGCTGACAAACAAAATTTGTATCTAAGATTTTTGTAAGAAGAAAATTTAAATGTAAAGCACTGGACAGAGCAGTAGGGACTACAGCGTATTTTGCGAATAGTTTGCCTTGTCATGGACATAATCAGAACTAATCAAATCTCCAAGTCGGTAATTTTCCTCCAATACAGGAAAAGCTGAATGATCGAGCTAGTCCCTTCAAAGTAAGGTTGGCGCGAGGCTAATAGCCTCGCCCGTAAATAACCTTTATTACGGAACCAAAATCAGCCTCGGATGAACGACGACGACCACGGCAACGAGAACTGCTAAACGATTACAGAATTATCTCGTGGAACGTATAGAGCCAGAGGTGCACAGCAGATAGCCGATACCCTGGCCAAATGTAATGGTGAAAAAACAGCCATCCCGGAGATGTGGTGGAGAGGTATATGACATAAATTACAGCGGTCATGCAAGACATCATGCACTCGGGGCGGGGTTTCTAGTCAGCAAAAGAATGATACATTTTAAGCGGTAAATGAACGGCTATGCACCCTTTGCGTGCAGGGCAAATTTTAAAAAAATAAGCGTCATACAGACGATTCCCCAGATAGTGAAAAAGAAGAGTTCTTTGAATCAGTCGAACGAGAACTCCATGCCTGTCCTTAGTATGATGTAAAAATCATTCTGTGAATGCAAAAATAAGTTGGGAGGCAGTACATTGGCACCCATAGCTTACAGGAGAACCCTTATGACAAAAGACAAGGATTCAAAGAGTTTGCAGCAAGCCATAATTTGGTGGTTGCGAGTACAAGGTTTGGGCATAAAAATATCTGATGGAGCCACTCGCAACCAGAAAGATCACGTATTTATAGACCGCCGCCACAACCCGAACCTGATGACGGTGCGAACTTACCGAGGTTCCAACGTCGATTCGGACAACTATCTTGTTCGTATGGTGCTCCGAGCGCGGATTACATCATCACAAAAGATTGCATCCGCGAATCAGGTTCGAGTCAACACGGCTGCACTTAGCAACGAAGAGACCAGAAACAACTAAGGTCATGAAATAAAACTCGCCCTATATGCAGGGAGAGAAAGCCCTGGGGCTGAAATATCTGGCGTAAAAGAGAAATGGACACGCTTTAAGAACACTGTCAATATTAATGCTGAATCCATCTTAGTCAGTAGTCGTAGAGATCGGAACGACTGGTTCGATGACGAATGTAAGCTAGAAACTGAACTTAGGAATGTTGCGTACCGAGCAATGCAAAAATCTCATAGAACGCGGGCACGCGAAAATGAATATAAAGAGCTGAGAAGATATAATAAAAGAGTTCACCGGCAAAAGAAAGTAGCCTGGGAGCAGGATATCGTCCCTGAACTAGAACATCTGTACATACAGTGAGAACAGCACCATGCGCGGAAGTTATACCAAAGGGGTCCGCGGTATGACATAATATACACCGCGTTGAACATACTGCAAAAACAAAACGGGTAATATGATCGCCGATCTCAAAGGCGATGAGAAGAGCAGTTTCATGAGTTGCTAAATGGCCAGCTAACTGAGGAATTGGAGGCTCCATCAATAAACGAAGACAATACTATGCCACCGCCATCAAGCATAGCTAAAATTACCAGAACGATAAATCGGCTAAAAATAATAAGTCTCCGGGATCAGATTGTATCCCAGTGGAGCTGATTAAAACCGGAGGTCTCACAATACACCAAGCAATTCATAAAATAATGGTGCATTTGTGTATTCGGAGTTCCGTGAACACCGCCAGCTAGGGCATAATTTCACGGACTTCTTCGTGCATGGATCTGTTTATGTCTTATATCCCCTTGTGGGTCCTAGGGCCTCTACAATGCCTACGGGCCATCGCGTGCCGTTCCTGGCAATGAGCTTTAGCTCTCTCCAACTCTTCCCCAATTGCCGTGACTTCTCCTCAACTGTTCTGCGCCATGTAATTCTCGGACAACCCGTTCTTCTACCATCCTGCGATAACGAATTCCATTGTTTTGCGTAGTTTGCTGTCAAACTGGCGCCACTTCTGTCGTTGGATGGTTGTGTCTATTGGTTCCTGATCAGTTCTCTGGTAAAGATGTTCCTTAGAGATACGGTTAGGGCAGAAAAAGAGATGTTTCGTAGGCACCTATTTACGAACGTTTGTAATCTTTTTGTGATTTGATATCGTCAATCAACGTCCATATCAAGAGATGTACCAGTATTGACTCAATAGTTAAAGGAGGCCAATCTTGCATTTCTGCCGATCTTTGGTTCACTATAACCGTTTAAGACGTGCAACTTCACAGGGAGCACATGCTCGCAACTGTTATATCAGGATGGTCACTGATATACCAAAGAAATTTGTAACATCATGGGCGGCTGAAGTTCCAACGCTAGTGCTCTTACCGCATTTGGTTAAGCCCAGAACGACACTGGGTCCTCAACCAATAGTTGGCACAGACACAGCTGACCTCCAAGGAAGTCAACCACATCAGTGGACATAAACCAACTCCCATAGTGCCAACGCGACCTTGGTGAGATCTGACATCAGAGGCCACAGCTCATTCAGTATGAGTGCCTGGGCGAAGCAAAACTTTTACTTTTACGACCAGGCTGCTAAACACGAAGGCAGTGCCTATTCTAGACATTCTAAGTAAAAGTAGCTCTGCTCTATATATCTGCCGATGGGTAACCATCGATGATGTTAGATAAAACGGATAATAGTGCAAGTAAAGGAGGAAGAAGCGGTGCCAAAGATGTCTATAGACATTGAAGTCGCTTTTGACTGTAATGTTACCATTGTGTACTCCTTGTAGTGAAAGAAATTTTCGATAGAACGTACTAGCGTATGAATAGCTTTTTCTACATAATTGCCCTCCAAATACGCATGCTGATAAGTAGACCCTATTATCTTGTCAATTCTATTGCGTACGTCGTAATCAAAAAGTGTCCTTAAGAGGAACGATGATAGACTGGTGGCTCTAATATCTTTTGGATATTAGATCAACACAGATCTTAAGAACTGTCTCTAGCACAGGCAGATTAATATCCGAATTCCTTTAAAGTTCGTCTGGAAATATACCATCTGGTCCTGCAGATTTGTATGTTTTGAAGCTATGCAGCTATGCACCCAATGCAATTTTTTCTTATTTATTAGATCTTGAGAGATAGTTGTTTGATGGTTTTACATGGAAGATTATAATACTTTATCTAAGAACTTTGTTATGTTTCTGAACTTAAACTATTGCAAGAGATACATATAAAATATAACAACGAGCGATTGGAAGTGTTCTTTATGTCACTATCATTGAATTGAAGACGCAATTAGAGCGTTAAAACCTTTAAATAGGAAATCAGGTAAATTTGAAGGGCACTGTTGATAAAAATTCAACATTTGGAAAGAAAGACGCACTTGACATTCAACATTTTTTGATGCTAATTGGGAGAATAATTCTATCGATAGACGCGTTTCACAACTGGATGTATTTTTTGATTAAAGGAATGGGTGTATTTTGGAACTCCGTAGTCTATTAAATTGGTTTCGCGTATAGTTATTAACGTTAAGTGTGACAAAAAAGGAGGGCTATTTTTTACTTCAATATATATAAGAGTAAATAGTGAAACTATGTTAGAAGTCCATTTGCAAACTTACATCTGGAGGAATACATACTTTCCGTTTTTTAGGGTGCCTAGAATAGAAAGTCTTCAAACCATAAAAGTATTTGAAAGGAACGTGGTTGTTAAGAAATTATCTATCGTTTGATTTCTTCAAGAGTTTTTGTACCGAGTCCGTGACAGCTCGTCCATCTTAATTTTTATTTCGCCGTGCGATTCGCTTTCCTGTGAAAATTGACCCAAACAATGAATTTAATTAACGGGCATTACGGGCATTACCGAGTAACATGGCAAGCAACATTATAAGTTGTATAAACCCTTAGGGAATAATATTGCATCAATGCGTGTTTAAATTCGATTCAATATGGGTTAATAGTTTTAATGTGTTAAATTTGTACCAAGTCTAACAAAAATGTATGTTCTATTTTCTATGTAGAACCTATTTTGACGGAATACACAATAATGATAAATCACGACACGGTCTAAAAATAAGCACCTCTAAGTTTTTGTTTATCTATATCACAATTAGCAAAACCAATTAACTTAACTTCTGTATACGCTCCTTATAAGAAATAACTAATTGTAGTGCTTTCAACTGCTACAGGGGTTTAGCACTAATTACCTTTAGAAGTCATTGATGGTGGATGACCAGCAAGTGCCAATCACTATCATCCAGGACATTTTTAATTTCATTCAATCATCTGCATCCAACCATAAGTCAACGTTAACATCAGTCCACTGAGTTCGATCGTCATCAAGATCGACTCCGACATCAGCTGCGTACAAAGCAATAACGTAAAAGAAGTACACAAATTTCCTCAAAGGACAAACGCCTCCGTTCCAGTAAAATGCAGAAGCAGTCAGTATAGTTGTTGTCGACGGATAACGACGGCAAACATCGAGTGATGTTCCTTTCGCCCTACTTACATGTCGCATGGAAGTCATTGGCTGCATGCAATGCATTCACTTGGAGCATATATTCCAAGCCTCACGTAAACTCACCATCAACATGTCATTGCGTGTGAAAGGATGATTCAGCAACAATGTTCCAATTAAGGAATTTTCATTACCAGCAGTGTGTGTGGTCAGCCGGTCGGTCGGGTGGGGAAGTGTACGAGTAGTAGCTTTTGGTTGGGTGGCTTTGTGATAACCCTTGGGAATATTACACTTGCAACTTGCAATAATTCCACAATGAACGATGTGTGGATTGGTGAAAACCACAAAAACGTTTGCGTGTCAACGGCGAACAGTCAAGCGGTTTCAAGGTGTAAAAATTGTATGTCATTAGGGAAGTGTGCCTTGTTAAACGTTCTTTAAGTACCACTCACACTTTAAACAGACACATACATAATTATACACTTAACATTTGTGTAGCAGAAATAACTCCCTCTTAAATAATTCAACAATCTGCTGCAGATTTACTACAACAGCAAAAAAAAAACCAAAGTTCCGGTACGAACTATACAGTTCCTTAGTCGGCATTTTCTTTCAGTGAAACTTAAAGGAATTTTTGTATACTTTGCAGATTATTATCAGTATCCACCATTCGACTTCAACAGTCCCTTAGCGAATGCCGCTATAGAATTTCTACGTTAGGATCTAAAATAACACATTTTACACAATTTGAAATTACTTTGAAAAAGTGATGAGGTTTTCTTATTTTTTTTGATTTTCTTTGCTGGAATAGTGTACTGGAGTCGTCGATTTTTCTATCCTTTATCCTTTAGTCAAACAACTAATCACTGCCAAGAGTTGTTGTTAGTCTGTGGTAAGCGAAGGGTTCGGGTGATAGTAAGCAAAGGAAAACTATGAGAAACTTGCATTACGAGTTTATATTTCACGAAAGAAGCTAAAGCTTCAACTGAATTCATTGAGGTATTTGTAGCCCGAGAAGAAAGAGAAGAACATTAAATATAAAGGGTGACTCAAAATCGTTTTAAGAAAACTTTCGATGGATAAGAATATAAGTTTTAAAAAATCAATGAAAACATATTACCCGTATCTAAAAAAACAGATATTCCTTAAGGCTACAATGAGCGTCCCGACAGCAGAGATAATTGTGGAATATAGAAGAAAGATGATGGCCAATTTCACTAATGGTAACTCAAGTTAACCTTACAGGACAACCGGTAGAGGTAGTAGAGAGTTCCCAATATCTTGGGAGTGTTGTGTCGACCGAAGGTGGAACCGAGCAGGAATTTGTCAACCGAATCGGCAAAGCCAAATCAGTGTTTGGTATGGTGTCCATGATATGGCGAAGCAGTACGATCCGATTAGCTTAAAAGCTGCAACTGTTCCGCTCAAATGTTGTGTTGTGTATATTCTCGCTATATTTATTTATATATATATTCGTGTTGTGTATACAGATCAATGCGCGTGCTGTTAGGTCCGCTGCTCAGTTCAGACTGACTGGTGTCGTTGTCTTCGTCATCGTTTCTTGGTCGATGCATTGAGCTGCGCTGCGCCAGAGAGAGACAGAGATGCCCTCGGTGTGCATCGGTAGTCATAGACATCACAACTCTCCCCTCCTTGAAATGATGTTATCTGCTGCGAGGAAAAAAAATAAGAATAAAATTAGTAGCCCCATCGATCTGGGAGCCTTCTCTGACGTGAAGATCGTCGTACTGAATGGCCGGTCTCTCCCGCTTCTTCAGTTGGTGTTCCGGGTTTTTGAACATTGACCTTAGGCTCAGGCTCAGGTTGTTCAGAGGCTGATGTTGCTGTCTGGGGGATTACACATTTGTCAATCTGGTCTTCGTCAGTCTGGCCTTCGAGTCCTTTGTCTTTTTCCTTTGTTCTGTTTGCATCTTTGGCTGATCCAATCTGTTCTTGTATCGTATTTTCAATTGACGGTAATTTTACATTTTTATAATGCGGTGCTGTTAATATTTGATCGATGTGTCGGACGTGCTTTTTATTATCTATAAGTATTTCATAGTGTAGGTCGCCGATTCGTGCGTGAACCATCCCAAATTTCCATTTACAGTCCTTGTTATCGTAGAATCTTGCTTGAACCGTATCGCCGACGTTTACGTGTCGAATGTTAGTGGTCTTACAAAGAGGGCGTTTGGAGGCCACTTCAGTACCTATATCGCGGGTAATAAGGTCAAGTCGGGTACGAATTTGTCTTTTGAACATTAATTCTCCTGGGCTAATACCAGTTGTCGAGCTTGGCGATTTATGATTTTGCATTAGGAATTTGCACAGTTTGGAATGGAGGTCGCCTCTTTCGTTCATCATTATTCTCAAGCTTTGCTTCAGGGTTTGGACGTATCGCTCCGCCTGACCATTTGTTGCTGGATGGAAGGGGGCAGAGAATTTATGCACAATGCCATTGTTCATCATGAATTCCTTGAATTCTTTGGACCTGAATTGCACTCCATTGTCGGAGACTAACATTAAAGGCAGTCCGAAACGCGCAAATTGCTCTCTTAGTATCTTGATTGTCTTTTCTGAAGTCATGGTCTTGGTGGGTGTCACCTCGACCCATTTCGAGTGTGCATCAACGATGATTAGGAAGTAATTTTCCAGGAATGGACCAGCATAGTCAATATGCAGACGTTGCCAAGGTTGTTGCGGATAATCCCAGGCATGTAGTGGCACCTTTATCGGGTTTGCTTTGAATTTTGCACAGTTTATACAATTTCTCACCATTTCTTCAATATCGCTATCAATTCCTCTCCACCAAACGTAATCCCGAGCTAAGGTTTTCATCTTAACTATTCCTGTATGTGCAGCATGTAATTCATCTAAGACCTTCTTTTGTAGTGCTCTCGGAATCATAACCCGTATTCCCCTAAGAATACACCCATCATGCAGCGAGAAATCGCTCAAGGGTTCTCCATTTGGCATAGGCGACCCGTTTCGTAATGCGAGATAGTATTTTTGACAGACTGAATCCTTTGCAGTTTCCTTCTTTATCTCGGCGCCTGTGACTGGTAGTGTAAGTGTGAGCACCTGTATTTGATGCATCTGTATGTCGAAATTTTCATCCTGCTTATTTTCCGCCGATGATGCCAGCGACGCTCTGGATAAGTAATCAGCATTTGAATGAAGTTTGGTATTTCTGTAACGAATATTGTAGTCGAAACCCGACATGAAATTTGCGTAGTGCAATAAACGCAATGCCGATGTAGCAGGTAAACCTTTATCCGGGCTCAGAATACTTGTTAGGGGTTTGTGGTCCGTAATGAGCGTAATTTTTCGACCGTAGCAATACTGGAAGAATTTTCGCAACCCCCATACAATAGCTAACGCTTCTTTATCGATTTGAGGATAGCTACGCTCGGTGTTTGAAAGTGACCGTGATGCAAAAGCGATCGGGCGTTCTATTCCTTCTTTTGTAATGTGGGAAATTACTGCACCCAGTCCTGTTTGGGAGGCGTCTGTTGCTAGCGTTAATGGCAGGTCCGGATCGTAGTGAATTAACGTTTTTTGGCTGGTAATGTCGCATTTTATGTTCTTGAATGTGCTCTCACACTCGCGACTCCAAACGAACTCCTTGTTCTTCCTTAATAAGTCGTTTAACGGGCGTAATTTGGATGCCAAATCGGGGAGAAATTTTTGGTAGTAGTTTATCAGCCCGAGGAAGGTCCTCAGTTCGCTTACGGTTTTCGGGCGAGGGCTGTTAGTAATTGCGCTGATTTTCTCGGTGATTGGTTGTATGCCATATTGGTCAATTTTGTGTCCTAAATAAGTGATTGAGTGGAGAGCAAATTGACATTTTTCTTTATTTAAATGTAACCTGTACCTTTGTAGTCTTTCAAGCAGTGCTGCTAAATTCTGTAGTAGTTGATTGTACGTTTTTCCCTGTACCACGATGTCGTCAAAAAAACATGCGACTCCTTGAAGGTCCTGTAATATGGAGTCCATGAAGCGTTGCCAAATATTCGGTGCCGTTTTAACTCCGAACATGAGACGTTTTACTTTATAGTTGCCTTTGTGCGTAGAAATTGTTTGCATTAACGCCCCTTCTTCATCCACCGTCATGTGTAGATAAGCCTGGTGAATATCCAATGTACAAAAATGTTTTCCCCCGTTCATTTTTGCAAAAACGTCTTCGATACGAGGAATTGGATAATTATCGTCCATGATTACTTTGTTAATCGTTGCCTTGTAATCGGCACAGAGTCGAAGATCTCCATTTTTCTTAATGATTGGCACCACTGGAGTTCCCCATGAAGTATGGGATGTTTTCTCCAGAATACCCAAGCTTTCGAGTCTGTCAATTTCCTTTCCAATTCTTTCGCGTAATGCAAAAGACGTTCGACGGTGTCGCAGAAAAATGGGCTTGCAATCGGGCGACTTCAGCTTGAAGGAGCATTCATAGTCGGGAATCACTTCAATATTTTCGGAGAAAATGGTCCGATACTTTTCAATGATCTCTTTTACTTCATATTCGAATTGCTGTTTGCTACACTCACTTTCTAATTGATTTATAAACTTTATGTCGAGTTTAAATTTTCTAATTATGTCGCGCCCCATTATTGATGATACATTTTGACGTAAAACGTAGAGCCTGCCCTGTATCAGTGTAGACTTGTACATCATCGGCACTTCACACATTCCTAATGGATTAATTATTTCTCCGGTGTATGTTTTTAATCTTGTAGATGTACTCAAAAGTTGTGTGTTTGGACAAAGACTCTTAAAAGTTCTATATGAAACCGTCGACACTGCCGCTCCTGTATCAAACTCCATGGTACACGATTGATTATTAATAAGGACTCTTAACAACATTTTGTCGTTCACCAAGGAATTGCAACATTTTATAATGTTTAGGAACCCGATGTCTGATAGATCTTCATGACTGCCGTTTGATTCGATCTCTTCTTCCAGCAAGTGTTGTTGATGTTGTTTCTGCCTTGAAAATCCTTTTGTACTCATGCAAACACTCATGTTATGCCCCAACTTTTTACATTTAGTGCATTTCAAGTTTCTTTCTCTGCATTGACTTGCTCTATGATTACGATTTCCGCATCTAAAACATTTTCCATTGAATTTCGAGTTCCTAGCAAACTGATTCGTTGTATTTGGCAATTTGCTGTTGTTAGAGCGGTCCACCCAATGTACTGACTGTGACTGCATTGCATTGCTCTCTTGCTTGGCTGCTTCGCATGCTAAAGCTATCGAGACAATATCGTTAAAAGTTGCAGACGGTTTTTCCCTTAACAGGCGTTCGCGTATATCATTGTCTCTAATTCCCCTGATGAATTGAGAACGTAAGTGTGTTAGGATGGTGGACTTTTTGCAGCTTTCACAATCAAAATTGCAGTTGTTTGCTAGCCTCTTTAATTCTGTTTGATAACTTGTAATGCTTTCTCCTTCGTGTTGTATTCTCATAGAAAATTTATGTTGCTCGGCAACAATGCTGTGCTTGGGACAAAAATGATTTTTTAGTATTTCTACTAATTCCCCATATTTTTTTGCAGTTGGTCTGTCTGGTGATGTTAGGCAATTTAGTGTTTGGAAAATTTTTGGGCCTAAGCAGTTTATTAAAATTCGAACGCGTACCTTATCGTTTTCTTCGGATTCTGCAGTTAGGTTCTTTAATTCCAGGTAGTTTTCAATTCTTTGCAGATAATTTTCAAACGTTTCATTATTGTCATCAAACGGTTGTAGCTGTAGACCGCTGGAATTGCTTTTGGATTCCGCTTGCAATGATGTTGACGCCGGTTGTAGTTGCTGTGAGTTTACTTGGCTTTGGATTTGTTGTAGCGTTTGTTGCTGCTGCAGCTGCTGTGTTTGCAGCTTTTGTAAAACGTCAGCGATTTTCACAATTGCCTCTTCCATCTTTCGAACTTTGCAGTCGATGAAGAATTTAAGCGTCGGCGAATGCGAAATGGAGAAAAAAAACCCAAGGAAAAAAAAAGTAGCTGTTTCCCCCTTTTTTTTTTGTATGTATTATAGGTTTATAGCGAATAGCGTAGATTAGAAAACTGTACTTGGTATATACGTGCAAGTAAGTTACTGTTGTTTGCGCTGTAATTTTGCTAGTGAACAATATGAATTATTGCATGCAAGTATATTACTATTATTTGCGCTGGATCCCATCCTCGTCGCCAGTTTATGTTGTGTATATTCTCGCTATATTTATTTATATATATATTCGTGTTGTGTATACAGATCAATGCGCGTGCTGTTAGGTCCGCTGCTCAGTTCAGACTGACTGGTGTCGTTGTCTTCGTCATCGTTTCTTGGTCGATGCATTGAGCTGCGCTGCGCCAGAGAGAGACAGAGATGCCCTCGGTGTGCATCGGTAGTCATAGACATCACATGTTGAATCTGTGCTGTTGTATGGGTGCAGCACTTTGAAGGTCACCGCTACTATCACAAAAATATTACAAACGTTCGTAAATCGGTAACTACAGAACATCTTAAGGGTGTTTTGGCCTAAACGTAACTCTAACGAGCATCTTTACCAGAGAACGTGTCAGAAAATAATAAGCACAACCATCCAACGATGGAAGTGGCAGTGGATTTGTCATACACTCCGAAAAGGCGACAGTTCCATAGCAAACTACGCAATGCAATGGAATCCATTATATCAGGGTGTTAGAAAAACGGGTCATCCGATAAATACACGGCGCAGAACAGTTGAGGATGGGTCTTGGCAATTGGGGAAGAGTTGGAGAGAGCTGAAGCTCATTGCCAGAAACCGCACGAGATGGCACGTAGGTGCAGTAGAGGCCCTAGGACCCGCAAGGAGATATAGGACCATAAAGAAAGAAGAATTGATGATGGCCAAGCATAACTAAAGTAAATAAATCTAAAGGCACCCTGTAATGGTGGTATGTATAAGTAAATAAATAAATTTTGGAAAGAAATCATACAAAGCCAAGTTAAGGCGCTTAATTCCGGCAATTTTGTGGTAGCCCGCACACGATGCTTTTCTCCATTTTTAAGTTCAATGCAATAAATAAATACAGAGAACTGAAACAATAACAAAGAGGAGGCTACCCAGTGATTATACTGGGTATATTGGGTGTACTGGGTGTACTGGGTTAACTGGGGGTACTGGTGTACTCTGTGTACTGGGTGTACTGGTCGTATTGGTTGAACTGGGTGTACTGAGTATAGGTCACTAGGAACGACTTAAAACTGCAAAACAGGAAAAGCACTTCTACGAAATGCTGCCTAAACCTAATGTATAAAAGCAGACAAAGAAAACTTTTCGGCATCCTCACTGAATGTGAATCTTTGCGGTGAATATCTTTGCTAACTATTTACGTTAAAAAGTAGAAGGAAGTAGAGAGCTACAATTTAACGTCTTATCTAAAAGAGAAACCGCCTTGCGAATGATTTACAACTGCCACAAGAATAAATTTAACTTCACCATGAATTTACGTTTAACTTATGTATAGCTTTTTCTGTTTTTTTATTGGCACAAAAGATATCCAGCAGTACAGAGAGCACTGCAACAAAAAAGTAATGCAAAGGGGAAAATTCGGATTAGAATCACAGTTGTATGTATTTCAAACTTCAAAAGCGAGATGGCAACATCACTTAACAAGTATATATTTGGCATTAGTTAGTCAAAGGGATATTGAAAACAGAACAAACCAATTCTAATCCAAATCCAAATCCAAACGAAATCAAAGTTAAATTTAATACTCAAAAGTCGCATTCGATCTGACGCGTCAGTTCTGTTTAAGGAAATATGCCATTTTCCCTTTGTTTTCCATTTCTAGCTACAATTTAATATATATTCGTAAAGTAGTATGAAACGAAAACCGTGCACCAAGGCACCACTATACCATATAGATCTAAAGGCTAATTTCACTTGAAATCCTTGTCAGAATGTAACTTCAAACACATAGAAGAAGAGTAATCTGTCTGCACGTCTATTTCTGTCGGTGCGATGTGATGGAAAAATCATCGGGATTAAACTTCAGCTGGCAAGTTGAAGATAAAAAGGACATCCTCGTTGTCTGAATTTATTGACATCCTGCAAAATGATTATTCAGACAGTTTCAGAAGAAGCACTATCTGAATATTATATATAACTATGTTTTTTATGCTTTTTACTAGGAGTGGGAGAGCTTAAAAGAACTATAGCTCAGGCATATAGCGAAGGACATGCAAATAAGAAAATATAGAGTCTTGCATGACTTTAAAAAATATCCAATTTTCAATGAGAAAAAATAAGTTATACATAATTGGATTGAGTAGAGCTATAATATTTAGTTATATCAGAATAATTAGTAGATTAGTGGCATTCAAAAGCCTAGTGGGCGCCGTGCCTCTAGTGGTTAGTGCGTTGGACTTATGAGCAGGAAGCTCGCTGTTCGAATCACAGAAACACTGAAATTATTTTCCACGGTCCCACATCTTTTTTTTTTTTGACTCATGGATGACAGATATGGTACAAGGTCCCACATCTCTTGCGTGTGTTTTGTGAAAATCATCCGATAGTAATAACATGTCACTGAAAGTTTCTCTATACGCATTTCTGATACGGCATTAAATAGTAGGTCCCTTCCATTTGTATGCAAGAAATTTATGCACACAGCTCGAATGATAGTGAGAAGCTAGGCCGTGGGCCGCGACTAAAAGTGGATTTTTTTAAAAGCAGAGAACCAGACGAAATTAGTTTTTTTTAATTTTTATTTGATTATTAAATAACAAACTAACTTAAAGATAATTATACAAAAAAAAAGGAAGAAAGTAATATATTTATATAAATGTAAGGAGAAAAATAAAATACAAATTTTGTATAATAATAGAATAAGGAAAGAATAGATAAAAGAAAACTTGAACAAAGAAAAAAACTTGACCAAATAGAAAATATGCTAAAACCTTCCTCTATCTAACAAAAATATACATTATAAAATTGATAAAAATCGGTTGGTAAATGTGAGTTTCTATATATAACAAGCAAAGACACATTTCATTTCATTTTTATTTACATAGATTAGGGCTTATTCGCGAAGTAAGTGAATGTTGCTGAGTTGAACCCGTAAGTTTTTTAGAGCATGTGAATAATACGATCATTCCAATACGGTGTACTATTAATGAAGATTCCTGGATATTTAATTATCCCAATTCTATTCTTTTATTAATTAAATATTAAAAATATTCGGCGGGACAGACCGTTGCGGTCCAAGGCCTAGCTTCTCGCGACCATTTGTGCTGTGCATGTATATTTTTGGACACAAATGGAAGAGAAGTACAATTTAAGGCCGCGTCCGAATGGCGTATTGAGAAGCTTTTCGTGACAAGTTATTACTCTCGGAACGTTTGTAACCCATTTTCGAGAGGTGGGACAATTTAAAAAATACTTCTTGTTGTTACTGGGATTCGAACCACGAACCCCTGCTCAGTAGCCAAGCGATTTTCTACTGAGTCACGTTCTTTTATTTTCCAGAATTAAGTCAGGATTCGATGAAGCGACGATAATGTAGCAGCTTGTTTTGACAAGACTACAACAGAATAGATTGGAGGTCTTCACTGACCATTATCACCGCATTATTTGGGAGAAGAATAGCACAAATACACATCATCTGCATATAAGTGGTGCAGAGAGGTCGTTAATAAACAGCAAAAACAAAATTGGACCGTGTACTGATCCTTGAGGTACAACGAGTGAAAGCTGTCGAAAAGTTGACATTTGGGAATTGTGGTAGACCACCTGTAGTTAATTAGTCATATAGCTACAAACAAGTTTATTTGTTTAAAAAAAAAGAATTTAAATTGCGATTGAGCTTGTTTATTAATAGCTCGTAATTAACCGAGTCAAAAACCTTGGAAAATCGAAAAATTGAATCATTAGAGAATTCTGTCGGATGTTATCCGTAATTTAAAGCTGAAAACTTTCATTAATTTAATTGGATTAATTTTTTTTGGTTTTTTTTTTAGATTTGTGGAAATAAATTCTGTTATGTTCAATCACCCTCAAGTTAACTCAAGACCGCCTGGAGTCGATTTGTATTGTTTTCAAAGAAAAAATTAAAATTGCGATTGAGCTTGTTTATCAATAGCTCGTAGTTGACCGAGTCAAAAACCTTGAAAAAATCGAAAAATTGAATCATTAGGGATATTTCATCTTTGACAAAATTCTGTCGGATGTCATCGGCAATTTTAAGCAATGCTGATTTCAGCTAAAATTTAATTGGATTAATTTTTTCACGTTTTCTTTGTAGATTTGTGGAAATAAATTCTGTTATGTTAAATCACCCTTAAGTTAACTTTCGAAAAATCTCATTCCTCTGTGAAAATATTATAAAACTACAAGAAGTGCAATAAGCATGTTATTATCCCATAAAAAGTTCTTATCGCACAACCATCAAAACTACGGCCTTTGGTTGGTAAATTGGGTCATACTAAAAATAACTTTATATCGGAAGTAAGACTATAAAAGTTTCGCTTAAAACGACCGAAATTAAGTTAAGTTGCCGTGCATGTGTTGTGCATAGGGTAGATTTCAACGTAAATATATATAGACAATAAAATCATTTGGTTGTCAGTTGGGATTTCTACAAAGAAACAGTAGTAAAAAATTACAAACATGGAACTTTTATCTTTTACACCGCTCAAGAAAATAACAAGTAAATGTAAAAAACCTCGTTTTTTGGGTACAAACTTTTATGTATACATCGAAACATCCAACATGCATCAGGCGAGCGACGCGCGTCACACGCGCATGTGCACTTTTGGACGTGTGAAATTTTGCTAAAAAAGACACACGATAAGTCGAGAAGCCACTATTACACGCTTCACAGAGGCCACTCGCGACACGTATCACACGCGGGGTTTTAGAAATAACCGCAGACACTGAGCTGCACACAAAATTTAAGCTCTCTAGGTTGTGTGGAAAAGAAAATTAAAAAGTCGAAAAAACAGCCAGACAAAATCAAATTAAATAAAAGTTTTTAAAAAGCATAATAATAATAATGATATTCGGCGCGACAGTACATTGCAGTCCAAGGCCAAGCTTCTCCCGACCATTTGAGTTGTGCATGAATATTTTTGCACACAAACAATTAATACAGTATCCGAAAAATGAAATAATTGAATGAATGAATGAATGAAATGAAAAATACTTTTAGTGTTTCCTTGGAATTCGAACTTAGAACCTCCTGCTCAGAAATTGATGCAAATAAATCACTGCGCTCTCTTAAAAAGATTAACCAACTTAAATATAAGTTGTAAAAATATTTCTTAAATGCAATAAATAATTGAATAAACTAAAGACGCGCCCACACCAAAGGGCAGGTTTAATAGGGTACAGTAAATTTATGGTCAAAGTGTCTTTTAGATTGCTTAATGTGGGATAAATTTGAAACCACCGTCCTTCAAATATATCAAAGCCCCAAGTTTGGATGGCATATACCCAGTAATGCTGACCTATGGTATCAATATCAGTACACTCACCAAGGAGCTAAAACTCATGAATACATCTGTAGTTTGGCAATTTTGTATGTTCCTACATGATCTTGCGTTGTTTGAGCAGCTTAGCTAAAATAAGTCTTTCATCATTTGTGCTAAAAAGTATTAAATGCTTAGTTGAGATGTGTATTATGTACTCACGAGAAATGATACAGTATTGAGAGGCGGAATTTTCACCACAATGGTGTTTTAAGATATTAAGGGAGTTTTTGACAAGGCTTCTTTCGACTCGATGTGCAGCTCTGCTAAGAGGCATGGAGTGGAAGCAAATACAAACTGATGTATTCACTATATGCTTTCCCGCTAGTGAATTTAAAGATGAAGTGGAAGACCCACCTAGAGTTGATAAATCAAAAGATCAGTTAACCTTCATCATCATCATCATATTTGGCTCTACAACCAGGTTCCGATCCTGGCCTCCTCAGTTCACCTTCATTCAATATAAAAAATCATTTGGTAAATCATGTGGACTTATTCTGGAAATGGTTCACTGGTTGTACTTAATGATAATCAGACCTGTTATTGGCTAAAAAGTAGCAGAAAGGCCCTTTCCCGAACCTAAAAACTACTTTATTTGTCATTGCCGCCCGGGGAAGGGCTTCAAAATGTTGACATTTTCCCAAAAAATGTGTATTTTGGTTGTATTTCAAAAAGGAGGGAGTTTTTTATGAAAGACCATTGTCTATATGAACGGCAATACGAACTTAAAAGATTACTGTTTCAGAATGGTGTGAGAATTCTAAGAAGCGTAGCACCTCCCTAATGAAGGAAAGTATGTCTTTATTAGCAGACTTTCCCAATTCTGCTGCAAAACATATTTCTTTATTAGGAATACGTCTCGTTAACCAATATAATGTTGGGCATTTATAAAGAGAATGTGCTCCGATGATTTGTTATCCTCCGAACAGAACCTACATTCTGTATCTGAGCCTATATTAAGTGTGTTAAGGTTGAGTTGCATGCCATATGGTGAACTCTGAGAAAGCTCACCAGTTTTCTGATGCTATCCTTGTCTAAATTAAGGATTTAAGGATATCCTAAAAAAGGAGAATCGGACGTTTTTCCTTCTTTCGTTATGGAAAAATCACCAACACCTATGAATTGATCCAACTTAAGAGAAAGATCTACAAACAATAATTTATAGTCTTTGCTTTTATTGAACAAAAATAATGGAGACATAAAACTGCATGTCCATTGTTATTTTTATTTTAGCTCAGGATATCAGTCTTCAAACTATTTCCAGCTATAGCTTAAGCTACTACGTGCGTATTTCCGAAGAATGGAACCGTTCAGAATGTTTGCTGTATTGTGCTCTCTGTTTCTAAAATTTCAAAAATACATTAAACCGAAAGCAAGCAATACGAGACTGCTTTATGTTCTATAACGTCTGCCGTTGCATTTGAAATTGATATATTCAAAGCGGTAAAATGAATCGATTGATGATTGAACTAACTGCAAATGTATTCGTGTGTGTACGTTTGTGTGAATTTCTCTTGAAGAGTGAATTTCAGACTTGCAATGCATTCTGGATTAATTAATGAAGAGTACGGCCATTTTCTCGGCACTAGTTCTGACGAGTTCTCAGATGATGCATATCTTAATGAAGAAAACCGAATTGCATATTTCAGATAGAATGCTAATTTGGTATTTCGAATCGTTTGTCCGTTTCATTTGCAAAGTTTTACTGGAAGCAATTAATTGCGGACTGGGCGGGCGGGCTGGCTCTGAGAATTTAATTTCTCGTGATAAGCACACAAGAATGCTTCTCAACAATTCCTCATGATGAGATTTGAGAAGTATTTTGGACCACTTGTCGATGCCGTTGCTATTCTTAATAAACTGACATTGATGGTGACTGCTTTCCCCCAAAAAAAACTACACTTGGCTTGTAAAACCTGAAGCTGTGTGTATAGCATATTATTGGCTTTATATTTGTTGTATAAAAAATGCAATAATTGTTAATGTTATTCTGTTTTCAATCCATTTTAATAAAAAAGTTCATAGAATCATTTAACATCTTTACTGCTTATAAACGAAACCTCGAAATTTAAAAATTTTAAATTTTATTGAAAAATTGAAAGTTTCTTACTAAGCGTATCAAGTTTTTATCAGTTATGAGCTCTGTCGTTCTGTCGGAGTTGGTTATGTTTTCCACAGGCCTGGATTGTAGTAAAGTACGATATCAGCTTTAAGGCTATCATCACGAAGCTAATAGCTTTTCTATAAAAGTGTTTTGCTACAAGATAGTGGTAAAATGTAATTTCCGCCAAAAAATGAAGTTACGAGGTTTTCTTATTAAGCCGACGATTTGGTTGAGTTCACCTTGTTTTAGAAACTATAGGGTCCGCCATCTAAAGTTTTTTTTTCAACTTGCTTATTTCGTGAATGGTAACACTTAGCTCATGTTTGATTTGACAGATAATTAGTTGTATCCTTCCGCTGAACGAATATGGTTGTGTATATGCTTGAACAACGCTTCGCTAAGTGGGTCTGCGATCGACTTACAGAAGATGCCGATTTTGCCAAAAAATCATCTTTTCGGATGAAGCTCATTTTGATCTTGGCGGGTATGTAAACAAGCAAAATTGTCGCATTTGGGGCACAGAAAACCCGCATGCATACATTGAAAAGCCGGTACACCCAAAACGAGTCACTGTTTGGTGCGGATTTTGGTCCAGAAGCATAATTGGGCCATTTTTCTTCGAAAATGAGCAAGGAGTGGCCGGTACAGTCAATGGCGATCGTTATCGGGCCATGTTGAACGAATTCTTCACAAAAATTGAAGAGGAGGATATTGGCAACATTTGGTTTCAACAGGACGGCGCGAAGTGCCACACAGCCGAAGCTACACTCGATGTTTTTATAGCATTTTCAAAAAAAAAAAGTTATTTGGCGGACCCTTTATAAACCACAATTAAACAAGCGAGTCCTCGACAGAAAATGTATATTGGAAAAGTTATTTTAGGACTACTTTTGTGGACAAAAAGTATGCAAGTTCAACAAAAGGCTAGCTTCAGCTTCAGTGCAGACAATATATGATTTTTTTGATGACGAATTGTAGCAGCCCGAAAAGGCTGCGATATACATAAACATTTTGTTTGCGTACTGGCGCTATCCAAAAGAATAAAATCTAAAATTATGTTTGCATATAGGTACTTCAACGGGAGACTACTTGAGGCGAATCCATATCATATTTATGAACATAATATATCATTATCCTGTACAACTACTCGTACCTACTCTTCTATGATGGTTCACCAGGCACACTATCAGCCGAAGTGAAATCCTCTTTAATAAAGTACTCCACTCAACAGAACTTGAGCAGAAAGTTGTTTTTAACAAGATTTTGAAATGCTTTTTTAACTCAAAGAAAATAATAATATATTTAGGGTAAGGGTAGTGTAGGCACACATGAAAACGTGAGTGTACTCATACACGAACATTATAAATAGAGTACGTAGTTACGTACTTAAAAGATTAAAGAAAATTTTCTATTTTTTGTTTGTTTGCTTTTTGTCAGTTTTTTTTGATAGATCTGAAAAGACCACAATTACGATACGAAGGGCTTTTGTTGTTACTACTAATAGTGATTGGACGTGTAGAGCTAAGTGAAGATTGTGAAAATAAAATAAAACCCAAATAAGAAATTGAAATAAATAAAAAAGAATACAAAGAACAAATATATGTCGGAGGCCACCTTGCGTAGGCGTAGTTTTGTTTTGCTATGTCATCGATGTCAGAGATCCGGACATACTTCGTCTAATTTCAATATCGATTTCAGGTGCCTCAAGTGCCAAACGTTGCGTAGTCTGGGATAATGCAATGTGCAAAAATATGCAGGCAAAGAGCAGCTGTTCTGCGTGCTTTGCGGTAAAGTGGGACACCCTACTTCTTGGCGGGGTTTGAAGGTTTACTAAAATCTCAATGACCGTTTTCAAGCAAAGAAGCGAGTGGCTAAACAAAATTCCACTCAGAAAACCAATTGTATTGAAAATTTCGTGAAACGGAAGTTTATTTTGCTGACTTAGCAATAAACAATATTGGCACACATACAGTCTTCAAATGAAAGTTTGGAGAATAAAGTAAACACTTTCGTCAAAGATATAGCAGATCAAAAGGAGCAGTTAACTACCATCTTGAATATGCTACGTGGTTTGATAAATATCATTGTTTAGATGTAGACCACTCAAAATAGCTGCCTAAATGTCAACTCCATAATCTCGGACTACAGACGTGACGACCTGCTACACTTTGTGGAAAACCACAGATCAAGTGTACTCCTTCTTAACGAGAGGCGGCTTAACGCAAAACATAAAATACAAGTTAAAAACTACGATTTTATGCGGACGGACAGAACTAATGCAATTCAAGTTGATGGAACAGCATAGTACAGATTCAAAAACCACTAAATTTCAAAAAAAAAATTAAGAGCAAACTATAATTGTCTAGAGATGACTATTATCTCGCTCAAATTTAACGTCGAGCTCGTCGAGCTCGAGAAATTATTCGAGACATTAGGATTATATAGTTTATTTAACTATTCCATTCTAGCGGAAGATCTGAACGCGAAACACCGGGCTAAGTTAGATTCAACTGCGAAAGGAAGATGCAGCTTCCTTAAGCGCTTTGTCGACGATAACGTTGTCTGCTATAAATTGAAATTATAAAGCCCAGTTACACCAATTTAGACTTTTGGAAACTCATATTTTGATTTATGTATTGCAGACTCGCGACTGCAAATAAAAACCGTGCACGGTAATCAGATACCGCTGTTTCCGACCGTAATGCGATACTAGCTTCGTTTGCTCTCGCAACTCCACCAGAAACACCTAAATTAAATTTTAGGAAGACTATCTGGACCGGGTCCACAAAATATTCCAAAATAGAATGCATAAATAGCATTTTCTCTTCTGAAGTTCCTAATAAAAGGAATCTGAATAACGATGAGTGTGATTTCTGTATAGAAAGAATGAATCCGGTAATCCTGTCGAAAATTAATACGACAGTCCCGAATCTTCGACAAAGCTAACCGCGAAATTTGAACGTTGCAGGGACACAAGGGTTTTATGGTTACTCAGAATGAGACTCAAGTTTAAGACTTTACTTTTTAAGAAATGTAAAAACCCTATTATTAAATTCTCTATATTAACTTCGCGTGCACGTGGCTGGCTGGCTGGCTGGCTGGTCAGATTTTGTGATCAATTTTTAGCCCACTTCCCATGGCCCGATTTTATTGAAATTTTGCACACATGTATATTTCCGGTGACAATTTGAAATTTGAGGCCCCTCGGACCTCGGGTTCGGGTTGAGGTCTATTGTGCATCCTATATGTTTTACCACCTTATGCGAGTGCTCAGTTCCTTTGTGAACGCCACCACATCTGCCAATTTTGTTGGTCTGGCAGTAGGCCAAAGAACTGTATGAGCCTTGAAGTGATTTATTCTTTTCCGTGTGAGGGCTACACATATGAAAAGTATGTGCTTTGGTGTTTCCTTTGCCTCGATACGAAATCGGCAACGATCTGATTGGGATTTTCTCATTTTCAAGAGATGGCCATGGCATGGGCCGTGTCCAGTCAAGAACCATACCAGTGATCTAAGTGTATGGCGGTCTAGTTTGAGGGCGCTGTCCATATGAACAATGTTGTACTATAGAAATTTTTTGACCTGTCTGATCCCAATTGATGATATCAATTCCGCTGTTTCCAACTCTTTAACCTTTGTTTTTGGAATATCCCTGAGTATCCGGAAGACCACATTAGAGTTTTTTTTTTTGGCCAGTACATTAAAGTGGCAGAAGCAACTCCAGATTGTTTTAGAATGAAAACTATCTGATAACACCTAGATCTCGGTTCTTCAGTACCTCTTTTGATACATGCTAGTGCGCAGACATCTACTGCTATAATTTTTGCCTGGAATTCTGTTCTACTTAATTGTATTCGCAGTATGGTTTCTGGGTCCGAATACTGTGGCTCCGGTTCCTGTGTTTGTTTTTATCCATCTGTGTACTAAATAGGAGACCACCAAAGTAAGTAAAAAAAAATCGTAATCAGCACAATTCCTCAGAAGCTTTTGTGCCTTTCACAGATGATATGATATGTGGACAAACTAGCGCAAGACCAAACAAACTACTACTACTTTTTGACAATTACTGAACTTACGGACATTTTTAGAAAAATCAACAATAAGCCCTCGCCACATTCCAAATCATGTTGAAAAAGTTTCCGGTCGAAATCGTACAGAGATACTACCACAGAACCGCAGCCTAAAGCGTGAATAATGTGTAAGCTTGAAGATCACAGAATATGCTCTGCACGTCGAAAAAACAAAAATTTCAACCTATTACACGCGCCAAAGGCGACACGCGTCTCACGCGGAATATAAAAAATGCTCTTTTGGACTTAGATACTCACAAAATTTCAGTTGTCTATGTCGCGTGGAAGGTTAAAAAGGACATCAAAGTAGTCGGTCGAAAATACAGACAAAAGGGGTCAAGTCAAGTTAAAATAAGGTTTGTAATAACTTCTTCACGTTTTACCTGGAGACATGTGAATGCATTGAACAGATTTAAGTCTGCATTATCTCTTCTTAGAACTAAGAATCCCAGCAATTTGACTTTTTCAAATTTGTCTTTTTACTTCTTAAGAATTATCTCCCACATCTGGTGGCCGCTCTCATTCACGTTTTCTCTCATCAACCTAAGGATTAAGTTTATTCCATCTCATTGTGACTTTTTTGGTTTTTGTGTGTATGTGTCTGCCTACCTGAAATATTTTGTAGTCTTTAGTTTTTATTTTATTTGATACGCAGACACACAATAAGGAGCTAGTTAAATAGGATATTTGTAGGTACTAGTAGTAGTGGAAAGCACACGAACATTGCGGGTGCACCAACTCTGCGATTAATGCGATTTTTTCTAGTGTCGTTATAAGCGTATTTACAGATATTTAGCTGCAATTTTCTGCCATTTGCATTTTAGTTATTATTGCCCATTGAAATGTTGCCATAGGGCTCTTTACAGTAAAAACCAACCACCAACTTTTTTAGATCACGAACATTTTTCATCTGAAAATTTTAGTCAGACTGAGGGCAGTTCTCTAAATATTATTATATAAATATTCTGGCAATTATATTATAATTGTATTTAGCGTATAGAACGAACGATTCCAATGGAAATTTAAGAACAATTGTAAAAGTTTAACGCAAAATATCCATTTTTTAACTGAAAAAAGGACATTTTAATTTACAGCTGTAGTAGGCATGGCTAAAGCCATTACTACGTCTTTAGGCCTTTTGGAAAACTAACCACTAGAGAACAGAAGTGTAGTTGTTATACAAATATGATTTCCTTTCCCCAGTTTCCCGTTTGGGTTGGTACAGCGTGAATGGTGTTGGTTCTATTAGAGCAAACTATTTTGAGCTATGACGATCTTCTGCGAGAAGCTATAACGAAACTGATAACGCTAACACATAGTCAAACGTATGGAAAAAGGCCTACGTTAAACTACTTCGGAACTCTGGTAAGTAGTACAGAGTCGCAAAGGCTGTTGAAGCAAACTCGATGCGTCTACCGAGTATGGAAAATGGCAAAACCCAATTCTGTCTCCTGTCATCTAAGCTAATCTTAAATCCAATGCAATTATCTATGGATGGCACTTGCATCGAGGAATCTCGAAATTCTCGGTATGTGCATTAACGACAAGCTTCGTTGGAATGACCACATATTCACCGTCGCCAAAAATGCTGCGAAATGTTAAGGTTTTCTAACCCGCTGCAAGAAATATTTCACCCCCTCTGATCTGGCTACTATCTACATGGATTTTATTCGTCATAAACTTGAGTACAATTGTCATATCTAAAACTACCTTGCCTCAGCTTGATAGAATACAAAACCGTGCGACAGCGGTGACGAAAACAATGCGAAATCAATAGTTTCGCTGGAACACCACAGGAACGTTTCCTGCTTGTCACTGTTTCTTCAATCAGCGGTGCTCAAGAGAAATAGCCAGCTGCATGCTACCTCTCCTTGAATTCAACCGCAATGCCCGTGCCACTCTAAATGCTCATCAGTTTGCCCTCAAGCCCATCTTCTGATGTACAGTAAAGTTCAGGGATTCATTCTTCAGCTGAACAACACGTTTCTTGAATGCTCTGCCAAGTTGTGTCGTACCACATCACTATGATCCACAAACATCTCCTATTTTCTCCTCTTTTTCCTTAACGCCCAAGCATATACCAAACATAAGGGTGCGAACCCCTTAAAGCGTGCGTGAATTATAAAAAAAATCTTAGTTGAATTTTTCCAACTTTCCTTTCAATACCCTAGAACTTTATATCCTCTTTTGAACATAAGAAATGGTACAGTACTGTCCACAGGCATCAGAAGCGTAAGAATTTGTTCGGAAACCTTTTGGAATATGTTTCCATGTCCACTCTTATGCTCATAATGCCAGACCTTATTCTTGCGAAGTCGACATTATAGCTTTTCTATATCTTCATCTGAATACGTATATCCAGAGGTGGCAGATTGAGTAGTGTATTGAGAGCAACTGCCGATGTAGAGCGCATTGCGCCCGTTATTCAGGCATACGTTCCTTTGCAATTTGTTAAGTGTCTTCTTAGCCACTTTCTAAGAAGTTCTTGGCCACCAAACTACTGGCGCATAGGTGAGATTGGGTCTGATTATGGTTAAGTACAACCAGTGTACCATTTCCAGACTTATCCCCCATTATTTACCAGGTTCTCTTTTATATTGAATAATGGTACACTGAGCTTTCGATATTCTCAATTCCAGGTGAATCTTCTACATCATCTTGCAATCTAGATTTACTCCTAGATATCTGACTACCATTAAGATTGGCATAGTGAGACCTTTTAGTACAGTGGGAATAAGACCATCGAATTTACGCTTAGGGGTAAATAAAGCTACAGTAGTTTTACTCGGATTTTCCGATAGTTCATTTCTGCTACACCAATTATCCAACCGATTCAGAGCTGTAGATTTATACAGGCGGCCATGAGAGATTAATTGGATGAAATAAGACATACATCGTCCGCATAAGCTTGTATGTGTGTACCTAATTGACCAACTTCTTCGAGCAAAGAATCGACAACAAGGCACCATAGATGCGAAATTACTCCACCTTGTGGGCATCCTTTGGCCACATCGAAGGTAACTTTATCATCCATATAATTCGCCTGTCTAAAAAAGCCGGCGGGAAAGCATTGAGTGAATCCATCTGGTTAAGTTTGGTTCCACTCCATGCCTTTCAACAGAGTTGCACATCGAGTTAAAGGCAGCGTTGTCAAAACACCCCCAATTAACACCCCCATGGTAAAGGCTCCGTTCATCATGCTCTTTTCAATCCTGACAACAAGTGCTACTATATATTTTTGTCATTGAAATGACTAAATCTTAAAACCTAAACACGAAGATTTGAGGATTGTGATTTCAAAATTTACAATCTTTACGAGAACATCCCTTTGATGTTGAGATTATTCCTTTTTTACACTGACATTTTGGAATGTATGGAAGTATTATTGTATACACACTCGTACTTATAAGCACATTCATATGTAAATAATCGTCAAAGAACATGACATAATCAGTGTAAGCTTATGGCTCAAAAGCAAATTCCAAGTTAACCTCTGTATGGTACATTTCACATAGAAATGCTCAATATTTTTTTCTTCTTTCTTTTCTTTGACTTACATTTTGCATATATTCCACTGTAAATGTCCCACCTGTCGGCGAATATCTTCAACCTCTTTCTCTTTCTTATTCTTCTCCTCCTCCACCTGACAATCTCTCGTTTGTGTTCCAACGTAATATTTCTGTGTTCAAAGCAAAATTTAAATTATGCAAAACGCTTCGTGTCCGACCGAAATCCGCTGTGGAAGTTGAGATGACATGAGCAGCATGTGAAGCTTTTGATGTGAGGCAAAGGGAAAATGCAATCTGAAAATGAACAAAATCATCATAATATGTTAACCAAATGTAAATTAAGATGCGATAAATGTAATATAGGGGTGGATGGAACCATTTGTATGGAAAATGGTTTTCTAAATCAAAATCGTACAAAAAAAAAATTTTCTTTCAATTCGTAAGGGATTGGAATTATATTTATTTATTTAATTAAACCGTTTTTAGTAGATGGCCTTTTGGTTTTATTATGATGACATTTGAAGGATGTTGATCGAATCCTTGAACCATGCCATATCACACAAAAGAAATAAAAATGAACGTATAAGATAGTAACACTATTCACTAGAAAACAATTACGTTTCTAGTGAATTTTATTCAGAGTTAGTTAGAAAGCTCCGTCGAACTGATATGTTATTCATAGTAGCTTCCTATACAATTTTGTCTATAGATTTTTGAATCAGAATATCTATAAAGACAAAGACACAACCCCACATGACATCTAATCCATATATCTAGTATGATGTCTAATCAATTAAAAGCAACAATGATGCTTGTATCTCTCGGAATATTGCTCTAATTATTCTAACTTAGAAGACAAGTGAAAATCAACACCTTCATAGTAATTTTGATTAAAGTGCTGCAAATATCTTATCCAGTAAGCAGATCTTTGTGATGGTTTATTTAATGAAAACCTACAATACTTTTAGAAATCTCATAGCAGTCTACTTGGAAAAGGCTCATATTTATCTCTAGCGAATAGATGCAGCTCAACAAAATCACAAGTAGCCATGAACACAAGTATGCACTTGTGTTCGATTGAAGTAATAATTACATTTCTGAAGATAGAGATAAAGATTATTTATCCTGCTATGATGATGATACGGTATAATATCCCCTTTCTTCTGCGATAGATGATTAAATGAATTTTATACTAAGTGAAGCACAATGTATAGCGATGTACTTGAGCTGTAACTAAATCTATTCCGTTCAGCTCAGTTTAATATAAATTAATTCGTAAATAAATGGATGTGAAGAGCGCCGTTAAGTAAATACAAGAAACTGTATTTATTTGTTTTGTATCGCACATATGAATAAATAAATAAATCTACATGCATAGATATACCAGTCAGATACTCTTTTCTCAATGATATAAACGGAAGAAAAAAGTATAATATTTACTTACTCTGTTGCACTGTGAGAAAAAAAGCAATTTTCTTTCATAACTGCCAGAAGGACTTTAGTACCAGAAAAGCTGTTGCTTCTGCAACAGAGGTTATTACATTACTGTACTATACCTTTTTTCTATGGAAGTCCATTTTTATTGCTGTGAATGCGTGCAAAGTATGGTCATGAGTGATGAATGGACTTATTTTGCAGTAGGTAACGCAAGGATGTCATGTGGTGTCGTACGTAAACTGTAACGTTTTGCTGCTATCATCTATCAAAAGGGTTTCGTAGTTAACGTAGTAAAAATATAGTTTAGAAACAACATATATAACTCTCGTTTACTTTATCTAAACTAAACAACTGCCAATCATCACCAGCTGACATCATACTAGCTTGAAAATTCTTAAAAGATCTTACAACTACAAACAATTTTTAACTCGAAAAACAAGCAAATTAGAACATTAATAAAAAAGACAATTTATGCAATCTGTTGGAGGATAATCTGTTAACCGGGTTCAAAGGCGTAGCATATTGGAGAGGTACAGTTCGGGTTTAACCTCGAACTTGACTTATATGCCTAACTTATAAGCGCGGTCTTTTGTTAAATGCCTACACTTGCGTACACTTATCCTTTGCAGGTCACCCTCCACTTCTGTGGGCCAGCTAAAGCGAGGCGACCTTCCCGCTCTGTCCCATTAGATAGATTTGAAGAGTCGGCGGACTGTTCATCCCTTTACGAGTCCTAGCCATATCAAAAATCTACAAATTAGTTTACTATCGATGTACAGCTTGTATGATTCATCATTGACACTTCTCCTCCACAGATCGTCAACGAAAAGCGGACCGAAAATCCTGAATAATTTTGCGATCGAAATTCCCTTAGTGGTAGCATTGTCGGTTGTTATAGCGGAGCTAAAGTAGAAAAAGTCTCTAACTACATACATCGAAGTTATAGCTGTCTATTGTGACGTTATTCTTGTTGACAGTAAACAATTTGTCCTACCCACTTTAACAGTCTTGAAGCCTTTTTCCCCAAAATTTGCACAAGTGACAGCGATTTGGGTTTTTTTCAATGTCATCTGCGTATTCTTGCAGATGCACTGACTAAAAAAAATGTACCTCTATCGTGGAACATAGAGTATCGCCCAATTCTCTCAAATATGATGTTAAAAAAATCACACGGTCATCATCATAATTGGCTCTACAACCTAGCCTCCCGTTGGGTTCCGTAATAATAATTTATTACGGGCAAGGTTATTGGCCTCGCGCCAACCTTACTTTGAAGGGACTAACCCGATCATTCAGCTTTTCCTGTATTGGAGGACGTGTAGATTTGATCGCACTTCCACCAGTCAAAGATAGTAAAGGCCACTTGTAATTGTAATGCATTTTGTATTATTCCCCCTATTCTGCTGATGGCTGACCACCATGATAGCGTGTCACGTTGCCTAAATCTAGGTTTTTTCTGACCTTGGGTGAGTAGCGAGATTCTTCTGTGTTCATTCTGCACCCACAACGAGATTAGGCCTTAACGAGACTAATTCCTCTATAGTTGGTGGATATCCTTTCTTGTCTGTCGTGAGATTCCATTCCATTCATACATTTATTTAACCATATTTTAACGATAAGCTGCGCTATGCACTTTACCAAGTCATCTCATGCATTTTAGAAAAGCTCGGCTGGGTATGCTATTTATTGGCTTTGCGATTCTTAAGTGTTGATATCACAATCCATACTTCACTTAACCAGTTCGACGGATATTTTCTCTATCTTCGTCCAGGGTACTTAGTTCGTTCTTAATGGCAAAGTATTTTTGATCTTCATCGGCATTTGGCTGTCTGTAGATGTGTTCTATCTATGTTCTCTGCAACGAGGTTTCCCTCCGCATCTTGTCCCGCTTCTTCACGAGGTTTTCGGCTTTGCAATGTGCTATGTACAATTTGGAAAAACTTTCGAGCATTATTCCTATATGTATCCGATCTCGCACTTTTCTTATTCCTTAATTTTCCTTGGAAAATCCGGTGATCCTCTCAACTTTGGTACTCGTTAAGCGCACGATCAGTTCTCGTCCGTTTTTTACAGCCTTAAGTATGCATATTATTTTGCTGCATGCGGCTGTGCTAGATTATAAAGGCAAAAGGAAATTTATCATCCCAAATATACTGACCGGCTAAGATAAATGTAAAGATCTAAGGAAAGATCTCCCGATCACTATCAAAATTCCATTAACATCTACAACGAAATTCGACTTGGCGGTGGAGTAGACTACATCAACTTGACGTTGGCGAAAGTTATCCAAGATGCTGAGTTTTGGAGAAGAATTAGGTAATAGCTTAGCTTAAAGTTGTACTGATAGATAAAAGACGATCTTAATCAAAACTAGTAAGATTTCAATGTGGTGGAATATAATTCTCACATATGGAAAACTCCGCACCTTAGAGAAGAAACTCCAAAGACGACGTAAGCATATGAACAGAAGCGAACATTCCGATTTCAGGCATAATATGTGAAATAAAAAAACCCTTGAATACTTCAGAGGTATATAGAATTGACAATGTTATTCTTGATCTTATTAGGAACCACTTCGATCGGTCAGCCTTCATTTCAAATTATCTAATCTTCGAAAACATTTATCCGAATCTTAATTAGTTTAAAAATACATTAGAGAACGGATATATTTATGCCACCTGAGACATTTAAGTATCTGAACGTATTGGGCACATGTCAGACTCATGCAACGTACCTGTGATTTATCACCTTGCTAGAATGGCAACAGACAAAACAATCCGGCATGTCTCATTGCTCAATGGGGATGTAAATGATATCTCGAGATTCTGTCATAGCGTGACTGAAAAGACCAGGTACACAAAGGACGACTAGATAAAAAACGATACTGGTGTTTGGTTTTGAGTGTGGCTGAAATATAACGCTAAATTGTACATAAGGGACGTTAGTACGTATTAGTTCGTAATAAGTATGTGACTTACTCCAGTGTAGCACCGGTTGACGATTTCACCAGTATACGCAATTTCTTGATCATCATTAAGTACAAGGATATTCGGTAATTCATATTTTTATTCTCTTCTGTGAGCATATTTATAAATACAACAAATAATATTTCTCCCAATATTTGCCTTAGGTAATTTATTGCGATTTATAAAGCCTTGGGTCTTATATCATATCTTTGTTCTTCTGATTCTGGTGATGTGAGAACAAACATATTGCTCTAGACTATCTAAGTGTGCTTGCATGCATTTACAACCACTTTGTATCGTACTTTATCAGTGCACTGTGCAAATTTACTTTTCGATCCCCTCAACCCAAACTCCAGAAACTAGGCAATGCACTGCAGAGCGTAGCACACGTCACAAGGAATTTCCTTGTCTGACAAACACTCTACACATCCGAAGGATCCGAGAAACAAATTTGAAAATGTAAATATGGCATTATTTGAATGTGTCTCCTCTACCATTTCATGGGATGACAAGTGATATCCATATTGTGTGATAGACAAACACAATCATAATATGAGATTGTTTGCCAAGTGTATAGATATATTTCAAATCTGAGGAGTAATTTAGTTACATTTTCAGTAGATAAACACAATGGCGCCGAAAATACAATAAATATATGGCGTCTGTTTGGAGAAGTTGTACGATTATTCGGTATAACACAGAATGTTTATTAGGTTTATTTGTTGTGAGATATACAATAACTAATAACATAAAATCCATTTATTCAGAAAGAAATTGGAATTTTGATATGCGTTAGTTTTCCATGTTTTTGTTGAGGTTACTCAGCAAAACTGAAATTGCAAATTATCGGAAATGTTAAAGAAATATTTTTAGTTATTTTAATTCGTTTCTCTGTGTATTTGGAACAGATTTCTTAGCTTTCTATTATAAGTAAAATAATGTTTCTCAGCTGGTCATCGTTCTTTTGCTTTTTATGCAGTATATGTTTTTAGAAGGGACATAGAAATTGTCCAGAAAATGCTCAACTTCTTTAAAGTAGAAGGTAAGTATATCAAACTTTGGTTTGATAAAATTGGCGTTTATATTATTATTAATTTTTAACCAATTGGTGGCCATTATCTTGCGGGAGAATCGATTCGTTTTTGGAATACGTGTATCAACACAAAGCTCTGGCGGTAGCGGTGTAACATCATTGAGACGAAAACCTGATGATGAAGAACATCACTGAAGAAGAAGAAGAAGAAAAATATTAGAGGAAGGTAATTTTAGTGTTCGCAATATTAAATATTCTCGAATTAAATACAGCGAAGATCGAGCTAGAGTCACTGTATCGAAGCATGAGAGAATGAGAAAAGTGCAGCGTAGTGTAAGACGTGACAAACGTAATTATATTAACAACCTGGTCTAAGAAGCAGAAGAAGCAGCGAGGTGGTCACCGCTTTAGTCAACATCCGATGAAAGGACTAGATGGTGCCGTACTCGTTTCAGATGAGGACAAGCTCAAGCGATGGAAGGAGCATTTCTCTACGGTCCTTAACCGTAACGATATGGACCCAAATCAAACGGAGCTGCCGGAAATAACAATTTCCCGAATTCGTACCTCAACACCCAGTAAAGATGAGATCGCTACCGCGATCAACGCACTTAAGAACAACAAGTCGGTAGGACTAGATGGTTTATCCGCAGAGCCTATGCGTGCCGCTCCAACGACATCAGCGGAGCTTTTATTTCCCTTGTAGAGAGAGCTTGGGTGGCAGAAAGTTTCCCCGACGAGTGGAAGAAGGGAATGATTGTCAAGCCCCGTAAAAAAGGTAGTCTTATGGAGTGTGAAAGCTGTAGAGGTATTTGCGTTCTTCCTGCAGTTGCAAAGGTAATAGCCAAAGTAGTAATTGAGCGAATTAAGGAACATCTGGAAGATACACTCGATGACGAACAAGCAGGTTTCCGCACTGGATACTACTGTGAAGACCACATCAACACTTTGAGGATCATTATTGAACAGTGTGTTGAATTTTGGTCACCACGGCACCTGCTGTTCATCGATTTTGAGAAGGCGTTTGACAGTGTCAACAGACAGTTTATCTGGCTCACCTTGCGCAGGAGAGGTATACCCAATAAACTAATAGCTATTATTAAAGCAACCTATGACGGCTCTTAATGTCATGTGCTGCATAGAGAAAAAGCTGTCAGAGGAATTCGAGATTTTAAGTGGGGTACGACAAGGTTGCAATCTATCGCCGATAATCAAGAATACTATAATGACTCATACATTAATTCTGCTTAGTCTCGGTGTTAATCAAGACCTCTTTTGGTTATTGGTTCTGCCGCTTGTTCGCGAGCTCGCCTGCTGCTTAATTGTCTTCTTTGCCGATGTGTCAGACGCGACTCAGTACAGACATACTTCGTTTTCCTCGCCAAGTCTGTTCAGTTTTGCCACGCACTCCTTCAGCGGTCGTTACGAGAATGCAGCTATGGTCTATATGGTTCCTTGGCCATCTGCCATATTGGCTATTATTTTTCAGATTTAAGTGAGCAAATTTTTCAATGGCATGCCCTTCTACTTGAAAAAAGTACGCCCCGATATTGTCCCATTGCTTTACAGTAGCTTGTACTTGAGCCTTTCACTCTTTGATCTTTTGTTTCTTTGATCAAGGGCTTCATGATGTGTTTATTCTGATGAACTTATTCTGACGTTAACATTCTTCGTGAATTCAAGTTTACGTACTGAGTAGTTGCTAGAGGAATCTTTTTGGCAAGTGCACTTATGTTTTTTCCCTGGTGTCCGTGATGCCTACCATGGTCAACGGTGAATTTGTCTGCTTATATTTGCTTGCATCAATTCATGAAGTCGATGTAGTTTAAGGATTGCTCCCGACTCCGCTGTGGACCAGGTTCGCGTGGCCACCGTTATTAAAACACAGGCCAAACTATCTAATTTTTTCAATTCTCTTTTTTCATTGCTTGTCTTGGTACTTCCTGCCCATGCTACTCCTCCCGTAGATGATCATTGGAATAACTATCATTAAGTACATCCGGTCTATTATTCTACAGCTTACTACCAAGAATTTTCCTGAAAATCTTCTGCACACTATTAGCGCTCCTTTTGATTTTATGGTATAAGGTATATTGGTGTTTGTTTCATATCAGCCTACTGTCAAAAAACGGTCCAAGTTATTTGACCACTTTGATTATAGCAATCTATTATTCATGGACGGTAATTGGGTACATTCGCCAGTTTTCTTTTGTTGAAACCATTATTGTCTTTCTCGAGTTTACTCTGGTCACACTTCTTGGCAATATCTGCTTGTGGTTTTAAAACCATTTTACTCTTCCCTCTTTTTAAACTTTTCTCTGGACATTATGACTTAATCGTCTGCATAGTCTAGGGTAAGTAGGCGCTTCTGATGCTATAGAAGAGTAGACATAATAGTTCTCCTTGCGAGCTTTTGCATGCCGTGTTGTCCATTATGGTTTTATTCCCAACTAATAGACGAAAAACCATATCCAAAATAGAATAATACCACTGTACATAATAAAACAGATGCGATCTAATAAACGATATCAAAACAGCGCTTACGAATGGTGTATCCCCAGATATTTTAAGAAAATCATGCCATGAGATATATGAGTTAAAATATGGTTATAAGGAAGCCACAGCTTCTTCAAGATGTTGGCCCATAAGCTGCACTATGCACAATGAGAAATGTAAGCGTGATATTAGTCCATAATTTAATGATTCCCGACCCTTAAAGGATTCACATAGAGAACTGTACCTTTACGCAGAATACGCTCGCTATATTAGTAATATATTGTTGACACCATTTAGATACCTTAGCCACAAGTTGGGATTCTATTACCACATTAAAAGCAAACTGTGAATATCTGACAAAAGTTTAAGAAACAAAAAAGTTCGGAATAAAAGTTCAGCATAACACTCATTGAGCCAAACAAATCCCATTAGCCAAAGTTTGTTGTACATTTTTCCTTTTGTGTCTCTTTTCCAACTGAATGCAAACAAACTCCAAAAACTGCCCAAACCAACTAAATATCTTTTTAATCGTATTTCAGATTTTGCATTGTCAACACATCATGTCCGGACTATCTCCAGTTACCTTGTGTAAGCAAAATTAAATTAAAATCTCCAAAAAGGACTTCCTCTTTAGTTATTCCCTTTGTGGTTTAGTGAATTTCATTGTGTTCATTGTTTTCGCAGGGAAACTTTTCACGAATAAATCCTCAAATGCCGCAAAGAGAAACATTCCTCTTCTGAAACATTGCTATGGATAGCTTAACGTAAATACATTTTTTTATTTGTCACTGTATTGCGTATAATCCCAACAATCTACGCGGCAAGCCTACTACAAAAATAACATCAGAGACAAATAATATTGCCGACGTTATGTCTGTATGCCGAATACTAAAGCATTAAAACTTAAGATTTATACACAAATAACTGAATATTTTATTTGTCCCACAGCAAAAGTCAACAATCACAACAGCAACAAAAGCAAATACAACAACTGAATTACGTAAATCTCTATCAGCAAAAAGATGGCGATAATAAAAACGACTTAGGATAATGAATTCACTCTCTGGCTGAACTGAATGAGTTTGAAATTTTGACGAAATTTTTTTATGGCCGGCAAAATACATAAATGACGTATATATCCTTGAAGTTGTATATAATATACATATTTTTATTTAGGTATAATGTTTGGTTAAGGTCTTTTTCATGTTATGTGCCCGATGCTGCTACAACTCATTGAATCGAGACTAAGAAGAGTGAATATGGTTGTGACCTAAAAATTAGAGGGTTGAAGTGAGAATTTTGTTTCACCCTTATGGGCCTGTGAGAAAATGAATTTATTTCTTATTAAATTATATTATATAGTACTATACTTTTTGCATGAAATAGAAGGAATACAAGGACTACGAGTATGTAAGATTTTTAAACACTCCCTATGGTTGGAATTAAAAATGCAGCAAATGATTCGCCCATTATAAATTTTAGCTCTAATTGGTTTTCGTTAATTCTCCTTATAACACCAACTACTTGGTTCCGTCTTCTATCTGGGGTACACTTCTGAATAATAACATATAAATGTAAAAAACTGTCTTTTAAAAGACTACATGTAGACGATCGGAAATCTAGAAACATTGACCTCTTCCTGAGTCAACGCAAAAGAGTAAAAATTACATAACTATAGAAGATCAGACGTTTCCAATTTGAGGTTTACTAAGGTTTACTTAGGTGGCGCTGGGATACGTAGTGAACCTGGGACTCATCTAACATGCCTCTTCAAGCAGTACGGTATTTTGCTCATCCAGGTGAACTCATGAAGTTCGTGACTAATTGTTGTGGGTGCAGCATTGAAAATCTATGTCAATAAAGTGTCGTATCCCAGCATATTTTAAAGGCTTTTGATCGAGTATGGCATAATTGTCTTATAAATAATATTCGTTCGCTCAACTAAGATACCTCTCTTATTACATAGATTGAGGATTATTTATGGAACTTCATCTTCGTATGGGATCAATGCTGGCGTGCCACAAGGGTCATCACTGTAGCCTACGCTTTTCTTAATATATATTAATGATCTATTATCTTCTAATCATTTGCTGATGATACTACTCTATCGGCTTCCATTGGGTTTGTCAGTCAAAAATAATGCAATTCTCGCTTGATTGGTTCGCGAGATTTTATGAATATGGCTATTCTGTCGAACATTTTAGTCATTCTTGTTTGGGGCAGATCTAATGGGGTGGAATGTACCCAAAATAAGTTCCAGGCTGTTTTTTTTTTCTCAGAAGGCAGTTCAGCATTACATGCCACCATTGGGAGATCTGATTAACTTAAAATATTAGGTTTGAAAGTTTGTAGTGAACTTTCTTAGAAGGAACATATTTATGAAATTTCAAAAAGAGCAAGCCAATGCTTAGGTTTTATAAAACGTTGTAACTTCTACTTCACCCTCTCTTAAGTATTAAGATTATAAGAGGATTTTGTTAGATCAGTTTTGAAATATAATTCATATGTATGGGGTGGAGCCCAATATTGAATTTGCATTTTCTTGATAGAAGTAGAATAGAATTGTCATTATGATAGATGATAATAGCATTACTGCATCTTTTGTTTCTTTGGAGAAAAGAAAGGTATATGATCGGCAGGAACCTGTTCTTTACTTCCAGGTCCTTTTGTTGGCAGCCATAACACTCGTTTCAGTTCTAAACAACATAGATTTGCTTTAAAACTTCTTCCATCTAGTACCCACTATTTGAAGTCTTCCTTTTATCTGAAAGTGACATCGATGTGGAATCAATTAATCGACGCCATGTTTCCCGATACGTTTAATCTACAGGCCTTAAAAAAAGACGTCAACAAGTTTCGTAAGTTCCGAAATGTTCAAAATGTCAAAACAGGAAACGTTAAGAATCCTCTATAATATAAAGTATAGAAATATGTATTAGCCTTTTTAAAAATATATTAAAAGGTCCTCAAAAGGTTTCCAAAGACTGAAGTCTTTGATCTACGATCTACGAAAAGATCTTTCACTGCCTTCAATTGCGCACACATTTGTTAGTCGTCCTTCCTCACTTATAGGGCCAACAATAATCCCCAAGACTTTCTTCTCGAACGCGGCTAAAAGGTCAGAATGCGTTTTGCTAAGCGCATATAAGTACTGGTATGACGATTGTCTATACACCAGCAGCTATGATGTTATGGTTCAATTCCTGGATTTGAACAGTCTTGACAGACTAAAGTAGGCTTTGGTGGCTTTAAGCAACGGTGCGCATATTTCTTATTCCATGCTGTTATCAGCTACTACAGTTGACCCGATATAGCTACTTCAGTTGACTGAAGAGGACGCAGCTCAAATCTTCCCTCGTCGGTCTTCCCTTTCCCTTGCTTAACCGGATATTTTTACTTCACTTATAATATTTTTGATTTGCCTGGGACAACTTTAGCGTACAGGGCAATCCTGTCTTAAAGGATAGAGGGAAAAATTGTATACGTGGTACTCAACAACGTTATATCACGATAATTGCTCCACGGTGCTCTTTGTATGGTGCACAGGATGCCTCTTCGCCAGTCTTCTGGCATAGCTTCTTGCTCCCATAATTGCACTATTAGTTCATGGCTTGGTGTGGTGGGGAACCTCCTTATTTAATCCGTTCCGCTGGGATACCATATGTTTCACAAGGTCTTATTATTTTTAAATCTATTTATCGCTCTACTAACTTCTATGCTTGGTGGCGGCAGAATAGTGCGGCCATCGGTCAATGGCGGAACATCCTAAACCCTATCATTAATAATTTTTATGACTTTGAAATATAATTCCTTAAAATGCATGTTAATAGCAAACTCAATGCCATTAAAATAATTTGACACATAAATCCTTTATCGCATGTTTTAGATTAACACCTCGAAGAAAGGATACGAGTAAATCGTTGCTATATTCATAAGCACGACTTATCTCAAACGTTGGACAATCAAAAGATCGTTTATATCCTTAACGATTATTCTGTATGCATCTGCAGCACTCTATGATTAGTCGGTCACTGGTAATGATATTAGCCCTAACGATTCCATTTGGGTCGCATACAAATGCTCCCTGTTACAGCTGCGGAGGAGAATTACCATTTTAAGGATAATAAACCAATAACTACCGCTGTGCTTTAGTGTACAAAAATGGGAAAAGGGAAACGACCGGGCAAACTATAACCGCAGAGATGGGAGGACAAGAAAGGAATAGACAAGTGCAATGCGGTAAACGAACGACAGGCAGACTGACGATTTGGCGCCACATGCATTCTTGTCGTCGTAAAACTCCGACAAGATAGAACTGAAATTGGAGTAGAAAATATATTTCGGAATTGGGTGGATGTAAAGCTGAATAGAGAATGAAAAATCTTTATATATGATCACAATAACGGCACGGTAAGTAAATACAAGTTTACTCAACGTACATACTTGTACGTACGTAACGAAACCTGAACATTCACATAAAGTGTTGGACATGCCGCAAATTTTGATAGCATTTTGCAGCAGTTGAGTTCAAAGATTTGCGATAACCAAATATGCTGACACGAATTCTTGTCAATCCCCTCACATGTTGATTTGAGAATTTCGAAGTTTCTAAACATAATTTTTAATATTTACGAACGCTTTTAAATTAAATTGGTATTGAAAAATCACCCTGTATTTTATGTCTCCGTCAAAGTTTCGCTTATTGTTCTTCTTCCACTCGAAAAAAAGCAAAAGTTCATCTGCAAACAATGTTGGCGACCAGCACAAGGATCTTTTTTTTTGTATTAGCGTTCGCCCATCCCGACTTGTTGGGAACGTGCTGTCGTTGTCATGTCGTCATAACAATTGCAAAGTGAAGTTTCCATTACACTTACAAAATGATTGCAGTATGTGAAGGGCGTTTACGGAGATCATAAAAAACGACTGCATCCAGCACTTTAGTATGGCAGCGCATCTGTTGCTGTGCTCTTTATGGGAATAGTCGCGTAGTTTTATGCCATTTTGATAGTTGATGTGTAACGGTTAACATCCAAGCATCCAAGTCCTTAACTACAGTGAATTTGCACATGAATTAAATAGTAAAAGGTCGGCAATTAATTTATTTTTGTCATTTGGTCGTCGGAATGGACGCCGGAATGAATGCCAAACATCTGAAATTGCAACGAGATGGCTTTTATGATATTTGTGCGAGTTGCCTGAAGTTTTAAAGGTCGTTCTTCAGGCCGTAAATTTTAAAATGAAACCATAAAATTCAGATGCTGGAGTAGGAAATCTTCTCATAAATTTAACACAACACCAATTAAAGCAACGGAGGCTGGACATTAAATTTTACCCACGGTCGAGTAGAGGAAAGTTCTTGTTTGTCCGTTCTAGTGGTGAACTATTTTGCTGTTACAATTTGTGTTTGTTTTGCTTTCATGCGGGGTTTGTTTGCTTTTGTCGAACACATTTGTTGTTACACACACACCACACACTTATCGTATACATACAATATCTTTGACATTACACGGAATTGTAGATTTTGACCGCTTCAGATGTTGGGTTAATTGGAGCGGTTCGTCATGGAAGAGTGCAAAATATCAAACAATTTATGTTTTGCTTTTACGTAAGAGCGAAAAAAATTCCAGATAATTAACGAACATAATTTTTTTAAATTTTAAATTGCTTCCTATTTCAGCCTTCTTATTTTCCTGTGTCAACAAAAATGCCGAGAAGGTGTATATAAAACCATTTAAAGTTTAAAAATGTTTGAAATCTGGACATTACAATTATGTGAAAGCAAATCAAGCTAGAAAGCATATTGCTTGAAGCAAAACTGAATTCGGATGTTTTCAGGGAAGATATATCCTTTGAAAGAGGTGTACTCACTTGGATGCTGCTTCGACAGATTCTAATATACACCAACTTCACTTGTTTCTACGTCTATAGAACTGCCACCAATCACATCCTTGTAAAATAACTTAACACAAAAACTTTGTAATGACTATGTATATGGTTTTCATGAGCAACGTTCCCCCAGTGATCTTTTGTTATAAACAGGGTGTCCCCTTATTCGTCAAAGATAATTGGGGAAATAATTCTTGGGTATATTCTAAGAAAAAAATCGTTCTACAGTAATTGTCTATCTCTAATGTTGACATGATTTATCGGGAATTTAAGAAAAAGCTTACGTTGGTGTACCCTGAGCCATGTTACGGAAATTGCTATGTTAATACTAATAGTAGAAACTTTCTTTAAACCAATGTTGGTTTTTCTGCTCGCAGACGTGGCCACCATGTACTTTGTTTTTCTCTCATTTATGTGCAGCCTCAGATTTCGTGCCACCTGCTCGAATTGGATAAAAGCTATACAGGAAGCTTTTGGGTTTCTTCCCACGATGTCAATACCGTATGCGTCACCCAGTATCTAAATGGACTTATAGAGGATTGTTCCTCTCAACGTTACGTCAGAGTCTCGGAACACTTACTTCAACGCCAGGTTGAAGAGGACGCCAGCCAGTCCACCCATTTTTCGAATCCCGTTATAGATGTTGAATGGGCTTGATATTGATCAGGATTTTTTTATTTATTTTATTATTTTTATTTTTTTTATCGTGTCAGTTTATTTAGGATGCCGAATTTCCTCATGGCTTTGTAAAGATTATCTGCCTATGCTATAATAGGCGGCTTTAAAATCTATAAAAATATGATGTAATGAGTTTTGAGACTCTAGATATTTTTTCATCACCTGCCTAAGGGTATAAATCTGATCAGCTGTTGATTTGCCTAGTATAAAGCAATACTGTTATGGACCAAGGATGAATATCGCGAATGGAGGAAAGGACAAAATCTTATACGCGGAACTCAACAACGTTGTACCACGATAATTTCTGCATGTCGTGATATCTTCTTTCTTATTTATGGTCGACAGGACCCTCTATTCCAGTCTCTGGATTGTTTTTTCATATCTTCTGAACTCATTGTATTCAACTTCGCGTGCCCGCGTTTTATGAATTGTTGCATTGCTCGGAACGCAACATTCTTACGTTCAGTCGCTAGATTACATTCGAACCAGTCGTTCTGATCTCTACGACGACCGTCTAAGATGGAGTCAGCAGTACAGTATTCTTAAGGCGTATCCATTTCTCTTCTACGCCCGACATCTCAGCCACAGGACTTACTCTACTTGCATTTAGTGTGAGTCCTATTGCTTGACCGTAATTAAAAAAAAACACCCTGGATTTAACAGAGTGTCGCAACTAAATCCATTGAGTTCATTTTGAACTAGTCCTTTAAATCTGTTTCGTGTGATGTGGCGAGTCTCGATTTTTTACTTTGTGGGGCATACAGTTCGTGATTGTCCTGACTAACAGCAACATTTATAACCTCATAAGAAAACACTGTTCGTGTTATTCCTAACAGACCTTGGGATTAATTTAAAAAAATAAAATTAGTCAGAACTCAATTTCAAGTCTTTGAAATTAAATATATTTTCCACACAAATCCGGTTTTGATATCCTGCATCGTTGGTTATAAAAACTATATATTCACATAAACTTTTTTTGAACTTTCTTAAGTCTGAAATTCACCTCATAAATGTTGGTGACCTCTTAGGCTCAGTTTTGTGTACGACACTCTTTAATATTTTCAAATGATCGTTGATGATCTTTTCTGCTGCTTTTAATCGAATACATTCTTTTGCTCTTAGCTTTTCTGGGGCCATAAACTTGCTTATCGGATGTGAACCCAAAACATCGGCGTATTATGTTTGACACGTTTAGCTCAAAATACGACCGACATAACTAACATATTAGGGTAATAATAATAATAATAATAATTATGATATTTTTAGGCTTCCTTAAATGGTTCAAAGACTATTTCATCCTCTGACCAGAGTACTTTCTATGTTAACATGGCATTCATTAGTCCTAAGGTTGAGTACAACGGTCATTTGTATCGTCAGTTGCATCGAAAACCACGCCCTATAAATACGGAAATGCGAAATGTGAAATTTCCATTACTAACCCACTTTCAAATATGCTACTTATCTTTATATGTTCAACAACAAAACATTATTTTTTCCTATTACAATCAACACTTACAACTTCAGAACTACTTTTTGCAATGAAATTAACTTTTCAATTGGCAGAAACTATCATTAGCCTATAGCAGAAGTTTAAGGTTTGCAAGGATAATAACTTAAGTGCATACAAAAACAGAATGTACATTGTTTCTATTAACCCAAAAGTAGCATTGCTACATATTTGGACATTGTGCATTATACAACTAGTCCCTCTGTGTGTGGTATCAATGTGTAAAGTTAACAACACCATACCAAACTAAAAAAGAATGCCAACTGAAAAGTTTTTACTTTGCCTAATTTTTCTTCATATCCGGGACTTTTGGAAGTTTTCTCTGTGAATACCAAATGTTCGCATTCCGTTTTACGAAATAAACTTGCCAATGGCCTTTCGAATGAAATTTTCATTATTTTTCAGCCATTTCCGTTTATGTAACGCAAACGCTCTGCAATTGCAGTTAATTGCCAAAAGCATTCAGCGAAAGTTCTGGTTGCGAACTAATTTGATCGCAATTACACAAACGAGCAGGGTTTTTTTTGTTGGTATGCGGGTGTTGCGGATTGGACGAAATAAACCGGAGGTTTGCCTTAATTCTTCTGTGCTATTATCCTGACAATCATACGGATTACGAAGAATATTGCTCAGAGATGAGGATAAGCGTGTGAAAATTGCATCTGCCATTTCCTTTGTCAAATTGAGGCAAGTTGAGAGCAAAACGAAAATTTCTTTATTGTTGTGTTTGTTCTTGTTTTGCTTGTTTTCTGTATTTTTGTTATTCTATTTTGGAATATTGTCTCTTTTATTCGTTACAGGATAAAAAGGAAGTTTGCTCAACGGCTGTGTTTGGCTTCAAGCAGAGGACATTGCATGACATCAAACAAAGAACAACAAAAGGATAACAACACGAAAGTAGCAAATAGTACAAATAAGATGATTGTGATTTTCCAAAAGAGGGACCCGCCAGCAACGGAAGCGGAAACACTGAAATAATCAAGTAAAATGAAGCTACCGATCTGTGGAGTTGAAAAGTCAAAAGCAATGTCGCAGCTATTGTATTCTTCACTGTGCCAAAGAGACGAAAGGTCGCAACATTTCATTGTTAGTTACATTGAAACTTGAAGCCCTTAATGATTAGGGTTGGTAAATTCAGCTTCAAACGAGGCTCATCAAAATTTCAAAGTGAAGCATTTTATATAAAAATGTAAGTTTTATTTTTGCGTTTGGCACAGAATGTTAGCGCCAATGCTTCCACCATTCTACGAAAACTAGTGCTTTAACCCTTATGTCTATAACTCTTATGTCGTTGTATAAGCGGCTACCCGGGTATCCAAAGGCATTTTCTCGTTTATAATGGAAACGTAAATAAATAAAATGTACGTTATAGCAATGTGATGACAAAATGGGATTCCCTGATTTAGATAATATTTTTCTAATTTTTTTGGGAAATTTTTTATTTCTTTAAAGAACTTTTATTTGTTAAAAGAAACTTTCTTCTTTTAAATTGAAAACACGAGCAACAGGCGTTTCACGCGACATGCGCCACACGCGTCACAATTGATTTACAACTAGTCCCATTAAGTTCTGACTGGTAGAAGTCGAGATATACGATTTCCTACCAAAAATTTTCTACAACTAAGAGTATAGGCACACGATCTAATGTAGTCTGCTATGCGAGTGACTACACACACCCGTGTATATATATTAAGTTATAATTCAGTCTAAAGACTTATTTATTTTAGAAGCCTAATAGTAGGCAACTTTAAATGTAGGTCTTTCACTCATAAGCGTTAGGTCATTCAGTCAAAAGCGTAGACTGAAAAAACCACAACTTACTTTGCAAAATGTTAAGCTTAAAAAAATCGATAGCGATGCGTAGATTTAGTATTTTTTCAGTTTTCTCAGGGTAGTAACCCCTATGAATGAAAAAATTACGCCGTCGCAAGCCGAGCGCTAAACAATTGTTTTAAAAGAAGACCCATCAAATTTTGACTGATAGAAGCCGAACTTGAATTTAACGCGGAGATCCACTGACCTGATAATGTCCGGCAAGATGTTGCACGTATTAGGAATGCCAGCGCCGAATCGCCCCATGGACGATGTATTCAATCGAGAATTTGAACGAGAACGGCAATACGATCGAGATGCTTTAAGTCAATCAGTACGAGTAAAGGTCCTACTTTTGAATCAGTAGCAGAAAACCACGTACGACACATTGATGATAGCAGTCAACGACGGCTTCCGACAAATCTTCTTCCTAGATGCACCTAATTTCATTAATTTTAGCTTCGATATAGCGCTGGCCGTAGCATCATTTGGTATCGCTGCCACATTGTTAGAAGGATAAAGAACCGCCCATTCTGCGCTCAAACTGCCACTAAATTTGACAAACGGTAGATGAACCGACGTGGAAATGCGCCGAAGAGGCACCGTGGTTCAGTGGAAATGGGCATGGCTACTGAGCGGAGGTTCGTGGTTCAAATCCCAGTAATACCAAAAGTCTGACAAAACGTTCCGAGAGAAATAACTTGTCATGGAAAGCTTCTCAATTCGCGCTTCGGATCTGGTCTTAAATTGTAGGTCCTTTCCATTTGTGTCAAAAAAAATACATGCACAACAGAAACGGTCACGAGAAGCCCGGCCTTGGACCGCAACGGTCTGTCGCGCCGAATATTATAAGATGAACCGACGTGCAACATTACAAAAAAAATCAGCAATGGCGAAAGTACTACAGAATTGAATAAGAATCATTTGGGATGAGTGTACGATGGCGCATAAACGAGCATTGGAAGCACTCAGTCGAACGTTTGAACATTTGCGCAATAATCAGGACATTTTTGGAGGTACAATGATTCTGCTGGCGGCAATTTTCGCCAAACGCTTCCAGTCAATCCAAGATCAGCAGCTGCTGCTAATGAAACAAACGCTTGCTTAATCGAATTTGTGGAGATACCTTGAAAACTTTAAAGTTAACAACGAATATGGGGGTCGCGTTACAAAATGACGAATCGGCGCAAATGTTTTCCAAGCAATTATTAGAGATTGGCAATGGAAAAATTCCGGCTGACGCTTCTACTAGCTCATTCATTCATTTCCTTTCCACCCAATTTTTGCCAATTAAAATGTCAAAAGAAGAAATGACCACGAAAGTGTTCCCGAACGAACATTAGTGAACATTACATAAACCATGTTTGGTTGAGCGATCGAGCCATTTTGGCAGCGAAAAATACGGACGTAGACGATTTTAACATAAAAATTCAAAGCCAAATCGCTGGCCAAGTGCATTTATTTAAGTCGATCGATTCCATTACCGATCCAGATGAAGTCTTCAATTATCCAATTTAATTCCTAAATGCATTGGATTTGACAGGATTGCCTCCGCACAATTTGCAGCTCGGTAATGATCATGTTACGCTATCTGAACCAACCGAAACTGTGCAATGGAACAAGATTCGCTGTTAAGAAGCTGATGAGCAACATATTTAAAGCAAAGATAACCATCGGAAAGTTCAAATGCGATGATGTTCTTATTCCAAAAATACCACTGATTTAAACCGACTTGCCAATTCAATTTAAGCGTGTCCAGTTTCCGGTTCGTCTTGCATTCGCAATAATGATTAATAAACCGCAAGGCCAATCGTTGGTAGTGTGCAGAATAAACCTTGAGTTGCCGTGTTTATACCAAGGGCATTTGTACGTGCCGTGCTCGAGAGTCGGTAAACCATCGGCGCTATACGTTTTCTCTCCGGACGGAAAGACAAAAAGTATCGTTCACCATCCAAGATTCGGTTAAATGAATCCCTTCTCGAACGAACTGTTTGCCTGACTGACAGACAACGCACAGCCTTAACAGCTGGAGATAAAAAATAAAACCTATTGTTACACTAGGCGCACTTCCCATTTTCTTCATAAATAAATTGCACCCGTGCGTAGCCGGGGCGGTTCGCTAGTATACATATAAATATAATATTAAAAGTACACTACGGCTCATATTACGACTACATATAAATGAAAAAATAACACGAAACAAATCGAAATAACCATCGTCAGTCTAATCTAAAAGTTTTCTTCGACTAAAATTCACATAAATAAATGATTGAGTCGGAAAACAATGAATCAGTTATTTGCAAATACATTCATGTGAATTAAAATACCTACTAACAGATATGCTTCTGCTGCTCTGTGTGCACATTCAAATATTCTCGCACACTCATTCTTGAAATATTCAATTAGAATACCGAGCCTGAAACATTTGCTTGTATGGCTATTATGAATGTGCACGTCCGGCATCATGGTGTCGTTCTTAGAATTTATATTTTTGGACCGGCGTTATATTGTGGTTCAATATGATTGTACACCTGGATTTAGCGATGGTTTTCCATATTTTTTCGGATTTTTATTTAAATTTAGCAATACAAGATATGTTTGAAAAATTTTGCTGTTGGGTGACCTATTTTGCTGAATTTAGCAATGAGATTTTTCAGCAGTACTAACTGGTCACATATTAATTGTGGATTGAAATTCCTAATAGGATCACAAACATCATTCACGACAGTATGAGACAATTTATCTCTACCAGAACTAAGTGTGCCAATCCGAACGAAGATAACTAGAATGAGTTAAGCTGCAAGGAAGCTATTAGGAACGGTGATTAAGGCTTACTGTGATATAAAAACAAGTAAATGTAAAAAATATTCGTTTTTCGATTTTTATATATACAAAATATCTGCTTTGTTTTTCAAAGTTTTTTCTGTTTTCCCCGTTTCACACGCGCCACATGTGACACGCGGCACACGTCAAACGTGGGATATAAAAAATTATATTTCGGACTTAGATAATCACAAACTCTCTAGGTCGTGTGGAACGTGTTTAAAAAGGACCTCAAATTAGTCGAAAATACAGACAAAAAGCGGTGACGTGCAAATTTTAAAAACCTCACTGTGGCAATCCGGACTAAATTTAGGCGACTCAGAAATGAATGCCTGCATACTGTGACTAAAACTTTGACTTCGACTAAAAATATATCAGGAAGTAAAAAATTCTTGTTATTCCTAAACGAAATTAAAAATACTTTCTCGACATCAATTAAAACGCTCATCATTTCCAACCGTCAGCTCTATAGACAACAAAAATCTCTTTGTTTCATATTTTGCAGCTAGCTCGACGGTACTTATTTTTTTTATAATAAGCACACACTTCAATTGACTAGCATTCTTATAATGTTTGGGCTTGGAAATATTGGGGATATAAACGGAACTTTCAAAAGTCGAATCCTCAGCGACAAACAGTACGATTTTACGTTCTACTAGAGAATGGCATATCTCACTGAAAAGGCTACTCTCAAATTTAGTGTAATCTATGTTGTTGCTTAAGGCATACGTAAGAGTCTGCCATTAATCCCTTTTGTCGAAAATGTGTGCCTATGGAATCGAAAACTAATCACCTATATTCTAATCAATTCTAATATCCAACGCCTAGATATTGTGGTACCGCAAGGCTCTGTTCTATCTCCTGCACTCTTTTTAATTTTTATTAATGGTACTATGTCTGCTACTTCTAGCCCAAGTCATTATTTTGCAATATCAAAGTTTTAGGTATCTACAAATTTTCAGACCCAAACAACAACGTTGTACTAAATTACCGCTGTTCTGTCGACATCCAAAATGTGATATTTACTATGTGTGTGTACATATAATTTCACTAGAGGCAACCGTTTAGTTAATCAGTCCGTAATAGTATATTACATAATGAGCGAGGAAAGTGGAGTTTATCGTGCAGCACTTTTTTGCGAGTAATTTATGGTTTTTTTCACACGACCAAAACCGTTTTTCTGCTAAACCGGTTATGCGCAAAGCAAAATTACTCTCTGAATATGTGGTCTCTGTGACTGCAGTAAATAACAAAAGTATTTTCTATGTTAACTCCCTAGTGTGTGTAACGGCTACTTTCGAGGCTAGGTTATTGTGTCCCTTTCGTCGATGGGCGTGTGAAAAAATTTTATTTCTGTAATTACCTGCCTTTGTTATCTGAACAGCAGTCAAATATTGTGGAATATCACACACACTATTGGATATTTTATTCCAAGCAGAATTGAGGATAATTTCGAAAATTTGTTTGATATGGTAAATATGATTTTGCATCAAACAACACGTTTCTGAAATAATGAATGAATATCGAGATTTCGTGGCTAATGAGAAAGAATAAGAAGATAATAATGGTGATCCTGATTTTTCTGAAGGTGCGTCTGATGCAGCATCTGATTTTGAAAGTGAATTAGAATTGGAATTGAATGAAAAGATTGAAAAAAATTGAAAAGAACATCAAGGCATCTGTTCAGTTAGGCATCTGTTACTGCACTTCCTGTGGGTAAATGGTATAAATCGAAAAACTCAAAATTGGGTTAGTTGTTTTACCAACAACTGGTACGACTCCCTTCATTAATATAACTCGTAATGCTACTAGAAGACCAGCTGGACCTACTTCTACTGAAATTCGAATTCTAATTAAGACTTCAGATTAATGAATCTTTTCAGTTTTCTGATAGAATTTTGTGCGAGAAACTAACCGAACCGAGAAACTAATTCGAAAATGGAGTCATAACCAGCCGGAAACCAAACAAAAGGAAAAAATACCTTACACACGCTTATACATTGCCACCCCTTAATCCATATGAGATTATTGATTCGATGCTGATAGATTTGAAATTAATTTATCATCAGCTGACACTCAATAGGTTCATTTATCAATTATTTACTCAAAAAATGGGCATTCCTGTCCTGTTATGAAAAAAATATATATGAATTTGTGGGATTGCCAATACGCCACGCTTGTCACGCCTTTCATTTTTTCATATATTCTGAATTTAATTAAAACGAAAAAGTAGGACACACGCCGATTAGTGACGCAATAAAAAGTAAAGATTTTTTTATATTTCAATTTTATTACACGAGTAGCTTAGGTGTGGTTACTCACACTTGCATCAGGTTAAAAGAATCAAATACTACGTGTACGTGAGCTTAACGCAATTGGGTCGTCATCGAGTCAACAACGTTGGCAGCACCTAAAGCTAAACCATACGGATACATTTTCCTCCATCATCATCTTCATCACATACTCGTATTGCCGCGATTTTCTTATTGAGTTTCCATTAAATAATTGAGACAAAGAGGAAGAGAACAACTCAACTGGCTCGTGCATATTTTGCATAAAATCCAACTACTCGCCTGAGAAGGATAATCATTCGAGAAGGGAAGAAAAGCTTTTTCAATTGAGCACTCAGACTTAAAGGAGACTTCTATGCCGCGTGATGTCCGTGTTTGTGGGACATTGTTTCCTCTGAAGGTTGAACCATCAGTCGCACAATGATGTCTCGCATAATGTGTGTGTTCATCAAGTGAAAGGAATTGAACGAAAAAATTGAGGCGAGGTATCTCTTCAGTTTGTTTTATCGTTTTTAATATTTTAATATTGGGAGGAACGAGTTTGTTATGTCTATGGAATTGAGTTCATACCTTCGTTATTGAGGGCACACACACAGAGGAGAGGTTGTCCTTTTTCGCTGTTGTAGGTGCGTCTGAGGTTGCAGACTTATAATCGATCTGAAAGAAAGAAACATTTGGTGTAAGATTGGTTTTGTGCATTACCATCTGTAAAAAATAATACGTTTTCTACATTATTTATTCACTATTTACTTTGGCAAAGAATAAATTCAGATAATTTGCAATAATTCCCCCATGACCCATGCTTGCTATTACTCGATCCTTTACTTTCCTTCTTTTTACTTTTGTTCGTATACTTTCTTTATTTAAGTTTTTTTCAATCTTTACATTTTTCTACTTTATCGAGTATTATTATTTTAAGTTTGTTATGCTTATATCACAGTTTTTTACTTGCATTTATTAGCTAAAAAATTGTGTACACTATAAGACTCACTCTTTTGTACTTTTACTTAAGATTATAAATAAATGAAATGAAAAATTAAAAAAAAAGATCCTTTTTTAATAGAATAATAAGAATAAGCTTCGCTCTTCACATCACATGAAGAAGTGAATGAGCACAGAAATGAATGATTAAATCATGACCCCTGTTTCCACTTCACACTATTTTTCACTTTAAATTTTACAACGCAAAAATTTGAATGAAATCTCCCTACATTTCTTTATTTTTCTTTGATTTTTTCTAATAAAAATACTATAATAGAATATGGGATTCTATAGAAAAAGATTCACCCATATACGTTGTGGTTCATGTTAACCCCGAATTTTCTCACGTTTCCCAAATTTTTTTGTGTGTTTCAATTAAGTAATATAACACAAGCAGTGTTTATGCAAAACTGAAGCCTCTTCGTTTGGAGGATAGACAAACCATTTTAAGTATGAAAAGACGAAAAGCAATTTTTGTTGTTGTTACAGCAAAGGTGAGTACTACATTTTACACATTTAGGTAATAGTGTTCACTCTTACAACGCCCTTTTTCACCGAACCCTGTGGCGGATTAAGGTTGGTTGAGGCCCCAGGCGCACAAAAACTTATAAGGACCCTAACAAAAAAGGGGATACAGGGAAAAAAATACATGTTAACCAAAACCTTGAATAAAAAATATATGCTGCTAATAGTATCCTTTACTTTATTTTTTATTTGTATAGCATAAAAACGTTATAATATTTATGTGACGTCGCACAATTTACAGAGATATGGTATATACTTACGCCTTACTACTAAGAAATTATAAAGAAATCTGAATATATGCTCTTAAAGAAAAAGTAATTTGAAGGAAAAGCTATAGAAAAATCCTCCAATCTAAATACTGTGCTTTAATATAATGTTATGTGACACTAATAAATAAGCTTAAGATTATAAGACTAGATTAGAAAAATCGATCCGTAAATAAATGAAAAAATAATAAATAAATAATAAGTAAATATAATATAGATAATAAATTAACAATAAAGAATATAAATAAGAAAAAACTATAATGAATGAATAATGAACAACAAGTAATATAAATATAAGAAATAACGAAAAAAAATAGTATCGTACTATTGATTTTTACTTTCTTTTACATAGTAAAAGGAAATATAGTAATCATGAAAATTTTTTAACTAGGGATTTTTGCAAATTAACCCACTACCGTATCTCCTGAGTCAAAAAAAGCGAATATAAAAAAATTCCGGCCCCATCCGTAAAAGAAAGTTGTTTCAACATATGTAGTACGATAGAATAATATTTTGGTTAAATTATAAAAAAATAAAATGTAAAAATATTTAAATCCACTTGATACAGTTCAATGAGCATATCAGAGAGATCTACACTACCCATGTTTTAATTATAGGAAGCGACAACTGCAGTTCTTGGAATATCTAGATACCGTTTTTCTTGTTCTTGTTCTTGTTCTTGTTCTTGTTCACTCCAATGTTTGCAACGCAACAGGTTGATTTCGTACACATGAAGATACCAATTTAACTGATTTGATTTGCCAAACCACCGTATAAAGGTTAAGTTGTGATTTATTTGCTTTGCACAGCGTGGGTGTTAAGGAAAAGTAGGAGAACAGAGGAGATGTCTATGAGCTTGTGTTTTGAATGCTGCGGATCATAGTGATTTGGGAAGAGAGAGCCAGAAAACATTTTACAGCATTTTTGGCGACGGTGAATATGTGGTCATTCCAACGAAGCTTGTCGTTAACGCACATACCGAGAATTGCGAGATTTTCAGTTTTCTCGATGCAAGTGCAATTCATGGATAATGGCATGGGATTTAGTATTCCTTTAGACGACAGGAGACAGCATTGTGTTTTGGAAGCGTTAAATTCTACTAGATTGTTGTCTCCCCACTGTATTATGCTGTCTAGGTCAGAATTTAACCTGCTTAACATACGTAGTTTGTAGATTTCCACAAGAGAAGTGGGCGTTCCTCAAACTTATATATGAAGCTGAGGGTGCTGTCGTCAGTGAAAGAGTGAACTGGATTTGAAGTCACAGATAAGATTTCATTAATAAAAACACAACCCATAAAAATTAAAACTTTTCTTGTAAATTCTCTAATCGGGGATACACATACACACACTGCGTGCTCGTTTTGTGGCAAAATCATCCACCAAATGAAACGCAGCGGCAGCGAACAGCACAGCACGCAAAGCACAGAGCTCAGACTTTGCCGTGATCTGATGCGATATGGCGATATTTAAAAAATGTATATGGGTGTCCCCAGGGGGCCGATCACTCCAAAATTTAAAAAAAGTGTTTTCCATCGAAGACACACAGTGTACAAAATTTAAAGAAATCGGGTACATTTTGTAAAATATTTTTATGGGAGGCCCCCCCCACCCCGAGGTCCGAAGGGCCTCAAATTGTAATAGAAAGTATTGTCACATGTGTGCAAAATTTCCATAAAATCGGGATATGGGAAGTGGGTTAAAATTGATCAGAAAATCTGACCAGCCAGCCAGAAACCCAGCCACCCAGCCACGTGCACGCGAAGTTAATATAGAGAATTTAAAAATGAGAAAGATTTTCGGTGACAAAACAGAGCCCTGGGGAACGCCAGCATTTAAGTTATGTTCTTTAGACTTGAAATCGTCCAGTACAACTAAATTGGATGGTCCAAAAGATAGCTTCTAATCCAGTGAATCAGTTTCTCATTGACTCCATAAGAACGCATTTTGGACCAAAATGCTCGATGCCAAACTCTGTCAAATGCCTTAGAAATATCGAGTGGAACAGCTTTGGAAAGATGAATGTAAGAAGCAGACGACAACTCGCCTTTTTTTGGTATGGACTGGACAAAGGCTGTTTTCCAACTTCTCGGGAAGAGCCCAGAAGAAGAGGATAGATGGAAAAGCTTATGCATTGGTGAAGCCAGCTGCGAAATGCGCAGCAAACAGATTGGCCTTGTCTATAGAGCTTAAAACTGGAATGTCATTATAAATGAGCGTTGGAGTCGACGATCTTTGGATATTTTCACGAAAGACCAGAAATTTTTACTACCTTTGGGACATTGTAGTATTTTTGCCTCAATTTTTTGGTCGTAGGAGAATTTTACTCGCGAAAGATTGGAATTGCAATAATTTCTGGCTCGTTTAAAATTTACTTGATTTTCCTCGGTAAGGTGTCTTTTTTGTAAAACCGAAAGCCGACCTCTCTAATCATAGAAGCCTCTTTACAACTCGAGTCATACCATCCATCTTCCTTGGGTTTAACAGACTTATTCCTGGAAGGGATAAAGTCTCTCATATCAATAAGGATGATGTTTGTGATTGCATCAGCGGCGGCATCCACGTTGCTATCGCGAAACAAAAGCGACCAGTTAATTCTCCCAAAGAAATTGTTAAGGCCGTCCCAATAGTCTTTCTCGTATTACGTGGTTTATTAACGAGAAATTAGCTGACACAACACAATGGTCTGACGAGCCTAGAGGCTATAATACATTGATGGAGTATTAACAGGACGAGAAGTAGGGATCAAGTCAAGGGTATTTGCGAAGAAATTCGCAATGTCAGATATTCGTGTATGCTCCTTTACAAGCTGAGTAAGGTTATTAAACTCAGCGAATAACTCAACACAGCTTCCTTCGGATTTTGTCTGGCCATAATGGTGAAGCCACCCAGAATTGTGTACATTGAAATCGCCCGTAATAACGTTTTAATTTTTATGATGTTTTGTGACAATTGTTAAAGTTGACTCAGACAGTGCATCAAACTCGCTCTGAGTTGAAACATTGTCAAAGTTGGTAAACCCAACCATTGTGGATGTTGAGCTCTTTCACCTTTACTTTAAACCAAACAAAATTAAATTCCAGATTGGGAGACAACTGGAATAATGTCAAATGATATCCGATAGGTAGGGAAGCTGGTAGTAACTCACAATTTCTAATACGAGTTTTTTAGATAGTACTACAACCAGTACACCCAGTACACCTTGAGTATACTGAGTATACTGGGTGTATTGGGCTTACTGGGTGTATTGGATGTACTGGGTGTACTGGGTGTACTGGGTTTAATGGGTGTACTGAGTATACTTAGAGGAGGATATCTAACACTGTTCCCCAAATTAAGATAGTGCAGTGCAAATTTAAAGTAGTGAAAAGAATATTGCTGATGTATAAAAAACGTTTTTTAGCATTCTTTGCGATTTTCTGTTGGGCTGTTTGTTGTCTTTTAAAAAATCTTCTTTTTGTTATAATTTTTAATTGTTTTTTATTTTAATTTATTTAACATATTTTTTCGTGTATTTCGTAATTTTAAAATTGTGAAATGAATTCTTATTTTGAAATTCATTTCACTAATATTCGCGGCTTTAAGGGTAATTTTAACTCCATCGTAGCGCATCTTCACGCGAATAAACCTGCGGTTCTTAGTTTATGTGAAACGCAGGTTTCTTTTATGGGTACCCCAAATGATTTCCAATGTCCGGGGTATTCTCGTGTCGACTGTTTGGTTCCGCATCGAGGGGTTGTTCTCTTTATTAGAGATGATATCTGTTTTTCTGTTCCAAATTTTAATGTTCCGAAATGTAATCCATTGTTCAATACGATATGGATTGAAATTTTAATAGCAAACCATTCAATGTTTATTTGTTCCCTAGATCGTAGTTCTAATTTGTCACCTGATGACACTATTATTGAATTTGATAATTTATCGGAAACAATTGACAAGATTTACGAATCCTCATCAACTTCAGAATTAGTAGTCTTGGGAGATTTTAACGTCCATAATGATTCTTGGTTGACATATTCGAATGGCAGAGAACGATCAGGTGAATCCGCAGAACTATTTTCAGATACCAATCTTCTAACACAACTCGTCTATAAGCCAACTAGGTATCCCGATACATCTGGTCAATCACCTCACCTATTAGATTTATTTCTAACTTCTATGCCTGATAAATATTCAATTGATTTATCTGCTCCATTCCACGCTCTGGTATTAGCCAAATTTTCAATAACCCAAACCAATATAGAGTCAACAAGTAAAAGGCTACTCTGGCACTTCAAAAATGCTAACTGGGAACTCCTGAATCAATTTTTTAGCTCATTTGATTGGTCAACCTGCTTTAACAACAATAATGCTGATGAAGCATCTCAACTGATCACGTCAACCATTCTGCTAGGAATGAAAAATTTCATTCCTTCCTCATTTAAGAAAAGCAATATTCGTAAGAATAAGTGGTTTAATGATAACTTTCGGACGTTTGGAAAAGTTTTTTCAATTAAATTTTTAGTCCGAAATTGGAAATTTAAATACAATCATAGCTGTACGACTTGTTCTTCTCTCAATAGTTCAAAAGTTGTTTAGAATTGACGTTGACGCTTATTTGTAATTAATTTAAAAGCTCATTCGCTTCATGCTAAACGCTTTCAGCCGAGCCATTTTTAAAGTATTTAAAGTATCAGATCTGGTCATCGAAGCAGCAATTTATGGCGTACTTTGACCAGTTTTGCGAAACAGTAAATCTATTAACCTTTAAAATTTAAAGAAAATCAATTGAATTTCATTATTTGCTCATCTCCAGAACACATATATCAGAAAATGATTGATTATTCTGTTATACAAATGATCTTATTGCATTTCTAATTCGACAGGCGGTAAAAAAGACTAATTTAAGCATTGTAGGATTTGTGTGCTCAGGGCACTTTATATTAAAAAATTACGTTATATATTTCATCACCGAGTTGTGAATGTCCAGCTTCCCAATCCATATCGATCGATTGGTACACCACAGGCATCATGCACGAGTAAAGTTCTCCTGACTCCATCATGTCTTGAGCAACTTGGTTGTAGTTTAAAAAATGAACTATATTTTCAGAACATTTTATCTACAATGTGAACTGATGGGAGAACGTAGTGGTATAGAGAGTGGGCTGCCATTCTTTGTACCTTCAACTTACTTCCAACCATAATTTTCCTTTATATTGTATATAATGGTAAACAGGATATGGTCGTTGCTGCCCACACATACATAGAACAAAGTAATTTTTTACTTCAGTTGTTTTCGTTCGAATTGAATGTTTTTCCCCAGTTCAACCACATTTTTGCTATGTGCTACCTTTCGGGCGAGAAGTTTTTACTTTTATTAATACACAATAGCATCAGGGTATTATGGTTATTGAGAGAATTATTTACTCAGGCTTTCTGGGTTGGAAAGTTTAAGATTGACTGACTTGCTAAATAGACCAGGAAATGAGTAGTGGTTGCTTTAAAATGAGCTTGAGTACTTAAAGTGGGTATTACAGTTGACTTATGATCTAGTAAATGTAAGCACACGGTTTTTTGCGATATATATTAGGAATACAGATATAATTGTGTACACAATTGTAGTTTGTTATTTGTATATAATTTGTAGCATTGACAAACAAATAAGTCAAAGATATATTGTAATATTTATTTCTCATGTGGCGATCGAAACTAATTAAATAAATGTATTTTGGTGTTTTCTAATGCATGTAGGTAATGGATTGATCCATACGCTCATGTTTGCCAGTCTGCTGATGGTACGAGTTCAGATGTAGATTATTCCGTTCCAGAACAAAATCAGTGCCTGGAATCTGTGCTACAAAGCCCCATTCAAGTTACTAAAAAAATGTTACTTTTGTTTGAGAAGTCTATCCTCGGATAGTGTTGGATATTTGCAGGGATATTTGGGAAGAGTTTCGTTTGCTTCCTTGCAGCTCATGTCAGAGTTGGTATTTGGCATTCTTACTTTAGCTGCACGTCTAAGTCCTTACTCCGGCAATATCAGTTCATATTCTGGAAATCAACTCCGTGGTTGTTGAATACATAATTCAACTTGATATAGCACAATTGGTATAAATTATTGTCGTTGCAATTTTACTTTATGGATACAACCAGACAGCTAACTCTTTCTCAGATATCGGAGGTCTAAAGTGATTCTTTCTTTGGCTGGTTCAATCTGTTTTATCTCATGTTGCTTCATGTTACTGTGCTCTGGCAGTCATATAAAATTTGTCATATAGGATTTTTCAGTCAGTTCTCCTTGACACTACCTTAAATGTTTTTGTTGCATATGTATCGATTAAGGATTGCCTGTTAACACAACATGCACACGTATCAAATTTATGTTCACAGTAGTTGCCTATCATTCCTAATTGTTAATATATCTATATGAAAAATTATAGATGGATTAGGAAGTCTGCAAAGTATGGAAATGCTTAGTTTTTCTAAAAACACATAATCTCCGACACCATCATCATCATATTTGGCTCTATAATCGAATTCTGGTCCAGGCCTTCATACGAAATCATCACGTATCTAAAATCCGTGTAGCTTCGCTAACACAACCATCACCAAAGCTCGCTTTACTTAAGGAGCATCCCGTGGATTATATGCTACATTTGCAAGCATATACCACGACTAGGAATTTCTCGCAAAATATCGATGCCCTTATCTTGTTTTCGGTAAAATTTTCATCACATACGGCAGCATTAAGACAATGAAAATGATCGGCGACATGTTGGCGGCTGCGTTTGACTCACGTAAGCTATTAGGTAGGAGGGCTTCAGTAACAAACATCGGACGTTGTACTTTGCTCTAGAATGACGCATGTATCTAATAACATATAAAATGATTCCTGTCCATCATCCTGATCTTTCAAGATATTATCCTCCTGAACGAAGCCTTGGAGAAAGTGATGTAACGGCGAGAGGAAGCCCATCCAGATACTGGCTTACGCAGATGATATTAACATAATTTATACAAACCCAAGAAGAAGCTTTCATTTAGGTCGAGTGGTTATTTCAAAAGGCAGCAAAATTAAAATTTAATCCAATTTTGATGCCATGAAAAAGGCTAAAAGAGAAATTTATGTTTTATATCGTACACTAATGTCCCTATTCCCATTATGTAATTACCAAATTCGACGCACAGGACTTACATATGACGATGATGGGCATGTGATGTGATGAATATTAGAACTCAAATCCTGTCTACGATGGCACATGTTGTCCGAAGAGAACCCAATTTTAAGGATTTTTCCCTTCTCCATTCATAATCCTGAATGTTACAAAAATCCTTAGAAAGCAGCATCGCTCGTACACCTATCAAACCGCAACTGGAGTACACCACATACCACTGCAAGGAGCAACATATTTATGAACATTAGCCACATTAATGTTTTAAAATATTATATACATAGACTGTGTGTCTGCTGGCGGATATAAACCACTGCGCTCCAACTGACAACATCTGTTCAGCTCGTTCAGCTATATTGATGCGATGATGTGCGGTATTTGCTTTGCTCACACAGGATTGGACGGACAAGGGATGCCTCAGATAAGCTTGTTATTTCTACCGGCCAAACCGCATAGCAAGGGTTAAACTTTAAAGTGTATTGCCACAATTCCAGCAGCTGTGGACTAACTGGCAGCCGCAGTACCACTCTTCCTCACACAGCAACCATTAACATTGCCTTTTATATTTGTGTAACCTGTTTTTTCTCGATTACATAAAAGATTTACAAGTAGAGCATAAAATTGCAGCTGGTACACAGCATGCCGCAAAATTTATTACACACACCAAGGGCGGTGAAAACGTCGGTATAGTCGGTAGGTGATGACTGTGCCTGGGGTAAAAGTGTAAATGAGCGCACTTAAGCTACCTGTGGGCGTTGATTTTGAATATTCGTGGTTCGAATCGCAGAAAACACCAAAATAATTTTTCACTGTCCCACCTTTCTCGAATGTCTAGCAAATGTCAGAAAGCTTCTCAATTCGCCATTCGGATACGGCATTCTAGTTCGCCATTTGTGTGTAAAATATACATACACAACTCAAATGGTCGCGAGAAGCAATGCCTTGGACCGAAATGGTCTGTCGCGCCAAATAGTATTATTATTATTTTTTTTATTTCAACAACGCAGTCTTGCAATGTTAATAGTATATCTTTTGCATTTTAACTTCAACCTCAGTTTAGCCAACGTTCCAATCCGGAATTCAATTTCATATGGTCAAAGTACAAAGTCACTCTACTATTTCATTTACAGAAGTGCCAATATAAAAGTCAATTTACCTATTAACAAGTTTAAAGCACTATCTTATTGACTTTTAATATATACCCATTGTCCTCGTACTGAAGTCATTATTAAGTCCGTAAGTAAGAAAACAGTATGACGAGAAAGCCAATTGGGACGGTCTTAACAACATATTTTTTAGTATTAAAGATACGGTCACATACATTATTCTTATTGGTATGAGAGACTTTCCGTGGGAGAGGTAATGAGTCTGACCAGACCCATTGCAAGTAAAACTAGAATATTGTGCTTATAAGCCCCCAACTTGATGGCTGTACATGTAAATCAACCGTACATTTGAAGACAGCAGTATACGGCAACTGTATATCACATGTACAGAATCATATCACGTTTATTTGTAATCTAAATGATCAGTGCGGTGAGTAAAATTCGTGCGTTTTTAGGAAGCGCCTGGAATAGAAAAAAAAAAGTACAGTTCTAACCACTGCATCACCGACACTGTCAAAAAATTGCAGTTTCATAAAAAAACCCTTTTTGTACTTTTTCTCCTAAAACTACTCCTATGAATAAAAGAAAAATGTAAAAATTACGCTATCGCACAATTGTTCTAAAATAAGTCCTATTAAATTTTGACTGGTAGAAGCCGAGATATACGAATGGACAAACCCACAAACTGACAAACTCCATCCCCCGTCCAAGACCCTAAACATCAACAACACCCACACAAGCTCCCACCATCCCCTCAACAAACACCTCCAGTGCAATTCACACTTACCTCCATGAACCCTTTTGGAAATTTGTCAAGGAACAACTCCGCTGAAAACATCGGTTCTCGTCAGATCAGCGACATAAAATAAGCTTCGGCTAGGTTAGTATATGGGTTTACTTATCACTGCTCACTTCACTGCCTCTTTTAGGATTTCTCATCGAGGAATAATGGAACATTGAAAATACAGCATCGTCGTCAATTCCAACGTTTATTTATAATGTAATCCAGTTGTCAGATCTAACAGCAAGCCAAATCTGTTAGCTACGTCTTTTGCAGCTAGCTCCACGCTTCTAGATTGTGCGCTGCTTATGCATGTGCTTCCGAGTTTTGAACACTCCACTCTACTCGCATTGTTTTTAAAGTTTAAAGTGGCAGATACTCTTGGCTCTATGGTACCTGTTATAAACAGGTTTTCTTCATTGAGTAAGCTTTTTATTTATCGTTTTCTAATGGACTCTTTCGAGAAGTTGGAAAATAGGTGAGCCGTTGTCTGCTTTTTCGTACCGGCCCATAGAACTTACGTCTCTTCTCTCATTTCTCATGGAAACGCTGATAAATCGAAATATCTTGTTAAACACAATCATGGTATATTTAACTGGATAGTGGAAAGAGTACACTCGTCAAAGTGGTGAAAGAAAACTTGTTACACTCGATATCTCTAAGGCATTTTGGAGGACGTGGCATCAAGCTCTTTTGAAAAAAAAAATCTGACCAACAGAATTAAATAGAAAGAACATTAAAGAGTAAAATTTAACGCTTTCAAGATTCACTGTTGTCTCCAGTTATCAAAACGGCACGCAACCCCGCAGGTATTGTTCATAAACGGCACTTGCATCGAGGATATCGTGATTGTGCGTTATGTTCATCTTCGTTGAAATGACCACATAATTATATAAAAAAATCGCTGCTAAATATTTACGTTTCATGGTGCAAAAAATTGCTACTATTTACAAGGCCTTCATTTGCCTTAAATTTGAGTACAATAATCGTAATATCTATTCCTACAACTACTCGCATCTTCTGCTAGATTTGGTATATTTTTGGTGACAAAAACATTGAAAATTAGTTACAAATAGATTTGCTCCACTCTTGCTGGAATGTTTCCCGCTTGTCATTTTTTAATTGCTACTACCACCAGCTTTGTTTGAGAGAAATAACCGATTGCTTTTAATCTCATCATAACTTCATCTGCAATACTCGTTGATACACAGCGGTCTTTAGTTTACCTCAGCTTGTGTTTTTGTGTTTCCGCATTTATATGATCTGCAGTCATTTAAGACACAAATGCATAGTTATTTCACCTTTACCTCTCCTTCATTTCGAACGCCAACGCTGTGCTAAGCATTATAAGGGTGCAAACCTCGTGCGTGTGTACATTATAAGAAACGTCTTTCCTCGGACGTACTGTTAAGTTTAAAAGTATTTTTTAATCGTATAACACGTGTGTGGAATAAGTCTGTATTACAAATTCGATATGATCGTTTAATTAAAAGTGTAAGCTCAGAGACATCGCCTGTTTTTCCCTGCTTTTTAATGTTAACGCGGACGTTGTACCTTTAACTTGGCAAATTATAAAAAATAAAATAAAAATTTAAGTTGCAATTTTGTAGTATTTTTAACTTTACGAGAGCTTTCATATCTATAGATATACGCAGCTGAATGAACTGAGGGACAGACATTTATTATGGTACATATTTTAAATCATTCAAATAGAAAGCTTAAGTTTCTGTGCTTTTATACATTTAAGACTCAAAATGTTATTAAGTATGACGAAAAGTGTAATACAGTAAACTGTAAAAAAATGCACATTAAATTCACTCAGAATCTGTAATAAACTACATTGCTTTTGCTATCCTCATAATGTAAGGATTAAATATCACAAGACTCATTACACTTTTGCACTTCCCTTCGGAAGTAAACCAGACACCAGCACTATACCCACTTACTTCATATTCAAGGAATTAAAATATATAGCCAGTTTGCACAATGCACATCCCATAAACAAGAATAGAAGCACCGAGTATCTGCCACTGATGGCAATTGTGATGATTCGGTTTTTGTGTTCTGACTTGCTGCAATGGCTGTCAATCACATTGCCACCACCCAAACCACAGCCCAACTAACTAACCATCCATTGGATATTAAAAATATGTATTACCCAAGTAAAAATGGGGTCACACGTTAAACAGCAAAATAGCCAGTGGAAAGTAATAGGCTGTGATATCACACAGAAGCATAATAACAACAAAATGAAAAATTAAAAAAAAAATCATCCAACAGCTCTATTGGCATTCGATGGAATCAATGAGTTTGCTCATTTCTCCTCATGCTTTGCAGCTTTTTTTTTAAAAAAAAAATTACTCGTCGATGGCAGCAGCTGGCTGCATCTGATGAGTATAATGTTGCTCTGCGAAATTACAGGAAATCATCATCGTCCTTATAGTCGTTAGAGCCTTCTAGTACTCTACAGGGACAGCTGGCACAGCAAATGACCCAAATAAATTGACAATTATTATTATTAAATTTTCAGTTTCCCCCGTTATCATGTAATACCGAATGGTTAGCTGCAGATGTCTGTGAAGGATGCGATAGCGTGATGATACGACACACGTGCAAGGATCAAAGTGTTGGTAATAATTATTAAAAATCATGATGTGCTGATGTTGGTTTAAATGTACATTCTAATGATCGCAGCATTACGAAAATCAACAATTTGAGCAAAATTGAAAAGTTTTACATAATTACATATTATGCGCTTGAAAAAGGAAATACAAGATGCCGACAATATCTTGTAGTCATAGCTAAGAAAGAGCTGGAAATATGAAATTTAGCGATAGCAGAGTGAAACATGACAAAGATATTTATGAAGCGATAGCAGAGTGAGACATTATAAGACATGTTTATCACAACAAGAGCAACATTTTGTTGACAGGATTAGAATACCTCCACGAAGTAACTTATTCGCGGAAGTCGCTTTCAATTCAATTGCACACATGTAAATATATTTCCGATGACAATACTTCATATTAAAATTTGAGAGTGAAACTATTTAAAAAAAATAGAATGCGCACACACACGCTTCTCAATTGTTTTAAAACCTGTCCCATTAAATTCTGACTTGTAGAAGCCGTCATATTCGAATTTCTACAAAAAACTTTCCACTACTAACGACACACGAGCTAATGTATTCTGCTATGCTAGTGTCTACACACACCCGTGTAATTGTAATTCAGCCTAAAGACTAATTTATCGTATAAGTCTAAAAGTATGCAACGTAAAATTTAAGTCTTTCATTCAAAAGCGATAGGTTCAGAGATTTCTGAAATATACTGAAAAAAAACAACCCATAACAAAATTGGGTTTTAGCAAGTGGCTTAAAAATTTATCACAAGATTCTGCCCACCAGCCAGCCAAGTACACAGATGTGTAAACACAAAATTCCAATGCAAATGTGGAAAAAAAAAATATAATTTTTAAGATCTTACCGTCGGAAGAGAATTCTAGGCCAAATGTTGAAGATACAGATATTATTAGTATCTTGTGCGCCAACTGGTTCAACGAGTGGGTGAAAAAATCTTTATAGATCCACGTGGTATCACAATGGACCATTGCTGGTCTAAGTGTGTCGGCCTTTCGACTGACAGCCGGGTTTAACCTAACCTAACACACAAATTTACCATTTTTTTATTGTCAACCAAGGGTTTGATATCTATTTTTAAACTTCTCCTGGATTTGACAACGGTCAGAATTGGCCTATCCCCCATCGTTAAAAATCTTATAACCAATTTTCGATCTTCATTCTTCAACCTTTTGCAATTTGATTGGAAATTGTCTCTTGGTGATATCTAGTAATTGTTTCGGCACCCTTTGTGCTTTAGGTTTCTTTTACAATTCAGGTATTTCTACGAAATTTACTTTTATTAAAAATTAATAGATAATCTAAAATAAAACCGCGTAAGTGTACACCTGAACTAGAAAGTTGCTCTACTAAAATCTCTTTCATATGATAATTTACATCTACGGCGTCGCTACATTGAACAAACACATCCATGAAGTCTTCTTTAAAATTTAATGTATCTGTGCACTTTACGTTATTATTTTGTATCTCTCAGTTCTTTATTACCATTCATAATCCATAAAAGATGAACGTAAATACGTATGAACATTTTTAATATTAAATTACGACTGGGGTAATAAATAACAGGGAAAAAGCTGAAATTACCAGCAATTTATCGTACGCCAATATTTATGGCACTCCGAACTGTGCTGCGATGTGCTTGTTGCTCGCGGCAGTGATGGGGCTGATATGACAGATAACAATTTTCACCTTTTTATATCCTTGCAACGAGGATATCAGGGAATATCATAATATTATTTGCATTCGCCATAGAAGAGAGTGTTATACCCAAACAACCGTCATTCAATACCGCATTTGCATATAAGCAAACAGGCGACGGATTGGCCGGGATGCCAGCAATTCGGAAAACGGAAAATTTAGTCAACACTCTTGTGAAGTGTGATGGCTGATGGTGACGCGTATTGTACGGGGTGAAATAATTTTACCTTTACGAGCTCTCGATTCATATTTTATTTCAAATTTTGATGGGGGTGATCAGTATCACCTTTACAGGATACTCAGTAGAGAATAATCTCATTACAGCAATTTTATATGGATAGCATTTTTATCATCGAGTGTTTTTGTAATGTAGAGTATTGTGTTAAAGTTCAATGAGCTACACCATTCTATTACTGAAGACAATTTTGAGCTCTAATCTATTGTATGGGCAAATAAACTTTGTCACTTGAATAGTTGCCCGATAATTAAAATACCGAAACACAGAAAAGTTTTCTTGTTTGGATGGTATATTTTGAACTAATACCCAAGATTTTTATCACTTTTCAAATTTGTAATTTATGAAAACTTCTTCTCATAGAAAAATATTATCTGCTTTGCTGTTTCAACTATCATGTCATGGCTTAACTTTATTGATTTTCCTTCTAAATTCATGGCAAGAAACGTATACATCTTCAATAAACTCGCATTTAGTAAACATAGAGGTGAGTTTCTTTCTCCCTCTTAAGAATTTCTGGTGTGCCTCAGAGTGGTAATCTTTTGCCGACATGATATGCTACCATACAAACTGCCTAGGCTTGTCTCAATCAAGTAAAACTAGGGTTTGCATTTATTTTCATTCAAAAATATTTAATTGACTCAACGTTACATGTTTGGTAAGCCGATCCCTACCGGTTCGGTTGCTGTGCCCAAACTTCACAATACCTCGGATTCTATGATGGCTTTGTTTTTCTACGTAATTTGTTCTGTCTAGCTGATGGTTTGCTGTTTTTTAGACAATGTGGTCTTAAAAGTCGTTCGACTTGCTTGGGATCTAATAGGAATCTATAAGGATAGAAAACCAAGTTCAAAACAAAGTATAACGGGAAGGAGCCAAATTTAGGAAGAACTTGGAATGCTTTTCAATACTGCTAAATGCACGAAGAGATGGGATGAATATAGGTCAGTCCTTCCGGAGTATAACTCTGAATAGAGACGCTCCAAATGAGCCACACGGAGGAAATGCTGTGAACGCATTGCTGATATGCCAGTAGTGGGGCACGAATACATAAGGCTCTCGTCAATGATCAGACAGACTGTGTAAGTGTAAGACAGATGGTAACTACACTCCGGCCCGTGAGGAAACAATTAGAATGCTACTTCAAGTTAATTTCCCTGGTTCGTCTACTTATGTTTCACATACACTCCCTAATACTCCTAATCATAGGGCACACATTGACAGCAGAGTAAATAGTTTATCTGGAAAAATATTAAGTCCGGATAAGGTTAAATGGGCCGAAGACTCTCCTTGAAACCATTCAAAGCACCCGGCAGATATGGCATTTTTCCAGCGCTCTTACAGAGGGCAATTGAGCTCATCTTGCCGGGCTTGATTATATTGTTTGGAGCCAGCTACAACTGGGTTACATTCCGTATACCTGGAGAAAAGTTAAAGTTATCTTCATTACCAAACCAGGCAATAGGCCTAGTGAGCTGCCTGAATCGTACAGACTAATAAGTCAAACCTCATTTATCCTCAAAATTATGGAAAGACTCATTGATATTGATATCAGAGCTCAGCTAGATACGTCTAGCCCCCTACACTCAAGTCAGTTCACATACAGGAAAGGAAAAACCACAGAGGGCACCATTCACTATCTAGTTAAAAATATAGAAGGGGCATTTTGCTCCAAGGAAATGGCTCTGTGTGCTTTCCTTGACAGTGAGGGTGCGTTCGATAACACTGGCTACGATTCAATAACAAGAGCAATCAGTAACAGAGGTATCGAGGACTCGGCCAACCAATTGATAAGGCCCATACTTGAAAGTCCAGTCATTACTTCCTCCTCAGGGGAAGTGACTGTGTCGGTGACTGCAGTTGGGGGCTGCCTGTAAGGAGGCGTACTCTCGCCCCTTCTGTGGTAACTTGACCGGCATAAATAAATTGGTTATGCTAACGATTTGGCGAATTTTATTAGTGGTAAGTACCTAACGACCATACAAAGTGTCATGCAAGGTGCGTTACTTCATGTCTTAGAATAGTGCAGTAGAGAAGGACTTTCCATTACAAACCCGTTCTAGTGCCTTTCACAAAACGTAGATTGTCCAGTATGGGACCTATCATATTAAAGGACATTAAATTAGAGTATTCGAAGTTATTCTTGATAAACGACTAAACTGGAATTCTTATATCAAGTCCGTCATTGAACGTGCCACTAGGGTCCTGTGGGTCTGTAGACGCCTCTACGGTAGAACTTGGGGTGTTAATCCTAAAATGATACAAGCTATAAAGAATTGCCTGTGTAGGTATAACGGGTGCTATGCGCACCTGCCCTACGACTGCATTAAGAGCTGTTGTAGGGCTTTTACCCCTGCCAATCTTAACTAGTAAGAAGGCCGCTAGATGCGCTATTAAGGTGCAACTAGAATATTGGTACAAACAAGGTAGGTTATTTGAGGTAAATATATTGGACCGAGCAATCTGGTCTAATGGTGATCCACCACTGGACAATAAAGGTCTGGTTTGGTACACAGATGGATCGAAGATGGATTCTGGAGTTGGAGCTGGAGCTGGGGTATACGGACCCAACACCAAAGTCTCTATACCAATGTGTAAGAGTCCCACTGTCCAAGCGGAACTCCATGCCATTGACGTGCTAGAATAAACATATAATTATAGGCAATACGATTTATATCTTTATTAATAGACAGGCAGCACTGAAAGAGCTATCGCCCAGCATAATGGACGCTAAATCAGTTAAATGCTGCTACGATGCACTGCAATCCATTGCAGGGCTCAACAGGGTAAAACTCGGTTGGGTCCCTGGTCACCAGGATGTTGCAGGTAACGACTATTGCAGATGAACTATCTATGGCTGGTTCCGAATCTGCGTTCTTAGGACCGGAACCAGACTGTGGTATTAGCTGAACTACCAACACCGCGGTGATTAATAATTGGGAAAGGAAACTTTGTCTGGCCCACTGGGATAATACCCCAGGGCTGCAATAGTCCAAACGGTTAACCAGGCCCTTTTCCTGTAAGGAAATCCTTTATCTTGACAAGGATAGCATAAGAAAGCTAGTGAGTTTTCTCGCAGGTCACTATGGCTTGCAAAATCACCTTAACAAAATTAATCTATAAAAATAAATGGTTTAACGAACATTGCAGGTCAGCAGTCGCGTGTAAAAAGCAGCCCATTTGGACTACGTTATTTGCACTTCTGAAGAAAACCTTGAAACGTATCGAATAGCTAGAAATAGATCAAACGCTATATTGAAAAGGTCCAAAATAATATGTGACCTTAAGATTCGAGATAGCATGCGAAAAATTTTGGATTCTGATTCAAACAGTCGAAGCTTTTGGTCGTTTGCTGCATTGGTTAAAAGAAACTTTGCAGACAATACTTCGTCTATTCCTTCTTTATTTCATAATGGTATTCATTATAGAACTAATATTGAGAATGCTAATCTCTTAGCTTCTCATTTCGCTGGTGCGTCTACTCTTCCTTTAACTAATCAAAGCCCCCCAATTCTCCCGAATCTAGGCCCAGGTATGTCTAAAATCTATTTTCGGAAACGGGTTGTTTCAAAGATTCTGAAAGAACTTGACCCCAATAAAGCGACTGGCCCCGACGGAATTCCGCCATTAGTATTGAAAAGTTGTCATCTTACTTTGGCAAAACCGCTTAGCAAATTGTTTCATCTCTCAATGAAGACGGGTGTTTTTCCGTCAATTTGGAAAATAGCTAATATTCAACCCGTTCCGAAAAAAGGTGATAAATCGGCACCTACGAACTACCGACCTATTGCTTTGTTGTCGGTTCTATCGAAGGTAATGGAATCTATCGTTAATTTCAGACTAATGAACTATCTGGATTCGAATGTTCTTTTATCCGATGTGCAGTATGGATTTCGTAAAAATCGATCTTCAGGCGAACTAATGACGTGCATGACTCATTGTTTGGAGAGAAGCATTGAAAACCTAGGTGAATCAAGCGTTGTTTCCTTAGATATTGCTAAAGCTTTTGATAGAGTATGGCATGATTGTCTTGTTAATAAGATTCGAGCGCTGAATTTACACTCCTCTCTCATTACATGGATTGAGAATTATTTATGGAACCGTAAAATAAAAGTTGTATTAAATGGTATATCTTCAGATTTACATGGGATCAATGCTGGCGTGCCTCAAGGATCATCCTTGTCTCCCACGCTCTTCTTGATATATATCAACGACCTGTTGTCTTCTACAACCTGTGATATCCATTCATTTGCTGATGATACAACACTATCGGCCTCCATTGAGTTTGACAATCAAAAAGAATGCAATTCTCGCTTGAATGGTTCGCGTGAATTAATGAATTTGACTATTCTGTCTAATATTCAAATCATTCTTGATTGGGGCATTTCTAACAGAGTAGAATTTAACCCTAATAAATTCCAGTCTTGCCTTTTTTCTCAGAACACAACTCAACATTATGTTCCTCCTGTTATTAATGGTACCTCTATTGCGAGATCTGATTCACTTAAGTTGTTAGGTTTAAAAGTATCAAGTGATCTTTCTTGGAAAGAACATATTTATGAAATTTCAAAAAGAGCTAGCCAATGTTTAGGCTTCATAAGACGTTGTAACTTCTACTTTACTCCCTCTGAAGTGTTAAGATTATATAAATCTTATGTTAGACCAATTTTAGAATTTAATTCATATGTGTGGGGTGGTGCTCCAAGATCGCATTTGGTTCATCTTGATGGTGTTCAGAATAGAGTTATCCGTTTGATAAACGATGTAACCATTACTTCGTCTCTTGATACTTTGGAGCACAGACGAAATGTAGGAGCTTTATCTGTTTTCTATAAATTTTACAACGGTAAATGTTCTTTAGAAACCCGTTCTCTAGTTCCTGGGCCTTTTCTCAGTAACGTAAACACTCGTTTAAGGTGCAATCAACATAGATTTGCCTTAAAACTTTTTTCATGTAGAACCCAACACTTTAAATCCTCCTTTTTTCCGAGAGTCTCTTCGATGTGGAATCAATTGGTCGAACACGTGTTTCCAGAATCTTATAATCTGCAGGCGTTCAAATTAGCCGTTAACAACTTCTTGAAGGATGATGGTTAAAGTATTCATAAGTTGTTTCTTAATATATAAAATAAAAAAAAAAAAAAAAAAATTGTTTATCAGTATTTTTTAAATTATTTTTATAATTTGTAATATTTTCTTGGTCAAGGTTTTTTGTAGTTTTCCCTGACCATGATTCATTGATAAAAGTATTTGGACTCGCGTCGTTCTAAATTCGTGTTCGTTTTTCGTATTGCTTTTCCAATGAATCAGGGAGAATTCTGAGAAAATAAATTGAAACCGGCTACAAACGTGAGGAATGTGATTTATTGTAAATCACATTCTTTCGATTTTTATTTTATTTTGAATTAAATAAAGGGCTTAGCCCAACTTATTTCCGTGACGTAAGTCATTCAGGGAGTCATCCCTTGGCAATAAGTCTCTATATAAAAAAAAATAAAAAATAAAAATCTGGGCTCAAACACAGAATGTAGGTTCTGCTTGGAGGATGATGAAACATATGAGCCTATTCTCTCTGAATGTCCAGGTTTGATCTGGCTAGGGAGATATATTTTCCACAAAGGCATTATGTTCGACGGCGGATTTGCGTAATTCTGCCACTAAGAACATACTATCCTTCATTAGGAAGGTAGTTAGTCTTTTAGATTAGTTACACCCTACGATACAATAGATCTTTTTAGGTCGCAGTATCAGCCAATTGGACTAGGGTTATGGGAAAAAAATAAGTGGAAGGAAGGTGTAACTGTAAAATGACCAAAATCTTCTACCTCATAATATGTATGATAAAAGTACCCTAGTTGTACAAAGAAATACAGCAAGCAATTGCGGAAGTAATAGTCCAAGTATGGAAAAAAGAAGCGATACCCCTTCGGGTATCTGGCGAAGAGGTATCCTGTGCCCCATACATAAGAAAGGAGATATTACAACATGCAGCAATTATCGTGATATAAAGTTGTTGAGTAACGCGTATAAAATTTTCTCATTTATCCTTCAAGACAGAATAGTTCCATACGGTAAAGTTATCATACTAGTGTGGCTTCATCTGAGGCAAATCATTAACTGATCAGATTAACACCCTTAGTCAGGTGAAGGAAAAATGTCTAGAGTACTATTTTTATATTTTTATAGACTTTAAAGCCATGTATGATAGCATAGCCAGAGTAAAACTTTATAAAGCTATGAGAGAACTCGGCATTCCAAATAATCTAACACGGCTATGTAGGTTGGCCATGACTAATGTTATAAGCGAAGTAAAAAATCACTATCATTATCACTCTTGGATCACTATCAAGCCCATTCAACATCTATAATGTTTCCGACGAAGAGATCGACAGGCCTACGTCTTCTTGAACTTGAACAGGCGGCACGAAATCTGTAGCTGCACAAAAATGAGAGCAGACCAAAGTACATGGTGGTCACGTCTGCTAGTAGAAGATCCAACTATGGTCCTTCAATTAAAATAGTGAAGTGCGAATTTGAAGTAGTGCAATCCTTTAACTATCTCAGGTCAACTATAGCAGCCGATAACAGCATGGAACCAGAAATTCGCGAACGGTTGCTTAAAGCCAACAAAGCCTAATTTAGACTCTCAAGACTCTTCAATTCCAGAAACTTAACCATAACATCCAAGCTGCTGGAGTATAAGACTGTGGTCATACCAGTACTTACATATGCATCCGAGACTTTGGTGCTTAGCAAAAAGCATTCTGACCTCTTAGCCGCGTTCGAAAGAAAAGTGTTACGGAGAATTGTTTACCCGGTATGTGAGGAGCGACGATTCGGGAGACTCTCTAAGTATGAGATCTACGAGCATTAACACGATGTAAGCATCGTAAAGATAATTAAGCTCAGTAGGATCCGGTGGACAGGACACCAAGCTCGCATGGGTGAAGAGGATCCTGCTCGGAGAGTCCTTTGCGGTACTATTTATGGAACAGGACAGCGAGACCAGCCAAGCCTACGCCCAGATTGCGAAGCTGGATAACATCGGCTCAAAATCCGAACCGTTGGAGAGACTTTTTGCGGAAGGTTAGAACCGGACCTTGGTTTTAGAGTCAAATATAATGTGATGATGATGATGATGATGATGATGATGATGATGATGATGATGATGATGATGATGATGATGATGATGAATGCAAAGAAGAATACCTCTACCAACTCACAAATGTGGGATGGGGCAGCTTCGTTGGAGATTAGAAGAACTAATAATTCTTAATTTTGTCTATAGAGTAGAACCCTTATCTAATTATCTGTAGATTGCGATTTTTTCTTCAAACCATTTACAAAGTTTAAATTTTCTATTTGTATGTATACCGTTTCTCAAGACCAAATATAAGCGAACCAGCTTTAATGTATTTGTAGTAATGATAATTACTAAAATAAATAAAATTCCTGAATTCTATTTCTAGTGATCCGGATGTGCAATCAATAAAAAAAGAGAACAGTCAAAAGCGATTAAGTACGTTATTAACAACACCGCAAGATGTACTCTTGAGGTTAGTAACAGACATCATAGATTATCCAAAACGAGGAAACATAATGAAGAAAAAAAATTCTTAACGTATCTATCGAAAATTAAATCCACCTAAGCCGTCATTGCACGTCGTCTTTGGCTATTGTAGCATAGCTCTATCTAAATGATAACATTAAAGTCCACAAATCCAAACTTTTTAATCAATAAAAGTCAAGAACTAGGATATGTTGCCTGTGTCAAAACTTAAGTGATGTGATACACGATTCGATGGACGTTGCCAAATGTCCTTATTATCTGCTACTAATGATGTGGCCTGTGACTGACCATACCGACCATTACTCATAGCATAGTATGGCCGAACAATCTTCTTGTTCAGAACATTGCAGCGGTATACACATCTGTGATGATGAACAATATGTATGGGTGTATCCTGTGAAAGGGGATTTACGCTCTTCCGTTATTATTATTATTAATAAATGAAGCATAAGTACACAATTGTAGCTTTTTCGCCTTAAGACGGATTCAATAATGAAGTCTATTGTGAGTCGTCCTATTCGCATTTGTGTGTATGTTTGTGACATCCGTAAAAAATATATAAAGTAAAATACAAAAAAGGTTTTCTTCTTTTCTCTCTTGAGTTATTATTCTTCAATACAATCAATTCTTTTCTTTACTTTCAGGCTGCTTGTTTAGTTGTATCACGTGTTGCGTTTTATTGATTTTTTACAAACAGCAAATCTGGAAATTATAATTTTCTTATATTTGTACATTGATAAGAATTTCTTTAGAGATTTTACTGAAGGTTGTTGTTAAAAGCTTCATATTGTCGGTTAACTCGAATAAAGACCTTCGTTCTTTAACCGATTCCCAAACCGCTCCTGCTTCTTGTATAAAATTTTGAGTTCATCTGAAAAAGTTATTTATTTTGAAAAAAATATAAATTCGTAAAACCAGAATAGTGTAAAAAGTGAAGCAAGCAGCTCTTATCCATTATAAGAATAACAAATGCACTATTGGTACCGGAAAATAATTAAAAACATAGTTTTGCCTACAAAATTGTTGGCAGAAATGTACAACTAACTTAGGGGCCAATGTCCAAAGCAAATTTAAGCTGGGGAAACTTGTACGAAATGTTTTAAACCAGTTTTTGATCGACATAACTGTAATAAGCTGTTTATAGAAACATTAACATATTCGTTTTTATTAGAATTAGATATAAATTCTATTAAATTCTCTAAAAATCTGGTTGCTATCAACCAGATACCTTATAACACATGTTATATTTAACATGTAAGCGATTTAAGCTTTTTTCGTCATTTTCTTAATGCACTGTTCATGGTTTTAATTATTTTAATTACGAAATTAACTAATTTTCGAATTAAAAGCACTTGATTATTTTTCTAAGTGTACTCATGCAAAGTTGTGCAATAGCAAAACATACATCGATACATAGATACATTGTGAATGCTTCATCTTCTTCATCATCGATTGTCGCACTGTCAGTAGGAGTTCCTTTCACATCATCATCTTCATGGACTTATCAAACGCTCAAACATTTGCTCATTCAAGAAGCGCTCAGGCTTTCTCATTTCTAAAAATGTCGTTGTCATTGAAAAATTGTCATCGTCCTCGATTTGGCGTTGTCCTAGTAATGATGTGAAAAGATGAGCACGTTGCGTCTACCGAATGGGGCTATGTATAAGGTTGGTTGTGAGTGAGAAAGTGGGAACCTCATTTTCAATTTATGTGTGCCTTTCCTCTTTACGTCCGGTTTTCTATTATTATTTGTTTGCTTTTTTTTATATATTATGTACTAATATCCTGCTGGTACCGACAGTTGCACCGATTATAATATTTTATATCCTTCCGATGATGATGACTGCCTGTGTCAAATACAGCAAAGGGATACGCGGTTACAGGTTGCTGTTTGCACATCTCGAAGGAAATTTTCTTTTTATTATGTAATTCTTAGACTTAGCATACAGGAAGTCTGACTCAAAGTATTACCATCTAAAAATGTAGTTATTTTATCAGTTATGAATCTTTTTATTTAATATGTTAAGACAATGTTGAAAATACATTAAATTTCTTGAAAAACACTTGTCACTGTTTGATATGGTTACCTGGTCAACAAATCTGAGGAATTACACGTTGCACGAATGCGAATGTCTATAGAATTCGTTGCTATTCGGTGTCGGTGGTGCATAAGTTAAAGGGTTGGCCCGCACTCGGGGAAAAATGAAATCGATTCACGGCGCTTTCATAAAGCGCACGAGTTTATCTCACTTCCCGATCATCTTGATTCTAAGCACACGTTATGCAAAGCTGTACATATTATGATATAGAGGTGTATTCATATGTTCGGCTGAGTTTATGTGTGAGGTAATAACGATCTAAAGCAAATTATGGTGGCTTATCAGCACAAAATTCTAGTTTGTAGGTGCTTTGGTGCTACACCCACAACAACATTTTCTTTCCTTCCTCTATCCCAATATATCGAGGCATTAATAGTATGCAAATCACTTGAATATTGCGCTAATTATGAATTAAATGGCTTGCGTCTCCAAATGGTCCATGTGGAAAAGTCCATCAAATTCAATTTTTTTCGTAATATTTCGAAGAATAAAATTGTGTAACGAGCTTTCTGGTACGGTGTTGAGAACTATTTCAATATCCAGCATTTCGCACCGAATTTGGTACATCTTTGATGGTACATTTTCATCATCATCATATTTGGCTCTACAACCGGGGTCCGGTCCTGCCCACCCGTCGACTAGCTGCTGTGCAGCTCGAGCTCTATACAGTGAGCGTACGTTTCCGTTGCCATGGTCGTCGTCGCTCATCAGTGTATCCGTGTTTGACTGAGTTTGTGTTCCGTAATACAAGTTTTTACGAGCGAGGTTCTTGGCCTCGCGCCAACCTTACTTTGAAGGGACTAGCTCGATTATTCAGCTTTATCTGTATTGGAGGAAAATTACCGGCGGCTACCGGCTTTGATCGCACTTCCACCAGTCATTTTGTCTTATTACCCCTATTCTGCTGATGGCTGACCGCCGGTTTATTTTAATACCTCAATAAGAACGAGTGGATACCGGCATTATATGGCAGCCCGAACGAGCACAAAAATTGAAGCTCGTTTGTCCAAATTGTCGCTGGACTTGCCGTTCAACCACTCACGATCATTCGGATTCTTTATGTATATGTGCTATGATCGTAGAAGACAAACTGTTAAATGCTGCATATATTTTTATTACCTGGTAAGCCTTTAATTTGTTATAATTTTTCATTAGGCGCCATATCTTGAATCGGACATTGAGTTCGTGGACGTGGAGCCCTCACCTGGATTCTATTTCTGGAGAGGTATATGTTTTTGTATTACCGCCGTCATGGCGTGTTTTGATTCTACCGGTATCATTGTAACGCTTAATTGTTAGATACACAAACATTTTATTCACAGTCAAAAAAGCTTTTGTTCGTCCACCAGCTTATCGTGATTAGCTGCCATTAAGGCAATGAAACTATTATGTTTGAATTCCATTTGAAATTATTTATTTTCAATTCGAGGTAGATCGATATGCTCTATAGGCTTGTAAACAACTTGATAGACTAACACTTGACAAAAGATGATCACCATTACCATGAGCTGGTTGGGAGCTCATCATGAATTTGGTAACAACTCTAGTGAAGGACCATATATAATTGTATTGTATTGTATTATAATTGCATTTGCGGTCCATGGCCTATCTTCTCGCAACCATTTGTGTTGAGCATGTATATTTTTTGCACACAAATGGAGAGATCTACATTTTAATGCCGGATCTGAACAGCGGATTGAGAAGCTTTCCGTGACAAGTTATTACTCTCGGACGTTTGTCAGACTTTCGCGAGAGGTGGGACACCATGAAAAATACTTTTTGGTATTGCTGGGAGTTGAACCACGAACCTCATGCTCAGAAGCCATGCTCTTATTCACTGATCCACGGCGCCCACAATTGTATGGTATACAAACAGCAAAAATGAGTCAGAGTTGAAATTTATATAATTATACGTAAATAAAAAGTTAAACTTTTAATCACAACCCCTTACCTGTTCACAATACGACGATGTGACGCTTTGGCAAATCACTACCATATTTACACGCATGAAATATACCTCACGGATGTTACTTTCTATGAGTTTACAAGGATTAATTTCCGCTCCAATATCCTTTCTGTAAGATGTAAAAATATAATTTTCTCATGCATCGGTCACTCCAACAGCACTAAAAACTACTTAAAGACCTCATGTACGATCGTAATCCTTTATACTTTCAACATTCTTACTGTATTGCCTCATAGCCAGCTTTCTTCAAAGAAGATGGAAAACCAGCTTTGCTACAACACATATTATGCCACTTACCTATCAAGCACGTTACCCAAGTATTTTTCCGCAATAGCCACAAACGCAAAGGACAATTGTAATCCCTGGAGAACGTTTCATTCGAGTATAAGTAGCTTATTTATGAAGGCACGCATTTTTGAGCATACACTAAGCAAAACTTTAAGAAACTTTTTAAAGAACACGGGCGATTTAACCCATTTAGCCCCTGCAAAATAATTTCCACTTTTCTGTTTGCGTACAAGTCCCCATGCATGAAAAAAGTTTCCTCGTTGCAATAGTTGCGCTCGTTTGTGTGAGAAGAAATATGGTTTTTGATGATTTTATTATTTAATGTTGTGAGGGTTGTGAGTACAAGTCTTGCGGAGACGAAACGCCCAGTGTATACGCATATAAGTTTCAAAACACTGTTGTTTCAAATTCCATAAAATAATCTGAGATTTTGGACGACTTGAATAAAATATTAATTCTACAGAAGGAATATATTCTTATTGCCTCCCGAGAATATTAGTGTTGAATCTGATGAAGCTTAAAACACTTGGGTATGTTGTCATAGGAAATATTAGAGCCAACCGACTGAAAAATATTTCGAATAACAATAACGAAATTCACAAATCTTTAGTGTTCGGAAGTACGAATTTCGGGGCAACGTTCTACCAGTGAACAACGAACAGTGGTGTCAATTCATCAAAATTGAAAACCCTTGGCATAAAGTTCTTTAAAAAATTTAGTGATTATGGGGTCGATGCTTCACTGGATTAATAAATAATAAATTAATAATATATTTCGGATCGCTCTATCCAAGTAGGTTTGGACGGCTTCAAGTCGGAATTTGACCGCAAAATTACTGGCGTTCCCAAAATATATACGTGTTTGGATCGTGAGTTATGGTCGTGAGTTCATAGAAAAATCCTATGGAAAACAGCACTTGCAGTTTTTCCCTAATTTTTCAATTCTTCGGGCAATTTTTGCACTTTTTCTTTCCATGTAAACCTTATTCGGACTATGACGAACATTTTGAATTAAAATGAACAGCATTTTATTTTTATTTATATAGATTATTTGATCTAATCTAACTCATTCCTTCGCTGACGACAGCACTCTTATCTTCTCATATAAGTTTGAGAAACGTCCCTCCTCTTCGCAAGAGTATTTCAAAGAAAAAAGTAAGTTAAGCACGTTACATTCTGTCCTGAGCAGCATAACAACATGGGGGGAACATAATAGAGTAGCATTTAACGCTTCCAGTACACAATGATATCTCCAGTCTTCCATGTGAAACGTAACCCAACTTTGAATGGCACTTGCATCGATGAAGTCGAAGACCTCGTAATTCTCGTTATCTGCGTTTACGACAATCATCACAATCGTTAAAAATGCTGCGAAATGTTAAGGTTTTCTTACACAGCGCATATTTCTTGCACTTCACTGCTTCCGATCTGACTACAATTTACAAGGCATTCATTCGCCGTAAACTTGAGTACAATTGGCTGTTCCTCAAACTAGATCTAAATCTACTCGATAGAATACAGAACTAAACCTTAAAACTTATTGGTGGCGAAAAAAAATGCGATCCCAAGAGATTGACTGGAACACGGTAGGAATGTTTGATGTTTGTCTCGGTTTTTTTAGCTTCTATAGCCAAAGGTGTTGAAGAGAAATAGCCAGTTGCATACCGCCTCTCTATAAAATCTAACCGCTATACTCGTGTTTTCCCTCAAGGCAATCTTCAGAGGAACTGTTAAGTTCAGAGATTCTATTTTAAGTCATAGAAGACATACTCTATGAGGTATGTTAGCCTATAATATCCTAACATTTTAGGGCTGGAAGCTTCTTTACACTTGTAACGTTGTTTCGCTCGAGTGACGCTCGCCGGTCACCCAGGGTTTGTTTTCTCCTCTTTTTTCGTGCTACAAATTAAAGTTTTTCTTTTCTATACTTAACATATTAGATATAATAACTAAATAATACTATGCTAAGGGGTCGTGTGATAGTAGGTGGCATTGCACAAGAGGAGGGCGTTCGGGTTGAACGGCTTGGCTTGAAGTAGCTATCGAAATTTAGGAAATAGTATCAGACAACTGCCGATAGCTTACATGAAACTGAAGTCAATGGACCACTCGCAGGGCGTTCGGGTTGAACAGCTCGGGTCGAAGTAGCTATCTAAAGTTGCGAAACAGTATCAGACAACTGCCGATATCATTCTTGAAACTGAAGTCAATGGAGCACACTGAGAGCGTTCAGGTTAAATAGCTCGGCTCGGAGTAGTTATCAGATAGCATACTTGATACTGAAGGAGGGTATTGTGAAATAGTATAGTAAAGTATCCTTATACTTTAAAAAGTATATATATTGCAAATGTGCGCTCCATTCTAGAATATGGTTGCGTTATTTGGAACTATAATATTAATTTATATTGTATTAGAATTGAGAGAATTCAAAAATCGTTTAAAAGATATGCACTAAGGCATATAAACTGGGGTGATTGTTATCCTTCATATAAGGCTAGATAGATGTGTATTGATCGACCTTCAACCACTTTCAGCGAGAGGAGAGATTTGCTTATTAAATTTTGTTAGGGACGAATTTACAGACTCCATTGATTGCTTGGATATCTTATCCTTGTTTTATTTGTATGCTCATGAAAGGCCTTTGCGAACTAGGGACCTTTTTTACATTACCCATTGCAACAGGAACTTTTTGTTGAATGATCTAATTGTTAGATGTTCTGTTGCTTTCAACTTCATTTGCAATCTAATTGATTCCATGTCAAATTAGCGTTTAGGAAACTTATAAATGATCTATTTAGATAATAAATTTCTAACATAATATATAAATTCATGTACATTTTAGTTTTTAAGTTTTTTTTAAGTCTGTTTATATCTTAGACTAAATAAATAAATAAATAAATAAATAAATAAATACCTCCGCACAAGAGGGGCGTTCGTAAAGAACAGCTCGGTTCCGCTGTACTTATCGAAAGTGCGAAATAGTATCAAACAACTTTCGAGTTTCTACAGCAAAGTGTTTTCGTTCGGAATGAACAGGAGTTTAACCATAAACCCATAAAAGAACTACTATGCCAGCAGACGGATCTTCCTAGATGAAACTCTACTACACCAGTATTGATAAATTATGGTTTTCGCGCCCCACGTCACTGTTTCTTTCTTTGAAACTGCTGGGAATTTTATTATACCAGCTATCGAATGAGAAATTGTTCATATACGTGGTTCAAGCGATTACCGGGCGGAAGTATTACTATTGTGCAACTGTTGAACATGCATTGCACTGAGTAATTTTCCTATATGTTTGTGCAGCGTGGTTAGTCGGTTAATGCTGATATATCAATTTATTAATTCTGGTGTATATAGAGATATGGTGTGTAACGTAGGTGATTTAATACAAATTAATAGTTGGATTAAACCAACTTCTATAAACGCTTTTGCACATTTAAAAAATGGGGCTTTGACGAAAACAAATTTTTTCAACATGAGTTGCCAAGAATATGCAAAAGAAACCATTTTGTAAAATTTACAGATTGAAAAAAGTTTCTAATTCAATAAGTTTGCATTTAAAGGTGAATAACGTTATATTAATGAGTACTATAAGAGTATATTAGAAAATTCTGACAACTGTTTTACTGTATGCACACTTATGCGATTAAATGAGAAAAATGTTTTTTATATGAAGTACTCTTAATATAATTATTTTGTTTAAAAATGTGCAGTGTTTATTGTTTATTTCAAGAGGTTGGATGTTCTTCTGTACTCTCATACTCATACCTGTCATAATATACAAAACTTTACCACCGATCAAAGGCAAAAAATTAGTAGGACACTATCGGTTGTAGATTCAGACATCCTGGCGATGAAATATTAAGAAGATAATCAAACTGACATAGGTATGCAGAGTATTTTTTTGGATTCATCGTCATCATATTTTTAAGTTTTAAAAGAAGAATGTGCTCACATTTTCAAGAGTCATTTATCTTCATTGCTATGGTAAAGAATATCTATACAAATAATCAGACATTCACTCCCATCAAAGTTTGCAATAGGTATATACATTATTGTATTAATGTGAATTTCACTTTTAAAGAGGATATGGGATGTTTTGAAGATAGAAGTAGGTTTAAAGCAATGCGTATAAATCAATGTAACAATTTGTAGGAGTGTTTACATAGGTACTCGAAAGTGTTCTTGGTAATAGACATCAATCAATTTTGACAAGAGAGAAAATCAGCAATTGTTGTCATCGTAAGGTATCCTTTCTCAGAAGGAAGGTTGATAAAATACGTTCGACCTCGATTTGTTATCACATTCAGATTAAAGATACGCAGAAGAACTCTCACTCTTCTTACAATAAATACAGAAGGAATCGAACACGTTTCGACAGTTGATGGCACAATGGACCTAAAATGTGCAAGACACATCACTTACACGTATAAAATATAGAAGAATATACACGGAAATGTAATTCAAAGGGATAATAAATCAACCTATTTGTATCTATCTATATATACTAATATATGAAGACGTAAGTTGGTTTGCACTTTAAATTCTATACGCTAATCTAACTACTAGACCGATTTTGATTATTTTTTCACCATTGTACAGGGTTTTTCCCCCGGAGGTTATAAGCTATAGTTTTGAGTCAGTGATAGGTAGGTGGGGTGGTTCACTTAGTGGGGTCTAGTGAGAGGATGGTGGTCAGTTGGTGTGCCATCAGTGGGATGGTGTCTGTGGCATGGTGGTTTGGTGGGGGTTAGTTGGGCAGCTGGGAAACGCCTATTATTTGAAAAAAAAATTAAACTACTGGACCGATTTTGATCACGCAAGTCATTGATTTGGATAAGTTTGGGAAAAGGGTCAGTGGGTTTGGGGCCAATCAAGGGATCACTGGGTGGGTAGTCAATTACGTGGTGGTGAAGAGGATGTAGGCAGCCGGGTCAGGCCGAGTATTTTAGCTTGTGTCTTATATATATGAGAGACATTGCAGTTCCAATCTTTCCATAATATAAGAACTTTTAACTAAATAACGAAACACTCCTGCGCTGGACTGTTCAGCACGTTTTAATCTACATATCAATTGTAAATTACTAACTGTCGGTTAGATTGACACCAAGCCAAGCAAGAGAACAATTTGAAAAAGCCAGCAACAAGTATGTAATAAGTCCTTGTTACTAGAAGTATTGAAAAAATTTTAAGAAGAAAGAAAGTAGCTTTATTTCAAATAGTATAGAAGTTAGGTGAATTAGAATTTTTTAGCAGAAGGTTTGCATCGAAGATACACAAGCGTATAAAATTTGAAGAAAAACGGGTACTTTAAAAAAAAAATGTATAGGTGCCCCCCGACACCGGGGCCCGATCACTACCAAATTTTAATTAAAAATCTCGTCACCGGAGATACACATATGTGCAAAGTTTGAATTAAATCGGGCTTTAGGAAGTTGGTTAAAAATTTATCAAATTATTCCACCATCAGCCACCGACAGAGAGACCGACACCCGAAGTTAATAGAGAGAATTTATAAAAAAATAACATTATTGAAAAACATGCCCTAAGCAGACATATTTCATAGATTCAACGTAGCGCTGAACTATTTCACAGCCTCTTAACGTTTATGTATTTAGTTTCTTACAAAACTTGCCTGGTCTATCGAGAAATAGGTGATACTCACGACATGCGAAACCAAAAATCAGTGACATATTATATAAATGTATTAAATTAAATTAAAGTATTAAATACTACAATATAATTACAAATTATACAAAAAAATTAAGGATGTAAAAATTTACCTGTGTTTTTAATGAAGGAATAATTAGTAACATTTCACGGTGGTTTCCTAAAAAAGAGATAAATTGGATAAAAGGTTGTTCCAACAAGTTTTATTAAATTACGTTGACATTAATGGTATATTAGCAAGAAATTATTTTTCATTGAATGTCAATTAGGACGTAATACATACGTTTCTGTATAATGCATCCGTTTGTCGCTCAATGTAGTAGTATATTACTGGCTTACAAAGAAGTCATGTAATTGCGTTTTTTGCAAGTATGCATGTTCAAATACATGTAATGTTTATCTTCCATTTATAGATTAAAATCTGTCTTCTTCATGAGCGTTTGTCTGGGACAGACAGATCAAAGGGAAATAGAACGCCAACTGCGAATATGACGAATTCAATTACTACCGTACTCAGTTATTTACAAAGCATTAGCTCTTTTACCTAAATAGATGATAGTGTAGGTGGAAATCTTGTTATCCTGATAGCAGAATCAACGTTTGAATACAAATGGACCAAAAGGGAAACAAAGAGAGACAGATTCCAAGTAGCGATGGGTAGTAGACGCCAGATTATATGGAAGTAATAATGCGATTAGTATTTTTTACGGTGTCCCACCTCTCGCGAATGGGTAGCAAACGTTCCGAGATTAAAATAACTTGTCACGGAAAGCTTCTCAATTCGCCGTTCTGATCCGGCCTTAAATTGTAGGTCTCTTCCATTTGTGTCCAAAAATATACATGCGCAACAAAATGGTCGCGAGAAGCTAGGCCTTGGACCGCAACGGTCTGTCGCGCCAAATATTATTATTATTAAAAATGCGAGTAGAAGTTCAAACATTGTCCCTGCAATCAAAATAGTGGAGCGCGAATTCGAAGTAGTACAATCCTTTAACTATCTCGGATCAAATGTAGCAGCCGATGACAGCATGGAACCAGAAATACGCGGATGGTTGCTCAAAGCCAACAAAGCCTACTTTAGTAAGTCAAGGCTCTTCAAATCCAGGAATTTACCCATAAAATCCAAACTGCTGGTGTATAAGATTATGGTCATACCAGTACTTACATATGGAGACGTGGGTGCTTAGCCAAAAGCATTCTGACCGCGTTTGAGAGAGAAACCTTACGGAGAATTGTTGACCCCGTATGTGTGAAAGGACAATTCCGGAGACTATAATGATGAGATCTACAAGCGTTACCGCGCTTTCGACATCGGGAAGAGAATTAAGTTCGGTAGACTACAGTTGGCAAGACACCTAGCTCGCATGAGCGCAGAGGATACTGCCCGGATAGTCCTTTGCGGCAGGATTTATGGAATACGACAGCGAGGCCGGCCAAGCCTACGCTGGATGGATAACGTAGACCAGGACGCCCAGAGTTTAGGAATGCAAAACTTTATGACATCGGCTTAAAATCGGGACCTCTGGAGAGAATTTTTGTTGGAGGCCAAGACCGGACCCTGGTTGATGATGATAAAGTGAGTATAAATCAATATTTTTTTAAATTTTTTTTTATTGTGAAGGTTGAAGTCTTTGATTTTAGAATGAAAAATAAAAAATTCGTTCATGGGGCTCGCTCTGCTGGCCTTACAGTAAGCCATCCTGTGAGTCCAGTTTTTAAGAACTTATTCGATGATTTCGGCGCCCATATCCCGAATAACAGTTGCAATGTTATGTTTTAAAGCTGAAATTGTCTCTCGATTATACGCATAACATATGTCCTTAACGGCATCCCATAGAAAAAAGTCCATCAGCGTCAAATCGCAGCTCCGCCCAGGCCAGTTGAGAGATCGATTCTAAGTCGACGCCATCTTTTTGAAACCAGAGGTCGGCCACATTCATTTTTTAAAACTGTTTGTACTTAGTACACAATAAAAAATTACAATTAAATTAAAATATACATTATATACGATGTGACTAACGAGCAGTTTAAGTTTATATACAAATAAAAGAAAATTAAAATTAAGTGACACCCTTTGGAGTCACCAGATGTTAGGTTGCACAACTAGATCGTGCGGTTTTATGCGCTGGAGCCGTCGTTGATGCTCATTTTGATTGAGGAGCCTGGATGACTCTGCATTTGAGTGTTGACTGAATCGTTAGGCGTGGGATGCTGCATATTTTGTAATTTCGTTGGCCACTGTTTCTACTCATAGGTCATGGTGAAGATCAGAGTCACGGATGTACCATGGTGCGTTGACAATGCTTCGCAGTATTTTCCGTTGGATAATTTTGATGGTGCTCATCTTGGCGCACCCCCATAATTGAATGCCGTAAGTCCATACCGGTTTGATGACTTGTTTATAGAGAAGCAATTTGTTATGTATTAACAGTGGTGATCTCCTGCCAATAAGCTCATCTGTCTCAGTTTAAAGTCGAATTCATACTTTTTCTTCTTGACATGTTCCTTCCAGCGAAGCTTTGCGTCCAAGGTCATGTGAAGATATTTAGCAGTGTTTGTATTTGGGATCTGTAAATTATTAATGACAATGGGGATATCTAGAGTTTTTTTGTTGGTGAAGTCAACATGTATTGATTTGGCGTTAATTATTTGAATGCGCCATTATTTTGTCCAATTTTTGTTGTCGTTTATCGACCTTGCAGTTTATGCTGTTTCACCGATGGCTAGTATAGCAGTATCGTCCGAAAACATGGCGATTATATTGCTTGTTGAAGTAGGAAGATCATTGGTGAATAGTAGGTATAACGCTGGACTCAGATGCTACTCTGATGAACTCCTGCTTTTATCTCCTTAAGATCAGAATAAGCATTATCTTGCTTAATTCGAAAGAAGCGTTATGTCAAATAGGATTTAAGTATCCTAAAGTATTGAACCTGGAGAGTTGTTTCAAGTTTGTACAAAAGTCCTTAATGCGAAACCATGTCAAAGGCTTGAGTTACATCGAGGAAAATAGAAGAGCAATTGCTTTAAAACCTAATTGAAGGTCCGAAGTGATAAGATTAGGATCACAAGAGTGATGAAGATTTTTGGCTATAACTTTGATTGGCCTTACTTGTTTGTCTTCGTAAGAATACCACACAAATGTTTTGCTAGTAAATGTTCTGGTAACCGCTCTATAATCATCACTTACTGTCGTATTGATTTTGTACACAACCTTGTTTATTAGCCTTAACTGGGATAAAGCCACATTCATGGCATAGATTTGAGGCTATAAAAAGTTGGCCAGCTAGCTGTGTAACGGTCGCCATTAACGGTAACGGCGTTTTCGAAGAAAAATTGGCCACCACTCCGAAATCCAAACAAAAGTGTCACTCTTAGTGAAAGCATTGGCATCTCTACGGCTACGTGTGGCTGTTTCGAACCACAATTCTGGCAGTTCTGCTTGTTTACATAGCCCCCTCGTCGGAAAATATGATTTTTCGACTAAAATCGACGTCATTATCAAGCTGGTCTATGGCCCAAGCAGACCTCTCCGAGCTCAACGACCACTCTGTTATCACATTGCAAGCCTTTCTAATGAACTTTGTTCAACTTCTTTGAATCGAATCGAATTCAAGAGCATTAACTTGACTGACAAACTGCTTGTGTAGTAAGAGTGCCATGTATAAGAAAAACTTAAAAAAAAATCCAAAAATGTTTAATAAGCCATAACTTACGAACTTACTAATCGTGAGGAATCGTTGGAAAGATTAATGTTTTTTGTTATTTAGTAGGTAAGAAGTCTTGCTTTCACATTTCACGATTGCCATGCCAGAGCATGCAATAAAATTCAGTTCAAAGTAATGTTATATTACAGTCAAAGTAAAAGGGAAAAGAAGAACAAATCTTGTCGACAAAATTTAACCAAGCGTCCTCCCAATTTGACTTACCATGCAGTTACTGTGTGCATGCACCGTAGACAATATCTAAGTGAATCGATTATGCACTTTAAGCGCACATGGTAAACAATGATATTTAGATTCAAGTGGGATGTATCATGGTGCTACATGACGCAGACCCAGCAGGGATAAAATTTCTCTAGTTTCTCTATTTGCTTGAGCCTTGTCTTCTCTTTAGAGTGCTTGAATATAAATAAAACCATTTGCAGCGCGGTAATCGAACCGAAGTTCCTAAATGAAACTCTGAATATTTTAAAAGATTGTGGAAATTCTTTACGATGAAAAAGTCTAACTAACAAGAATTAGCTAAGTATTATTGAAACCTCTAAGGAAAATGTTCTACAGAAGACCAAGGATATGTACATCACCTGAGTACACTATGTACAAACTATTGAACAGGTTGAGAAAGGTAGATTTTTTCGCTTTCAAATATCTAGCAAAGGACTGCTATTTATCATATTTCGATGAACATTTTATAAAACTTTCCTCTGCTGTAGGAGAAAAAAACTTTTCCTTAAAGCAACGACTTTGTTGTCAGCGATGGAAAGAGGTACTTGATCCTTTGAAATTATGGATATTAAATTATCGTCGAGATGCCAGATATTCCGAACGCTTTGACGTTGAGTATCTACTAACAGTAAGTACTGCGGAATTGTTTTCTATTTACTTTGAAACCTCTTAACAGATGTTAAAACAGTTCTTAAGAGATATATTGCAACGAAAGTTTTTTTCTGCTTTATGCAAAGGAAGTCAATAATCTTTTCAGTTAAACTGCTCTTGATCTATAGTTAGAGGTTGTGTTGAATTGCAAAGCAATTTTTATATAACAATAAGAAGCAATTTAATTTAATTCATGAAAATTATTCAACATGAATGAGAATCAAATAAATATTTTATTTATTTTAATTTCTTTGCAGTTTTTAATCTTTCATAATAAATTTACTTTAATATAAGCCACAGCATAACTACCTTTATTTTAATTAAAAGGACCTGACAAATTTTGCATTTGCAATTTATCTTTAGAAACTTTTTTAACACAATAGTTAATTTTCTCTCTGAAACAAGTACACTACACTCATCACGATGACTCAAGTATTTCAAGTAATTAATGCAAGTATTTAATAAAGATACTTCAATAGACCCACAGAGCCTAATTAGGATAGCAAATAACATAGCAAAACTATTTCCTAATTGTTTAAGTGATACAAAGTAAAGAAATAAAAATACGTTATACTAGACTATAAAGTCAATATAGTGCATACTTTTTTAACTTAGCCAGAGACAAATAATATACATGAACTTTTAGGTAATCGGTTTGGTATGATAATGTTGAACATTTAAAGAAAAAGTGAGTGCGTTGACTTGTGTACGAGCATTGGACGTTTTAAGGATAATAAGGTTAATATGGATAGTACAAATCCAAACGGACAAAAATTTACAATCTATTCAGACAATCAAGCTCTTAAAGAAAACTTTGGACATAACAAAAGTACACTCGCGGTGGCGGCAGCACGTTTAAAAGATGGGCAGTGTAATTATCCATGTATAACTATCAGATTGTGTACAGATAATCTAGTTTTATGTGTCATGCCGACGCATTGTCGAGATTACCAGTTCCGGTGCCAACGGAAGCAGAAGTTAATCCGAATTATTCCGTGTCTGATTCGAGGCTTTTAAATTTTTTAAAGATTCAAACCGAAACCCAAAAAGATCCAGTTTTGGTTGAAATTAATCATTATTTACTGGCCAAAAGAAATCAAACCTAAAAATAGAATAGCATAACTGGTTACCGTCTTATAGCTTTACTGTGTTGTATCAGTAAAGTATTGGAATCTTTTATCCGTAAAAAGATCAATACGTTTTGTTCGGAAAAAAACCTTATTCCTTCCTTTCAGTTCAGGTTCCGAGAGAGGCAATCTACGCTGCGTCATCTGCTGAAGCTTCACAGTGACGTCGCTTAAGGACTGAACGTCAAAACTAGTACAGTCTCCTGTTAAATAGATATCAAAAAAGATTTCAATAGCGTTTGGACAAACGGGCTACTGTACAAACTTATAAGTTTTGGTTTCCCCAATTGTGAAAATAATTAAAAAAAAACAACCCATAAAAATTAAAATTTTTCATCTAAATTCTCTAATCGCCCCTCGATCCTGGGCCATTTTTTTTTTATTGTAGGAGAAAATCATCGAAACAAACATTTGACATCAGATGTTAAAATTGAAAAAGCTCAGATCATTTTATTCTGAGCACTTAGAGCACGCTCATACTCTGAGCAAATAAGAAACACGAACATTTATCTTGAGAACTCTTTGACTGCTCTGAACTAATTTATGAAAACGCCAAATGACAGAATATTGTGAAAACTTGTTGTTCTATCTGTAAGTTGATATCGACAACAAAAAAAACGACATCAATAAAAATACAATTCAGTATATAATAAAAATGTAAGTTGAAGTAATCATAAAACATGTATGTCTCGTTTCATTTGCTGGGTTCATTTGTGCGTGCGCTAAGATTTCTCTCTCTCTCTCTCTCCACCACCACCAAAACCATGCAGCGCAGCCGACTGCGCAGCACACACCGCACACAGTCCATTACGGGCGACGAATATCTGATGCCAGTATTGATATTTAAAAAATGTATAAGGGCCTTGCGGCCGAACCCGGGACCCGATCACTACCAAATTTTCGAAAAATTATTGTTTATTGGGTATACACATGTGTGTAAAATTTGAAGAAAATCGGGTAAATTTTTTAAAATTTTTGTTTGGGAGCCCCCCGACCCCGCAGCCCGAGGGGTCTCAAAATTTAATAGAAAGTGTTGTCTCCGGAAATACACATGTGTGCAAAATTTCAATAAAATCGGGCCATGGGAAGTGGGTTAAAAATTGATCGCAAGAATCCACGACAGACGACCGACGACCGACGACCGACGACCGACGACCCACGGGCAAGTGAAGTTAATATAGAGAATTTAAAAAGCCCATCGACAAGGCAAAGGATTAAAGCCGGATTTCATCAAGGTTCCAGACTTTGACTAGTCCTGTTTAGCATTTTCACGGCGGATAAACCCATTAATATAGCCGGAACATGCACCATGCTTTTCGCGGATGATTCAAAGATTGGAGGAACACCTCCGAAATCTTTGGGACTACAATCTTAAGTGGAAACTAAGCACCAACAAAACGGAACTCAACTGCTTCCGAGTACCAACGAGTACTGCAACGTAAAAATGTATAAGAAATTTCGCAAGCCAGTGCAGAGGCTTAAAAAACACCATTTCGGACAATACGACAATAAACTTCAAGTTAGAGACCAAGTACCTGGGAATCAACTTTACCGAGAGGCTCAATTTTAACTCTCACATCGATCAAACAATGAAGAAAGCTAACTGCACTCTTCATTTGGTGCAACCGCTTTTAAGAAAGCCGAAACAGACTGTCCAACCTATGTTTATCCCGTATGGTTCACCGTCTCACCAACAACGATAAATTTTAAATGGAAGGTACTTAAGATCTGTACAGGTGACTGGAGAGTGCCAAACAGCTACAAGTTTGTGTCGACTACAAGGCTTTACGAAGCAGCAGGTCTGCTGCCAATGACCAACCAATTGTTCCCAATGGCGAAGAAATTTGTTGACGGGTTGGAAACACATCCAATAAGATGCAATCGAGGAAATCGAGCCAAGCCACCGGTACATGTACATCAAAGGAAAAAAAAACAATGTTGATACGTCGATCCCCTATTTTTGAGCCGCCACTTATTAATATTAGTTATAAGTTTAGTTTAAGTCAAAATTGTGTAATACTTTAATGCTTAATAAATAGTATATTACTTAACGAACGAGGAAAGTGGAGCTTATCGTCCGAGTTAGAAGCTTGCGGTATTCTCACAAGCACGATTCTGTGAGTAATGTAAGCTATTTGTCACACGACCAAAACTAAACCGGTTATGCGCAATTTAAAATTACTCTGGGAATGTTAACTCACTAGTGTGTGTAACGGCTACTTTCGAATCTAGTTTATAATGTATGAAACAGTCACTTTCGTCTATCGGGGTGTGAAAATATCTTAATCTCAATCTAAAATCGCAATTTAAAGCCTCATCTGAAAGGCGAATTGAGATTTAAGATTTTCTTTCAAAAATTAATTTTTCGTAAAACTAAAAAATTTGCTAAAAAACAACAAAAGCTCAAAATTACAATTCCATTCATCGAAAATGACTGCAGCTGTTGGTGCACAAATTTATGTCGTTCGCTCTGTTGCTGCCTCAGCAAAGTATAACACAGCAGTTTGTTCTTTATGTGCATACATAATGTTCTGGTATATATGTATATAATATGCAAACCTTCTGATGCAAATGAAGTCCATGTAATAAAAAAACTGAATTCATTTCCATCATCTGACATCTTTTCACCGCATGGCATAGTTAACGTTTTCCATTCAGCCGCATCACATCGTATAACTCTATATGGAGTATCTTATCTGTACATAGTAAGCACGGTGTGACCGACGAGTCCTAGTTTTCATTTCCCAGTGCAATGCCAATATAAATGAACTCTTCGCAGATGCAGACATTTGCAATTATTTTGATATTTCATGGTAAAATCTCCTGGGACGGACTCAACTTCGAGGCATTGTACACAGTGCAGTTCTACGTGAGCAGGTCCGACCCGCTACAAAGTTGCAAATTCATTTGTTTTGTTTGCTTTTTCCTGCTGCTGATGTGCAAGTTCCAATATCAATAGTGCAAATATTTCACCACCACACAACCACTACCTACAACACCCAACCGATGATGGTCGTATGCAATATGCATTTTTATTATTGTATGTATGACACCGGTTTGCTGTAAGGTATGTGAGATTGTTAACTGATCTCGTTTTTTTCTCGTCTACATGTGATAGTAAAACCTGCGGGTGGTAACAACAAATAGTCATCTATGCTCGTGCATTGTGCCCTGATGCATAGATGAAAGATAGTTTACAGGATTCCTCACGGGAATTCTGCAGATGTGACCTCTTTTTGCTCGTTTCGATAGCTGTATTTAGAAATGTTATTCATGTAATATTATTCACTGAAAAGGTAGTATTGACTATTTACTATTATCGGTGCAATTCCAAATATTCGTTTGCATTCATTACTCATTTCAATTACATTTTCGGTTTTTGTTTCGCTCTTCAAATGTTCCTCCGCTGCTGATTTGAATTGATTGCAGATGATTGTCCGACTCGGATCATGAATGCATTCATGAGCGTCTACAACCCATTGGAATTGTTTCGTCGACAAAGAAAAATCATTTCCTAAGCCAAGCACAACTAAGGCAATCAGTTAGTAGAGATCTTTTATTCATACTGCAATTCACTGATTCAATAAAAAATGTCTAATTCTTAATTAAAAGATATCAAGTAAATGTATAAAAACTTGGTTCTTCGGGTAGAACTATTAATTGATAAGTGGAAAGGTTTGTTAAAAATGACTTTAAATAAATTTAAGAAACAGACTTTCACACAAATCACACATGGCATGCCATACACGTCACACGCGGGTGTTAAAAATGGCCAATGCGACTGCGCTGCGCACAAAGTTTCAGCTCTAAACGATGCGTGAAATTTTGTTGAAAAGGACATCGAAAAAGCCGAGAAAATTAGGCAACCAGGTTCCAGGCTACATGTAATGACATAAAAGTTTTTTAAAAAGCTCTAAAAAGGAAGTAGATTTTAAAGAATTATGAAGACCTTTTAGGGAAAATAAATTCTAATTTAAGAACATAAAACTTTATAAACTTTAAAACTTTATCATCTCAAGTGTTATGGTGTTCGAAACATAAAGTTTACCTAAGCATATGAGTACAAAGAAGTCTCTACATGTCCTTGAACATAATTATCAAGCGATAGAAACAAAAATCAAAGGTTGTTTGATATTCGAAAAATAACCCATGTTCTTGATGAGAGTTGGTTTAACACATTTAGCTTAATTGACACATGCGTAGAAAGGCCTTATAATGATAGGTTATACGCTTGGCACAGCGTGATATATAGGTTTAGCAGGGGACAAGAGGAGATGGTGAATTGTGAAGTGTTTTGAATGCAAGATATAGTTCTTTATGCCTGTTGTACGGCTAAAGAAATTTTTTTTCTAAACTTAACCGTACGTCGGAAATAGGCTTTGAGGTTAACTGATAAGCATTTGAAGAGCCAGCAGTGTTGCGCTCGAATTCATGAACAGACCTATTACGGTCTATTTCTATGACCGCTGGCACTATAAAATAGTGACAAAAGCGGTGTTCAAGTGAATCGCAATGTTGTCACCGCCGTTAAGTTTAAACGCCCGGTTCAGTATTTTATCTAGCAGATACGGAGTAGTTTTAAATAACCTGACCAAATATGACAACTTTAATCTAGCTTGGGGCGAATAAATGCCTTATAAGTAGTAGCCAGATAAGAAGGCTTGAAATATTCCTTGTTTCGTGTTAGGAAACCTTAAAATTTGGATGCATTTATATCCAACGTATCGTAGAAATATTGTGTGAATTTCGTCTTTCTGTAAGATATAGTTTGGCGTTAGCAGGGGTTCTTAAACTGTTTTTCTCGCGACCCACTTTTTCGGTGGGTCACCCGGGTGGGTATTGCTCAACAACGTAGTCAAAAATCTCTGGTAAAGCGAAGGTTAAATCAAAATTATAATCATCTACATATATGCGAGTATACTTTGAGTTTCGTCCGAGTGTTTTAGAAAAAAATTATATTAAATGTGGCTTATTTGATCAAAGTAACCAAAGACGTTGTTCAATTTTCATAGCGCTGGTCTCATTATCTCTTCTATATATTGAATACGAGTGAGATATTTTGATTTAGATAGAGTTACTCACAAATATATTAAGTAGCGAATCGCAAAATAGTTTGCATTTCTATGTCATACAGGATGAGATATTTTTAATTGAAAACCAGAAATTGTCGTTGGATTGATTGGAAAAAAATACTTTCAACGTCAAATCAGTTGACAGTTCAGCAAACTCTTCTACAAAGCCGCAGTAGCTCAATTTTATAATTTGGTTGATGTTTTTCGCAGAAAAGCCACTTACGAAGAAGAGGACGTGCAGAAAGAGTGAAATCATATTGGCTCCAACACGAAACTCTAGTTTCCATCTTCGATACATCTGTGAACCAGACCAGGCCTCTAGCATCCAGTGCTGGAACACCAATGCACCAGTTTACCCGGCCCAATATTTCTACCTCAAATCGCCATCCGAAACAGTGCTCCCTGACCATACTGTTAGGGATTGTACAGACTTGCAGCCCCTGAAGCTTAGTTGCCGTTCAAGAACTTTCGGCCAATGGCCGCATAAAAGGTCTCACCCTCATGGTGTACATCCAATATACAATAAAAATCGTCCGCATAACCAATGGCGATGTAGCCTGATCTATGAAGATCGACTAGAAGATTATCAATGACTAGTGAACATAGTCTATAATAGCTAGGCGCTTACAGAATGCGTTAGAGCCAATTTTGAGAAATGAACAAGCAGGATTTCGCCCAAACCGTTCTTGTACTGATCAAATTAACACCCTGCGTATAATCATTGAACAGTCAGTTGAGTATCGCTCTCCTCTGTATATGGTTTTTGTAGATTTTAAACGCGCTTTCGATAGTGTAGGACGAACATGATGTCTAGCTATGGTGTTCCGGAAAAACTCATTAACATCATTAAGGAGCTGTACCGGGACTCAACATGCCGCGTCATTCATAACGGTCATCTTGGCTCACCTTTTAACATCTACTCGGGAGTCAAGCAAGGTTGCACCCTCTCACCATTGCTTTTCAAAATTGTCATCGCCTGGGTGATGAAAATAGTAACCCGTACTCCATCGGGTCTGCCATGGAATGTTTTTCACCGCCTAGAAGACCTAGACTATGCCGATGATATCTGTCTCCTATCACAATCGCTAGGTGACATGGAGCGAAAATTAAACTCACTAGAACTCCACGCTAACAAAGTAGATTGAAAAATTAACGTCTCAAAAACAAAACTACTTCGCGTTAACGCTAGTGGAACATGTGATCTCTCGATTGACGGACATCAGATAGAGGAAGTCGATAGGTTTTGTTTTTTGGGAAGCTGGATGTCAAAAAATGGTGGTGCTGACTCGGATGTGTGCTCTCGTGTAAACAAGGCGCGACACTCATTTAGTATGCTAAATAATATCTGGAACTCCTCGCAAATCTCCAGGAATCTAAAGCTAATGATCTTCAGATCTAACGTTCTCTCAGTACTTTTGTAAGGCTGCGAAACGTGGAATATCACAGAGTCAATTGCGACGTGCCTCCAAGTTTTCGTCAACAAGTGCTTAAGGAGGATACTGAGAATAAGATGGCCGGATATTATCACCAATCAAGACTTGCGGAGAGTAACACAGCAGGAAGCAATCGCGATCACCATCAGACGACGATAATGGAGCTGGATTGGCCACAATTTGAGAAAGCCAGTGGACGACATTACGAAACTAGCGCTCGACTGGAATCCACAAGGAAGCCGCCGAGTTGGCCGTCCTAGCAAGACATGGAAAAGGACAATAGAAGAGGAAGCAAGATCTCAGGGGACCGAATGTCGTCTCTTGAGCCCTCAGGCGTTAAATCGAGTTCGTTGGCGGGCGTTTGTATAAGCCCTATGCTCCCCCGCGGAGTAAAGGAAAGAAAGAAAGAAGTGACCATGGAAGGGGAGAAAAATTTCTCCTTGGGGATAGCACTTAACTGCAGTTACATACAGAGGCACTCCTCCCGAGGAGGAAGTAGTATCTCGACTCTTAAGTATGGCCCTTATCCAATGATTTGTCGAGTATTCGATACCTCTGCTACTGATTGAAGGTTTTGAAGGTTTAAAAGAGCCTAATGCCCATTTAGCCTTATCCGGACTGAAGATTTTACCCTACTAGTAATACAGACCCTTTGGTCAGATGTGTTCGGTTACGTGTATGGTGCACGAGTAGACGAACATGAACCTGGAGGGTTCTGATTGTATCTTCACGCTCCGACGTGTAGTTGCCATCTGCCTTTTTTAATAAACCTACACAGTTTTTCTGATCCTTAACTAATGCTTTGTGGATCCGTGCAGCTACTGTAGTGTATAGCTGGGAAATATGTATCAAGCAGACAGATTTTTTTCTTATTTTTTCTAAAAAAATTTAAAACAAAATATTTGGTTTTAATATAATAATAAAAAAACAAAGAAAACCTCAAAGTAATAAGTTTAAAACTCATATAAACTGCGACAAAGGATACCTTAAGAAAAAGACCTAACTTTCATTACGGCATTTATTTTTCCTTCTAGGTTGTGAAAGTTATGTTCAACAACTCTATACAGTTATTAATGGTTGTGGTGAAATATTCCCCGACGTATGTACTTGATAGAAATGATAGATTGATGCTCAGAGCATCAGATAAACACAAACGTGAAGCAACTTCTAATTACCTTGCTAGATTGAATGAAGCGTACTTGTGAAATTTTCAAATTGTTCTAAATTACTCTTTCTATCTGCATTTCATTCAAAGTTTTTGTGAAATGTTCGAGCATCACTTGTCGAAAAGTAAAATCCTTTCAAAAGAGCTATAACTTTCCAATTTTGTAAAATATCAAAAACTTAAAAAACACAAAATCTATTATACATGTGATACAAACTACACAAACCCCAGATAACGCCAAAAGCCAATCAACAAAAACAACAGGAAAATCCTTTCATCTTCAACGCTGTGCAAACAGCCAATATCAACACTTCTCCGTACTAAGTCAACAAAATATCGTCCGACCGACTCATCAAGTTTTTCCGATAAACTCAATTATAAAAGTATCCTAAGCTGATTACAATAGAGATTGCGTCCTGAATAAAATATAAATGAAAATTTCCGTTAGAGGAATGGAAAACAAACCGAACCGAAGTTTACACTGAACTTGAAAAAAAACTCCCTTTAGCAGCTTTTTGGTGGTATGAGAAGGCAACATAATAGTGTGCAGTCGTGCATACGTCCGACATGGGAATTCGAGCGAAATTATCTCTATACAGAATAATTAATAATTTGAATTCATGTTTTCATGTTGAACGAACTTAACTGATTATGGGGGATTAGTTATTATTTCGTCTTTTCAGAAAACTTACTCTTTGTGGACTCTTAAAATCATGTTCTCTATTTAATAACACCACATACATAACTAATACATCTTTTAAGTTCAAAAACTTTATCAAAGTACTCCTTAAACTACATAAAAGTATATTTTTTATCCAAAATTACAAAGCTGTTAAACTAAAAAGGTATATCATCATATTTGAATCTACAACCAGTGTCCGGTCCTGGCCTCCCGCAAAAATCTCTCCACCGGTCCCGATTTTGAGCCGATGTCATCCGGGAAGCACCCAAGTCAAGGATCCATATGTAAGTACCGGTATGACCATTGTTTAAACATTTGAAGAGGTTTGACAGACTAACGTAGGCTTTGTTGGCTTTAAGCAACCGTGCGCGTATTTGTAATTCCATGCTGTTATCGGCTGCTACAATTGACCCGACATAGTGAAAGGATTGCACTTCTTCAAATTCGCGCTACACTAGTTCAATTGAAGGACAAATATTCTATCTTCTACTCGTAGACGTGGCCCCCATGTACTTTGTTTTGCTCTCATTTATGTGTAGCCTCACAACTTATGCCTCCCGCTCGATCTTGGTGAAGGCTTCCTGTACAGCCCTTTGGTTTCTACCAACGATGTCGATGTCGTCTGCGTAAGCCAGTATCTGAATTGACGTATAGGTTTCTCTCGCCGTTACGTGAAAGTCTCCGATCACTTTCTCCAACGCCATGTGGAAGAGGATGCAGGCCAGTTCATTCCGTTGTTGGAGCCCGCTATAGATGTTGAATGGGCTTGATAGTGTTCCGGATATTTTTACTTGGCTTATAACATTGGTCATGATCAACGCCTACCTAGTCATGTCAGTTTATTTGAGATGGTGAATTCTGTTATGGTTTTATTAAGTTCTACTCCGGCTATGCTATCATAGGCGACTTTAAGTAGTTTTGAAACTCTAGATATTTTTCCATTACCTGCCTTTACGTGTAAATCTCATAAGTTGTTTATTTGCCTGGGATGAAGCCACGCTGGTACGGACCAATGATGTCTTTAGCATATGGATCTTGTCTTGTAGGATAGTGGAGAAAATCGTATACGCGGTACTACATTTTACCACGATAATTCCTTCATTTTGTGATATTTCCTTTCTTATGTATGGGATACATCTTCGCCAGTATTTTTTTATGAATTGCTTGGTGTATTTCGGACCGTCCTGACTTAATCAGCTCAGCTGGGATACCATCTGATCCCGGGACCTTATTATTTTTGAGCCGATTTATCGCTCTACTAATTTTGTCTATGCTTGGTAGCGGTAGCATGTTGTGGTCTTCGGTTATTATTGGAGCCTCCAATTCCTCAGTTAGCTTGCAATTTGGCAACTCATGGAAGTGCTCTTCCCATCGGTCTAAGATGCCTTTGATATCGGTGATCAGATCATCCTCTTTGCCTTTGCAGTATGTGTAACGCAGTGTATATAGCGTCATACCGCGGACGCTTTGGTCAAAATTCCGCACTTGGTGTAGTCCTCGCTTCTGTACTGTTCCAGTTCATGGAAGAGATTCTTCTCCCAGGCTGCTTTCTTTCGCCGGTGAACAGCTTTTTTATATCTTCAGAGCTCTTTATATTCATCTTCGCGTACCCGCGTTATATGATATTGTTGCATTGCTCGGTATGCAACATTCTTACGTTCAGTACCGCACCAGTCGTTCCGATCTCTACAACTACTGCCTAAGATGGAGTCAGAAATACTAATGAGAGTATTCTTAAGGCGTGTCCATTTCTCTTATACGCCCGAAATCTCAGCCCAAGGACTTACTCTCCCTGCATTTAGGGCGAGTCCTATCGTTTGACTGTAGTTGTTTCTGGTCTCTTCGTTGCGAAGTGCAGCCGTGTTGAATAGAATCTGATTTGCGGATGCAGTCTTTCGTGATGATGCAATCCGCACTCGGAGCACCATACCAACAAGATAGTGGTCCGATTTGACGTTACGTTCGTACCGTCATCAGGTCCGGGTTGTGGCGGCGGTCTATCAACACGTGATCTATATGATTGCGAGCGCTTTCATCAGGAGATACCCATTTGGCTTTGTGGATATTTTTACGCGCAAACCTTGTACTCGCAATGACCAAATTTTTGCTTGCTGCCATCGGTATGACTCGTTGTCCATTGTCATTAGTGTTCTCTGTAAGCTATGGGTGCCAATGTACTGCCTAAATACTTGCTCCCTACTTATTCGGGTTCCGTGGTCGTTGTCGTTCGTCAGTTTATCCGAGGCTGATTTTTGGTTCCGTAATGGAAGTTTGTTTATTGGCTTATTGGCCTCGCGCCAACATAACTTTGAAGGGACTAGCCCAATCATTGAGATTTTCCTGTATTTTGAGGAAAATTACCGACGGCCACCATGTGGAGGTTTGATCGCACTTCAACCAGTGAGAGATAGTTACGTGCACCTGCAATTCTAAAGCATTCTGTGTTATTCGCCATATTCCGCTGATGGCTTTGCTTGCATTGCTTACAAACTAAGGAACGTGAATTTTCGCAATTTGGTTTTAAAACCTTTATTGCGTTTTTTGAATGTATAAAACATTATTGAGTGTTAATTATAAGAGACAAAAGGGGCACCGTCAATGTGCATGCAAAAACATTTAAGTTAACTCATGTTGCTATTATAACTATTTCACCACTTATACTTTAACAAGGTTCACCAGTCAACAACATTTAAAAGCTTCTTAAAAATTAGTGCAAAACTTGCCCCAGATTTGTATCTTTCGTTGTCCTTTAGCTCAGTTGATTACTATAAGTTTTATTGGGCAAATAAAAAACTGACAAAGACAGATGTCTGCCAAACCAATTTAAAAATGTACTTCTTTAGACACTAGAAATACCTCACAAAACATTGCAATTCATTTTGCCCAGCTCGATTAATCTTCCTCCAGCTTTTGTGTGTGGTTTGTATGCATTCGAATATTATCCTGCCTCTGGCATCTAATTGTGGAAAATCCACAAAAATTGCTTAATTGTCATTGCACGTCATGAGTACCATCATGGCACGATTGGAAAGTCCATGCTTAACAAACGACTGACACAAAAGCAAGAAGTCCAATACACGTCCGAAATCGAATAAATTTTCAGATAACTGCGACTAGACGCTGCACACAAACAAATACAAACAAACTCACACACACACACACACACACACACATGGAGCGTGTTTTCATTCGTTTCCATATTCCATTTCAATAAATTGAAAATCTTCTGCTGAATACGAAAAATCAAATTTTCCAATCAATTGATTTGAAACTATCGAGAATATATTGATACTTTGGAAATTGAAAATCAATTGGCATTAGAAATGATTTTCTCTTGTGTTTTGTTAGCTGGATATACTTGGGTATGGATGAGAGACAATTGGGGTTATGGGTTTAATTTTTGAATTTCCTTTATTGCATTCCACTTCATTTCAAAATATTGCTCAAATGTAAATCGAGTAGATTTGGTTTATTTATGGAGATTGATTATCCGGGGATTGTTTGGCAATCGATTTTCTATTCTGTGGACGTAGATTGTTGTCAGTTGTTCACCGAATAATTTAAATCATAATTAAGCTACATTTATGTGAAAGTATATGAAGGTTATGACTAAAACAGATTTTCATATATATTTTCTATAATGTTATAATGTGTTTTGCGCGCTTCTTCTTTGAAAATAGAAAATAGTATATTCGTTAAAATTTTGTCAACCGGCTTTGTCTAGACCGGAACTATATGAAAAAAAGGTGGTGAAAGCGAAAGCATGGATGAATAGCACATCAACAAACTATTACCTAATCACGACCAATAAAGATAAACAGGTCCATAAAGAAATTTCCATCAACCCTAATCCAACCAGCAAGTTTAAAGCGATGGCAATTAAAAACAAACATGATATCGATACTAAAACCCATTTTTAATCGTCAATTGATATATTTTATATCGAATACGAGTATTAATTTTAGTTGTTTAATATTTCCAAATACTAAATTTCTACGACACATTTTAATGGCATAATCAACAGAAATGTGTACTTTGTACGCATATTATTTTTATATAACATTTTTACGTGGAGAAAGACCCCTGTACCACTACAAACAAACAAAAATACAAACTGGCTTAAATACAGGAAATATATAAGCGCACATATTCACCCAAAGATTTCCCTAAAATCCAGCTCAGAAATTGTGTCTTCAACCAGGACGTAACCTGCAACTTAGCAAAACAGCTCCTAGCAAAAGAAACTTTGATCTTGATATAAAGTCTTCCAACATTGACGATCTACTAAAGAAAACAAAAAGACTCATAGGAAGAAATTATGACATATCAAGTTGCTCAAACGCTCTCCGTTACGCTTTAAAACCGAAAAATATGGCTCAGCAAAATGTCCTCATATTTCTAACAACAACCAATAAAACTTTACTTTCTATGGCGCGCCACGAAATATCTTAAGCAACCCGTTCAAATAGAATCCCCAATTCGTTTTCCTGATGACAGCTGGGTAATGGACAGCTCAGCCAAAGGAAAAGGTCTTCACACCAAACTAGTACTCAAATCCTGAAACTCTCCATCTAAGCCCTGTTATCCCGTTTCAAGCTCCTTTTAAATCATATATTAAAAACTCGATAGAAGTTATCAAAGACTTAAAATTAAAAAAAGCTTCTGGATGAGATGGTGTTGCTCCCAAAACGATGAAAGAACTACCAAAAGTAGTCGTAACTCAGTTACTACGCATATTAAATGCATCACTACGCCTTAAATATTTCCCGAACTACTGGAAGCAATCCGATATCATCATAATCGCTAAACCGGGAAAAGGTGCTAGTAAACTAAAATCATAAAGACCAATAAAGACCTACCTATTGCATCGAAGATTTTAGAAAATCTTATCCTGGACCAACTTATGCCATGCATTAAAAATACAAATGCAATAATAATAGTAATAATATTTGGCGCGACAGACCATTGCGGTCCAAGAACTAGTTTCTCGCGTCCATTTGTGTTGCGCATGTATATTTTTGGACACAAATGAAAGGGACCTACAATTTAAAGCCGGTTCCGGACGGCGAATTAATAAGCTTTCCGTCAAAAGTTATTACTCTCGGAACGTTTTTCACCCATTCGCGAGAGGTGGGACACCGTGAAAAATACTTTTGGTGTTACTGGGATTCGAACCACGAACCTCCTGCTCAGTAGCCACGCGCATATCCACTGAGCCACGGCGCCAAAATGCAATACGTCTCCATCAATTTCGCTTCAGAAGAAGACACAATACTGTTGAACAGCTGCATCGCCTAATTACAAAAATTAAACGAGCCTTCGAAGATCAACAATATACTGTTAAGCTTTGTTTATTGATATTACCCAAGTCTTTGATAAATGGCAATGGCAAAAGGCAAATGTTTCCACAAAACACACACGGTATTCTAAAAAGTTAGCTTTCAAGTTGTAAATTTAACTTAAAATATAAGCACTATACCTCCCATTTATGCAACATTGAAGCCGAGATATAACTTTTTTAAAAACTTTTATTTAACTTGACTTGATCCCTGTTTGTTTGAATAATTTGAGGTCTTTTTTAACCACTTTTCATACGACCCAGAGAGAGCTGAAATTTTGTGAGTATCTAAGTCCCAAATAGTATTTTTTATATTCCGCTTGTGGCCCGTGTGATGAGTGGAATATTCTTTCAAATTTTTTGAGGTCCTTTTAAACCACCTTTCGCACAAGACCTAGAGAGTTGAAATTTTGTGAGTGTCTAAGTGCCAAATAGCATTATATTCCACGTGTGACGCGTGTGGCGCGTATGGGTGGAAATGTACCCTTTTTTCTCGTTTTTTGAGGACCTTTTTAACCAGCTTTCCCTATTGGGCTGAAGTTTTGTGAGCAGCTTAATGTCAGATGTCAATTTTGATATTCTGGGTGTGATACGTATCGCGAGTCGTGTGGTGCGTGTTAGTATATTAAATAATACAATGTAAACGGACTTTGTGGTGTATGGTGTGTGGCGTGTGTCGATCTATACATAAAAGTTTGTACCCAAAAAACTAAGATTTTTTATCATGTACTTGTTTTGTACTTAAAACGAGTATATACTTCTGATTTTCCAACTCACCGCTTCACACACACCACCACTTATGCGAACGATAGAGCTATACTAGAGACCAGTTCATCGCATCTCAACACCTTCAAAATCATACCTACGACCTAGAAAAATGGCTGGAAGCCTGGAGAATTAAAGTATGTTGTTTACCCTGAAGAAAGTTAATTTCGCCAGAATTAAAATCAACAGTCTTACTCAGGCATTCATCTCGTCCGCCGTCTCACTTGGATTGAACATATAAATACAAAATCAGTCCAAATTCAAAACGAAGCCTAAAAAATAGAGTGCTGACATATAAAACTATCATCATACCTATTTGGCCTTTCCAAATCCAACTTTGAGGCACATCGTCTGTTATCAAATATTACAAATTTAGAAAGTAGGTAGACAAAGATACTACGATGCATCAACTGCGAACCATGGCTCATTAGAAATTAAAATATCCTACGTAAACTAAAAATTCCTAAATTTCAAGACGAAATTAAAAAAAACGGCAAACTATATCAACCCTAGAAACTCTTAACCGCAAATAGGTATAAACGACTAAAGAAAATAGATAACCTAGACTTGCTAGATTATGTTCCAACTTGAATTTCTCTTAAAATTGTAAATCACATCTTAGTTTAAGGCATATGGTAAAAAACATTATTGTATTTTTTTAGTCGATAAGATTTGATAAGTTTTTGTACCTTTTTCCTTAAAAACAGAAAAAGCTATGAGATCTGGCTAATCTATTTAAACTAAGGTTGTGGCTCACCAGATTCCCCAGACGATCGAAATGAAGAATTCTTTAAGTCATTCGGATGGGAGCTCCATTACAAAAATCAAGTATTATGTGAACATCATTATTGGGGATATAAACTCAAAAATACGTCGGCAACCAGTATTCAGGCACCACATTGGCACCCATAGTTTACAAGAAAATATTTATGACAATGTACAACGAATAATAGAGAAAGCAGGAGGTAATAATTTGATCGCTACGAGCACTGGGTTTTTGCGTAAGTATATTCATATAACCGCTAGGTATGATGGAGCTATTCGCAACCACATAGATTACGTGTAGAAGTACATTCTTGGTATGGTGATTCGAGCCGAAGTGAATCAACTGCACTCGCGAATCAGATTCGAGTCAAGATTCTAAAGTAATCATTGGTCCACACCGTTATTCATCTCAGGCTAGCCAAAAACTGATCAGATTTTCAAAAAATTACTTTTTGTTTTAGACCGCCTATGATAGGATACCTCAGATTAGAATTCTTCGAAGCCAATTCGGGATTCCAAACAAACTGACACAACATTATAGGGTATAGCCAATGGCGAACGGAAAGTAACTATAAAGCCAAAAAAAAACCATGCCCCATCCAACTGACCTTCTGCCCACTGACCACCTACCACCAATTGACTACCTCAGCCACCCAGAAAACTATAGAATTGACACTTATATCGGCAAAAAATATATTCGTGTTGGGATCGTGAGTTATGTTCGTGAGTTTATACAAAAATCCTATCCTTTCAGTTTTCCCGAATTTTCCAATTTTCGACTTACTTAACTTACTCAAACCATGACAAACATTTTAAAATATAAATGAGCAAAATCTATCCAGCCGTTCTCAAGTGATGCGGTTACCAGCATTTCATTTTTAAATTATCTATATTAACTTCGCGTGCCCGTGGCTGGCTGTCTGGCTGGCTGGTAGAATATTGTGATCAATTTTTAACCCACTTCCTAAAGCCCGATTATATTCAAACTTTGCACATCTCCGACGACAATACTTCTTGTCACAATTTGGTAGTGATCGGGTCCCGGGGTCTGGGGCACCCATACAAATTTTATATAGAAAAGTACCTGATTTTCTTCAAATTTTATACACATGTGTATCATCGATTAGAGAATTTACAAGAGAATTTTTGGGCTTTTTTTTTATTTATATAGAAGATAGATGAATTACAAAGATTGGTTTAGCATTGCAAACAGCTAAATAATGATGATGAGCATTTAAAGCATCATGGGCTTGTTTTGAATTGGTGAAGAAATTGAACAAATTACAAAAATAATAGAAGGAAGAATATTTTATTGTTAGCACCTCAGCAATTTTTTCCAACAACCGAACAACCGAATAGAGGCAAATCAATAGGAAAAAGCAGGTCATTAGTTCATTCATTGGTGCCAAACAAACAACGTATAGAATGCCTGCTCCGATGGGAACAAAAATTCATGACTTGTGGTTGACTTTTTTTCAAACGACCAATTTGATTTATCTAGGATTTGCGTGAGCTGACAGCAGATACAACACACACAAATTTGTTAGCGATGCCGGGAAAATAAACAAAAAATCCTCTCTTGCCAACTGCCGCACTTTTGTGAGCGGCTGGTGTGATAGGTCGGCAACATATGGCTGTGCACATGATTTATGACTTCCAAAGCGTATTATTTTTCGATTTGCTTCAGAGACATCCTGTCACATGAAAAGAAATTAACTCTCCTCTTGAGTCATCAAAAAAACCTAAAAAAATACACACTTTTCTGGACATTGGTCATCGCAATCTCATCCTCCGCAAAAAAAGAAGTGGGATTACCTCGCGTGACTTATTAGTTTTTCGCACGAATTCACCAAACTTTTACGATATCGATGGCTAAAGTGAGGACGAAAATCAAATACTCGTATGTATATACAGAAGAAATGGAACAGTTAGAAAGCGCATGTAACCCTTAAAGGCAATTTTTTTCGTCATCCAATTTAATACCTTTCGGGCCGATTGACGTTGACAAATTCGGTGGCCATTCGAAAAACACATCCCCACCACATTACCCATTCATTCCAATTGAATTCATTCAATTTTGCTCCTCTGATGATGCAAAAATCAAACATTTCACTTTACGATTCGTTTTTCACTTTTATTGCCTGCTGGCCATTGCCAATTCCGCATGAAAGGCGACCTTCTCATTGTAGATTGATTGATTGATTGAGCACTTCGATGAAATTTTTTTCAAGATATAAAGTTTACTTATACTTCGGTTCAAAAAATCGAAGAATTAAATTGACTCAGAAAAAATTATTGATGTACCAAAAAACATCTTTTCTCATTATGTTTCAGGTAATTTTGAGGAAAATAAATCCTATCGGGATGATTGTGGAATGTTCTCAGCATAAAACAGGAACGGAAATTTTAATTCAAAAAAATTTGTAAACTAACATAATTTTGAGAACAATAAGGTGTAGAATAGATTAGATCTTGGTGCTCGTACGTCGACGGTTAGAGGCACCTGTCATACAAACTGACAAAACGGACCTTATTGGCTCCAAGTCCTCACAGAAATCTATGATGTAAAATAATTTATCAGTTGTGTTATCAGTTATCAGTTATTACCACCGACACCGACTATTTGGCATTTTTTGATTAATGATATCCGGTACCTCCCTAACAAACTGACAAAAAAATTGTACTTTTAAATTTCCTTTAATTTTTCTTTTATACAGCTTTTTTTGGTTCTGTTAAAGAATTATATGTATTTTAATGATGCCAAAAAATTAAAAATGTACACTAATAGGGTCTCTTATACTGTGACAATAAAAAAATTTAACAAAAACGTTGAATAACTTATGCATACTATGAGCTGTAAAAAACGAAAAACGAACGAAAATTCAAATGCTAGCTGCATACTTTGTTGCCAGCTATTTTACTAGTTGCGGAATTCCTTGCTGATACTTTGCATTAAATCTATTTTCAACCCAGCAACGGATTTGCATCCTTCGATTGATACGATTGCTAGGTGACAATTAGAAAAAAGTGTTGTCCCTGGCCTCTCGGATATACAGACAACGAATGTCTTCTCATTCTCTCTTTTAAATTCACCTTCAATTGCTTCTTTGCGAGAATTAAAATTACTTTTCGGGTAATCCAAAAGGTATCCCCATCCGATAGAACGTTTATTTTTGGAAACTTGTCTCACGTGTCTTCTTCTTATTTTGGCCCAGCGAACTTTACTTTCGTCTTTAGTCGAAGACAGATCGATATTCGATGAAATAAGTAGCACGATTCTAGTGTGAAATATTGGGTAGCGGAACGCACCTATTTGGTACAGTAGCTGGCGGGTGGGCAGGCCATAGTTAGTACCCAGAAATCAATTTAAATAACGACAACGCGTACTTAGAATTCTTTATAGAATTTATCGAATTCATGTCGACTTATTTCTTGTTGCTATATCAATGAATGAATGAAAAAACAAATATTTCGATTTCGTAAGTTTATTTTCTATTATTTTATATAAACTAGGTATAACTAGTATTATTTAGCATCTCTTATGATTTTCTCTTTTACTGTTCACAGTTTTTAAAAGGTCGAAGTATCATGTTTTAGTAAGTTTTTGCTTTATCAGGTTTCGTTAAACTTTGTTTATCTTTTTTTAGCTCCAAATCAAAATATCACATAGATTTAAATAAACGTTTTACCAAATTTGAAATTTCTAAAAAAGTTCCACTTTACACATATTTAACGACAAATGGTTTTTAACTGTTAACGAAAGCAGTTGAAGTTCCTGAACAAGGTTAATGCAAAAGGGGTTATTTCTTTACGATTGCCATCCGTAAGCTTATGCTTTCACACATTCTGATCCAAGTAGCTGGCAACTTAAATATACTTCAGAAGAGATGCACCAATGAAATTTCTCAACTAAAGACTATACACTTAACATACATGTCTCACGTATGTTAAGTTTATACGTTTTTCACATACATAACATAGAGAAGTGCTCGTACTTGAGTTAATTCTCCTTGTTTTTAGTTTTAAAATGCTTTTATATTACATTGCCGATGTCTGTCTGTTTATACAGGGTCTCCCCTAATTCATCAAGGATAATTTGGAAAATAATTTTTGGGTATATTCTTAGAAAAAAATCGTTCTAAAGTAAGGGACTATTTGAGAAAAAGCTGTGTACTCTGACCCATGTTTACGGAAATTGCTCTGTTAATACTAATGGTAGAAACTTCGTTTAGGACTTTGTTTTAGAAGAAATACTATTTCTTGTAACTGGGTTTTAATAAAGTTGATATCTTGTTTAAGTCTTCAGATATCCAACATCAATGACTGTTCCAGTTTTCTTGCCCATACTAATCTTTAACTTTGAGGTCACTTTTATCCAGAAAATGCGTAGTAATCATAGCATTTTATCATTTTTTTATGAATGTTACAATAATAAAACTAAAAATCACTAAAAAGTTTCCGGAAAAACCTATGGATATGATACTGGGAAAACCCGCAGCAGGTAATTTTTTTTTAAAAAAGGGCTTTTTGGCTAAAGCTCCAAAGGCTCTGAATCAAAAATGATTTTGTGTAGTTTTAGATAATTTTTGTTTCATTTTTGTACAACAACAGTTATAAAAGGTGCACGAAGTTCCCTTCAAGATTTCGTATGCATGCTAGAGCGCATTTTTTGCACACATATTGACGCTGAATATGTGTTGAAATGATGACTGTTTCCGCAGCCCATATTAAGATTCGTCCGTCCAAAGAATTCGGCTAATAAACTCGTTTTCATGCAATCTCCACTCCAGTAGCTATTAAGAAAACTTAGGTCTCTTTTCCAAATCATCGGGAAGCAGTTTTTGCAAAGGTTTTAAGGTTTTAAGGTGGTATGGATAAAGATTTTCTCCAAGCAGTACATTAGAAATTTTATGTCTGGTAACATTGAATTGCAATGCTAAGAGCATGAAATTATCTAAAACCACACAAAATCATTTTTTAATCATACTCTGTTAGTTGGCAGTCCCGTAAGTGTTTTTGTGGTAGGACTTTTCGGTAATGGTGTATTAAATGTGGTTATTGAGCGGGGGTCTTGAGGTCGTCTTGAAGGACTTTAAAGGATGTTGATATTGGTCTTGAGGGGGTCTTCAAGGTGGTCTTGAGGGGGTCATGATGGATCTTGAGATGGTCTTGAGGTGGTCCAGAGTGTGTCAAGACCCATCCCGAAACCACCCCAAGAAGGTTTGAGAAAGTTTTGTGGGTGTGTGCGGGTTTTGAGGTGGTCTTGAAAGAGATTTTGATAGCGTTTTGAGAGGTTGTGAGGGTTTTGCAATGGGTGTTGAGTGGGATTAGAGGAAGTGTTGATTGCAGAGGGATTTTATGATGGTCCTGAAGGGGTCTTTTGGGGTGTACATGTTCCCATTTCATTTCAATATTATTGAAATTTTATATTTTTCTGAAAAACCAAAAAGAATAAAATAACATTATTAATAAAAATATTATAAAAAAAATACTTTTATAACCTATCCTCAATAAAATAGGTGTAAAATAGGCAGGTGTAATTGGGAACTAGAAATGTTATAAAAAATTTTAAATTTTCTGGAATGTTGTTATTGAAAATCTAGAATATTTAAAAAAAATCACATAAATTAAAAACTCACGCTAAGCCTTTGAAGTTCTTTTAATCTTCTTTTATACCTCAAATTCTTGGCGTGGTTATTTCAATTTATGTGACCTCAAATATTCCAGATTTTTATTAACAGAATTCCATTTTAACAATTATTAACAAGCATTTTAATATACGTATTTTAAAAATTGTATAATTTTTATATTTTTTTTACAATTATATATTTTATTTAAGTTATGCTTCAAATATTTTTTAAATTATTTTTTAAAAGTTATTTTTATTTTTGTTACAGCGTTTCAAATTTTCTTTATTTGACTGAAAAATGTGTTTTTTTTTTAATTTTTTACATAAGGCAGATGAGAATGCACGTCAACAACAAATGCGAATAAGAGTGTTTGTTGGATAGCTGAGAGCCGCTGATTACTGAATGTGCAACACATTTGTTCAGTGTTACCAAAATAATATCTACCTTGAGCTTAGCTGAATAGAACATTTTTACTTTTCTTAATTTACTAAAAGGAATTCACTTCGTTTTAGCTTAAATATATGTTTTTTGGGCTAGTACGCAAGTTTAATGGAAGCTACGATATCTTTTAAAAAATGTCCTCCTTGATGGGAGTGTTATTCACGTCTGTCAGTAAAAGGCTCCTACTTTACTTCACAAAAAATTTTAAAACAGTAATGAAGATAATAACTGGATATTTGTTTTAAGAAGGATTTTCTCCAATTTATGGTTATCCACAACCGCTGATTTGGATTTTTGAGCATGGCATCAAAATGTCTTACCCTTGGATTGACAGAAAACTGATGTATTATGGATGGTCCTACCAATGCTTGAAAATGCAGTATAGGCGCTGACCTTTGGCCACTTTACAACCAAACCTCTTCACCCGTACTTATTTCGAGCCATTAACATCTTGTTTCGCAGCCCTAAGATTTAAGCCTCCTGCCCTAAGGACAAGAGAATGCTTGATCTTTTCGCTGACTGTACTGGTGTTTATTTTTACACGAATTTTGTATACTTCCAGTTGGTCATTAGTTTTGTTGATGACTAAAAATTTATGGGTAGACTCTTAGCCGAAAACTAATTGGTTACTTAAAATAATATGCTTATTTACATACACTACTCAAATATCCGATTTTTTTAAAGACTTTAAAAATGACAATTACCTAGTCAGGGGTTCTTAAACTTTTTTTCTCGCGATCCTCTTGTTTAACAGAAACATTTTTGCGACCGCTTTTTTGGGTTAATTAGTTTTATATATGCAAATATAATAGAAAATTTAACAACAACAAAAAATAAGTATATCAAACAATTAAATAAAAATTGTAATCACAATACAAATGTTCGAGTATACTTTGATTTCAATCTGTTTTTTTTAAAAAAAATTTAACTTTAAAAAGTCGCTAATTAGCTTGCTTTTTAAGAAAAATAACCCAACGCGTGGTTTAATTTTCAAAACACTGATTTCATTAAAAAAATAATTTGCACTGCTATGTCAAACAGGATTGGATATTCCTTTTATATTTAAACCCAAAAAGTGTCGATCGATTGGTTGGAAAATAATACTTGCAAAGTAAAATCGGTTGACAGCTCAGCAAACGCTTTGTGTGTTTTTGTTTTCTTCAAAAAACAAAACCCTTCTTGTTTTGACGTGAATGGCTTTGCTATACATTCTTGGTTTAAAATATCAAATTCTGTAGCAAAATATATTTTTAAATTGACTATCAAATACATTAATATGAAGAGACGACAATTACTGTTTTGTCGATTGAAAAATATCAATTTTGTTTTTAATCTTTTTTTATCAAAACTATTTACTTTGCATTTATATTTATATTTTCTTATTCCTATAGCCTTATCCGCACTATTGCCTACATTTAGAAAAATTAAACAAATAGGTTAAGCTGTTTGCCGTGAAAAAGTAGCAGAGAGGTAGAGTCTGGATGGATGGATTTACATTATTACCGTAAACTGATGAATTAAGTTCATTTAGTTTGTCAAATTATATAAGCCATATAACACAGTTTCAACATCTTTGTGTTGCTGCAGAAATAATCAGCCATAATTTGTTTTTTTTTTGAGACAAAAATACTCAGAAGAATTACTCTTCCAGACTCTGGAAAATCGTCTTAGCACTGTTTGCAGAAGAATCTTTTCCTCTTCCGATCCCAATTCCTTGCAGAGTCGGATGAAAACAAAGAAAGTGAACTAAGAGCGCTACTTTTTATAAAGTTTCTCACAGTCAAAACTTTATCCATATCCGGAGATTTTTTTTAACTACTAATGGGAAGCACTGGTTCATATAATGTTGCAAAATGTGCGAATATAATATTTGAAGTATCGAGCAGAAGTCCATTTGAATTTCCCGTAGTTGCAGCTGCTCCGTTACTGTGAACCCCAACGCAATTTTCCCAAGACAATTGATGATCGCGACCCCAACAAAATATCTCGCGTCCCCATTGAGCTCGATGATGGAATTCACAAAATGTCGTGATAATTTTCCATAAAAATTCTTGTAAAATTATATTTAAAACCAAAATGTTTCTAGTACGTAAGTATAAGCAGCCATCCATATTTAGTATGTAGCAACGTTCGGCAAAACCTTGGCTATTTCCTTAAGTGCTAAATAACGAGGCCATATGCGGCCTGACCATAGTAAAGGGAAAGATACTTTTTTGTAAGACATTAATTATTTATGACACATTATTCAGACAATTAAGCAGATTATTACATTTAATTTTGCATTAAAACTCTGTTGATAATTCAGCTTTTTGTTGTGTTATTTTGTACTTCTTCTTCCATGAACATAAATTACGATGTTCATGGAAGAAGAAGTACAAAATAACACAACAGACTCAGGAAACTAAACGAAGGCAGAACGTTCAGTCGCAGTATTGGAGAACGACAGAGAAACTGATCAACACTAAGGCTTAATTGAAATTAATTGCATAACAGTTATTTGTGTTTGCTTTTAGCAGTAAGGGAGAATTATGCATGGAAAGCACCGAGATGTAAACCACTCAGAGATGAATTATCCTCCAGTCAGTAAATCGAGTAATAGGAGGCACAAAAACTAAAGAGCTCACAAATTAACGACGTATGGGGGATTGGTTCGGGGAATACATTTTTACGCAAAGATAACTACCATCAGACCATACACTCACACCTGCTGATAAGTGTTATGCACTTCAACGACTACTCAAGGGTAAATCGGTGTACCACATCGTGGAAAATCCGGTGAGATTGATTAAAAATTTGGAAGTTCCGTTTAATCAAAAATAATTTCAGATAAGGGAAGTTGAAATCCTTATTTAGTGTTTCAAAGATAGCTTAGATTTGTTAATTGTTCTGCATGATATCATTCCATCATGATATTATAGATATGACATAAAACTAACATCAGTAACAATTAAGGATCTTTAATGGAATTTACAGATTCATCTTCATCATATTTGGCTCTACAACCGGGGTCCGGTCCTGGCCTCCCGCAAAAAGTCTCTCACCCGGTCCCAATTTAGAGCCGATTAAACATTAAATTATTTTGGCTTGAACCCAACTATTATAACATTCGGTTTTTAAGTCATAAAAGGAAGGAATGAAGGCAAAGTACCACGTTTTGCAAAATCTTTTGTTTTGATCTGGGAATGGTGAGGTTCAGTCGATAACACCACTTGGTGTTATTCGGCTGGGAAAAGATTCTTTCAAAATTTGCATATCGTAACAGGAGCTGTGTGTGATGTGACAACATCCTGTTAGAACCACATATGCTGTAGGCTTAACTGAACAAAGTGGAACATAAGAATATATTTCAACAAGTTACGTTAGCGATTACTAGTAAATGTAATCGATCTTAAAACCTATGTTGGCCAAAGATTCCACCGGCCAAAATGGTGTACGATACTGTTACTCTACAAAGGTGTAATGGTGGTTGCCGTATTAATTGAGTATTTTATTCAGTACCACAATTCTGCTATTCTGATTATTAATAAAGCTTTTTTGATAATTTTTTTTCTAACGTGATGGAGACTTTCCCAACTCTCGTGTACGGCATCGATGATAGGTGCTCGGACATTCAGATTTTTGCCAGACTTTACTTTATATCGTATTGTATGCAAATTTTATAAAATTATTCATTACACGCGTATTCACAATTAAATAAAATGTTTTAACTGTTGAGGCATTAGGTGCTGTATAATACATCATTAACGACTTCTCTCCACGACTATCAAATATAAACTGATAAATGACATTTAAATAAAAAAAGCGGCTTAACAAAATTGGATTAAAACATAAAACGCACCCTCTATATATATAATACCTTGAAGCATGGGTTTATTTTACATTAGATAGTTGTTTATTCTGTTATAAGATCGCTTTTACAATTTCTTGTTGATAATTATTTGGCGAGCCCCCTTTGTAGTGCTATTAAGAAGTGATGTTCTTGTTATAATAAAATATAAAAGCCTGTTTTTGGCCACGTTGCATATGTGCAAAGTAAGTCGTTTCTAATACAAATTGATATTTTTGAATTGAATTGTATTCTTTGTTTACATACTTATGGAATGAATACAGAAGTATACTACGATGATGAACCTATGACACTCAAACTATATGATGAGTATTTTTACAGGTTATATATTGAACCACCAGATGAACGTGAATTGTCTGGTACTTTATTGAGGAGATGAAGATGGAACTGATGATATAAATATAATGCCTGTATTTTTTCTCGCAGCACCAGCTGAACTATTCATCATCATCATCATCATCATAGTTGGCTATACAGCCGGGGTCCGTTACTGGACTCTCGCAAAGCTAGGTGTCTTGCTCACCGGATCCTGCCGAGCTTAATTCTCTTCACAATATAGACATCGCGGTAAGGCTCGTAAATCTCATCATTATAGAGTCTCTGAAATCGTTCTTCCCTTCATACGGGGCACACAATTCTCCATAAGAGTTTTCTCTCGAGCGCGGCTAAGAGGTCAGAATGCTAAGCACCCAAGTCTCGGATCCATATGTAAGTACTGGTATGACCGTTGTCTTATATAGCAGCAGCTTGGATGTTATGGTTAAGTTCCTGGATTTGAAGAGTCTTGAGAAGCTAAAGTAGGCTTTGTTGGCTTTAAGCAACCGTGCGCGTATTTCTGGTTCCATGCTGTTATCGACTGTTACAGTTGACCCGAGATATTGCACTGCTTCAAATTCGCGCTCCACTATTTAAATTGTGGGACCAATGTTGGATCTTCTAGTCAGGGACGTGAACACCATGTACTTTTTTTGTTATAATTTATGTGCAGTCCCAGATTTCGTGCCACCTGCTCGATCTAGATGAAAGCTTCCTGTACAGCTCTTGGGTTTCTACCAACGATGTAGATTATAGAGGATTATTCCTCTCGCCGTTACGTCAGAGTCTCTGATCGCTTTGTCTAACGCCAGATTGATGAGGATGCAGGCCAGTCCATCCCCTTGTCGGAGCCCGTTATAGATGTTGTATGGCTTGATAGTGATCCGGATATTTTTACTTGGCTTATAACATTGGTCATGGTCAACATCCATAGTCGTGTCAGTTTATTTGGGATGCCGAATTCTCTCATGGCTTTATAAATTTCAACACTGGCTATGCTATCATAGGCGGCCCTAAAGTCTATAAAAATATGGTGTAGTGATTTTTGAAACTCTAGACATTTTTCCATCACCTGGGTGTATAAATCTGATCAGTTAGCATATGGGGCTATCCTGTCTTGAAGGATAGATGAGAAAATCCTATACGCGGTACTCAACAACGTTATACCACGATAATTGCTTCATTTTGTGATATCTCCCTTTTTATGTATGGGCACAGGATGCCTCTTCGTCAGTCTTCTGGCATAGCTTCTTCCTCCCATACTTGCTACTTGGGATCTGATGAAGGGGCCCTTATTATTTTTGAGCCGATTTGCTAACTCTGCTAGCTTGGTCTATGCTTGGTGGCGGCTCAGATTACCCTCTTTGTCCTTGCAGTATGTGCAATGCGGTGTATATTGCATCATAACGCGGAATATTTGGTAGAACTTCCGCGCCTAGTGCGGTCCTTGCTCTCTCCTTGTTTTAGTTCCCGGACAAGATTCTTCCCCCAGGCTGCTTTCTTTCACCGGTGAACTGTTTTTTCATATCTTCTGAGCTCTTTATATTTATCTTTGCATGCCCAATATTCTTACGTTCAGTCGATAGCTTACATTCGTCATCGAACCAATCGTTCCGATCTCTACTACTACTGCCTAAGATGGAGTCAGCAGTACTAATGTCAGTATTTTTAAGGCGTGTCTATTTCTTCTCTACGCCTGACATCTCGGCCCCAGGACTAACTCTCCCTGCATTTAGAGTGAGTCCTATCGCTTGACCGTAGTTCTTTCTGGTCCCTTCGTTGCGAAGGGCAGCCGTGTTGACTCGAATCTGATTCGCGGATGTAGTATTTTGTGATGATGCTGCCATGGTTGGTTGCCATACCATACTGACTCCATACCTATTTTAGCATTCATAATGATTTTTACATCATACTGAGTGCAGGCATGTAGTTCCCTTTCGACTGATTCAAAGAATTCTTCTTTTTCATCATCTGGTGAATCCTCTGTAGGTGGGTGAACGTGTATGAGGCTTATGTTTTAAATTTGACCCCCCGCGAAGGGTGCATAGCCGGTTATTTATTGTTTTAAAGCCAATAACGGTGGGTTTCATTCTTTTGCTGACTAGAAACCCCACCCCGAGCACATGATGTCTTGCATGACAGCTGTAAGAAAACGAAGGTTTATCCGGTTGGTGTTTTTATAGCATAGTTTTAGGTTTTTGTATTAGCTTGATATAACTTTTTTGTATCGGATTTGTCTGTATAATAATAACATATAGGTATAAGTACAAATCGAACTTTGCATAGGAACAGACTAACATAAGCAACAAAACATGGGAAAATACATTTTATGCTATTGCACAGCTCTCCACTGTACGAGTATGAAATATACAAGAAAATCCAACAATTATTATGGAAATAACACAATGGATTAGAAAATTTACATGAACATTTTAATGTCAATGAACAAATGTCAAACGCAGGATATCAAAATTGGCTCTAGACATTAAGCCGCTCACAAAATTTTAGCCCTCTAGGTCCTACAAAAACGAGAAAATGGTGCGATTTCAAACCATTTTTAAAAAATCATACGATAAGCCCTTCATCCCTCTATACCCGGACAACGTGGCCATAATACTACCAAAGTCTGCAGCTTCCATCCTCTTATATTTTTAACTTCTTTAGGTGCCCCTTCAGTTTGCAATGTCCTGTTAGGAAACCCGTAATGGTTCATACATTACTTCTACTTAGTCCCAATACTTTGGGTTATTATTCCACAACATATCCTTCGGGGGTTCTCCCATCTTTCGAAATCGGCTGCCTTTCCCATACAGCGTACCTATTCCCGCATTATGCGGTACCCTATGCCACAGAAGGGTTCTGGCCCTACAAGCGGAGTTTCTGCTCCTTTATTCGCGAGACTATCCGCAGCTTCGTTGCCTTCTAAGCCGGTGTGTCCCGGAATCGGAGATACACATGTGTGCAAAGTTTCAATAAAATCGGGCTTTGGGAAGTGGGTGAAAAATTTATCGCAAAATTACACAACCGACAGACAGAACGAACGAACGAACCATGCCGACGTGAAGTTAATATAGAGAATTTATAAAAGCAATTATTGTTGTTCGGTAGATAGCAAGGAAGCAAAAATATTTCATTTATTTCTGATGAACGATGGTTGTACACAACACCAATTATCTTTTAACTTGGCTGAAAATCGATGATCTTGTAATAAATGCATTATTTTTAAGGTTTCTGTGGCTTCAAGTTATTTTAGATCATTTCTTCAACTTTATGGAAAACCCCTGTAAAAGCATAGCAAATCCTTCCTATCCTTTATTCAATCTACATAATTATTATGTACATATGTACAGAAAACACAATTATTGCAAATGACGCAGCACTTATGCCACTTACCGAGCAGCGGAAGTGTCGATTGGTCTGAGGAAGGAAGATTTTTAATTAAAACCTAATGTTGCGCAAATATGAGCATATCCTTGCCAACCTTCTTCGCTTTACCACCTTATCTTGGAAGAAAGTAAATTACTTCTAATTGCAAGTGTTTAATTATGTACTTGTTTATTTAATAGCCATGTGTGGTGCTGGAAGCTGTGTGTGTATGTGCGTGTGTGTAGCGGGAGTTAGGTGGAACCCATTTCTAAAATAGGAAATAAACAAAGTACGTACGATGTAACCAACTGGATAAGAATTCTTAGAATACTCTTGTCTTGAACCACAACAAGCAACCCAAACGGTGACTGAAGCATGAATATTGTATAAAATACACACACAACTTATGTCTTCAATTATTTTAAGCAAGGATGAAAGAAAACCACCATTCGGTTCGCTCTGCTTTAGCATACTTATAAAGACATTAAAGAATCTTTAAAAGGATGTTCAGTTATTTAAGGCAAGAACGTTTCGGATTTATGTCTGGCCTTTTTCCCTCCATTCTCTATCTAAATATTCGACTAATTAAATGTAATTTTATCCAAGAAAGACTTCGTCCTTAGAACACGACATGTGAAATTTGTTCTAGCATTTGTGTAGGTAGTATGAATATGCATACGCATGAATGTTTGTGCACATTCCCCTCTTGTTTGTGTTTTATTTTAGTCATAAATGTCGGATTTTGGTGCTGTGTTGCTACCAACTACAACTGAAAACATAAAATTCACATTTCATTCCAAATTTCCCTTATATGCGCGTTAAGATCGATGATTATGTGTGTTAGCACGACATGGTTGGAAATAGCAGAAGATAGCAAGTTTATGGTTTCGGTTTAATTTTATTTGTACAATTACAGTTCTACTGTATAGTAGAAACTATTGTTGAAATTTCAGAGTCACAAACTTAAAATATCTAGATGTTTTTTACTGCATAGCATATCATATATGATATATATATATGAGTAATTTTTTTCGGTCACATCATTCAATGCTACGAAAAAAGTGCGAACAGTCAAGGCTTGTGTTCTTAGACTCTTGTAAAAAGTTTTTATTTGTGTCAATTATAAATAAACAAACGGGGTAAGTAGGTACACAATTTGTATACTTTTTTATACTATATGATTTTTACAAAGTTTTGTGTATAAATATTATATATTTACAAAGAAAAATAGATATAAAGTCACATATAACATATATGATATTTCGGTTCCATGACATTTTCTCGAAAAACATTTGCTCGAAAACATTTTCTCGAAAAACATTTGCTCGAACGTAATTTTTTGGTAAAATAAATAACCGAAAAATTTTAAAAAAAACTCTCGTTTCGCGAACAAAAATTACTCGCGATAGTTTTTAGAAGGATGAAAACATAGACTATTTAGTTTTCGAGAAAATGTTTTTCTAGCAAATGTTCTTCGAGTAAATGTTTTCGAGTAAGTGTCTGGGTACCGATATTTCATGCAACAATGAAGTTCAAAATTCACTGATCATATATGATATATGATAGTCCATGCAGTGAACTTAATTTATTACATATAATTTTTTAGATTCAAATGGGCTCAAAAATTATCTTCGGTGAAGAAATTTTAAAACTGATAAGCAGTTGGGACGAGAATGAGTGGAATGACTTTGACAACACTGATTTTGATGTAGAGTCGCTGAGCTTAACGAGAGTAAGAAATCAGGAGCCAGAACTTTTAAATTCTGCTGATGAAAACGACATCGAACAACATATTCAAATTGATAATGAGCTCTTGTCATTGCCGAAAATTCAACGGTCTTGACTGCACGACCGTCAGCAGCTGAAGAGCTAAAGACTGTTAAGGCCCAATTTTCCAAAATTATTTGGGAAAAAGTTGAATTTTGTGGCGAAAATTTAGAATTTAAGGGTAGTTCGGAACTTTCTAAGACTATAATGGATCTAAACACATCCTATGCATTCTTCAGTTTTCTTTTTGATATCAAAATTATTGAATCAATCGTAGCTGAATCTAATTTTTATGCTTGCCAATGTGATCCAGGCAAACAGTTCGCTGTAATGGCAGTTAATATTCAAAAATACATTGGTATATGCATGCTTATGTCAATATGTCAGACTCCTGACTTACGACGTTTTTTGGAAGCTAATTATAGGCAATGATTTTATAAAATATACAATGTCTGTAAATAAATTCGTAACGCATCGTCCCCGTGCTTTCGCGTGCGAGAAGAGGGATTTGCGGGCGAGTTAAATGTCAAATTAAACACAAGAAGTTTAATTTTTTATATTTTATTATAATTTATTTGTAAATTTATTATAATATTTTGTTACTTTGTAGTTATGTGTTGTTGGTGATGTGTTTAGACTTCAACTGCCGCCCTTAGTTAACGTAGGAGTGGTCTTTTATAATATTTTGGATGGATCGATCAACCAATAGCATTGGCTTCTTCGATCCACCAATAGTACGACTGTTTCGCAGTATCGTATCGGCATTTGTGAGCTGGGTGCTGTGCTTGAAACTCGAGATGCATAAAGCATCACAGTGCCTTTATCGTATCTCGATCGGTTTCTTATTACCAACACCAGCCATCCGTATGTACTCTGCAGATTAGTGGTGGATGTGAATTCGGAAATTCGGTACACGAATGTACCGGCAATGTGACAGGCTGTGCCAATCATTAAATAAGTAATTTATTGAAAGCAGATGTGGGTAGAGTGAAGCAAGACTGTGTGTATGGTCATGGGTTTAATGGTTGTGCCGGTCACAACAGCCAAAATGGTTCCAAAGTCGGACATTGCTTATGATCGAATCCATAAAATTAGCCCTGTCGTACATAAACTAACTAAAAACTTCCAAAAAGTTCCATTTGAAGAGTTTTTATGTGTGGATGAGCAAATGTGCTCACCAAAAGCGAGAAACTACATTAAGCAGTACCTTCCAGCGAAGCCTCACAAATGGTGCTACAAGTTTTTTGTTTTGTGTGGAACATCTGGCTTTATTCTGGTCAGGAGAATGATAATCGGTTTCGCCTGTCGACTGAAATTAACTTAGGTGCTAGTTCTAATGTCGTGATTTGCTTGATTCGAAATGTTTCACAAGATATGTATATAAAAATATATATATATTTCGATAACTACTACACTTCGATACCATTAATTTCTAAACTTTACAATAAAGGTATGTAGCAAGTATATATCTATGTGTAAGGACCTTTTTATGTACTTTTATCTTTATGTTGAATTTATCTTTATAGTCTTTATTATCTTTATGGAATTCTAAGTCTAGGAACCTGTTCTGAGAAATCGCTTACCAAACTGTAAGCTTCCAGACGAAAAGTACTGGAAAAGTATAGAGCGTGGCGTTTCTTATGAAATAGTAGGCAGCATTGACGGCATAGATCTCGCTGTAGTTGCTTAGAAGAATACAACAGATGTTACAATAACTTCTAATTTCATTGGAGATAAGCCAATTTTAAAATCCCAGAGTCACCAAAGAATCAAAGAAGTGGATTGTCCAGCTATTGTCAAAGACTTCAATAAGTTTATCAGAGGTGTTGACTTGGCAGATTCTCTACTTGACTGGTAAGTTTAGGCTTAGATTAACTTGCATATTAAAGATATATTTAAAAACTAGATGTGTCGAAACGCAAAAAAAAAATCGAAAGAAATCAGAAACACTCTATCGTATGGGTGGTGATGTATCAAAGCGTGGAAGGCAGTCGACCAAGTTGGGGAGGAAAATAGAAGTAAAACGAAATGCTGTTCCGTCAAAAGAAGTAAGACTGGATGGGTTCAACCATTTGCCTGTTTGGATGCCTCAACGTTTAGCGTGTGGCTGTGGCTGTGGCTGTGCAAAATTAACGTTTGTCAAATGTACAAAATGTGATAGAATACAAAGATAGAAATTGTTTTCAAGAACTCAACACCAAATGATTTCTCTCCGCTTGAGAGACTTTTTTTGTTCTTTTCTAATAACAATTAAACATAATTTTGAATTTTAATTTTTTTTTTATTTATGTATTTCGTTTTATTTTTGTAACAAATGATAGCAATTTTGAGACGCCAAAAAAGTGTGTTTTATCTGCATGATATGCAAAATGCAAACAAAAAATAAAAATAAAAAATAAATGGAAAAAAAAATTTAATATACATTTACTGAAGATTCTGGACCAGTCCGTAAAAAAATTTCGTGTTTTGCCCACACCTCCATTTTCTATTTTAAATATTATAACAAGTGTTCGAAGTGTCCATCATTTGTCACAATACATAATCGGCATCGTCGAATAAAATTTATTTTAATCCGTCGGAACGCCCGCTCGTTATTTTTAATATGGAATAACTTTTGAACCATCAACAATTCGATAAAACTTAATTTGGCTATTTTGGTTGGAAATGACCTCCGCTATCACCCTGCTTCATTTGCACTAAGAATTCCGGGACACCCATAACGCTATATTTTTGTGTAAGAATACAAAATTAGAGAAATTATTAGGTCGAGAGTCGAGCATGGTGCCCTACTTACGAGGAGAAGGGTAGAAGTGATGTGAAATTTTCCCAGTTTTTTCACCTATAAAATTATGATATTAAACCCCCTTCTGTGGCTTTAATCTTAAATTAAGAGTCTGCATTTTCGTATTATTTTAACTATGTCGTTAACGCGTAGAATTCCAATGGGGTTAGAAAAGCGCTTTAAAAAATTTTGATAATATCTGGACATCTAATTATAAATACTGCACAGATTAATACGCTTCATCAATGAACTGAAAATCGACATCCTCATTTATTCCTTTTTGATTCCACATTAATAAGCTGCAGTCAATGCATAATGAGCCTACGGCTATTAAATTTTCAGATTCAGTACATCAGTAATTGTATAATATTTCCAAATTTTATATATATCTAACATGACAGGACGTTGTAATTATAATCACAATATCTAAGGGAGAATTTCGTTCTTCAACAGCAACATAACATAAACCCGGATAACACGTTGTATGTATCGAACAATAACATTAATACCCTAATAATTTTCTAATTAATTGAAAATTATGTTTATCCAACCAATGAAGCAGATCTGTATTTAATGTTTAATGTAAATTAACAGAATGGAAACATTGCAAAATCCGACAGTATCCACCTGCTGCGGTATTGGCGAAATTTACTTTGATAGTTTTTGAAATAAATTTAATTTGTGGTCACTTGCTAAGCACTTTCCCACAAAGTACTCGTTTAGATACACACAAAGGTAATCAATGTCAAAATCATACGAGTACAACGGACACTACTTACCTTAAAAGTAAATATTGTATTTATAATAATACATATATTTATATATACGAGTATAAAAATATTACAATCTACATGCATTGATTTCAAAATTAACACTACTTTCACCGAAAATATTTTAAAATTTATAATATCTGTCATATTAATTTGAAAAATGTTGACTTCAATCTTTCCATTAAAATAGTATTCTTCGTTTACGGGTCCGATTTCATAGTGTTAATGAGTGTTAAAAAGGGCTGCGTAATACTTTTGTTAAATACCAATTACTAATATGCAATACTGGCAAGATAATAAACGTCAGGGACCAAGTCAACCAAGGCAAGATGGTTTTGAGGGAGCTAGTTGTCTGCCTCATACAGGGGCACAGGGCGAAATGTTACAATAGACAATTTCTTCACAACACTACCATTGGTCAAGGAGTTCTCAAGTTGGAACTTGACAGCTGTAGGCAGAGGCAAACAAAAGATATGTGCACACCGAGCTCAAACTTTCCAGAACTGGAGAAGTCTCATCTAGTTTGTTTGGGTTTCCTGAAAATGTCACGATGTGCTTCTACGTCCCAGCAGCAAACAGATCCGTGGTTCTGTTGTCTATCATTCAGAGGAATGCAGCTTTGTCAGGAAAGATCCAAAAATTTTAACATTACTGGAAGATTTAATAGCAGGAAAGCAATATAATGCATTTTAGGAAACATAAAACATCCGCGCGGGCCAATTGATATCACGGCTGATTATTCAGTTGTCAAATTTGCCGCGCAAGAAATCGATTGTCCGTCGGTTTGTATGGCATGTGACGCCATCTTGTTGAAACTAAAGGTCGTCCACACATGGCGTTTGAGGCCATAAACGAGAGGCATGTAACGGTCGCTATTGACGGTAACGGCTTTTCAAGCAGCGTTTTCGAGGAAAAATGGGCCACCACTCCAAAATCCGAAAACAAAAAACTGTAGCTCTTGGTAGATGCATTGGCTTCTCTACGGTTACGTTTCACTGCTTCGAATCCCAAATCTGACAGTTCATTGTTTTTAACATTTGGTTTTAACTCCTGACCTTATAGGCGAATAATCCGAAGTCTTTGTGTAGTATTCTGCTTAGGTTGGTGCGACTAATGGCCAGTGGCTGCGATTAGCTTCGAGTTGAGGTCGATGGATTCTATCTCACACTATGGGCCATCGCCGCTATATTCTTCGCCGTGCGACTTGTCCGAGCTCAAGGACTCTGTTATCCAATAGCAAGCCTTTCTCACGAACTTTCCTTACCAATTTTAAGACAGCGGTTGCGCTTGTCACAACCCATATTTATTTTCAAAATTCGCACGGTTTCGGCTACACAACACTGACATTTAAAATACGTTTTCAATATTTCGAAACGCTCCTCAAGAGAAAACATGATTGTTTCGTGCCACGGAACATCAGATTGACAAGCTGTCAAAATTTCAAGCAAATCGTTCAAAAAATATTACCGTAGCCTATGGTTTAAAAACAAACCAGTAGATTACCGCACCCTTTATAATGACGTTGTGCCTGTGTATAGAGGCTGCTTTCCCCGATACGATTTGGTGGTTGTTACTAAATTCTCTACTCAACTATGTCATGGATAAAGTCACAGTACACGATCATTATTAATGTCAATTTTAATAATAATTAACGAAATCACAAAATTATTAATGTTATATTTTCAACCCGAAAAGCATGCAGTATTTAGCATGAGCTTTATAGTGCAATTCAGTATACTTTTAGACGCAAACTTTGGTTATAAGAGAATTAACATACAAATTTTAATTTTTTAATGGTTGTTTTTTTAAACATTAATTTCAACAAAATAAAATAAAATTATATGTACTCGTGTACATATAAAATTATACAAACCTAGGCAAATTAAAAATAATTATCTGATAAATGGTAACCAGCCGATTCCACTAACATAATTCCACTAGACTCAATTCTACTTGAATAATATAAATTAAAAATCAGCTCTAAGATATGTTACCATCGCATATTTTACCATTTATTAGATAAAACAGTTTTTAACGCGTGGCTGTTGTACTGGTAAGTTTAGGCTTAGATTAACTTGCATATTAAAGATATATTTAAAAACTAGATGTGTCGAAACGCAAAAAAAAATCGAAAGAAATCAGAAACACTCTATCGTATGGGTGGTGATGTATCAAAGCGTGGAAGGCAGTCGACCAAGTTGGGGAGGAAAATAGAAGTAAAACGAAATGTTGTTCCGTCAAAAGAAGTAAGACTGGATGGGTTCAACCATTTGCCTGTTTGGATGCCTCAACGTTTAGCGTGTGGCTGTGGCTGTGGCTGTGCAAAATTAACGTTTGTCAAATGTACAAAATGTGATAGAATACAAAGATAGAAATTGTTTTCAAGAACTCAACACCAAATGATTTCTCTCCGCTTGAGAGACTTTTTTTGTTCTTTTCTAATAACAATTAAACATAATTTTGAATTTTAATTTTTTTTTATTTATGTATTTCGTTTTATTTTTGTAACAAATGATAGCAATTTTGAGACGCCAAAAAAGTGTGTTTTATCTGCATGATATGCAAAATGCAAACAAAAAATAAAAATAAAAAATAAATGGAAAAAAAAATTTAATATACATTTACTGAAGATTCTGGACCAGTCCGTAAAAAAATTTCGTGTTTTGCCCACACCTCCATTTTCTATTTTAAATATTATAACAAGTGTTCGAAGTGTCCATCATTTGTCACAATACATAATCGGCATCGTCGAATAAAATTTATTTTAATCCGTCGGAACGCCCGCTCGTTATTTTTAATATGGAATAACTTTTGAACCATCAACAATTCGATAAAACTTAATTTGGCTATTTTGGTTGGAAATGACCTCCGCTATCACCCTGCTTCATTTGCACTAAGAATTCCGGGACACCCATAACGCTATATTTTTTTGTAAGAATACAAAATTAGAGAAATTATTAGGTCGAGAATCGAGCATGGTGCCTTACTTACGAGGAGAAGGGTAGAAGAGATGTGAAATTTTCCCAGTTTTTTCACCTATAAAATTATGATATTTAACCCCCTTCTGTGGCTTTAATCTTAAATTAAGAGTCTGCATTTTCGTATTATTTTAACTATGTCGTTAACGCGTAGAATTCCAATGGGGTTAGAAAGGCGTTTTAAAAAATGTTGATAATATCTGGACATCTAATTATAAATACTGCACAGATTAATACGCTTCATCAATGAACTGAAAATCGACATCCTCATTTATTCCTTTTTGATTCCACATTAATAAGCTGCAGTCAATGCATAATGAGCCTACGGCTATTAAATTTTCAGATTCAGTACATCAGTAATTGTATAATATTTCCAAATTTTATATATATCTAACATGACAGGACGTTGTAATTATAATCACAATATCTAAGGGAGAATTTCGTTCTTCAACAGCAACATAACATAAACCCGGATAACACGTTGTATGTATCGAACAATAACATTAATACCCTAATAATTTTCTAATTAATTGAAAATTATGTTTATCCAACCAATGAAGCAGATCTGTATTTAATGTTTAATGTAAATTAACAGAATGGAAACATTGCAAAATCCGACAGTATCCACCTGCTGCGGTATTGGCGAAATTTACTTTGATAGTTTTTGAAATAAATTTAATTTGTGGTCACTTGCTAAGCACTTTCCCACAAAGTACTCGTTTAGATACACACAAAGGTAATCAATGTCAAAATCATACGAGTACAACGGACACTACTTACCTTAAAAGTAAATATTGTATTTATAATAATACATATATTTATATATACGAGTATAAAAATATTACAATCTACATGCATTGATTTCGAAATTAACACTACATTCACCGAAAATATTTTAAAATTTATAATATCTGTCATATTAATTTGAAAAATGTTGACTTCAATCTCTCCATTAAAATAGTATTCTTCGTTTACGGGTCCGATTTCATAGTGGTAATGAGTGTTAAAAAGGGCTGCGTAATACTTTTGTTAAATACCAATTACTAATATGCAATACTGGCAAGATAATAAACGTCAGGGACCAAGTCAACCAAGGCAAGATGGTTTTGAGGGAGCTAGTTGTCTGCCTCATACAGGGGCACAGGGCGAAATGTTACGATAGACAATTTCTTCACAACACTACCATTGGTCAAGGAGTTCTCAAATTGGAACTTGACAGCTGTTGGCAGAGGCAAACAAAAGATATGTGCACACCGAGCTCAAACTTTCCAGAACTGGAGAAGTCACATCTAGTTTGTTTGGGTTTCCTGAAAATGTCACGATGTGCTTCTACGTCCCAGCAGCAAACAGATCCGTGGTTCTGTTGTCCATCATTCAGAGGAATGCAGCTTTGTCAGGAAAGATCCAAAAATATTAACATTACTGGAAGATTTCATAGCAGGAAAGCAATTTAATGCATTTAAGGTAACATAAAACATAAATTTACATTGTCTTCAATTTTTACAAAATTATGAAAAGTAGTTGATTGTATTTGGCACTTGTATTTGGAATCTTAAGATCAATTTTTACCCTCCTTCACAAAGCCCGATTGCACAAATGTGTATTTTCGGTAACAACACTTTCTATACTTATAGTGCAGTGATCGGGCCACGGGGTCGGAGTGTTCCCATACAAAAGTGTGCTCTATCATGCCATACAGCGGCATACTAAAGGGGGGCCAATTTAAAATTTGGTTTTAAAAACGCTATAAAATGAGTATACATTAATATTTTTTTTTCTTGTGAAGGTTGGAGTCTCCGTTTTAAGAATGAAAAACAATTTCGTTCATGTGGCTCTATCCGCTGGCCTTACAGTAAGCCACTCTGTGAATCCATTTTTCAAGAACTTTTTCCATCATTTCAGCACCTATCTCTCGAATAACATTCGCAATGTTATGTTTTAAATCTGGAATTGTCTCAATTGTCTCTGGATTATCATTATAACATCTATCTTTAGCGGCACCCAATAGAAAAAAGTTCATCGCCGTCAAATCGCAGCTCCGCGCAGGCCAATTGATATCACGGCTGATTATTCGGTTGCCAAATTTGCCGCGCAAGAAATCGATTGTCCGTCGGTTTGTATGGCATGTGATGCCATCTTGTTGAAACAAAAGGTCGTCCACACATGGCGTCCACTTGAGGCCATAAACGAGAGGCATGTAACGGTCGCTATTGACGGTAACGGCTTTTCAAGCAGCGTTTTCGAGGAAAAATGGGCCACCACTCCAAAATCCGAAAACAAAAAACTGTTGCTCTTGGTGGATGCATTGGCTTCTCTACGGTTACGTTTCACTGCTTCGAATCCCAAATCTGGCAGTTCATTGTTTTTAACATTTGGTTTTAACTCCTGACCTTATAGGCGAATAATCCGAAGACTTTGTGTAGTATTCTGCTTAGGTTGGTGCGACTAATGGCCAGTGGCTGCGATTAGCTTCGAGTTGAGGTCGATGGATTCTATCTCACACTATGGGCCATCGCCGCTATATTCTTCGCCGTGCGACTTGTCCGAGCTCAAGGACTCTGTTATCCAATAGCAAGCCTTTCTCACGAACTTTCCTTACCTATTTTAAGACAGCGGTTGCGCTTGTCACAACCCATATTTATTTTCAAAATTCGCACGGTTTCGGCTACACAACACTGACATTTAAAATACGTTTTCAATATTTCGAAATGCTCCTCAAGAGAAAACATGATTGTTTCGTGCCACGGAACATCAGATTGACAAGCTGTCAAAATTTCAAGCAAATCGTTCAAAAAATATTACCGTAGCCTATGGTTTAAAAACAAACCAGTAGATTACCGCACCCTTTATAATGACGATGTGCCTGTGTATAGCGCTGCTTTTCCGATACGATTTGGTGGTTGTTATTAAATTCTCTACTCAACTATGTCATGGATAAAGTCACAGTACACGATCATTATTAATGTCAATTTTAATAATAATTAACGAAATCACAAAATTATTAATGTTATATTTTCAACCCGAAAAGCATGCAGTATTTAGCATGAGCTTTATAGTGCAATTCAGTATACTTTTAGACGCAAACTTTGGTTATAAGAGAATTAACATACAAATTTTAATTTTTTAATGGTTGTTTTTTTAAACATTAATTTCAACAAAATAAAATAAAATTATATGTACTCGTGTACATATAAAATTATACAAACCTAGGCAAATTAAAAATAATTATCTGAAAAATGGTAACCAGCCGATTCCACTAACATAATTCCACTAGACTCAATTCCACTGGATTTAGGGTGGTAATTCGCGCGCGCGAGGTGGCCACCATGTACTTTGGTTTGCTCTCATTTATGTGCAACCCCAGATTTCATGCCGCCTGCTAGATCTGGATGAAAGCTTCCTGTACAGATCTTCGGTTTCTACCAACGATGTCAATATCGTATGCGAACGCCAGTACCTGAATGGGCTTATAGAGGATTGTTACTCTCGCCGTTACGTCAGAGTCTCGGATCACTTTCTCCAACGCCAGGTGTAAAATGACGCAGGCCAGTCCATCTCCTTGTCGGAGCCCGTTATAGATGCTGAATCCGCTTGACAGTGATCCGGATATTTTTACTTGGCTTATAACATTGATCATGGTAAACCTAAATAGTCTTGTCAGTTTATTTGGAATGCCGAGTTCTCTCATAGCTTTATAAAGTTCTACTCTGGCTATGCTATCATAGGCGGCTTTAAAGTCTAGACATTTTTCCATTACCTGCCTAAGGGTGTAAATCTGATCAGTTGTTGATTAGCTTGGGATGATGCCACACTAGTACGGACCAATGATGACTTTAGCGTATGGGGTTATCCTGTGTTGAAGGATAGAGGAGAAAATCTTCAACGCGGTAGTCAATAACGTTCGTATCCGCAATTGGGATATCTCTTAATTGGGTCAGCCCTCGTGCCCGCCCCCGAAAGTTCCATCAACAACACCCTCCGCAATTGGGACAGTTCTAATTGGGACACCTCTCAAATGGGACGTAGTTACAGGTTTTCCTAGAACCCCTGAAATTGGTACGCACCTCCTAAATGGGAGAGTAGAAACAAAAATCATCAAATTATGACTTCTCTAATTTGGGCAGTTATCAATTACAAGTAAGTTTCGGATGTAAGGTTTGCAGTTGCATCAAATGAACTTTAAACGAAATAATCTTCACATTTCTTACAAATCGCGTTATTGATTATTCGCTGTAAAAAAACTGCGTAAGAATTATTTTATTTATTATTCAGTTGGATACTTTTCTGATATGTTGGCGGGTTGCTCCAAGAATTTTGAAGGCTCACGTATGTAATTTTTTTTTGTAATATTTTCTTGGTGATTCATGATTCATTCATTAAAGCATTTGGACTCGCGTCATTTTAGTTTCGTGAAGTTTTTTCCGTATTGCCTTTTTCAATGAATCAGGGAGAATTCCAAGAATGTAAAAATGAAACCGGCTACAAACGTGAGAAATGTGATATATTGTAAATCACATTTCTCCGATTTCATTTTAGTAAATGGCTTAGCCCACCTTATTGCCGTGGCGCAATTATTCAGGGAGTATTCGCTTGGCAAAAGGTTTAAATATAAAAAACAAAAAAAATATGTCTATAGAGGTTTTTCATTTTTTAAATTCTCAGTCCGTGGCTGGCTGGCTGGTTGACTGGCATGCTGGTCAGATCTTGTGATCAATTTATAACCCACTTCCTAAAGCCCGATTTTATTCAAACTTTGCACACATGTGTATTTTCCGTGACAACACTTTCTATTTAAACATGAAAGTAATAGGGCCGCGGGGTCGGGAGCCTTTTTTTTTCGTATAGCGGCATCAGATCATGGTATACTATTTTTTTATAATGTACACACGCTCAAGGGGTTTAAACCCTTAAAATGCTTATCACAGCATAGGTTTAATGGTGGACCCGTGAGCTCGAGTTGAGGCACGGGTATTTCGGTTGGGTTGGAGGATGGAAAGAATGCATCTGAATATTTCTTTTGAACACCGCTTATGGAAAAAGCGATAAAACAGTGACAAGCAGAAAATATTCCTACGATTCGATTGTTTTCGCGATATTGACGTCACCAATAAGTTTTATCGCGCGGTTCTGAAATCTGTCAAGTAGATGCAATGTGGTCTTGGGAGCACCTGCCCAGACAATAGAGTTGTATTCAAGTTTAGGGCGAATATAATAATGACTGAGTTCTGTGTGCGCTAGTGCGATGTGAGCAGTGGGGTTGTTTTGTTGTTAAGTTACAGTGCTTTGCATGTGTTTTTATTTTTCAGCATTTATAGTGGAATTCTGTATACTTTTGGTTATTGGAAAATTTACAAGAAAAATTTTATGGTTTGTTTTTTTAAGGTAAAATAAACTAGTATTGCATTACTATAATTTTGCCAATAATTTACAAGGCTGGTTAGATTAAAAGATAATAAATAATAAATAAAAAATAAATAATAAATAAATAATAAATAAATAATAAATAAATAATAAATAAATAATAAATAAATAATAAATAAATAATTAATAAATAATAAATAAATAATAAATAAATAATAAATAAATAATAAATAAATAATAAATAAATAATAAATAAATAATAAATAATAAAGAAATAATAAAGAAATAATAAAGAAATAATAAATAAATAAATATTAAATAAATAATAAATAAATAATAAATAAATAATAAATAAATAATAAATAAATAATAAATAAATAATAAATAAATAATAAATAAATAATACATAAATAATAAATAAATAATAAATAAATAATAAATAAATAATAAATAAATAATAAATAAATAATAAATAAATAATAAATAAATAATAAATAAATAATAAATAAATAATAAATAAATAATAAATAAATAATAAATAAATAATAAATAAATAATAAATAAATAATAAATAAATAATAAATAAATAATAAATAAATAATAAATAAATAATAAATAAATAATAAATAAATAATAAATAAATAATAAATAAATAATAAATAATAAATAAATATTAAATAAATAATAAATAAATATTAAATAAATAATAAATAAATAATAAATAAATAACAAATAAATAATAAATAAATAATAAATAAATAATAAATGAATAATAAATAAATAAGAAATAAATAATAAATAAATAATAAATAAATAATAAATAAATAATAAATAGATAATAAATAAATAATAAATAAAAAAAAAATAAATAAATAATAAAATTATAATAATACCTTAATATGAATAACAGCTAGGAATATATTTTTTATACATATATTAACTCATGTCCATTAAGTGTTTATTAAACTAAGTTTTTATTCAGTTTTATATAAAAAATACAGTTTATATAATTTAAGCATTAAATTAAGAATTAAATGTAACGCTACATTTTTACATTAAGAAATAGTTTAAAAATGACCGTGGACACTATAATGGATTCTACAAAAAATAAAGTGTTCCATGACATTGATTTCCTCATATAGACATGACAAAGCTATTGGTCTATCAATCTAATATAATAATGCAAAATTATCATGACACTTTTTAAGATCCCATAATATGATCTCCGAAAAATAGACAATCTCTAGCAACTTCAAACCAGTTGAGATAGATAACGAGTTCCTTCAGCTTTAGCTACTAAGCAGGGGGTTGGGGCTGATGGCGTCATTATAAAGTAAGATTTTTTTCACGAATTTTATTTGTGTAGTTTGATACAAAGAACCTAATCGTATTTGTTATTTTGTTTTAAATAACGTTAGTACGTTTGCTCAATAGAACAGTGCCGAACACGGGTCTTATTATATGGATCTTGTTATATGAGGGTGGGCGCCGTGGCTCAGTAGATAAGAGCATGGACTTCTGAGCAGGGGGTTCGTGGTTCGAATCCCAGTAACGCCAAAAGTATTTTTCACGGTGTCCCACCTATCGCGAATGGGTGACAAATGTTCCGAGAGTAAAATAACTTGTCACGGAATGCTTCTCAATTCACCGCTCGGATTCGGCATTAAATTGTAGGTCCCTTCCGTTTGTGTGCAAAAATATACATGCTCAACACAAATGGTTGCGAGAAGCAAGGCCTTGGGCCGCAATGGTCTGTCGCGCCGAATATTATTATTATATTATATGAGGCAGCTTCAATAGAATAAGATAAAAATAACGTCTCAGTATAACATTCAATGCTTGTAAGCCAATAGGTAAGTCATGATAGTAAAGCTACTTACTAGGAATTGAGGGCGAGAGACACAAAACCGAGTAGGTTTTACTTAAATGAATATCTTACTAGTATCTTTTAAAATAAGGAATAAATTGCCTTATTAATTGGTAGATTTATAAGTAGTGAAAATATCAAACTTCTTTTAATTAATTTTTTTTAAACTCAGGCTATTTACACGTTAGATGAATATTTAGTGAATAGTATCGTAAAGTTAGTATTTACTTTCAAAAAACTAAATTTCGTGAATATTTGTTTTTAACACTTAGTTTAATGTTGCGAACTGTTAAATGTTAAATAATTTTAGAAACTTCTACCATCAACGAAATTGTTTCAGAAAAGGACGTGATAAGAAAGTAAAACAATAATAATTTATAATTACATTGAAAAGTAAACATAATCAACTATTTATTGTTATGATGAATAATATGTGTACATGCATTTAATTGGATTTTTGATAATCATAATATAATAGATGTTGGAACCGCCCGCATTCCCATTTTATTGAAATAAATATCTCTAATTTATTTGCTTTCGTGTTCAAGCACCACATGTGTATGAACATTTCACAAAGCACGACTTGAAACCACATATGGATAGAGCATGTGTTCGGTTTTATTTAATTGGTTTTATGCATAAATGCATAACCAACAATTACTGTTATTCATTATTGAACATTTCATTAAAATTAAATAAATAATCCAACAAATCCTGCGGAAACTTACCTCGGTTGGCGTACCACACAAAGCATAAGCGGTCAATTGTTGATGTTCGTTTTATTTTTCACTTGAATTGTTGATTTAATTTTGTTAGAGTTTATCTTTGTAACTACACATTTTAATTGAAAAAAAATATTTTCACTCTGCAGACGAGGATAAAACGTGATGATGGTGATGATGATGGGTTGGTTTGTTTGTTTTGTTTTTCAAATTAAAATAAATTGAACATGAAATAACATTGCCAAACAATGATGGGAAGACAACAGCCGGCAATGCCAACGCCTATTGGAATGTTTACCCAAGTTGACCACAGATTAAATTAAATTTAAATTCACTCCAAACAGAATACGATTGGTTGGTTCAATGTGTTTTAACGTTTCACCCGTACGAGAATACCGAACTAACTCAATGCATTTAATTTTATTTAAAAAACTACGATATTTCTCTTAATTGTGTGCAACGATTAAAGCACAACTACATTAAAGTTAACTTTTAGTCGAAGATAATTTGTTATTTGATTAATTATCTCTTCACAAACCAACTATCGTCACAATATTGCATGTTACAATCACACAAATTTTTTCCTTTGTATTTGACACGCACTGTAATGATTAACGCAATTTGGTCAACAACGCGAAAACATGCAAAAGGCTAGCAGCAGTCGTCCGTGGTAACACACATTCGCCATTGGAGCAATAGGCAAACTAACTGGCTGGAATATTTTTGTGAAAATTCCATATCACCACCACCGCTGCCACCAGCAAACACCAAGTTCAAATTCTGACTACAAAAATAACCGTCGCTTGCCCATTGGAAACAACCAAGAACCAACAAATAAGCCAGCAATCGACCGACCGACTGAACGACCAAACGACTAAACGACAAGCGGTCAACTGGAGTTAGCTGCCTGCTCAGAGTACCCCAGTTGTTGTACTGGAGGGCGAAATGGCACAGCAGCACTTCTTGGCTAACTTCTTTTACTTCGATTTGGAACACAGCCCGAGCGGGAGTTAGATATATTCTTAGTGCCTCACAGCGACAGTATGAACTATTTTTAGTCGCGTAGTTACTGATAGAAGGAAATTTTCCGAAAAACCGTTTCAATGAAAAGTCGGTCTGGGACTAAAAGCCCTGAAACACTTACCTCATAACCGACTCGAACTCGCACAGCAAGCAGACTCTACACAGAAATGCGAGAACTGAGAGAAAATCATCATCATCATTATCAGCAGCAGCAGGAGGATCATCATCATTCTGGTCGTCGTCAGCGCTGTCGCCCTACAAGCAACAACATTATTATATTTGGTTCTCTGCAACTGAATGAATGCAGAAGCACGGAAAAACTTAAACGCACACGCGATTTTTGGCCAAAAATCATGCTCAGTTTTCACAAAAGTTTTCCTCCCTCAACTTTACTCACCAACTCATCGGTTAGGCTCGTTGTTTTGCAGCCACTTGGGTAAGGAAAGGATGCTCACACAGAGTCGTGGATTGAAATACTCGCGTTACAGCAGAATATTTGAGGCATTCAAGAAAAGAAGGCCGATGAGGGATGAAAAAAGGGGATAGATTGATTGAGAAGAAGACATAGTGGGATAGAGAGAGAGAGAGGATTGAAGCTAAAAAAAAATCAGAATTTATCATATCAGTAATGGGATGAGCTAGCAATCTTTTGTCCAGAGCCGAGTCGTGCTTCAAACAACCTCTCCTTGGACCATTTTAAAAAAGGAATCCGCTGGATAACGCCCTAGTGTGACACTTATTACTATTTCTCTTACCTAAACCAAAGCGGGTTTTCACACTGCATAAGAGTTCATTCTCTTACTGGTCTTCTGCAAAGGATGCTGGCGCTGGCCCTAATCTCTCACCAAAAATATGACACAAATCTCGTATGGTTTTGAGAAATTGTATCACACGCAATACTCTCCTGCTTCCGGCAAAATGTACATTGTGGATATAAAATGTGACATAGTTTTGCACAGGACAAAGACTGCAAAGAAGAGAACTTCTTGTATACAGAGATATTTTCGCAAGAAAAACTAAGAGCACAAATTAACATCATTTTGCAAAACTATCTAGCAACACTTGCTATTATTTTGAAATGTTACGAGCTTTCGGAAATTGCAACTCTTTTGTTTTTGTTTTAGTTATTGCAAGATTTGTAATTTGGTTGACTGCGGAAACACCTACCTCGAATGATAGTGTTAACAAAATGGTTTTTTAAAATTGTTACTATGCATATTTTTTAATACTTGTTTTATACAGTGTCGTTGATATATTCAAATTGTGTCTTTTAAAATTGTTGGTATATATCTTTTAATATTCCGAAGAAGTTATAATGTTATGTAATTTAATTGTGATACGTATATATTGAATTGATCGCCATGAAATATACCATATCTGCAAACCCTACTGCTGAAAACGAAACAAAACCTAAATGATTTAGAAATGATTATAATGATCATCTTCGGCGAGTAAAAATCGCCTACGACCAAAAATTGAGGCAAAAATACTACAATGTCCCAAAGGTAGTAAACATTTTTGGTCATTTGTGAAAAGAATCAAAATTACAACGTCGTCGTAGATCCCAACGCTAATTTTTAATTACACTCCAATTGTCAACTATAAAGACAAAGCCAATCGGTTTGCTGCGCATTTTGCAGCTGGCTTAACGCATCCAGATTGTGCATTGATACCGCCCGCACCTCCGAGTATTGAACACTCTAAGGGACAGATATTCATTGGTACTCGAGCAGTTGCTAGATTTTAAAACGATCTCAACACTCACAAATCCGCTGGGACTATTAGTTCTGAAGAGGTGTTCTTCCAAGCCGATATAACAATTGCGTAAGCTTTTTCATCTATCCTAGTCCTCTGGACTATTTGCAAGACTTGGACAGCCTTTGATTAGCCCATATCCGAAAAAGGCGAGCCATTTCTCCTTCTTCGTATCGACCCATAGCACTTACATCTTTCCAAAGTCATGGAAACGCTGATCAATTTGCAGCTCATGAAGTATCTTGAAACTATAGAAATATTTAGTGACCGGCAGTACGGATTTAGTGGGCAACGTTCCACTGGTTATTTGATACTATATCTTTGCATCAATTTGGTATAAGCAAAAATGTTGCACTCGTCGTTTCCAAGGCATATGACTAAGTTTGGCATCAAGCTCTTTTGTCAAAAAAGCGAGCTTATGGAAGCAATGAAAAACTGCTACTTTGGATTAGAAGCTACCTTTTGAACTGCTCAATTGAAGTTGTATAAAATACATCACATAAATGCTGGCGTTCATCAGGGCTCTGTTTTTATTAATGATCTCTTTACTTCTACTTCTATCTAGTCTATTACTTCTAATCTAAATCACTTTTTCGATAATGACAGCACTCTCGGCTTCCCATATAAGTCCCTCCACTTCTCATGTTGAGCTCAAACAACTACGTTAAGTTCTGACCTTGAGAGCATAATAAAATGGGGAGAAAACAATCGAGTAGAATTTAACGCTTCCATACCAAATGTTTTCTCCTGTCGTCTAAGCAAAACTTAAACACATTGCCATTATCTATGAATGGCAAATGCATCGAGGAAACTAAAAAAATCGGAATGTTCGTTAACGACAAGTTTTGTTGAAACAACCACATATTCACCGTCACCACTATGGTGGTGCACTCACATTGTTTACATTTTGTGTTGATATTCTTGTGTGAATTATTTGGTGATGCATGCATAGATATATGGCGAATGCATTGGTATACTACATTATATTGATTTGTTAATGTGTGGCTATACTTGTGTGAATTATGTAGTGATGTATGCCTCGATATATTATGTAAGTTTTTATGTTATAAATGCCTTCCTTTTTAGCTTAGGTTTGGTAGGTTGCTATTGCACACTTAGGCCGTATACGGTCAATTGTGGTACCAAAGGATCAAAGCCTTTCACCTTATACTACAAAGCCCATTTGGTGCTTTTTATGAATTTTAGGATGTCTCCGACCTTACAGTACTCGACATCCGATAAACTGTTCATTGTGTGGTATCCCAAGTGTTTCAGTCTTCTGCTTGCTTACATGAACACGGGAAGTCAATTAAGATCTTACATATGAACTCAATATGGGTTAACAATTTCTTTGTAATTCTGAGCATATTTTAAAAAATTTGTGGTGTTGTTTTTTTGAAAAACTACTATGAGTTACACAAAAAATTCTTCAGCACTTTATGTATTCATTGTAAATGTTAATTTCAAATAACGTCTAACGTTGTTCTCTTCTATTTTAGCAAATTAAACGAACTTTTCTGCAAATGAAGTAATTAAAAGTTTAAAGTTTTCTCGCTCCGCGTAATTTCCTCTATACGTCTGCTCTCTTTACAATGCGCAAGTTCCAATTTATTTCGACGGACAGAAGTTTCGTTTTCGTAAGCTCTCGACATTGTACTGGCGACTATTGAGTGGCACAGTAATGAATAAAATGCACTGATGCTATGCGTTTTTTAAAAAAGCTCAAAAAATTTTTAAAATATTGAAATTAAGTGAAAACAAATGTTGTAGTGTGTAAAAAAAACCTAGAATTTACAAATAGCAACCAATTCGTGTGCTTAAATTTATCTGGTGCCAATTTAATCAGTTTCTATTAAATTACATTTGAAGCACTTCTGATCCCCTCTAATGACACATGTACAGTCTAAAGCCACTAACAATTTGTTGCCGGAAATATATTTGCGAGCGTGATTAGTATTTTTTTCATCTGGTTAGATTGGCACACTTACACAATAATTGGTCACCTTATATGATTGAGTATTTCTACCCAGGTCATTATTTTTTCTTATGAAGTGCGTAAATTTTTGTAATACATAAAATCTAAGCAAACAACAACAAAAAATGGGAACTTGAAATATTGTTATTATGTGTTATTATTAGACTACAATCAGTTGCACGCATGGTAATTATTTATTTATATATATAAATATATATATATCTTATTACTGGGACATTTTTGATTTTATCCCCTTAACTACTACAAGCAGTCTAAGCGAGCGAATTTAAAATTCTTATATTTCCGAAAATCGTAACCCTTTCCGCCAGCCTTATTCAGTACCATCCTATTATATGCCAGTCAATCTCTCGGCGGAATTTCACGTTATACCATTCCGTTTCGCAATAGTTATTAGGATATTGTTGTCTCTGGGACCGTTTGTAGTACTTCCGTTATTTTTTAAGTGGTCTCGTGGATTACGATCAATGATCAATGACTACAATTTTAGAGAATGCTAAAAATTTTTGAACTTTTTAGTTTCTGTTTGTTAAAAAATGTGTTTTTTTAATAAATAAAAAGGTTTGTTTGGAAAATAAATAAATACATATCGTGCTGGCGCATTTTTTCAAATAATTTCTAAATTTACTAAGACTCCAACTTTATATGAAATAAATACGCTCACATGAATTAGAAAGTCTAGTTTAACATTTATTAATGTGTTATTGACAACTAGAATTTCTAAATTGTAATAATGAATTCTTATAAAAACTAAATTGAATTTAAACGTTTAGTATTAGAAAAATAATACACGTATTTTAACCGGAAAAGTTAAACCAAGTCTTGCTACTTGGATCACATCTGACATAAAGAGTTTGATTAAATAATGAAAACATTTTTTAAGTTAAAAAATTAGTAGGCAATCAGCTATGTTCAGACGATTACCACATCTGGCAATATTGTCAGGTCTACCAATGGTCTGACAGTGAGCTGCAAATGAGCCGAAAATAACGGACTATCTTACAATGCTAAATTTCCAGTTCACACGGTTGCCAGATTTTGCTTCAATCTCTGACAATTTCAATGTCAGAAAGTTGGCCTGACAATATTTTGTCTGAAAACGTTGTTAAGTTAGAAATTGTCAGTTCAAACGGTTGGTAGATGTTTGTTTACAAAAAAATTTCAGATCCGTTGCCAGGCATTGTCAGAAAAATTAAAAATTGTTTATTCATTCTGATCGCACTTAGTGAAGTGTTTGTGGAGAAACGTGAAGAAAATTAACTAAATTGAAATGGAACAAAACGAAGCATACGTATTGGAAAGCAGCGAGGAGGATGATTGTCACACAAACGTTGGCGTGTTTGGGCGAAGGATTGGGTGGCCCTTTACTTTACGCAAAATTGCTCGTCGAATTGAGAGCTGAGAAGCCAGAATTCTATTGCAATTCGATGATCTTCTAGCTTTGGTGACTCTACATATCCAAAAGCAAGAAACGAATATGCGCGCGAGCATTTCAGCGGCTGAGAGGCTTGTGTTAACTCTACGATATCTAGCTACCGGTGAACATTTTCGGTCTATGCAATATCTGTTCCGCATTCCGGTGTCAACGATCTCGTCCATCATTCCAGTGGTTCTGGATGCAATCTACAAAGTGCTCGTGCATTTTTTTTTTGCAGAATTTGTCGGCGACTGCGAAAGTGGTGGAAGTTCAATCGGCCGAAATGTTGGATCGTTTGGTACGTCGACATATTCACTATTTATTTTACTTATTTTTACAAAATAACAGTTTGCTCCTTCAAATATAAAAAACAATTTTCTGACAATGAATAAATTGTCGCACGTCATAAGTAGAGCACATCTGACAACAGCAAATGAGTATGCAAATGTCCTTAACGTCTGACAATGGTCTGACAATGATACAATTGTGTGTTTTTGCCAATACCTGACAATTTCATTGTCAGATGGCGGTCTGCAATGTGTTTTCTTCAAATATTGTCAGACAAAATTGTAAGTTCACACCGTTGTAAGACATTTAGGAAAATTTTTTCACTAAACATCTGAAAATATTGTCGCAATCGTCTGCACATAGCTTTAGTGCTCTCGTTCTTTAAAAATTTAAAGGGCAAAATGTGAAAAAAGCTGTTATTGTAAAAGAAAAATATTGATGAAAGTAAAGAACTTTGGAAACATCTAAATGAACAAACCTTTAATAGATTGAATTGTTAAAAAAAAACTGTCACATCTATTAAATTTGGGAATATATTGGTAAATGATGAAAAGCAATTGCAGATCACTTGAATTATTATTTTGTAATTGTATTTTTTTTTTATTGAAACGAAATAAATTGATCGTTTACATTTCATAACAGTGCAACTAGTTTACGCTATTGAGCAGTTCAACTTTGTTTTTATCTACACAGATTACATACAAAAGTAACTTATTACTTCTAAATATATCAAGCATCTTCTTGCTTGATACAAAAGTATCTTTATGAGATTTAAGACTCCAGTATTTCCGTATATTCTTTTGGAAATACTAGCTTAAGTTTATTCATCAATCATTCATGCCAAAACTTAACAAACGCTTGAGCCACGTGTAAAAATATAACTAAACATACCAGTTTAACTTCTAGAGCTTTTTCAATACTGTCGGCCATTCTGTTAATCTAATCTATGGTTGAGTGTTTTTTCCTGAACCCAAACTGATGATATGGAATCATGCCTTCACTTTCATTGAAAGCTTTAAGCGTCTTGATTAATAACTTTGACATGATATGTACAACAGTAAGATGGGTCTGTAAGATGACGGTTCATTAAAATGCTTCCCGGAATCATTATTACCTTGGCAACTTTCCAATTGCAAGGAAACCCTATGATTTTAATTATATATAATATATGGTTTCTCATTCCTTTGAACTTTGGCCAACAAATAAATACGAAGTAGAAAAGGCAATATTAAATTTAAATTTAATAACAACATGTTTACAAAAGTATTGCGGTACACTGTTGACTATATTAGTCCCCTCCTTACAAATTACATAACTGAAACCTTTGAAAGTGGAATTTTTGCTGATTATATTAAAACTTCAAATATAATATTCATCTATAAAACTAGAGATGAAACGAATGTCTCCAACTATAGACCGATATCAATATTAACTGATATATTCAAAGTTTTCGAAAAGTTGATGCTTACTCGAATAAGCAAATTTTAAATCTCTAACAGTATCATTAGTAACCATCTATTTAATTTCACCTTGTATTTAAACTCTACTGCGGCATGTTTAGACTTTACAGATTATATAAGCAAAAATATAGATAAGAATTGCATTGTGACTATCTATTCTTAAATAATCTGAGTAAAGATTTGATACTGTTAACCCTGATATTCTGTTGCTAAAATTTTTCAAACTAGGCTCTACTTTAAGATAAATAAATCTGTTTAAGACTTTTTACCCAAGGCGCCAGTTCGTAAAAATTAATTATACTGTGAGTTCAGGAAAAAAGATGGATTTAGGAGTACCTCAAGGCTAAATTTAAGGTCCCGTTCTCTTCAACGTATATATTAACGATATCGTTTTCATTAAATTTGAAGGGAAAATTCAACTTTATGCCAATGATTATTTGATAATGTACTCTGCAGAATCGTTAGAAATATGGCTTATAAAAATTAATAATGATTTGGAAAAATTGAAACATTGGCTTAATATAAATAACTAAATACTAAATCATACCTTATCTTGGTATAGAGTATTTGTAAATTAAAAATTCGACCTGGATTTTTTCGACAACCACCAAATTCTTAAATTTATTTCTTTTTTGAAAGAGTTAGCTTCTATACTTATATTGGGATGGTGATTGACATCCAGCTCGAATGGTTAAGTCATATTGAAAAAATAAAAATAGAATGTTTTCGCTATCAATCGATTAATTAATATCATTCCCAAAAAAGCTCATTTTCTTATGCGTACGCATTCATTCAGTTAAGATTAACTTAGCTTAACCCGATTTGGAGTGGTACGGCTATTTATAAAGTAAAAGAGCTTAAAAGTATAATCGAACTCTCCAATATATTATAACTGTTCCAGTAAGGTATCCAACTAAAAACCTTTTTGATGGCTTGAAATCATTAAGGTGTCTAATTGAAAGAGAGCTACTAATTAATTATTTTTGTCAAAGCCTGTCAGACCTTCTGTAGTATTTGCGAAAATTTTATACACTGTAGTAGTTGAGGATTAACTGTATCTTTTTACATAATTCTAAGGGCAACAATGTGTCTTTGAATTTGCCCATTGCACCTACATCTGTGTTTTATTGATTAGAGCAATGGTTTTGGTCAGCTTTGCCTTGGAACAGTTTTTCATAAATTTTTTCGCATAGTAAGTATTGTATATTATTACATATTTTCTAAATGCAATTTATTTAAAACAAATTATTGTATCTTAATTTTGTATATAATATACCGCGTGAGTGAGATTTTTTTAGTAATGAGTTGTTAAGTCAAAAGGTTGATTATTTTAACTCGTTTTTTGCCTGTGTACCCTGTGTTAGAGTTAATTGGGTAAATATTTTTGTAGTTTTAAATAATTTTATTATAGATAATGAAATATTGTTTTATGTTTTATACAAATATGAAAACAGAATTAGAAAATTTATTTTGTTTATGCATAATTTAGCCACTTCCCTGTTTTTTATCCTAAGCACGAATTGTATTTATGTTGGTACATTTTGTTTTAAATAATTCAACGGAAAAGACTAAGATAGTAAGGCGGAGCTTCTGAGCTCTTCATATGGATAGTTGTAATTGTGGCTAAAGACAAACTAACAATCACACGAACCATGAAAAAAAATCGTTTGCCCTGATCATTAGCTTCGTCCTTTCGGCTCGCAAGTAAAATTGCTATCTACTGTTTATTTTGTATACAACTAGCTGAGTACCCGGCGTTTCCCAGTCGGATAATATTGATATGGCACTTATATTCAGCGACACCGAAAACTATGTATTAGACATTGATATGGGCCATCACACCCCTACCCGTCGACCTGCCCTAAAATGCCTGCGTTCTATTTTTTCCATATCTATACTACCTACAGTGCATATTAACAAATTTGCATTCTTCACTTAGTTAGATTCCTCTTTAAGAACTATTTTCAAAATGTTACCAATAAAGAATGCACAATTTAGATGAGATAAGTAAGACTTAAGGATTAACATTACTATCAGAAAACTGGTGTTTGCTTTATTTGCGTCTGCCCTGGACTCTCATCCACTGAGCTTATGGTATGAAATGATGTTTATTGTTGCACTTAATTTCCTCATTTCCTCAATAAATAAAAATAAAGATGAAAACAAAAACTTGCCGCAGGTTTTTAATATCGCCATAAACACGACCTAAGGTCTTAACAAACACTTTTACAGACATTTCCAAAGAAAAATAATTAATAATTCAAGAAATTTACGAGTACATCATAAAGCTGAACAATACCTTGTTAATTGCAAAGCAAATGTTTATTTAATTTTTCGGAAACTATACACGCAAACAAATTTAATTATGCATGCAACAACAGGCATTACCGCTAAATGTTTTCATAAATATAGCGTTCATGGAACTAATAAATTTTTTACACGCCTCCAGCATTTGTTTTGGGTGAATTGTTTGGATATACGAGTAATTTATAATCCCAGTCATACTAACCCTAAATAAAAGCCCAGCCATATCTGGTCACTATGCACATGTTTCCCATACCCATAAGCTAAACTGTTTGCACTTTTTCCATGCTAACAAATTTTGTAATAGGAATTAACTGAGTTATTTTAAATGACTCTTAGGAACACAGGACACTCGTTATTCGTTAACTGTTTGCAGTTTTTTCAATTCAGTTTACAACGCGGGATATAGGTACGTGTGTCGTATGAGGGTGATATTTTAGAGTATAACATAGAGTGAAAGTTTCAATTCATGTTACATGACCGATATATAAGTACTAGCGTGGATCACACATGAATCACACATTAAATTGGGTGCTATGATAGCCATCAGGGAATCTGTACGCGTTTGATCTAAAAGTAGAAATAGGATTTATATATAGCCCAATAGGTTATACGTGAAAAAGTAAGAAAAAGAAAAAGTGTTACTGACTTTAAGCTTAAAAAGCTCGACTTATGACTATCTCAGTCAAGGAGAGTTTTGTTATATGCAAAGAGCAAGGTGTTCAACAACGACGCTTCAGCTTTTATATAACGTGCAATATTGCACTCAAAGAAATCTTAACATTTTATCGTGAAGGTTTAAATTTTGATATTTGTCGAAAGTTGCGTAATTTTCTATGCGAAGTTGCATACGATGTATTTTCATGTGATTTACTTAGCTCGTTCTAATAGTATGGCATTAACCTAACCCCCAGTTGCGTAATTTTCTATGCGAAGTTGCATACGATGTATTTTCACGTGATTTACTTAGCTCGTTCGAATAGTATGGCATTAACCTAACCCAGTATAAAGTTTCATATAAAACATAGAGAAATTTTCAAGAACTTATTTTTTAGCAAGTTTTTATCAACTATTTTACAACTTAAATACCACTGGCTAATCACGACACTCCCTCAGAAACCCTAATGCAAAAGTAGAAGACAAAAATTTAAGGCCAATGCACAAAAACACAAATAAAAATTGCATGGATAAAATTTATATTTCTTAAAATGTCTGAAAGTAATTGCTAAGAATCGAAGGGCTATGTGAATGAAAGTAGGGTATTTACTTTTAAAATCTGCCCCGCACGCGGAGTGTGCATAACCGTTCATGCACTGCTTTAAGGCCAATATCGGTGATGGGTGTAATGACAGCTGTAATTTATGTCATATTCTGATTTTTGTGAGACCCATTCCCCGTCCACCGCATCTCCTGGATTGCTGTTATGTCAGCATTATATTTGGACAGGGTATTGGCTAGCTGCTGTGCAGCTCGAGCTCTATACTCCTGCCGTTGCTCGTTGACGTGGTCGTCGTCGTTCATCAGTGTACCCGAGCCTGATTTAAGGTTCCGTAATAATAATTTTTTACAGGCGAGGTTATTGTCCTCGCGCCAACCTTACTTTGAAGTGACTAGCCCGATCATTCAGCTTCTCCTGCATTGGAGGAAAATTTCTGGTGGCCACCACGTGGAGATTTGATCGGACTTCCACCAGTCGAAATAGTCATGGCCACTTGCAATTCTGATGCATTTTGTGTTATTCCCCCTATTCTGCTGATGGCTGACCCAAAAAAAAAGAAAATTATGACAGAGAATAACAACCTATGTTGACTATTCAATTTAAATAGTTTTATTTTAAAATGACAAATCAGCCTACATCAATTTAAGACTTTAAAAATAGAAGACATAATACGGCATAAGTCTTTACTTTTGAGTTTTCTTAAAAGCTGTAATTGCAAACGCTGTAATTGCAAACGCAATAATTTTGTAACACTTTCAAAGAGGTTTAAAATATTGTTACGAAATGTATGCTTTCGAGTTCGTAAAAGATTTTGCAAATGAAACACAACACCAGTTTATTAATTTAAAAATAACAACTTTAATAAACAAATAGTAAAAATGATACAAGTTCATAATTAATATTGCTGATAACTTTAAATGTACACTAAACGATTATTACAAAAAAACTTGTACTTCACAATAATTCACTTAGGTGGTAGCTTTATCTCTTTGCAAGAACTATTTTTAATTGATTGGTTGAATTCTAAACAATGAATTAATAATCTGCAGCGAAGGCAACCTTTTATACTCAATGAAAAGTTTCTAGTTACTTTCAATCTTATTGACAGAAATGTCCAGAAAATTGTGGCAACTTGCCTTATTTATAACTAACCAAACTCATATGTTATAAGTCATCTTCTATAAATAAACTACATGTGCAATCATGTACTATCACAAAAACTGGGCAAACCGGACAAACCGGTTTGACTACATTTTTGACCAGTACACAATGATTTAAACCTACAGTCAGTAACATACAAATAATCTAATTGATCTCACAGCCTAAGAGTATGCAATTCCAATTGCTCGTATTTCATTGTCGATCGGGGAACGCATAATTCCTTTTATACACTATGGCGACATCTACTACTAACTACATTTCGTAACAATATCTTGCGGTGTGTGATAAAGTTGAAACAATAGGAGAATTCCCTGATAATCAGGAATGACTTAAAACTTTAAACCCCTCTCTGAAAAGTACAACACGTACAACACGTATGTGGAATGCTCTGCCAAGCTCTGGCTTTCCACATCACTATAATCCACAGGCATTCAAAACACAAGCTCATATAGATATCTCCTCTTTTCTTCTCCTTTTCCTTAACGTCCACGCTGTGCCAAGCATATAACCGAACATAATAAGGGTGCGAACACCTTTTCGCAAATTATAAAAAAAAAACTAAGAAACCGACTTAGGTCGTTATGGTTTGTGACCACAGATATAAGCAATTTCCACCTCCTTTACCAGTGATCTCGGTCAAAGATTTTCAGCAAGTTTCAAGTTATAAAATGGTCGATTAAAAGCAACACACACATAATAAATAAACATTAGAAATGAATGAACAGAGCTTAGCAGATAAGATAAATAGGGTTATGGTTTGGCCAACAGTGCTAGGGGAAATAAGAGCAGACAAAGTTTGACGGAACATCTCTGTTAATCCAGATGTTCTCGCGGTCTAACTTAAGTGCGGCGATGCATTAAACCAATGGTATGAATGTTAGTAATGTTGAACGCTCACACACACAAAGATATTCCACCAATTGAGCACTTAGGTTTGACAAACGAAGCGAAGCTCCAAAATTCGCTCTAAAGAACAGTAATTGACAAAGTTATGCAACACATTGACTTAGAAACTGACAATGAAGATAAATATGAAGATTCGTATGCTTTCCTTTGTTTTGCCATCTTACAGTATGAAACTAAATAACAAAGTTGTCGCCGATTTGTCGGTGTACCGCCGTCGTACCATCTTCATTCAGCAATTCACTTCAGAACATTGAGTGCAAAGGAATTAAGATGTGTTTTGTTTTGTTCGCGTTTTGTCCGTTCGCATACAACTGTTGACAACAATAGCATCAGCACACCTTTTTAACAAAATAATTATTGCTTTTGTGCATCACAGATAGTATTTTCGTTGGTCTTGGATGGACTCAGTTGACTACCTTAGATAGAATTTCATTATTTACCAAAGATAATTTATAAGAGCAATTCGTCTTTCTTTTTCCCTATCTCTAGCAGTGTCTACTAGAAATGTCAAACAATAGGAGATTTCATTTTGGGCCACTTACTCTCAGCTATGGGCGCCAGGAGGGAAAACTTCCGCGTTTTAATTTTAGCTCGGAAAATCCTGAGAAAACTTTTCTCATAAATTTCACGTAATTTATTCATGGATTCGACTTATCACCGCTGGGACAAAGACATCAAAGAGAGAAGAGTCTTAAGCTTTTTTTACGTATACGTCTTTGGATTTTTTTTTATCGTTCTTCTGACTCTAGTCTGAGACTAAAGTATATACATACTCGTATAATAGCACAGTGATAAACTTAAGCATTTTTAGATTATATTCACTAAACAAATTCTCACCGGACTAGAAGATAATAAATTCTTGTGTAAGGTATTTTGTTACCGACATCTGAATTAATTAGTTATTGAAAGGAAGTTTTTAGGTAAATTGGATAATTTTTTAAAATATATTTCAATAAGAAAATTAAGGTACGGTTCTCAAATGAATTTTGTTAATTTTTGATTTAAAACTTAACTAAAACATTAAACTACTGATTCCAATTTTCTCCAGTTGTATTTAATGGACCGAACTTTCATCTAGGAATCGTCAATAAAACTACACTAAGTAATTTTAGATGCAATTGACTAACAAGTAATCAAATGACTGATAATAATGATGGTTTAAATAAGAAGTAGCACCACAAAAGCCCGAAAATTTATCAAAAAAGCTTAATCCTCTGTGTTTGGTGAGACTGGAAGAAAATTCAATATAATAATTTGCGTCCACCTGAATTGTTAACAAATAAAAACACTAAGGTTGATCAAGAAGGACTTGTATGCTAGAGATAGAGAACGCACACACAACGAAAGTCGACAAGGTTGGATAATATGCCTGGATAGTTCATAGACATAACATCAGCTGATTACCATTTGTCTCGATTATTGCAAAACACTCTTTTGCCGAAGATAAGTCTGTTCATATAAGTTTTCTCTAATTAGGATGTAATAATTGATATTAAATTTTCACGCTCCTTTAATAATTTAAGTCATTATATAAGATTTATTAATTTATTCTCTATCATACCGTAATTTTTTTTCTTTTAAGTATGGGGCAGGATACATTTATATATAACTGAGGAAAAAATAAGAACAAAAGGAAGTTCACACAAAGACCCAGTTACTTAGCATTAGATAGAAAGCAGGAATGATAAGTCCTAAACTGCAAAAATAAAGGAACAGAGGAATGGGTGAAGAAAGAAGTCCCCAAACTCAAACTTTGGGAAGGTGCCGAAATATGGCATCAAGCTAAGAATGGCACCAAATCCAAGTTCCTAGGCATTATACAGGGGCAGAATACAGGCCTCAACAGAAAATAATGAAGGGTCCCAAAGCTGGAAAATCGAGAGACCAGTGCCATGGTGGTCATATCGGTAGACCAAAAAGCCAGAGGTCAGCTTCCGTGTTGGTCATATACTGTTACGATCTTAAAAGAAAAAGACACTATGGGAAGGGCCATGGAATATGATCATTCCAAGAACCCAGAGAAAGTAAGGTCAGAGTCTTCTGAAAACATTGAATAAAATGAGATGCATTCAAGCAAATCCTCGCCGTAGGACTCGTGCCGGAGGCTTAGATAATAAAGCCAAAATAATGGGCCTGAGAAACAAAAGTTGTAAAGTAATTTATCACAAAGAGGCAGACCAACCTAGGGCTGGCATTATTGTAGGCAACACCATTAATATAAAGCCCATTCAAGAATACACGTTTGAGAATAAAGCCACTATCCTTGTAGAAACTATTATCTAAGATAAAAGAACTATCCTGGCCTCAGCATACTTCCCAGGGGAAGACCAAGAATTTCCACCTAGGATAGTTAAAAAACTAGAGGAGTACTGCACAAGAACAAACAAGGTAGGCTGCAATGCAAATCCCCACAACATAGTATGGGAAAGCAGCGACACGAATAAAAGTGGCGAGTCTTTACTAGAATTTTTAGTAACTAGTCAGTTAACAATAGCCTCTTTCGTAAACCTCATAAGGCAAGAGCTGTTATACCTAACTCTGGTAACGAATAGGGTATTGGATGTGAACCAGAATTGGAGAGTCTCAAAAGAAGAATAATTTTCGGATCACAAACATATTATATTCGAAGTAACAACAAAACAAAAAATTCAACAAAGGATCAAAAAGAAGCGAAGGGGTACGAGCAAAAATAGTGGGAGTGGTAGGTGCCACAAATAAATAATATTCGGCGCGACAGACCATTGTGGTCCAAGGCCTTGCTTCTCGCAATCATTTGTGTTGAGCATGTATATTTTGGCACACAAATGGAGGGGACCTACAATTTGATGCCGGATCCGAACGGCGAATTAAGAAGCATTCTATGACAAGTTTTACTCTCGGTACGTTTGTCACCCATTCGCGAGAGGTGGGACACTGTGAAAAATACTTTTGGTGTTACTGGGATTCGAACCACGAACCCCCTGCTCAGAAGTCCATGCTCTTATCCACTGAGCCACAGTGCCCACAGCCACAGTGCCACAAATACAACCCCGATATTCCCAGCGGAACTTTACGCTATAAATGTTGCAACTGAAAAATTGCTAGCAAGAAGGCTAACAAGGACAAAACAAATCAACAAGATCACTTCCAAATTTTTATAAATAGTGTTGTTCATCGGAGATACACATGCACATAAAATTTGAAGAAAATCGAGTAATTATTTTTAGAAAATTTGTGTGGGTGCCCCCCGACGCCGCGGCACGATCACTTCCAAATTTTTAAAAAAGTTTTGTCAATCGGAGATGCACATACGTAAAAAATTTAAAGAAAACCGGGTGCTGGTTGTTATAAAATTATTATGGGTCCCGATCACTTCCAAATTATTATAAAAAGTGTTCTTCATCTGAGGTACACATGTGTTTAAAATTTGAAGAAAATCAGGTTAATTTTTTAAAAAATTATATGGGCACCACTCGGACTTCACTTCAAAAATTTTACAAACAGTTTTGTCCATCGGAGATACATATGTGTATAAAATTTAAAGAAAATCGGGTAAATTTTTTAAAATATTTGTATGGGACCAGCTCCAGCTCCATTTTCGTCGTCTGATGGTGATCGCGATTGCTTCCTGCTGAGTTACTCACCGCAAGTCTTGATTGGTGATAATGTCCGGCCATCTAATTCTCAGTATCCTCCTTAAGCACTTGTTGACGAAAACTTGGAGGCGCGTCGCAATTGACTCTGTGACTCTCCACGTTTCGCAGCCACTGAGAGAGAGAACGTAAGATCTGAAGATCATTAGCTTTAGATTCCGGGAGATTTGCGAGGAGTTCCAGATATTATTTAGCATACAATAGAAGTGTCGTGCCTTGTTTACACGAGAGCACACATCCGAGTCAGCACCACAATTTTTTGACATCCAGCTGCCCAAATAACAAAACTTATCGACTTCCTCTATCTGATGTTCGTCAATCGAGTGATCACATGTTCCACTAGCGTTAACGCGAAGTAGTTTTGTTTGTGAGACGTTAATTTTCGTTTTTCGGCCTACGCTATCAAAAGCGCGTTTAAAATCTAAAAAAATCATATACAGAGGAGAGCGATACTCAACTGACTGTTCAATGATTATACGCAAGGTGTTAATTTGATCAGTACAAAAACAGTTTGGGCGAAATCCTGCTTGTTCATTTCTCAAAATTGGCTCTAAAACATTCCGTAGGCGCCTATCTGTTATAGAGGAGTTAACTTTGTTTATGGTGCTTAGCAGGGTAATTCCTCTCCAGTTTTCGCAATTGCTTAAATCACCTTTCTTTTAACGACGATGGAACGGATTCAGATTACCAGATATCTTGATATATCGCATGCAATGTTCGCGTAGTCAATTCGACGTCGGCTTGATGGAGTTCTGCGTAGATGTTGTCATTAGTCATCGGAGATATGCATGTGTACAAAAATTCAATGAAATCGGACTTTGGGAAGTTGGTAAAAAATTGATCGCAAGATTCCACGAACAAAAACAAAAAAAAACAAACAAACACACGCGCACGCGAAGTTAATATAGAGAATTTAAAAATAACCCAAGACATAAAAATTAGTAAAATTATGGGTTCAGGAGAAAATGTCAGAAAACACACTGCACAAAAACAGAGCAACAGTTTAATCCTTACATTTGTATTCGATGCGATAAAATCAAGGAACGATATGTCGTTAAATATTCGGTAATAAATGCCATTGTCAGAAAATCAGACCCTAAAAGTTAAAAAATGCTAAATTTGATTAATTTCTATACCGCATGCTGAAATTTCCTACTAGACAATAGTAGTGGATACAAAAAAACAATTTTTTGGCAAACACTGATGGATGATCACTAACTTAATCAACACTCAACACGCCGCAGGTATGGAAAAGGGACGAGCATTTAAGAAAACTCCGAGTCAAACATTTATTGGCAACGATTTTTCAAAGTCATATTTGCCGAGAACGAGAAAGATGAAATATATATGTGAAGAAAAGTTATTGCTGCGGACGGGAATGTCCTCTGACGTCTTCGAGTATTATTATTATTCTGGTATTGATACTATCGAGTAGAGAGGGATGCTGTAAGCAGCACGACGGACGTGACTGCGGTCTCGACCACAAGGCGACCATTATTTACGAGTACAGCAGCTCGTCGTCGTTAATCATAATCGAAAGGGAATAACTAATTTATTCGGAAATGGCTTAATTTCCTATTGTGACCTACAGGGTGTCCCATACATTTGCATTCTGAAATATGACGACGATGCTGTCGAAAAAAGTTCCTGACGACAAACCCCTAAACGGAATGACGCCATGAACTTTCTCTGATTTATTTGATAATTTTGCGAACTTTTTAAATAAGAAACAAAATGAGCCTGTCACAGTGCTGCTGCTGGTGAAATTAATTTCGCTCAAAGTCTCTTTTCGAGTCGCCAGATTGATGGTATACTCACCCCCAGTTTGGACTTTTGCTCCAACGGGGTCTTTCGTGTTAGAGAGCTTTAGCATTATGACAACGACGATGCAGTGTTATTTGATTTCCGCAAATCCTTGTTGATGACACTTATTTGCTACTCCGATGGAGGATTATGTGTGATGGCTTATGTGATAATTGGTGCGACGATTGAAATGGCGTTGGGCGTAGACAGCGAAATGTCGCTAATATTTGTGCCTTTCAAATGATTTATTATTGAACGCATGATGTTGTTTCAAGTTAAGGTGGCAGGTTTAACAGATGATGAGCATTACTAATGTATGGAGTATATATTTGTTTGATATGAAATATTAGTTATATTACTATCAAACCTTTATTTTCCTATGTCCGTAGTGATGTTGCTATTTAACTTTTACCTCAATTCAGCCAATGTTCCAATCCGCAATTTAATTTCATATGACTCAAATGAAGAGTAGTACAAAAGCACTGCATTATATATAGGAGCCACAACTTAGACAGTAAGTAGACAATAACGTGTTTAAAGCACTTTCTGATTCAATTTCATGAATTGTCTCATAATATCCTCACACTGAAATCGTTATTGCGGTCAATTTCAATGTACACACTTCCGAGTATCTTCGCCATTCTGGCCAGAAAATACCCGAAAGAAGGTGTGTTCGTGTTGAATATTCGCTGAGATAAATAAACTTTCTAAGTTAAAAACACCAAAAAGAACAGTATTGCAATACGAGAAAGACAACTGGGACTGCCTCAACAACGTTTCAGGGAGTATTAACTGGTCGCTGTCATTTTGCGATATAAACGTATATGCCGCATCTAATGCGATCCAAAACATCATCCTTAAAGTTTTTCGTACCAAACCTTATCCCTTTTAGGAATAAGTCTGTCAAACCAAAAGAATGTGGATGACATGATTCGAGGCTTCTAGGATTACCATTCATAGAGTGGGACGAACCCGGCTTTCCTAGCTTTCGCCATAAGCATGCTCTTAAACTATTCCCATTTAGCGGTCCTCGCTTTAAGAGTAAATCGTAAGCCCCAGCGTTGCATCCCCTAGACCGAGCTGGGTCCTCCACCACAGTTGTCCTCAGACCGGTCAACCTTATGGTCAAACCTGATCTGTGGGCGCGGACAGCTCCCGCTGTTCCAATGCGACCTTGGTTATGTCTGACATCAACAGACTTAGTTCGTTCAGCGTGAATGCCTTTTTGCGAAGGAAAAACCACCACTGGCAAATCATTCATCATTCAATCATTCCAGTTGAGAACAAGGTTACTCTGTTTGCTGCACTTTATGCAGCTATCTCCACGCTTCCAGATTGTGCATTGCTGCCGCCTGTATCTCTGAGTATTGAACACTTAATGGGATAGCACTTCATTCGTACTTGTGCAGTTGCTAGAGTTACGAAACCCTGAGTGACTGACAGTACTGTTATTGTGGGCAACGTTTTAATGGTGATTTGATGGTATATCTCACCGAACAGTGGAATTGATCATTGCATTAATTTGATGAAAGAAAAGTCATTGTAATCGATAATTCCAATGCATTTGAAAGAGATTGGAATCAAGCACTCTTGTCCAAAGTGCGTGCTTTTGGGGTCGATGAAAAACTATTTTATTGGATTAGAAGCTATCTTTTGAGCCGCTTAATTCAAGTTATCTTGGACTTGAAGCCTGAAATAATTCAAATAAAAACTGGCGTTCCCCAAGGCTCTGTTTTTTAGCCGACACTCTTTCTTGTTTTTATTACCGATTTTTTGTCCATAACTTCTAATCCAATTCATTAGCTGACTACGTCACTTTCATCTTCTCATACAAGCTTGAGGAACGTCCATCCACTTCTCACGTGAAACTCAACGAAAAACCTATGTTATGCGAGCTAAATTCTGACCTGGATAGCATATTAAAATTGGGAGAAAACAATCGTGTAGATTTCCTCAGTTTACCCCCAAGTACATCTTCGGACGTACAGTTGAGTTCAGGGATTCATTCTTCAGCCGTAACACACATTCCACATTTCCACATCGCTATGAGCACTTAATAGGCCCATTTCAAAAGTGATCAAACTCCTGAGTCAAGAGGTTGCCATAACAATTATTATTACAAATCGCAAGCTTTTATGAATTTTCCTGAATTTTTAAATGGTAGTGTTCTGAAATTTTATACACCTATTTGGTATTTAAAGAAAACAAGAGACGCCATATTTTGGAAGTGGTCAGACACTTTGGTAGAGGACTTTTTTAAAAACTTATTTTCATATATTTTCGAACAGCAGTCGACGGTATGTGTGTTTTAATATGCGCCGAATCTAACAAAAGTTGTACGCGTACGAAGCACTTCTAAACAAATGGTCTCTTGTTTTTTCGGATAAACTGAACATGTCGCAATATTCTTTCAACTCAGTTCTTGATACATAACCAAACCATTTGTCTGCCAGAATTCTTTGGCGAAACAAGAAAAACCAACTGCCGACGACGGATCATCACCCACTATGACATTGCGAGCTCTCACATATCGGAAATAGCCGTCAAAACATCGCATTAATTGGTCATCCGCCGAATAGTCTTAATTTGGTACCTAATGAGTTCGTTTTATTCCCGCAAAAATAAATTACAAGGCCAACATTTACGACACCCGAAAAAGCGGTTCAAAATTCATGTTTTGGAGGTACCTCAATAGGAGTGGAAAAAGTCCTTGGAAAATTGTTTCGAACGCATGCAAATGTGTATTCATCTTCATGGAGAATTTTTTGAAAAACATAAAAAGCCATTTTTAATAAATAAATTTTGTTTTTGTTCCCTCATCTGGAAATATAAGAAAAAACCCTCGTATTTTCAACAACGTACTTCATTTAAAAAAAAGGATTTCAAAATTTTGGAGCTGTTGTTGTTTTGTGTGGAAAAATCTATCATATGTATAATTAACATCAAAAAATTACTCTGGGTATACGAGCGTCCGGTTTTGAGGAGTTCACTAATATTGCTTTTTAAGGGTCAGGTTCATTAGCATCGCACCACTTTGAACTTTGTTGGTCAAACTGAATGTGTCATCATTGAAGTGCAGTCCTCAAATTCTCGGCGGTAGCAAGCGCACTACACAACCGATAAAAAAATTTCTTCAGAGGTTACTGTTAAGAGTCAGAGCAAAAGAGGACATTTATTAAGTCAGTTTGTATGGCAGAGGCAACCAACAGAAAAAAGTTACGCCAAACCAAAGGACCCCAAACAGACAGTAACGAGTCCGAAGTAAGCTGCACTGACACAAACTATCAGCAATCAGTGGGGAAAAAAGTAATTTTGTTCTAGTTTTTTAATTTTTTAAATAATTTATTTTATTGGAGTAGTTTTTCGAAAGCAGAATTTTTTTATAGACTTTCGACTCTCGACTCAGAAGTACTGAGCAGGGGTTGGTGGTTCGAATTACAGTAACTAAGTAACTAAGCCAACTGTTCAATCTCCTCACATTTTAGATTAATTTCTAACAACAATGTCAGAGCAATATTCAATTGATGCATCTGTTCAATAAGGCCTTTCCGACCATGCTCTGGTAATAGCCAACTTTTCAATAACCCAGCCCTTGTAGGGACTAATTGTAAACGGCTACTCTGGCACTTCAAACGTGCTAACTTGGAGCTCCTGAATCAATTTAATAGCTCATTTGATTGGTCAACCTGCTTTTCCAACAATAATGCTGATGAAGCATCTCAACTTATCACGTCAACCATTTTGCTAGTAATGAAAAATGTCATTCTTTCCTCTTAAGAAAAACAATATTCGTAAGCATAAGTAGTTTAATGAAAAGTGCAAATCAGCAGTCGCGAGTACGAAAGCAGCCTATTTGTACTACGTTAATAAATTCAGAAGAAATCCTTGTAAAGTTTTGAATAGCTAGAAACAGAGCAAACGCTATAATAAAAAAGACCAAAGTAATAGCATGCGAAAAATTTTGGATTCACATTCAAACAGTCGAAGATTTTGTTTGCTTGCTGCCTTGGTAAAAAGAAACTTTGCAAACAATACTTCTTCTATTCCTTCTTTATTTCATAATGGTATTTATTATAGAACTGATATTGAGAAAGCTTATCTCTTAGCTTCGCATTTTGCTTGTGCGTCTACCATTATTTTATCTAATCAAAATGAAGGTTGTATTGAACAGCTTCATATGTGATCAAGGCAGGCGTGCCTCAAGGTTAATTCTTGTCTTCCTAGCTCTTCTTGATATATATCAATGACCTGTTGTCTTCTACAACCTGTGATATCCCTTCATTCGCTTATGATAGAACGCTATCGGCTTCCATTGAGTTTGTCAGTCAAAAATAATGCAATTCTCGCTTAAATGGTTCTCGTCAATTAATGTATTCAACTATTCTGTCGAATATTCAAGTCATTCTCGATTAGGGCAGATACAGTAGAGTAGAATTTAATCGAAATAAATTTTCTCAGCATTTCGTGCCACCTGTTACTAATAGATTGCGAGATCAGAATCCCTTAAGTTGTTAGGTTTAAAATTATCAAGTGAGCTTTCCTGGAAGGAACACATTTATGGAATTTCAAAAAGAACAAGCGAATGTTTGGGCTTCTAAGACGTGTTGTAACTTCTACTTCACCCCCTCTGAAGTATTAAAATTATATAAATCTCATGATGGACCAATTTTAGAATTTAGTTCATATGTTTGGGGTGGAGCTCCAAGATCGCATTTGCTTTATCTTGATGGAATTCAGAATAAAGTTATCAGTTTGATAAACGATGTAACCATTACTTCGTCCCTTGATACTTTTGAGCATAGACGAAATGTAGGTGCTTTATAAACCCATTCTCTAGTTCCAGGTCCTTTTGTCAGCAACGTAAGCACTCGTTTTAGGTCCAATCAACATTGATATACCTTAAAACCTTTTTCATGTAGAGCCCAACACTTCAAATCCTCCTTTTTTCCGAGAGTATCTTCGATGTGGAATCAATTGGTCGACTCTGTGTTTCCCTAATATTTTAATCTGAAAGCCTTCAAAAAAACAGTCAACAACTTCCTTAGGTCATCCTAAGTGTTCATTAGAAGTTTATAAATTATATATATAAAAAAAACAAATAAAAATATATTTATTTATTGTTGTATTATTAGTAATATTTACAATGTTTATAAAATTTGTAATATTTTCTTGGTCAAGGTTTTTTGTAGTTTAGTTTTCCCTGGCCATGATCCATTGGTCGTAGCCCATCTTATTGCCGTGATGCAAGTCATTCAGGGAGTCCTTCCTTGGAAATGAGTCTCTATAAAAAAAAATTCCTACCGCAAATGGATTACCGAATTGTCAAACATAAAAAGTGTGGCATAAAAATAATTATGGAATCACTAATTTCAAATTTAATAAAAAATTAATTAGTTGAGTTTATTTAATTTAGTTAATTTACATTTTTCCACTTTACTGTAGCTTTTGTAAGACAATTCATTTCCATTTTTTTCCACGTCTGGTGCTTATTTGTATGTACGAGTACACGTGACTCGTTGCACATATAAACTTGTAACTACACTCACGCGTAGTAGCGCGTAATTGAAATAATAATTAAAAGACAATAGACTTAACCAAACAAAAGGCAACCTACTCGACGACAGTATATCCTTCCGATCTAGAAAAACCGCAACAACTGTCATACTTGTGACGCGTGTGTGTATTATGTGCTTTACTTTGTATGAGATGGGGAAGGAATGTAACGAACATACGAGTATTCAGGCCGCGCCTGCTCCCCGACTTCAGCGGTACCAGAGTAGAGTAATTTTTCCGCCTGTTTGCATTTGGTTTTGTATGTTTGTATAATAGGTTGGAGTTGGTTGTTGCTGCTTCTGGAATTAGAAAGTTGTCAGATGATGGCGAATTATTATCTCCACGCCGTTGGTGAAAACAAAGTTATTTGCATACCGGATCAATCTTCAGAATTAATGGCTTTCAGCGCCGGATAACAGTCAGCCACAGAAAGGAACCAGAGCGGTCACGGCGATGCGGTGACGTATTCAACGCGGCAGAGACAAACTCAGCACATACACTCGTAAAAGACACAAACGCTTCTTTGAGGTGATGCTGCCACTACGCGATTAATACGCACTGCCGTCTTCCGCAACCAAAATGCACACAATTTACACAATGAGGCAGTAAAGACCATAACCGTATCCACCACCGCCCATTATACCGTCCCAGCAAAACCTTAATCCGTACACGTTCAATCGCATGCTGGTATTCTGATAACGTTTCTTGGAACTTTGAACTGATGATGGCTTTTAGACGATGGGGTTATGTGCATATTATTTGGTTGGCTCCCCCTATTATTACCGACTGGCGACCAGGTGCGATGGTAGTGCCATTTATTTTTGCCTCCCCCTAAAAGTACAGCTGTGCGCTTGTCATCAACATTTCACCGAAATAAAGGAACAATTTGAATCTCTTAAAAGATACGACCACAAGGACGACGACACCAACGACGAATGTTGAAAGGTAAAAATGTCTCCTGTCGAGGATGTGAAAAAATTACCACGGCCCGCGTCATCTTTGTACGTACGAGTATGTAGGGCTTTGGAACACTGTGTTCGTTTGTTATGCAAACAAAGAAGAAGTAAAACCAAGACGACATGCTTCCCGAAAGATTCCCCCAGTAATTTATGTCTTCTTTTTTATCATGATACGCGCGAATCCAGTTCAGAGCGCATTGCCTCAGCAATGCCTTCCTTCCTGATAGGATGAGAGTATTTCGTGTGTACATACACGAGTATAGTGCGATTTCTTGGTTATTTTTTATATTTGTTCAAGATGCGATTCTTTTTCTGCAACTAGGAAAGTAATGTCATTTGTAAATATGCGAAAAACACTTGGGTCTCATGAAAAAATGATTAACAGGAGATGAGGCAAAACTGTCAACATTCTCACATTTGTTAAAACAAGAAAATTTATAAATCTGTAACCGGCACTGACCAAGGACATTCTAAGAACAGGTTAAATTTTAAATTTTGAAATTTTTCCAAAGGCGTCTTACTCCCTCCAAGCGCTCATGGCCAGAATGTTGCCAAAATTTTTGTAAGCTTGACGCAGTAGAAGGAAAAATTATCTCTCTCGTTAAGATAAATCGCAGAGATTTATATTCCCTGACATTTTTTGTGGCTTTTTGTGTACAGAAGAGACGAACAAGAGAAATTAATTGTGCATCCCTTCTGAATTATTTTTAATAAGATATACATTTATGTACTGCACATATAGTTAGTGTAACTGCGATCACATTTGCTATGAATTCCATTGCGTTTATATATATTTTCGCCAAAAGCTAAAGCGTCGACTGATCCTATCAAACACTCCGATTTACAGCAGCGCATGAATTCATAAAACAATAATTGCCACATAAAGGACAATATCATCGTCGTAGGTGTAAATATAACGTGTACAATACCTGTTACCCTAAAAATCGTTTAAGCAGAAGATGTTACAGCAAAAATCATACGACAAAAAAAAAACAGGATAATGAACAAAGTTATTTTATATTCAAGCGTGAACAACATGATAATCGAAGTCAGTGAAGGCATTCATAAAACCACGTTATCATGGTACACGGCATAAATTTAATCACATAGATACGAGTATACCATGGCAAATAGATATTTATTACAAGGATGTGTGAGTATAATGTGTGCGTGTTTCTAAAAGACACTAGATTTTTCGTAATACATTCCGGTGGTGGTGAAACATTCTATGAATAACTAAAGTAGGAGTATTTATGAGAGTATGTATTATGATATGATATATATGTTATTTATTATTGAAAATTCAGATGAAAATTCGCACATTAAAAATGCTACACATACTCATTGGTTAATGGAAAAATTTAGTTATGATTTTGCAGAAGCTCCACATGTAAGTTGAAGTAAGTTTTGTTGCTTTTATTAACTATTTACATAATGTGATGCGAATTTCTTGGATTACTCTACGAACAAATAATTTGTAATTGAAAATTATAGCTGGTGGCTTTTGTAGAGTATGCAACAGATTAATAATGCACACACACTTTATTTTTATTATTTAATTAAAAACCTTACGTAATATATTTTGGTAGTGAGTGAGAAATATTATCAAGAGTGCTAAGAGCAAATGGTACTACAAACCAACCGCTTTATCGCTTATCACGAAAATATTAATGCGGATAAGACAAATACAGGCACGTTCTTGTAAGACATAGCGAAGAAGAGCTAAAATACATCGCCAGAGACGTTTATGCCCATATGGTATGAAAAGATCAAAGTAAGTAAGTAAGGACTTATAAACAACTGTAACTAATTGAACAGCGGATATCTAGATATATAAAATATAGAATTTAGATGTGTGCATATTTGTGCCTAACTAACTCTGGAACGCCTGGACCAGTTTCAACCAAACTTCTTATACATATGGCTTAAAATCTGGAATAAAACATAGTGGTTAGGAGGTAACAAGTTTTGTGGGTGGGGGTGGGGTGACAGCTGATATTAGTGTCCAACCCATAGCTTCCAGAATCACCGTGATGATGACTTTTGACTTTTGAAATTCCGGGTCGCTGAAGTGAATAGTAGTGGTAGGACTTAGTGGGCTGGGAGCGATATTAGTGTCAAATTTTACAACTGCGAAACGTTGAGCTCTCAGCTAGAAATTAAAAAAAAACAACAATTTTCGTATTTAAAAAAACATATGTTTCATATATCCTAACCTAATTATAGTTTGTGTGTAGGAGGTAATCTTCGGAACTACTGGACCGATGAAAAAGATTCTTTCACCAATATTTAGAATAGACTCAGCGTAAACATAGTGAACATTGTCCTGTTTAAATAAAAGAACCTTTCGTTGGGACAAATTTTGTACCTAAACAGCCCTGTTGTCTACGAACATCACGCCTATAGCAGCATCATAATGCCTGTGTGATATGTGCTGCGTTGCTTTCTACGTACTATAATCAATATATATATACATATATATGTATATAAAAATTAATACCTGTTCGTTTGAAATACGACACTAAAAATCAAAAACGAGACAGCCAATTGAGCTAAAACTTTCACAGAAGATGCGTCTTCACAAAATCTCGGTAAACCATATAGCGCGAATACGATCGAGGTGGCGCTTTGTTTAGGCCATAGTACACCCATCCCGTAGTAGTGATGGCACGGAAGAGATTCATGTGTGCGGGTGGCGGAGCGCCCGGGAAAAGCTAATAATATATATAAAGGCAATGCGTTTAAAACTGGAAAATAATGTCGGTCAAATGACCGCTAATGGTACACCAGCTGGCTCTGTAATTTTTTACTTTAACTTTCTTAATATTTTGGATTTAATTTTACAGTTTAGCACTTGAATTTGGCTTTTTTACATATACTTTCGAATTGACATATCCCGAAAAAAAGTCGCAGGCGTTAAATCCCATGATCTGGCCGGCTAATTGACTTTCGACCGTCTTGAGATTAAACGCACTAGAAACTTCTTTAGACAAGGTCATTGTTTCACTGGCTAAGTGACATGTACTGTTAAAACCACAATTTATCGAGGTCCATATTTTCCTATTCCAACTCATGTAGTATATTCCAATACCGCAAGGCAGACCTGTTGAAATTCGGCCTTAGTTCGTTCGGCTTTATTTCATGGCACCTAATTATGCTTATTGACATGTCCGATGGAAATGGGCCTCGTCACTAAAAAGATGACTTTTATGCCAACATGATGCTGCTTCAAAAATCAATTAGTCTACTTTGAAAATAGTCTCTTGGTTAATATGAATCTTGTTAGTTTGAAAATTACCTTTTTTCGTTGCAAAGGGCTTTTGAAAATGTCCATTTAATGAGAACGATGACTAATTGCTATATTTTCCCGTACTCTGTGACGCTTGAATTCATCATGATCATATTTGGCTCTACAACCGTGGTCCGGTCTTTGAGACAATCCCTTAACTCTGGGTGTCCTGGTCTATGCCATTCTTCTAGCGTTGACTTGGTTGGCCTCGCTGTCATGTTCCATAGATCTTCTTCGCTCATGGGCAGCCTACCGAGCTTAATTCTCTTCACGATGTCGACACCGCGGTAACGCTCGTAAATATTAACATTAAAGAGTCTCCGGAATCGTCCTTCCTCACATGCGAGGCCTACAATCCTCCGTAAGGCTTTTCTCTTGAACGCGGCTAGGAGGTCAGAATGCTTTTTGCTAAGCACCCAAGTCTCGGAACCATATGAGTACTTACATATGGTTCCGAGACTTTGGTTTGACCATTGTCTTATATACCAGCATCTTGGATGTTATAGCTAAGTTCCTGGATTTGAAGAGTCTTGGCAAACTAAGTTGGCTTTTGGCTTTAAGTAACCATGCGCGTATTCCATGCTGTTATCGGCTGCTACAGTTGACCCGAGATAGTTAAAGGATTGCACTAATTCAAATTCGCGCTTCACTATTTTAATTGCGGGACCAATATTGGATCTTCTGCTCGCAGACGTGGCCACCATGTACTTTGTTTTGCTCTCATTTATATATGCATTATATTAAAGCACACCATAATTGTATAAATACCACAAAATCTGTATAATACAATATAGTTCAAAACCAGCTATCGACGGCTGTTTTATTTACATTGACAACCCCCGAACCACGGCAAGCGAAGGTTATTAAGTAGTTTATTCAGTCATCCAAACTGAATAGGTTTCTACCACTGATGTCAATATAGTCTGTGTAAGCCAGTATCTGAATGGACTTATAGAGGATTGTTCCTGTCGCAGTCATAATTAAAGATATTAAACGCTATTTAAACGCAATAATAAAATTTTATATGTGTCAAGTTCGGTTACGTCTATTACTAATTCCTAACTATTATCTCTAATGAGTAAATTTCCTCTCAGAAAAAATACATCTACATCATCTGTATTAGTTCAAGTTTAGTTGAAAGTTATTACAATTAATTCAAGCCTAAATTTAATTTTAAATCGCATTCTGACTTCTGATATATATGACAACTTTAAGAACTATCCCCTAGCTAGTTATGTCAAAAGTTTTTCGTTTAAACTTAAAGTCACAAGAGATCAAAGTTCAATATAATTATTTCCCTTATTTCATCCTTTACGATAATAAAGATCGAAATTTCGGTTCAAAACTCTTGGGAAACTATTTACTTAGTGAAACTCAAAAGTAATACTTTTGTGAAGAAACTCTACTTTACATTGAATTTTCCACGTTACATAAACTTAATCGTTGAACGCAAATAGTAATCGGTAAAATTTACATC